>CM077166.1:80753988-82102701 GCA_039583875.1 Platanthera guangdongensis
AGGGCGTGTCGAGTTGTGTCGACGATTGGGCTTTGTCTCGACGATTTCTGGTCTCGACGATCCGTCGAGAGGAGGCACACGGCCCAGGACACGGGCGTGTCCAAGGCCGTGTCGCATTCTCGACGATTTTTGCTCGACGATCGTCGAGTGTTGAGAAGTGCGTGTCTTAGGGTTGAACACGGCCTGTGACACGGGCGTGTCACAGGGCGTGTCCAATCAGGCGACAAACTCAGCCCGCCGAGATTTCGACAGGGCGTGTCTGGGTGCCGTGTCTGGGCACACGGCCGGGGACACGGGCGTGTCCCAGGCCGTGTGAAGTCTCGGGATGAATTGGGATTTTTTTTCACCCAGGTACACGGCCACAGACACGGGCGTGTCTGAAGGCGTGTTGGTGACACGGCTAATGACACGGGCGTGTCCCGTGGGCGTGTCACTGGTTTGGATAAGTCGGTTGACCACCGCTTGAGGCACACGGCCAGGCACACGGCCGTGTTCGAGGCCGTGTCGGGTCAAATTTTGTGTTTTTGGCAGAATCGTGGCCGTCCATTTCTTCAGTCTGGATCCAAGGGCTGAAAGATCTTCTTCCTTTTCCTTAAGGGCCGAACTCAGAGAATGATTTCTCATTTTCTTTGGCCTTCATCTTTCTTCAAGAGAGAGAAAGAGAGAGAGAAAGGAGGAGGAAGAAGGGAAGGGGGCTGTTGTTGGTGGTGCTGCGGTTTACCGGCGAGAGATCCGAAGCCAGCGTTGCGGAGGAAACGCTCTTGCAAATCTTGCAAGCAAGCTTTCAAGCCATGGCACCGAAGCGATCGTCAAGGGTAACGACTTTCTTCCTAGCCATGTGAAGGCTTCTGTTTTGGCATATCGTTTGATTCCCCCACCAAGAGGTGGCTGCTTTTGGGAATCATTTGGGTGATTCTTGAAATCCCCTTTTGTTGTGCATATAGATCCGGAAATGAGTACGGAATAGGCATGCTGTGTGAAGCCCATCTGGACAGGTTGGTCTGGATTGGTGATGTTGCATACGAACCGGAGAAGACTCCGTGATAACGTGTAGTGTAAGGAGTCTCGGGTTATACCTGCGAAAAGGAGTAGCAGGAAGTACTGGGGTGGTAGCCCAGGAAAATAGCCTTGTGATGGTTTTGGGTCCAACCTGTGAATGAGGCACAGGTAGTCCTGGTGAGACCAGGAAAAGCCCTTTTTGTGATGCTTGATGTCATAGGGTGTCCACCTGTGGAGCGAGTCACAGGAAGTACTGGTGTGCCCAGGAAAGACCCCTGACATTTGTGCTTGTGCGGTGTCCACCTGTGAAGAGAGTAACAGGAAGTACTGGTGTGCCCAGGAAAGACCCGCTGTTGTTGTGAGAAAATGGGTGTAAGGCTTATGCCCAGGCTTGAATGCCAGGAACAGGATTGGTGAGACCGACCCGCGCCTTTGATATAGCCATGAGTACGCTGCACGCGGAAAGGGCAAGGCGATTTGAGCAACGGGGGGGGTGGAGGATCCGACCTGCGCTATGTCCGTCTGACGTGAGACCCAAAAGTGCGGTCTGTTGGAGCGCATAGCAAGAGTCTTCGGCCTGCGCGCCATGACACAAAGGGGGGCTACGGGCCATCCCGGTGTCCGAGGACTAACTCCGGCTGCACGCCATGGAGTAAATGCTCAAGAGTGTTACCGTTGGGTGTTAACCCTGATACGGTGGTGGGCAAGAGGTTGCCAGAACACCAAGAATGTGCCCTGAGTGCACGGACCGTTGGGCCGGGCGGCGAACGGTTGTGATGGCTTGTGTGCGTGAAAGCACCTTTGATGATATAGCTTGCCATACTTGTGATCTGATATGCCTGCAGGGAAGATACCGCTGCCCCGAGAGGAGGGGTAGGGTCGTTATAATTTGGTCAGCTGAACGCTGACCGTTGCTTTTGTTTGCCACCGTTGGGTGGATTGTCCTTGCACAGGTGCTAGAGAGCCGAGCGGGTCGCATAGAGGTTGATGCTCCTGCTGGTGCTGCTGCTGCTGCTAGCCCTCGAAGGCTGTTCTTTGTGTGTTTTCTTTTCGTGGCCGGCCTGCGCGCCATTTTGTTAGGCCACTGTTTGAAAGCCATGTAAGGCCTTAAGGCCAACACTTGTGACATGTTGTAAGACATTCCTATATGTATAAAATGTGGAGTTTTATGTTTGGACATTCATGAGGAGTTCAAGTAGTTAGGCTTCCGCTAGAATGCTTGTGATAGGTGCGATTGCGCTACTCTGGTATCATCCTGTACCTTCACCGACTGTTTTGTGATATATCCTGTGGGGCCCCGGCCGGACCTTCTAGAATATATCATATGAACGGATGGGGTTGTTACAAGATGAGCCTCTAGGACAGGGTTTCTAAGGATATCAGCAAAGATGTGGTCGTCAAGAGACGAACAATCGACTGGATTGGGAGGAGTAAGGAGGACTCACTTAGGGTCAAGGAAGAGGATTCACTCATGGGTAGGGGTGGGGACCCGCACCACTCCTAACCCCTCTGCAATAAGCTATGACAATCGACTGAGAAGGGTGGAGAGAAAGAAGGAATCGCTCAGGAAGGAGAGGAAGGGGCAGGGTGGAGTTGCCCTACTGTGACTTCCATCAGGAGGAAGGTCATGCAAGGGCCGACTTCCCAGAGTTCCTAGAGCTAAGAAGGGCGAAAGGCCCAATACAGTAGTAGGATTAGGTGCAGATTGAGCAAGTTCTACCTGAAGTAGGAGATAAAGAAGAGAATGGTCATCAGGGTCATGCATTCTGAAGGATTCTTGTCCTGATAAGCCATTTTTTGTAATGAACTTTGTCCCTGGTCGATTAGGGCAGGGAACATTCTATTAAAAAGTTTCCCACCAGTTAGATGATAAAAGATATTGAAATATTGACATAAAGCTTCGAGATGATTCCACAGACCGGGCTCTTATTAGCCTGTGGGTAAGGTTAACCTCTCGGAGAGGTACGATGAGATGTGGATTTGAAGCCATCAATATGGTTCTCGTAACCGGACTCCCACTAGCCTGTAGGGTAGGTTGAACTCTCAGAGATATTTATTAAAAGTCCTAAGATGGTTCCGTTTATTCGGCTACCACTAGTTGGCAGGGCAGGTTAACCTCTCAGATATGCAAGTTGAGATATTAATTGAAAGCCCCAAGATGGTTCGTCTGACCGGGCTCCCACTACTTAGAAGGGAAGTTTGACCTCTCGAAGTGACAGGATGTGATGTGGATTTAAAGCCCTCGAGATGGTTCTGCAAATCGGGTTCCCACTAGCCAGCAGGGCAGGTTGAACTCTCGGAGAAGCAAGTTAAGATATTGATTAAAATCCCCAAGATGGTAACGTTGATCGGGATCCTACTAGCCAGCAGGGAAGGTTGACCTCTCGGAGAGGTAGTTGAGATATTAATTGAAATCCCCGAGATGGTTCCGCTGACTGGACGGCTCCTACAAGCTGGCAAGGCAGGTTGACCTCTCAGAGAGGCATGTTGAGATATTGATTGAAAGCTTCGAGATGGTTTTGTTGACTGGGCTCCCACTATTCAGTATGGCAGGTTGACCTCTCGAAGAGGATAAATGAGATATATATTTAAAGCCCTCGAGTTGGTTCGGCTGATTGGGCTCCCACTAGACCGCAGAGTAGGTTAACGTATTAGAGAAGCAGGTTGAGATATTAATTGAAAGCCGGAGATGGTTTTGCTGACCGAGCTTCCACTAGCTGGAACCTCTCAGAGAGGCAAGTTGAGATATTGAATGAAATCCATGAGATGGTTCCACTGACTGGGCTCCCACTAGCGATAAAGGAAGGTTAACCTCTCAGAGAGGCAGGTTGAGATGCTGATTTGAATCCCTCGGGATGGTTCCACTGACCGGGCTCACACTAGCCTGCAGGGCAGGTTGACCTTTCGGAGAGGCAGGATGAGATGTTGATTTGAAGCCCTCGAAATGGTTCTGCTGACCGGGCTCCTACTAGCCGATAGGGTAGGTTGATCTCTCGATGAGACTGGATGAGATGTTTATTTGAAGCACTCGGGATGGTTCCGCTGACCAGGCTCCCATTAGCCGACAGTGCTAGAAGTCACTCAGTGGCAGTTTGAAATAAGATGTAGTTGGAAAGATAGCCCCGAACAGATCCCATTGACTAGGCTCCATCTAGATGGCAAGGCTAGAAGTCACTCAGTGGTAGGTTGAAAAGCGATGTGGAAAAAATAACCCTAAGAAGATCTCGCCGTCAAGTCTCTTACCAGTTGATAGAGCTAGAATTCACTGATTTTAATATTGAAATGAGATGTTAGAAAAATAACCCTAAACGATCTCGCCATCAAGGCTCTCACCAGTTGGTATCACCAGAAGTCACTCAGAAGTATGTTGTGGTAAATACCAAGGTTAGGGCATGAAAGAGGCAGGATACAAGGTATAAGCGAGTGAGAGTGTCTGGGGCTAGATCTTGCTAGTCGTGCACATGATAGGGGGCAATATTGAGAAATAAAGGTAAAAGGTGTGTAGTCACACAGGAGCTCAATATGGCAAGAGCAGCACGGGAACGGACCTTAATGGCCGACCTAATTCTAACATGCAAGTTCGAAAAACTGACTTTTTGTGGAATGTTGCGGCGAGAGGCTAGGATAAGGTCTCGCAAGACATCCTTCCTAAGAACTACTAAAGTTAAAATTTAAAGCGTCGACCAAGTGCAGACAGCGCCCGATAGAACTACTGAAGTGTAAATCAAAGAGAATCAAAGAAGAATCCAGACAGCAAAGTTATAATTTATATTTTTCAAACAAATATTACATATCGCGAAAAGGGTCATGCCCAGAAATAGAAAAATACATGAAAGAAAAGAAACAAATTATTAAGAGTGAGAGCTTCAGGATGGATATGCCGCCTGCTCTCTCTAGCGTGAGGTAGGGTCGGCATCATCCCCTGATTCCTCAATAGGGAGGAACATCTCAGGGATTTGGTCCTCGACGGTAACTCTTGCATCTTCACCTCTCATAAGGCCAGATCTCTGCATCACCTGAAGTGCATATTTTGTCTCCCCGATGGTGTTATCATACATCATTAGTTTGATTTCATGATGAGAATATAGCTTGAGTTTTTTTCCTCTCGCCCGGAAGTTGGTGTATGAGGGTGTTGACCAGCTATATGTTTCAGGACTTCAGCCCCTGTTCTCCTCCTCAAGATGGGTGATGTATAACACCCCCTATCCGTCGCATAGCATATAGCAGTAGGTCTGGCTGGGGCCCGACGCCATATACCACAGACAGACTGGGTGGTTACTCATGGAAACCATCTAACCAATCATAACGTCCTACACAGAGCATTCTAGCGGAAGCAGATTAACAAGTTACAATAAAGAACCCAGCACAAAAGCATGAATGTCCACTAATATAAAATAGGAATGTTGTACATACCCAAGTATAGGCATTAAGGCCTTACAAAATGGTTCATTTGATATTACATGATTTACAAACCACGGCACGCAGGCCAGTCATACATGAATAAAAGCAGTAAACACTCCAATTAGGCCTTCGAGGGCCGGCTTCGAAATTTGGGCTTTAGCCCGCTATTGACAGCTTGGTCCAGTAGCACCTGCAAGCAACAAACCACCACACGGTGGCAAAACAAGGTAACGGTCAGCATTGCTGACCAAATTATAACGATCCTGCCCCCAACTCGGGGAGTCGATGCTCCTTCCTTGCATTTCATTAGCATAAGCGAGCAATTCAACAATATTCATTTCATCATAGGCGTTGGCTCGCACGGCCACACGCCCCGTGCTCTCAGGGAACATTCTCGGTGAACTGGTCGATGTCACGTCAATTAAAGCCATAGACATTCCGGACTCACCACCGCCACTTTGATGGCCAAACCTATGAGCATTTTGTCTTCTCGGCCCGGGTCACGACAATTTAAGCCATAGACCGGCAAAGACCCTAATCTATACCAAAGGCAAGTGCCACGTACCCTTAGGTCTCTTTAACCGAATGACATAGAATGGGTATGGTTCCATCTAACCCGTGCTCATATCGCAACAACAATTTAAGCCATTTGCGCGGGTCAAACTTCTCCCGAGTCCCGTTTCCGTCACATTTCACATAACCCTTGGTTATGTTCAAGTTGGCTCTCAGGCCATCAAGTTGGCAAGATCAGGCATCCGCCCAATTTTCCGGGTGCACCTTTCGGTTAATCCCCAAGGCTCCCTATTGCAATCTACCACGTAGAAAACCCGAAAAACAACCAATCGCACGGAGTCTTCTCCGACATTTATGCAATGCAACATCACCGATCCAGACCAACATGTCCGGATAGGCTTCACACATCATGCCTATGTCCGTTCTCGCTTACGAACTCTACACAACAGGGACTTTTCATATCTACCTGAAGGAACTCCTCCAACTCACTGCAAACTCGCAAGAGCGAGCTTCCTATGCAAAGAAGGAGAGCTTCACATGCTCAAGAAGAGAATCGTTACCCTAGCGTTCTTCTTTGACGCCATGGAAAAGTAAGCAGATGAAAAGCACCGCACTCTCTTCGCCTCCGTGGATCCTGAGTCGGCTCGCGATTTGGAGCTTCGAAGCTCCTCCAATGGCTGGATCTAGCTTCTTCTTCCTTCCTTGGCTCTCCTCTCTCTAAACTTTATAAAGATAACCACACAAGTAAAAGTGAGGGTTTTAAAGGTCCAATCCCGGGTATATCCCACCAGGAACAACCCCCAGCCGTTGGATCACCAATTAAAGAAACGAACGGCTTTTATTTAGGCAAGTAATGTACAATCTGGACCGAACACGGCCTGGCACATGCCCGTGTCCAGGGCCGTGTCCATCATTTGCCGTAAAAATCGACGCGCCTGGAACAACACACGGGCATCGAACACGCCCATGTTCGACCTGACACGCCCGTTTTCCAACTGACACGGCCGTGTGGTCGGCCGTGTGCCCCCATCGATTTATCCCGAAAACAACCCGAGAACTACACGGGTACTGGACACGCCCGTGTCCTTGCCCGTTTCTACCTCAACACGCCCGGGCTCCAGGCCGTATACACGGTCTCGACACTCGACACTTTGTCTAGCGAAGTTCGTCGACCTCACAACACGGCCTTGGACACGCCCGTGTCCTAGGTCGTCTGCCTTGTCTCGACACATCGTCGAGCAAAATTCGTCGACTCCCCGGGATGAGTGTCGACATGGGTCGACACGCCCTGCGACACGCCCGTGTCACAGGCCGTGTGCCATGTCTCGACACTTCGTCGAGCGCAAAAAATGTCGACTTCGCGTGCTGAGTGTCGACACGGGTCGACACGCCCTGCGACACGCCCGTGTCGCAGGCCGTGTGCCCTGTCTCGACACAACGTCGAGCGAAATTCATCGACCTCTCGACCAACTCGACGACACAAGCCTGACACGCCCTGGGACACGCCCATGTCCCAGGCCGTGTGCCTCCTGCTAGAACCCAAAACTGCCCCAAAACGTCACCCGTCGCTCTTTTGAGTTTCAGGGCGTTACAACTCTCCCCCTCTTAAAAGAATTTCGTCCACGAAATTATATAAAGGAAAGATATGTACAAAACCAAAATTTGTACCTGAGCGCAACAACTCCGGATACTCGTCAAGCATAGTCTGCTCTCGTTCCCCAGAGAGCTCCCCACGACCGCAATTGTCCCATCGGACCTTGACCATCCTGATCTCTTTATTGCGTAGCTGCCTGACCTCCGAGTCCTCAATCTGCACGGGCTTGACCTTTGTCGTCAGCCCACTATCCACCAGCACTTGATCAACCGCGATCACATGCGTAGGCTCTTGCACCGCCTTCCGAAGCACCGAAAAATGGAATACATCATGTAATCCACCAAGCTCCACTGAAAGCTTCAACCGATAGGTTGTTTCACCAACTCGCTCCAGAACCTCAAACGGCCCAAGGTACCTCGGGCTTAGCATTTTCAATCGCCGCACCCGCGAGACACCCTTGAACGGCTTGATCTTTAAGTACACATAGTCACCCACAGCGAACTCCACGTTCCTGTGCTCGGAATTATAGTACTTTGCTTGCCAGTCCTGAGCGATAAGCAACCTCTCCCGAATGGTTCTCACCAAAGAAGTAGCATCCTCCACTTCTAATCGCTTATACAACTTTGACTCACCCGTTTCTAGCCAAGACAACGGCGTGCGACATTTTCTACCATATAGGGCCTCGAAGGGCGCCATTTGAATACTCACTTGGTATCTCTTGTTGTACGCGAACTACACCAAATAAAGATGGTCTTCACATTGCTTTTCAAAATCCAAGACACACATGCGGAGCATGTCGTCCATGGTTCTATTGACCCTCTCGGTCTGCCCATATGTTTGCAGATGGAAGGTTGTGCTGAATTTTAGCTTTGTTCGCAACATTTGCTGCACAAGCCTCCAATCATTGGACGTGAACCGCCCATCTCAGTCACTCACGATGCTGCGGGGCATACCGTGAAGCCGTACTATATTATCCACATATAGTTTTGCCAACTTCTCCACCGGATCATCCTTCCTATGCGGAATTAAATGTGACACCTTCGTTAACCGATCTACGACCACCCAAATGGCGTCGTTCCCCTTTTGCGACCTTGGCAAACCATGCACAAAGTCCATAGAGATGTTGTCGAATTTTCACTCTTGAATAGGCAAGGACTTAAGAAATCCTCCCGGCTTTTGGCATTCCGCCTTCACCAAGGCGCAAGTTTGGCACTTCGCTATGTAGAGCGCCACATCTTTCTTCAAAACCGTCCACCAAAACAGTTTCTTCATATCGCGGTACATCTTGGTGCTCCCCGGGTGAATCGAGTACTTGGTATGGTGTGCCTCGTACAACAATTCCACCCGCAAATTACCCACACTTGGGACGCACAGACGATCATATTTCCAAAACAATCCGTCCTCCACAACGAATTGGGAATTTGACCCATCTAGAGCCTCTACCATGAACTGCTTCATATGGACATCCATATCAAAAGCCTGCCGAATCCGATCAGCCAGGTCATATTGGACTTCAGTCCAATTCAGAACTGCTTCAGCACTTGATTGCCTATCGACACAAACAATCTCCAACGCCTCCAACTCCCGCACCAACCGCTCATCATGCACTGATAGCCAATTGGCTTGAGCTGGGGCTCGGTGACTCAACGCTTCCGCAACCGCATTACCTTTACCAGACACGTAGTGGATCTTGAATGTATAGTCCCCCAGGAACTCCATCCATCTACGCTGCCGCATATTCAGATCCTTCTGATCGATCAGATACTTCAAGCTCTTATGATCAGTGTAGATATCAATCTTCACAACGTACAAATAGTGTCTCCACAGCTTCAAGGCAAAAATCACGGCCGCTAACTCCAAGTCATGGACCGGATAATTCCTCTCGTGCACTTTAAGCTGTCTCGAGCCATAAGCTATCACACTTCCGTGTTGCAGTAGCACGCAACCCAAACCGCTGCCCGAAGCATCGCTATAAATCTCATAGCCTTCGGTCCCACATGGCGAACTCAGCACAGGCGCCGTGGTCAACCGACACTTCAACTCCTCAAAATCTCGCGCACACTCTGGCGTCCAAACGAACTTCTGTTCCTTCCTCGTCAAAGTAGTGAGAGGTAACGCTATCCGCGAGAAGTTCTCTACGAAGCGCCTATAATATCCGGCAAGCCGCAGAAAGCTCCGGACTTCCGCTACCGTAGCAAGCTCAGGCCACTCCCGTATCACAACAATCTTCGCCGGATCCACTGCAATACCCTCTCCACTCACTATATGACCAAGGAACTCTACTGATGATAACCAAAACTCGCGCTTTGAGAACTTGACATACAACTGATTCCTCCATAGTGTCTCCAAAACCAAATGAAGATGCTTGAAGTGATCTTCCTCACTCTGCGAGTACACCAAAATATCGTCGATGAAGACGATCATAAAATGGTCCAAGTACTCCCTTAAAGTCCTGTTCATCAAATCCATGAACACTGACGGAGCATTAGTCAACCCAAACGGCATGACCGTAAACTCATAATGCCCGTAT
This sequence comes from Platanthera guangdongensis, assembly GCA_039583875.1. Taxonomy (NCBI): domain Eukaryota; kingdom Viridiplantae; phylum Streptophyta; class Magnoliopsida; order Asparagales; family Orchidaceae; genus Platanthera; species Platanthera guangdongensis. The sequence continues at coordinate 80,764,026 of CM077166.1, forward strand.
CTCGTACTAAACGCTGTCTTCAGGATATCACTCTCCCTTATTTGCAGCTGATAGTACGAAGACTTGAGATCCAACTTCGAGTACACCGTCGACCCGACCAACTGATCAAAAAGATCATCGATCCGGGGGATCGGGTACTTGTTCTTCTCCGTCAACTTGTTGAGCTCCCGATAATCAATACAAAGCCTCAAGCCTTCGTCCATTTTCTTAACAAAGAGGACCGACGCGCTCCAAGGTGAAGAACTTTGGCGCACATACCCTTGCTCCAACAACTCTTGCAGTTGAACCTTCAGCTCCGCCATTTCCTTAGGCGCTAGCCGATAAGGAGATCGTGACACAGGTTTGGCACCTAGCACTAGCTCAATCGTGAAATCTATCTCCCGTTGAGGCGGGGCTCCAGGAAGATCTATGGGGAACACATCAGGTTATTCCGATACCACTGAAATACTATCCAACGCGGGCTTCGGCTTTGCAACCTCCACTCGTGTAAAGAACAGTTCTGCACCGACATGAACCACCTTCACCACCTGAAGAGCAGACATCAACGTCTTGCTCGACCCCTTTAAACCCGTAAAAGTCATCTCACGACTTGCTCCCAACTTCACTTTCTTGAGACCGCAATCAATATAGTCCTGCTGTAAGACCCCCCCCCCTCCCCCTTACCAAGGAGGGCTACCGGGTCTTATGCCCAGAAACGCCATCATACGGTGGCACTAATGCACGGGTTAGTTGACAGCGCAATATGCCGATCCTCCCGGCTATTACGATCATTTAACCTGTAGGCCAATATGAGAAGAAGAAGTAAAGCAGTATATCAATCCACTAGTCCACAAGTCACATAGTACATATCATATGAATGAAATGAAAAGTACATCAACATAGTCCACAAAAGAGTACAAAACGAAAGAGTAATAAGGGCTTATGCCCAGTACATCAAATCAACTCTCTCACTCAAATAAAAGCGGAAGCTATTCTAATACATCAGAACTCGTCCCACCTGAGGACGCACAATAGTGGTAGTAGCCTGCTATAGCAGTATCTGCTCCTCAAGTCATATCTCCTCGACGTGCTGGTGCTCCATCTCTACGGGCTCCTAAAAATAGTATGGTCACCGACCGTTAGTCAAAAAGACTAAGTTATTTCCTCCGCACCTCGCCCCGCAACTCCTAGGCACCGAGTGGGAGGATGAAGCAGAGGACAACAAGGGGGTAGAAAAAGTGGAATCAGGTGACAGGAACTAACTAGCAGTTGTAATAGGAATTATTGTTCTACTTTAGCAGTACTAAGTATATAGTACAAGTAAAGAAAAAGCAGTACTAGTAAAAGAAGTAAAGAACAGAAGGTAAGAGCATGTAAATAAAACTATTCTACCACTATACTACCATCACAAAGTACCCTAACTTATATAAATGCCCATACAAATACATAAGTTAGGGTTTCTAGGAAATTTAACTTATCATATAAAAGAGCCCATACTAATTTATATGATAAGTATCTATGAAGCGTATGACCTAATATGAATGAATGTTATGATGCAATTTTATGCACAGGCAAGTGCAACTCCCACACAACGACTCTGTAATCACAGACCTTTAGTTCCCACTTTTTGAGAGCTAGCATCACTCTCGGGTACCACCGCTGTGGCTACGGCAGCAGCGGAGCGGGCGTCTCTACTTCTAGGCCGGTATGCACACTACCAAGCCTTAGACCCCTCTCATATGCTTATGTACACGTCCAAGGTGCACTATAGAGTCTCGCGTACGTACTTTGCTGATAACCCGTCAGTCTTGTTGGGTCGGATGTGCGTTATCGGGGATCATCCTCCAGACCGCAGTGTAAAACAACCGACTAGCCCCTCTAACCCTCACAACCGCCTGGTGCACCGTACTGTCATCGGTGTGACAAACGGCCAGTACCGTATGCCCCGGCACTATATTTAAGCACATGCAAGTATTTTATTCCGAGCCTTCCGCTCGCAGGACCAAACCCGTCGTGAAACCCTCAAACCCAACACGGGTGAGAACACACAATAGTGGCTTTATACCAATTCCCTCAAACCCCACATGGGTGAGCATATATCATGAATCTCTCCAACCCTACACAGGTGAGAAGGTGCAACAAATGTCTTAACCTATTATACTACTCTTGTCTACGGGTTATTATACTTAGTGATTTAATGTTCATCCCAGGACTGCCCAGGGTATACCCGGTGAATGGCTCTCGGGGGCAGTAGGAACAACGATGGGATTACGCCCAAAGTTCCCTTTCACAAGGATATTTACTTTAGTTGATGACTACCCATATATCACCCCAGCTCTCATTGTTGCTCTGGAACAATCCTAGTGACTTAAGATATTACCGGGAACCAACGGTCTTCCGTCGACCTCCACTCTAGTGGTTACCTAAAGACTTGCACTTTTACTCCCGTCACTAAGACAATACTACCCACCAGGGATCATTGTTATTGCACTCCCTTATTCTTCCGATAATCAATCCTCTGGTAATCCCCTAAAGCATGACCTATTTACGCTATATGTAGACCATGTCCTATTATTAACCCGAAAATGGAATCTTCCAATTCTTACGGCCTCTTGCCCCTAACTATTTATCCTAGAGTGGTATGGACTAATGAAACTATCATATGGATTCTCATAATTTTCCTTGGTCAATTAATCCCTTAATTAAATCTTTTAATTTAATTCCTAGGTCACTTTACACATAAAGTAGTATAATTTTAAGTCCACTGACCTAGGTAATTTTTCCTGAGTTGTATATTGATAAAATATTTCTGTCTACAAGGTTTCACAATTTTCCTTTGATTATTTATACCAATTCCTTATTTAATACCAAATCTACATAATTTCCATTTTTCAAATGAAGTACAAGTAATATATAATCCAAAATTACAGGAAAATTACAGAACATATAAGACATTAATTTAAGACTATTGGTAGAGTTTCATCAACCTATATAGTGTAATGGCCTAACAAATCTCATTCTTAAATATTTACCAAAATGCCATTACATTAATTTAAACATTATCAGTACATCCATAAATTCTAAAATACTTATGCAAGACTAATAATACAATAATACAACACTAGCAATATTTCCAAATTTTTCTGAGGTGTATTTCCATTAATTCAAGAATAAATGCAATAAGGGTAAAATAGTCATTTCAAGGTATTTTACTACAGAAGTTCTTCAAACAGAAAGATCAAATTTTCTTAAGTCAAATATAACCTTATTTTTTAACGTGGCATAGTTTGAGGACTTTTACTTGAGGAAAACCTATTTTTCCCATTTATTTTCAAAAAAAGGAGCTATATTTTTAAAAATTCCAATTAATGGGATTTTTGATTTCAAAAATCCCATAATTAATCTGAGGGTTGCACTTTACCCTAATGAACCACTTGAATAAAATCCATGATTTTTGAGTGCCTCAATTAGGTTGAATGCACAATATTTAAATTATTGCTATTGGCACATCAAGGCAATACATAAACCAGCACATGCAAGTGGATTACCCCAACATGCGCTGATCCAAATGTGCTGAAATTTATATCATGCACCAATGATGTCCCCAAGGACCTACCACCAAACCTTTGGGGTCATTTGGAGTTATATAACTCCAAATATTTTATTTATTTAGTTTTTGATATTATGACCAAAACTATAGAAAAAGGTGTCCGAAAAATTCCCAATTTTTGGCACGGGCTAGATATGCCAAAATAAGCCACACACCCAGAATTGCAGCCTATGTGGACTTCTGGTTTGGCATGGGCTTAGGTTTTAGTTTCTGCCCTAGCCTAGGACCAGTCCTAGGAAATATGCCCTACAGGCCAGACTACTGAACCACAATTGATGATTAAGGTGTCAAATTAAAGTTAATAGGCAAGTCTACATTTTTCAATCAGGGTTCACGTTATGGAAATGCCTCTAAGAGGCCTAAATATGACATGCAATGTCACTGAATTTATGTGACAGACTTACACTATTCATAATATTTAAATTTAAATCATAATATTTCACTGCACGAATCCTAAAGCACAAATAAACGGAATCGGGTTATCTCCTTCCTCCAGCCAATGGCTGAGATCGAGCCGGCCTGGAGCAACTTTGCTGGCCTTTTCCGGCCAGCTGAGGCGGCGCCACCCCCGGCCAACGGTGCCATCACCTTCACGATGGTGGTGGCTATCGTTTCCCGGTGATGGGGCGGCGGAAGAAGGCGGCGACTGAAAGTGTAGCTAGATCTGATATACTCTAGAGGGGGGGTGAATAGAGTATATGGTGATTTTAAAACTTTTACAACTGCTGTTGTATTTTAGATGTGTGTGTGTGTGGGTGCAACAAATACAATAAGCACAAAAACAGCAATGGACTAATCACAGCACAATCACAGAGCAAGGCCAGAAAACAAAAGGAAAAGAAAGCAACCAGACGACACAAGAATTTTATAGTGGTTCCCCAAATCTGTGTAGTCCACTCTTCTACCACCCTGGTAGGAATCCACTGCAGGAAGGGGTTGATCAGGTGTCCTGGCACCAATGGGGTTTTGATCAGGTTCCCAAAAACTGAACCCTCAAGTCTTTTGGTGGGAGACTTGCAACCAGAATAATTTTGAAGGGAATTAAAACCCTGTACAGAGGTGGAGTGAGAGGGTGATGAGGTCTTCTCTTTCTCAAGTCAAATGAGAAGACTTGTGGAATGTTGTTTAGCAGCTTTGCTCCCCCTGAGATGTAGAATGGTTCAGGAAGAATACTGGAGCACTGCTTCAGGGTGATAGGTCTTCAAAGACCTAGAATTTCAGGTCCAGAGAAAGTCTTCAGGGACTTCTTGCAACTGATATGACTGTATTGTTTTGAAGTTCTCCTGAGTAGAAGCAGATGAAGAAGACTCTTGATATTGATGTAATGTTCTTCTTCTTCTTCTTCTAAATCAAATTCTCTCTAGGCCAAGAATGAATTCCTTTTCTTGTGTTGTCTGAATCACTGTCTATATTTTTCTTGTTATTGTCTGGTGTTCTGTACTGTGTTCTTGTTGTATTGCTTCTGGTTTTTGTATATCTCTTTTTTTTTGTCATGGAAAGCCTTCGAATTTTTGAATGTCGAGCAGTAATGACAGACGGCATGAAAAGGAAGCAACAATTAATTATTTCCCCAACTATTTCCATGGGAAAATGACATGTAATAATCCAGAATTAACTGCACATCCTAACGGTAGTATACTGTGAAGAACTGCCATTAATTGTCCAGGAATCAGCGCCATGGAATGAGATGGGAACGGAAGAAGACCTAGTCTGGAATCGTCGACCGAAGAACAGAATTCGTCGAATAGAGTTAAGAGTTCGTCGAGCTAAGCTGAGTTCGTCGAGCTAAGCTGAGTTCGTAGAGCTAAGCTGAGTTTGTAGAGCTGACAGTCTTCATTCGTTGAATAGACAATCTTCAATATCAGACAAACATTATTCGTTGAGCAGAGAACCAAATTCGTCGAGCTGAGAATAAACTTCGTCGACCTGAGAAAAGTTCTGGACTTGGACGAAATACTCTGCATCTACTGAAATGTTGTGTCGACACAAATTGGTGTCGACAGATTGATCTTGGTGTCGACATAACTCCTCTGGTGTCGACAGATTGGTCTTGGTGTCGACACAACTCCTTTGGTGTCGACACGCGCTGGTGTCGACTGAAATCCTGGGTGTCGACACAAATCGTCTGGTGTCGACACAAGTCCTAAGTGTCGACACAGATTCTCTGAGCACAAAAATCGTCGAGTAGAGATTAGCATTCGTCGACCTGAGAAGCTGTGACCTTGGGGTCCAAGTTTGTCGAGCTCAGAATATAATTCTTCGACCGAAGCATGGAGCTGGTACTTAGAGAAATTTGAAGTAGTCCTGAGAATGCTTGAAATAGAACCTGGTGTTCGTCGAGCAAAGAACAAAGTTTTTCAAGCTCAGCACTGCGAATTGTCTCACGATCGTCGAGCGCACAACTTCCTTCGTAGAGCTGAGTTCGACGAACGTCGAACTCATTTCACTTGGTCTGAAAACTGATAGATCTGGAGTTCCTGATGGTCTTGAAGAAGGCTGGTCCATCTAAAGTTGAGAAGGAGGACTGTCCTAGACTCTAAGACACAAACTTGACCCAGACTATACATGATGGGTCACATCCTAAGTCAGTGAACCTAGCCCAAATCAACTAGGGATCCAACAATCTCCCCCTATTTGGGTGAGTTCACTAACAGAAACTCCAAGCAAAGAACAAACAGAAAAACAAAGCAAAATTAAGAGATATATCTGGCAGAGAATTTACAACACATGCAACAGATATATATATATACATACTGACTTTGTTTTAATGCAAAATATAGAATGAAACAGAAACAGAAATGAAAAGAAAACACAAAATTACTTCTCTGATTTCTTCTATTTTGGCTTGACTTCTGCTGCTTTATCTTCTGGCTTCTTGAAAATGATTTCCCTATTGGGATCTGAAGCTTGGGCCTTGGTCATAGTCATGTCAGATGCCCCTATGATGTTCAGTGAAGTGGCTCTGGGGACAACTGCTTCTGGGTGAAGATTCATGTATTCATCAACATTGAGTAGCTTGTTTGCTTTCCCAAATCTTTTTAGTTCATCTCTCATGTACTGAGACATAGTAGTTAAGCCTGTTGTATCCTTGCCTTCAGCTTTAGCTTTGTTGATTAGAGATAAGCCAATGATTTCTTGGAATCTTGCCATTCTGGCTGTGTTGGCTATTTCTGGATCTTCAGGAGGAGAATAGGGCCTTTCAGCTTCATGTTCCTTAGATTCCTGGTGCTGCTGCTGTTGTTGTTGATGGTGTTGACTGCCTGAAGATGGTGGCCTTGGCTGACTACTACCAGAGGATCTCCCTGTTTGTCTCTGATAAGTTTGAATAGGAGCAGATCTCTGAGAGCTAGATCCAGAGGCACCTGCTGCTGGAGGAGGAGGAGGAGGATCCTTTCTGTATATATGCACTGGGGGAGGAGAGTATCTCCTACTCCTCTTCCTCTCTTTTTGCTGGTTCTTAGATAACCACATCCATGCAGGCATCCCTTTGTAAGGAGCAACATTATGCAGAATATAATATGGAGTGTCTGCAGTGGGATTAGGCTTGGGAGTAGGAGGAGGAGGAGCCTTCCTTTTCTTAGAGAGCAACTTCTTTTTCTTTTTAGCAGCCTCCTCATCTGATTCATCATCATCATCATCATCAAAATTTGAGCTCTGAGGGTTATCATACAAAGCATTCAGCTTCCTCAGAGTGGCATCAGGAATGGTAAGAGGTTTTTCTTGAGGGGAAATAGAAGGTGCAGAGGGAGAAGGTTCAACAACAGTAGAGACAAAACTTGCAGCTGCTGCCTTGTTCTCTTCCTTAATGTCTGCCAGAATGAGCTCATCCAGATCAGGCATGGGAGAATCATCCATGACAAAATCTGGGACAGGGCAGATTTCTGGAATAGATACAGAAGTTGGAACAGCAGAGGGAGCAGCAAAGGATGCACAAAGTTGCCTGGCAACTGCTGGATTTGTTGGAGAGGTATACTGGACAATAGCCAAATATGGCTTAGCAATCTCTACTGAAGGAAGCTTCATATATACAGGATCAAAGATCTGAAGTATCTCAGATAAATTAACTGTGGGATTTATAAGAAAATCACCAGCAGTTGTTATTGAATCTACTGACTCATCAAAGCTACTGTCAGTCTCCATGAATTGAATAAAATCTATTGCTGTATCTGTAACTGCAAGTGCATTATCAGGCACTGACTCAACCATGAATTGAATAAAATCTATTACTGTATCTGTAACTGTAAGTGCATTATCAGGCACTGACTCAACTATATCTATAGTATCTGTATCTGTATTAAAAGTATTCACTTCTGTAGCTGCTGCACCAGCTTCATCATGGAGCATCTCCCCCTGCCTGGGTTCAGGAGAACCTGGATCCAGGCCCCTGAATGAAGAGGGGGCAACAGAGAGGGCTGAGATTTGGGCAGATAAAGAATCAATTGAATTCACCAGAGGTGTAATAGCCTCTGTGATGAGTGATTTGATAAGAGGAGTCAGAAGAGAGATGATGGTGGGAATGGTGGAAGAATCCATAGGTGGAGAGAAAGTAGTAGAGGAAGAAGGAAGAATATATGGAGGGGATAAGGGAGGTAGAATAGGTTGTGGTTCAGTGGGTATGGTGTAGGATGGAATAGAGGAAAGGTGTGGTGGAAGAGGGGATTGAGGAGGTGAGGGAATATGTGTTTCAGTGGGGGAAACTGGAGGTGTAGGCATATGTGTAAGATCAGGCGGTGGAGATTGATGTTGAGGTGGAGTCAATTGAGGTGCAGGAGGAGTGAGAAGAGACTTGGTAGGGGGAATGACCTCTTCAGAGTTAGGGTGGGGAGTGACCTTGACGGTCCTGGTGCTCTCAGAAGCATTGATGGAGGAGGAGGAACCCTTGGAGGGTTTGGAGATTGTCCTCTCCAATCGGCCAAACAAGACGCAGGTGAGGCGCTTGCTGGCATTGATGAATGTGGTCGGGGTGACCAAACATTCACTAGCCTTTTCCTGGAGGAAAATCCCCAGGATTCTGTCATAGCAGACTTCCTTCTTGCTAGTTCTTTTCTTGATAAGGTCAAAGAGAACCATGCCCCAATCAACCTGACGCTTGTTGAGTACTGCACACATGATTAGGAATTGATGGCGAGTGATGTAGTCGTGTGCCGAGTGCTTGCCCAACATAATTTTCCCTACAATGTCAGCCAAAAATTGATAAGCGGCGGACAGTTGTTTCTTCAGAAGCTTATTAGGGTTGTTGCCGGAGAACCCCATGACTTTCAGCATATCAGCATACTCCTCAGCGTCCATTTCCAAGTTGTCTTCCCCATTGATCAGGCCAAAAATTTCAGAGAGTACTGTTGGGGACAGGGAGACGGCAGTGTTTCCAATATTTCCTGTCAGATTTCCATCTTCAGAAACTGTGGCAGTATACACCCATTCTCTTATCTCTATTGAGTGTAGCTTGATGTTGCATGTCATGAAGTCCTTAAGATGCAGTTCTTCCAGTAATTCAAGGATATACAGAAAAATTAGATCGGAATGCTGGAAGGACTCAAAGTCCATTGAGAATGCTGCATCAAACTTCATCGCTGCTAGTGCTCCTGGAGGAATTGACATTAATGACCTGCAAAGAAGATTATAGAGAAAACGGCAATCAAGAGCAAAGAAACTAAAAGCGCGGGACGGAGGTCGAAGAAAACCTAGATATAAGATTTTCAGAATATAAATCGACAAGCTCCGTTCCACGAAAAAGAACAGATCTTGGAACTGAGATCGACGAAATAAGGTATAGGAGAGTAGTTCGTCGAACCCATTCAGAAGAATTGAAAACAGTTCGTCGAACTCCGTTCGACGAAATGGTTTCTGAAACAAGGTTCGTCGATCTCCGGTCGACGAGAATTGTTTCCACACAGAGAATTCGTCGATCTCCGTTCGACGAGAATCTCTCGAACTTTCCCTAATTCGTCGAACTCCGTTCGACGAACTCTGGAAAATTCGTCGAATGCAGACAGAAATTAATTTAACTCTTCTCCATCAATCATTCCCAGTTGATTTATAAGGAACAGATGGGTTTTCTCATCCAAAGGCTTGGTGAAGATATCTGCTCTCTGTAGATCAGTAGGAATGTGGATCAAGTTAATTTTCTTTTTGTCCACATTATCTCTAATGAAATGATGTCTTATTTCAATATGTTTAGTCCTAGAATGATGAACTGGATTCTGAGCTATAGCAATAACACTTGTATTATCACAAAATAAGGTTGAATTATTTAAGTTGATACCATAATCTAGGAGTTGGTTTTGTATCCATAGCATTTGTGAACAGCAGCTGCCAGCAGCCATATACTCTGCCTCAGCAGTTGATGTAGACACAGATGTCTGTTTTTTGCAAAACCAAGAGACAAGTCTCATACCCAGGAACTGGCAAGTTCCAGAGGTACTTTTCCTATCCACTCTACATCCAGCATAGTCAGCATCTGAGTATGTAGTTAACTCAAATTCTGACTCTGCAGGATACCAGAGTCTTAAACTAGGACAACTCTTTATATATCTCAAAATCCTTTTTAGAAAAATAAGATGAGATTCTTTAGGATTCACTTGAAATCTAGCACAAAGGCTTGTGGCAAACATTATGTCAGGCCTGCTAGCTGTTAAGTATAATAGGGATCCAACAATTGCCCTATAATGTTTCTGATCTACAGGTTTCCCTGCTGCATCAGAATCCACAACAACATTTGTAGCCATAGGTGTTTTCATTCCTGAGGCATCACCCATCCCAAACTTTTTAAAAAGCTCTTTAGCATACTTATATTGAGAGAGGAAGATACCATCAGGGAGCTGCTTCACTTGGAGACCAAGGAAGTAGGAGAGCTCACCCATGCTACTCATCTCAAATTTGGAATGCATGAGGACAGCAAACCTCTGGCACAATTTGGGATCAGTAGACCCAAAAATAATGTCATCCACATATATTTGTACCAATAAGATTTGGTCCTTATGATGTCTAGTGAAAAGGGTTTTATCTATGTTTTCTCTTGTAAATTTATGCTCGAAAAGAAAGCTAGCTAGGGTCTCATACCAAGCTCTTGGAGCTTGCTTTAAACCATAGAGAGCTTTATGCAAGTTGTAAACATAAGAGGGTTGAGTTAGAGAGATAAAACCTGGAGGTTGTTCTACATAAACCTCTTCTTGAAGTACACCATTCTGAAAGGCACTCTTAACATCCATCTGGAATACCTTGAACTTTTTGTATGCTGCATAGGCTAAAAATATTCTAATGGCCTCCAACCTTGCAACAGGGGCAAAGGTTTTGTCATAGTCTATTCCTTTTTCTTGCCTATATCCTTGGGCAACCAGTCTAGCCTTATTCCTTACTATGTTCCCTTCTACATCTAACTTGTTCCTATAGACGCATTTGGTTCCAATAACTGGGTAGTTATGGGGTCTTGGAACCAAATCCCAAACTCTACATCTCTCAAACTGATTTAGTTTCTCTTACAATGCAAGAATCCAGTGGGGATCTTGCTCAGCTTCATGGATGGTGAGGGGTTCAATTTGAGAGAGAAAACAGGCATGCATCAAGTCTTGATTAAGTTGATGTCTTGTCTGTACACCAACTGAAATGTCCCCAATAACTTGAGATCTAGGGTGATCTCTAAGTGTGACAAGATCAGTTGGTGGAGTTGGTTGAGCAACAGCTTCTGCAAATAATTCCTCTTGAGGAATGGTACTGGCTGTTGATGGAAGTTCAGTTACTTCCTCTTGGATTTCTTCTTCACTATCTTCAGCAGCCTGTGGAGTGGGATGATTTGGAACCTCTTGAGTAAGGTTTAGTCCATCCATAGACTCACACATTGGTGAAACCTGCAAAGGACTATTGGTAGAAATGTCTTTCTCCTTATAAGACGTGTTAGCTTCATCAAAAGACACATGAACAGATTCTTCAATTTTAAGGGATGATTTGTTGAAAACCCTATAGGCCTTGCTTACTTGGGAATATCCTAGAAAAATCCCTTCTTCAGCCTTAGCCTCAAATTTTCTGATGTATCTTTTGTTATTAGTGTGGATGTAACATATGCAACCAAAAACTTTAAAGTAAGTGATTTTAGGTTTCTTTTCTTTAAGTAATTCATAGGGGGTCTTGTGTTTTAGTTTATGTATAAGACATCTGTTCAGGACATAGTTAGCTGTGTTTACAGCTTCTGCCCAAAAGGATAGAGGCATGTAGGCATCTGCTAACAATGTACCTGCAGCTTCAATGAGTGTCCTATTTTTCCTTTCTGCTACCCCATTTTGTTGGGGAGTTCTAGGAGCTGAGAAGCACTGCCTGATACCTTCCTTCTCACAGAACTCATGCATAAGAAGAGACTCAAACTCTGTACCATGATCACTTCTGATCAATACAACATGAGTAGAGAACTCAATCTGTATGGTCCTGAGAAAATCTGTAAGAACTTTGAATGTATCTGACTTAGCTCTCAAGAAGGCTACCCAACTGAATTTGGAGAAATCATCAACAATAACTAAGGTGTAAGACTTCCCTCCTAGGCTTTGTACTGCAATGGGTCCAAAAAGATCCACATGAAGCAGATACAATATCCTAGGTGAATCACTTTATTAATGGATTTGAAGCAAGTTTTACTTTGCTTGCCTAGTTGACAAGCCCTGCATAGGCTTTCCTTCTTGTAGGGGCTAGAAGGTAAACCTCTAACAAGGTTGTCTTTAGATAACCTAGATATGTTCTTAAGGTTTACATGTCCTAGCCTTTTGTGTCATAGCTCATTTTGGTTACTAGTGATATTGAGTAAACAAATATCAGTTGTGGCAGAAATGAAATCTACTAAATATATGTTTCCTTGTCTAAGTCCAATTAAAACAGTTTGGTTTTTATCATTTATAATAGAACAAGAGGTAGAGTTGAAATGTACCTGATAACCTTCATCACATAATTGACTTATGGATATAAGGTTATGTTTAAGTCCTCTTACATATGTCACCTTTTTGAAGGTCACTGCTCCAATGCTTACTCTTCCATATCCTTCTGACTGACCACTCTTTGAGTCTCCAAATATCACCTTTGGTCCTAGCTTGGACTTATAGTTGGAGAGATTTGCTTTGCTGCCAGTCATGTGCTTGGAGCAGCCACTGTCCAGGTACCATGTCTGACTTAGCCTTGGACAGTTCTTCACATGTACCTGCATCAAACAATAAAGCTCAATTATTCTTGACCCAGGTTACCTTGGGTCCTTGGTTTGGTTGAAAAGCAAAACTAGAAATGACTGATAATGCAGGTTGAGACTTATACCCTAGAGGGTGATATCTCCTAGGTGGAATTATCCAATCAGCTACTGGGTTAAATGTCTTGTTAGCTGTTTTAACATTTCTATAGGAGAAATTATTTATATTTGGTCGTTCTGGGATCGACGAATTATTGTAAGTTCGTCGACCAGCATTCGACGAATAGGGATGAGATCGTCGACCTCCACTCAGAGAATGACCATGGTCATTTTCTGCATCCCACGTTCGTCGACCTCTACTCGAAGAACCATGCACAGTTCGTCGATCGCAGTAAGACGAATAATTATTTCTGAAGTTTGCGTTCAACGTTCGTCGATCGGGGTTCGACGATCTTGCAGGATTTCGTCGATCTAAGTTCGACAAATTCTGCTGAACTTGGTTTTTAACAGCTTTCTTCTGTTTTCTATTGCTATTGTCTAGGGGATTTGACTTGTTTTCTGATCTGGGTTTTTCAGTTAGTTTCTCTTTACCTTTAGCAGTGATAAACTTTATGGGAGTGGAAAGTATATTCTTCTTTATTATGGGGGGTAAACCTGATGAAGCACCCAAGCCCAGCCTGCCATTTAATCTGGCATTTACTGTGCTTGTGATATCCATCAACTTGAGGCTTCTCCCATTGAGAGATTGCTCAAGTTGTTTTGCCTCACATAATTCAGATTTTAACTTGATTATCTATTCATTAGCTAGAGTCAATTGGTCAGTTAGTTTTCTGTTTTCTGTGCTGACAGATTCAAGATTTTCTAGTCTACTCCTCAGGGTTTTTATTTCTTTCTCTGAGTTTATTAAATCCATGCACATAGTTTTAAATTCTACTTTAAACAAGTCAGAATTGAAATCAAAACTAGAGATCACCTGATCAGCCTCTGAGTCTGAGGCACCTTCATCTTCAGAGTCCTCTTCTGATCCACAGTTGCTTCTGGAGGCATCTATTACCATTAGGCACACCTCCTTGGATCTGGCTTCTTCCTCTTCTTCACTGGAGCTAGAGGAGGATGTTTCCTCTTCTGTGTCACTCCAGGACTCAGCAACAAATCCTTTGTCCTTCCTTTTATACTTGTTGGAGGAGGGTCTGCTGCTTTGTTTTCTTCTGGAATCCTTGTCCCTGCCCTTTTCCTTTTTCTGATTCTCTGGGCATTCTGAAATATAGTGCCCTGGCTTTCTGCATCCAAAACACACAACCTCCTTAGTTGGTGTCTTGTCATATTTGGGTTTATCATCCTGCCTAGATGATTTCCTTCTAAAGTCCTTTCTTGCCATTTTGTAGAATCTTTTGGCAAAGAGGCTCATTAACTCTTCATTGGAGGTAGATGTTTCACTATCCTCAAAAGCTTTGAGGGCCAAGCTGTGCTCCTTCCTAACTGGGGTAGTTGCCTTCTGTTCTGCTGTCTCTCTTGATTTGACAAGCTGCTCATATGAATTCAGCTTGCCTAGCAGAGATTCTGTTGAGATCTCATTGAGGCTTCTGACTTCTTTGATTGGCCAAATTCTGGAGTCCCATGAACTAGGTAAACACATCAATATCTTGTCATTCACCTCAGTTAAGGTGATGTCCTTGTCAAGGGTCTTGAGTTCACTAATGATTGAACTTAATCTATTGTACATCTCAGCCACTGATTCTGTCTCATCCTTTTTGAAATTCTCATAGAGAGATATGAGACTGGATCTCCTATCCTTTCTTTCATCAGCTGAGCCTGCTACCATTTGATTGAGAGAGTCCCAAATGGCCTTGGCTGAGGTGCACTCAGCCACCTTCTGAAATATGTCATCTGACATTGTTTGGGCCAGAATATTCATAGCCTTTGCATTAGCCATCTTGGCTTTCTTGTAGGCTTCATTATTGTCTGGAGGTGGTACTGCACTCAGATTAGTTGATGTGCTGGCAAAAGTTGTAGGAGCTGGAGGAACACCTGTTGAAATGACAGAAAAAATATCCTCATCAATGGAGTTCATATATAATCTGATTCTTGCCTTCCAGATGGCAAACTTGTTAAGATTGCACACTGGAGGTCTGATGCTTGTATAATCCTTGTTTTGGGCCATGTCTGTGAGAACAAAATCTATTAACAGAATAAAAACAAAGAGAACTAACTAAGGGATCTTTGGGTTCAGGTGTTAGCCTGTACAACCAATCAGGTATGGTATATTTAACCAACCTCGCTCTGATACCAATTGAAAGTGTAGCTAGATCTGATGTACTCTAGAGGGGGGGTGAATAGAGTATATGGTGATTTTAAAACTTTTACAACTGCTGTTGTATTTTAGATGTGTGTGTGTGTGTGTGTGCAGCAAATACAATAAATACAAAAACAACAATGGACTAATCACAGCACAATCACAGAGCAAGGCCAGAAAACAAAAGGAAAAGAAAGCAACCAGACGACACAAGAATTTTATAGTGGTTCCCCAAATCTGGGTAGTCCACTCTTCTACCACCCTGGTAGGAATCTACTGCAGGAAGGGGTTGATCAGGTGTCCTGACACCAATGGGGTTTTGATCAGGTTCCCAAAAACTGAACCCTCAAGTCTTTTAGTGGGAGACTTGCAACCAGAATAATTTTGAAGGGAATTAAAACCCTGTACAGAGGTGGAGTGAGAGGGTGATGAGGTCTTCTCTTTCTCAAGTCAAATGAGAAGACTTGTGGAATGTTGTTTAGCAGCTTTGCTCCCCCTGAGATGTAGAATGGTTCAGGAAGAATACTGGAGCACTGCTTCAGGGTGATAGGTCTTCAAAGACCTAGAATTTCAGGTCCAGAGAAAGTCTTCAGGGACTTCTTGGAACTAATATGACTGTATTGTTTTGAAGTTCTCCTGAGTAGAAGCAGATGAAGAAGACTCTTGATATTGATGTAATGTTCTTCTTCTTCTTCTTCTAAATCAAATTCTCTCTAAGCCAAGAATGAATTCCTTTTCTTGTGTTGTCTGAATCACTATCTATATTTTTCTTGTTGTTGTCTGGTGTTCTGTACTGTGTTCTTATTGTATTGCTTCTGGTTTTTGTATATCTCTTTTTTTTTGTCATGGAAAGCCTTCGAATTTTTGAATGTCGAGCAGTAATGACAGACGGCCTGGAAAGGAACCAACAATTAATTATTTCCCCAACTGTTTCCATGGGAAAATGGCATGTAATAATCCAGAATTAACTGCGCATCCTAACGGTAGTATACTGTGAAGAACTGCCATTAATTGTCCAGGAATCAGTGCCATGGAATGAGACGGGAACAGAAGAAGACCTAGTCTGGAATCGTCGACCGAAGAACAGAATTCGTCGAACAGAGTTAAGAGTTCGTCGAGCTAAGCTGAGTTCGTCGAGCTGAGCTGAGTTCGTCGAGCTGAGCCGAGTTCGTCGAGCTGACAGTCTTCATTCGTTGAATAGACAATCTTCAATATCAGACAAACATTATTCGTTGAGCAGAGAACCAAATTCGTCGAGCTGAGAATAAACTTCGTCGACCCGAGAAAAGTTCTGGACTTGGACGAAATACTCTACATCTACTGAAATGCTGTGTCGACACAAATTGGTGTCGACAGATTGATCATGGTGTCGACACAACTCCTCTGGTGTCGATAGATTGGTCTTGGTGTCGACACAACTCCTTTGGTGTCGACACACGCTAGTGTCGACTGAAATCCTGGGTGTCGACACAAATCGTCTGGTGTCGACACAAGCCCTAAGTGTCGACACAGATTCTCTGAGCACAAAAATCGTCGAGTAGAGATTAGCATTCGTCGACCTGAGAAGCTGTGACCTTGGGGTCAAAGTTCATCGAGCTCAGAATATAATTCGTCGACCGAAGCATGGAGCTGGTACTTAGAGAAATTTGAAGTAGTCCTGAGAATGCTTGAAATAGAACCTGGTGTTCGTCGAGCAAAGAACAAAGTTCGTCGAGCTCAGCACAGCGAATTGTCTCACCATCGTCGAGCGCACAACTTCCTTCATCGAGCTAAGTTCGACGAACGTCGAACTCATTTCACTTGGTCTGAAAAACTGATAGATCTGGAGTTCCTGATGGTCTTGAAGAAGGCTGGTCCATCTGAAGTTGAGAAGGAGGACTGTCCTAGACTCTAAGACACAAACTTGACCCAGACTATACATGATGGGTCACATCCTAAGTCAGTGAACCTAGCCCAAATCAACTAGGGATCCAAAAGCGACGGCGACCCCGAGCGGTTAAGAAAACTTGGAAAAATCACTCCTTCCTCCCATGGCATCGTGCTCAATTGAGCCCGATATCTCACCTAATTGATCTAGGAACTAGTACGGGTAGAAGTGAGGTGAAACGGACCTGGATTGGGGCTTGGTAGCGGTTCAGGTGGTGGTTTGCCATGGTGGTGGTGGGCCGGCGAGCTCCTCCCCGATTTCTTGATTCTCCACCATTTTCCATGCTCCAGCACTCGATTTCAATTCCTTCTCTCTCTCTCTGAAGTTGATGGAGGGGTTAATTTGGGCTGAGAGGGGGTGTATGGGAAGATAAGACCTATGTGAGCTCGGTTTGAGCTTTGGTTGTGTCACCATTGGTGCCATGTGGCCAGCATGCTACCAAAATTCTCTGGAATGATCAGAGGAGGCTGGCCAGCATATGTTGGGCAGAGAATTGCAGCTGAAGGGGTGGCCATGTGGCCACCCTTCCTCTTCATCCCCATTTCTCTCTCCTCTTCCTCTTAAAATCCCATTTCTACCCCTTTGCATGCACTCTCTCTCCTGATTTTGGGGGTTAGAAATTGCTTTTACCACTTGGGTTGGGCTTGGGCTGATTTGGATGGACTTAGCCCAAAGGGAATGGGCTTGGCCTTTATTTTCTCTTTTATGTTAAATGGGTTGACTTTGTTGACTTCAGTTGACTTGGTCAACCAAGGTGAGTGGGCTGACCCTACTTGGTGGTCATGGGTCTAGTGGCACTACCCATCTTTGGTTGGGTCAAGGGGGTGCCCTACTTAGGCTAATTGGGCTTATGAGTGTGGGTTTGACCAAATTAGCCCCAAGGTTGACTTTGGTCAATTGGGGTCAAAGTGTTGATCTAGTGACATGCCCTAGGGTCCACTTAGATTGTTTTTAGGGTTAGGGCAATGTGGTAGGGTCATGGTGTGGTTTGGGTCCCTATTTAGGCTAGTTTGACATAGTTTGACTTGGTCATATAGTGGGCCCCACATGACTACAACCCACTACCTAGGGTCAAACCTAGCTAATTTCCCTAAAACACACCCCATGCCTAACCCAATCTAAGTTAAGAGGTCTAGAAGTAACATGGGATGTTACAAATCCTATAAACAAAAAAAAATAATTTTGTCCCCAAAATTTAAGTTCGGTCTACGGGGTTCTACTTCAAGAATTTTAAGAATCTTTAAAACATAAATTAAAAGTACCTGATGCAAATAGCTCCGGGTGTTGCTCCAGCATCAGATCCCTCGGCTCCCAGGTGTGCTCCTCCCGTCCATGGTTGGACCACAACACCTTCACGAGAGGGACCTTCTTCTTCCGCAACACTCGGACGGCCGTATCGTCAATCCGGATCAGCTCCAATCTAACTGATATGTCAGACTCTACCAGTCCGGCTGTAGTGGTAATGTGTTACTCTGGCTGAAGGAGAGCTCTTCTCAAGAAAGAGACATGGAAGACGTCATGTAGTGCACCTAACTCCGGTGGCAGCTGCAGTCAGTAAGCTAAGGGGCTGATCCGCTCCAGGATCAAGTACGGCCCCATGTATCGTGGACTGATCTTCTTATTCCTCTGCACCCGAGAGACACCGTGTACTGGATGTATCTTCAAGAAAACTCTGTCTCTAACCTGGAACTCCACCTTCCGGTGCCGAGCATCATAATACTTTGCCTGCCTGCTCTGGGCCTCTAGTAGCCTATCCTTGATCAAACGAATCTGAACCTCAGTATCCTCTATATAATCAGATCCAAGAGCCTTGATATCCACATCCTGAACCCATGATAGCGGTGTCCGGCATCTCCTCCCGTAAAGTGCCTCATAAGGAGCCATCCTGATGCTAGCCTGGTGGCTGTTATTGTACGAGAACTCAATCAGTGGTAGTAGCCTTTCCCAAGGATTCCCTGTATCCAATATGCACAGTCGGAGTAGATCCTCCATGGTCCGGATGGTCCGCTTGGTCTGTCCGTCGGTCTGCGGATGGAAGGCGGTACTAAAAGTAAGCCGAGAGCCCAAGTAAGCATGCACGGCCCTCCACTCGCTCGAAGTGAACCGACCATCACGGTCCGAAACAATCATCCACGGAATGTCATGGTATCTGACGAACTGCTCCACAAATAATCTCACCAGAACCGCAACTGGGGTATCCTTCCGAACTGGAATAAAGCGCGCTACCTTGGTCAGTCTGTCTACTATGACCCATATAGAATCATGCCCAGAGTGGGAGCGAGGCAATCCGTGTACAAAGTCCATAGCATTGTCCTCGAACTTCCATTCTGGAACTGGCAGTGGCTGTAGTAAACCTCCCGGGCTCTTGCATTCTGCTTTCACATACTGGCAGGTCTCGCAATGGGTCACAAAATCTATGATCTCCCTCTTCATCCCAGGCCAATACATAGACCTCCGCAAATCTGCCCACATCTTGGTGATGCCGGGATGCACTAAATATCTGGAGCAATGAGCCTCTCTGAGTATGTCATCCCAGATACTGCCCCCAGCTGGTATGTAAATGCGTCCACGGAATCGAAGAAAATCATCCTGTAGCGTGTAGTCCTCAACCTTGCCCCTTTCCAGGGCACTAAAAATCGGCTGTAATGCAGCATCCAGCCTCTGATGTGTTCGGATGTGCTCCCGTGTATCATCACCGCTGATCACTGAGCTCAAATACTCTCGATACACCACTGGTTCGGTCTCAGATACCATGGTAATGTACATGTCTTCCATCATCCATAGCAGCTCTATAGATATCAACCGAGGCTCCGGTGCAGAAGTGTCGACCCTCCTGCTCAAAGCATCTGCTACCGTGTTCGCTTTCCCCGGATGGTAGTGGATCTTATAACCATAGTCGCAAAGGAATTTCAGCCATCTCCTCTATCGCAGGTTTAAGTCCTTCTGTGTATAAATATATTTAAGATTCTTGTGATCTGAATAGATGTCACAATGAATCTCGTATAAGTAATGCCTCCACATCTTTAGGGCGAATACCACAGCCCCGAGCTCTAAGTCATGTACTGGATAGTTATGCTCATGCTTCTTCAACTGTCTTGAAGCATAAGCAATAATATGTCCATGCTGCATCAGGACAATACCATCCCCTGGTAAGAGGCGTATGTGTAGATCTGAAATCCTTCACTCCCGGATGGAAGCGCAAGAATAGGGGATGAGATGAGTCGGTCCTTCAGCTCCTGAAAAGCTGTCTCGCACTGCTCTGACCAAACAAAATCTGCATCCTTCTTCATCAAGGACGTGAGGGGGAGTGCTATCCTCGAGAACCCCTCCACGAACTTACGATAATACCCTGCTAGTCCCAAGAAACTACGAATGTCGGATGCGGTCTTCGGCCGTGGCCAATCCCTCACTGTCTCTATCTTGGCTGGGTCCACTGCTAATCCAGCCCCACTGATCGTGTGTCCCAGGAAAGCTACCTCCTGCAGCCAGAACTGGCACTTTGAAAACTTTGCGTACATCTGGGACTCCCTCAGCCTCTCTAAGACCAGCGTCAAATGCTATGTATGCTCTTCCTGAGTCCGGGAATATATCAAAATGTCATCGATGAATACAATCACGAAGCGGTCTAAGAAGGGCTCGAATACATGGTTCATTAGACTCATGAATGCGGCAGGGGCATTCGTGAGCCCAAAAGGCATCACCGTGAACTCATATAACCCATAGCGTGAACTGAATGTCATCTTCGATATGTCCTCTTCCCGAATGCGGAGCTGGTAGTAACCGGATCACAAATCTAGCTTAGAGAACCAGAAGGCTCCCTGCAGCTGGTCAAATAGCTCATCTATCCGAGGTAGTGAATAGGTATTACGGACCGTTAATCGGTTCAGCACCCGGTAATCTGTGCATAATCATAATGACCCATCCTTCTTCTTCACAAAGAGAACTGGCGCTCCCCACAGCGACGAACTGGGTCGCACAAATCCCGACTCGACTAGCTCCTGAAGTTGAGTCCTGAACTCTGCTAACTCCCTGGGAGCCATCCCGTAGGGTGCCCGGGACACCGGCCTCGCTCCCGGTACTTGATGAATCCTAAAATCCAAGTCTCTGGCTGGTGGTAGCCCGGGCAATTTATCCGGGAATACGTCGGAGAAATCCCGGACCACCGGAATATCTGAAATATAAGTCTCTGCTCACACCATCTCAAAGCAGATAAGATAAACTTCTTCTCCCTGCTCTTCGGCCTTCACAGCATGTACATAAGATAACAATAGGTGGCAGATAGGCTGAATACCTTCGATGATAACATGGGAGTCGCCATGCCTTAGTGTGATCCTCCTTAATGGACAATCTATCTGAACATGGTTCCGATGTAACCATGTCATGCCCAAAATCAAGTCGAAGTCCTGCAGCTTCAGAATAGTTGCTGGCGCCTCAAATGCCTTGCCGCCAATCTCGGCCTCCATATCACAATGTGCAGTGGTCCGCAGCTCTGACTCATCGGGTAGACACACCCTCATCTCTAGTCCCAGAAATCTTTCCACGCCTTCAAGTCCATCTATGAAGGCCTCAGATACGAACGAGTGCGAAGCACCCGTGTCGAAGAGAGTATGTGCGGGCTTGCCGCTGATCATAACTATGCCTGAGGTTTGTTTAAGTTACAATTAATTGTTACCCTATAGTTCCAGGCACTATATAATTGAAAACTCATGGAATTTAATAATTAACCTTAAGTACCTGTGATAACCTCCTCGGGGTTCCTCTGCTCTGTGAGGTCCAAGGCGTTTATCTGCTCCTGATTGCGTCCCCTGCCGTGATATCCCCGGCCTCGGCCTCGTCCTCGGCCTCGGCCCTGCTGTACTGGGGCCACTGGAGGTGGAGGAGGAGGAGAAGGATGGAATCGATGCGGGCACTCCTAACTAATGTGCTCGGGCTGGCGGCATCCGTAACAAACTACCTGCTGGTGGCCATGGTCATCCTGTCTCCTCGGATCAAGCACTTGTAGAGGTGGGGGAGCCAATGCTGGAGTAGGCCCTGCTCCTGCCTGAAGTTGGGACGACGACGTCCCCCACCCTTCTTGTATCTGATAGTCCTGCCTCTCTGAGAGCCCCTGCTGCTCTCTCCTGATGTCGACCCATCAAAAGGTCCCTTTCCTCTGCCTTGCACCATCAGCTGGTCAGCCTCCAGCTTCTTTGCCATCTCGATGATCTGCCTAGAGGTGTCATGAGAAATGAACAGCAAGGCCTGCCTCAAATCGTCCTTGAGGCCCCGGTAGAACCTCTTGGCATACCTCCTATCATCGGTAACCTGAATCCCTGCGAACCTAGCCAAATGAGAGAACTCTCTCTGATACTAGATCACCGATCTAGTCCCCTGCCTGAGGTTCAAAAACCTCTCCTCCAAGTCATCTCTGTCCGTAGCAGAGACGAAATGATCCAGAAATACATCGCCAAACTCCTCCCATGATATCTCTGATAGCTCCCAGTCCGCATATGTAGACTCCCGCACTGATTTCCACCATCTCTTGGTATGAGCTGCTAGTGCAAAGGTGACTAGAGGTAATGCCTCGCCGACCGGGCAGTTGATGCCTGCTAAAATCTCGTGTATGGCCTCCAGCCATTCCTCCGTATTTACCGCATCCTCTGTCCCACGGTATACCGGTGGGGACAGGATCTTGAAGGCACTGAGCCAGCTCGACCCCGGATTTGGCTGTGGAGTCGGGACTTGCTGGGATTTGAAGGCATCCAGAATCGCCGTCAATGTCTGCCCCATCTCTGTATGTTGGAATGGAGTGGCAGCTAGAGGGGGAGGAGCCACATTTTGCGGCGCGGCGACCTGTGGAGGTTGCATAAAGGTAAGGTTAAAACAGAACTGGCCTAACTCATTGTACTTCGTGGACCATTTTATGTGACTTTTACACATGGACATACCACTGCTTCCGCTGCATAGTTTGTCCGCAAACTAATGCTCGGGCGGGGGTGGTCCCGTGTTGTGGACTTCTTTCTCATATGATCGGTGTTCAAGTGTTGCGGAAGCGTGGTGGGCCCATAACCCATAGGTCCAAGGATCGAAACCTCGCTTTGAGACCAGTTTGTAAGACCCCCCCTCCCCCTTACCAAGGAGGGCTACCAGGTCTTATGCCCAGAACCGCCGTCATACGGTGGCACTAACGCACGGGTTAGTCGACACCGCAACACGCCGATCCTGCCGGCTATTACGATCATTTAACCTGTAGGCCAATATGAGAAGAAGAAGTAAAGCAGTATATTAATCCACTAGTCCATAAGTCACATAGTACATATCATATGAATGAAATGAAAAGTACATCAACATAGTCCACAAAAGAGTACAAAATGAAAAATAAATAAGGGCTTATGCTCAGTACATCAAATCAACTCTCTCTCTCAAATAAAAGTGGAAGCTATACTAATACATCAGAACTCGTCCCACCTGAGGACGCACAGTAGTGGTAGTAGCCTGCTGTAGTGGTATCTGCTCCTCAAGTCCTGTCTCCTCGACGTGCTGGTGCTCCATCTCCACGGGCTCCTAAAAATAGTATGGTCACCGACCGTTAGTCAAAAAGACTAAGTCGTTTCCTCCACACCTCGCCCCGCAACTCCTAGGCACCGAGCGGGAGGATGAAGCGGAGGACAACAAGGGGGTAACAAAAGTGGAAGCAGGTGATAGGAACTAACTAGCAGTTGTAATAGGAATTATTGTTCTACTTTAGCAGTTCTAAGTATATAGGACAAGTAAATAAAAAGCAGTACTAGTAAAGGAAGTAAAGAACAGAAGGTAAGAGGATGTAAATAAAACTATTCTACCACTATACTACCATCACAAAGTACCCTAACTTATATAAATGCCCATACAAATATATAAGTTAGGGTTTCCAGGAAATTTAACTTATCATATAAAAGAGCACATACAAATTTATATGATAAGGATGTATGAAGCGTATGACCTAATATGAATGAATGTTATGATGTAATTTTATGCACAGGCAAGTGAAACTCACATACAATGACTCTGTGATCACAGACCTTTAGTTCCCACTTTTTGAGAGCTAGCATCACTCTCGGGTACCACCACTGTGGCTACGGTAGCTGCGGAGCGGGCGTCTCTGCTTCTGGGCCGGTATGCACACTACCAAGCCTTAGACCCCTCTCATATGCCTCTGTACACGTCCAAGGTGCACTCTAGAGTCTCACGTACATACTTTGCTGACAATCCGTCAGTCTTGTTGGGTTGGATGTGCGTTATCGAGGATCGTCCTCTAGACCGCAGTGTAAAACAACCCACTGGCCCCTCTAACCCTCACAACCGCCTGGTGCACCGTACTGCCATCAGTGTGACGAACGGCCAGTACCGCAAGCCCCGCCACTATATTTATACACATGCAAGTATTTTATTCCGAGCCTTCCGCTCGCAGGACCAAACCCATCCTGAAACCCTCAAACCCAACATGGGTGAGAACGCACAATAGTGCCTTTATACCAATTCCCTTAAACCCCACACGGGTGAGCATATATCATGAATCTCTCCAACCCTACACGGGTGAGAAGGTGCAACAAATGTCTTAACCTATTAGACTACTCTTGTCTAAGGGTTATTATACTTAGTGATTTAAGGTTCATCCCAGGACTGCCCAGGGTATACCCGGTGAAGGGCTCTCGGGGGCACTAGGAACTACGATGGGATTATGCCCAAAGTTCCCTTTCGCAAGGATATTTACTTTAGTTGATGACTACCCATATATTACCCCAGCTCTTATTGTTGCTATGGAACAATCCTAGTGACTTAAGATATTACCGGGAACCGACGGTCTTCCGTCGACCTCCACTCCAGTGGCTACCTAAAGACTTGCACTTTTACTCCCGTCACTAAGACAATACTACCCACCAGGGATCATTCTTATTGCACTCCCTTATTCTTCCGATAATCAAACCTCTGGTAATCCCCTAAAGCATGACCTATTTACGCTATATGCAGACCATGTCCTATTATTACCCCGAAAATTGAATCTTCCAATTCTTAGGGCCTCTTGCCCCTAACTATTTATTTTAGGGTGGTATGGACTAATGAAACTATCATATAGATTCTCATAATTTTCTTTGGTCAATTAATCCCTTAATTAAATCTTTTAATTTAATTCCTAGGTCACTTTACACATGAAGTAGTATAATTTAAAATCCACTGACCTAGGTAAATTTTCCTGAGTTGTATATTGATAAAATATTTCTGTCTACAAGGTTTCACAATTTTCCATTGATTATTTATACCAATTCCTTATTTAATACTAAATCTACATAATTTCCATTTTCCAAATGAAGTACAAGGAATATATAGTCCAAAATTACAGGAAAATTACAGAACATATAAGAAATTAATTTAAGACTATTGGCAGAGTTTCATCAACCTCTATAGTGTAATGGCCTAAAAAATCCCATTCTTAAATATTTACCAAAATGTCATTACATTAATTTAAAAATTATCAGTACATCCATAAATTCTGAAATACTTATGCAAGACTAATAATACAATAATACAACACTAGCAATATTTCCAAATTTTTCTGAGGTGTATTTACATCAATTCAAGAATAAATGCAATAAGGGTAAAATGGTTATTTCAAGGTATTTTACTCCAGAAGTTCTTCAAACAGAAAGATCAAATTTTCCTAAGTCAAATATAACCTTATTTTTTAACTTGGCACAGTTTGAGGACTTTTACTTGAGGAAAACCTATTTTTCCCATTTATTTTCAAAAAAAGGAGCTATATTTTTAAAAATTCCAATTAATGGGATTTTTGATTCCAAAAATCCCATAATTAATCTGAGTGGTGCACTTTACCCTAATGAACCACTGGAATAAAATCCATGATTTTTGAGTGCCTCAATTAGGCTGAATGCACAATATTTAAATTATTGCTATTGGAACATCAAGGCAATACATAAACCAACACATGCAAGTGGATTACCCCAACATGCAGTGATCCAAATGTGCTGCAATTTTTATCATGCACCAATGATGTCCCCAAGGACCTACCACCAAAATTTGGGGTCATTTGGAGTTATATAACTCCAAATATTTCATTTATTTAGTTTTTGATATTATGACCAAAACTATAGAAAACATTTTCCCAAAAATTCCCAATTTTTGGCAGGGACTAGATATGCCCAAATAAGCCACACACCCAGAATATCAGCCTATGTGGGCTTCCGGTTTGGCATGGGCTTAGGTTTTAGTTTCTGACCTAGCCTAGGACTAGTCCTAGAAAAAATGCCCTACAGGCCAGACTACTGGACCAAAATTGATGATTAAGGTGTCAAATTAAATTTAACAGGCAAGGCTACATTTTTCATTCAGGGTCCAGGTTCTAGAAATGCATCTAAGAGGCCTAAATATGATATGCAATGTCACTGAACTTATGTGACAGAATTACACTATTCATAATATTTAAATTTAAATCATAATATTTCACTGCACGAATCCTAAAGCACAAATGAACGAAATTGGGTTATCTCCTTCCTCCAGCCAACGGCTGAGATCGAGCCGACCTGGAGAAACTTTGCTGGCCTTTTTCGGCCAACTGAGGCGGCGCCACCCCCGGCCAACGGTGTCATCACCTTCACGGTGGTGGTGGCTCTCATTTCCCGGTGATGGGGGCGGCAGAAGATGGCGGCGACGGCGATCCCAAGCGATGAAGAAAACTTGGAAAAATCACTCCTTCCTCCCATGGCATCGGGATCAATTGAGCCCGATATCTCACTTAATTGATCTAGGAACTAGTACGGGTAGAGGTGATGTGAAACAGACCTGGATTGGGGCTTGGCGGCGGTTCAGGCGGCGGTTTGCCATGGTGGTGGTGCGCCGGCAAGCTCCTCCCCGATTTCTTGATTCTCCACTCTTTTCCATGCTCCAGCACTCGATTTCAATTCCTTCTCTCTCTGAAGCTGATGGAGGGGTTAATTTGGGCTGAGAGGGGGTGTATGGGGAGATAAGACCTATGTGAGCTCGGTTTGAGCTTTGGTTGTGTCACCATGGGTGCCATGTGGCCAGCATGCTACCAAAATTCACTGGAATGATCAGAGGAGGCCGGCCAGCATGTGTTGGGCAGAGAATTGCAGCTGAAGGGGTGGTCATGTGGCCACCCTTCCTCTTCATCCCCATTTCTCTCTCCTCTTCCTCTTAAAATCCCATCTCTACCCCTTTACATGCACTCTCTCTCCTGATTTTGGGGGTTAAAATTGTCTTTGACCACTTGGGTTGGGCATGGGCTGATTTGGATGGACTTAGCCCAATGGGAATGGGCTTGGCCTTTATTTTCCCTTTTAGGTTAAATGGGTTGACTTTGTTGACTTGAGTTGACTTGGTCAACCAAGGTGAGTGGGCTGACCCTACTTGGTGGTCATGGGTCTAGTGGCACCACCCATCTTTGGTTGGGTCAAGGGGGTGCCCTACTTAGGCTAATTAGGCTTATGAGTGTGGGTTTGACCAAATTAGCCCCAAGGTTGACTTTGGTCAACTGGGGTCAAAGTTTTGACCTAGTGACATGCCCTAGGGTCCACTTAGATTGTTTTTAGGGTTAGGGCAATGTGGTGGGGTCATGGTACGGTTTGGGTTCCTATTTAGGCTAGTTTGACCTACTTTGACTTGGTCCTATAGTGGGCCCCACATGACTACAACCCACTACCTAGGGTCAAACCTAGCTAATTTCCCTAAAACCCACCCCATGCCTAACCCAATCTAAGTTAAGAGGTCTAGAAGTAACATGGGAAGTTACACCTGCTGCTCCGAGAGCCAGTCCATGCTAAATATAACGTCGTACTCCACCAACGGAAGTAACGACGCTTGGAGATCGAACTCCTGATTCCCAATACAAATCTTAACATCGCAGATCCTATCCGCACGCATCGAACACCCATTGGGCAACAACACATCCAACGTATCCTTCGCCATCGAAGAAGGGACTCCGATGCGTGATATAAATCCTTCGGACAAGAAGGAGTGTGAAGCTCCCGTATCGAAGAGTGCTCTTGCCGGATTTTCACAAATCAAAATAAATCCTAAACAAGCAGTGGTAAGGTAACATGTGCATAACAAGTATTTAAAGAAATTGACTCGCTATAAATTAAACCGTACCTGTAACCACATCCGCCTATTTGAAGACCTCCTATTGGCCAAGATTGTACATCCTTGGTTGGGTCGGAGCATAGTGGGACGCGGTTGACTCCACCGCCTTGCCCTTCTCTTCATAGGTCACTCCCGGCCTTCTCTCGGACTTGGGACGTCCGCTCCAACAATCGCGGCCAAAGTGCCCCGACTTTCCGCAAGTAAAACATGTGCCCGGGGTCCGACCCGTAGTCGCTCCAGAAGCACCATAAGGAGCTGGACCCGAAGTCCTATGCTTCTTGAAGAACCTTCGATAGCCGGACTTTGAAGTAGTCGGCGCCATGAATTCAGACTTCTTGTAACCCAAGCTTTTCTTTGCTTGTACATTCTTCATGTCCTTCTCCAAGGACCGGGCCGTGTTGACCAAGGTTAAGAAACCCTGCGTCATTGGCCCCGCGAGTAGTAACCTCAACTCATCTCTCAACCCTTCGTAGAATCGATTCGTCTTGCGCTCCTCATCTGCAATGGTGGAGCTAGCATATCGACTCAAACGAGTAAACTCATGGATATATTCATCCATGCTCTTCTCACCCTGAACCAACTTCAGGAACTCGTTCTCCAATGAAATCCTCTGAGTAGAAGGGAGGTATCTAGCCAAGAACAATCTCGAGAACTCCTCCATCGAGACATCAACAAGTTGCCTACCTCTCAATAGGTGCAGCTCCAAACCCTCCCACCACATTCTCGCTTCACCGTCCAAAAGGAACGTAGCAATGGTGGTCATTTGCCACTCCTCCGTCTCCGTTGTCGTCATGACTCTCTTCACCCTGGAGAGCCAGTCTTCAGCTTGAGATGGGGTTCCCAACCCCGAAAATACCGGAGGACTAAAGCTCATGACATGCTTGAGCTGTCTCTCGGTTGCCCTCCTTGGCACCACCGGCTCCACTACCACCTGTTCCACTCTCCTCGGCTCAGCCTCTTGCAGCGGTACATGGTCCATCGCAGGAGCTGGCTGCTGCGTTTGCCTTACTGGCTGCGCGTTAATCATGGCCAACACTGCTTCGGCCACCAATCGTATGGTCTCAGCCGATAGAGGTGTTGTAGGAGCTTCATTATGTGCACTACTAGCCTCAGAAACTCGACGTTCCGACGGCCCAGCACCACTTCTGGTCACATATAGTGGTACAAAACACCGTTAAGCGACCAAATAAAATTGCAAACAGCAATTATAGGAACACGCAGGTTCCTCAAACATGTGTATTTTCATTCCTAAGTGGACATTCATAGGTTCTTTTACTGTTATAATGATGACGCACACACATGTACTCACCACCCCTTAAAAAGAATTCGTCCACGAATTCATCTTAAGCCCGACCAAAACCATTATTCTGATACCAAATTGTAACACCCCCTATCCGTCACATAGCATACAGCAGTAGGTCCGGTCGGGGCCCGACGCCATATACCACGGACATACTGGGTGGTTACTTATGGAAACCATCCAACCAATCATAACGTCCTACACAGAGCATTCTAGCGGAAGCAGATTAACAAGTTGCAATAAAGAACCTAGCACAAAAGCATGAATGTCCACTAATACCAAATAGGAATGTTGTACATACACAAGTACATGCCTTAAGGCCTTATAAAATGGTTCACTTGATATTACATGATTTACAAACCACGGCACGCAGGCCAGTCATACATGAATAAAAGAAGTAAACACTCCAATTAGGCCTTCGAGGGCCGGCTTCGCAATTTGGGCTTTAGCCCGCTATTGACCGCTTGGTCCAGCAGCACCTGCAAGCAACAAACCACCACACGGTGGAAAAACAAGGCAACGGTCAGCATTGCTGACCAAATTATAACGATCCCGCCCCCAACTCGGGGCGGCGATGCTCCTTCCCTGCATTTCATTAGCATAAGCGAGCAATTCAACAATATTCATTTCAACACAGGCGTTGGCTCGCAAGTCCACACGACCCGTGATCTCAGGTCACATTCTCGGTGAACCGGTCGATGTCACGTCAATTAAAGCCATAGACATTCCAGACTCACCACCGCCACTTTGATGGCCAAACCTATGAGCATTTTATCTTCTCGGCCTGGGTCACGACAATTTAAGCCATAGACCGCCGAAGACCCTAATCTATGCCAACGGCAAGTACCACGTACACTTAGGTCTCTTTAACTGAACGACATAGAACTCGTACGGTTCCATCTAACCCGTGCTCACATCGCAACGACAATTTAAGCCATTTGCGTGGGTCAAACTTCTCCCGAGTCCCGTTTCCATCAAATTTCACATAACCCGGTTATGTTCAAGTTGGCTCTCAGGCCACCAAGTTGGCAAGATCACGCATCCGCCAAGTTTTCTGAGTGCACCTTTGGGTTAATCCCCAAGGCTCCCTGTTGCAATCTACCACGTAGAGAACCCGAAAAACAACCAATTGCACGGAGTCTTCTCCGGCATTTATGCAATCCAACATCATCGATCCAGACCAACATGTCCGGATAGGCTTCACACATCATGCCTATGTCCGTTCTCGCTTACGGACTCTACACAACGGGGACTTTACATATCTACCCAAAGGAACTCCTCCAACTCACCGCAAACTCGCGAGAACGGGCTTCCTATGCAAAGAAGGATAGCTTCACATGCTCAAGAAGAGAATCGTTACCCTAGCGTTCTTCTTTGGCGCCATGGAAAAGTAAGCGGATGAAAAGCACCGCACTCTCTTCGCCTCCGTGGATCCGGAGTCGGCTTGCGATTTGGAGCTTCGAAGCTCCTCCAATGGCCGGATATAGCTTCTTCTTCCTTCCTTGGCTCTCCTCTCTCTCTAAACTTTAGAAAGATAACCACATAAGTAAAAGTGAGGGTTTCAAAGGTCCAATCCCGGGTATATCCCATCAGGAACAACCCCCAGCCGTTGGATCACCAATTAAAGAAACAAATGGCTTTGATTCGGGCCTGAAATGTACAATCTGGACCGAACACGGCCTGACACACGCCCAATTCCAGGGCCGTGTCCCTCATTCGCCGTCAAAATCGACGCGCCTGGAACAACACATGGGCATCGAACACGCCCGTGTTCGACCTGACATGCCCGTGTTCCAACTGACATGGCCGTGTGGTCGGCCGTGTGCCCCCATCGATTTATCCCGAAAACAACCCGAGAACTCACGGGTACTGGACACGCCCGTGTCCTTTCCCGTATCTACCTCAACACGCCTGGGCTCCAGGCCGGGTACACGGTCTCGACACTCGACACTTCGTCGAGCGAAGTTCATCGACCTCACGATACGGCCTTGGACACGCCCGTGTCCTAGGCCGTGTGCCTTGTCTCGACACATCATCGAGTAAAATTCGTCGACTCCACGGGAAGGGTGTCGACATGGGTCGACACGCCCTACGACATGCCCGTGTCGCAGGCCGTGTGCCATGTCTCGACACTTCGTCGAGCGCAAAAATGTCGACTTCGCGGGCTGAGTGTCGACACGGGTCGACACGCCCTGCGACACGCCCGTGTCGCAGGCCGTGTGCCCTGTCTCGACACAACGTCGAGCGAAATTCATCGACCTCTCGACCAACTCGACCACACAAGCCTGACACGCCCTGGGACACGCCCGTGTCCCTGGCCGTGTGCCTCCTGCCAGAACCCAAAACTGGCCCAAAACGTCACCCGTCGCTCGTTTAAGTTTAGGGGCGTTACACGATGTGTGCATGAAATTGGGTCGTGGTCGTGATATCCTATAAGAAGTTTGAAAAGGAGGGTTAAAGCAAGAAGAATGCAAAGTAGAGAATGCGCAAAGCAGGCGCGGACTTACCACTCTACCTACGTGCCCGACGAGAAGTCTCCCAGCAGTTTCCAGCCTTTGCTTTAACATCACAACCTATCCAAACAATAGATTTTGTAATTCGTTGACACGAGCCAGGTTCCGCGATAGGAGAATATCGCGGCACGCTGTTGGTGAGAGAATATTTGCAAAGAGATTAAAAACCGAACTAGCAATCCAACGAGGCAAGTATACCTATCGAAATGTAGTTAGGGGACACAAGTGTCGTATTAAAATCCGGGAACTGTTGAGTAATCTTACTCACATGAAACCTATTATCTTATCGAAAAAATTGTTTTAGGGTTTAAGAGAAAGCTAAATGTAATTAAGAAAAGAAATATTACGCTAAAAAGAGAAAGGCTTGTGGTTAAAAGGAGAGCTAATAAAAGCGATTACAACGAGGGGTTGAGACGATTGATAAAGAAAAGCACTCGATCGAGAATCACCTCGACTAAAGTTGATTAAAATATGCGATAATAAACCCTAACTTAATAAGGTAAAAGACCTTGGCCGTGGACGTTCCATAAGCATGAACACGCTCCTCTCGAACTGTGCCTACCTAAGTTTAGGAAGGTCCGATCGAACTCTCGTCCAAATCAGAGACATAAAGCTCGCTTTACGCTGTGAACCCCACTATTGGATTTCACTCTAATCCGGGTGATTTAATGTCTGTCTCTCTCGAGGGGTCCGTGCAACTCTCTTTACTCTTAAGTGTTCACTTCAAACTATGAGCCTCTCAGCTAGCTTCCACTTACCCTTCCCTTTCCATTTTCTCGAAGCGTTTGGAACTCTAGTTTACTCTATTTTATTTCTTTCTTTTCAACTGCAATAAACTCTTTATTATAACTGCTAATACAGGTATTTGGTCCACCTTAAGGATGGTAAACAAAAGGGCTTTCGGGAGAAAACCCATGTTGGACCATTTGGTCATGTGCTATGTTTTGAGCTCTTTTTCTATATTTATATCTGTATGCATCTTTTGTTTTGCATCCGTATTTAAATCGCAGGTGCAGGAATTTTTGAGGCGCGGCAACTTGGCCACACTTGGATATCTCATCACACGACCGGTATGCTCAATTTTGTTTTACTTTCTCGTATTATCATATTCTAGTCTGGGGGTGGAGTTGCCTGGGATCACTACACAGCACAGTTTATTACATACTAGTCTGCCTTTATTTATTTCTTGATCACTAATTCCACACACTGAATCACCCACATGAGTGCGCACTTAACCATGTGTGCGGCTCAGGGCAAATGTTTTACTTTAGTGTAAACTCTAAAAAGTGGTGCTAACTTAGGATTTTGGGATGTAGTAGTTCGAAACTCATGCAGTGCTCCTAATCGAGTACTCATTATTTGCATAGAAATTTTATAGGATTACTTTTTATTCATGCTCGTAGACTTAAATTTATTCTGTAAAAGTAAATTTTGTTTGTGCTACTTAGAATTGTATAATCTGGAGTAATCGAACGGTTGTGTATAGATGAGTGTAGCCGTCACTAGAGTCGAATTGCTCGAGTCGGGGGGAAGGATCGTCTTTCTCAGGGACTGAGAACTTGCCCCAATCTTCTCTCGAAGCATTGGTGCCTGGTTAGTCGAGTGAGAGCGTGAGGTAAGCCATCATTTTGGCTAGTTTGATCCTTTTTGTATCTAGTCCTAGCAGATGACCCTTGCAAGCCAAACTTGCGCCTACCCTCCTTTTGTTTCAGCTCCACCTATACTCACTAAAGCTTAAAAGCCAACCCTTTTGTCGCAACCAAAACCTTGAGCTTGATCGATTTCAAAATTTGATATGTTTTGATATTTGGGATTCATGTGATGTGGATATGTATTCATGAATTGCTAATTTTTAGATTTGGGAATTGCTGAATGTAAAGGACGAAAAAAAAAGAAAAAGAAAAAAAGGAGAAACTTTAAAATTATTATAAGGAGAACTGCAATCCCCATCTTGTGTGTCAGTTTTTGGTCGGGATAGGTCGTGTGCAAACACGGTTTTCAAGCCAAGTCTGGGGGCGTGTCACACATGCATTTCATCGTGGCTGTTTGGGTTTAGCTCGGGTTCGCTCGCTTTGGTTGCGTGTAGCCTCCTTGTTTATCATTGACTACCCCACCTTAGCCTTAGCCCCATTCAAACCTACAAGTCCCGCTGATTCACATTTGAGTCTACTTAGCATCGTGGAGAGAGTGTGAAATGGCAAGCTTATGGTTCCCGACATTATTGGATTCTTTGGAGGTGATCACGAGCCCCGGTCTTGGGCAATGCTCACCTTAGTGGCCTGTCTACTTTCTCCGTATACATGACCAAACGATTCTCCAGAATTCTAATTTTAAGTAGACACAATATTTATTTACCTCTGTCGAATAATTTAAACTCTTAGTATAATTAAAAAGTTTTTCTATTTTATTTTCTATGCACATGATGTATTTGATTTTTCGCCCTACTTTATTTTGAAGTTTCTAAGCCAGCTAGCTGTTTTACCATCCACGGAGTAATGATTTGCGCGGGACGCACAAATGGTTATGTCTGGGGGTGTGATGAGTCCAATTATTACACTGATTTTTGGACTAATCTGGGCCAGTTTTATCGTCTTAGCACTGCACTTGATTGCTATAACTGCTTATATTTGCTTACTTGCCTATTTCATGATTAAGTGCATTTAGGCCCGTTTTCTGTGTGTTGTAGATGTTTTTATATTTCTGTTTGTTTTACTTCTTCTCTGGCCGTGTCTTGAGAATGTGGTGTGCACTTTTGGTGGCCTATCTGTCTCTTCTGCTGGTGCATGGGTCATGTGCGTGCTCCGAAACTGCTCGGGAGACCCCGACGATACAGAAACACTACGCACGATCACTGGACTCACTGCGCACGACCACCGGTCATGCACCTCTGATCGTGTGCATTACATTCTCCTTTTCCCCAGTTCTGTCTTAGCTAATCGCACGATCAGTGGATTCAGTGCGCACGACCACCGGTCGTGCACCACTGATCATGCACATATCTGCTGATGTTTTTGTCCAAGTTGCAGGTTGAATTGGAAATTGTGCACGATCATCGACCGATAGTGCGCAGGACCACTGGTCTTGCGCTACTGATTGTGCGCTCTGCTTATTCTGCCTCCGTATTTGAGGGCTTGCTCCGCGATTTAGGGTACGACAGGTCATTTCTGCGATCAGAGAGTGCACGAGAAGTATCGCTCCACCTCTCCAGCTGCTCCATTCACCTCCATCTTCATCGGCAATCCGTAGCCGGTGATTCCGAAGCTTTCCAAACCCTCCGTCAAAGCTCCCGGCCATTGATGACCTCAACTCCAAGCTTTCCACCGGAGTTGGCGAAGAAGACAACCTAGAGAACAGACTCAAAGGCCTTCTAGGTGACAGCTCGTTGGTACCAGAAGCCTCCTCGGACTGAGCCCGGAAGTGGATTGACAACTCGCTATTCCGGCCACGACCTGCGGTGGACCTTCACCCTCTAGTGGTTTACTCCTCTTCCCCCTTCCTCTGTTGTATGGAATGAATTGATATTGTAATGAACTACATTTTGTACTCTATATCTAAGTGAATGTTGTAGTTTTCATTTACTTTAAGTTGTGTGTTGTGAATGCGCCTCGCCCACTCCACATCCACTCCATACACTTGTTTCACCCGATTGCACTACACACAAGAACACCTCCCTCCATTAGCGTTCCGTCCACTTGCCCAACCGAAGTTCGGCATCGCGGCCGATACACTCACCTCACCTTGCGAAGTGGTGCCTTCGACCTGCACAGTCTTAATTAGTTTATTAGATCAAAACCAAAATCTCACAAGCCCCTTTTTACTCTTTTCTACGTATAACTCTCATAATGATATTTTCTGAACTGTTGCTGCTCTGTGCTAATTGCATTCCTCAAGAGACCGACACTCGAGGATTTATTCCCAAACTTTATTACTTGTGCGACCGGTGCGCTTACCGATTTACACGCATCACTTACCACAACAGCGGTCGGGTGGTTAGCCGCAGAAGGTGAGGCTTACCATAACAACGGTCTAATAGTTAGCCATAGCAGCGGCCTGCAGGCTTACCGCAGCAGCGATGTTGGGAGTGCACAATTGCAGTATGGTGGCAACCCGCAGTTACAGTCTGATGGCTAGCATCGGCGGTCTATCGATCTTCAGTGGCAGTTTGGAGGATTACCTCTGTTGCCGCTAGGTTATCAACAGCTTTGTACAGTGTTGCGATTTGAAAATGTCAAACCGCATAAGCCGCTTGGATTGTGTTTAGTCCCACATCTCTTTTTGTATTCTCTCATCGCCACCATTTTTTATAAATAAGGGGGCATACCTTTGTATTGATTATCTTTTTGGAGCAATAAAATTTGCCTTTATTTAGCTCGTTTTCACTTGGTATCAGAGCTAATTGGTCATTTGCTTCAATTTGCTCGCGGTTTTCTATAATAACCGTGTCCAGTCTTCTTTCGGTTTTCTTCTGTTTGTGTGACTTCTTCCCGCCCTGCCCTCCCTTGCTTGTCGTTTATCTTATGACTTATCCCTTTACTTTCCTTTCTGTTCGCGCGACTTCTTTTATCTGTACTTTTGTGGGTAGGTTGTCATCTCGTGCGGTCTCATTCTCTCCACTTCTCGTCTCTTATCGTGGGGGTTGTTTTCTCTACACACGCGGTCTCTTCTCTGTTTGCTCCATTTTGGAGGCAGGTCCTCTTTCTGAGATCTTTTTTGGCTTCTCCTCAACTGTGAGGTTTGAGTCTCTATCGATCTTCTATTCTTGGTCGCGATCTTTCTGCGACTTGTTAGCAGATTTGTTCTTTTAGCGACCTGTTCTCTTTCGGCGTGCTCCCTTCTTGGCATCTTTTGTGGTTTCTTATCTTGCTGCTTGGTCACGCAGTTTATTTGTTCGCGCTATCTCTTGGCCTCTTTTGCCGGCTTGTGTCTAACCGTACAGTTAGTCTATTTTCTATCATGTTTCTTTCTCCATGAGGCCGGTTTCTCTTGTTTTCTCTACAGCTCGTGCTCTTTTGGCCTCTTTAATAAGTGGCTTATTGACTCTGGTTCCACTTGTCACATGACAGGCAATTCTTGTTTGTTATCCTTCTTGAACAACCAGAAATAGGTTTCATGTCATTATTTTCGATGAGACTTCTACTCCTGTGCATGGTGTAGGCACTGTGCACATCACTCCATCCTTGCATCTTGAGAACACTCTTTATATTCCTACTTTTTGTGTAATCTGATGTCTGTTCATGATCTTTGCACATAGTTGCACGACACGTTTACTTTTACTGCCACTACTTGTTCTTTTTGTGATTCTGTCAAAAAGGCTACGATTGCTACTGGGACTGTGAGTGGTGGCCTCTTCTTTCTTGACAATGTCGTTGCTCTTTCTGCTTCTTCCCTTCAGCAATTGCATCATCGTCTTTGGCATCCTACTTCTCACCTCATCTACCAACTTCTCCTAGATCTTCCTCAATAGGATTTCCCTTTGAATTGTGAAGCATGTCAGCTTGGTAAACATGATCGCTCTTCTTTCCCAGCACGAACTAGACGTAGTTCTTCGTGTCATTTTGAACTAGTTCACTCTGATATCTGGGGTCCCGCTCCTACTGCCACTGTTGGTAGAGGAAGCTTATACTTTGTCTCCTTCATTGATGATTTCTCAAGGTGTACTTAGTTGTATCTCTTGAAAGAGCATTATGAACTTTACTATGTGTTTACCTCTCTTTATAATGAGATCTTCACATAGTTTAATGTGCCTATTCAATTTCTTCGTACTGATAATGCGAAGAAATATGTCAGTCGTCAATTTTCTAATTTTTGTACGAGCCATAGTTTGGTTCATCAAACTACTTGCCCCTATACCTCTCAACAGAATGGCGTTACTGAACGCAAGAATCGCCACCTCCTGGATGTTGCTCGTAGTCTTCTCTTATCAATGAATGTTTTTCTGTCTTATTGGGGTCACGTTGTTCCTCTCTCTTACTATCTCATAAACTGTACTCCCCCATCTATTCTTCAGGGTAAGACTCCATTCTCTATTTTGTACCTCGGGGTCGAGCCATTTCCTTTACCTCTTAAAGTTTTTGAGTGTACGACATTTGTGCACATACCTTCTCCTGGTCGTGACAAACTTTCTGCTCATTCTATTAAATGTATATTCCTTAGTTATTGTCCGACCTAGAAGGGATATCGCTGTATTGATCTTCTTCTCTACAAACAGTACATCACTGCTGATGTCACCTTCTTTGTGATGTCGCGGCCCCTCCGCCACTACTTGATGATGACCCGGTTGCCGAGGGACAATGACACAAAGATCTTAGGTGTCGGGATGATGCTGAAGGAAGACCGCGTTACAACCTCCGCCCGCGGCGTGCCTGATGGCGCGGCCCCTCCAACAACTTCCTGATGATGACCCGGTTGTTGCGGCCCCTCCAACACTTCCTGATGATGACCCGGTTGCTGCGGCGCAACAAGTTAAAGATTTGCGGCGTCATGACAACGCCACGGACGCTAACGGAAAGCTGCGATACAACCTCCGTCCGCGGCGCGCAAAGCTTGCTTAATAATTCTACTTAGTTTATATTTAATTGCTTAAAACATTTGGCTTGTAATATTTTTATTTTCATGTTGGTGTGCTATTAAACCCTTGGTGTGTATGTAACCGCCCGGATGGATGAGATTTCATCTCCATCATGGATGGTTGGATCTCTTTTGTAACTCCTATTTAAAGGAGGATATTATGATGAGTTATGCATTGAAAAGAAACCTAAAGTAACCCCCCCTTGAGGAATTTCGGCCACCATGGTGAAAGCCATAGCCACCTCCTCCCCTTTGGTGTGAAGCCAAGCCTTGCCTCCTCCATCCCCGTTCGGTGCGACTCCGGCGTGGCTTCTCTCGGTGCGACTCCGTGGAAGAAGGAAGCAGCCCCCTTCGGTGTGAACCGGTGGAACCGTGGAGAGAGTGATTCTCCCACAAATATTGTGTGATCTTCTTCTTGGTTGGGTAATCTCTTCCCTATCTTTGTGTTTCTTGCTGTGAGAATTTTGTGGAGGTTATTCATCCGTCTTTTTCGCGATTTTAAAGTGTTTTTCGCTTGCAAATCTGAATCGAACGTTGTTGTTGACCCTCTTGTTTTCCGGATTGGAAGATCCGCTAGAGAACAACTAGGCCAAGCCTTGACTTGTTCTCCAAGATTGGCACGCTTTGGTGCTAACAAGGGATTAATCTCAACTTGTTCTTGATCCCTCCTTATCGTTTACCGCCGCTCCTAAATATATTTTTTGCTGCGATTGACGGCTTATTGTGAAAAGAATAGATGCTTGTGTAGGTGCGGTGAGATGTGTGCTTGTTGGAGAGGTAGGTCCTAAGGTCGTGGTATCGAGTCCGGCTAGCGCGAGTTTGTGTGCTTGTTGGAGAGTAGGTCCTAAGGACGTTGTATCGAGTCCCGTATTTTGAGAGCCAACCGACCCCTTTCGTTCGCTTTGGTCGGAGCCACTCTCTTATTTTTTCTATGTTTGTGATGGGTAATCCGCCGTTCACGTAAGCACGTCCATCTCACAAACATCTCTACACCAATTTGGTATCAGAGGCGGTCGTTTCAACTTTCACGTTGCAAACATCCTCTCTGCGTTCCTTGTTAGAGATCCGATCGTTAGAACTCCAAAAAAATATTTTCTGTGGTCTGCAAATAGCGGGCTGAAAACTTTATTTTTCAGCAAAATTTCAAAAAAAAAATTTTTTAACGATCTACGTGTTATTCTCATCGGGAGTATATAAAAATATCTTATTTTCATTATAGCTTCAGTCCTAGAAAAATTCATCTCCCAGATAGCTCTCCCACGACCATCACGGCCTATTCACTTAGAGACGGATACTTATTCAAACACGGAAAATTGTGTATCCCCCACTCCTCTTTGCGACTCCACATCTTTGGGAGTTACATAGTGTGGCTTGAGTGCACTTTGGCAGAGACAAACGATAACGCTCGTAGAGGAGAAATTCTTTTGGCCTAAATAAAGGTGATGGTTGGGAAAGTTGTGAGCAGTTGCCGTACGTGCCAAGTTTCTAAAGGTACTAAGTCCAATGTAGGTTTATACACTCCGCTACCTATTCCGTCCGTCCCGTGGGAAGACGTGAGCATGGACTTTGTATTAGGCCTTCCCCCCCCTGCGACGTCATGATTCTATACTCGTTGTTGTGGATAGGTTCTCCAAGATGGCGTACTTCCTCCCCTGTAGTAAGACCAACGACGCCTCTCACATGCGAAACTGTATTTTAAAGACGTCGTTAGTCACCGTGGCGTTCCGAAGACTATTGTCTCAGATAGGGACGTCAAGTTCACTAGCTACTTTTGGAAAACCTTGTGGGTTCTTATGGGCACAAAATTATTATTCTCCGCGGCTTATCACACCACAAACTGATGGCCAGACGAAGTAGTCAATCGGAGCCTAGGAAATCTTCTTCGATGTTCTCGTGAGCGACCATAAAGGCACTTGAGATTTACTGCTTCCACATGCACAACTAGCTTACAATAATTCTAAAAATCGGTCCACGGTATGTCTCCGAATGAAATTATCCACGGGTATAAGGCCCCTGTGCCACTTGACTTGGTCACCTTACCTCCCACATACAAAACAAGTCAGTTTGCACAATCCTTCGCCCAACATATTCACGACTTACATGCACGTATACGAGCTACCTGACTGCTCAATATGAGTCTTATCAAGCGCACGCTATCTACATAGGAAGGGTGTCACACTTTAAGGTCGGCGATCTGGTTTTAGTACGGTTAGTTCCCGAACGAATGCCACTGGCACCGTTAAAAAGTTAGCTCCAAACGCGCCGTCCTTTTTCGGATTATAAGAAGCTAGGTGACAACGCTTTCGTATTGGATTTGCCTGCTGAATGGGGTATCTCCCTATTTTTAATGTCTCGGATTTGACGCTGTTTGTTGCGCCTCCACAAGAGTTGGTTTCTTTGTCGTCTTCTCCCTCCACTGAATTTCTAATGGGTTGGGAGTGGTAGTTTGGAATATCTCTCTCCTCCGGTCCCCGCAGGTATAAATCGGATGGTACGCTGCCTTCTTTTATTCCTACTGCTGACATGTTTCCCAGGTTTCCAAGACGTTTCTCCATCCAGATATGATACTCGTGCTGAGCCACTACTACTCCTGCCGGTGCTACCTACCGCTTCCTCATCCGTTGGCGTGACCGCCCACCGTCGGACGACTCATGGGTCCTCGCGACAGAGCTTCAACGTTGGATGCCGAGCTTCTCCGCCGCTTTCTATCAGCCCACGCATCGGAGATGCGCGATTTTGAGTGGGGGAGGATTGATGGCGCGGCCCCTCCAACACTTCCTGATGATGACCCGTTGTTGCGGCCCCTCCACACTTCCTGATGATGACCCGGTTGCTGCGGCGCAACAAGTTAAAGATTTGTGGCGTCATGACAACGCCACGGACGCTAACGGAAAGCTGCGATACACCTCCGTCCGCGGCGCGCAAAGCTTGCTTAATAATTCTACTTAGTTTTTATTTTA
Source organism: Platanthera guangdongensis (assembly GCA_039583875.1). Classification (NCBI taxonomy): domain Eukaryota; kingdom Viridiplantae; phylum Streptophyta; class Magnoliopsida; order Asparagales; family Orchidaceae; genus Platanthera; species Platanthera guangdongensis. The sequence continues at coordinate 80,805,465 of CM077166.1, forward strand.
ATTGCTTAAAACATTGGCTTGTATATTTTTATTTTCATGTTGGTGTGCTATTAAACCCTTGGTGTGTATGTAACCGCCCGGATGGATGAGATTTCATCTCCATCATGGATGGTTTGGATCTCTTTTGTAACTCCTATTTAAAGGAGGATATTATGATGATTATGCATGGAAAAGAGAACCTAAAGTAACCCCCCTTGAGGAATTTCGGCCACCATGGTGAAAGCCATAGCCACCTCCTCCCCTTTGGTGTGAAGCAAGCCTTGCCTCCTCCATCCCCGTTCGGTGCGACTCCGGCGTGGCTTCTCTCGGTGCGACTCCGTGGAAGAAGGAAGCAGCCCCCTTCGGTGTGAAACCGGTGGAACCGTGGAGAGAGTGATTCTCCCACAAATATTGTGTGATCTTCTTCTTGGTTGGGTAATCTCTTCCCTATCTTTGTGTTTCTTGCTGTGAGAATTTTGTGGAGGTTATTCATCCGTCTTTTTCGCGATTTTAAAGTGTTTTTCGCTTGCAAATCTGAATCGAACGTTGTTGTTGACCCTCTTGTTTTCCGGATTGGAAGATCCGCTAGAGAACAAACTAGGCCAAGCCTTGACTTGTTCTCCAAGATTGGGCACGCTTTGGTGCTAACAAGGGAGTTAATCTCAACTTGTTCTTGATCCCTCCTTATCGTTTACCGCCGCTTCAAATATATTTTTTGCTGCGATTGACGGCTTATTGTGAAAGAATAGATGCTTGTGTAGGTGCGGTGAGATGTGTGCTTGTTGGAGAGGTAGGTCCTAAGTCGTGGTATCGAGTCCGGCTAGGCGCGAGTTGTGTGCTTGTTGGAGAGTAGGTCCTAAGGACGTTGTATCGAGTCCCGTATTTTTGAGAGCCAACCGACCCCTTTTCGTTCGTTCGCTTTTGGTCGAGCACTCTCTTATTTTTTCTATGTTCTGTGATGGGTAATCCGCCGTTCACGTAAGCACGTCCATCTCACAAACATCTCTACACCATGCCAAATGCGCCGCGAATAATTAATTACGTTATTCATGCACTTTTATTTTATATTGATTAATATAAAATTATTCATATTTGGATGATAATTTTATATTCATAAATGTTATGTAATTTTTATTTTTGGACATTTCATAGTTTGTGGTGTGTACTTAACCATACGGATGGATGAGATTACATCTCCATCATGGATGGTTAAGGGCTTGTTGTAACTCCTATGTGTTTGTAACTCCTATGTGTTTGTAAATCATATATAAGGAGACCTCTTTATGAGAATTAATAGAGAAGAAGAAGAATTTGAATCCAAAGAAACTCCCTAGGAGAAATTCGGCCAAGGAGAGACTCCAAGCCGCCGGCCTTGTGGTGTGAAGCCGCCCCCTTGCTTCCTTCCTCCCCTCTTCGGTGCGACGCCGGCGTGGATTCCTTCGGCGCGACTCCGAGGAAGAAGGATTGCAGCCCCATTCGGTGTGAAGCTGGTGGTTCCGTGGAGAGAGTGAATCTCCCACCTATCTTGTGTGATTGATGTTCTTGGTTGGGTAATATCTTCATCTTTAGTGATTCTTGCTTTGAGTTTGTGAAGGCTTTTGCGAACCGTCTTTTCCGTGATTTTAAAATACATCGCTTGCAAAATCTGATCCGGCTTCGTTGTTATTGAATCTCTTGTATTCCGGAATGGGAAGATCCGTTGTGGGAGCGAGACTTGGCCTAGCCTTGAATTGCTCTCCAAGATTGGAACACTTTGTGTCAACAAGGGAATTAATCTCAACAGGAACTCGACCTCCATTTGAAGTTTGCCGCTATTCCGAAATAAATTATTGTTGCGTTTGAAATGTCTCAAGTTGGTACAATAGATGCTTGTGTAGGTGTGGTGAGTTGTGTGCTTGTTGGAGAGGTAGGTCTTAAGGATGTTGTATCGAGTCCGGCTGGAATCTTCTATATTGATTTTATCATTCGGATTTGGGATCCAACCCGACCCCCTTTTCGATCGCTTTTGGTCGGAGCCCTCCTATCTTGCTTTTATGCTTTGTGACGATAGTTTCCGTTAGTGTAGTCGAGCACGTATCACGGTCTCCCCTACACCAATTTGGTATCAGAGGCGGTTGTTTCAACTCCCACGTTGCAAACATCCTCGCTGCATTCCTGGTTGGTCAATCTAATCTTTAGAAAAAAAAAATTTATTTTCGGTGGTCTGCCAATAGCGGGCTAAAATCTTTATTTTTCCGCGAAATTTCAAAAACAAATTTTTTTAACGATCCACGTGTTCCTCATATCAGGAATCTATAAAAGTATCATGTTTCCAATATAGCTTCAGCCCTAGAAAAAATCAACTTCCCAAGATTTTTCTAGACCTGAATGCGCACTAGGGTAGGATCGGAATACACGACACCGTCTACGTCTAGGATGGCTGCGAGTGAGCGTGGGGATCCCAACACCGAGGCCATAGCAGGGCTACGTAACAAAATGACGGAGCTTAGAAACATGTTAGCACAGATCCTACAAAATCAAGCAAGGCCACCCCCGCCACCCATTAATGTTGAGCAGCCCAACCGGCGCCAACAAACTCCTGATTCGGATTGCGATGAGGACTCTCCCCGAGTGCCCCCTCGAGAACACCGCCACGATCGTGCTTTCGATATTACTAGGTCCATTAAGATCGACGCCCCCACTTATGATGGCATGGGAGATCCCCAGATCTTCCTTACTTGGGTGGTGGATATGGAGTGCTACTTCGATTGGCACACCCTTACGGACCATCAAAAGGTTCAAGTTGCCAGGATGAAGCTAACGGGATGCGCCAAAACTTATTGGCTGAATGAAGAGCGTATGCTAGGAACCGGGAACTGGGTCCCACTTATTTGATGGGTCGTGATGAAGAACCTGTTGACCGATCAGTACGTTCCTGCGTACCATCGGACATAGATGTTCGACGAGCTTGCCACTCTGCGGCAGGGATCAAACTCGGTAGCTGAGTATATGGGAGAACTGAAAGACCGTATGGTGCGCTGTGATCTGAGGGAGATCCCCGAGGTCACCCTATCCAGATTTCGTAAGGGGCTTCATCCCGATATTCAGCGGAAGCTCTTACGATATGGTCATACGAATCTGAACACGACGTTCAATGCCGCCCTCGACATCGAAAAGCACTTAGCCTCTAAGGCTCAATCCTGTTATTCCCATGCGAAGGGAAAGTCCACAGCTGGAGCATCTTCCTCAACATATCCGGAAAAAGGGAAGTTTCGGTCCACCGAGTCCAAGTCTGTCGTGATCAATGCTAGGAACACTAAGAACCCCGTAAGTGAGCGTATCCACATCGGGAAAGTTAGCAAGTCTAACGCTACATGTTACTCCTGCGGCATTCAAGGCCACTACGCGTTTGAATGCCCAACGAATACCAAAACCATAGCCCTATTAGAGTCGACTACCGACCTTGCTGATTACGTATATGAGGCTGCTGAGGAGAGTGACCCAGAAGGGGTCCCAATGTGATTTAGAGGACAATCACCCCCTTATGGTAATGCGTTGTATCTTGACCACTCCCCGTCCGTTAGATGACTGGAAGAGGACGAGTATATTTTCCCCGATCTTTAAGAGTGGCAAGAAGTTGTGCAAGTTGATCATTGATAGTGGCAGTTGTGTGAACGTCATCTCTGAGAATGCGGTTACACGTATGCACTTGACTACGTAGCCCCACCAGACTCCCTACCAAGTAGCTTGGATTAATAAGGTTACCGTCTCGGTCACCAAGCGATGCCTTGTACACCTCTCGATCAAATCATACACTGACGAGGTGTGGTGTGATGTCCTTCCTATGGACGCCATCCACGTGTTGTTGGGCCGCCCTTGGCTTTATGACCGCGACGTGACACACTTTGGGAGATCCAACACGTACGAATTTAAATTTAATGGTAAGGTCATTACGTTGAGGCCGACCGTCCCAAAGGAACCGGTAGCTTTAGCTAAGGACACCACTGTTCCGGTCGAGAGGAAGTAAAAGAACTAGTGCCTAAACACCTAGTGGGGGGGGGGTGAATAGGTGCACTTAATCTTTTTAACTTTAAAGGAAGAAACACTGAATTATTAGACCTGTTTATGCAATCCTCTACAGCAATTCAGCACATATAACACAACAATCACAGAATAAATCACACACAGAGTACACACATCTTTTATAGTGGTTCCCCAAGGTCTGGGTACATCCACTTTCTGTTGAAATTTGTGAAGTGGAAGTGGGTGACAGGACAGGCCGCGCGGCCTGTGGCGGACAGCTTTGGCGGACTAGGCGGACTGGGCGGACTGAGATGTGCGGCCTGGTGGTAGGTCCAGTGGAAAGCCGGTTGTTCCTCTGAGCGGTTTGCACGGGTTGAGTCCGCGGACTATGCGGCCTGATGTCTGCGGATAGGTTGTTTGCTGATTGGCTTTGCCAAGGAGCGGCCTGAGCGGATGGAGGCTTGCGGTATGGTGCATTGCTCAGTGGCCGCGGGTGCAAGTTTGTGCTGATAGGCGGTTTGGCTCGTGTCCGTGGGTAGCTTGCGGACTAGAGTGTCCGCGGTGTGGGCTGTTGCGGACTGGGCTTGGAGCTTGGCTGAGGCCTTATCGAGCTCTGGTGGCACAGCAGGCGATTTGCTGTGGAGGTCGTTTGGCGGACTGGGTTTGGAGTCCGGGGTTGGCTGCCGTTTTGGACAGAAGTGCGAGGAGCTCGCGGTCTGATGGCCGTCTGTGCTAGGGTGTTTGGCGGATGGGAATTTGAGTCCGCCATGCTCGCATTGTCCCTTGATGGTTTTGGACTTGGTCACACTTTGTGCCAAGGCCATGGTGTCCGCGGTATCCGCCAAAGTCCGCTGTGACCGGGCGGACTGTTGCTGTCTTCCTTTGGTCGTGGACTTGTGGCAGATTGAGGTGTGAGTCTTGCGGACTGCCTCGGGTTGGTACGGACTGCCATTAAAGGGGTTGCTGTCTTGCAGTGGTTGGAGCTTTGCGGGCTGATGCCTTGTCCGCATAGCTTGGGCGGACTGGAGAGGGTTCGCCAATGTTGCCTTGCTCCTGGCGGTTTGCCTTGGTATCCGGCTAAGTCCATACGGACTAGGCGGATGCTGTTTTTGCTATCGCGCGGGCTGGGGTGTGTCGCTATCTCTTGGGCGGTGACCACACTCCTCACTTTGCCTATAAATAGGACCCCCCTGGCACATCTACAGTAACTAGAGTGAACAGTAAGTTGGGGTGTGCAAGGAGCTGCGGTCTGTGTTTGTCAGTCCGCGCGGATTGTTTCAGGCTGACAGTTTGTTGTGTGCAGGTCGCGCGGATAGCTTCAAGGAGCCAGGAGTTTGGCTGTGACTTCGGTCAAGTGCTTGGAAGTGTGCGGTCTCTGCAGACTCAGCAGGAGGTCGCTCTGCGGCTTGTCAGTTCTGTTTCATCTTTGCTAGCTTCAATAACATGTTCGCCGGCTTCAGCGGGTAGGGGTGTTCCTCAGTTCAAGTTCAGCAGGAGGCGAATAACGGTGTGTCGACACTTTTGATGTCGATAAAATTCCTCTGGGTGTCGACACTACTTCTAATTGTCGACACTGATTCTTTAGATATTTCTTCATTGTGTGTCGACACTGCCTGTATGTGTCGACACTTTCCTTCTGGTGTCGACTCTGCCTTCCTAGTGTCGACACAATTACTCCAAGTGTCGACACAGCTTCTCTGGGTGACGACACAAGCCTTCTTAAGTGTCGACACTTTTCTTCTGCTATCGACACATGGACTTAGAAACTTTTCCTGCAAACCTGCAGTTACTTAACCTGCACAAATAAACTCAAAGCACATCAAATACACCTTGATGTATATCATTGAGTAGGGTGAGGCTTCTTCAAATCAGCTACATATATTCCAATGTACCCAACAATCTCCCCCTATTTGGAGAAGTCATAACCCTTAGTCAATGATATACACCATTCATAACAAATTCTCAGTATGATGTAAAACAATATTATGTGACAAGGAAAATACTTAAACATGCATGAACAGAACATGTATAAACAATTATCTTAGAACAATTAATGTAATAGATTTGAACCATGACACAATGTTCTTACAAATTCCTACATTCTCATTAATCAAACGTTTACATAGAATTTTAATACAAATGATTACAATTTGTAAACTTAAGAAAAGGCTATCCTATGGCTGCTCTGGTTCCTTGATTACAATCCCCTTTCCAGATTGAATCTTTGCTTGAACTGTAGCTTCAGTGTCATCAGCAGCAGCAGGCTTCTTCCCTTTGAGATCTTTCTTTTTCAACTCTTCAGCCTTTCAAAATAGTGATAAGGCTTAGGAAAATACTTGCTAGGCTCCTGTGTATTAGGAGGTAGCTTTCCTAGTTTAGCCTTTCTTCTATATTGTACAATGGCCTCTTGCCTATTCTCATGTTTTCTCCACTCCAGGTCAGAATACCACTTGCCTCTATCCAGGACATTGTCCTTAGCAGCCTTCCAAGCAGTCAAGATGATATTCCTGGATGTGAGGCTCCATTGTTCAAAATCAGGCCTTAATTCAGCTTGCTCTCTGAATCTTTTCTTAGATAATTGGGCCTCTTATTCTTTTAACAAAGCCACTTGTTCTTTTAGTATTGCCTCTGGCACAGGCTGGACAACTTTCTCTATGATGACATTCGGATTTCCCTCAGGAGGACTATACATAGACTGTATCTCTTGATGTATCATGTCAAAGTCTGGTGGAGGGTATATCACTTGAGCCACTTCAGCTTGCTCTCCTCCAAGGTATGCAGGATTGATTCCAGACTCTGCAACATTATCATCATCACATAAGGGTAGATATCCAAGGGTGGCTCTGATGGAATTTGAAATCCATTTGGCATGATCAGATCCTGCCTTGACTAATACCCTCTCCCCCTTTATGACTTCTCGCTCTATGTGATCCCTAAGATCAACTTTCTGGAACCTGATCTGGGCATTCAGATAGTTTACTCCATCCTTATAGAAATGTTTTAACCTTTGGAGCTTGTCAATAATTGCCTTTTAAGAGTCTTCAATGATAGTTTTAACAGCAGTTAGGCTCTCTTGCAATTGCTTGTCAAATTCAGCCTTGGCAGTAGCACTTGCTGCAGTCTAAGCAGTAGCTATATTCTTCATTTCAGTTACTATGGAATTATGTGAAGCAGTGAGATTATCATTCATCCTTATCTGGTTTTCCAGGATATATCCTTGCTTCACTTATAGGTCATCAAGTTTTGTCTTTATTTTCTCTTGATGTGTGGCTAGATAGACTACTGCATTTCCTCCCTTATGGAAACAATCAGTCATTTCCTTTTTGTTGAGATTCACTTCAAATCTGATAGATTTGATGTCTTGTACAAGATCAAACTGCGGGGATTTATGCCCTTCATCCACATATTTTTCAAGAGCTTGCCTTTGCTCGTCCAGCTTGATTTACAATGCTATCATCAGAGAACTGTAATCAGTAGATGGGGTAGGCTGTGGAGCAATTGTATGTAGGGCTTTCTTATAGTTCTGGCTCCTTCTTTTGAAGACTTGGAACTTCCTTTTCTTGGCTCTAACAGCCTCATCATCCTCTGAAGTAGATGTGCTGACTATGTCTACTCTTTCCTTAGGAGTAGGAGGTAACTCCTTCTCGGTCCTTTGTAGTTCCTCAGCATCCTTTGGCTTCTCTGTCTCTTGTGTAGCAGTTTTCTCTACATTCTCCATATGCTTCCCCTCAATGTGGGCCGTATCCCCCTCAACAGTAGCTATTTATTTCTCAAGATCTGTCTGTACAAGATCAGGGAATAGCTCTTCTAATGTAAATTCCTGTTGAGGAAGGGCTGGAGAATCTCTTATCTCATCAACCACTTTATCAGCAACAGATGTGTCCTCCATGACAACATCTTGTGCTTAAGGTTGTATCTGTGTTTGCTGATGATCATCAGGTAATGAATCAGTCAAAACTTCATCCTCAATAGTGAAATCTAATTGATTAATTTCAGTGATTACCTCTAATATGGTTTGAGTAACCCTTTCACTCTCTAGTGGAGTTGGCTCTTCCAAAAGTAGAGGCTCCCCCTAGATTGGATCCAGGTGAATTGGGCTAGCTGAGGGTAGCTCCCCCTGCCTCTGTGCATCTTCTTGTCTTGCTGGAGATTGTCCAGCATTTCCTGTCTCTTCATCATCAGGAGTAAAGACCACTTGCTCTTCAGAGCTGCTGGAGGATTCTTGAGCTACAGTGGTTGTCTTCTTCTTCTTCTTCTTCTGGGGTGTTTCCTTTTCTGGAGTGGGCAGTTCCTTTATTAGCACCCTATCCCATCTTAAGAAAATTCTGACATCCATTCTCCTCATGTGATTTATCTTTGAACCAGCAACTTGATTCATCACCTCAGGAATACTTCCAGTCAGGTATAAACTCAGAATTCTACCCAGATTGGGTTTCTTCATACTTTCTTTTATCTTATCAAACATAAATGCAGACCAATCAATATCAAGTTTGAAGATAATTCTTGTCATCAAATTGAACATCTGAGCTGAAATTCTGTCATATCCTCCAGGCTTGCTCAGGATGACCTTACCAACTATTTCAAACAAGAATTTTCCTTGGATGTTCATCCCTTTTCTGTTGAAAACAGATCCAATTTTCATGTTTGAATCCAGTCTACACCATCCCATTGCCTCTCTAATCTTAGAAGCAGATACATCTTCTTCCTCTTTTGTTCTTGGTAGGTGAAGTACCTTCCTTAGACTTTTCTGTGTGATCTTAACTTTGGTTCCATGAACTCTGGACTTAATCTTGAGTCCATAGTCGTCAAGTGAAGCTGCACTAAAAAATTCTAGGACCTCCTTCTTCCAGATCTTGATTGGTTCTGAAACAAGGTATTCCAATCCAGTCTCGGCAATTAGGGTTACCACACCTTTGATTTCGGGTTCCGCGTCATCAAAGGCATGTCGCACGAGCTCATATCCTTCATTTATGTTCTCTTCTAGCTTGGGATCCATTAGGGTTTGAAGAAATTTTGAATTTAGAGAAGAGAGATGTCGACACACAAGTTTGGTCTCGAAACTTTGGTGAGCGTCTCGACAAACAATGGCGAAAACCTATTTATACCTTTCTAGAATCGAAGGTGAAAAGACGCGTCAAAATACTTAAATTGTGTCGACACTGTTGAAAAGTGTCGACACTTACTGCTAATGTCTCGACAACTATATGTCGACACAAGTATAGTCGACAGAATATATGTGTCGACTCTTATATATGTGTCGACACCACTCAGCTCGACAGTTAGTCGAGACTCTACTTAGACTAATTCAGTGTAAATCCTAAGTGTCGACACCACCTTGGATGTGTCGACACCTACACTGCATGTGTCGACACAAATTCTCTGAAGTGTCGACACAGACTTCCTAGATGTGTCGACACTATTTCTCTGAAATGTCGACACCACTTCTATGTGTCGACACAGACAACTCTGTGTGTCGACACCATTTTACTTAGCCAATTTTTGTAAACTATTCTAAGTTTATCATCCCTAATTCAATTTTAAATTTATTGAATTTGGTTTCATCTAAGGGCTTAGTATACATATCAGCTAGATGATTATCTGTATTAATATACTCTAGTGAAATATCTCCTTTTTCCACATGTTCTCTTAGAAAATGGTATTTTATTTCTATGTTCTTAGTCCTACTATGGGAGACAGGATTATTTGCAATAGAAATAACACTTGTAGAATCACAAAATAAAGGTGTTCTACTTACTTGAATACCATAATCTTCTAGTTGGTGTTGAATCCATAGTAGTTGTGCATAGCAGCTTCCTGCAACAACATACTCTGATTCTATTGTGGAGATAGCCACACTTGTTTGTTTCTTGCTACTCCATGATATTAGCCTTCCACCTAGAAATTGACAGGTACCTGTGGTACTCTTTCTATCATCCTTGCAGCCTGCAAAATCTGCATCTGAATAACCTGTCAGTTCAAAATCTCCATTCCTAGGGTACCAAAGGCCTAGATAAGGAGTGCCCTTAAGATATCTCAAAATTCTTTTGACTGCTGTCAAATGAGATTCTTTAGGGCAAGCTTGGTACCGAGCACAGACACATGTAGCATACATGATATCTGGTCTACTTGCAGTCAAATATAGTAGAGAGCCAACTATCCCTCTATACAAAGTTTCATCTACAGGTTTCCCTGCTTCATCTTTGCATAAAGACATTGTTGACCCCATAGGAGTTTTCATGGTAGTGGATGATTCCATACCATACTTCCTTATCAATTCTAGGGTGAACTTAGACTGGCATATGGATAATCCATCTTCAGTCTATCTAACTTGGAGACCCAAGAAGAACTTAAGTTCCCCCGTACAGCTCATTTCAAATTGTCCTTGCATTAGTTTTGCAAACTTCCTGCAAAGACTACTTTCTGTAGACCCAAATATGATATCATCTACATATATTCGGACTAAGATAATCTTGCCTCTGGATTCCCTAAGGAATAGAGTCTTGTCTATTTCCCCCCTTGAGAATTTGTTCTCAATGACGAAACTAGACAGGGTTTCATACCGAGCCCTAGGGGCTTGTTTTAACACATACAAAGCCTTCCTAAGTCTATATACATAATCAGGTTTAAGAGAATCTACAAAACCCGATGGCTGCTCTACATAGACTTCTTCCGTCAGGTTTCCATTCAGAAAAGCTGACTTAACATCCATTTGATAGACTTTAAATCCTTGGAATGTTGCATAGGCAAGGAACATCCTTATTGCTTTCAGTCTTGCTATTGGAGCAAAGGTTTGATCAAAATCAATACCTTCTTCCTGCCTATATCCTATAGCAACTAGTCTAGCTTTGTTCTTTATAATTACTCCATTTTCATCCTACTTGTTCCTAAAGATTCACTTAGTTCCTATAATGTTGTGGTCTTTTGGTTTAGGAACAAGCTCCCAGACTTTGCATCTTTTGAACTAGTTCAGCTTCTCTTGCATTGCCTCAATCCAATGAGGGTCTAGGATTGCTTCTTCAAATTTCTTTGGCTCTACTTGGGATAGAAAGCTGCAGTAGAGAACTGAACTTAGATTCCTGCTCCTTATTTGTACCCCTTGTCTGAGATCTCCAATAATTTGATTTGCTGGATGATCTTTTAAATGCCTATTTGCTGGAGGCAGCCTGTCTTCTGGTTGTACACCTTCAGCTTCTTCATTCAACAACTCCTCTTGGTCTTCTTCAGCAACAGGAGTATCTTGTACTCCCCCTGGATAGCAGCCACTATCATCCACTTGCTGACTTGCAGTAGAACCTTCTTCAATAGTAAGCTTGTCCATCTTCTCAGTCACACCTGTGGAGCTGCAAACACTTCTAGGTAATTCATTGTTAATGAGTCTAGCTTCATTAAAAACTACATGAACAGACTATTCTACAACTTGAGTAGTTAAGTTTTAGACCCTATAAGCCTTACTGTTGTTGTTGTATCCAATAAAGATCCCCTCTTGGGATTTGGCAGCAAACTTGGTTAAATAAGACTTACCATTGTTAAGTATATAACATATACAACCAAAGATCCTGAAATAGGATAGATTTGGTTTTCTGCCCTTCACAATCTCATAGGGGGTCTTCTTTATTAAATTTTCTCAACGTGGTCAGCAAGATAGCCCAAACACCAAATTAATATCTTCGGAACTACCCAGTTCGCACGCTGAACCTGCGGAAAACCCAAGGACTAGAGGTTGCACCCAACAAAACAATGGAAGCACAAGAAGGTCTTATTATGCATTCACTTCTTTACAATCCGAGGCATACATAGCGAGACATGATTTCACTAGTATTACAGCTGAAAACAGAAAGAACCCACAAACAAGCCGGGCGGACAGCACCGGAGTCCACCGAGACCGCGAGGTCGCCGAGACCGCCGAGACCGCTGAGCTCGCCCAAGCTATGCTGCAATCCGCCGAATACCACGGAGTCCACCGAGACCGCGAGGCCGCGCGGACAGACCGTTATTCGCCTCCTGCTGAACCCGAACTGAGGAACTCCCCTACCCGCCTGAAGCCGGCGGACAGGTTATTGAAGCTGGCAAAGATGAAACAGAACTGACAAGCCGCAGAGCGACCTCCTGCTGAGTCCGCAGAGACCGCACACTTCCAAGCACTGACCGAAATCACAGCCAAACTCCTGGCTCCTTGAAGTTATCCGCGCGACCTGCACACAGCAAACCGTCAGCCTGAAACAATACACGCGGACTGGCAAACACAGATTGCAGCACTTCGCACACCCCAACTTACTGTTCACTCAAGTTACTTAGGTTACTGTAGATGTGCCAGGGGGTCCTATTTATAGGCAAGGTGAGGAGTGTGGTCACCGCCCAAGAGATAGCGACACCACCCTCAGTCCGCGCGAATACAACCACCGTCCGCTGAGTCCGCATGGACTTAGCCGGATACCAAGGAAACCGCCAGGAGCAAGGCAACCATTGACGAACCCTCTCCAGTCCGCCCAAGCTAAGCGGACAAGGCACCAGCCCGCAAAGCTCCAACTGCTTCAGGACAGCAAACCCCCTTCAATGGCTGTCCGCACCAACCCGAGGCAGTCCACAAAACTCACACCTCAATCCGCCACAAGTCCACGACCAAAGGCAAACAGCAACAGTCCGCCCGGTCACAGCGGACTTGGCGGATACGGCGGACACCATGAACTTAGCACAATGTGTGACCAAGTCCAAAACCATCAAGGGCCAGTGCGAGCATGGCGGACACAAAGTCCCGTCCGCCAAACACCCTAGCACAGACCGCAACCAGTCCGCGAGCTCCTCGCACTTGTCCAACGCAGCAGCTTCCTCCCGGACTCCAAACCCAGGCCGCCAACCGGTCTCCACAGCAAGACCTGCTGTAACACCTGAGCTCGACAAGGCCTCAGCCAAGCTCTAGGCCCAGTCCGCAACAGCCCAAACCGCGGACACACCAGTCCGCAAGGCTTCCCGCGAACTCGAACCAACCCGCCAACAGCGCAAGCTTGCACCCGCGACCACTGAGCAAAGCTCCAGTCCGCAAGCCTCTCTATCCGCAGATACCAGGCCGCACCAAACCACGGACTCCATGCAACAACCCGCTCAGAACACAGCCGGCTTCCACCAGACTTTTCACCAGGCCGCAAACCTCAGTCCGCCCAGTCCGGCTAGTCCGCCAAGGCAGTCCGCCACAGGCCACGCGGCCTGTCCCGTCCCCCACTTCCACTTCACAAATTTCAACACTCCCCCTTGAAGTGAGAAGTGGTGACCAAGCCCAGCAAGCTGCGCAAGCGTTCAAAGGGCCCCTTCGACAGTGGCTTCGTGAAGATGTCAGCAAGATTATCTTCACTCCGAACATGCCCGACCAGCAGAGACCCCTCCAACACCTTCTCCCTGATGAAGTGGTGATCAATCTCTATATGCTTGGTCCTGGCGTGACACACTGGATTATTTACCAGTTTGAGAGCACTCTCATTGTCACCCCGGAGTAAAGTAGGCCCTTGCACTTCTTCATGAACATCCTCTATGAGTCTCCTCAACCAAACGGCTTCCCGAGCAGCCAAGGCCGAAGCCTTATACTCCGCCTCCGTGGTTGAAACCGACACCGAGTCCTGCATCTTGCTACACCACGAGATGCTAGCTGAACCGCAAGTGAACACATAACCAGAAGTAGACCTTCGATCATCCGAATCACCGCCATAGTCAGCATCCGTGTACCCGAGCAACGCAAACTCCGCATCCCTTCCTTAGAGGAGTCCCATCTCAGAAGTCACCTTGACATACTTCAAAATCCCCTTTGCCGCCACTAGATGAGATTGCCTTGGTTCAGCCATATAACGACTTACTCGGCCAACAGCATAAGCTATATCCGGCCTTGTAATCGTCAGGTAAATCAAGCTCCCAACAAGAGCCCTGAACACCAAGGGATCATTAAGAACCCTTCCCTCATCTCGTCGAAGCTTTAGCCCAGGTTCCAGTGGAGTAGAGCACTTCTTCCCTTCGCCCATGCCAAACCGCTTCACAATGCGATCAGCATACCCTTTCTGGCTAATGAGAACCCCGCACTCCTTCCTCTCCACTTCCAGACCGAGAAAGTGATGCAACTCTCCTAGGTCTTTCATCTCGAAGCATATAGCAAGCTCAGCCCTGAGCCTTGCTACTTCCTCCTCCGAATTCCCTGTGATGATCATATCATCCACATACAGCAGGACCAAGACTCTTAGCTCTCCCTTCTTCTTGACGAACAAGCTTGAATCCGAGTTGGAAGCCAGGTATCCACAGAATTGCAAGTACTCTGCAATCTTCCCATACCACGCTCGAGGAGCTTGCTTCAACCCATAGAGAGCCTTCCTGAGTTTGCAGACATAGTCCGGATGCTTCTCAGAGACAAAACCAAGCGGCTGATCCATGAAGATGTCCTTGTCAATCTCTCCGTAAAGAAAGGCATTCTTCACATCGAGTTGCCACAACCTCCATCCCTTGCTAGCAGCCAAGGCGATCACCACTCTTACAGAAGTCATCTTCGCAACTGGACTGAATGTCTCCTCATAGTCTTCTCCATACTGCTGTGAGAATCCTCTAGCGACCAGGCGAGCCTTGAACCGATCAATGCTCCCATCAGCCTTCTTCTTCAACTTATACACCCACTTGCAAGTAACCGGAGTAACGCCATCAACCTTGGGCACAAGGTCCCAGGTTTCATTCTTCTTCAGAGCATCAATCTCTTCCTTCATGGCATCATCCCACTCCTTCACTCCAGTGGCCTCGTTGAAGTTTGCAGGCTCTCGCTCATCCAGAGGACCTGCAAAGAAGTAGGAGACAAAGCTCACTGCATTCCCATCACAGTACCGAGCCGGTGGCTTAACCACCCTCTTCGATCTCCGAAGACACGGCTCCTTGCTCACGGCTTCCGTTGCTTCTTCAGGCTCCACTCCTACCTGGGGCAAGCATTGAGCAGTGCTCCCCCTGCTTCCTGAGCCAGAAGGCTCAGCCTCGGAGTTCGAAGCAACAGGAGCTGCAGGTGAAACAGCAAGCTCCTCTTCCAAGCCTTCAGCAGCCTCCACCGGTGCTTCCTCAACCTTGCTACTTCCGGTAAGCTCCACCGAGCCACCTCCATATGACGTCAGCTCGTCAAAGACAACGTCTCTTGACACCACGAACTTCTTCGTCATAGGGTCCATGCATTTACATCCCTTCTTCCGCTCATCATAGCCAACAAAGACAAGTTTCCTTGCCTTCACATCCAGCTTTGTCCGTGAAGCATCCGGGACATGCACATAGCAAGTTGAACCGAACACCCGAAGGTGTCCCACACTCGGCTTCTCCTTCAGCAACAGCTCAACAGGAGTCTTCATGTTGATAGGGCTGAGTGGCATCCGGTTGATAACATAAGCAGCACAAGACATTCCCTCCGCCCAAAAGGACCTTGGGATATCTTTCGCATGCAGCCAGCATTTGCAGGTTTCCGTCAAATGATGGATCTTCCGCTCCGCTACCCCATTTTGTTGTGGAGTGTGAGCACAAGTAAGCTCTCGTTGGATCCCGTGCTTCCTGCAGAAGTTAGAAAACTCGGAAGAGACAAACTCCCCCCCGTTATCAGTTCTAAACTTCATAATCCGCAAGCCAAGCCGGCCTTCTACCAACTCCTTGAACTCCACGAACAAATGGAAGGCTTCCGACTTCTCCTTTAAGAAGTACACCCAAGTATACCTTGAGTAGTCATCAACCAAGACAAGCATGTATCTGCTTCCACCAAGGCTGGCAGTAATCGTCGGTCCCATCAGGTCGCCATGAATACACTCCAATGGTTTCTTGCTCCTTGTTTGTGATTTATCAAATGGAAGGCGATGTGCCTTACCGTATTGACAACCCGCACAAACATGCCCATCACCAAAGGAGGACAACATCGGCAACCCCCTCACCAGACTTCTACTAGCCATTGCCTTCAGCTTGTCCATGCCAACATGCCCCAGCCTCTCATGCCAGATAGCCGCACTATCATTGGCCCTCATCCTATCAACATAGGCACTGGTGGAAAGAACAAACAAGTTCTTCACCCTCCTCCCAATATGAGCAACATCAGCCTTTACCGCTGATACGTTGCGCAGGAACCTCACGTCTGTTGGCCCAAACAGAACGTGATACCCAGCGTCCACCACGTTGGTCACCGAGAAGAGGTTCTTCTTCATGCCCGGCACGTGATACACACTCCTTAACGTGAGTGGCCCCTGATCACTACCCAAAGACACGACCCCCTCCTTCTCTACTGCATAAACAGTATTATCAGCAGTGATAATAGCTTCATTACCTGAGTAAGCCTGCATGGAGGTGAACTTCGACTTGTCTCCGGTGAGGTGATGACCACACCCGGAGTCGATGATCCACTCGCTGTTGAAGTCCTCAGCAGATAAGGCCCGGACACAAGTGCCCGTCATGAAAGCTCCTCCCCATTCTGCTTCTTCACTTCGCGAGCAAGCTTCCTCCTTTCCCGCAGCATGCCCAGGCTGAAGTTTGACCTTGCAGTCCCGCTTGAAGTGCCCTCGCTGATGACACCGGTAGCACTTCAAGTTCTTCTTCCAGTCCTTAGGAGCATTGCTCCTCTCCGGCGGATATGAAGTTGAAGTCTCCTTCTCAACAGCGGCCTGCACCTTCTTCTTCTTCTTCCCTTCCCATCCCTTCTTCTTGCCTGAGAAGAGAGCCTCGCTGCCTTCCTGATTCAGATTCACTCCAGTCATTTGCCTTGCTAAGCTCTCCTGCGAGGCAAGCAAATTCTCCAGCTCCAGCAGCGACGACTGAGTAGCCCACCCTTGAACAGATGTAACAAAGGCCACATACTCCTTCCGCAAGCCGCGGATAATGTGCCTTTTCATCTTTGCCTCAGAGATAGGCTCATCAGGATCCAGTGCCGACAGCTCAGCACACAAGCTCTTCATCTTTAAGAAGTACTTGGAGATGGAAAGGTCTCCCTGAGTTGCCCTGGCCAACTCATTCTCCAGGAACTGTAGCCGCGCCACATTCTTCCTATTGAACAACTCATCAATGGTCGTCCAAATATCAGCAGCCGACTCACATCCAATGATGTGATCAAACAATTCCGGAGAGACATCTCTCTTCAGAACGAACTCCGCCTTAGCATTAGTTCTTCTCTAGAGCCTCACCTGCTCAGCAGTACCGAAAGCAGCAGTAACTTCCTGTCTATCGTCTCCACCGACGACTTCCCACAGCTCCTCGCCTAGAAGATAACTCTTCATGCACGACTTCCACTTTTTATAGTTAGTCGGCATTAAGAGTTCAATGCCCAGACCTCTTGCTAAGCTTCCTTCCATTGCAATCACCTGTTGGTACCCTTCAGCAGCTCCGAGCAACAACACAGGTTGAACACCACTCAATCACTGAGTAACAACACTGGCTGACTTCCGCTCACGCAACTGAACCTCCGCAACCTCAGAAACCTAGCTCTGATACCATGTTAAATTTTCTCAACGTGGTCAGCAAGATAGCCCAAACACCAAATTAATATCTTCGGAACTACCCAGTTCGCACGCTGAACCTGCGGAAAACCCAAGGACTAGAGGTTGCACCCAACAAAACAATGGAAGCACAAGAAGGTCTTATTATGCATTCACTTCTTTACAATCTGAGGCATACATAGCGAGACATGATTTCGCTAGTATTACAGCTGAAAACAGAAAGAACCCACAAACAAGCCGGGCGGACAACACCGGAGTCCACCGAGACCGCAAGGTCGCCGAGACCGCCGAGACCGCTGAGCTCGCCCAAGCTATGCTGCAATCCGCCGAATACCACGGAGTCCGCCGAGACCGCGAGGCCGCGCGGACAGACCGTTATTCGCCTCCTGCTGAACCCGAACTTAGGAACTCCCCTACCCGTCTGAAGCCGGCGGACAGGTTATTGAAGCTGGCAAAGATGAAACAGAACTGACAAGCCGCAGAGCGACCTCCTGCTGAGTCCGCAGAGACCACACACTTCCAAGCACTGACCGAAGTCACAGCCAAACTCCTGGCTCCTTGAAGTTATCTGCGCGACCTGCACACAGCAAACCGTCAGCCTGAAACAATCCGCGCGGACTGGCAAACACAGACCGCAGCACTTCGCACACCCCAACTTACTGTTCACTCAAGTTACTTAGGTTACTGTAGATATGCTAGGGGGGTCCTATTTATAGGCAAGGTGAGGAGTGTGGTCACCGCCCAAGAGATAGCGACACCACCCTCAGTCCGCGCGAATACAACCACCGTCCGCTGAGTCCGCATGGACTTAGCCGGATACCAAGGAAACCGCCAGGAGCAAGGCAACCATTGACGAACCCTCTCCAGTCCGCCCAAGCTAAGCGGACAAGGCACCAGCCCGCAAAGCTCCAACTACTTCAGGACAGCAAACCCCCTTCAATGGCTGTCCGCACCAACCCGAGGCAGTCCGCAAGACTCACACCTCAATCCGCCACAAGTCCACGACCAAAGACAAACAGCAACAGTCCGCCCGGTCACAGCGGACTTGGCGGATACGGCGGACACCATGAACTTAGCACAATGTGTGACCAAGTCCAAAACCATCAAGGGCCAGTGCGAGCATGGCGGACACAAAGTCCCGTCCGCCAAACACCCTAGCACAGACCGCAACCAGTCCGCGAGCTCCTCGCACTTGTCCAACGCAGCAGCTTCCTCCCGGACTCCAAACCCAGGCCGCCAACCGGTCTCCACAGCAAGACCTGCTGTAACACCTGAGCTCGACAAGGCCTCAGCCAAGCTCTAGGCCCAGTCCGCAACAGCCCAAACCGCGGACACACCAGTTCGCAAGGCTTCCCGCGAACTCGAACCAACCCGCCAACAGCGCAAGCTTGCACCCGCGACCACTGAGCAAAGCACCAGTCCGCAAGCCTCTCTATCCGCAGATACCAGGCCGCACCAAACCACGGACTCCATGCAACAACCCGCTCAGAACACAGCCGGCTTCCACCAGACTTTTCACCAGGCCGCAAACCTCAGTCCACCCAGTCCGCCTAGTCCGCCAAGGCTGTCCGCCACAGGCCGCGCGGCCTATCCCGTCCCCCACTTCCACTTCACAAATTTCAACATTCTTGTGGCTCTTGGTGATAGTAGCCCTATTGATCACATGACATGCAGTATTAATTGCCTCAGCCCAGAAATATTCTGGGAGAGATGTGTCACTCAATAGGGTTCTACCAGCCTCTATCAAGATTCTATTTTTCCTTTCAGCAATACCATTTTGCTGAGGTGTTCTTGGTGAGGAAAATTCCTGAAATATCCCAAACTCTTCACATAGCTTTGTCATACTATTAGACTGGAATTCAGTACCACGGTCACTTATTATTTTGACCACTGTATTGTCTAACTCATTCTGAATTTATTTGACAAAACTATAAAAGATACTAGGAGTTTCAGATTTTTTTCCTTAGGAAGAATACCCAGGAAAATCTTGAATAATCATCTACAACCACAAATGTATAGACCTTCCTACCTAGACTGTGAACTGGCATAGGACCAAAAAGATCCATATGCAAGAGGTATAGGCACCTCACAGCATCTTTGTTCTCAATGCTATTAAAGGTGGATTTGGTCTGCTTGCCCTTTTGACACGCTGAGCATATCCCATCCTTTATACACTTAACCTGAGGACCATTCCTCACTAACTCTTTGCTAAAGAGTTGGCCAATTGTCTTATAGTTAAGATGAGCCAGCCTCTTGTGCCATTTAACACAATGTGAGACTTTCTCATCAGCTACAAGACAAATAGGAGAAACTATGTTCTCACAAATAATGTCTAGACAATAGACATTTCTCTTCCTATATCCTGTCAGAATGATCTTTTGATCACTTGACCTACTGATATGACAACCATCTTTGACAAATGAAATGTCATATCCTAAATCACTCAGCTGACTTATGCTAATGAGGTTATGTTTCAAACCCTTTATATAAGCCACTTGAGTAATTGTAATTAAGTTGCTAGAAATGTTACCAAAGCCTTTGATGATTCCTTTTTTTGAACCACCAAAGGTAACCTTAGGACCATCCTTGATTGGTGTATAGTCCTTCAGCAATCCCCTAGTTCCAGTCATGTGCCTGGAACATCCACTGTCCAAGTACCATATTGGGGCATGGCCACTTGGACTCACCTGCAAAACAGATTACTTAACCTTAGAACCCAAATAATTCTTGGGTCCTTGGTGCAAGTTAGTCTGACTCTTAACAAAACTACCTGTAGCTTTTCCAGCATGAAGTTTGCTACTCACCTTGGCACTTGAATTATGCTAACAATCTATGGCAAAGTGGTCTACCTTGACACAACACCAGCACTCAAATCTATTGTACCTTTGTTTAGGTACAACCCTGACTGTTTTATCTACAGAAGGCTTCTTGTTGAGTACTGGGGCTTTGCCCTTAGACTTGGATTTTACTGTCCAGGCAGGTTTTGTAAACCCCAATCCAGTTTTACACTTATGAGATACAAACTCATCTATCAAAGGTAGAACTGATTTTGGTTTAGAAAAACTTGCTACAATATCTCTCTCCTTCTGAAGACTAATCTCCAGATTTCTAATTTGATCATTTTTAAATGTAATAGTCCCCATCTGAATAACTGTAATATTCTTCAGTCTGGCTATTTCATTTAATTTTTGATCTAATAACTTGTCAAAATCTGTTGCAGTCACTTTAAGACTAGCAATCTCCTTAGCTTGAGTCTTGGCCAAGAGTTTGTTTTTCTTTAAAGCCTGTAACAATACTCTATATTCATCAATCAACTGATGAATGTCTCCTTCAGATTCAGATCCACTCACATCACTTGATGCTGATGTATCTGATTCTGATCCAGCACTAGAAATTGAACTTGAAGAATAATTTTGTACCTGACTAGGTCCAGGCTGATCCTGGATTTTGTCTCCTTCTGATAAGGCCATCAGTCCCTTGCACTAAATGTCCTCCTACTCATAAATTGAGTTCATTAGCTGCATGAACTCGTTTTCTTCTTCTTAAACAAACAAGCCAATATAGGCTTCAGCTTCTGAATCTGTTTCTGAAGATGACATATCAGTCAGACTTTTATCCTTCTTGGCAACAAAGGACCTTTCCTTTTTGCCCTTAAATTGAGTATTCTTCTTGTCAGTGGACTCTTTCCTCTTTTCTGGACAATCAGCTATTACATGTCCTTGTCTATTGCAACAATAGCATACTATCTTTGAGGATGTAGTTTTACTAGACTTGGACTTTCTCCTGTCATTCCTTGATGACTTCCTATTCTGATAATAGACATCTTTTATCTGTGAAGTGGATGGCTTGGACCTCCACTGCTTCTTCTTTAGAAACTTCTGAAAACGCATAGTAAATGCAGTAAAGTCTTCATCACTTCCACTGCTTTCTGTCTTCTTGCTATCTGAAGTATCTGTCTCAGCCTCAGCAACTTTTTGAGGTGGAGATGGAGACTTGCTTTTATATTTCCTAGTGGCTTCAGTCTTGAAGGCCACGGCTCTTTCTTTGTGCTCCACCCTAGTAGTATTTTCTTCCTCCTTCCTTACCATTAATTGCATCTCATAAGATAACAGTTTTCCAAACAAAGTTGGAGGAGGTATGTCAGCTAATTTGGCCATTTCCCTTATAGCACAAATCTTAGTATCCCAGTCATTTGTCAGGGATCTCAAGAACTTATCATTCAACTCATAATTGCTGAACTCTCTTCCATAGGACATCAATTCATTGACTATCCTATAGAATTTCTTGTAGCATTCAGTTATGCTATCAGACCTGCCTTGTCTGAAGCTTTCATACTCTTGATTTAATAAAGACTTCCTGTCTTGTCTTACCTCTTCTGATCCCTCCATATAGACTATCACTGTGTCCCATATTTCTTTTGATGTTTTACAATGAATTAGATTCTGAAATGTGACATCATCAATTGCATTTACAATAATATTCTGGGCCCTCTTGCCCATAGTGGCCATAATTATTTCATCCTTGGTCATTTCTGTATAGTCTTTGAGAGTTCTCTGATTTGCATCTAGAACAGATACTTTCATTGGCACATAAGGCCCTTCTTTAACTGTAATGTAAATTCTTGGGTCAGAGGCTTCCATAAAAAGTCTAACCCTTTCTTTCCAAATGCCAAAGATCTCCTTTCTGCAGATTGGCAATTTCATGGATCCTAGCTCTTTGTGATTCTCAGTTGAACACATTTTCTTGATTCTTGATTATGCTGATTCTGCCTACAGGATCTTTACTCAGACTGTTATGTCCTTTTTGAGTAACCTGGCTCTGATACCACTTAAAAGAACTAGTGCCTAAACACCTAGAGGGGGGGGGGTGAATAGGTGCACTTACTCTTTTTAACTTTAAAGGCAGAAACACTGAATTATTAGACCTGTTTATGCAATCCTCTACAACAATTCAGCACATATAACACAGCAATCACAGAATAAATCACACACAGAGTACACACAACTTTTATAGTGGTTCCCCAAGGTCTCGGTACATCTACTTTCCCCCTACGCCTATCTAGTAGTGTACTAGATTCGGCCTAACTTCTCCACTTCTCCTCATATCCTTAGATCTTACAACTCAGAACCCCAAATAGGTTCCTACAACTCAGAGTGATCCCACTCCTACAACTCAGATACAAAAGCCCTACCACTCAGTCTTCACCAAGACCTACACTCAGCCTTCAACAAGGCCTACACTCAGCCTTCAACAAGGCCTACACTCAGAGAAATGTATCTCCTACACTCAGGCACACAAGCCCTACCACTCAGCCTTTATAAATATAGTCTTACAACTCAGATCCTTTAGGATCCTACAGAATAGAAAGAGTACAATGATTAATAACCACAACTCTGATTGAGAAAGATGAGTTGACTGGCTTCTTGATGAGTTCCTGAAGGAACTTTGCAGAGATCAACCTCCTTTGACTTTCTTCAAATCTTCTTGAATTAGAACACAGTAGGGTTGTATCTCTATGCAGATGATCTTCAATCAACTGCTGACTTGAGAATCAGATCTCAATCTGAAACTTTCTCAGCAGCCTGGTTCAATAGCTGTCTTCTTAGAAGGAGCTCTCTCACTCCAACTTCTTAGATCTTCACTTGAAGGTCTTCTTCTGACTGTGTTGTTTCTCACTTCATTGATTTCTTTCTCACTCTCTCAATCCCCTTCTGTTGAAGGAATAAGCCTTTATATAAGCTTTCTTCATGGTGACCGGCTGATCCGATTTCTAACAAACTTCTGACAGATCTGACAGTAGCAGTTAACCGGTTGAAATGGCAGCTGTCAAGTCATCCAGTCACTTCTTGAAATCTCTGTCACTGTCTGAAAGTGTCGAGACAGATAGTCTTTATGTGTCGACACAAATAGAGTAAGTGTCGACACAAGTAGACTAAGTGTCGACACAACTCCTTGTGTTGTAGAAACTACTTCTCGACACTGCTTCTTCAGAATGTGTCGACACTGATCCTGTGTGTCGACACAAGTTCTTCTCCTTCAATACTTAGTTGATTTCAGCAAAGTGTCGACACAACTCCTTTGTGTCGACACATCTCCTTGTGTTGAAACTTGT
Organism: Platanthera guangdongensis; assembly: GCA_039583875.1. NCBI lineage: Eukaryota > Viridiplantae > Streptophyta > Magnoliopsida > Asparagales > Orchidaceae > Platanthera > Platanthera guangdongensis. Next base: position 80,829,024 of record CM077166.1, read on the forward strand.
TAAGTGTCGACACATCTTCTTTATGTCGACACATGCCTTCTGTGTTGAAACTTTTGCTGAGTGTCGACACATCTCCTTTGTGTCGACACGTTCTTCATGTGTTGAGACTTTGCTGAGTGTAGACACATCTCCTTTGTGTCGACATTTGGACTTAAACTTTGTTGAAGTTTGCTGAGTGTCGACACAGCCTCCTAGTGTCGACACTTGTACTTGAACTTTGTTGATGTTTTGCTAAGTGTCGACACAGCCTCCTAGTGTCGACACATGTACTTGAACTTTGTTGATGTTTTGCTGAGTGTCGACACAGCCTCCTAGTGTTGACACTTTTGATGTCGACAAAGTTCCTCTGGGTGTCGACACTGCTTCTAAGTGTCGACACTGATTCTTTAGATATTTCTTCATTGTGTGTCGACACTGCCTGTATGTGTCGACACTTTCCTTCTGGTGTCGACTCTGCCTTCCTAGTGTCGACACAATTACTCCAAGTGTCGACACAGCTTCTCTGGGTGTCGACACAAGCCTTCTTAAGTGTCGACACTTTTCTTCTAGTGTCAACACATGGACTTAGAAACTTTTCCTGCAAACCTGCAGTTACTTAACCTGCACAAATAAACTCAAAGCACATCAAATACACCTTGATGTATATCATTGAGTAGGGTGAGGCTTTTTCAAATCAGGTACATATATTCCAATGTACCCAACAGGAAGATGTTGAATCTAGTGGGTAGAAAAGAATTTGTGAAGGATCCCTTTCTTGACGGGATTATGTACGCACTAGTTCTTATGAGTGCGAAAGGGGATTCGAGAGCATTGGACGATTTTCCTAAAGAGTTACAGATATTGTTGGACGAATAGAAGGATGTGTACCCGGATGAGCTGCCTTCGGCATTACCACTGCTGAGGAATATACATCATGCGATAGACCTTATTCCTGGTTCCTCTTTACCGAACCAACCCCACTATAGGCTTCATCCCGCCGCCCATAAAGAGTTACAGACCCAGATCGTGGATTTGATGAAAAAGGGGTTCATTAGGACTAGTATGAGTCTATGTGCGGTACCTGCCCTTCTTGCACCCAAGAAGGATGGTACGTGGAGAATGTGTGTTGATAGTCGTGCTATCAACAAGATTACCATCAAATATAGATTTCCTATTACGCGATTAGATGACCTCCTAGATGTCTTATTTGGCGCTACCATTTTTTCAAAGTTTGATTTGCGGAGTAGCTATCACCAGATCAGGATCCGTGAGGGGGACGAATGGAAGACTGCGTTCAAGTCAAAGGATGGGTTATACGAGTGGCTTGTGATGCCCTTTGGGCTATCCAATGCCCCTAGTACTTTCTCCCGGATGATGACACATGTCTTTCAGCCTTACATGGGAAAGTTTGGATGACATCTTAGTCTTTAGTACCACCACTGCTGAGCACGTCTCCCACATAAGGTCGGTTCTTTCCACCCTGCGGAAGGAAACCTTATTCCTTAATCTCAAGAAGTGCACATTCTATGTCACTGAAGTGGAGTTCTTAGGCTACATAGTCAGTTCGGAAGGCATTAGAGTTGACCCTAACAAGTTTAAAGTCATTAAGGATTGGCCCGAACTGACCACGTTACGAGAGGTGCAGAGTTTCCATGGGTTAGCTACTTTCTACCGCCGTTTCATTCAGGACTTTAGTAGCATTATGGCACCCATTAGTGATTGCATGAAGAAAGGTGAGTTTACTTGTATGAAGTCCGCCACTATCGCTTTCCAACACATTAAGGAGCTTATGACTGAGGCACCTGTCTTACGTCTACCTGACTTCACAAAGGTCTTTGAGCTTACGTGTGACGCTTCTGGCATGGGAATATGAGGTGTCTTGAGTCAGGAAGGACACCCTGTGATTTATTTTAGTAAGACGTTAGCGGGCGCCAAATTGAATTACTCAAATTATGATAGGGAGTTTTATGCCATCATTAGATGTTTACACCATTGGAGGCACTATCTCCTCTCTAAAGAGTTTGCGATCCTCTCCGATCACGAAGCATTGCGTTTCATCAATGGCCAGCATAAAATCAGCCCGCTTCATGCTAAGTGGGTATCTTTCCTACAGGGTTACACTTTTAATCTCAAACACCTTAAGGGAGCTGACAATCGAGTCGCGGATGCTCTTAGTCACCTAACCCTGTTACTCACAACTATGGAGGTTAATGTCGTAGGATTCGAGCGAATCAAGGATGAGTACGCCAAATGCCCGGATTTTCAGGACGCATATCTGTCTGCCCAAGATAGCTCCCCCACGGTTATATCTGTGTTCGTCATTAAGGATGGCTATCTATTTAGACATGGGAAGTTGTGTATTCCGCAGTCATCGTTACGCCTCCATATCATCTGGGAATTGCATAGTGGAGGGTTGAGTGGCCACTTCAGCAGGGACAAGACCATTACGCTAGTTGAGGAGAAATTCTATTGGCCAAAACTTAAGGCAATGGTGGGAAGGATAGTTAGTAGTTGTCGTACCTGTCAGGTATCCAAGGGCACCAAAACCAATGTAGGACTATATACGCCCTTTCCTATACCTTCTACGCCATGGGAAGACGTGAGCATGGACTTTGTCTTAGGCCTACCAACTACTTTGCATCATCACGACTCCATTCTTGTCGTTGTGGATAGGTTCTCTAAAATGGCATACTTTATTCCATGTGCTAGAACCAACGACGCATCTCATATTGCAAAATTGTATTTTAAAGAAGTAGTTAGTCACCGGGAGTGCTGAAGACAATAGTCTCGGATAGAGATGTTAAGTATACGAGCTATTTCTGGAAAACACTTTGGGTCTTAATGGGTACCAAGTTATTGTTTTCCTCCGCCTATCACCCTCAGACCGATGGGCAAATGGAGGTGGTCAATCGGAGCTTGGGAAGCCTTCTTAGATGCCTAGTGAGCGATCACAAAGGTACATGGCATCTTCTTATTCCCCACACCCAGTTGGCCTATAATAATTCCAAAAATCATTCCACCGATCTGTCTCCAAACAAGATTGTTCACGGGTACAAGGCCCCTGTGACTCTTGACTTGGTTCTGTTGCCCCCAACATACAAGACAAGTCAGTTTGCACAATCCTTCGCCCAACATATTCATGACCTACATGCACGTATACGAGCTACCTTGAATTCTCAAGTCTTATCAGACGCACGCTAATCTACATAAGAGGGTGTCGCACTTCAAAGTCAGCGATTTAGTCATAGTCCGGTTAGTTCACAAACGCTTGCCATTTGGCACCATTCAAAAGGTAGCACCAAAGCACGTCGGCCCTTTTCGGATTATAAAGAAGCTAGGTGACAACACTTTCGTGTTGGATTTGCCAGCTGATTGGGGTATCTCCCCTATTTTTAATGTCTCGGATTTGACGCCGTTTGTTTCACCTCCACCTGAGTTGAATTCTTTGTCGTCTTCTCCCTCCACTAAAATTTCTAATGGGTTGGGGAGTGGTAGTTAGGATGATCTCTCCCTTTTGGTCCCCGTAGGTATAACATCGGATAGTACGTTGCCTTCTTTTTTTCCTACTGCTGACATGTTTCCCAGGTTTCCCAAGACATTTCTCACTCCAGATATGATACTTGCTACTGAGCCACTTACTACTCCTTATTGTGTTACCTACCGCTTTCTCATCCGTTGGCATGACCGTCCCCCTTCAGACGACTCATGGGTACTCGCGACAGAGCTTCAACGTTTGGATGCCGAGCTTCTCCGCCGCTATCTCTCAGACGACGCATCAAAGATACGTGATTTTGAGTGGGGGAGGATTGATGTCGCGGCCCCTCCATCACTACTTGATGATGACCCGGTTGCTGAGGCACAACGACACAAAGATCTTAGGTGTCGTGATGATGCTGAAGGAAGACCGCATTATAACCTCCGCCCGCGGCATGCAAATCCGTCGTGAAGAATTAATTACATTATTTCATGCACTTTTATTTTATATTGATGAATATAAAATTATTCCATGTTTGGATGATAATTTTATATTCATAAATGTTATGTAATTCTTATTTTTGGACATTTCATAGTTTGTGGTGTGTACTTAACCATACGGATGGATGAGATTACATCTCCATCATGGATGGTTAAGGGCTTGTTGTAAATCCTATGTGTTTGTAATTCCTATATAAGGAGACCTCTTTATGAGAATTAATAGAGAAGAAGAAGAATTTGAATCCAAAGAAACTCCCTAGGAGAAATTTGGCCAAGGAGAGACTCCAAGCCGCCGGCCTTGTGGTGTGAAGCCACCCCCTTGCTTCCTTCCTCCCCTCTTCGGTGCGACGCCGACGTGGCTTCCTTCGGTGCGACTCCAAGGAAGAAGGATTGCATCCCCATTCGGTGTGACGCCGGTGGTTCCGTGGAGAGAGTGAATCTCCCGCCTATCTTGTGTGATTGATGTTCTTGGTTGGGTAATCTCTTCATCTTTAGTGATTCTTGCTTTAAGTTTGTGGAGGCTTTTGCGAACCGTATTTTCCATGATTTTAAAATACATCGCTTGCAAAATCTGATCCGGCTTCATTGTTATTGAAGCTGTTGTATTCCAGATTGGGAAGATCTGTTGTGGGAGCGAGACTTGGCCTAGCCTTGACTTGCTCTCCAAGATTGGAAGACTTTGTGTCAACAAGGGAATTAATCTCAACTGGAACTCGACCGCCATTTGAAGTTTGCCGCTGTTACGAAATAAATTATTGCTGCATTTGAAACGGCTCAAGTTGGTACAATAGATGCTTGTGTAGGTGCGGTGAGTTGTGTGCTTGTTGGAGAGGTAGGTCTTAAGGACATTGTATCGAGTCCGGCTGGAATCTTCTATATTGATTTTATCATTCGAATTTGGGAGCCAAACCGACTCCCTTTTCGTTCGTTTTTGGTCGGAGCCCTCCTATCTTGCTTGTATGCTTTGCGACGATACTTTCTGTTAGTGTAGTCGAGTACGTATCACGGTCTCCCCTACACCATAACCTCCTTTTGATACTACTTGAAAGACTTTATTTCAAGGTAGCTTACAACCTAGGGGTGAATAGGTTGTATGATTGTTATTAATTTCTTTTTAATTTTATCTTTTGCACTATGTGTGTTGGTAATAGTTTGCTTTCAAGAACCTGCACAAAGAAAAACAACACAGCAAGTACACACAGATTAATTCTGGTTCCCCAATCTTTGGGTACATCTACTCTCCTTCCACCTTGCCAACTTCCTGTTAGTCACGACACTTCTCCAAAACAATGCTCCAAATAGCTTACACCTCAGATCCCTCAGGATCTCTCAGTCTCCTCCAAGACGTACAACTCAGCCATAAGGTCCTACAACTCAGTGATCAGTTGATCACCTACCTAATGCCAATGGCCCTACACTCAGGCTAGGAGGACAACCCTACCTCAGATACACTAGGGATCCTACCTCAGACCCAAAGAACCTACACTCAGATAGTATTCCTCTCCTACAGCTCAGTGATCAATTTCCCACCTACCTCAGAGTTGAAACCAAGTCCTGCAGCTTAGATCTAGTTGGATCCTACAACTCAGAGAGCTTCACTCTCCTACATCTCAGACAATATCTCCTCACCTCAGGCTCAGAGAGCCCTACAACTCAGATCCAAGAAGGATCCTACTGGAATAAAATACATTTATATCTATCACAGAGAAATTTCACTTTGACTACCCCTTGATCTGAGTTATCTTAGCTCAACCATTCTTCACAGCTACAAAGATCTTGAGCTAGAAGTATCTAGCAGTAAACTCTTTGCTTTCTCCTACTTCCCTGGACAGAGTCAGCCACTTTTTTTTTCTTTTATTCAGCTTCAGAAAATGGATCTTCAGTTTAGATCTTACTGAGCTAAGAAGCAACTTGATCTGCAGAGATTTCTTCCATGTTTCTGCTACTACCTCAGAAGGAAAGCCTTCTGATCTTGTTGGTGTCGATGAAGAAGACACAAATCTAACTGAGCATTTTGTAGGAAGACTTCAAGCTTTTTCATCCAGCAATGGCAAAAAAGATGAAGTCCAGCCGCAACACTTTTTGAAAATGATAAGCCCTAAAAGTTGTTGTCGTCCTGCCTACGCACTTCCTTTTGTAGTTCGCCGATCAATGGCTCTTGGAAGTTAGTGGGCCCCACTTGTAGCATTCTGCTACACCTTGCCTCAATGGAAGAAGACGTACAGTAGCTTCATGATAGAGTTTGTCGTGTTCTGTAGCTTCTCTGTACTTGATTTGAAATAAGCTGACTTTGTCAATTTTGCAAATTTTGCTGACGTGAGCACCTGTGGACTTGGCCATAATAGAGCATCAGTAGAATAAGTGTTGAGTGAATGAACTTCACTCAACACCAAAGTACTTAGATAATTCTTTCTAACTAGGCATTGGCAGTGTTGAGTGAGCAAGCCTTACTCAACGCATTTTGCCTTAAACATTTCTGCAGCCTTTTCTGTATGCCTGACATTAAGAGAGTTGAGTGAGCACACCTCACTCAACGCCTTGTGCATTAGAGTTGACCCTAACAAGGTTAAAGTCATTAAGGATTGGCCCGAACAGACCATGTTACGAGAGGCGCGAAGTTTCCATGGGTTAGCTACTTTCTACCGCAGTTTCATTCGAGACTTTAGTAGCATTATTGCCCCCATTAGTGATTGCATGAAGAAAGGTGAGTTTACTTGGATGAAGTCCGCCACTATCGCTTTCCAACGCATTAAGGAGCTTATGACTGAGGCACCTGTCTTACGTCTACCTGACTTCACAAAGGTCTTTGAGATTATGTGTGACGCTTCTGGCGTGGGAATAGGAGGTGTCTTGAGTTAGGAAGGACACCATGTGAGTTATTTTAGTGAGAAGTTAGCGGGCGCCAAATTGAATTACTCAAATTACGATAGGGAGTTTTATGCCGTCATTAGATGTTTACACCATTGGAGGCACTATCTCCTCTCTAAAGAGTTTGTGATCCTCTCCGATCACGAAGCATTGCGGTTCATCAATGGCCAGCATAAAATCAGCCCGCGTCACGCTAAATGGGTATCTTTCCTACAGGGTTACACTTTTAGTCTCAAACACCTTAAGGGAGCTGACAATAGAGACGCAGATGCTCTTAGTCGCCTAACCCTGTTACTCACCACTATGAAGGTTAATGTCGTAGGATTCGAGCGAATCAAGGATGAGTACGCCACATGCCCGGATTTTCAGGACGCATATCTGTCTGCCCAAGATAGCTCCCCCATGGTTATATCTGTGTTCGTCATTAAGGATGGCTATCTATTTAGACATGGGAAGTTGTGTATTCTACAGTCATCGTTACGCCTCCATATCATCTGGGAAATGCATAGTGGAGTGTTGAGTGGCCACTTCGGCAGGGACAAGACCATTACGCTAGTTGAGGAGAAATTCTTTTGGCCAAAACGTAAGGCAATGATGGGAAGGGTAGTTAGTAGTTGTCGTACCTGTCAGGTTTCCAAGGGCACCAATGTTGGAACCAGCTTTCCGGTCCCTCCTAGAGTTCGAAACATGATGCAGACCACACGTACTCTCCCTGCGCTACCCTCCTGACGAGAGTCAGAGACCTGAAAACAGACCGAGGGGGCTCAGCTCGGAGGTCCCACCTCTTTCCCTGAAGAACTGAAGATCTTCCCCTCCCTAGCTAATGCTGAGCTAGGTGCATGTGAGGAAGATAGTGGAAAGGTTCAACAACCATCTCAGGCACCTCTACCGGTCTATTTATAGGCCTCTGAACCTGATCTGCAAATATCATTTCTAAATCAGCCTGAAATGACCAAAACAACCCGGACTGGGTCTGCTAACAGCCAAACTCCGCTGTTCTAGAGAGCTATATGCGGACCTCCAGGGGTAAAAATGTAAAACTACCTGGGGCACAAAGGTAAAATTCCCCTTGGGGGTAAAAAGGTAAAGACATCTCTTTTCACATGTGGCCAGTGGGGAAAGAACTGGCGGGCGAGACGACCACCCTGTCCATCTCGCTGGCCTCTCGCCCGGTGTGCCATCTCGCCCCCTAGGAGGTCTCGCCTACTAAGAGGTCTCGCCTACTTCTGGGGGCTGTCCATACCTCTCGCCTCTTGCAGGTGGGCCTCCTCCCATCTCGCCAGTCCTCCTTCCTTGCTTGCTGGGTCACCTCTCGTGAGCCCAAGGTTGTACACAATCCCCGCTCTTTTCGAGGTTGCCCTAACCTCGGAAAGATAGTCCAACCGTGGCTCGCGATGCTAGGATTCCTTTATGAGAATCTTTGGTGGGCCCCCCTATGGTGCCTATAAATATGAGATCCCGGTCTTCATTTGGGACCCTTTAGCCCTAATTTCTTCCTCCTTCAGAATGTCTTACAGCCAAAGCTTTCGCGAGTGCCTCGCGATGGTGCGAAGGCGAAATAAAACCAACACGGATGCCCTATTCCCGGACCTGGGGCGCGTTCCTCCCTTGGCCTCTCCGCCCTCTCGCCTAAAAAAGATGAAAGCTGCCTGACCCCCTCTATCGGCGGGCGCAATCTCCACTGCCCCTTCAATAGACAACCCTTTTGCTTCTTCCGGCGAGAAGCAGGTAATCTCATTATTCTTTCCGTTCTTTGGTCTCGCCCGCTGACTGCGCTTTTTCAGGGAAGTTTCGCTGATTCATCTGTGCCCGCCAATCCTCCTGATAATATAAACCAAGCTCATCTACGCACTGACTCGCCTGAGGCGTCCTCCCCACCCCTCTCGGGAAGAGAAAACCTCTTGCGAGTTGTGGGGAACCCTCGCATCCCCAGTAAGATCTTCTCCCTTCTCGCCTTTTCCTTCGATTCACCTCCTTTCCTCCGACCCATGTGAGATCATCCTTGATTATGATTTCTCGCCTTCTATGCAGGTATCCAATTTGATTCTGACACCGAAGATGCTCCCGCTTCTCCTACCCTCTCGCCCCTTCCATGCCCTAACGAGATCGAGGACTACTTGGGCGATCCCATGGATACTCTAGAGCTGAAGAGGAGGACGGCTAGGATGTTCCGGAAGTACACGCACATAATCTGCGAGATGGAGCTGTAGAAGTAGGCCTCTGACCGGCGTATGGACTGGCTAGAGACAGAGTGCCACCGCCTTGCTGCCAAGAGGGAAGCTGACGGCGTAATGGACGGGACGGACCCCCAGGCTATACTGAACGAGACAGACGAACACCTTCGTCTGACGCGCTGCGGCATGGTCGCCACTCGTGCTTTTCTTCTTCCTGGCCGCCCTCCCTTGGCGGGAGGTCAGGATGGTCGTTGGAAGTGGATCAGGAACTAAGCTGCCGTGGGTCCATCTCGCCTTATCACTGCTTATTTAACTTTTAAATTGCTGATTCATTGAATAAAAACCCTGGGCGAGATGCCCCTTCTGCGGGATGAAATATTTTATTATTTTGGTACAGTATCTGTCATATCACGCTGTTTTTCATCATTACCTTGATTGGCCCTCTTTTCTTTTCAATAATGATGATTTTTATCTCGAAAAGACCGCTGCGGCGCCCCCGCCCCTTGGGTTCTAGAGAGAGGAAAGGAGAGAGTGGGAGAGAGAGAGAGACGAAGCTTCGGGGTGCCTCTTCATTTCCCGCCGCTTGACTTTCCCGCTTAATTCCCTCTCCCCTCATTCCTTATAAATATCTCAAACCCATGCATTCCTCTACTTTTGTTACCCTAAGCCGTCTCTCTCAGGTTGCAGCTCCCGTCTCTCTCCTCTTCCTCACCCATCTCGCGTCCCGTTCTCTTTAAACCGTTCTCTTCCCCTTTTATTGTCTTCTCGCCTGCCATGGGAAAGAAGAAGATGGAAGAAGGCGAGGGGCGCAGCCGTTGCGGAAAGCGATTCGTGGACCACGACTGCCCTCTCGGCAAACTGCTAGAGGAAGAATACGGTCTTTTCGCCAGCGAGTATCTCGCCAACGGTTATCTATCTCGCCCGCCCAAAGTTTGCGAATGTATCAACACCTTCTACCCCAATGAACTGGCCTTCCCCGTCTCGCACTTCGAGGCGGGGCTGCGGCTTCCCCTTTGGTCGGAGGTCAAGTTAGTTCTTAACTATTTTGGGGTCGTCCCGGCCCAATTCAACCCCAACGCCATCTCCATGCTGATTGCTTTCGCCTGCTACCTGCGGCGAGAGCGCATTGAATTTAGTTTGACGGCCTTCCGCAAGCTGTTCATCTACCACGCAAAAGACGATGGCGTCTCTTATTTCACAGGCCAAGGTCTGAAGTTGTGCGAGACGCCGAACAAAAACCACCACTGGCTGACTCGCTTCGTCTTCATCTGCGGGGATCTGGGAGGTATTCCTCTCGCCCCCGTTTCTCCTACCGAATGCTATTATGACACCCCCAAGGTGGGGGGTGCCGAGAAAGATCTCTGCGATTTCTTCGCCGGCAAGAATTTCGAGGTCCAATACCTTAGGCGAGACCTCGACTCGCTTCCAGCCGTCTTCCCCGATGAAGGTACACTTCTATTTCCCTCTTTATCCTTGTAAATTTTCATTCCCCGCTGATTGTCGCTTTATCTAGGAGAGAGAACCGCCCCCGTCCATCCCCCTTATCAAAGTAACCGAGCTCTTGCCTTAGCGAGTATGGCGGCGGAGGCTGCGAAAAACATGCTGACACCCACCCCCAAGAAGAGGCCTGTGGGCGAGGGCTTTTTTTCGACTCTTACTGTGGTTGGTTCGTTGAGTCGATCGCCGCGGGCTTGCTCGGGTAGGCAAGTGCACCTATCGCAAGTAGTACTCGATATTCGGGGGAATACCGAGGTCGTATTGTTCTCGGGGTCGCGTTGACTATTCTTACTCCTCCGGGAGGACTATTATTTTACTGAAAATAAGGTGGATTTTTTTACTTAATCAAAGATAGAAAAGCAAAGGAGCGAAAAAAAAAACGATTTATAAAATATTCGATGAAGGGTTAACGCTCGGCATCGAATCGGATTAAGACTAAAACAATTTTTAATAATAAAAAGACTTAGTTTTCAAATTAATAATAAGGCAACTTGGCCGTGGAGGTTCCACAAATGTGAGCGCACTTATCTCTAGGAATATTGCTCACCTGAACGTTAAGACTATTCGACCGAACGTTAGTCCGACGAAGGATTCCTCTTAACGCCCGCTTTACGCTAAGAACCCCGCTATTGGGTGGGGAACCCAATCCGGTAGAATTACGCTAGTCCTCTCTCGAGGGTATGCACGCAACTCTATTTACCCAGGGGTGATCGGTCCATATGCACGGCCTCTCGGCTAGCTAGCATATGGACTACGGAAATAGGGCCCACACATCGATTATGTGGTCCTACGCGTCGTAAACCCGGGGTAAACCCTAAGTGCTTAAATTAAAATGAAAATAAAGAACTTTAATTATTATAAATCATTTTAAATGTCCCAATGCTCTTCGATGCCGAGGCTAATAGCGATTAGCCACACATCGGTATGGGGACGGCTTATAATTTAGTGAGGCGCGAGTTCGAAATTAAATACTAAACGATTATAAGAAAGGGACACAAGAAAAATAACAATATTTAGAAAGCTAAAAAGTTAACTAAAACGAGAACTCACGCACACTCCAAATTATAAATTAAACAGAAACTAAGTTACACATAAAAGAAAATTGCATATTCAAATTTGCGAGTCCCACTCAAACGAGTGGGGGCGGTAAATAAAGGTTGAAAATTGCAAGTCCTACTCAAACGAGTAGGACTGAAATGAAAGCGAGTCCTACTCAAATGAGTAGGAGAAAATAAATGCGATTACAGGGCTAAAAAGTCCGGCCATTTAACTCAAGTGAGTAGGCGGAAAAAATAAAGAAAGAAAAAAAAAAGCAAGTCCTACTCAAACGAGTAGAACTGAAATAAGGTCCGGCCATTTAAACTCAAGTGAGTAGGCGGAAAAATAAAGAAAGAAAAATTACAAGTCCTACTCGAACGAGTAGGACTGAAAATGAAAACGATGCGCCATTTAACTCTTAACGAGTAGGCGGAAATAAATGCACACGAACACACACTCCATATGAAATTCAAGAAAGCGATAAAATTATACACCTACACCCACACACTCTACATAATTTGAATAAAGCATTAAAAGAAAGCATTAAAACAAAGCATGAAAATTTAACACCTAAACTCACACACTCTACACAATTTAAATCAAAGCATAAAAGTTAATACACCTACACTCACACACACTTCATGATGATTAAAGAAGAACAAAAGAAAGTTTATTCTCATACACTCACACACACTAATAAAAAAGAAAAAATTATTGTTACCTAAAAATGAAAATAACAAGATTTCTACTCCTAAAACTTACCCAAAACACATAAAAGAACAAACAAAAAGAGAATGAGCAAAAAGTTTTACAAAATAAAGTCAAAATCAAAGGTGCTCAAAAATTAAAACTTTAACTTTTTCATGCTTAGGTTTTGCCAAAAATGAATAAAAAGTGAAAATTACAATTTTTAGAAGACTAAAGTTTTTCAAAGTAAATTAAAAATCAAAGTTTTTGGAAAATTAAAATACCAACATTTTCATTCTTATAATGTTATGAAAGTGATAAAAAAGTGAGAAAGAAGTTGAAAGGAACAAAAAAGGTTTTACAATCCTAAAAGAAAACTAAGTAAAAAAAAACAAAATCACTTTTTAAAATCTCTTTTATAAAATCATAAGGATGAAATCAAAATCTAAGCATGAAAACTATTTAGAGGAAAAAGACATGGTGAGAAAAAAAAGAAAAACCTAATTCATCATTTCACGAATTTCAAACAAAACCTAACTTGAAAAATCAAAGGCATGTAAAGAGGGAATCCTAACATCCCTAAGCATGAAAACAAGTAAAAAAAAATGTAAAGTAAGCATGTTACACTCATACAGACACACACACTTTTCATAAATGAAGAACAAGTGAAGAACAAAGAATAAAAAGGAGAAGGAAAGTGGGGGACAAGTGTTCATTCCAAAGCCATATATGAAGAGAAAATTTAACATTTTATTGATTAAAATGAAACTATTACAAGCTATTACAAGTGCTAAAACTAAAGCAAAACAAGACATGAAATAAAAAGGGAAAAATTCTCCTTACATAGCCTTGAAAATCACGGATGCAGCCCACAAAAAGACACTAACTTGGCCCAAAAATCTGAACCCTTGGACCTTACAGAACTGGGCTATTTATAGAAAAAACATTTCAAAGTACACGCCCTCGGTCACGGGCGTGTAGGGGGGGCGTGACAGTACTATTCATGAAGGCGGCTGGCGATTGGACAGCAAAGTTGACTTCGGGCTGAGTTCGCAGCAGTCACGCCCTAGGTCACGGGCGTGACTATGGGCGTGTCGGGGAGGTAGAACCGGGCGCGGGTTGCGTCAAATGTCCTCGGCAGCATCTTGTCGGGCCAGCTGGAAAGGTCACGCCCCATGTCACGGGCGTGACTATGGGCGTGACAGTTGGGTCGACACTCGACGAATGTCGAGCGGAAAGTGTCGAGTCGAAATCGTTGAGCTGAAATTGGGTCACGCCCCCGGTCACGGGCGTGACACTGGGCGTGACAGTTGGTGTCGACACTCGACGATCGTCGAGCGGAATTCGTCGAGAGGAGAGGACACGGGCTTGGGTCACGCCCCGTGTCGGGTGACACGGGCGTGTCGCCAGGCGTGTCAAGCCTTTTCTTCAGAAATTTTCCGATTCACGGGAAATGCACAGTCACGGCTCGGTCACGGGCGTGACCCATGTGTCACGGGCGTGTACTTCCCAAATTTTGGCAGATTTTGGAATTTTTCTACAAAATCAAATAAAACAAGTTAGGAGAAAATTTACAAGAATAGGAACATTTTATTGAACAAAAATAAGTAAAAACGACGAAAATAAATAAAAAAGACTAAATTAATGTGCATAAAAATACGCATATTTACAGTTCATCAAATACCCCCATACTTAGGCTTTTGCTATTCCAGAGCAAAAGTTTGAGGTGAATCTATAAGGAATAAAAAAAACTCTAAGTTTTGGCTATCGCTTAATCAATTATAAGAGAGATCGAAATAAATATACGGGGTGTAAGAGTTAAGTCCTAAAATTATGTAGATGATTTAAATAGCGCAAAAGTTTTGGCCAAAAGACTTCTTGATGTAATCAAATAGAAGGCAACATTTGTAATGGTTAGATTAACGAAAATAGTTTGGAATTATAAGAACTCTAGCTTATATGAGTGCTACCGGAAATAATACAATTTACTAATTATGCTCTCAAAAAGATTTTTGAATTAATTCTAGAATCGTTTAATTGGCTAAGGGGGTAGTGTGGTTTATGAAGAGGGTTTTGATAATTGAGGTGAGGTAATTTTTTTCTCGAACCTCCAAGTTTTTTTCTTTTGGATTATTAGGAAAACGAAATCTTATTTTCCTAATATGATTTTTGTTTTTCAACTTCATAAGAAAAATTAACACAATGTATATTTGTAGGAGTAATGAATTTTATCCTCTTACTCCCTATATAATCTTTTAAAATTATTGGGTGCCTATGTTTACGGAACGAAATCTTGTTCCCATTGACATAAGATCTTTTAAGGATAAAATTTTTCATGCCAAGTAGGTCATGAAAAGTAAGGGGAGAAAGGAAAACTAGATTGTAATCCTAAAAATTTTTGAGAGCAACCTTAATAATTTGTACGTTCCAATTTTTTTTCAGAAAGCTAAAGTTAAGTATAATTGAATTCTATAGTCGTTATTTCCTAACATAATATACATGCTCCTATTAATGAAAAATTAGAAGTAGTGCCTAAAACGAGTCCGCTAATTTTAACAAAGCATAAAGAATTCTTTAAAACTTAACCCCGGCTATTTAAATGTTTCCATCAATAATTAACAAACGGGTAGCAAACAAAGAATTAATAGTATTCACATATAAATAAACTCAAAACAGAATTTTTGGATAGCAGAAAAGTTAAGTATGGAATATTTAATTTATTTATTTCAAAACTTTTTTTTTTGTTTTTTTTTTATTTTTATAGTTTTTGTTATCATTTTTTTGTTTGTTTTTCATTTATTATCTTTTTTTGTATTTTTGTTTTTCTCAATTTTTTTGAAAATTTTTTGAACTATTATCTTTTTTTTTTGTATTTTTTAAGAGATTTTTTTAAGAGATTTTTTACAATATGTACAAAAATAAGGGAGAAAAAGAAAAAGGTTTGTACAAGAATGAGGAAGGGGGAGAGAGAAAAAAACAAAAAAAAATATTTACAAAGAGAAAATTTTTGTGGATTTTTGTTTTTTTTCATTTAAATTTTTTTGTTTTTTCATTTAAAATTTTTTTTGTTTTTTCATTTTAAAAAAAAAAAATTTTTTGTTTCATTTAAAGATGTTTTTTTTAATTTTTTTGTTTTTGTTTTGTTGTTATATGTATTTTTTTGTATTTTTCTTTTTTTTTTTTGAGATGCAGAAAAATTGAAGTGCAGAAAGTAAAGCACGAAAATACCCCCATACTTAAGTCCAACATTGTCCCCAATGTTGTATCGTAAGTATGCGGAACAGAAAAGAAAGACAATATGTACAAAGAAAGGAAAAGGAAGGGGGTAGAAGCTTCCCTGAAACGCGGTGGGGAAGGCCGATCAGAAACCCTGCGTTTATTAGAAAAAAATAACAAAGATAATAAGGAAAGAGCGAAAAAGATAAGCGAGGGGTGCCTCCCAGGAGCGCTTTGTTTATAGTCGTGTAGCTTGACTATTTTGGCGGGTTTATAATGTGGAGGAAAGTTATGGTTTCGCTAAAACCGATCACTGGGTCGCCCGCGATGTAAGACTTTAACCGATGACCGTTTACTTTAAAAGAGCCTTTGTCCGGGTGGGAGACGAGTACGGTTCCATAAGGAAAAACTTCTTCAACTAAGAAGGGACCGGACCATCTAGATTTTAATTTACCTGGAAAAAGCCTAAGACGTGAATTGTAAAGAAGGACAAGATCGCCAGGAGAAAATAATTTTTGGGACTTGATTTTTCGATCGTGATAGAACTTAGAGCGCTACTTATAGAATTTATTGCTCTCGTAAGCGTTCGCACGCCATTCATCGAGCTCGTTTAGTTGCAGTTTTCTATTCTGAGCGGCTAAGTTGGAGTCGAGGTTTAAGAGTTTTAAAGCCCAAAGTGCGCGATGTTCTAATTCTACGGGTAAATGGCACGCTTTGTCGTAGACTAACCGGAACGGCGTACATCCAATAGCGGTTTTGTATGTCGTCCGATACGCCCACAACGCATCGTCGAGTTTAACGGACCAATCTTTCCTATTTAGCGAAACGGTTTTTTCTAAAATTCGCTTAATCTCTCGATTTACTACCTCGACTTGGCCACTTGCTTGCGGGTGGTAGGGGGTGGCAAGCTTGTGCGTGACTCCGTATTTAGCTAACGTCTTAGCCATAAGAGCGTTACAGAAATGCGTTCCCCTATCACTAACAATTGCGCGAGGCGTGCCGAAGCGAGAAAATAATTTTTTAAGAAATGTAACGACGACTCGCGCATCGTTGGTGGGGAGAGCTTGCGCTTCCGCCCACCTCGATACGTAGTCGACCGCCACTAAAATATACATATTTTTGAAAGACGGAGGTAGGGGGCCAACAAAATCTATGCCCCACAAATCGAAGACTTCGCATTCTAAAAACATGTTTTGGGGCATCTCGTCGCGACGAGAGATGTTACCCGACCGCTGACAGCTATCGCATGCGCGCACAAAATTATGCGCGTCTTTGAAGAGAGTGGGCCAAAAGTAGCCCGCCTCTAGCGCCTTCCGAGCGGTCCGGTTGGCTTGATAATGCCCACCGGCTGGACCCTCGTGGCAGTGCTTAAGAATTTGTAAGCACTCCACACCCGCAACGCATCGTCGAACCGCTTGGTCCGCGCAGATACGAAAAAGAAATGGGTCCTCCCAAAAGAAATTTTTCAAGTCAGAAAAGAATTTCTTCTTTTGATGACTGGAAAATTCTTTTGGAAGAACCCGCGCCACTAAAAAATTTGCAAAATCTGCGAACCAAGGCGAAGATGACGAAGATTTATTAATTGCAAGAAGGCGTTCCTCGGGGAATCTGTCATTTATTTCAGATTCGACGAGCGCTTCCGCACCTGGATTTTCTAAACGGGAGAGGTGGTCCGCCGCTAGATTTTCCGCTCCCCGCTTATCTCGGATCTCCAAATCAAACTCTTGTAGGAGGAGAATCCATCGAAGAAGGCGGGGCTTCGCATCATTTTTAGCTAATAAATATTTAAGCGCGGAGTGATCGGTAAAAGCGATAACTTTAGATAGCGTTATATACAAGCGAAACTTATCGAAAGCGAAAACGACGGCTAAGAGTTCCTTTTCCGTTGTCGTGTAATTTATTTGTGCGGAAGTGAGCGTCTTGCTAGCGTAATAAATAGGATGAAAATGTTTTTCTACGCGTTGGCCAAGAACGGCACCTAAGGCAATATCACTAGCGTCGCACATTATTTCGAACGGAAGGGACCAATTAGGGGCCACTAAAATTGGTGAAGAGATAAGTTTTTGTTTTATCAAATTAAAGGCGGACTCGCATTCGCTACTAAAGATGAAGCGTGATTCCTTTTCCAAGAGGTGAGTTAGCGGCTTTGTTATTTTTGAAAAATCTTGAATAAAGCGTCGATAAAAGCCCGCATGGCCTAAGAAACTCCTAATAGATTTGACGTTTGTTGGATGCGGAAGTTTTTCTATAATTTCTATTTTGGCCTTATCCACCTCTATCCCCTTAGACGAAATCATATGGCCGAGGACCAAACCTCCTCGAACCATAAAGTTGCATTTTTCCCAATTTAAAACAAGGCTTGTGTCCTCGCACCGTTGAAGGACACGATCTAAATTGTTAAGGCAATCGGGAAAAGAGCGTCCGAAAACAGAAAAGTCATCCATAAAGACTTTCATAATGTCTTCTACTAGCTCGCCAAAGATTGCTAGCATACATCTTTGGAATGTAGCTGGCGCGTTGCAGAGTCCAAATGGCATTCTTCGATATGCGAAGGTGCCGAACGGGCAAGTAAAAGTTGTTTTCTCTAGATCATCGGGGGAAATGGGGATTTGGAAAAACCCCGATAAACCATCAAGAAAACAATAATACGGATGACCGGATAAACGCTCTAAAATCTGGTCTAGAAATGGCAGAGGGAAATGGTCCTTGCGGGTGGCGTCGTTAAGTTTCCTATAGTCGATGCACACTCGCCAACCCGTAACAGTACGAGTTGGGACAAGCTCGTTATGCTCATTCGCCACTACGGTAAGACCGCCCTTCTTGGGCACGACATGCATGGGACTAACCCATGCACTGTCCGAAATAGGGTAGATAATCCCCGCATCTAATAACTTAATGATTTCGGCTTTAACGACGTCTTTCATGTTTGGGTTAAGACGACGTTGCGGCTGTATCGTTTTGCGGCAATTATCGTTAAGGAAAATCTTATGGGTGCAAAAGGAGGGGCTAATCCCCTTTAGGTCAGAGATTTGCCACGCAATTGTGTGGCGATGTTTAAATAAAACTTCAAATAGATCGGAAGTCTCTGAATCACTCAAGTCCGAAGAAATGATAACGGGGAGTGTATCACCTTTTCCCAAAAAAACGTACTTGAGCGAGGCGGGTAAGGGTTTGAGGTCTAGGATGGGCGGTTCTTCTAGGGAGGTTTTAATGCCTATGTCTTTCTTACTAATTGGTTCGAAAGGCAAGTCTATAGACGTATCCTCATCGCAGTTAAAATTTTCGAGCGCATAAATATCGTCATTTAAAAATACGGACTCAAAAATGGTAGAAGAACGATCTCCGAAAAAGGTATCTAAAGAATAGCAGAAATCGTCGCTCGATGACAAATTGTCCATCGAGGGATTAATAGAGAAAGTAACTTGGTCATCGCCTACTC
This sequence comes from Platanthera guangdongensis, assembly GCA_039583875.1. Classification (NCBI taxonomy): domain Eukaryota; kingdom Viridiplantae; phylum Streptophyta; class Magnoliopsida; order Asparagales; family Orchidaceae; genus Platanthera; species Platanthera guangdongensis. Next base: position 80,847,897 of record CM077166.1, read on the forward strand.
GGAGGAGAAGGCTACCATTACTAACATCTATTAGTTCGTGGGAGGTGGCGAGAAAAGGGCGACCGAGTATTATTGGTACCTCGGCGTCCTCCTCGATATCTAAGATGACGAAGTCTACCGGGAAGGTAAACTTGTCGACTCGGACAAGGACGTCCTCCACTACCCCGATAGGGAACTTAACCGAGCGATCCGCTAATTGGATGCGCATATTCGTAGGACTAGGAGTACCCAAACCTAAACGCGAAAAGAGCGAGAACGGCATCAGATTAATGCTAGCCCCTAAATCAGCTAAGGCGTACTTTACTAATATATCGCCAAAAAGGCACGGGATGGAAAACCGTCCCGGGTCGTTTTGTTTTGTGGGCAATTTATTAGTAAGGGCCGCCGAGCAGACAGCGTTGAGAGATACATGCGAAATATCCTCTAATTTGCGTTTATTAGAAAGTAGTTCTTTTAAAAATTTCGCATATTTGGGCATTTGCGAGATAGCCTCGCAAAAAGGAACATTAATGTGAATTTGTTTTAATAATAAAATAAATTTTTCATATTGCGCGTCCTTACGCTCGTTTTCTAACTTATGCGGATACGGGAGAGCCTTGTTTAAAATAATTTTTTCTTTTATAATAGGTAAAGGCGGCGTGAGCGAAGAAAAGGGAAGAGGGGTCGGAGGTGAAATATGTACCTGAGGGTCGGTCCGTTTTGGATCGACCACCTCCTTTCCGCTACGGAGGGTTATAGCGTTGGCGTTCTCCCGCGGATTGGGCTCCGTGTTTCCCGGCAGTGCCCCGAGCGCGCGCTCGGACATCATCCTCGCCAGCTGTCCAACCTGTTGTTCGAGTGTTTTTAGCGATCCGGTGATGTTCCGGATATTTGACTCGTTGGACGCAATATACTTCGAAAAATTTTCCTCCATCGGGGAGGGTTTCGGAAGAGGAGGGGGAGGAAGAAATCCGGGCGCATAAGAAATAGGGGGACGCTGAGCATTATTCGGGTTGCTCCACGAGAAGTTGGGGTGATTCCTCCAACCCGGATTATAGTGATTACTATAAGGGTTGTTGTTGGGGTTGAAGGGAGGACGACCCGAATTTCCCATGAAGTCCACGAACTCTTCAGCTACGCAGACGTTAGGGGGAATAAAACAAGGCGGAGTGGAGGAGGCAGCAGACATCTCCGCCACCTGCTTTGTTAACCTTTCAACTTGAAGGGTCAAGAGAGCAGTGGCATCCACTTCAAAAAGACCAGCCGCCGGCTTTGGCCGTCCCCGCGGGACGTTCCATTGATAGGCGTTCATAGCCATCTCTTCGAATAAAGCCTGGGCGGCCTCGGGGGTTTTGTTGTTAAGCGTACCCCCGGCAGCCGCGTCAATCATTTGACGCGTCTGAAAATTCAGCCCATTATAAAAAATTTGAACTTGCAACCACGTTGGCAGCGCGTGGTGCGGGCAACGGCGGAGGAATTCCTTAAATCGTTCCCAAGTCTCGTATAGAGACTCAGGATCGTTCTGCACAAACGAAGAAATGTCCGCCCGCAACTTTGCAGTTTTGGCGGGCGGAAAGTACTTCGTTAGGAACCGTTCCGTCAACTTAGCCCACGTGGTGATACATCCTCGCGGGAGGGCATTCAACCACGCCTTGGCTTTGGACTTAAGGGAAAAAGGAAATAAGCGCAAACGAATGGCGTCATCAGTGACGCCATTGATCTTGAAGGTGTCGCATATCTCCAAGAAATTGGACAAGTGGACATTCGGGTCCTCATCCGGCAGTCCATCGAACTGCACGGCGTTTTGGACCATTTGAATGACACTTGACTTTATTTCAAAATTATTATTGGCCACCGCAGGGCGAACAATACTCGACCCAGAATCATCCAGGTTAGGCCGGGCGTAATAAGACATAGTACGCTCGGCCGCCGGGGGAAGGATAGGGGCAGCCATAACTACAACAGTGGGTTCTCCGATAGATTCCTCGGGATCTAAAGAAGGATTTCGGCGATGAGATCGGATACGCGCAAGAGAGCGTTCGATCTCAGGGTCGAAGTCTAAATCTTCAGACTCTGAGGGTTGTCCTCGGGTCATACACCCAAACAAAAATAAAACAAAAATAAACTCTTTTTTTTGTGTTTTTTTTTTAAAATAAAGTTTTTAGTTTTTTTTTTATAGAAAATAAGTAAAATTAATAGACTCCGGAATTCGAAATAGCAACTCGAAAAGAGATTCCCCGGCAACGGCGCCAAAAACTTGATGGGCCCGCGAACAGACTCTTACTGCGGTTGGTTCGTTGAGTCGATCGCCGCGGGCTTACTCGGGTAGGCAAGTGCACCTATCGCAAGTAGTACTCGATATTCGGGGGAATACCGAGGTCGTATTGTTCTCGGGGTCGCGTTGACTATTCTTACTCCTCCGGGAGGACTATTATTTTACTGAAAATAAGGTGGATTTTTTTACTTAATCAAAGACAGAAAAGCAAAGGATCGAAAAAAAAACGATTTATAAAATATTCGATGAAGGGTTAACGCTCGGCATCGAATCGGATTAAGACTAAAACAATTTTTAATAATAAAAAGACTTAGTTTTCAAATTAATAATAAGGCAACTTGGCCGTGGAGGTTCCACAAATGTGAGCGCACTTATCTCTAGGAATATTGCTCACCTGAACGTTAAGACTATTCGACCGAACGTTAGTCCGACGAAGGATTCCTCTTAACGCCCGCTTTACGCTAAGAACCCCGCTATTGGGTGGGGAACCCAATCCGGTAGAATTACGCTAGTCCTCTCTCGAGGGTATGCACGCAACTCTATTTACCCAGGGGTGATCAGTCCATATGCACGGCCTCTCGGCTAGCTAGCATATGGACTACGGAAATAGGGCCCACACATCGATTATGTGGTCCTACGCGTCGTAAACCCGGGGTAAACCCTAAGTGCTTAAATTAAAATGAAAATAAAGAACTTTAATTATTATAAATCATTTTAAATGTACCAATGCTCTTCGATGCCGAGGCTAATAGCGATTAGCCACACATCGGTATGGGGACGGCTTATAATTTAGTGAGGCGCGAGTTCGAAATTAAATACTAAACGATTATAAGAAAGGGACACAAGAAAAATAACAATATTTAGAAAGCTAAAAAGTTAACTAAAACGAGAACTCACGCACACTCCAAATTATAAATTAAACAGAAACTAAGTTACACATAAAAGAAAATTGCATATTCAAATTTGCGAGTCCCACTCAAACGAGTGGGGGCGGTAAATAAAGGTTGAAAATTGCAAGTCCTACTCAAACGAGTAGGACTGAAATGAAAGCGAGTCCTACTCAAATGAGTAGGAGAAAATAAATGCGATTACAGGGCTAAAAAGTCCGGCCATTTAACTCAAGTGAGTAGGCGGAAAAATAAAGAAAGAAAAATTACAAGTCCTACTCGAACGAGTAGGACTGAAAATGAAAACGATGCGCCATTTAACTCTTAACGAGTAGGCGGAAATAAATGCACACGAACACACACACTCCATATGAAATTCAAGAAAGCGATAAAATTATACACCTACACCCACACACTCTACATAATTTGAATAAAGCATTAAAAGAAAGCATTAAAACAAAGCATGAAAATTTAACACCTAAACTCACACACTCTACACAATTTAAATCAAAGCATAAAAGTTAATACACCTACACTCACACACACTTCATGATGATTAAAGAAGAACAAAAGAAAGTTTATTCTCATACACTCACACACACTAATAACAAAGAAAAAATTATTGTTACCTAAAAATGAAAATAACAAGATTTCTACTCCTAAAACTTACCCAAAACACATAAAAGAACAAACAAAAGGAGAATGAGCAAAAAGTTTTACAAAATAAAGTCAAAATCAAAGGTGCTCAAAAATTAAAACTTTAACTTTTTCATGCTTAGGTTTTGCCAAAAATGAATAAAAAGTGAAAATTACAATTTTTAGAAGACTAAAGTTTTTCAAAGTAAATTAAAAATCAAAGTTTTTGGAAAATTAAAATACCAACATTTTCATTCTTATAATGTTATGAAAGTGATAAAAAAGTGAGAAAGAAGTTGAAAGGAACAAAAAAGGTTTTACAATCCTAAAAGAAAACTAAGTAAAAAAAAAACAAAATCACTTTTTAAAATCTCTTTTATAAAATCATAAGGATGAAATCAAAATCTAAGCATGAAAACTATTTAGAGGAAAAAGACATGGTGAGAAAAAAAAGAAAAACCTAATTCATCATTTCACGAATTTCAAACAAAACCTAACTTGAAAAATCAAAGGCATGTAAAGAGGGAATCCTAACATCCCTAAGCATGAAAACAAGTAAAAAAAAATGTAAAGTAAGCATGTTACACTCATACACACACACACACTTTTCATAAATGAAGAACAAGTGAAGAACAAAGAATAAAAAGGAGAAGGAAAGTGGGGGACAAGTGTTCATTCCAAAGCCATATATGAAGAGAAAATTTAACATTTTATTGATTAAAATGAAACTATTACAAGCTATTACAAGTGCTAAAACTAAAGCAAAACAAGACATGAAATAAAAAGGGAAAAATTCTCCTTACATAGCCTTGAAAATCACGGATGCAGCCCACAAAAAGACACTAACTTGGCCCAAAAATCTGAACCCTTGGACCTTACAGAACTGGGCTATTTATAGAAAAAACATTTCAAAGTACACGCCCTCGGTCACGGGCGTGTAGGGGGGGCGTGACAGTACTATTCATGAAGGCGGCTGGCGATTGGACAGCAAAGTTGACTTCGGGCTGAGTTCGCAGCAGTCACGCCCTAGGTCACGGGCGTGACTATGGGCGTGTCGGGGAGGTAGAACCGGGCGCGGGTTGCGTCAAATGTCCTCGGCAGCATCTTGTCGGGCCAGCTGGAAAGGTCACGCCCCATGTCACGGGCGTGACTATGGGCGTGACAGTTGGGTCGACACTCGACGAATGTCGAGCGGAAAGTGTCGAGTCGAAATCGTTGAGCTGAAATTGGGTCACGCCCCCGGTCATGGGCGTGACACTGGGCGTGACAGTTGGTGTCGACACTCGACGATCGTCGAGCGGAATTCGTCGAGAGGAGAGGACACGGGCTTGGGTCACGCCCCGTGTCGGGTGACACGGGCGTGTCGCCAGGCGTGTCAAGCCTTTTCTTCAGAAATTTTCCGATTCACGGGAAATGCACAGTCACGGCTCGGTCACGGGCGTGACCCATGTGTCACGGGCGTGTACTTCCCAAATTTTGGCAGATTTTGGAATTTTTCTGCAAAATCAAATAAAACAAGTTAGGAGAAAATTTACAAGAATAGGAACATTTTATTGAACAAAAATAAGTAAAAACGACGAAAATAAATAAAAAAGACTAAATTAATGTGCATAAAAATACGCATATTTACAGTTCATCAAGCCCCAAGAAGAAGGTGAAAAAGTCCGTGTCCTTTAAAAAGGAAAAATCTGCCAGAGAAAGGAAAGAGCCAGCGGGATCCCTGTCCCCCATCTCTCTGTCGTCTCCCTCGCCTCCCCGACTGCCCGTCTCGCCTATCCGCGAGACTGTCTCTTCAGATCTAGCTGCCCCTAGCAATGTTCAGCCTTCTAAGCCCCCTCCCGGCGAGACTGGTTCCTCTAGTAGCCCGGCTCCCGCCTTGCACCCCAATTACAACATGGGGCCTGTGACCGATGATGACGCCGGTGAGACGGTTCTCTTATGGGACAAGGACGCTAACCGCGTGTCGGTGTCCACCATCCTTCCTTCCTGGAAAGAGCAGGATCCCCCCCACCAGTCACGCCTTCTCCCTAGGGTTTGGACTGTATGGTGGCCTTGGCTCCGAGCCTGCAGATAATGAGGCATCGCGGGATCTCATTCTGAAAAGTGCCCATTCTCAGTTTTGCTCCCTGGAGCTCGCGCACCGAGTCTCGCGCCACCTCGTTTTCAACAACAAAAAGTGGAAGGAAGCGGAGGACGGTCTCGCCGCGGAGCGGGAGAAATCCCTCGACCTGTAGAAGTGGTTGATTGTTGCCGACAACCTCCTCGCGCAGAGCCAGGGTGGCGTGGTAAGTTCTTACCGTTGCTTTGCTAGTCTCTCTGCTTCTTATAGTCCCTTATTCGCTCTCTTCACGCAGGATGCCGAGACGGCCAACAGAATGCGCTCGCGCATTGAGGAGTTGGAGGGGGAGAACAAGAAGTTGAAAGTTGAGAATTGCCGCCTCCGGAACGGCGCGGCACCCCCCTTGGACCAATTTCCTGTTCATTCCCGCTACTTAGTAGACGAGGTGGACGCCATCTGCAGAGACTCCAATATCAAGACGGAGGAGATTGTTCTTAAAATGATGAAAGAGATGGGGGTGGTACGTGATAATGCCGAGACGGTAACTGCCAGTGACCTGGTCCCCCGCTTGTACGGCGAGACGGACAGCAGTTCTTCCTCTGACATCGAGTACCGCATCCTCAACTGCAGTGGCTTCTCCTCCCTTTTCTCTTTTCTCGTCTAGTATTTGTAGTTTTTTATAGACACTTCCTCGAAAAAGGAAAGCGAGGTGTTCTTGTTCCAAGGATATTTTGTTTAAACCTTTTACACATTAATTGTTGCTTCCATCTTCGGCCCTTGCTTAATAGCTAGTAAAAAGCGCGACACATTTTTTAGATGCTGTTTAATTGCTGCTTTTCTCTTGCACCGTCCCGCTTAATAGCTAGCCAAAAGCGCGAGACAAACTTTGGATCTCTCTTCGCCTATACTACCCGCGAGATTCGCGGATCCTTAGCGCTCGTCTCGCCGCAAGATTAACAGGCATTGAGGTTCCTGGAGACTACCGCCTCGCTTGATAGGTTCCGCCTTCGTACGCCAGTCTTGCGCTTTGGATAAGGAATGACCACTCGCCATGGGCGAGACCACCCATGCCGAGTGTCGGCCAGAGACCCTCTTCACTGGCCTGATTCCTGACCCTTCTCTTTTCTAGGGATTTTCCGCCAATCTTCTGATGAACATGGGCATTTCTCCACGCGAACCCTTACCCTTAGACTTGTCCTCAAGTGAGCCTGTAGCCCTGCCAGCTAGGTGAGAGCCTGGTCAACGGGTCTGCTCGGGGTCTCCTCTCCAAACCATCTCCAACCGCCGAGTGAGCCTGATTCCCTGCTAGCTAGGTGAGAGCCTGGTCAGTGGGTCTGCTCTGGGTCTCCTCTCCAAACCATCTCCAACTGCCGAGTGAGCCTACAGCCCTGCCAGCTAGGTGAGAGCCTGGTCAGCGGGTCTGCTCGGGGTCTCCTCTTCAAACCATCTCCAACCACCGAGTGAGCCTACAGCCCTGCCAGCTCGGTGAGAGCCTGGTCAGTGGGTCTACTCGGGGTCTCCTCTCCAAACCATCTCCAACCGCCGAGTGAGCCTACAGCCCTGCCAGCTAGGTGAGAGCCAGGTCAGTGGGTCTGCTCGGGGTCTCCTCTCCAAACCATCTCCAACCGTCGAGTGAGTCTACAACCCTGCCAGCTAGGTGAGAGTCAGGTCAGCGGGTCTGCTCGGGGTCTCCTCTCCAAACCATCTCCAACCGCCGAGTGAGCCTACAGCCCTGCCAGCTAGGTGAGAGCCTGGTCATCGGGTCTGCTCGGGGTCTCCTCTCCAAACCATCTCCAACCGCCGAGTGATCCTACAACCATGCCAGCTAGGTGAGAGCCTGGCAGCGGGTCTGCTCGGGGACTCCTCTCCAAACCATCTCCAACCGCTGAGTGAGCCTACAACCCTTCCATCTAGGTGAGAGCCTGGTCAGCGGGTCTGCTCGGTGTCTCCTCTCCAAACCATCTCCAACCGCCGAGTGAGCCTACAGCCCTGCCAGCTAGGTGACAGCTTGGTCAGCGGGTCTGCTCGGGGTCTCCTCTCCAAACCATCTCCAACCGCCGAGTGAGCCTACAGCCCTGCCAGCTAGGTGAGAGCCTGGTCAGCGGGTCTGCTCGGGGTCTCCTCACCAAACCATTCCGCCCTGGGTGTCCTAAAAAGGTCTCCCACACTTTCATCACATAAAAAGATCATATCATAATGGTAAGCATTGTACAATAAAGAAAAGATCAATGGACAGTGCTACGGGTAAAATTTCTTTAAATCATCACCACTTCGGGCTCTCTCGAGGGATACCCCGTCCACATCCTGGAGGTGGTACCCTCCTGACTTTAAGACTTCCTTTACTACAAAAGGACCCTCCCAATTGGGATTGAGCTTCCCTACGGAGACCCCTGTACCTGCTGCATCTACCTTTTTTAGGACCAAATCTCCCTTCTCAAACTGCCTGATCTTTATATGCTTGTCGAAGTACCTGGCCATCCGGCGCTTGACATCCTCCTACCGGACCATCGCCAAATCCCTGAGCTCCTCCACGAGATCTAAAGAGAGTCTCTATTCTTCTTCGTTCTCTGCTCTCCATCCTTCGACCCCTTCCCTCGCGACTGCTACTCTCGGTGACGTGACCTCAAACTCGATGGGTATGACAGCCTCTGAGCCATGAGAGAGCCTAAACGGGGTTTCCCCCGTGGCGGTGTTTGGTGTGGTCCTCAAGGCCCACAGTACTAAAGGCAGCTGCTCCACCCAGCTCCCCTCAAATTCTCCACTTTTTTCTTCAATAGATTGTCAATGACCTTATTAGCGGCTTCCACCTGCCCGTTACTCCGTTGATGATGAACGGAGGCGAAACGGAGATCTATTCCCAAACGAATGCCGAATTCAACTAATTCTCTACTTGCAAATTGTGGCCCGTTATCTGTCACAATGGCTAGGGGCAACCCATGCCAGCAGACGATCTCTCCCCATACGAAATTCTTGACCACCTGCGACGTTACCTTAGCCAGCTCCTTCACCTCCAGCCATTTCGAAAAGTAGTCCACCATGACTAGCAGGAATTTCCTCTGACCGCTCGTTTGGGGAAAAGGACCCACTAGATCTATCCCCCATATAGAGAAAGGCCAGGGAGCTGTGATTGTTCGCAACCTCTGGGCCGGGAGGAGCTGGAGGGGGGCGAACTCCTGGCACTTTTGACACCTTTTGGCGAATTCTTCCGCATCTTTCCTGAGGGTAGGCCAAAAGTACCCCTGCCTCAGCAACCTCCCCTCTAATGTCCGGCTTCCCGAGTGACTCCCATATTCGCCCGAGTGAATCTCTTGTAGAACCTTGGGAACCTCCTCCTCTGACACACATCTGGCCAGCAAACCTGATAGCGTCTTGCGATATAAAACCCCATCCTTCAGCAGGTAGTACGCCGATTTGTATCTGGTATGCTTCTTGTCGAGTTCCTTCGCGGGTAACTGTCCTGACGCCAAAAAGGTGATGAAGGGGTCCATCCAAGACCTCTGCTGGCATACTTCCATGAGTTCCCCTTCTTCTATAGACGGTCTGAAGAGCTCCATCACTGTTCCCCCGGATCGAGGGCCGTGCTTGGCGAGTTGGTCCGCCTGAGTGCTCTCCTCCCTCAAGATGTGCTGGATTGAAAAGCTTTGGAACTGTCCTATAATGCCCTTGACCTTTCCTAGATACAACTGGAGGGTGGGCTCCCTTGCCTCGAACTCCCCTTTGATGTGGCCTGCCACAACCATGGAGTCTGTCGAGGCCTCAATGTCTCGTATGCCCAGCTCCCGGGCTAAACTGAGTCCCGCAATGATCGCCTCATATTCCGCTTGGTTGTTGGTAATCGTGAAATGAATCTTCAAGGCCTGTTCAATCCGGGTCCCCTCCGGGCTGATCAAGGTCATTCCTCTCCCAAAGGAATCTCTTCGTGACGCTCCATCTACTAACATCTTCCAGGTTGCCTGAGGGGACACTTCCGCCTCCCGGACCTCAACAACATAATCCACCAGGAAATCGGCTACCGCCTGCGCCTTAATGGCGAGCCGGGGAACGAAGACGAGGTCGAATTCACTGATCTCTATTGACCATTTAGCTAGCCTCCCGGAATGTTCTACCCCTTCCAAGATGCGACGGACGGTGTGATCCGTTACCACCTGAAAAGAATGAGCCTGAAAATACGGTCTGGGCTTTCGGGCCAAGACGATGAGGGAAAATGATATCTTCTCAAGAATGGGGTATCCTAGCTCTGCTTTCTTCAGGACCCTGCTCACGTAATAGATTGGAAACTACTTCTTCCCTTCTTCTCGCACAAGAACCGAGCTCACTACCCTAGTCCCTACCCCCAAATATAAAAACAAGACCTCCCCTTCCCTTGGCCCCTAGTGTAAGAGCGTCTGGGTGAGTTGTTGCTTTATAGCCTGGAAAGCCTTCTCACATTCCGGGGTCCACTCGAACCTCTTGCCTCCCCGCAACGTCCGAAAGAAGGGCGAGCATCTCTCTCCGGCTCGAGAGAGAAATCTTCTTACGCCTGCCAACTTGCCTGTGAGCCGCTGAACGTCCTTAGCATTTCTAAGGGACTCCAACTCCATGATTGCTCTCACTTTTTCGGGGTTGAGTTCCAATCCAGATGGGGTGAGAAGATGTCCTAGGAACTTTTCCCTATTGGCTCCAAAAACACATTTCAGGGGGTTGAGCCTCATTTTATACTTCCTTAGGATCTCGAAGGTCTCCTCCAGGTCTAGGACGTGAGCCTCGAGATTCTTGCTTTTGATCATCAAGTCATCCACGTACACCTCGAGGTTCCTCCCTCTCTGTTCTCGGAAGATTCGATCCATCATCCTTTGATAGGTTGCTCCCGCATTTTTCAAACCGAAAGGCATCATATTAAAACAGAAGCATCCGTCCTCCCTGATGAAGGTGACGTCCTTAACGTCCGGAGGATGCATGCGTATATGATGATATCCGGAAAATGCATCCAGGAAGCTCATGAAAGGGAAACCGACGGCTGAGTGAACCAGCGCATCGATTCGGGGCAGCGGGTAACAATCCTTGGGACATGCTTTATTTAAAATAGAATAATCTAAACATATTCTCCACCTACCCTCCCCTTTTTTGACCATTACAACATTACTCACCCACCCCGAATACTTACAGGCGGACACAAACCCCGCCTTAAGCAATTTTTCTACTTCCTCTCTAATAGGCCCGGCCATCTTGGAGGCGATGACCCTCTTCTTCTGCTGTACGGGGCGAGTGTTGGGGTCGAGATTGAGGCGGTGACAAGCGACATTCGCATCGACCCCAGGCATGTTTGCGGCGCTCCACGCGAAGACATCAATATTTTTTTGCACGCAGGCCTTGATATTCTCACGGTCTTCCGGGCTGAGTTCGCCGCAGATCTTTATCTTCTCCTCCCTAACTTCCTTGGTTTGGATCTCTACCTCGAGGACCTCCCCGACCGCTTTCAGCCTTGATGGCTCTTCTTCCCCTTCCTGTTCTACCTGCGTGTCCTGCCTCTTGACTTCGTCTTCCACAATGGCAATCATCATCTCTTCCCCCAGCTCTTCCATCTGCCATTCGCTTGCGTCCTCCCCTTCCTGTCGTGAGGCCCTTCTTTTTTCTAGCCGGGCCCCCTTCCCGGCCGACCCTCCCGCTTCTTCCATCTTCCTCTTCTCTTTTCTCCCTTCCTCTTCTCTTGGCTCCTTTTCCCATGCTGCCTCCGTCTCTTCTTCCTCCTCTCCAGCCATTTCTAGCTTCTCCGCCATATCCCCGTTCCTCACCATTTCTCCCTCTCCTTCAGCTCCTTCCTCCCTTTCTTCTAAAATCCCCATCTCCCTGAACTCCTCTCCTGCCATTTCTGGCTCCCCCGTAATGCCTCCATCCACCACTACTTCTCCCTCTCCTCCAGCACCTTCCTCTTCTCTCTCCTCTTCACCTCCCAGTTCTTGCTATAATTGCTCCATCCTCTTTCCCAACTCCTCCGTGTCTCCCTGCCAGGAGATGGTGTTCACTGCCGTTACGTAGCATTCTCTTGCGGCCTTTGGATCCCCCCGTACCCTGATTTGGGTACCTCCTGAATTCAGCTTCAAGAACTGGTGAAACGATGACGGAACGCATCTGAAAGCGCTGATCAAGGGGCGCCCAAAGATAGCGTTGTAACTACTGGGGGCATCCACTATGACAAAGAGGCAATTTCGGGATAGCCCTCCCATGGTTACCTGAAGTCCTACTCCCCCCTCGACTTCTTTCCTCTCCCCTGAGAACACAAACAGTGGTCCATCCACCGCAAGCACCCTCCGGGCCTCCACCCTCATCGCGTTGAATGCTTTTTTGAAAATCACGTTCACCGAACTCCCATTGTCTACCAGGATCCGTGACACCGTGAAGTTCTCGATGGCGGTCCGTATCACCAGCGCGTCACAAAAAGAGTCTTCATGGTCTCGCATGTCTTTCCTTGAAAAGGCAATCTTTTCATCTGGGGGAGGGGATTGTGACGTCGAGGCTACGCTTCGGAAATACATAATGTGAAGGCTCGCCTTTCGGGCCGCCTCTATCAACACCCCCCATGGATTACTCCAATTCCTCCGCGATCTCCTTCATCCGTCCGATCCACACATCGGTCCTCTTCTCCTGTGGTTGTCACTTCCTCTATCCGTACCGGTCTTTGTTGTTCTCCTGCTCCTCGAGTTCTCCTCATTTCCAAGAAATCTGGGCAGGTAGCCGTTGCGTGACCTTCTTCCTCGTGGAAGTCACAATATGGCAACGCCACCTCCCCCCCTTGCCTTCCTTCCTGAGGGTTTCTTCTTCTCCCTGCTCCTGCTCCTCTTCCTCTCTCCCGGCCTCTTCCTCTGCCCTAGCCGATGGCCATAGCCTGCTGCGGAGGGGGCAGGGGTGGTCTATGACCATATCCCCACCCTTGCTGGTGAAACCTTCCTGGTCCTCCTTGTTGGTTCCTCCCCCCTTGGGGAAATCCTCTACCTTGTCCTGGGGCAGGGCCTCCCTGTTGCCTCCATCCCGGTTCTTGATACGTCGGCGCCCTCGGCTCCTCTCTTCTCCTTGCCTCCTGCTGTCTCCCACCTGACTCCCTCAACTCCACCTCAGTAAGCCTTGCCAATTTCTTTGCATAAGCAGGGTTCGCCGCCTCCATCGCTTTTTCCTTCGCCGTCTTCTCCATCAAACCCTCAAAAGACAGCGGCGCCTTCCGGGTGAGGCCCATTTTGAAGAACCCTTCTCTTAGCCCCATGGTAAAGGCCATCTGGAGTGCAAACCCTGGCACGTCCTGTATATCCAAGATCTCCTCTTGGAACCTATCCACGTACTGAGCCAGCGACTCATCTGACTTCTGCTTAATAGAAATGATCGACTCCGGGTTCCTCTTCCTCTTCTTAGACGTGGAGAACTGCAACTGGAAACTCCTGCTTAGGTCCTCGAAGCAGTATATCGAGCCTGCCGGGAGCTGATAGAACCAGTCTCTAGCTTTGTCCTTTAGAGTGATGGCAAAAAGACGGCACTTGAACGTGTCCATCATGGGCATGATTGAAATTTCGTCCTCGAACCACTGCATGTGATGTAGGGGATCATCCTTCCCCACATAGTAGTTCATCTCGGGTTCTCGAAAACCTTCCGGAACGGGAGCTGACAGGATTAGCTCGCAAAAAGGGGACCCTCTCACCGTCGGTCTCGCCGCACCTACTCGCGCGACGACCTCTTGAAAGATATGGTACCTAAACACCTAGAGGGGGGGGGTGAATAGGTGACCTAAACCTTTTTTCAATTTTGTTGGCAGCTCAACAGTTATTTCACAGATTTCTGAATAAGTTCTCACAGCAAACACAGCAATTCACAATACAGCACAATCACAGCACAGAATACACAAGATTTTATAGTGGTTCCCCAATCTTTGGGTACATCCACTTTCCCCCTTCGCCTATCTAGCAGTGTACTAGATTCGGCCAAACTTCTCCACTAGCTCAGAACCCAACTAGGTTCCTACCTCAGGCCCAAAGCCTTACACTTAGACAAAAGGCCTACACTCAGCCACCCAGGCCTACACTCAGCCAATTAAGGCCTACACTCAGAGTTCTTCAACTCCTACACTCAGGCAAGCAAGCCCTACCCTCAGCCTTTATAATATAGGCTTACAATTCTCTCAGATCCAATGGATCCTACAAGTTAAAATAGAAATACAATTGCTAACTCTTCAACTCAGAAAGTAAGAGAGGAGTTGAGAGTTTCTTGAAGAGTTCTTGGAAGAACTCAGTTAGATCCAAACTGACTTAGCTTCCTTCAAAGCTTCTTGATTAGAACTGAATTAGTCTGAATCTTCTGCAGTTGTTCCTTGACCTCTGCTTCTTGAAATCCAGATGACTCTGAATTCTTCTTCTCAGCCTTAGTTCCAAAGACTGAATTCTTGGTTGGAGCTCTCTCTCTCCAACTTCTTAGATCTGCCGATGCACAGCAAGATCTTCTTGTGTTGATACTCAATATACCACTTTTACAAAGATCTGAACTCTCTCTGTCAAAAACTTTTTCAACTACTTCTATATCACTTCTTCAATCTTGATCACTCAATCAATCTTAGTCTGTAAACAATGGGTGCCTATTTATAGGCTTCCTTCATGGTAACCGGCTGGTCCGGTTCATAACAGACTTCTGATATCTCTGACAGTTGATGTAGACCGGCTGGATCGGCAGCTGTCATGTCAACCAGTCACTTCTTGAAATTTCTCTAACTGTCAGATAGTGTCGAGACTTTCTGTTCTTAAGTGTCGACACTTATAGGCCAAGTGTCGACACATGTTGTGTAAGTGTCGACACAAGTCTACAAGGTGTCGACACAATTCCTTGTATGTCTCGACACAGATTCTTCTGCATGTGTCGACACTGAAATTAAGTGTCGACACAAATACTTGTACTTCATTCTTTAACAGTATCCTTCTAAGTGTCGACACATGTTCTTTGTGTCGACACATCTTTATGTGTAGAAACTGTCAAGTGTCGACACTGCTTCTTGGTGTCGACACAAGTCTTCACTTTTGTTTCTTCAGCTGAGTGTCGACACATTCCTTTAGTGTCGACACTTGTACTTAGAATATTTTGTAACTTTTCTGTTCTTTGCTAAGTGTCGACACAGCTCCTTGTGTCGACACTTTCTTCAAGTGTAGAGTCTTCAACTAAGTGTCGACACATTGTGCTGAGTGTCGACACTTTCTTCAAGTGTTGACTTCTCTGGTTGTGTGTCGACACATTGTGCTGAGTGTCGACACTTTCTTCAACTACTGACTCTTCAGCATAGTGTCGACACATTGTGTTGAGTGTCGACACTTACTTCAAATACTGAGTCTTTAGCTAAGTGTCGACACATTGTGCTGGGTGTCGACACTTACTTCAAGTGCTGACTCTTTTGCATAGTGTCGACACATTGTGTTGAGTGTCGACACTTGTACTTAGATTCTGCAGACTTTTGCTGAGTGTCGACACAACTCCAAGTGTCGACACTTTCTGGTGTTGACTCAGCTCTTCTAGGTGTCGACACTTCTGCTAAGTGTCGACACTGCTTTTCTGCATTCTTCTACACTGAGTGTCGACACAGCTCCAAGTGTCGACACTTTCTGACTGGTGTCGACGCTTCTTCCCAGGTGTCGACACAATGACTCCAAGTGTCGACACTGCTTGTCTGGGTGTCGACACAAGCTTTCTCAAGTGTCGACACTTTCCCTCTGGGTGTCGACACATGGACTTAGAAACTTTTAGCTTCAGTCCAGTGTATTCCTAACCTGCACAAGTAACTCAAACAAACATCAAATACATTATGATGCATATCATTGAGTTAGGTGAGGCTTCTTCAAATCAGGTACATTTGACCAATGTACCCAACAATCTCCCCCTATTTGGAGAAGTCATAACCCTTAGTCAATGATATACACCACTTATAATTAAAAATTATAAAATGATGTAAAAACAGGTATATGTCAACAGAGTTAAACTTAAACATGTAATAATCACACATGTATACACATTCAGCATTACAGAACAATCAAGAATTAGACACATTCATCTGAACAATCATGAAATTTATATTTATCAAAAATTGTTCATACATTGTTGTTAATCCATTTTCAATGATTTACACAAAATGTTTGATGTAACAGATTACAACATTCTTCAGTTTAATCTTAGTCTAATTCTGCTCTGGTTCTTTTATGACTATGCCTTTTCCAGCTTGCACTTTGGCCTTCACACCAGCAGCAGCAGGCTCAGCTTCAGCAGTCTTCTTCCCTTTGGAGTCCTTCTTTTTCTGTTCTTCAGCCTTGATTTTTTGCCTCTCAAAGTAATGATAGGGCTTAGGAAAGTACTTGCTAGGCTCCACAGCTGTTGGAGGTAGCTTTCCTAACTTAGCCTTCCTTCTATGTTGGACAATGGCCTCCTGCCTACTCTCATGCTTCCTCCATTCTGCCTCTGAGAACCACTTGTTCCTCTCATGGGCATTGTCCTTGGCCGCTTTCCAGGCTGTGAGAATGATGTTCCTAGAAGTAGGGCTCCACTGTTCAAAATCAGGTTTTTGCTCAGCAAGTTCCCTGAACTTCTTCTTTGATAGCCTAGTCTCTTCTTCTTTGTCCAAAGCCTCTTGCATAGCAGCTGTAATAGGTTGAACAACCTTTTCCAGAACAATATTAGGCTTACCAGCAGTTGGACTATACATTGTGCTTATATCAGCATGAACCATGTCAAAATCTGGAGGTGGATAGATCACCTGAGCTACTTCCTGTTGCTCTCCTCCAAGATATGCACTTTGAATACCAGATTCAGCTACATTGTCATCATCACACAGGGGAGGATAGCCCAGTGTAGCTCTGATGGAATTAGAAATCCATTTGGCATGGTCAGAGCTAGCTTTGACTAACACCCTCTCCCCCTTTATGACTTCTTGGGCTACATGATCTCTCACATCATCTTTCTGGAACCTGATTTGGCTATCCAAATACCTTATTCCATCCTTAAAGAAAGGTCTAAGCTTTGTAAGCTGTTCAGAAATGACCTTCTGTGATTCTTTGATTGCATTCTTGACAGCAGCAATTTCTTCCTGAAAGACCTTATCAAATTCAGTCTTGGCAGCAGCAGAGGATGTTGAAGGTTCATCAGACTTACTCTTCAGTTCAGTGACTATTGCATTGTGGGATGCAGTCAAATTATCATTCATTCTGAGTTGATTCTCCAGCACATAGCCTTGCTTTAGTGCTATATCATCTACCTTCTCTTTTATGGTTTCTTGATGTTTAGCCAGGAATACTACAGCATTGCCACCCTTGTGGAAGCATTCATTCATTTCCTTCTTGTTCAGGTTCATCTCAAACCTGATGGACTTGATATCTTGAGCTAGATTAAATTGTAGGGACTTTTGGCTTTCATCAATATATGTCTCTATTGCCCTTCTTTGCTCATCCAGCTTTACTTGCATTGCTACCATTAGGCTACTGTAATCTGTTGAGGGAGCTTGTTGGACTAGGGAATGTTGAGCAACAGTTTGTAGAGCCTTCTTATAGCTCTGACTCCTTCTTTTGAAGACAAAGAATTTCTTCTTTTTAGCTTGCTCAGCTTCATCATCTTCAGACTCTGATGTACTTGCTATATTCACCCTATCCTTAGGGCTATCAGGCCTTGTAGTCTGCACATCTTGTGCCTTCTCAGTATCTAGCCTTATAGGCTCTTTCTGAACATCCAAGTTCTCCCCCTCAGCAGCAGCATCCTTCTCTTCATCAGCAGCATTCTTTTCCATGTCAAAATCATCTTGATCTAAATTCAGAAATAGATCTTCCATTGTATATTCTGGGGGTGACTGAGCAGGAGATGTACTGGGTACATTAACTTCAGCAGATGTGTCTTGGAGAACAACATCTGGTGCTTGGTTTGCTTGCTGATTTTGCTGATGGTCATCAGACAAATCAGAATTTATTATAGAAAAATTGAAAGTATTAAGGTCAACAAGTACCTCTTGGATAATGAGAGTTGCTTGCTCACTCTCCAGTGTAGAGGGGTGTTCTACAGCTGGAGGCTCCCCCTGGCTTAGATCCCTAGTGTGAGGCAGCTCCCCCTAAGTCTCAGCCACATCTTTAGTAGCAGGGGTCTTTTCTACTATCTCCTCCACTTGATTATCAGGTGTGAACACCACCTGTTCTTCACTTTCAGAACTGCTTGAGGACACTTGGGCCACAACAGCAGTTTTTCTCTTCTTCCTTGGAGGGGAATCCTTCTTAGAAGCTTGTTTCTCAGGGGTGGTCAATTCCTTTGACAGCACCCTTTCCCACCTGGAGAAGATTCTCATGTCCATCCTTCTCATGTGGTTGATTTTGGTTCCAGCAGCAGTGCTCATTACCTCTGGAATTGATCCAGCCAGGTAGAGACTTAGTATCCTGTCCAGATTGGGCTTCTTCAGACTTTCCTTCACTTTCTCAAAGACAATCATAGACCAATCTGTTCTTAGATTGAAGATAATTCTGGTCATGACATTGAACATGGAGGCTGACACCCTGTCATGCCCTCCAGTTTTACTGAGAATGACCTTGCCTACAACTTCAGACAGGAATTTGCCTTGATTATTCATTCCCTTCCTGTTGAAAACTGATCCTATTTTCATCTTAGAATCAAGACCACACCAGACCAAAGCTTCCATGGTCTTGGATGTAGAAATTTCTTCTTCTTCTTGAGTCTTAGGTAGCTGAAGTACCTTTCTCAGACTTTTGGGTGATACCTTGACCTTGGTTCCATGCACTCTGGATTTGATTCTGTATCCAGAGTCATCCACAGTTACTCCAGTAAGAAATTCAAGCACTTCTTTCTTCCAAATTTTGGTTGGTTCTGAAACCAAGAACTCTAATCCTGAATCGCTGACTAGGGTTATCACTGATTTGATTTCATGATCACCGTCGTCGAATGCGCCTCGCACGAGCTCATAGCCTTCGTTAACATTCTCTTCCAGCTTGGGAGCCATTAGGGTTGTGAGAATTAGTCTTTAGAGAAGAGAAATGTCGACACTGTAGTTTGGTCTCGAAACTCTGAAAGCGTGTCGACAAACAAAGACAGAACCCTATTTATACCTTTCTTGTTTGAAGACGAACAGGCGGGATGAATTTCTAAAGATGTGTCGACACTGTCAATAAGTGTCGACACTGACTTATAATGTCTCGACACACATGTGTCGACACAAGTTTAGTCAACAGATTTTATGTGTCGACACTTGGCTAAGTGTCGACACCACTATACTCGACATGTAGTCGAGACTTTACTTAGAAAATTCTGAGTAAAACTGAAGTGTCGACACTTTATTGGATGTGTCGACACCTACTCGACATGTGTCGACACTAACATTCTGAAGTGTCGACACCAACTTCCTAGATGTGTCGACACCATTTTCCTGAAGTGTCGACACTTACTATTCTGTGTCGACATAGACTTGTCTATGTGTCGACACCTTTTTACTTAGCCAATTTTTAGTTCTGTAAACTTAGTCTAAGTTTATCATACCTAGTTCAATTTTGAACCTATTAAACTTAGCTTCTTCTAAGGGCTTAGTGAACATATCAGCTATCTGATTATCAGTTCTAACATATTCAAGTGCAATATCATTTCTTTCTACATGCTCCCTAAGAAAGTGATATTTAATCTCAATATGTTTAGTTCTACTATGTGATACAGGATTGTTAGCTATGGAAATAGCACTTGTAGAATCACAATAAAGTGGAGTTCTACTTACCTGACATCCATAGTCTTCTAGCTGATGTTGAATCCACAGAAGTTGAGCACAGCAACTTCCTGTAGCTACATATTCTGACTCAGCTGTGGAAATAGCCACACTAGTCTGCTTTTTGCTGCTCCATGAAATTATTCTTCCACCCAGGAATTGACAGGATCCAGTAGTGCTCTTTCTATCTTCTTTGCATCCTGCAAAGTCTGCATCTGAATAGCCTGTTAGATCAAAATCTCCATTCCTAGGGTACCAGAGGCCTAGATAAGGTGTGCCCTTTAGATATCTCAAGATTCTCTTGACTGCAGTCAAGTGAGACTCTTTAGGGCAGGCTTGATACCTGGCACAAACACATGTAGCATACATAATGTCAGGCCTACTTGCAGTCAAGTATAGTAGGGAGCCAACTATCCCTCTATACAAGGTTTCATCTACAGGTTTCCCTGCATCATCCTTGCTTAGAGACACTTGACCCCATAGGAGTCTTCATGGTACTGGATGAATCCATACCATACTTCCTTATGAGTTCTAGGGTGAACTTAGACTGACATATGGATAGACCACTTCCAGTCTGTTTAACTTGGAGACCCAAGAAAAACTTCAGCTCTCCCATACTACTCATCTCAAATTGACTTTGCATAAGCTTTGCAAACTTTTTGCAAAGGCTACTTTCAGTAGACCCAAATATAATGTCATCTACATATATTTGGACAAGTATTACTTTGCCTCTAGATTCCCTAAGGAATAGAGTCTTATCTATTTTCCCCCTTGAGAACTTGTTCTCAATGAGGAAACTAGATAGGGTTTCATACCAAGCTCTAGGTGCTTGTTTTAACCCATATAATGCTTTCCTAAGTCTATAGACATGATGTGGAAGAGTAGGATCAACAAAACCTGAAGGCTGCTCCACATATACTTCTTCTTTTAAATTACCATTAAGGAATGCTGACTTCACATCCATTTGGTATACTTTGAATCCTTGGTAGGTTGCATAGGCCAAGAACATCCTTATGGCTTCCAGTCTGGCTACTGGAGCAAAGGTTTGATCAAAATCAATACCTTCTTCTTGCCTATATCCTTTTGCAACCAGTCTTGCCTTATTCTTAATGATGACACCTTGTTCATCTAACTTGTTCCTGTAGATCCACTTTGTTCCTATCACATTGTGATCTTTAGGCTTAGGAACCAGATCCCAAACCTTGCACCTTTTGAACTGATTAAGCTCCTCCTGCATTGCTTCAGTCCACTGTGGATCTTGTATAGCTTCTTCAAATTTCTTTGGTTCTATTTGAGACAGAAAACTTGAATATACTTCAGCATTCTGATTTCTGCTCCTTGTCTGAACACCTTGTCTTGGATCTCCAATTATCAGCTCTATTGGATGATCCCTTAGATGCCTGTTGGCTGGAGGCATCCTTACTTCTGGTTGAACTTCTTCAGCATCTTCATCAAGCTGAGTTTCTTGTACTTCTACAGCTCCTTGTACATGTAGTTCTCCCCCTGGACATAAGCCATCTTCTTCTACTTGCTGTCTTGCAGCAGGTACATCTTCTATGGTTAGCTTGTCCATCTTCTTAGTAAGACCTGTGGGGCTGCACACACTACTAGATAACTCATTGTTAATTAGTTGTGTCTCATCAAAAACTACATGCACAGACTCCTCTACAACTTGTGTAGTCAAGTTGTAGACTCTATAAGCCTTACTATTATTGCTGTACCCAACAAACACTCCCTCTTGGGA
Source organism: Platanthera guangdongensis (assembly GCA_039583875.1). NCBI lineage: Eukaryota > Viridiplantae > Streptophyta > Magnoliopsida > Asparagales > Orchidaceae > Platanthera > Platanthera guangdongensis. The sequence goes on from CM077166.1 coordinate 80,869,206, forward strand.
CTTGGCAGCAAACTTAGTTAAGTAAGACTTCCCATTGTTAAGTATGAAGCATTTGCAACCAAAAATCCTGAAATAGGATAGGTTTGGTTTCCTGCCTTTCACAACTTCATAGGGGGTCTTGTTTAACCTTTTAGTGATGGTAGCCCTATTTATCACATGGCATGCAGTGTTACCTGCTTTAGCCCAGAAATATTCTGGCAGTGATGAATCACTTAATAGGGTTCTACCGGCCTCTATCAAGGTCCTATTTTTCCTTTCAGCAATGCCATTTTGCTGAGGTGTTCTAGGTGAAGAGAATTCTTGAAATATCCCATAGTCTTCACACAGCTTTGTCATGCTTTCAGACTGAAACTCTGTACCATGGTCACTTCTAATTTTGACCACTGTACAGTTCAATTCATTCTGAATTTGCTTAACAAAACTATAGAAGACACTAGGTGTCTCAGATTTCTGCTTTAAGAAGAACACCCAGGAAAACCTTGAGTAGTCATCAACCACTACAAAGGTGTAGACCTTCCTACCTAAGCTGTGAACTGGCATTGGACCAAATAGATCCATATGCAAGAGGTATAGACACCTCACAGCATCTTTGTTGTCTAAGCTTCTAAAGGTGGATTTAGTCTGCTTGCCCTTTTGACAAGCTGAGCAAATGCCATCTTTGACACACTTAACTTGAGGACCATTCCTCACTAACTCTTTACTAAAGAGTTTGCCAATAGTCTTGTAATTAAGATGAGCAAGCCTCTTGTGCCATTTGACACATTGAGAGACTGTCTCATCAGCTACAAGACAAATTGGAGAACTATTGTTCTCAACCATAATGTCTAAACAATAGACATTTCTCTTTCTATATCCTGTCAAAATGATCTCTTGATCACTTGACCTCTTGATATGACAACCATTTTTAACAAATGAGATGTCATACCCTACATCACTTAATTGGCTTATACTTATAAGATTGTGTTTCAAACCTTTAACATAAGCCACTTGAGTAATGGTAACAAGGTTAGAAGAAATGTTACCAAACCCTTTGATGATTCCTTTTTCAGAACCACCAAAGGTCACCTTTGGACCATTTTTGATTGGGATGTAGTCCTTCAGTAGTCCCCTAGTTCCAGTCATGTGTCTGGAACATCCACTATCCAAGTACCATGTAGGGGTATGGCCACTTGGATTCACCTGCAAAACAAATTAATGAACCTTAGAACCCAAAGTAAACTTGGGTCCTTGGTGATTGTTAGTTTGCAACTTGACATAGCTACCTACTGGCTTTCCATCAGGTAACTTGCTACTCAACTTTGCACTGGCATTGTGCCAACAGTCCAAGGCAAAGTGGCCAACCTTGCCACAGCACCAGCATTCAAACTTGTTGTACCTTTGCTTAGATACAACCTTTGCTGTCTTGACTACAGCAGGCTTGTTGAATGTTGGGGCTTTACCCTTGGACTTGAACTTGGACTGTACAGTCCCTGCAGGTCTAACAAAACCTAGTCCAGCTTTGCCTTTTTGATGAACAAATTCATCAATTAATGGTAATACTGATTTAGGTTTTGAAAACCTGGCAGCAAGTTCTTTTTCCTTCTGGAGATTGATCTCCAGTCTCTTAATTTGATCATTCTTAAATGTAATAGTACCCATCTGAATCACAGTAATGTGTTTCAGCCTGGCTACTTCATTCAGTTTTTGATCATACTGCTTCTCAAAATCTGTTGCAGCTGCCTTGAGATCAGCAATCTCCTTTGCCTGACTTTTGGCTAGGATCTTGCTTTTCTTATAGGCTTGCAACAGTACTTGGTATTCATCTAAGAGCTGATGAATATCTCCCTCAGATTCAGAAACACTTCTATCACTTGATGAAGATGAATCTGACTCTGAACTAGAACTGAAATCTGAACTTTGAGTTGGACATTGTACCTGACTAGGTCCTGGCTGCTCCAGGATTTTGGTACTTTCAGTTAATGCCATCAGTCCTTGGCACTGAACCTCTCCTTGTTCATAGATTGATTCCATGATCTGCATAAACTCTTCTTCTTCATCAGCAAATAGCCCTATATAGGCTTCAGCATCTGTCTCAGTGTCTGAAGAAGAAATGTCTGAAAGAGTCTTCTCATTCTTTGCAACAAAGGACTTCTCCTTCTTTCCTTTGAAGTGAGTCTTCTTTTTGTCACTGGATTCTTTCCTTCTTTCAGGACAATCAGCAATAACATGACCCTGTCTATTGCAGCAGTAACACACAATCTTAGACCCAGTTGCCTTACTAGTCTTTGTCTTTTTCTTATCCTTCTTTGAAGGCTTCTTCTCCTGATACTGGACTTCTTTCCCTTTGGAATATGAAGGTCTGGACCTCCACTGTTTCTTCTTAAGGAATTTCTGAAAATGTCTGGTGAATGCAGCAAAATCTTCATCACTTTCACTGCTTGTAGATTTAGTGCTAACAGACTCATCAGATTCTGATTCAACTACCTCTGGAGGAGGAGTTGATGACTTAGTCCTGTTCTTTCTAGGTACTTCTGACTTAAAGGCAACAGTCCTTTCCCTGTGTTCAGTCCTTGTTGACTTTTCCTCCTCTTTTCTTACTGACAATTGCATCTCATAAGATAACAACTTGCCAAACAGTGTGGGAGGAGGAATTTCTCCCAACTTTGTCATTTCTCTGATGGCACAGATCTTGGTGTCCCAGTCTTTGGTTAGGGACCTTAAGAATTTATCATTCAATTCATAGTTAGAGAACTCTCTTCCATAGGACATGAGTTCATTAACAATTCTATAAAACTTCTTGTAGCATTCAGTGATGCTATCTCCTCTTCCTTGCCTAAAGCTCTCATATTCTTGATTAAGCAAGGACTTCCTATCTTGTCTTACTTCTTCAGAACCTTCCATGTAGACAATGAGGGTATCCCACATTTCTTTTGCTGTTTTACAGTGAATAAGGTTCTGGAAGGTGGCATCATCAATTGCACTAACTATGATGTTCTGTGCCCTTTTGTCCATTGTAGCTAGGACAATCTCATCCTTGGTCATCTCAGAAAAATCCTTTGGAGTTCTCTGTGTAGCATCCAAGACTGAAATCTTCATGGGCACATAGGGCCCTTCTTTGACTGTGATGTAGATCCTAGGGTCAGAGGCCTCCATGAACAGCCTTACCCTTTCTTTCCAGATTCCAAAAATCTCCTTTCTGCATATGGGCAGTTTCATTGAACCCAATTCCTTGTGATTCTCTGAAGACCCCATGTTTCTTGATTTTCTTGAAACTGTTTCCTGACTTATACTGAATCTGCCAAACTGGATCTCCTCAGACAGTTAGTCCTTTTTGAGGAACCTCCCTCTGATACCACTTGAAAGATATGGTACCTAAACACCTAGAGGGGGGGGGGTGAATAGGTGACCTAAACCTTTTTTCAATTTTGTTGGCAGCTCAACAGTTATTTCACAGATTTCTGAATAAGTTCTCACAGCAAACACAGCAATTCACAATACAGCACAATCACAGCACAGAATACACAAGATTTTATAGTGGTTCCCCAATCTTTGGGTACATCCACTTTCCCCCTTCGCCTATCTAGCAGTGTACTAGATTCGGCCAAACTTCTCCACTAGCTCAGAACCCAACTAGGTTCCTACCTCAGGCCCAAAGCCTTACACTCAGCCAAAAGGCCTACACTCAGCCACCCAGGCCTACACTCAGCCAATTAAGGCCTACACTCAGAGTTCTTCAACTCCTACACTCAGGCAAGCAAGCCCTACCCTCAGCCTTTATAATATAGGCTTACAATTCTCTCAGATCCAATGGATCCTACAAGTTAAAATAGAAATACAATTGCTAACTCTTCAACTCAGAAAGTAAGAGAGGAGTTGAGAGTTTCTTGAAGAGTTCTTGGAAGAACTCAGTTAGATCCAAACTGACTTAGCTTCCTTCAAAGCTTTTTGATTAGAACTGAATTAGTCTGAATCTTCTGCAGTTGTTCCTTGACCTCTGCTTCTTGAAATCCAGATGACTCTGAATTCTTCTTCTCAGCCTTAGTTCCAAAGACTGAATTCTTGGTTGGAGCTCTCTCTCTCCAACTTCTTAGATCTGCCGATGCACAACAAGATCTTCTTGTGTTGATACTCAATATACCACTTTTACAAAGATCTGAACTCTCTCTGTCAAAAACTTTTTCAACTACTTCTATATCACTTCTTCAATCTTGATCACTCAATCAATCTTAGTCTGTAAACAATGGGTGCCTATTTATAGGCTTCCTTCATGGTAACCGGCTGGTCCGGTTCATAACAGACTTCTGATATCTCTGACAGTTGATGTAGACCGGCTGGATCGGCAGCTGTCATGTCAACCAGTCACTTCTTGAAATTTCTCTAACTGTCAGATAGTGTCGAGACTTTCTGTTCTTAAGTGTCGACACTTATAGGCCAAGTGTCGACACATGTTGTGTAAGTGTCGACACAAGTCTACAAGGTGTCGACACAATTCCTTGTATGTCTCGACACAGATTCTTCTGCATGTGTCGACACTGAAATTGAGTGTCGACACAAATACTTGTACTTCATTCTTTAACAGTATCCTTCTAAGTGTCGACACATGTTCTTTGTGTCGACACATCTTTATGTGTAGAAACTGTCAAGTGTCGACACTGCTTCTTGGTGTCGACACAAGTCTTCACTTTTGTTTCTTCAGCTGAGTGTCGACACATTCCTTTAGTGTCGACACTTGTACTTAGAATATTTTGTAACTTTTCTGTTCTTTGCTAAGTGTCGACACAGCTCCTTGTGTCGACACTTTCTTCAAGTGTAGAGTCTTCAACTAAGTGTCGACACATTGTGCTGAGTGTCGACACTTTCTTCAAGTGTTGACTTCTCTGGTTGTGTGTCGACACATTGTGCTGAGTGTCGACACTTTCTTCAACTACTGACTCTTCAGCATAGTGTCGACACATTGTGTTGAGTGTCGACACTTACTTCAAATACTGAGTCTTTAGCTAAGTGTCGACACATTGTGCTGGGTGTCGACACTTACTTCAAGTGCTGACTCTTTTGCATAGTGTCGACACATTGTGTTGAGTGTCGACACTTGTACTTAGATTCTGCAGACTTTTGCTGAGTGTCGACACAACTCCAAGTGTCGACACTTTCTGGTGTTGACTCAGCTCTTCTAGGTGTCGACACTTCTGCTAAGTGTCGACACTGCTTTTCTGCATTCTTCTACACTGAGTGTCGACACAGCTCCAAGTGTCGACACTTTCTGACTGGTTTCGACGCTTCTTCCCAGGTGTCGACACAATGACTCCAAGTGTCGACACTGCTTGTCTGGGTGTCGACACAAGCTTTCTCAAGTGTCGACACTTTCCCTCTGGGTGTCGACACATGGACTTAGAAACTTTTAGCTTCAGTCCAGTGTATTCCTAACCTGCACAAGTAACTCAAACAAACATCAAATACATTATGATGCATATCATTGAGTTAGGTGAGGCTTCTTCAAATCAGGTACATTTGACCAATGTACCCAACACCTCTCCTGGCGAAATGGTACTTGCCGGACTTGGAAACAGCTCACTTCCTGCCATGTCTCTCCCGCTCCCTTCCACCATCACCTTCTTCCCCGGTCTCTTCCCCGGGGCGTCTTCTCCAACTCATGCAGAGACGAGTTCTTCTTGTGTTGTGAGAGCCGGCACCTGAGGCAGTGGGGTTGAACAATCACCCGGTTGCGAGATCCCTTGCAGCAAATCCATGATCCCCTTGATTGAAGCCATGAACTCTTCTCTTCCTACAAATCCTCCCGGGTTGTCTGACCCCTATCCTTCTCCCTGACCTCCCGCCATGTGGTTGCTCAAGGTTCTTCTCTAAGGGCTGCGCTCCACGCTCACCGCACCAAAAATGTTGGAACCAGCTTTCTGGTCCCTCCTAAAGTTCGAAATAGGATGCAGCCCACACGTACTCTCCCTGCGCTACCCTCCTGATGAGAGTCAGAGACCTGAAAACAGACCGAGGGGGCTCAGCTCGGAGGTCACACCTCTTTCCCGGAAGAACTGAAGATCTTCCCCTCCCTAGCCAATACTGAGCTAGGTGCCTGCGAGGAAGATAGTGGAAAGGTTCAACAACCATCTCAGGCACCTCTACCGGTCTGTTTGTAGGCCTCTGAATTTGATCTGCAAATATCATTTCTAAATTAGCCTGAAATGACCAAAACACCCCGGTCTGGGTCTGCTAACAGCCAAACTCCACTGTTCTAGAGAGCTATATGCAGACCTCCAGGGGTAAAAATGTAAAACTACCTGGGGCACAAAGGTAAAATTCTAAAGAGGTAAAGACATCTCTTTTCACATGTGGCGAGTGGGGAAAGAACTGACGTGCGAGACGACCACCCTGTCCGTCTCGCCGGCCTCTCGCCCGGTGGGCCATCTCACCCCCTAGGAGGTCTCGCCTACTAAGAGGTCTCGCCTACTTCTGGGGGTTGTCCATACCTCTCGCCTCTTGCAGGTGGGCCTCCTCCCATCAAGCAAGTCCTCCTTCCTCGCTTGCTGGGTCACCTCTCGCGAGCCCAAGGTTGTACAACCAAAACCAATGTAGGATTATATACGCCCTTGCCTATACCTTCTACGCCATGGGAAGACGTGAGCATGAACTTTGTCTTAGGCCTACCAACTACTTTGCGTCATCACGACTCCATTCTTGTCGTTGTGGATAGGTTCTCTAAAATGGCATACTTTATTCCGCGCGCTAGAACCAACGACGCATATCATATTGCAAAATTGTTTTTTAAAGAAGTAGTTAGTCACTGTGGAGTGCTGATTCTAAAGATCACGGCAGTGAACCGGTTGTACAAGTAATATAAAGTGGGGGCTTTCCCAAGTATCGATCTCTCAAAGAACACAATAAGGTGGAGTTAATTTCGAGGATAACTTGAGATTGAAGTCCTCAGGTCGGAGCTAACTAAGGGGGGGGGGGGGTTTGATGTTTGCGGATAAAGAAAATAAAAGGCTAACAACTACTCCTATGCAACGCCGCTATGTGATGCTTCCCCAGGCGGGATGCAAGACTAGTAGGGTCGCTATGCAACGAATCACTAAGCGGATGGAGCACCGTCTTCCTATGGTAGAGAAGGGTTGTCACCACCTTCTAATGGCCCGTCTTCTTCGTCTCACGATAGCGGACGAAGTTTTCTAGCTTTCCTTTGCTTGATGGCTATGGCGTCAAACCCTACTTGAAGCTCACGGATGAAGGACAAGGCCGAGAGGAAGCTCTGGCTTGGATTTGGCGGTGAAAGCTTGCCCGGAGCACCTCCCTAGGGTGGAAGATGAAGAAAACTGGCGGAGAAGGCGGAAAACGGCAGAGAAATGTCGAGTTCCGGATCCTCTTTTTAATTAGGCCGAGACCTGCACTATTTATACAAAGCAGAAATGAACAATGCGCACGATCACAGGCGCACGACCAGTGGTCATGCGCACTATGTCCGGTGATCGTGCGCACTGGCATGGAAGATCAGAAAGAAGAACTGGGATAACGCGCACGAGCAGTGGCGCACGACCAGTGGTCGTGTGCACTAAGTCCAATGGTCGTGCGATTACCCCAGACAGGACTCCAGAAAAGAGGAATCAATGCACACGAACAGTGGCGCACGACCGGTGGTCGTGCGCACTAGGTCTAGTGGTCATGCGATTACCCAGGCTGATTCTGGAAAACGTAGAGTAGTGTGCACGATCAGGCGCGCACAACCAGTGGTGGTGCGCATTAAATCCCATGATGGTGCACAGTATTCCTGTTTCAAAACCATCCCCGGACACGCACACGACCCCTGTACCGAAAGGAAAAACCAATCACTGATATGTGTAGACATTCCATGCAATCACAAAAAGGAGTACAAACTATAAAAATAACAAAATACACAACCACGGGCATAAATGTGCACTTCCTATGGAAATAACGATAAGTTGAAATATGAACGATATAGAACTAAAAGTGAAGTGCAAATGCGTGAAAACTAGCCCAGATGAGTCCGAAAATAGGTATATAAAGTGGACTCATCACACCCCCAGACTTAACTGTTTGCGCGACCCGAGCAAACAAAATGTAAGTAGATAGGGAAAATACTAGTTAACAAAGAAATTACAATACGGAGTACCATGCGAAGTCGCATACTCGCACGCGTAAAAATATAACATAAGAAATTTCTAAGTATACAAAATAGTTTTTACTTTTCACAATGCGTATCAACATTTTATTATTACTCAAAAATGGAATCACGGTGAATCATCCGATCATACGTACGGAGAAAGTAGACTAATCGCTAGGCGAGCATTGCCAAAGATCAGGGCTCGGGATAACCTCCAAAGGAATCCACCAATGTCGGTGACCATATGCTTGCCCTTTCGCATTCTCTCCACGGCACTGGTTTGGGTTCACACACAAATCAGTAGGACTTTAGGTGAACAGTTGGGGCTTGGGTTTCAGTGAGGTAAACAATGATAAATAAGAATGGCTATGCACCAAACCCAAATGAGCGAGTATAAAATGTATCCTTCTACTAAGCAAAATACACACGGGTATACCACACCCCCAGACTTAATTTTTCAAAAATGGGTGTGTGTACCGCCTACTCCAAATACAATCTCATTTCCAAAATGATTTTCAATTAAAAGTTTTTCTTTTCACAGTTTTTTTTCTTTACAAATATTTTTTTTTTCTTTTTCTTCATTTTATTTTCACAATTCAGCTGATACAAACTTGGGAGCACTTCCACATTTTTACAAATAATAACACCACATCACATCCCAACATGAAAATATGAAACACTAAACTCGACTTGGGTGTGCAACTAGGATTGGCTATGAGGCTTTGGTGAAATCATGGTGGAGCTGAATCAAAAGGAGGGGTCGGCACAACAAGGCTAGCGAGGATATGATGTTAGGAATGGTACAAAGCTCAACCGGGCCAAAATGATGGCCTACATCACGCTCATGCATGACTAACCTATACCCATGCTTCAAGAATAGCTTGGGGCAAGTTCTTATCCAACGAGAAAGACTATCCATCCTCCCGACTCGAGCAATACAAAACTAACGGCCGTCTACAAACATCCCTAAGCTACCGTCGGATTCACACCGGATTCACCAATTTTTGAGTAGAATAAAAAGTATTTACGCAATTAGAAAAATATAAAACTATAAGCATACAAAAAAATTAAATCTACTCAAATTTCTACACGAGACGAGAGCACTTGACTAGGAGCACAACAAGGTCAACATTTTACTCTGTCTCACAATCCTATGTCAGCACCATAATTTTCCCAAATCTAACGAAGAAATGAGTTTAACTCGCAGCACACTAACAGCTAAGCACGCGCTCATGTGGGTGCAGTGGTGTGTGATGCAATGAACTAATCAAAATAAAACTATTAAAGCTTCTAGTATGCACATGAGATGTGCACGTGCAAAAGGTAACAAAACTGGCTCTCCCCCAGACTTAAACTAAACTACACAACATATGATAGAGAAATTAAAATCATACAGATCTAAGGGAAGAGGTTACCCAATGCTCAGCCAGTGAGCATAACAGAAGACGCGTGTAAACCTGAAGCAGGTCCGCCATACGAAGAATCACAACCCCGCCAATGCAATTTGTTATGAATACCTGCAGGGGTGAGCTCCGCAAAAACAAAAGAAAAATATACAAAAAGAAATGCTGAAACTAAAATAGACATGAAAAATAAAATGTAGAAAATGAAAGATAAGTACTGGGGTTATTGTCATCCCAACACAACTTATTTGGCTACGAAAAGGTTCTAGCTAATGGGCCTATGAAAAGAAAAATGCACAGGTAACTGTTCCGATATTCGTTTCGGTAACGGGTACCGATACGGCGATATAACAGTTACCCCTCTACCGAAATAGTAATACCTGCCCAACACAGGTAGAGGAAATAAGAAATAAGAAGAGGAGGAGCACTGGTCCTCGCTCATCTTATCACAAAAGAAATCCTTGCCTAGCAAGGTATCGTCTACAGGGAGTCTGCAGGAGGAGAAAGCGATGAATGGAGCTTCCTCAACAGAGGAGGAATCCACCTCCTCGCAATAGAGGATGCTATCATCCATGACTCGAGCTGAAAGCTCCAAGTCCTCCTGAAGGACCTGCGAAGACTCAACCCGCACAGGCTCAGATATAGAAATGTGATAAAGAAATAAAGGAGATGAATAACTAAAAGAATCAGAAATAGGGGGAATGGTCCCGGTCTCACTCCCAGCAGGATCCCGACATAGATCATCAACGGCATCATATGAGTCATGGCGAGGGGAATCTGCGAGCTCGAGGTCCTCGGTGGTGGTTTGGACCTCCCCATCCATCAAGGAAGTGGAAACTTCCTCAACAAAGAGGATATCCTCATCAACACACCTCGGTGCGTCCACATGTTCCAAGACGTAATACTGTCCATTAATGAAAATAATATCCTCGTCAAACATGGGCACATCCTCCGGCTCAGAATCACAATCCGGCCGAACATCATCAACCGACTCACTAAAAATTGGGATAGATAATTCTTGCAAAGAAGGCGGAGGAGCAACAACATCAGAGAAAATATCTGCAGGTTCCTCCGAGCGTGAATCAACAATAGTGGAAGAGTTCATGGGGAGAGACGATGCCACAATGTCGTCACACCGATCAGCAGAAAGTCTGATGGGTATATCTGCAGCAGTCCCCCATAGACAAGGTGGTGCTGCAAACATATCATCAAAATCAGAAGGGGCAGCCGATTGAGAGGTGGATGGAATGAATCGTATACCCGGTTCATCCTCCTCCAACTGGCGCTGAAATTCTGCGCAATATTTCAACACGTGGTCGGTGCTACGACAACACAAACATCGTTTTCCATTACTCCTCAATCCAGGTGGGACCAGAGAGGAATAAGAAAAAGATGAATGCGTAGAAGAGGAGTGACCATAAGACCTGGGTTGGGAGTATGAAGTACCATAGGAAGACGGTGCTCCATACACAGAACCACGAGAATTATGCTCCCAATCTTCAGTGGGGCATTCATCACTACCATGCCTATAATCCCCACACCATCGGCAACGAATATTCAAATAAGAATACATGGTGCAACAAGAAAGAATTCACCACAGAAATATTCTAAGCAAAAATTAACTATACACCACAGATAAAAGAATAGGACAACCTGCTACAGAAAAATTAAAACTAGAATAGGAATAAATAAAAAGAAACACAAATGCTAAAAACTTAAATAAAGAAGACAGTGATATGAACAAATGAAAAAGGGCTTCTATCTCTTATATTCCTCTACAAAAACTCACACGACTGTGTTCCCCGGCAACGGCGCCAAAAACATGATGCTAAGATCATGGCAGTGAACCAGTCGCACAAGTAATATAAAGTGGGGCTTTCCCAAGTATCGATCTCTCAAGAACATAGTAAGGTGGAGTTAATTTCGAGGAGGACTTGAGATTTAAGTCCTCAGGTCGGAGCTAACTAAGGGGGGGGGGGTTTGATGTTTGCGGATAAAGAAAATAAAAGGCTAACAACTACTCCTATGCAACGCCGCTATGCGATGCTTCGCCAGGCGGGATGGAAGACTAGTCGGGCCGCTATGCACTGAATCACTAGGCGGATGGACGAGTATGCTTGTGGATGAGGTGGTTAGAATAGCGGAATGAGGGTCGTGAGCACCTCTTCGTTATGCACGCCACTAGCAATTGCTAGTGCGGCAAGGGTGGATGGTGGTGGATGGAATATGGCACAACTCGAGCAACTTAAGCAGTAAAATGAAATAGGAATCACATAGACAAGAAACACATAACATATACAACCAAAGTGCACTTCATCAATATAAATAGATTTAAACACCAATATTCAACAAGAAAGCAAGAACAAGTCAAGAGATCGACCGAATCCAAAGTCTTGCTGAGGATTCACGGTTGGAATCGTCGGGTTGTCAATCCGCATCCAAGCTCAGTCCTCAACTGCGTCCGAGGTAGAGAAGGGCTGTCACCACCTTCTAATGGGCCGACTTCTTTGTCTCACGATAGCGGACAAAGTTTTCTAGCTTTCCTTTTCTTGATGGCTATGGCGTCAAACGCTACTTGAAGCTCACGGATGAAGGAGAAGGCCGAGAGGAAGCTCCAGCTTGGATTTGGTGGTGAAAGCTTGCCCGGAGCACCTCCCTAGGTTGGAAGATGAAGAAAAACAACGGAGAAGGCGGAAAACGGCGGAGAAATGTCGAGCTGCGGATCCTTTTTTTAATTAGGGCGAGACCTGCACTATTTATACAAAGAAGAAATGAACAATGCGCACGATCACAGGCGCACGACCAGTGGTCGTGCGCACTATGTCCGGTGATCGTGCGCACTGGCATGGAAGATCAGGAAGAAGAACTGGGATAACGCACATGAGCAGTGGCGCACGACCAGTGGTCGTGCGCACTTAGTCCAATGGTCGTGCGATTACACCAGGCAGGACTCCAGAAAAGAGGAATCAATTCACATGAACAGTGGCGCATGACTGGTGGTCGTGCGTACTAGGTCCAGTGGTCATGCGATTACCCAGGCTGATTCTGGAAAACGTAGAGTAATGCGCACGATCAGGCGCGCACGACCAGTGGTCGTGCGCATTAAATCCCATGATCGTGCGCATTATTCCTGTTTCAAAACCATCCCCGGACACGCACACGACCCCTGTACCGAAAGGAAAAACTAATCACTAATATGTGCAGACATTCCAGGCAATCACAAAAAGGAGTACAAACTATAAAAACAACAAAATACACAACCACGGGCATAAATGTGCACTTCCTATGGAAATAACGATAAGATGAAATATGAACGATATAGAACTAAAAGTGAAGTGCAAACGCGTGAAAACTAGCCCAGATGAGTCCGAAAATAGGTATATAAAGTGGACTCATCAAGTGTCGAAGACAATAGTCTTGGATAGAGATGTTAAGTATACGAACTATTTCTGGAAAACACTTTGGGTCTTAATGGGTACCAAGTTTTTATTTTCCTCCGCCTATCACCCTCAGACCGATGGGCAAATGGAGGTGGTCAATCGGAGCTTGGGAAGCATTTTTAGATGCCTAATGAGCGATCACAAATGTACATGGGATCTTCTTCTTCCCCACGCCCAGTTGGCCTCTAATAATTCCAAAAATCATTCCACCGGTCTGTCTCCAAACGAGATTGTTCACGGGTACAAGGCCCCTGTGCCTCTTGACTTGGTTCCGTTGCCCCCAACATACAAGACAAGTCAGTTTGCACAATCCTTCGCCCAACATATTCATGACCTACATGCACGTATACGAGCTACCTTGACTGCTCAATACGAGTCTTATCAGACGCACGCTAATCTACATAGGAGGGTGTCGCACTTCAAAGTCGGCGATTTAGTCCTAGTCCGGTTAGTTCCCGAACGCTTGCCATCTGGTACCGTTAAAAAGTTAGAACCAAAGCGCGCCGTCACTTTTCGGATTATAAAGAAGCTAGGTGACAACGCTTTCGTGTTGTATTTGCCAGCTGATTGGGTTATCTCCCCTATTTTTAATCTCTCGGATTTGACACCATTTGTTTCGCCTCCACCTGAGTTGAATTCCTTGTCGTCTTCTCCCTCCACTAAAATTTCTAATGGGTTGGGGAGTGGTAGTTCGGATGATCTCTCTCTTTTGGTCCCCGCAGGTATAACATCGAATGGTACGTTGCCTTCTTTTTTTCCTACTGCTGACATGTTTCCCAGGTTTCCCAAGAAATTTCTCACTCCAGATAGGATACTTGCTGCTGAGCCACTTACTACTCCTGATGGTGCTACCTACCGCTTCCTCATCCGTTGGCGTAACCGTCCCCCTTCAGATGACTCATGGGTACTCGCGACAGAGCTTCAACATTTGGATGTCGAGCTTCTCCGCCGCTATCTCTCAGCCCACGCATCGGAGATACGTGATTTTGAGTGTGGGAGGATTGATGCCGCGGCCCCTCCGCCACTACTTGATGATGACTCGGTTGTCGAGGCACACCGACACAAAGATCTTAGGTGTCGTGATGATGCCGAAGGAAGAATGCGTTATAACCTCCGCCCGCGGCATGCTAAATCCGCCGTGAATAATTAATTACGTTATTTCATGCACTTTTATTTTATATTGATGAATATAAAATTATTCCATGTTTGGATGATAATTTTATATTAATAAATGTTATGTAATTTTTATTTTTGGACATTTCATAGTTTGTGGTGTGTACTTAACCATACGGATGGATGAGATTACATCTCCATCATGGCTGGTTAAGAGCTTGTTGTAACTCCTATGTGTTTGTAACTCCTATGTGTTTGTAACTCCTATATAAGGAGACCTATTTATGAGAATTAATAGAGAATAAGAAGAATTTGAATCCAAAGAAACTCCCTAGGAGAAATTCGGCCAAGGAGAGACTCCAAGCCGCCGGCCTTGTGGTGTGAAGCCGCCCCCCCTTGCTTCCTTCCTCCCCTCTTCGGTGCGACGCCGGCGTGGCTTCCTTCGGTGCGACTCCGAGGAAGAAGGATTGCAGCCCCATTCGTTGTGACGCCGATGGTTCCGTGGAGAGAGTGAATATCCAACCTATCTTGTGTGATTGATGTTCTTGGTTGGGTAATCTCATCATCTTTAGTGATTCTTGCTTTGAGTTTGTGGAGGCTTTTGTGAACTGTCTTTTCCGTGATTTTAAAATACATCGCTTGCAAAATCTGATCCGGCTTCGTTGTTATTGAATCTCTTGTATTCCGGATTGGGAAGATCCGTTGTGGAAGCGAGACTTGGCCTAGCCTTGACTTGCTCTCCAAAATTGGAACACCTTGTGTCAACAAGGGAATTAGTCTCAACTGGAACTCGACCGCCATTTGAAGTTTGCCGCTGTTCTGAAATAAATTATTGTTGCGTTTGAAACGGCTCAAGTTGGTACAATAGATGCTTGTGTAGGTGCGGTGAGTTGTGTGCTTGTTGGAGAGGTAGGTCTTAAGGACGTTGTATCGAGTCCGGCTGGAATCTTCTATATTGATTTTATCATTCGGATTTGGGAGCCAACCCGACCCCCTTTTCGTTCGCTTTTGGTCGGAGCACTCTTATCTTGCTTTTATGATTTGTGACGATAGTTTTCGTTAGTGTAGTCGAGCACGTATCACGGTCTCCCCTACACCACTTTGAGGATACACCATATTTTTCTCCCTCTTCTTCTCTCATTCCCTTTGATGCTTCCTCTTCAATGCCTTTTGTCTGAGCACCTATGCCAGACAAAGTTATTTCCACCACTATTCCTGTTCCACCGTCTTCTTCTCTCGAGATTGCATCTTTGCCCTTGGAGCCTTGAAAGTCTTTGATTACAAGGGTAGCTAAACACCTATATGGGGGGGGTGAATAAGTTTTTAGGTATTTTTAATTTCTTTTGACTGTTATCTGTTTTAGGGTCTGATGTGATTAGATTAGTTTTGATTTCAAGAAGATCACACACAGTACACAGATGGTTTATAGTGGTTCCCCAGTGTATGGGTACATCCACTATCCCTCACCTTTCTAACAGTTTGTTAGACAAGGTGTTAGAGCCTGTATTTTCTCCGCATTTAACGATATATCATAGTAAGAGAAATCGCGCGTCATGATGCCACGTCAGCAGGGGATAACTGTAGACGCTCAGGCAAAACTCTAACTTAAAACTTTTATGAAAGATCCATAGGTTATTAAGAGGAAAATTAAGTTAAAGTTTAAGAGGATAGTCGTATCCCTCGACTCAGTGGCTCATATAGTACACGAGAAAAGATAATTATACGCTGCGTAAAGTACTTTATTTACAATATTAAACTTCCTACATGAGTATAAACATCCCAGAGGAGAACTCAAGTTATACAAGACTCTAGATTTATAATAATTATGAAAGTAGTTTTTACTACCGTTAAATATAGTAGTTTAGATTTCAAACATGGCATGCATAAAGTAATAGTAATAATAATTTTTATCTTTTAAAATATCTAACATGCAACCTAACATAAAACTTTCCCAAAGAGCAAGTACAACCAACCAAAAAGGTCAACTAGCAGCTAGCAAAGTATTTAATATTCCAAAAGAAAATTATCAGTGGACGTCAACCATCTGAAACAAACCCACTGAAAGTATGCATGTTTGAACTAAAACAGAAAACAACAACTACCTCACGACAGTAAGGAAAACCATTGCAACAACTGCAGTCCACAAGCTACCACCCAACATAGCCGCTCCACCGGGTACAACCCTGAACCTGAGGTATTTAAATAAAGAATACCTCGGCAAGAAAATTGCAAGTGGCAATGGAAATAGCAGGTAATAAGTAGAAAAAAGGCAAGAAAGGGTTTACCAAACCCAACTATAAGAAAGCTGAAACCACAGCTGCTTAGCCAAAAAGAAACAAGTAAAGTGAAAAATTTGCAATAATGGAGTTAAAAGAAACCTGCACCAAGTGGGGAATGAATCCATGCTTCGACAAAATTTGTAAGGATAAGCATGAAATAACATAAACTGATCTATAAGAAGAAAATAAGACAAAATATCTTGAAAAACATGAATCATTAACACTGGTAAAAACAACCGAGCCGGAGTCGGTGACCAAAACGTCCAAACCCAAACTACCAGACCCAAACGTCTCACAAAAGGCACTGCGGTGGTGGCCACCTGGCCCAACACAACCCAATAGTCCACAAAACATAGACCAAACAAACCACCAAGTGTAATGATTCACAAACCGGCGTCTAGTTGGTGGTCCTTTATACACTGCCAACCTTCCTAGCCGAAGAAAACATCATACCCAAACATCCCAAACCATACACAAGTCTAAACCCAAAGAATATGTTGACAAGCCCTAAATTGACTCTAAGGACAATACACGATGAATCAGACACAAATCGACGAAAAACACTACGTCCACCGAAAAAAGTCGAGTCAACTCGACGTCGCATTTAGTCCTTTCAATTCACTCTACGCCAAGCCAGATACTTAACGAATACACCTCCACTCAACGCCGCGTTGAGTGCATTTAGTGCACTCAATGCCAAGCTAACAATACTCGATGAATTTGTCGATATTACTCAACGAATTTGACTTAGGTTCAAGATCACTCAACGCTCTCAACAATAAGGCCAATCCACTCAACGCCAAGCCTTATATTCTACGAACTCGATGCCAAACTAGCCTTACTCGACGTATTCATCGATAATACTCGATGAATTGTACTTAACTCAAATCTCACTCAACGCCAACTGATACATGACGAATTCGTCCAAAATACTCGATGAATTGGACTATGCGAAATCTACCCTTACTTGACGCATGATACTCGACGAATTTGGACTTAAGATAATAAACCTATACTCGACGAAATTGATGTTACTCGATGAATTTTCACTTAGTCTAAATCCTTATGTTTGACGAATTTCTGATGGTTTAATACCCCTATATTCGACGAAGCTTCCTTATGTTGTACACCATATTCGACGGATTCTTGGCCGAAAACTTATACTATTCTAAGGTTTCTTTCAAGACTAAGTCCTATATTACTACAACCTTCTAAGGAGAAGAATGGAACAAAGGTAAAAGCAAGAAACGGTTGCAATAAGAAGATCGCCACTTGTCTCAAGTCTTGGAAGAATCCGCCTCCTCCAACGCTCCATGGCAAGGATCGGCCGTAAGAAGACCCTGACAACATTTCCTGAAACTATTGGGGGGTAAGAAGGAGGTCAAAATCACAAACCCTAACACACAAAAATTGGACAAACGGGGAAAGCTGACCACGAATGCGTAGATCTTGGCGAGAGCTTGCCAAATATCTAATCTATTGACAAAACCGACCACTGAATCGCTAGAAATCGTCGGG
The DNA here is from genome assembly GCA_039583875.1 of Platanthera guangdongensis. Taxonomy (NCBI): domain Eukaryota; kingdom Viridiplantae; phylum Streptophyta; class Magnoliopsida; order Asparagales; family Orchidaceae; genus Platanthera; species Platanthera guangdongensis. Next base: position 80,887,066 of record CM077166.1, read on the forward strand.
CAAAGGCACGTGAAATGTCAAACTCCTCCACTTTCACGAAATAGACGACGAATCAGGTAGGTAAGATGATGAATAGGGTTTTGAGGGTACCCTTATAACCGGTATATATATATATATATATCTTATTATATAAAGCAATATAGGTATTTGGAGGCACACCATAGATCAAATAAGAGTCATTGGATCATGAGAGAGAGCATGAGATGGGGGGAGCGAGTTGGGAAAGAGAGAGGAGGGGAGAGAGAAAGAGAGAGAGAGAGAGGAGGAGAGAGAGGGAGAGAGATGGCGGAAGAGACAGATTGCATGAAATTAATGCTTTTACGAGAAAACGTTATTTTTTTTATAAAATAAAAATTGTAATATTGATTTATATTTTTTTTTATAAACTTTGTATGAGCACCTATGCCAGACAAAGTTCTTTCCACCACTATTCCTGTTCCACCGTCTTCTTCTCTCGAGACAGCATCTTTGCCCTTGGAGCCTTGAAAGTCTTTGATTACAAGGGTAGCTAAACATCTATATGGGGGGGGTGAATAAGTTTTTAGGTATTTTTAATTTCTTTTGACCATTATCTGTTTTAGGGTCTGATGTGATTAGATTAGTTTTGATTTCAAGAAGATCACACACAGTACACAGATGGTTTATAGTGGTTCCCCAGTGTATGGGTACATCCACTATCCCTCACCTTTCTAACAGTTTGTTAGACAAGGTGTTAGAGCCTGTATTTTCTCCGCATTTAACGATATATCATAGTAGAGAAATCACGCGTCATGATGCCACGTCAGCAGGGGAAAACTGTAGACGCTAAGGCAAAACTCTAACTTAAAACTTTTATGAAAGATCCATAAGTTATTAAGAGGAAAATTAAGTTAAAGTTTAAGAGGATAGTCGTATCCCTCAACTCAGTGGCTCATATAGTACACGAGAAAAGATAATTATACGCTGCGTAAAGTACTTTATTTACAATATTAAACTTCCTACATGAGTATAAACATCCCAGAGGAGAACTCAAGTTATACAAGACTCTAGATTTATAATAATTATGAAAGTAGTTTTTACTACCGTTAAATATAGTAGTTTAGTTTTCAAACATGGCATGCATAAAGTAATAGTAATAATAATTTTTATATTTTAAAATATCTAACATGCAACCTAACATAAAACTTCCCAAAGAACAAGTACAACCAACCAAAAAGGTCAACTAGCAGCTAGCAAAGTATTTAATATTCCAAAAGAAAACTATCAGTGGACGTCAACCATCTGACACAAACCCACTGAAAGTATGCATGTTTGAACTAAAACAAAAAACAACAACTACCTCACGACAGTAAGGAAAACCACTGCAACAACTGCAGTCCACACGCTACCACCCAACATAGCCGCTCCACCGGGGACAACCCTGAACCTGAGGTATTTAAATAAAGAATACCTCGGCAAGAAAATTGCAAGTGGCAATGGAAATAGCAGGTAATAAGTAGAAAAAAAGGCAAGAAAGGGTTTACCAAACCCAACTATAAGAAAGCTGAAACCACAGCTGCTTAGCCAAAAAGAAACAAGTAAAGTGAAAAATTTGCAATAATGGAGTTAAAAGAAATCTGCACCAAGTGGGGAATGAATCCATGCTTCGACAAAATTTGTAAGGATAAGCATGAAATAACATAAACTGATCTATAAGAAGCAAATAAGACAAAATAGCTTGAAAAACATGAATCATTAACACTGGTAAAAACAATCGGGCTGGAGTCGGTGACCAAAACGTCCAAACCCAAACTACCAGACCCAAACGTCTCACAAAAGGCACTGCGGTGGTGGCCACCTGGCCCAACACAACCCAATAGTCCACAAAACAGAGACCAAACAAACCATCAAGTGTAATGATTCACAAACCGGCGTCCAGTTGGTTGTCCTTTATACACTGCCAACCTTCCTAGCCGAAGAAAACATCATACCCAAACATCCCAAACCATACACAAGTATAAACCCAAAGAATACGTTTACAAGCCCTAAATTGACTCTAAGGACAATACACGATGAATCAGACACAAATCGACGAAAAACACTACGTGCACCGAAAAAAATCGAGTCAACTCGACGTCGCATTGAGTCCTTTCAATTCACTCTACGCCAAGCCAGATACTTAACGAATACACCTCCACTCAATGCCGCGTTGAGTGCATTTATTGCACTCAATGCCAAGCTAACAATACTCGATGAATTCGTCAATATTACTCAACGAATTTGACTTAGGTTCAAGATCACTCAACGCTCTCAACAACAAGCCCAATCCACTCAACGCCAAGTCTTATATTCGACGAACTCGATGCCAAACTAGCCTTACTCGATGTAATCATCGATAATACTCGACGAATTGTACTTAACTCAAATCTCACTCAACGCCAACTGATACATGACGAATTCGTCCAAAATACTCGACGAATTGGACTATCTGAAATCTACCCTTACTTGACGCATGATGCTCGACGAATTTGGACTTAAGCTAATAAACCTATACTCGACGAAATTGATGTTACTCGATGAATTTTCACTTAGTCTAAATCCTTATGTTTGACGAATTTCTGATGGTTTAATACCCCTATATTCAACGAAGCTTCCTTATGTTGTACACCATATTCGACGGATTCTTCGCCGAAAACTTATACTATTCTAAGGTTTCTTTCAAGACTAAGTCCTATATTACTACAACCTTCGTAGGAGAAGAATGGAACAAAGTTAAAAGCAAGAAACGGTTGCAAGAAGAAGATCGCCACTTGTCTCAAGTCTTGGAAGAGTCTGCCTCCTCCAACGCTCCATGACAAGGATCGGCCGTAAGAAGACCCTAACAACATTTCCTGAAACTATTGGGGGGGGTAAGAAGGAGGTCAAAATCACAAACCCTAACACACAAAAATTGGACAAACGGGGAAATCTGACCACGAACGCGTAGATCTTGGCGAGAGCTTGCCAAATCTCTAATCTATTGACATAACCGACCACTGAATCGCTAGAAATCGTCGGCCAAAGGCACGCGAAATGTCAAACTCCTCCACTTTCGCGAAATAGACGACGAATCGGGTAGGGAAGACGATGAATAGGGTTTTGACGGTACCCTTATAACCGGTTATATATATATATATATCTTATTATATAAAGCAATATAGGTATTTGTAGGCACACCATAGATCAAATAAGAGTCATTGGATCATGAGAGAGAGTATGAGATGGGGGGAGAGAGTTGGGAAAGAGAGAGGAGGGGAGAGAGAAAGAGAGAGAGAGGAGGAGAGAGAGGGAGAGAGAGGGAGAGAGATGGCGGAAGAGACAGATTGCATGAAATTAATGCTTTTACGAGAAAACGTTATTTTTTTTATAAAATAAAAATTGTAATATTGATTTATATTTTTTTTGCAGTCATTTTGAGTACTCATATGTATATATTGCGGGCATTGCCCGTCTTGATGTGGGTGCAATCCGCTTTGATGCAGGTGCATCCCGTTTTGATGCGGGCGCAACCCGCAACGACGAATCGAGCACGGTAGGAGCCCGTTCGGAGGCGAGCGAAGCCCGCCTGGATGCGGCCGAAGGCCGCCCGAGAGCATCGAGCATGGGCGTAGCCCATGCGAAGATGCTCGTGATATATATATATATATATATATATATATATATATATATATATATATATATATATATATATATATATATATATATATATATATATATATATATATATATATATATATATATATATATACTAGTGCCAGACACGGGGCTCCGCCCCTATGGCTACGCGCCAGAGTACCCGGCCCATGACGGCGGGCTTCGCCCGCACATTCCTGCGCCCGCCCCGCGGCGGGCTGCGCCCCCCCCCCCCCCCCCCCCCCCCCGCGCCACTTTCATCTTCTCTTGTTAGTGGCTTACATTTCTTGATTACTTGAGAGTGATCCTGCGACCTCCCGTTCTAAATTTTTCCAAAGCCTTAGTTTTTTTTATCACAAACCTCGCTATGGAATGTTTTAGTTGCTACAATGTGATAGTCTTCAAAATTCATTTGGTATTTTGAAATGTCAACTACTTCCTGTCGTTTCTCCCAAATCAGGATGCATACGTATATATATATATATATATATATATATATATATATATATATATATATATATATATATATATATATATATATATATATATATATATATATATATATAGGGGGCATATACTGTGCGGGCAAACATTAGGTGCAGGCGTACGGGCGAGTGATTTTGAGGGTCAAGATGGTCTCAAAACGAAAAGTGATCACCATGAAAGTTGTAGATCTCGGCGAGAGAAACAATTTTCATGTTGATCACTTTTTGATTTAGAGCCGATTTGGACCTCGATTTGGGCCCCGAAATCGGGGGCGGCGGAACTGCTACAGTAAACCGTTCCGCCTCCCTCGATTTCGGGGCCCAAATCGAGGTCCAAGACGGCTTCAAATCAAAGAGTGGTCAACATGTAAGTTGTTCGTCTCGTCGAGATCTACAACTTTCATGTTGATCACATTTCAATTTGGGACCATATTGACCCTCAAAATGGCTTGCCCGTACAGCCCGTATATTATACTTGCCCGTATAATTATATTTAAAAATATATTTAAAGAATATAATATTTAATTATATATAAAAAATATAATATTTAATTATATTTTTTAAATATTTTTAAAATATTAAAAAAAAGGCGGGATTAATCCCGCTTAACTTAATTGGCGATGTGGGATTTAGTCCCACACCGTCAATTTGGGTTTTGTTTTATGAGTATATAAGGGGTTTTGTCTCTTTAAGTGTGAAGATGTAATACAAAGGGGTGGGTTTGGCTAGTTATCCAGGCTGGCGGGCGGGTTGTTTATTGTGGGCGCTGGGTGGGCAGGCTGGCGGGCCTTTATTTTGGACTGAGCGGATGAATTGTAGGGTGCCCTAAATTTTAGAGGCCCTATATAGGTTTAGGAGGCCTATGAAAAAATATGAACGGTCCTTATTCGTTGCTATGATGAACGGCTGCGATCAAATGTTCGATTTATATTCAACGGTCGTGATCGATCGTGATATGATTCTAAAATTCAAAACTACTTTTTTAATGTAGTTAAAGATATATATATATATATATATATATATATATATATATATATATATATAATTTTAATATTATTTTAAAATTAATAATAAATAACCCCAAAACGACCCGAACTAAAATTAACTCGGAATCTCACGAAAATCGTACCGTAGCTAAATACCAACGCTACACATCTAACGGAGAAGTCGAAATCCAAATCCGACAAACCAAACTCGGGTAAAACACCAACCGAAGATAAAACGCCACCACATCCCTATAAAAAGCTCCACCGAGTCACCAAAACAGACCCGGCTCGCGAGGGAAGGTGCACAACCAAGCCAAAACCAACCATACAGGAAACCCACTGAGCAAACCCATGCTCCAACAAATGACATCCGTTAACTATGCGTCAATGTAACACACTTGTTGGATCCCTAGTTTGGATTTGGGCTAGGTTCACTAATTAGGGTGAGTTTGACACACATTGTAAAGTCAGGGTCAAGTCTATGAGTCCTAGAGTTTAGGCTAAGTCATTATGTTCAACCTTCATGGACCAACCGACAGAGGAACTTAGTAGACTCAGACTTAGAAGAATTCAGAGTTCAAAATTATTAGTTCGAAATTCTTCGAACTCAGCTCGATGATCGTCGATCGTAGATCGATGAACTCAGAGTTATTTCTCTGAGTTGAGCTAGATGATATTCGAGCTCAGGTCGACGATCTCCTCATTCAGACAGATTCTCTGCTCGACAAAATCCGGAGTTTAGCTTCAACAGATTCTTTCCAGTTTATTTTCTCTGAACTCAGCTTGACGAAGACAGATCTTTGTTCAACGAACATAGAGCGGAGAATTGGCTAGTTATTTCCAGAATGCAGTTCGCTGAGCTCTGGTCGATGAACATGAATTATCAGCACGAAGAACTTGGAACTCCAGTCTACGAATTCCGTTCAGAGCTCGATGAATTCTGTCCCGAGCTAGACTTAGAAGTTGTCCTTATTTCTGTCCTTACTTATTATATTATTTAGCAGTAGTTCTCTAAGTAATTAATACTTATATTACCCTGAATATAACCGTTATTGGCAGCATTAATTATGATCTTCATCCGGGTTAATTACTTGCTCATTTTAATGGGATAGTTGGGGAAACTCATTAAAGAAGATATTCCAGTCGTTTCATTCTCTAGAATCAATCAGCAATTAATGCTTGGAATTCAAATTTCAAAGGAGTATTTTGATAGCAGAATATAAAAGAGATTTTCTCTTTCAAGACACAGAGACTCGACATCAGACAAGCAGTGGTAGCACAAGAGAATACATAGAAGAGATACAGAAAAATACAGAAGAACATTTGCTTCTTCTTTGTGTGCTGAAAACATTCTGCCTTCTCCTTGATCTTTCTGAAGACTGAAGAAGAGAACAACCATCAAATATCAAGAATCCTTCTACAACTTCTACTCTAGGAACATTCAAGGACAACAACTTTGAATCAGTCAGAAAGTTCCTGGATCACTTCAAGATAAGGTTGAAGACCTACACCCTAAGCAAGGATCCAAGCTTTTTGAGCCATTCTTATTTCAGAAGTAACTTTGACAATAGAAATCCACAAGTCTTCTTTGTTGTATAGAGAAAAGAGAAGACACCATCAACTCTCTCAACCTACTATAAAAGGTTTTATTAACTCCCTTCAAAAGTTTGTTCTTGGTTTTTGGGTACCTGATCAAAAGCCTAAAGGGTTGTGAGATCTCCCTGAAAATACCTCTTGTGGTGGCAGTCACCTGATCAAAAACCTGACAGTGGATTCCTACCAGGGTGTTAGAAGAGTGGATGTACCCAGAATGGGGAACCACTATAAAATTCTTGTGTTATGTGGTTGTTTATTCTCTTTTTGTTCTTGCTGTGCTGTGATAGATTTGCTTAGGTTTCATTTCTTTTTATACTACTATTAATATCACCTATTTTACTCTGACAAGTTCAAAAGTAGCCAAAAAGATTTAAGTTACTCTATTCACCCCCCCCCCCCTCTTAAGTAATCAAATCTATCCCCTATCTTTCAAATGGTATCAAAGCCACGTTCATTTGGTTGTACAAGATAACACTTGAACCAAAAGTTCCTTGTTAGATCTGATTTCCCTTTTTCTAGTTTTTCTATTTATTTCATATCATGACACAGAATAAAGATTATGCAAGCACCAGGCCTCCAGTTTGCAATCTGAATAAGTTTGCTATCGGGAAGGCAAGAATTAGGCTTTATATAAACTCTATTGATGAAGACATATACAATTCTATTTTGACAGGACCACTAGCTCCAGTGGCTACCACTACTGCAACTTCCAGCACACATGTTGTTCCACCACCTGAGTGGACTGATGCACAAAAGAAGGCCAAGATAGCAGATGTCAAGGCCATGAACATCTTAGCACAGACTATGTCAGATGACCTATTCCAGAAAGTGGCAGAGTGCACATCAGCCAAAGTTATCTAGGATTCTCTCAACCAGATGATTGTTGGTTCTGCAGATGAGAGAAAGGACAGGAGATCAAATCTCATCTCACAATATGAGAACTTTAAGAAAGTTGAGTCAGAGTCTGTGAGTGACATGTAGCACAGACTAAGCTCAATCATCAATGAGCTAAAAACTTTGTACAAGGACATCACCCTCATAGAAGTCAATGATAAAATCCTCAAGTGCTTCCCCAGCTGATGGGATTCCAGAATATGGCCAATCAAGGAGGCCAGAATTCTTAATGAGATTTCCACTTAATCACTTCTTAGAAAGCTCAAATCATCTGAACAACTAATAAAGACAAGAGAAGCTGCAGAGCAGAAGACTCCTCCAGCAGCAAGAAAGGAGCAAAGCATAGCATTCAAGGAATCTGAAAAATCAGAAGCTCCAACAACTAGTGAAGAACTTTTGAATCTCTTAGCCAAGATATTTTACAAAATGGCAAAGAAGGATTTCAGAAGAAAGTCATATAGGCAAGATGACAAGCCAAGGTATGACAAGACCCCAACTAAAGAAGTTGTTTGCTTTGTTTGCAGGAAGCCAGGACACTTTATATCAGAGTGTCCAGAGAACCAAAAGAAGGAGAGAAGAAGAGAAAATGAACCCAGGAAGCAGCACTACAACAAGCGCTCCTCCAGCAAGCATAAAAGGCAGGAGAAAGGCTTTGTGGATGAAACATGGAGTGAAACTAAAGATGAATCTTCATCTTCTTGTTCCAGTGAAGATGAAGAAGAGGCTAAGGCAAAGTAGATTTGCTTGATGGCCATTGATGCATCAAGCAGCCTATCTAAAGCCGAACAATCAGATAGTGAAGAACCATCTGAATCTGAGGTAGAGCCGGTATTGTCTTCCTTCGATTTCAATTCAGAAAATTTTATCACTGAATTTAAATCTTTATGCATTGATTTAATTAATTTTGAAAACGAGATTAAACATCTTAGAGAAAAATTGACTGATCAAGAAAACTTCCTTTCTGAAAATATCAAATTAAAAGATGAATTAACCCTAGCTACAGAACAAATCATCTCATTAAAAACTGAATTGGCTGAGGTAAGGCAACATGAAGAATCCCTAAATGGGAGAAGTATCAAGCTGATAGACATCAAAAGCATAGTGAATGTTAGGCTTAATGGAAAGCTGGGCTTAGGTGCTTCATTATGCCAACCCCCACTAATTCAAAAGAATTTTTTAACAACTCCAATAAAATTTGTTTCAGAAAAGGGCAAAGAAACGATAGATGATAATAATGTTAAACAAACAGAATTAAAACAATAGAATAAGAAAAAGAAAAAGAATAAGAAAGCATACTTCGTCGAACTTAGATCGATGAGATCTGTACAGTTCGTCAAACTCAAGTCGACGAACTCAGAACACAAACTTTCATTATAATTATTCGTTGAACTACGATCAACGAAACCAGTTTGGTTCGTCAACCTAAGATCGACAATATTGGGGCCTAGAGAATGAATACTTTCATTCTCTGAGTGGAGTTCGACGAACTCATCCCCATTCATCGACCTCAGATCGATGAACTTACCAGAATTCGTCGAACCCAGTTCATTTTAACAGAAACTTTAATTCATATAGAAAATTTAATCAACCAAGAAAATATGTTAATCCATTCACCCAGACGATAATTCCACCTAGAAGATTTCACCCCTTAGGTTATAAAAATCAACCAGAATACTCTTACATTTCCACCTTTAATTATGTAAATAAATAAGGACCCAAGGTAACCTGGGTCAAGAATAGCTAATCTGTTTTATTGCAGGTGAAAGAATTTCCCACCACAGAACATATGACTGGAAACAAGGATAACTTAATCAACTATAAGTCAAAGTTAGGACCTAAAGTAATATTTGGTGATTCTAATTGCGGCTAGACTGAAGTATATAGAAAGGTCAAAATTGGAGCAGTCACCTTCAGGAAGGTTGCTTATGTAAGTGGACTGAAGGACAACCTTATATCCATAAGTCAGTTATGTGATGAAAGGTTTCTGGTATCATTTATCAAAACTTCCTGTATTATTACTTCTATAGATAACCAAGTAGTATTAACTGGTACTAGAGTAGGAAATATCTATGTAGTTAATTTTAAGTCAGCTAAAACTTAAATATGCATGTTTGACCAAACAAGTAATAATAATGATCTTTGGCATAGGAGATTAGGACATGTAAACTTGAAAAACATTACTAAACTCTCTAGGGACAACCTTGTTAGAGGATTGCCTTCTTTCCCCTACAAGAAGGAAAGCCTTTGCATGTCTTGTGAATTAGGCAAGCAAACTAAAATTAGTTTTAAGTCACTTAATAAGAGTTATTCACCTAGGATTCTGTATTTGCTACACATGGATCTCTTTGGACCCATTGCTGTATAGAGCCTAGGAGGGAAGTCATACACCTTAGTAATTGTTGATGACTTCTCAAGGTTCACTTGGTTGTTCATCTTGAGAAACAAGTCAGATAACTTCAAGATTCTTACAGATTTTCTTAAGAGTATAACGAATAAGTACCCTACTCCAGTTGTATTGATCAGAAGTTATCATGGTACTGAGTTTGAGTCTCTTCCCATGCAAGAATTTTGTGATAAGGTATCAAGCATTGTTTCTCTGCTCCTAGAACTCCTCAACCAAATGGGGTAGCTGAACGAATAAACTGAACACTGATTGAAGCTGCAAGCACATTACTTGCAGATGCTCACTTGCCCCTATCCTTTTGGGCAGATGCTGTGAGCACAACAAACAATGTACTGAATAGGAGTTAGATACACAAACTTAAGGGCAAGACCCCCTATGAATTACTCAAAGGGAAGAAACCTAAAGTAGATTATTTTAGAGTCTTTGGTTGCATTTGTTACATTCATAACAACAAGAAACACATTAGAAAGTTTGAAGCCAAGGATGAAATAGGAATTTTTCTTGGATATTCCCAAGAAAGCAAGGCTTATAGGGTATACAATAAATCATCTATGAAAATAGAAGAGTCTATTCATATTTCTTTTGATGAAACTAACGTGTTTTATAAGAAGAAGATTCCTTCTACCAGTGAGAACTTGCAGGAACCACATATATGTGAGAGGTTGGATGATTTGACCATCACCAATGAGGCTGTTACACAACCTTCCCCATATATTGTTGAAGATAGTGAAGATGAAGACACTGAACTCAGTGAAGAGCCCACGACATCTATAATTCCATAAGAGGAATTAATTCCCCAAGCTATTGCTCAACCAACTCCTCCTACTGAATTAGTCACACTTAGAGATCACCCTGTATCTCAAGTGATTGGAGACATATCAGTGGGTGTGAAGACAAGGCATCAACTCCACCAGGACATGATGCATGCCTGCTTTATATCTCAAACTGAGCACCAATCCATAAAAGATGCTGAGCAAGATCCACACTAGATTATTGTAATGCAAGAGGAGCTCAACAAATTTTAGAGATATAGAGTTTGGGATTTAGTTCCAAGACCCAAAGAATACACAGTCATTGAAAATAAATGGGTATTTAGAAACAAACTAGATGCTTATGTAATTATCATAAGGAATAAAGTAAGATTAGTTGCTCAAGGATATAGACAAGAGGAAGGCATATATTATGACCAAACATTTGCCCCTATTGCACGGATAGAAGCAATAAGGATATTTCTAGCTTATGCAGCCTACAAGAAGTTCAGAGTATACCAAATGGATGTCAAAAGTGCATTCCTAAATGGTGAACTCAAAGAAGAGGTCTATGTGGAATAACCACCAGGTTTTATTTCTCCTACTCATCCCTCTTATGTTTTCAAATTGCATAAGGCTCTCTATGGTCTAAAGCAAGCTCCAAGAGCTTGGTATGAAACCTTAGCTAGCTTTCTCTTAGAGCATAACTTTTCTAGAGGCATAATAGATAGGACTTTATTTATCAAGCATCATCATGATAAAATCTTGTTAGTAAAAATATATGTAGATAACATTATATTTGGTTCTATAGATTCCAAACTATGCAAAAGGTTCTCCAACCTTATGCAATCCAAGTTTGAAATGAGTAACATGGGTGAGCTATCCTACTTCCTTGGTATCCAATTGAAGCAGTCACCTGATGGCATCTTCTTATCCTAATCCAAATATGCTAAGGAGCTGATAAAAAGGTTTGGGATGGCTGATGCTTCAGCTAAGAAAACACCTATGGCTACAAATGCTGTGATTGTTTCTGATGAACATGGAAAACCTATAGATCAGAAATTATATTGGGTCATTGTTGGGTCCCTGTTGTATCTTATAGCAAGTAGACTAGATAATATGTTTGCTACATGTCTTTGTGCTAGGTTCTAGGTAAACCCTAAAGAATCTCACCTTAGTTTCTTAAAAAGGATTTTGAGATATATAAAGAGTTGCCCTAATTTAGGACTATGGTATCCAACTGAGTCAGAATTTGAGTAAACTGGATTCTCTGATGCTCACTTTGATGGATATAGAGTGGGCAAAAAGAGCACATCAGGAACATGTCAGTTCCTTCGTGATAGGCTACTGTCTTGGTTTTGCAAGAAGCAAATATCTGTCTACTTCAACAGTAGAAGCTGAGTACATAGCAGCTGGCAGTTGTTTTTCACAGATGCTGTGGATTCAAAACCAACTCCTAAATTATGGTGTCAACTTAAATAATTCAACTCTACTGTGTGATAATATCAGTGTAATTTCTATTGCACAGAATCCAGTGCATCATAGTAGAACTAAGCATATTGATGTAAGACATCACTTCATTAGAGAGTGTGTTGAAAAAAAGAAAATTAATCTCACCTTTGTCTCTACTGATTTGCAAAAGGCAGATATCTTCACCAAACCCCTGGATGAGAAGAAACATCTATTCTTTATGAATCAGCTAGGCATGATAAATGGAGATGCCTTAATTTAACTTTCTGTCTGTGATCGAACAATTCACCACAATTCGTCGAAAGGAGATCGACGAACTGAGAAAATTTCTTGAGAAATTTGTCTACCTGAGATGGACGAACTCTCTATGTGTGAAGTTCTATTAGTCGAATGGAGATCGACGATTCTGCTTCAGAAAAATTTTCGTCGACCTGAGAACGACGAAAACTTTTCCCATCTTCAGACTGGGATCGACGAACTCTTTTGCCAATAAAATATTTCGTCGAACTCAGATCGAAAATTTACTTATTACGCAGGACGAAGTCTGCCACTTCATATTATGAAAACCATATAACTAGGTTTTCTTCGAGCTCCATCCCACGCTTTCTGTTCCCCTTGCACTTGATCTTTATGTTTCCTTTTGTAGGCGATCAATGGCTATTCTGGCGAGCTTTCATGGGGCAATGAAGTTTGACTTGGGATTCGATATAGATTTTGAATCATTTCAACATTCCGATCAAATTTTCCTAGACATACTAAAACTATTTGAGGAACAACAGTTAAAGAACTTCATGAAAACCAAGATAAAGATAGCTTATACTGAAATAAGAGAATGGGTTTTCACCTCCTCAACTCGAAACGCCGATACGATGACCTACACAATATCTGGTAACTAAGTCTCTTTAACCCCAGCAATCTTAACTGAAATGTTTGGTCTGATGAATGGTGAAGAAGATATAGAGATCGATAATTCTGAGTATGATGAAATGCTGAACAAAATGGGTCATGTTGTAAAGAACCCTAATAAATTATTGAAGAAAAATTTGTCTTCTGAATACAAATTCTTAGCCGATGTGTTGGGCAAGGTATTTCTAGGAAAGCATACTGCTCATTATTATATTACCAGGCAATAATTTCTTGCAATGTGTGTAGTAATGAATAAGAAACCCGTGAATTGGGCTAAAATTCTGTTTGACTTGATCAAGAAGAAAAAACAGTAGGAAAGAAGTATGTTTTGGAATAATTCTGGGAATTTTCCTACAGGAAAAAGCTACTGAATCCCTGGTCTCCCAGACCATATTCATTAATGACTCCAAAAGGCTAACATGTGTCTTGTTCGGAAGGTGGGAGAGGACAATCCCAAAGGCATCTAGGTCTTCAACCTCTTCCGGAACTTCTAAGGATACAAGAGCTGTAACAGCTGATCCCCCATCCCCAGAAGTTGTCCCCTCCACCACAATTCCATCCACCCAAATTCCAACACCTCCATCTCAACAACCTAGACCTCCACAGATTTCAACTCCATCATATATACTCCAACAAACATCCTCTTCTCCAGCTCATACTCCAACACCAGCTAAATCTCCAGAGCATACCACACCACCTCCTTCCCCACTTCCTCATCATCTAGATGATATTCCCCTCCATAACCTCACATCTATTCCATCTTTTAATCTACTATCATCTCCTATCAATACTCCATCACCTCAAGATGAGCCCAAAGGTGTATTGCCAAGCTGTAACTCTTGATATTAATCAAAGGAAAGCCCATCGTAACAGTGGCATTTAAGCTGTGGCGGGCGAAGTCTGCTGTTGCCGCTGCTAGCGGCCCTCTCTCTTCTTCTTCTTCTCAGCTCAGCTTAGCTCCCTCTCGGCATCAACCTGCAATCACAACCGTCCAAGTACCCATCTGCTCGATAGCTCCTGATCAACCTCCTCTTTTGCTCATCAGCCTTCTCGGCTGCCCTCAGCAAACCTCGCATCTATCCCCGCAACCCCTTTGACAAGCGCTTGCTCTACTCTCGAGCACTCAGAAGCTTCCTCTTCCCCCACAACCTTCATCATCTCCCTCTCCTAGCCTGTGAGATCGAACACTCCCCTCCGTGTTAACTAGGCGGTGCCGTTTTCACGCATCAATAGTTAACTTGCGGCCTCCAGATCTGAAAAGACGGTGAACTGCGATAGTTAGCCATGTCAGACTATCAACCAGCCTAGAACTTTGCTCCAAGTCCCAGAGATGATCCTCTCTGGGAGGCCTTTGACTAATCGCGCCATGAGAATGCTCAGTAATTCCAAGCGATCAACCAAATCCTTGCCGCAATCACCCAACAATTACAGTCTCAACCTGTAGCAGCTCCAGCTGCTCCGATCAATCCAGCACCAACGTTGGAGCATCAACTAGCTTATCCTCCAGCTTGCCCGCCGGTCTACCCTCCTTATACAACAACCTTCCCGCAAGGGCCTGCAGCCCCTTTGCGACCTCAAGATGAAGAATTTGCTGCTCGCCAAAACTTCTTTTGAGAAGCAGCCCGGGGAAGTCCTGCTAGATTTATTAACTTTCAGAGAAGTCATCCTTACCCTACAGCTCCTGCCTTTGCTCCTCTTGCAACAACTTTTCCCTTTTATCCTCCTCCTTCTTTTGCAGCTGCAGCTTATGCTCCTTTTTATCCTTATGTTGTATGAGAGCAAGAAGAGCCTTCGCCATTTGTTGAGAACGTTCGTCACGAACCTACTCCAACAAACTTTAGAGACCCCGACTACCAATCTACACCAGAGAGACTGATCTAGTGAAGCATCTTCAAGCCTTCGAATCAACCGTTTCTCTCAAAACCCTCTCAGATGCAACTAAGTGCAAGCTCCTTGTCATAACCTTTGATGGACAAGTGAGGGTCTCGTTCTATGGTCTTCGCCCACACTCCATCACTTCCTTTGCTGATCTGTGAAGGGAGTTCTTGCTCAGATTCTCTACTTCCACCAAGAGAAAGGGCGGTCCAAAAGCCCTCTTTGAGATCCAGCAGCGCGACAATGAAACTTGGTCTCAGTTTGTTGATCGATTCCAAAGAGAAATGTTGGACATCGAGATTGTTAGCCAAGAAATGTATCGAGTGGCTCTTATCCACGGTCTCCGTGAAAGGCCTCTCAAGTTTGAAGCCAATGTCCGAGCACCGAGGACATACCAAGAGTTGATTGCCTTAGCCAACTCATACATTCGAGGAGAAAAGAGAAACCCGGGCTTCGTCTCCAAGCTCATTTCAGAGAAAGATCCTTCTCATAAGCAGCCTCGGAGGTCTCCTCGCAACGATTTTCCAACTCACTCAAAGAAGGGAAAAGGGTTTCAGCGCCATCGATATCCCTTCCCAAGCCGTGATTGCGCATAAGATCCATTGCTACCACTAGCTCCATCTTCTCAAACAGTTGCAGTCTATAAGCAGCCAGACGATGACTTGCATGAGTCAGAACTGGATGAAGCCATGCAAGAGGTGTGTCAAATCATGAAAGATAAGGCTAGCTTTAAAAGGCCTTATCGACCAGCCGATCAAAGGTCTAGAGACTCAGAACCATACTGTGAATTCCACAAAGAGTCAGGCCACTTGACTGAGAACTGCCGAGCACTACGCCGACTAGTGCAAAGGATGCTCCAGCAAGGTAAGATGCGTGATCTGCTTCCTAAAATTGATCGCCCTGGTCCAGCAACCTCAATGGGAAAAGAAGTTGCAGACATTCCTTGCAGCTCAAGAGGGGTGAGCTTAGTCGAAGAACACACTCTCCTCGTTGTTAATAAAACTGTCGAATGCTTCGATGTCGATGATGAGGGCGTGCTTGGAAGGTTATTGTAAGCCCGCAGAGGTCTTCATAGTCCTCCAAATTTTTTTCACAACCGTGATGGGTTATCTCTACCATTACTCTACTCCTTATGCTTTCAAACATTTTCATTTCAAAACACTTATAAGTGTTCACTCTTGCTTTTCAATAAAGCTTTTATTCGGGGATCTCATACTGACACAGTTCCCTTCTTGTAATGCTTCTTCCTCTATTCTCTCTTTTCCAAAAAAGATCACTGAGCCACTGAAATGTCGCCGAGTCTTGCTATAGGCCACCTCGGGATTGGATTCCGGCGTAAGACCACAGTGACCATATATCACGGGGAGATTTTGAATATATGTGTAGTGGGGGCTATCTAACTCTCATGCGGTGGAATACTAGACTTTAGATCCTAGCCAGCATCTGACATAGAGTGCGTGCTAAGGAGGCCCCTTGTGTTAGCTCTACTGTACTCCGTTAGGATACATTACAGTTACGGTGATCTTTGCTTGACAAGCAATGACGACCAAGCGTAGCCTTGTCTCTTCGATCATCTCACAACTGTGATGGTCAAACGCTCTCTAGTGCTCTCAATCCATGCTTTCGCAGGGTCCTCAACTCCACTGATCAATCCACAGACAAGCTATAGGCCTCCTGGCGCAACCAGTCTCATTGATCAGTGACGTAGTAACCCGAAGCATGTGATCAGTGCATCTAGCGATCCTTCTCAGGATTTCCGATGCTTTTCTCTTTTGTGTGTCCTCCTAGAGGATGCACGGCCAGCCCGCTTTGAGTAGGACTATACTCGGGATGACCTTTCTCAGGCAAGCGATGCATAAGGCCAACGAGTGGTCTCCTGTCCAGCATCCAGTCTTTCTTGGTCGTCTCCGAGTATAGGCCTTTTTTGTCAACTGCCTTCTTTCACAGGTGAACAAGTTAATCCGACCTACCAAAATGATTAGCAAACATTCACTTTGCGTGTGCTCATTTTACATGCATTGCTTGCTCAAAGCTCTATCATATGATGACTTACAATGCCTCTACTTATATAAGCTCTCTTACTGTAACATCCCATGTTACTGCTGGACCCCTCAACTTAGATTGGGTTAGGCATGGGGTGAGATTTGAGGAGATCAACTAGGTTTGACCCTAGGTAGTGGGTGGTAGCCATGTGGGGCCCACTATAAGACCTTAGTCAAACTAGGTCAAACTAGCCTGAGTGGGGACCCTAGCCACACCATGACCCCACCACATTGCCCTAACCCTAAAAACAATCTAAGTGGACCCTAGGGTATGTCACTGGGTCAACATTTTGACCCCAATTGACCAAAGTCAACCTTGGGCTTAATTTGGTCAAACCCACACTCATAGGCCTAATTAACATAAGTGGGGCACCCCCTTGACCCAAACCAAGTTGGGTGGTGCCACTAGACCCATTTCCACCAAGTGGGGTCAGTCCACCCACCATAGTTGACCAGTCAACCCTAAAAGTCAATTTGGTCAACAAATTGACCTAAAGAGTGAAATGAAGGCCAAGCCAAGTTCCCTTGGACCAAGCCCACTAAAATTGGCCCAAAGTCAGCCCAAGTGAACAAGACCAGTCCTACCCCTCTAAATCAGGAGAGAGAGTACATGCAAGGTGGTAAAATTGAGATTTTTAGGAAAAGAGGAGAGAGAAAGAGGAATGAAGGGAATAATGGCCACATGGCCACCCCATCAGCTGGTTTTGGCTGCCCAAAACCAGGTGGCTGACCTCCCCTCTTCATTTCCAGCAGAAAACCAAGGCAGTGAGCCACATGGCACCATGTGTGAGCTTTTTCATGGATTTTGGAATTTTGATGGAGTGCAAGTTCGCCGGAAACCGCCGCCTCCGGCCACCATTTCGCCGCCAAACGTTGGCCACCACCTCAACGGAGGTGGTGGTGGTGGTAGCCGGCCGTGGAGGCTAAGGGGAGGCCGGGAAATGAGGTTTGAAGGTGCTCCGGGTCGGGACAATCTCGGCCCTTGGCTGGAGGAAGAAGATGAACAGATGCCATCCATCCTGCTTTAAGATTCGTGCTACATCAAAATTCAATTTTCTGTCCCTGTTTTTGCTGTCACTTGCAAGCTAATTTTAGGCTTCTTAGAGGCATTTCCAGAACTTAGTCTCTCAATGCAAATTGTAGCTGCTGGTCTTATCTATAAGTTGCCACCTTAAATATGTGATTTGGAGTAGTGTACAGTCCTGTAGGACATTTCTCCTAGGACTGGTCCTAGAGTAGGGCAGAAATTAAATTGGATGCCCAGGTCAAAATATTAGTCACCATGGCCCCAACTTTTGGGCACATGCAAGATTAGGGCATACTTAGCTCCTGCCAAAATTTAGGAATTTTTAGAGAATATTTTCCTATAGTTTTTGCTAAAATATCAAAATTCAAATAAATGAAATATAGGGAGTTCTACCCCTCCCCATGGCCCCAACTTTTGGTGGTAGGTCAGTGGGGACATCCTTGGTGCATGATAAAATTTTCAGCACCTTGGGTTCACTGCATGTGGGGAGAATCCACTTGCATGTGCTAGCCTATGTTAAGCCTTGGTGTGCAAATAGCAAAAAAGCAAATTGATGTATTTAGCCCAATGGTGACATGCAAAGGTCATGGAATTATTTACAGTGGTTCATTAGGGTAAATTGCATCCCTCAAATTAATAATGGAATTTTTGGAATCAAAATTCCATTTATTGGAATTTATTTTAAATATAGCTACTTTGGAAATAAAATTGGAAAATAGGATTTCTTCAAGTACAAATCCAAACAATTTTGCCAAGGCATAGATAATGTCACATTTGACTTAGGAAAAATATGATTTCTCTGTTTTGAAGAACCTTTGGAGTAGATACCCTAAATTCCCCATTTTACCCTTATTTTGTTAATTCTTGAAATGATGGATATATACCTCTGAAAAATTTGGGATTTATTCTACTGCTATAAACTGTTATTACTAGTTTTGCATAAATTTATCAGAATTAATGGATGCATTGTTTGTTGTTAAATTAATACAATGGCATTTTGGTAAATATCTTATAATGGAATTTTATAGGCCATTTCACAATAAGTGTTGATGATACTCTGCCAATAGTCATAAATTAGTGTCCTAAAAATTTTGTAATTTTCCTGGAAGTTTTGAGTACATAATGCCTATACTTCATTTGGAAAATGGAATTTGTGTGGAATTGATATTAAATAGAAAATGAGAATAAATAATTTAAGGAAAATTATGAAACTCTGTAGGCAGCAGTATTTTGTCAATATACATCTCAGGAAAAATTTCCTAGGTCAGTGGATACTTAATCATACTACTTCATGTGTAAAATGACCTAGTGTTTAAATTAAAAGATTTAATTAAAGGACTAATTGGCCAAGAAAAATTATGAGAATTCTTAGGGTAGTTCGCTTAGTCCATAACACCTTAGGATAAATATTTAGGGGCAAGATTCCTTAAGGTTTGGAAGATCACATTTTTAGGGTAATCATAGGTCATGGTCTGCATATAACACAAATAGGTCTTGCCTTAGGGGTACCAGGGGATTGATTATCGGATGAAATAAAAGAGTTCAACATGAGTAACCCTGGTGGGTAGAGTTGCCTTAGTGAGGGATCAAAAGTGCAAGTCTTAGTTAGCAACTGGAGTGGGAGTCGGCGGAAGACCGTCGGCTTCCCGGTAACGCCTTAAGTCACTAGGTTGTACTAAAGCAATAAGGAGAGCTTGGGAGATACATGGGTAGCCATCAACTAAAATAAATATTCTTGCGAAAGGGAACGCTGGGCGTAATCCCAACACAGTTCCTAGTGCCCCTTGAGAGCCCTTCACAGGGAATACCGGGGGCAGTCCTGGGATTAACCTTAAATCTCTAAGTATAATAAACTGTAGATAAGAGTAGTATAATAGGTTAGGACATTGTCGTACCTTCTCGCCCATGTGGGGGCTGGAGAGATTCATGATATATGCTCACCCGTTTGGGGTTTGAGGGAGTTGACACAAAGGCACTGATGTGCGTTCTCACCCGGGTTTGGGTTTGAGGGATTCAGGACGGGTTTTGGTCCTGCGAGCGGAAGGCTCGGTATGAATTACTTGCATGTGCATAAATATCGTGGCGGGGCATGCGGTACTGGCCGTTCGTCACACCGATGGCAGTACGGTGCACCAGGCGGTTGTGGGAGTTAGAGGGGCCAGTGGTTTGTTTTACACTGCGGTCTGGAGGACGACCCCCGATAACACACATCCGACCCAACAAGACTGACGGGTTTGTCAGCGAAGTACGTACGTGAGACTCTAGAGTGCACCTTGGACGTGTACAGAGGCGTATGAGAGGGGTCTAAGGCTTGGTAGTGTGCATACCGGTCTAGAAGCGGAGACGCCCGCTCCGCTGCTGCCGTAGCCACAGCGGTGGTACCCGAGAGTGATGCTAGCTCTCAAAAAGTGGGAACTAAAGGTCTGTGATCACAGAGTCGTTGTGTGTGAGTTGCACTTGCCTGCGCATAAAATTGCATCATATCATTCATTCATATTAGGTCATACGCTTCATAGATCCTTATCATATAAATTAGTATGGGCTCTTTTATATGATAAGTTAAATTTCCTGGAAATCCTAACTTATATATTTGTATGGGCATTTATATAAGTTAGGGTACGTTTGTGATGATAGCATAGTGGTAGCTTAGCTTATTTACTTGTTCATACTGCTGCTTCTTTACTTTTCATTACTGCACTACTCTTACTTGTTACTTGTACCGTACATAGAATTGCTAGAGTAGAACTACAGTCTTATTACAGCATTAGTTAGATATTGTCACCTGCTTCCACTTTGTTACCCCTTGTTGTCCTCCGCTTCGTCCTCCCGCTCGGTGCCTAGGAGCTGCGGGGCGAGGTGCGGAGGAAACGACTTAGTCTTTTTGACTAATGGTCGGTGACCAACTACTTTTAGGAGCCCGTGGAGATGGAGCACCAGCACGTCGAGGAGGCAGGACATGGGGAGCAGATACCACTTCAGCAGGCTACTACCACTACTGTGCGTCCTCAGGTGGGACGAGATCTGATGATCTAGTTTAGCTTCCGCTTCTACTATTTTGTGAGAGAGAGATTTGATGTACTGGGCATAAGCCCTTTTTACTCTTTCTTCTGTACTATTCTGTGGACTATTGATGTACTATTCATTTCCTTTATATGATTGTACTGTGACTTGTGGACTGATGGCATTTATTTACAGTTTACTTCTTTCTTCTCATGTTGGCCTACAGGTTTATGATCGTACTAGCCGGCAGGATCGGCGTGTTGCGGTGTCGACTAACCCGTGAGTTAGTGCCACCGTAAGACGGCGGTTCTGGGCATAAGATCCGGTAGCCCTCCTTGGTAAATGGGAGGGGGGTCTTACACTTACACTCATCTTTTATTCACTGCTTGCTTAAGCTCTATCAGATGATGATTCATAAAGCTATTCATTACACTTATCAAATGCTAATGACATCAAACATTGATCAAAGAATCTTACTCTCCTTGATCATCAAGCTCTGTTATTGCAATCAAGTTCAGATTGGCAGAGTGCATCAAGCTTTTTCTCTGCCAATGTATTCATACCTATCCTATCAAATCAACAGTCAATGCTCGACTTGTTGATCTGGAATTTATGCTAAAATGTCTCTAATATAGCAACAAGATCACTTCTTTGGTTTGATCTTCAATTATCAGCAGAGTGTATCAGGCGTTTTCTCTACTATATGATCATATCAATCTTATCTCATCAACAGTTATCATCTGCAAGCCCCATCTCAGGTACTTGCAGCTTAGCTCATTATTTTATGTCTTCTGCTCACTCTTATCTTTGTAGTGGCTAGCAGACACCTGCAAGTCATATCCAGGTACTTGCAGCCTAGTCTTTATATACCATATCTGCTTCTAACTCTCAATTTGCAGAGATCAGTAGACCCTTGCAAGTTTCTTCACAGGTACTTGCAAGCTATTTTCATATATTTTGTCTACTCCTAACTCTTTTCTTACAGAGATCAGCAGACCCTTACATGTTTCTTCACAGGTACTTGCAAGCTATTTTCGCATATTTTGTCTGCTCCTAACTCTTTTCTTGCACAGATCAACATACACTTCCAAGTTTCTTCACATATACTTGCAAGTTACTTTCATATATTGCGCTTACTTCTAACTCTTCTTTTGTAGAGACCAGCAGATACCTGCATGTTGTCTTCAGGCATTTGCGGCTTTCTTTAATCCCGAATTTGTTTCTAACTTCACTCTTGCAGAAGCCAGCAAAGACTTGCAAGTTCCTTTCAGGTTCTTGCAGCTCATTTTACTTTCTTGTATACTCCTCACCCTTCCTTTTGTAGAGGATAACAGGTGCTTGCAAGCCTCCATCAGGTACTTGCAAGTTATTATGCTCTTATGTTTTCCTATCACCTTCATCTTGCAGGACTTAGTAGAAGACACATCTTCTTCGTTTTGCAAAGGCAAACCAAGGTACACACAAGATGTACCTCCCACACATGCCTATACTAACTTTTCCTTTGTAGGAAATAGACAGGCATTAACAAACTCCTAAGGAGAGGCATCAGGTTCTATCTCTCCTTGTTCCCTTCTCTCTCCTTTGTAGTGGATCATGATTTTCGTGGGTCTCCAACATTTTCAAAGATTTATTCGAAACTTAAAAAAGTGTCGGGATTATGTTAACCCCGAAATCGGCGATCCTTCCCAAGGCAGCCAGCTCGCCGGTAGCAGCCTGCTCCATGTTCCTCCTGGAGGTTGCTTCTTAGGTTGGGCGGACAGGTTTCCCTGTCCGCTCAGTCCGCACAACTTGGGCGGTCTCAGCGGTCTGACCGCCCAGGCCGCTCACCTTTCGTTGGTCGGCAGGGGACGCAAACTATTCCTGCAGTCTGCCTCTGCAGGCCGCACCCTTTTTTAGCTTAGCCTCAGCTTTTTCTCAATAGGTGTCCCTTTGCTGGACACATATCACTGTCTGCCCAGGCCGGCAATAGGTCGCATCCTGTGCAGGTATTGGACTCCTTTAGCCTGCTCCTACAGGTCGCTCTTCAAGAAGGTCAGACTGCTCAAACCGCCAAAACAACAGTGGCGACCTGCCCGCAGGTCGCCAGCCAGCAACCTCAACTACCTCGCCAACATGCGCGGCCTGCCTCGTCAGTGCGGTAGGTCGCGTATCCCTTGTCACCCAGCAGCGTGGGCAGCAAACTCCTTCAGTCCGCCTATAGAGTACGGACACTCGCTCTCCGGCTACCCGCAAAGATCAGCAGCAATAACCAGTTCCTTGCAAGCTCGGCGGACTCGAAGTGCGATCAAGACTTCCAGTCCGCCTTCATTGGTGAACCCCAACAGCTTCAATAGCCAGGCTCTCCATTCCAACATAAGCGGACTTAGCTTAGCAGCAGGCACGGACTCGACGGACTCCGCAGAATCACTGAGCAGCAGGGTTAACTCCTCCCTCAGCCCGTAGTCTTGGCGCGGGCTCGATCAGTAGAGGCGGACTCTGCGGATTCTCCCCGCAGTACGACAGGCGGCAAAACATCCTCAAGCAAGTCCCAGACTGCATAACCACATGTGGGATCTATGAACTTAGCAGGCACTCAGTTCGCACCCCTTGGCGCTCACCTAGTTCAGCAGCGATGGACCCCGCGGACTCCCTTCGCAGTCCGCCACTTAGTCTCCCAGTTCGCCATCAGTAGCACAAGCTCAAGAAGCAAGCCCTAGTCCGCGCGGCCTGTTGCGGACTCGGCGGACTTCGTCTTCTTCCCACTCAAGTTACCGTCCGACCGGGGGTAACGTCACCGCAAGTCGTTACCTCCACGGGCCTATAAATAGACCCCCATACCTCTGATGGAGGTGAGGGTTAGTGGGAGCCTCGGATTCAGCCTCAGCATCATCTTCGGATCATCGCCAAGGTGCTCATGCTCGAAGTCATCCCACGACATGCTCATTTCCTGTGGACTCCGTTTTCTAGTCCGTACCTTCTCTCTGCCCTTAGTCGTGCGACTTGTCGTCTTACGTTGTTAGACCGTGCAGCCTCTGTTTCTTCACTTAGTTGCGCGGCCTGTCGACCTGACTCTTCAGTCCGCGCGGCCTTTTCTGGCACTCTTTCCATAGCCGCCAGCTTCCTTCTTATACCCCTTTATTGCTTTCTTGTAAAGGTGTATTGCCAAGCTGTAACTCTCGATATTAATCAAAGGAAAGCCCATTGCAAGAGTGAAATTTAAGCCGCGGCGGGTGAAGTCTGTTGTTGCCACTGCTAGCGGCCCTCTCTCTTGTTCTTCTCAGCTCAGCTTAGCTCCCTCTCGACATCAACCTGCAAGCACAACCATCCAAGTACCCGTCTGCTTGACAACTCCTGATCAACCTCCTCTTTTGCTCATCAGCCTTCCCGGCTGCCCTCAGCAAAACTCTCCTCTATCCCCGCAACCCCTTTGACAAGCCCTTGCTCCACTCTAGAGCACTCAAAAGCTTCCTCTTACCCCGCAACCATCTTCCTCTTCCTCTCCTAGCATGTGAGATCGAACACTCCCCTCTGTGTTAACTAGGCGGTGCCATTTTCACGCATCAACAGTCCTAATTTTGCATGTGCATGGAATCCTCCACCAAAAGGTGAAATTGTTAAGAGAATTCCCTAGGTTGATACATGTTATCCCAAATTAAATTTGCATATAGATCCGAAAATGTGTAGTATGGAATAAGCATAGTGTGTGAAGCCTATCCAGACAGGTTGGTCTAGATTGTTGATGCTTTATTTTGTGAATCGGAGAAGACTCCGCGTATAAATGAGTATTTTACGGAGTTTGTGGGTTGTGCCTGTGAAGTGGAGTAACAGGAAGTATTGGAGTGGAGTTCCACGAAAATACCCTCAAAATTCATGTGTTGTATACTATGGAAAGAGCAGTGTTTCTGGCACTGTAGGACGATGCATGGTTTGCGTTGATTTTGGGCTCAGAAAGAGAGCTTCTGTTGTCCCCGCCAAGCGATCGTGACAAACACTGGCACTAACTCCCTTTTTGATTATGAAGATAATCCTTGGAGAATAGTGTGGCTATTATGAGCTGTGAGCTCTTAAAGGCCATTGAGCTGAATAGATAAGGGGAAGTTGACCTGCGTCAGTATAGACATTGAATTGGTGATTTGAGCAACATGCAGGGGATGAAATATGTCCACATTATGGTTATTTAACTTGATTGTGTGGGTTATTGGCATTCATTAAGATCACATAATGAGAGTATTTGGGTTCTATACCATCAAGACTAAATTCTCTGGCCATGGGACGTGGAGCATGAATGCTCAATTTTTACTGTTGGGTCCGGGACCTCTATACGGTGGTGGGACCCTGGTTTTCCGGTACACTGATAATATGCCCTGAGTGCACGGAGCGTCGAGTCATGCGACCAATGTTTGTGATATATTGAACTGTGTGTGAGTGCACGTTTCGTGATATATCTGCTTGTGAAAATGCTATGCCCGCTGGGAAGGAATACCACTGCCCGGGAAAGGTGTGGGGTCGTTATAATTTGGTTAGATGAATGCTGACTATTGCCTTATTTTCCACCCTCGTGGTGGATTGTCTCTGTGCAGGTATTGGCGAGCCGACGGGGAAATAGCGTGCTGAAGCCCTTGCTGCTAAGCTGGCCCTCAAAAGCGGACTGGAATAGTTTTACTATTTTCATGTGTGGCCGACCTGCGTGCCGATGTATGTAATCCACACCTGTGAAGTATAACTGTAAGGCATTAAGGCCAAGCACTTTGGCGCATTGTGGTATATATAAATGTGGTTGTTTATATATAGTGGACATTCTTGATTGTTGAGTTTAGTAGTAACCCCTAAAGTTTTCGCTAGAATGCTCTGAGCTAGTATGCGTGTACTGGTTTTTGATATTCATAAGTAACGTCGCCGACTGTCTGTGGAATATGGCATGGGGCCCCAGCCGGACCCTTTGTTATATTTCATGTGACAGACAGAGGTGTTATAATTTGGTATCAGCAAGTCTTGGCCTTCGTCCTACGAATTCGTGGTTGAATTCTTTTGCGGGGTGGAGAGCACGTGTTGGTGCTTACCGTGATAATATAAATGAACTCAAGAATGTCCACTTAGGAATGGAAATACACCTGTTTGCGGAACCTGCGCGTTCCTATTCATCGTTGTTGATTTTGCAGGGTCGCTAAATTGTGTCTTGTAAGCTTATAAGTTACTCAAAGTCGTGCGGGGCAGTCTGATCCCCAACGTTCTATTGAAAGTGTGACACCAGCCGAGGTGGCCACACCTCCCCCAAATTTTACCCGGGTCAGGCCAGAGGGGAACTTACTGTCCAAGACGTCCACCTAGTGCTCCTTAGGGGTAACGACCCACTCTATATAAGCATCAGAGGGCCACCTTGCTCGGCTAGAATTACAATATTCACAATACATCAGAGAATTGCAGAAGCATTAACAGGAAACTAGAGTACAATATATATATAACGTTATATATATTTACATGAGTACAAAAGCCATAGTCTAAGTATTTAATAAGTCTGCAGGCTGTACATATACTAAACATCACTCCTCATTCTCTCACCTAATCCAGCTCGTCGGTACTCACGTCTCGATACTCTAAAGATGTCGAGGGTGCTTCTGCTCGAGTGGTTCTATCTGCTGACGGAATCTCTTGCGGCGGTGGGTCACTACGGTGCTCCATTTCATGTGATTGGTTATTTAAATAACCGTTAGTCACAAAGCTAAGTTGAAACATATATCCTCCCCGAATCCATATCCTGGGGATGAGTACACACCCACCCAACGAAAGTAGATAGCCGAAACACTGGAGAGTTAGCACAACAATTTATATATATAGGCTAGGAGCATTTATAAAGAAACACATCATAGTATAACTGGAAAAGCAGCAGTAATACATATTAGTTATTCATTACAGCTCCACTTGCATAACAACACATTAGACATTCGCAACCTGTACCATATTGCAGGCATTCACAGCCGCGTACACCAATCCTATGTCGACATAGTATGGACCGATTTTGTTCCAACAGGGTAGCGAGCCCCACGGGCCTCCCCAATGTGGCCGTCAATGATAGTGGCCAGTCCTGCCACTTCTGGGGGTGGTCGTACTACACAACCCAGGCCCTAATGTACATCCCCGTGTACCCTTAGATGTGGGCGACATCCAGCGATTCAACATTTTGGCCGACCAGTGGAGGAAACCCTATGGGGACAATATAAAGGCAGGTCACCCGTGACACTCATCTCCCTATCACCTTGAGTCATCGAACTTTCCACACCGCTACGGATGGTCTGTGGAAGTTACTGACCCGCCAAAATATACCGCAAGCAATTCACAAGCAATCAATCAAACAATCGTGCTAAAATGAACCGGATCTGCGGCAGCCGCCCTACTATATATTAACTTTCAGGCAGCGTCGCTCAGTTCAACTTTCGACAAGGAGCGTGGAGCGCTTTGTTTGAGGCTAAACCCGGAGGAACACCTCCACTGCTATTATCCCCAACTAAGGCTCAGCCTTAAAAAACAAATGCTCGTTAACGCAGGACCCATGCTTATAATAGTAAATTAAAGTAACGATAATGCAGTAATTTAAGTTGCTGATAATAAATGCTGCATAATGTGATATGACCAGTACGAAACTGGAATAGTACTGAAACAAAAGTACTGAACTGAAATGAACTTGACCAGTACTTAACTGGAGTAGTAATGAATAAAAAGTAAAAAATTGAATTGAACTTGACCAGTACGAGACTTGAGTAGTACTGAATTGAAAGTACTGAAATGAACTTGACCAGTACGAGGCTGGAGTAGTACTGAATTGAACTGAAATGAACTTGACCAATACGAGACTGGAGTAGTACTGAATTGAAGTACTGAAATGAACTTTACCAGTACGAGACTGGAGTGGTACTGAATTGAAGTACTGAAATGAACTTGAGCAGTGTGAGACTGGAATAATCACAAAGAAAATGGTTAGTAGTCCAATCACTCCATCCAGGAGGCTTTGGTTCTATCTCCGTTCTCAGGAGGCATATTCAGTTTTATTTCAGTTTACCCCACTTTTTTTAAAAAAACTTCTTTTGGTAACTCCCATTATTAAGATCTGTTATAAATTGAGTTGCACCTTATTAATTGCAGCTTAACCAGATTGGGGCTTATTAGGAGTCACTTCCTTGTTAATCGTCAAGGATAAATTTGTGATTCACTACTCGTACTTTTATCTTCCGAGCGTGTCCCAAATTTCCCAAAGGTCGAGGTGCTCTACAGGTTCTCGAAATCTAAGAACTCCTGAAGCTTTGTCACTTACCTCGACCACTTCTATTGATAAGACCATTTATCATTTATATTAGAAAGGGTGGTCATGCGCTCAATTTTAACTTTCGAGAAAAAAGAGCGTAATAAATTCCATGCTCGTCCCTAGGCTCCAAGGGACTAAGGAAAAATCAATTTTGATCGCCAAGTCCCCTAATTTTGATACAACCTCTAAGGGGGTATATAATGAGCCTATAAAAATTCTCATAATTTTTTTGAAGAGATTTGGGCTTTTAATTTGGCCAAACAATTTTCATTTGGGCTTTTAAAAATACTACATCAACTCCACAAATTCTCTAAATTTTTGTGGAGGAAGGCCTTGATACGGGGATCATTTTTCATGTTGATCACTTTGCCCCTAGAGGCCTAGAAATGACTCAGAAAATTTCTCAAATTTAATATTACAATATGGTCTGCTGATAGTAGATCAAGAATATCCTGTGGATGAAATCAAGCCAGTCCTCGGGAAAAAGTCCTTCTAACCCCACAGCAGATCTGCTGCAGATCTGCTGTGAGGGCGCTGAAGTTGAGGCAGGCCGTCTTCCAGCGGAGCTCGATGATAATATTTGAGCGGAGCTCGACGAAAAGAAAATCGTAGTGCTGAGATAGATGAAAGTCATTGAGCTGAGCACGACGAATTGTCGAGCAGAGCTCTTTACCGTCTGCGCACCAACTGCTTCTTTGGCATTGAGCCCAGCCCCGTAACCAACCCCAGCCAGCACGTCGAGGACCGGGATTTTCTCCGGTGGTAGTCAACCCTTTTCCAGCGCCACCCCTACCGTGGGGAGAGGCAAGCTTTCTTGTGGTCACCAGCCGACCTGGAGCTTGGGTGGGGTGGTGCCAGTGGTGCTCCGACCGCCAGTGGGCCAATGCAAGATGTCTAGAAGGAGGGGAAGGGGGAGGGAAATGTTTCTATCTGTGGTGGAGGGGCTTGAGAGGGACCGACTTGATTGGCCATGCAAGGTGGCGGAGGTGGTGCCCGGGCTTGCCCTTTTTCCGACGACCTGAGCTCCGACTAATATTTCGGAGGGGGTGGGGAATTTGATTTTGAGCATGTGAGGGAATTACCAGGGGTAGGGCCTTTATATAGGCTGGAGGGGATGGGATCTCCTCCCCTTTCCAAATGTGGGATTAATCCATCCCTAGGGAGGGATTATTCTCCACCCTCCAACTATCCAAGGAGAGCTGGAGGCTCAAGTATTTCCATATGTGGGAAATGAGGTTAAGCCCCTTTATAGGCTTGGGCATTTACAAAGTCGGGGAGGGAAAAGAGAGAGAGGTGGGGGGGGGAGATTGAGTTGGTGGGACTCCTCTTGCCTTTAAGGGTGGGCTTGCTTGTTGGTGGCCCATAGTGGATCAGGGAGTAAGGTAAAATCTAAATTAATTAATGAGGAGGTGGAAAGAGCATACTTCTTTTAGAAAAATCGAAAAATTTGGACTTTGTTTAGGGGGATTTGACTAAAGTCAATCCAAGGGTGGGTCTCCCATGGTGCTCAAGGTCAAAGTGAGTCCAAGACAACAGGAGTTGGGTCAAAGTTGGGGTGTTGGGTCATAATTGGTGTGTGCATGCTTTTCGGTGCACAACTGAGCTTGATTTGACCACGAATTGACAAACCATTATCGAAATTGACTGGAACCAATTTTGTTGACTTTGTATTGACTATACGAATCCAATGCTACTGACAGGGTTTGATCAGAGTTCATTTGGTAAGAGTTCAAAATCTGCGCATCGCGGAGCGCTAAAGTGGTCAAAATGTCTATATCGGACGTTAGATCTTAAATCATGATGCAGCGAGTTTCGATGTGCTCGTATTTACAATACGAGTCCACATGAACTGACGGAAGTCAAATCAGAGTTCTCTAGGCTGATATCCAGAGTCTTGCTCTCATGGCATTTTACGAGGAATAGTTACATTCACCATATGACCACGGGGTTCAACAAGAAGACTTCTGACATGCTCGTATCGACTATACGAGGTCACAGAAACTGACAGAATTCAAATCGAAGTTCTCTAGCACTATTTTCTGCCTATGGTTACCTTTTACTGGGTCATGGGTAGGGGTTCAGGTTACTTTTATTGGGCCTTCCAGGGTTCCGGTGGCCCAATAAAAGTTGGGATGTTACAATCTAATAAAAATAAAAGGATTTTTGTCCCCAAAAATTTGCTCGAAGTAGGGAAAAAAGTGTAACATACCTGGTGATAGAGCTATGGGTGCTTTTCGCGTACGAGTGCCTCTGTTTCCCAAGTGTACTCATCTTGTCCGTGATTTGACCATAATATCTTGACCATTGGGATGTGATAACTCTAATTATATCATTATTTTTATATAGATTTAATTTAATAAATAATAAGATTATAATTATATTTTAGTAATTATGTTTCTAATTGCTTTCATTTTATATTTCAGTCAATCTGGGCTGCAAATATCAATTTGGAGCTTATAGGACTAATCAGGAGATGAAATTGAAGATTGCTGGAAAAATCAACTTGACACGACCCGGACACAGGCTGGACCCTCATGTCACGGGCGTGACATGTGGCCATTACCCATAAAGGAGCTCCAGAGAACATGACAAGTCGGATTAAAGTTACATGCCCCTGTCATGGGCATGACCTATGGTTCATGGGCATGACCAGAAGGTATGACTAGCTGTCGAGGCTGCAGTTTCGATTCTAGACTGTTTTCAAGCTACACGCCCAAGTCATGAGCATGACCTTTAGGTTACGGGCGTGGTATTCAGGCGTGACGTCCAGGCGTGCCGCGCTTAATATCTCCAGTTTCAGATCCAGTCGGTTTTCGGCTTACACACCCTAGGTCACGGGCTTGACCCCAAAGTTATTTCCCGCTGTTTCGAGTTCCCGTCATTTCACGTAAAAGACTTAACATGCCCAAGGTCACGGGCGTCACCGAAAGGCGTGACTCGCAGATCGACGAATTTTTGCGGTTTCTCCCAACGTTCCCGGGCTTTTAAGGCGACAGTTCCGAGCCTTACATGCCGTAGGTCACAGGCATGACATAGGGGCGTGACCTTCCAGAAAAAATGAATATAAATTTCAGAGAAAGCTTGGAGCAGGGGAGAGCATCATGGGTCGTTTAGTAGCCATATATGAGTAGTTTTAGTTGCTTCTTTTACTGTTTTCATGCATTTTCCTTTATGTACTTTTTTATAGTTAGTTAACTTTTATTTCTAGCACTTTTATCTCAAGCTTGTATTTGTTTATCTTTACATGTATCCCTCTTTTCAGTATCCCTCGATCTTGACAAGCTTTTGAAAAAAATAAAGTTCTTCTTTCTTAACAAAAACTCTATTATTTCCAATTCGATCTATCTTTGATTTATTTGCTTTGATTTTTATTTTAAATCCGTATCCTGGATTTATTGAGAGATTGTGGATTCGAGTAGATCAATCAAAGGTAGAAGGAGCTGCATGCACTCCTCGAGAGAGGATGATACAGATCTTCCGGATTAGAGTCAAATCCAATAGCACGGTTCACCGCATAAGGCAAGCTTAGGTGTTTCGACTGACCGAGGGGTCTTAATCGATCAACCTAAGTTTAGTCAAGAGCGTATTCTTGAGAGAGGCGCTTTTGTAATTTAAGAACCTCCACGGTCAAAGTAGGTAATTTAGCAGTTAGCTTTTATGAATGGTTTATTTTAAAGTGAGTTTAGATCAAGTGTTTGATTTATTTTTATTTTTCTTCATTTAGTTTTAATTTGCCTCTAAATTATTATTAGATAAAATAATATTAATTTGCGTGAGTAGAAGTACTCAATAGGCCCTGATTCTAATACAACAATTTCTATACTATATTACTATAGGTACACTTGCCTATTTCGGAATTTTAGTTTGAAATTGTTTTTAAAACTATAAATTCCCTATCAAGTTTTTGGCGCCGTTGCCGTGGACTTTCTTTGTTGATATTTTGAAAGCACGAATTGTATTAATTTTATTATTCTCTTTCTCTACCCCTATTCACGTTTTCAATTTCTTTTTTGAATTTCATTCTATTAAGTACCGGTTGTTCTATTTTCTTTTTATAAAAAAATGTTATATCAATTGGCCGCTAAGGTTGTCGCGCTTACACATAAAATTAATTTTTTTTCAATCCGCAAGACAGTGCCATATTTTTTGTTATTTTTGTGGTGGTTCTCATCAAAGTTAGTATTGTTATCATTATAATAATTATAAAAATATTTCTTATGAAAATAATTTTGAAAACAACTATGAAAATAACAATTCTCACTTTCATGATAACTATTTTTCTAATTTTCATGAAAACAATTTTTCCAATTCTTCTAATTTTCATGAAATAATTTTTCGAATTTTGACGAGAATAATTATTTTGATTTAAATAATTTTTATTTTACCTCGAATTTTGGTCTTTCTTGTTCGCAAGACCAACCGCAAGGATTCTAGAGTTATGAGAATAACTATTTAGATCCTAATTTTTTGTTCTTCTTCTTTGACCACACCACAATCTTTTTCTTCTAATTTTGGGGATTTTACACAATTCATAGTTGATCCTCCCCAAAATTTAGAAGAAATTATTTCTTGTTCTAATGATTCTTCCCACTCTTCGAATATTTCACATAGGATGGAACATGACTCCTCATTTTCCCCTTAGTGGTTTATTCCAAACAGGAGGAGAAATTATTATATCAAGAATTTATTAACCACTTTTCTAATGATTCTTCACCCTCTTCAAATTATTCACCTAGAACGGAACATGAATCATCATGTGCCCCCTTGGTATCTTATTCGGAAGGGGAGGAAGAATTATTATATCAAGAATTTATTAAAGTTTTGGGCACACCGGGCGAAATCAAAGAAAAACATGTTTCTTCACCTATTTCTCCCGATTTTTCTTCTCCTCATGAATTTTCAAACTCCACTTATGAATATTTAGAAATTGAAATTGATGAAACTATTGTGCCCAGTAATTTTCTTTTTATTGAACTTTTAGATAATAATTTTATTTTAGAAAATAAACAACTGGAGCCAAATCATATAACTTCGCAAGAGCCTATTCCTTGCGGAGAATTTCCTGATGTTCTTATTTTTGATTTTTCCTATACTAATAACATTCAGTTTGAAGATGAGCTGTTGCAATCAAATGTTGTCTCAGATCCATTTGCCGCTCATTTACAAAGTTTCAAATCACCTCAGGTATGGATATGTGATTCGAATCTACATTATCAAGTCAATTGCAAGAAGGGGAATAAAAAAGAAAGTGGAGGAGTAGCAGGGCGAGCGGCTTGGGCATATTCACCCAATCGCGAATTAAGGGAGTTGCCCGTTCACTTCAATTTTTATTTTCCATTCTCCTAACCCAAACTGTCTGGCTTAAAAATGGGAAAAAGTAAAGCGCTCTTGGGAGACACCACTGGGTAATCCTTTATTTTCTTATTTTTAATTTTCTATTCTATTTTATTTCTTTTCTCCCCTCTTATTTTGCATATAAACATTGGGGACAATGTTTATTTTTAAGTTTGGAGGTGAGATCTCTTTAATGGTTTTTATTTATTTATTTTTTAAAAATTGAAGAATATAGGTTTAATTTTATTTTTTTGAATTAGTGAAATCATTATTTCTATATTTATTCGCATGCAAAATCTCTAGTATTTCATCTTTTACATAGTGTTTAGAAATTTTTCATGCTTCAATTGAATTTTGAATTTTGGAGTCGAATTATTAGCACTGCTGTGTTCCTAGTTAAGTGCACATGTAAGTAAAATTTTTTATAGAATTAAAAATTCAGCATACATTTAGAGTTTTTATCTTTCTAAATGCATAGAAACAGTTATTTTACTTTTACTTTGAAACCGGTAAAATCTAAAAAAATTTAGGAGAGTGTGTAGAAGTTTACTAGTGAGATATTTCACGAATCAAGAAAGAGGCATTCTTTCTCGATGTCTAGGACTTGCGCTCTAGCTATTCTCAAGACATTGCATAGGTTAAACTCATTAGCATAAATATGATTTAGGCACTTCGTTTGGCATGTTTGAGCCTTTGCACCCGCACCTAAATGTTTTATCTTTGCTGTGCCAATTTGAGCCTATACCATTTCTTTTATTTTAGCTCCACCAAAAATTTTACCAAAGCCTAAAAAGCATCCTATTTACACACCTATGACGGAGGTTAAAATATATATACAAAAAATGGTTTATGAGTGATTAGGATCCTTTTTATTTTGGGGGCTAATTGAGAAAAAAGAGTTGATTTATTTTTCCTTCCTACTCAAAAAAAATATAGATAAAAAAATATGAAAATAAATAGAGGAAGTGGAAAATTCTTCAACATGTTAAGAATAAGAAACAAAGGGATTTAGGAATTGTCGGCATTCTTTAAGCCATAATAATTTATTTTGTACAAGCTCTCTTGAGATCTTGGTGTGTCTATCCATCATTTTTACCTTTGATTTTCCACACCAAAAAAACTTAAGCATATGTTTCAACCTAGTTAAGTCCTAATGATTTTTGCTTATAAGTTGAACTAGTGTCGTGGAGAGAGTGTACAAGGGCAAGCCTATGGCCATCGACATTGATGGATTTATTTGGAGGGTATCTTGATATTCGATTTGTGTAATGTTATCTTAATAAATAAACTACTTTCTCCCTAAATGTGATTTCAAGATTTATCGGGTTTTCAATTTTGAAAGTGAAAATAATAAGTGGAAACACATTCCAGAAAAATAAAAACTAATTTGTATGTTGAGTAGGTTTTTCCTACTAAAATAACTACGCACATAAGCATAAGACTTCTCATATTACTCCTTATGTTCAGTTTTCTTTTCTAGCATTGAAATTTTTCTTCTTCCTATGGAACGTTGCTTGCTCGTGACGAGCAAATGAGTATGTATGGGGGTATTTGATAACTCTAATTATATCGTTATTTTTATATAGATTTTATTTAATAAATAATAAGATTATAATTATATTTTAGTAATTATGTTTCTAATTGCTTTCTTTTTATATTTCAGGTCAATCTGGGATGTGAATATCAATTTGGATCTTATAGGACTGATCAGGAGATGAAACTGAAGATTGTCGGAAAAATCACTTTGATACGGCCCGGACACGGGCATGACCCTCAGGTCACGGGCGTGACTTGTGGCTGTGACCCATAAAGGAGCTCCAGACTACTTGTCATGTCAGATTAAAGTTACGCGCCCAAGTCACGAGCGTGACCTCACGGGCGTGACAACAGGTGTGACTAGCTGACGTGGCTGTAGTTTCGATTCCAGACAGTTTTCAAGCTACACGCCCAAGTCATGGGCATGACCTTCAGGTCATGGGCGTGGCATTTAGGTCTGACGTCCAGGCGTACTGTGCTTAATGTCACCACTTTCAGATCCAGTCGATTCTTTGCTTACATGCCTTAGGTAATGAGCATGACCTAGGGGCGTGACCCCAATGTTATTTCCCATCATTTCAAGTTCTCGTCGTTTCCTGTAATATACTTGACACGCCCAAGGTCATGGGCGTGACCGAGGGGCATGACTCGCAAATTGATGAATTTTGGCAATTTCTCCCAACGTTCCCGGGCTTTTAAGGCAACTTTTCTGAGACTTACATGCCATAGGTCATGGGCGTGACCTTCCAGAAAAGAAAGCCAAGAGCAGGGGAGAGCATCTAGGGTCGTTTAGTAGCCATATATGAGTAGTTTTAGTAGCTTCTTTTACTATTTTCATGCATTTTCCTTTCTGTACTTTTTCATACTTAGTTAACTTTTATTTCTAACATTTTTATTTCAAGCTTGTATTTGTTTATATTTACATGTAACCCACTTTTCATTACCACTTGATCATGACAAGCTTTTGAATAAAATAAAGTTCTTCTTCCTTAACAAAAACTCTATTATTTCTGATTCGATCTAACTTTGATTTATTTGCTTCGATTTTGATTTTAGATCTGTATCATAGATTTACCGAGAGGTTGTGGATACAAGTAGATTACTCAAAGGATGAAGGTGCCGCATGCACTCCTCGAGAGAGGATGACACAGATCTTCCAGATTAGAGTCAAATCCAATAGCAGGTTTCACAGCATAAGGCAAGCTTAGGGGTTTCGACTGGCCGAGAGATCTTAATCGATCAACCTAAGTTTAGTCGAGAGCGTTTTCTAAAGAGAGGCGCTTTTGTAATTTAGGATCATCCACGGTCGATGTAGGTTATTTAGAAGTTAGCTTTTATGAAAGGTTTATTTTAAAGTGAGTCTAGATCAAGTGTTTGATTTATTTTCATTTTTCTTCATTTAGTTTTAATTTTCCTCTAAATTATTATTAGATAAAATAATATTAATTTACGTGAGTTGAGGTACTCAACAGACCCCGAGACTAATACGACAATTTCTATACTATATTTTGATAGGTACACTTGCCTATTTCGGGATTTTAGTTTGAAATTATTTTTAAAACTATAAATTCTCTATCAAGTTTTTGGCGCCGTTGCCAGGGACTTTCTTTGTTGATATTTTGAAAGCGCGAATTGTATTAATTTTATCATTCTCTTTCTCTGGCCATATTCACGTTTTCATTTTCTTTTTCGAATTCCATTCTATTAAGTACCAGTTGGTCTATTTTCTTATTATAAAAAAATGTTTATCTCAATTGGCCGCTAAGGTTGCTGCGCTTACACATAAAATTAATCTTTTGCAAGCCACAAGACGGTGCCATATTTCTTGTTATTTTTGTGGTGGTTCTCATCAAAGTGAGTATTGTTATCATTATAATTATTATAAAAATCTTTCTTATGAAAATAACTTTAATAACAACTATGAAAATAAATATTCTCACTTTTATGATAACTATTTTTCTAATTTTCATGAAAACAATTTTTCCAATTCTTCTAATTTTCATGAAAATAATATTTCAAATTTTGATGAGAATAATTATTTTGATTTAAATAATTTTTCTTATACCTCAATTTTTGGTCTTTCTTGTTCGCAAGATCAAACAGAAGGATTCCTGAGTTATGAGAATAACTATTTAGATCTTAATTTTTGTTTTTCTTTGAAAGATATGGTATAACACTGATACCAATAGAAAGAAATGGGGATAGATCTGTTTACTCTAGAGGGGGCGAGGGTGAATAGAGTAACTTAAAACTTTTGGCTGTTATTAAATATATAATAGTAATAAAATAAGTTATAATTATAGTAGTATAAAAGTAAATGCAACCTAAGCAAAACTATCACAACACATCAAGAACAAAAAGAAAATAGACAACCAAACAACACAAGAATTTTATAGTGGTTCCCCAAACTGGGTACATCCACTATTCTACCACCCTGGTAGGAATCCACTGTTAGGTTTTTGATCAGGTGACTACCACCACAGGATTTATTTACAGGGAGATCTCTAAACCCTTTAGGCTTTTGATCAGGTGCCCAAAAGCCAAGAATAAACTTTTGAAGGGAGTTAATAAACCCTTTTACAGGAGGTTGAGGGAGATGATGTTGTCTTCTCTTTTCTCTATACAATAGAGAAGACTAGTGGATTGTTGGTGTCAAGGCTCCTTCTGAAATAAGAATGGTTCAGAAAGCTTGAAGCCTTGCACAGGGTGTAGGTCTCCAGCCTTGACTTGAAGTGATCCAGGAATTTCTAACTGATTTAGAGTTGTTGTCCTTGAATATTCCTGGAGTAGAAGTTGAAGAAGACTCTTGATGTTTGATTGTTGTTCTTCTTTAGTCTTCAGAGAGGTCAAGGGAAAAACAAAATGTTTTCTGTACAGGGAGAGAGTTCTGTATCTTTTCTTTGTACTTTCTTGTGTTGCCACTGCTTGTCTGAAAAAAGAGAAAATCTCTTTTATATTCTGCTGTCAAAAATTGTCCTTTGAAATTTTGAATTCCAAGCATTAATTGCTGATTGATTTGGAGAATGAAACAGCCGGAATATTCATTAAAGAGTTTCCCCAACTGTCCCATTAAATTAAGCAAGTAATTAACCCTAATGAAGATCATAATTAATGCTGCCAATAATTGCTATATTCTTGAGAATATAAGCATTATTTACTCAGAGAATTACTGCTAAATGATATAATAAATAAGAGAAGAATAAGGAAAACTTCTAAGTCTAGCTTGGGATAGAATTCGTTGAGCACCGAACAAAATTCATCGACTGGAGATCCAATTTTGTCGAGCTTATAATTCCTGTTCATCGACCTGAGCTCAGCAAACTGCATTCTGTAAATAACTAGCCAATTCTGTGCTCTAAGTTCATCAAGCTAAGAATCTGTCTTCGTCGATCAGAGTTCAGAGAAACTGAACTGGAAAGAATCTATTGAAGTTAAATCCCATATTTCACTGAGCAGAGAATCTGTCTGAATGAAGAGATCGTCGACGTGAGCTCGAATATCGTGGAGCTCAACTCAGAGAATTAACTCTGAGTTCGTCGATCTGCGACTGACGATCGTCGAGCTGAGTTCGAAGAATTTCGAACTGATAATATTGAACTCTGAATTCTTCTAAGTCTGGGACTACTGAAATACTCTGCTGGCTGGTCCATGAAGGTTGAACCTAGTGACTTAGCCTAAACTCTAGGACTCATAAACTTGACCCTGACTATACAATGTGGATCAAAACTCATCCTAATTAGTGAACCTATCCCAAATCCAAACTAGGGATCCAACAATTCCCCCCCTATTTGGGTGAGATAACTAATACTAACAAGAGAAAACAATCACAAAGCATAATAAAATATATCTCGCAAAAAAATAAAATATCCAGCAGATATTTACACAGGTGCTTTATGATTAAAAGAATAGAGTTCAGAAAATGAAAACTAAACATAACATTTATCTATTCTTCTTTGACTTTTCTTTCTCAGCTTTTTCAGATTTATCAGAGGGCTGTCTGAATATGATTTCTCTATTTGGATTTGCAGCTTCTCTTTTAGACATAGTCATGTCTGATGCTTCAATTATGTTGATAGAAGTTGCTATTGGAACTACAGCCTCTGGATGGAGATTCATATAATCATCTACATTGAAAAAGTTTTTAGCTTTGTCATACCTTTTTAATTCCTCTCTCCCGTAAGAAGACATTGTAGTGTACTGAGAGGGATCTTTGCCTTCCTTTTTAGCTTTGTTTATTAGAGAGAGTCCAACCATTTCTTGAAATCTCGCCATCATTGAAGTATTTTCTTTTTTAGGATCAACAAAAGGAACTGGTGGAGATTCAGGTCTTTCAAAACTACTATCTTTTTCAGCTTGATCAACTTCAGATACTTTCTATTGCATGCCTTACTTCTGATATTGTCGTTGATGTTTGTTGCTGCTTGAGGAATGTTTCTGCTGACTTCTTCCTTGGAAATGAGATCTTGAAGATCTGCCTTGTTGCCTTTGGTATAATTGAACGTGAGGGGTAGATCTCTGAGACACATTCCTTGAAGCACCTACTGTTGGGGGAGGAGGAGGAGGACCTCTCTAATTCCTTTGAGAAGGAGGAGGAGGTGAGTACCTTCTGCACTTCTTCCTTTCTTTTTTCTCATTTTTAGATAACCACATCCATGAAGGCATCCCTTGGTAAGGAGTAATCTTTTGCAACATGTAGTAGGGAGTGTCTGCATTAGGATTGGGCTTTGGAACAGCCTTAACAATAGCTTTCCTTTTCTTATCAATGTTCTTCTTATCTTTTGGATCATCAGATTCATCAGAATCTTCGTCATCATTATCATCATCAGAGGATCCTAGAGGATGTTCATACAAAGCATCAATTGACTTCAAGGTTTCCTTTGAAATTTGCTTCTCAGCTTGAGGAAGCACTTGAGATTCTGCAACCTCTGGTGCAACCATACTTTTAGAAACAGTCTTATTTTCTTCTGCTATATCTGCAAGAATAATTTCATCCAGGTCTGGTAAAGGACTATCATCCATTTTATAAGTAGGGGGAAAGAGCATTTTGCTCTGGAGTAGAGACTTGTTCAAGAACATTCTCAGTCATATGTTCTTCTATAATCACAGGTGCTGCAAAACTTGCCTTTAGTTGATTAACAACTTCAGGGCTTATTGGGGAAATATAACAAACTATAGCCATAGAGTGCTCTGGGCAGATTTCTGGAAGATAACTCAAATAAGCTGTATCCAAAGAATTTAATAAATTGTAAATATCTACTGTGGGATTGACAAGGCAATTACCAACAGTCAAAACTTCTGGCAAGTTTACTTGCTCAACTGTATAAAGCATATCAACTACTATTGTCTCATCTTTTGTAAGCATATATACATCTATATCTGCATCTGCATCTGCTAGTTCTTGTGACTGCAAAACTACTGATACTGCTGGAGGAGAGGAAACTAGAGCTTCTTCACTAGATATCTCCCCCTGCCTGGTTTCAGAGGGTCCTGAAGCCAGGCCCCCAGAAGAAGGGATAGTGGAGGCAGCAGAAATGATGGCAGAGAGGTAGGCAATAGATTCAGCAAGAGGTTTAATGGCCTCTTCTATAAGCTGTGAGATGCGGGGAGTGAGGAGTTCCAAAAGGGAGGGAATGGAAGGGGAATCCATTTTCATGAACTCAGAGGGTGTCTGAGTTGATATATAAGGATGGAGGATGGATGATGAAGGGAAAGTAGTGATGTCTGTCATCGGCTCATCATGAGGTGATGGAGTGTTTAAGGGAGATGGTAGCATATCAAAAGATTTAATCGATGTGAGGTTATGGAGGGGAATGTCATCAAGATGATGAGGGAGTGGGGATTGAGGAGGTGGGGAAGGACGTGGTGTGGTATGCTCTAGAGTTTTAACTTGTGTTGGTTGATGTTCAGGAGATGGAATTGGTGTTGGACTATGAGCTGGTGATGATAATGGTTGTTGGAGGGTTGTTGAGGGAATTGAAATTTGTGGAGGTGTAGGTTGTAGAGATTGAGGAGTTGGAATTTGGGTAGATGGAATTGTGGTGGAGGGGATAACTTCTGGAGGTAGGGGATCAGCTGTTACAGCTCTTATATCCTCAGAAGTTCTGGAAGCTGTTGAAGCCCTAGATGGCTTGGGGATTGTCCTCTCCCACCTTCAAAACAAGGAACATGTTAGCCTTTTGGAAGCATTAATGAATATGGTCTGGAAGACCAGGTATTCAGCTGCCTTTTCCTGTAGGAAAATCCCAAGAACTATTCTGAAACATACTTCTTTCTTTTTATTCTTCTTTTTAATCAAGTCAGACAAGATCTTATCCCAATTTAATAGTCTCTTATTTAGTACTGCACACATTACTAGAAATTGTTGTCTGCTAATATAGTCATGAGCAGTATGCTTGCCTAGCAGTACCTTGTCCACCACATCGGCTAAGAATTTGTATTCAGAAGACAAATTTTTCTTTAATAATATGTTTGGGTTCTCTCCAACATGACCCATTTTGTTCAGCATGTCATCATACTCAGAATTATCAATCTCGATATCTTCTTCACCATTCATCAGCCCAAATATTTTAGTTAAGATTGCTGGAGTTAAGGAAACCGGGTTACCAGATATTGTGTCGGTCATCGTGTCGGTGTCTGGAGTTGAGGAGATCAACACCAACTCTCTAATCTCTGTAGCAGCTATCTTTATTCTGGTTTTCATGAAGTTTTTCAGGTGTTGGTCCTCAAATAGTTTCAGTATATCCAGAAAAACTTGATCAGAATGTTGAAACGATTCAAAGTCTATGTCGAATCCCATATCAAATTTCATCAGCGCCAGAGAGCTCGCCAGAATCGCCATTGATCGCTTGCAAAAGTAAATAGAAAGTTCAAGTTCAAGGGGAACAGAAAGCGTGAGATGGAGCTCGAAGAAAACCTAGTTCTATGGTTTTTAGAATATGAAGCGATAGACTCCGTCGTACGAAATAAACAAAATTCTTCGATCTGAGTTCGACGTAATATTTTATTGACAAAAGAGTTCGTCGATCTCAATCTGAAGAAGGGAACACATTTCGTCGTGCTCTGGTCGACGAAATATTATCTGAAGCAATATCGTCGATCTTCGTTCGATGAATAAAACTTCACACACAGAGAGTTCGTCGATCTCAGGTCGACGAATTATCTCAAGAACTTTTCTCAGTTTGTCGATCTCCGTTTCACGAACTGTGGCAAATTCTTCGACCACAGACAAAAAGTTAAATTAATGCATGTCCATTTATCATACCTAGCTAATTCAAAAAGAACATACATTTCTTCTCATCCAAGGGTTTGGTGAAGATATCTACCTTTTGTAAATCAGTGGAGATAAAGGTGAGATTAATTTTCTTTTTGTCTACACACTCTCTAATGAAATGATGTCTTACATCTATATGCTTAGTTCTACTATGATGCTCTGGATTTTGTGCAATATAAATTGCACTAGTATTATCACAAAGTAGAGTTGAATTATTTAAGTTGACACCATAATCTAGGAGTTGTTTTGAATCCACAGCATCTATGAACAATAACTTCCAGCTGCAATATACTCAGCTTCTGCTATTGAAGTAGACACAAATGTTTGCTTCTTGCAAATCCAAGATATTATACTATCACAAAGGAATTGACATGTCCCTGATATGCTCTTTCTATCGACTCTACATCCATCAAAGTTAGCATCAGAGTATCCAGTTAACTCAAATTCTGACTCAGTTGGATACAAGAGTCCTAAATTAGGGCAACTCTTTATATATCTCAAAATCCTTTTTAAGAAAATAAGATGAGATTCTTTAGGGTTCACCTGGAACCTAGCACAAAGACATGTAGTAAACATGATAACTGGTCTACTTGCTGTAAGATATAACAGGGAACCAATAATGGCCCTATATCAATCACAGCATTTGAAGCCATAGGTGTTTTCTTAGCTGAAGCATCAGCCATCCAAAACCTTTTTATTAGCTCCTTAGCATATTTGGATTGGGATAAGAAGATACCATCAGGAGACTGCTTCACTTGGAGACCAAGTTAGTATGAGAGCTCACCCATGCTACTCATTTCAAATTGGGAACACATAAGGTTGGAGAACCTTTTGCATAGTTTGGAATCAGTAGAACCAAATATAATGTCATCTACATATATTTATAATAATAAGATTTTGTCATTATGATGCTTAATAAATAAAGTCATATCTACTATGCCTCTAGAAAAGTTATGCTCTAAGAGAAAGCTAGTTAAGGTTTCATACAAAGCTCTTGGAGCTTGCTTTAGACCATAGAGAGTCGTATGCAAGTTGAAAACATAAGAGGGATGAGCAGGAGAAATAAAACCTTATGGTTGTTCTACATAGACCTCTTCTTTGAGTTCACCATTTAGGAATGCACTCTTGATATCCATTTGGTATACTGTGAACTTCTTGTAGGCT
This sequence comes from Platanthera guangdongensis, assembly GCA_039583875.1. Lineage (NCBI taxonomy): Eukaryota > Viridiplantae > Streptophyta > Magnoliopsida > Asparagales > Orchidaceae > Platanthera > Platanthera guangdongensis. Next base: position 80,930,710 of record CM077166.1, read on the forward strand.
GCATAAGCTAAAAATATCTTTATTGCTTCTATCCTTGCAATAGGGGCAAATGTTTGGTCATAATCTATGCCTTCCTCTTGACTATATCCTTGAGCAACCAATCTTGCTTTGTTCCTTATGATAAGACCTTGAGCAACAAGTTTGTTTCTAAATACCCATTTAGTTCCAATGATTGGGTAGTCTTTTATTCTTGGAACTAAATCTCAAACTCTACATCTCTCAAATTGGTTGAGCTCCTCTTGCATTGCAATGATCCAGTGTGGATCTCGCTCAACATCTTTTATGGATTGGGGCTCATTTTGAGATATAAAACAGGCATGCATCTTGTCCTTATGGAGTTGATGTCTTGTCTGCACACCCACTTATGTGTCTCCAATCTCTTGAGATACAGGGTGATCTCTAAGTGTGACCAATTAAGTAGGAGGAGTTGGCTGAGCAACAACTTGGGGAATTAATTCCTCTTATGGAATTATAGCTGTTGTTGGCTCTTCACTAAGTTCAGTGTCTTCATCTTCACTATCTTAAGCAAGATGTGGAGAAGGATGTGCAACAACCTCATTTGTGAGGGTCAATTCATCCAACTTTTCACTCAGATTTGGTTCCTGCAAAGTATCACTGGTAGAAGGAATCTTCTCCTTATAAAACATGTTAGTTTCATCAAAAGAAATATGAATAGATTCTTATATTTTCATAGTTGATTTATTATAAACCCTATAATTCTTGCTTACTTGGGAATATCCAAGAAAAATGCCTATTTCAGCCTTGACTTCAAACTTTCTAATGTGTTTCTTATTGTTGTTATGAATGTAACAAATGCAACCAAAGATTTTAAAATAATCTACTTTACGTTTCTTCCCTTTGAGTAGTTCATAGGGGGTCTTGCCCTTAAGTTTGTGTATCAAACTTCTATTCAGTACATAGTTTGTTGTGCTCATAGCCTCTGCCCAAAAGTATAGGGGCAAGTGAGCATCTGCAAGTAATGTGCCCGCAGCTTCAATCAGTGTTCTGTTTTTCCTTTCAGCTACCCCATTTTGTTGAGGAGTCCTAGGAGCAGAGATTTCTTGCATGGGAAAAGACTCAAACTCAGTATCGTGATCACTTCTAATCAATGCAAATGGAGTAGACTACTCAATCCTTATGCTCTTGACAAAGTCTATAAGAACCTTGAAGTTATCTGACTTGTTTCTCAAGAAGAACATAGAAGTGAACCTTGAGAAGTCAACCACAATTACTAAGGTATAAGACTTCCCTCCTACGCTTTGTACAACAATGGGTCCAAAGAGATCCATGTGTAGCAAATACAGAATCCTAGGTGAATCACTCTTCTTAAGTGACTTAAAACAATTTTTTGTTTGCTTGCCTACAAGCCCTGCAAAGGCTTTACTTCTTGTAGGGGCAAGAAGGCAATCCTCTAACAAGGTTGTCCCTGTTGAAACCGAAATCTCGGTATCCTGTGGAGTTCACCCTTGGGGAATGGTTGGTCTCGCGCCTACTTCACTCCTGCAAGCAAAATAACAAAGAAAATAAGGAAAGAGAGACCCAAGTGCTCGGCGGGGAGGACCCACCACACACCCGGAAGATCTGAGAGTGATTCCCCTCCTTAGCTATAGACCGAGCTAAGGTACCCTCAGAAAGTACTTGAAAACTGGAGCAAGAGATCACAGGAAGCATGCCTTCTGAGGTACCCCTTGGGTCCTATTTATAGTTTTTTGGAATCTGAACTGCCAATAACCAAATGAACTGACCTGAAGCTACCAAAAAACCCTTGGTTGGATCTGCCAACAGCCAAACTCCGCTGTTTTAAAGGGATATGGGCAGACCAGCGGGGGCAAAACAGTAAAAAGTACCTCATACATCAAGGCGAGCTGGGGAGCTTGATCACCTCGGCAGGTCCTGGTCGCCTGCTGTTGTCGAGTTCTGTTGCAAGGGCGTGAGCTGTGACAGTGAGCTTGCCCATCCATTGGTCGCCATCAGTTGACCTAAGCTTGTTGATTCTTGGACTAGCTCGGCAAATGACGAGCTCGGGGTCGACGAATGCTGATCTTCAGTCGACGAATGCCGAGCTCGCCCACTATCTTCAGCCCGATCTGTATGGTTCCTAGCGACCTTGCTCGTCGTACACGGGGTTGTACAGTCCCTAGAGAGTTTAATAATGTTTTTTAGGTTTATATGTCCTAATCTCCTGTGCCAAAGATCATTATTATTACTAGTTTGTTTTAATAGGCATATTTCTGATTTAGCTGACTTAAAATTAACTATGTAGATGTTTCCTACTCTATTACCAGTTAGCACTACTTGGTTATCTACAGAAGTAATAATACATGAAGTTTTGTTAAATGATACCTGAAACCTTTCATCACATAACTGACTTATGGAGATAAGGTTGTGCTTCAGTCCACTTACATAAGCTACATTTCTGAAGGTGACTGCTCAAATTTTGACCTTTCCATATCCTTTAGTCTGACCATAATTGGAATCACCAAATATTACTTTGGGTCATAGCTTAGACTTGTAGTTGATTAAGTTGTCCTTATTTCTAGTCATATGCTTTGAACAACCACTATCCAAATACCACTTTTGCTCTATGGTGGGATGGTCTTTCACCTGCAATAAAACATATTAGCTATTTTTGACGCAGGTTACCTTTGGTGCTTGTTTCTTTTCATAATTTAAACTGGAAATATACGAGTATTCAGGTTGGTTTTTATACCTTAGGGGATGATATCTTCTTGGTGGAATTATCCACTAAGTGAGTGGATTATCATATTATCTTGGTTGATTAAATGTTCTATAAGAATTGAAGTTTCTGTTAAGATGAACTGGGTTCGATGAATTCTGGTAAGTTCGTCGATCTGAGGTCGAAGAATGGGGATGAGTTCGTTGAACTCCACTCAGAGAATAAAAGTATTCATTCTCTGGGCCCCAATATCGTTGATCTTGAGTCGACGAACCATACTAGTTTCGTCGATCGTAGTTCAATGAATAATTATAATGAAAATTTGCGTCTGGAGTTCGTCGACTTGAGTTCTACAAACTGTACACATTTCATCGATCTGAGATCGACAAAATCTGCTCAACATTCTTATGGTTAAGATTTTTCTTATTCTTTCTCGTTTTCTTATTCTTTTGTTTTAATTCTATTTGTTTAACATTATTATCATTTATTTTTTCCTTGCCCTTTTCTTAAACAAATTTTATTAGAGTTGTTAGAATATTTTTCTTTACTATGGGGGGTAAGCTTGATGAAGCACCTAAGCCCAGCTTGTCATTTAATTTGGCATTAACTGTGCTTGTGATGTCCATTAGCTTAAGGCTTCTCCCATTGAGAGATTCCTCAAGTTACTTTGCCTCACGTAATTTAGTTTTAAGTGAAATGATTTGTTCATTGGCTAAATCTAAATCATTTTTCAATTTGATATTTTCAGCAAATAGGTTATCAAATTCAACCTATCTATCTCTGAGTATTTTGATTTCCTTTTCCTCAACATCAGATTTGCTGCAGGAGGCATTAATAGCCATATGGCAAACTTCCATTGCTTTTGCCTCCTCTTCATCTTCTCTAGTGCTGGAAGATGAGGATTCTTCATATGTGTCACTCCAGGTCTCAGCAATGAAACCTTTATCCTTCCTTTTATGCCTGCTGGAGGAGAGCTTGCTGTAGTGCTGCTTTCTGGTTTCTTTTTCTCTTCTTCTCTCCTTCTCTTGGTTCTCTAGACACTATAATATAAAGTGTTGTGGCTTCCTGTAACCAAAGACAAACAATTTCTTTAGTTGGTGTCTTGTCATACCTTTGCTTGTCATCTTGCCTAGATGACTTTCTTCTAAAGTCCTTCTTTGCCATTTTGTAAAATCTCTTGTCTAAGAGACTTGAATTTCTTCACTGACTGTTGGAGCTTCTGATTCTTCTAAAGCTTTGAAAGCTACGTTTTGCTCCTCTCTTGCTGCTGGAGGAGTCTTCTGCTCTGCAGCTTCTCTTGTCTTTATTAGTTGCTCATATGATTTGAGCTTTCCAAGAAAAGATTCAGTGGAAATCTCATTGAGACTTCTGGCCTCCTTAATTGACTATATTCTAAAATCCCATGAGCTAGGGAAGCACATGAAAATCTTGTTATTAACTTCTGTGAGGGTGATGTCCTTGTCCAGAGTTTTCAGCTCATTGATGATTGAGCTTAGTCTGTTGTACATGTCACTCACAGACTCTGACTCATCTTTCTTAAAGTTCTCATATTGTGAGATGAGAGTTGATCTCCTGTCATTTCTCTCATCTACTGATCCAGCAACCATCTGGTTAAGAGAATCCCAGATAGCTTTGGCTGATGTGCACTCAGCCACCTTCTGGAATATGTCTTCTAACATAGTCTGTGCTAAGATGTTGATGGCCTTGACATCTGCTATCTTGGCCTTTTTCTGTGCATCTGTCCACTTAGGTGGTGGAACAGCCTGTATGATGGAAGTTCGAGAAGTGGTAGCCACTGGAGCTAGTGGTCCTGTCAAAATAGAGTTGTACATGTCTTCATCAATAGAGTTCATATAAAGCCTAATTCTTGCCTTCCTAATAGCAAACTTATTCAGGTTGCAAACTTGAGGTCTGGTGCTTGCATAATTTTTGTTCTGTTCCAAGACATGAAATAAACCGAAAAACTAAGAAAAAGGAAAATTAGATCTAACAAGGATCTTTTGGTTCAAGTTTTAGCTTGTACAACCAAATGAACACTACTGTGATACCAATTGAAAGATATGGTATAGTACTGATACCAATAAAAAAAAATGGGGATATATCTGATTACTCTAGAAGGGGGGGGGGGTGAATAGATTAACTTAAAACTTTTGGCTATTTTTAAATATATCAAATTAATAAAATAGATGATAATTATAGTAGTATAAAAGTAAATGCAACCTAAGCAAAACTATCACAGCATAACAAGAACAAAAAGAAAATAGACAACCAGACAACACAAGAATTTTATAGTGGTTCCCCAAATTGAGTACATCCACTCTTCTACCACCCTGGTAGGAATCCACTATCAGGTTTTTGGGCAGGTGACTGCCACTACAAGCTCTATTTACAAGAAGATCTCGCAACCCTTTAGTCTTTTGATCAGGTGCCCAAAAACCAAGAATAAACTCTTAAAGGGAGTTAATAAACCCTTTTACAGGAGGTTGAGAGAGATGATGTTGTCTTCTCTTTTCTCTATACAACAAAGAAGAGTAGTGGATTGCTGGTGTCAAGGCTCCTTCTGAAATAAGAATGGTTCAGAAAGCTTCTAGCCTTGCTCAGGGTGTAGGTCTCCATCCTTGACTTGAAGTGATCCAGGAATTTCTGACTGATTCAGAGTTGTTGTCCTTGAATTTTCCTGGAGTAGACGTTGAAGAAGACTCTTGATGTTTGATTGTTGTTCTTCATCAGTCTTCAGAAAGGACAAGGGAAAATAAAATGTTTTCTGCACAGGGAGAGAGTTCTGTATCTTTTCTCTGTATGCTCTTTCTTGTGTTGTCACTGCTTGTCTGAAAAAAGAAAATCTCTTTATATTCTGCCGTAAAAAATTCTCCTTTGAAATTTTGAATTCCAAGCATTAATTGCTAACTGATCTGGAGAATGAAACGACCGGAATATTCATTGAAGAGTTTCCACAACTGTCCCATTAAATTAAACAGGTAATTAACACTGATGAAGACCATAATTCATGCTGCCAATAACGGCTATATTCTTGATAATATAAGCATTAATTACTCAAATAATTACTGCTAAATGATATAATAAATAAGAGCAGAATAAGGAAAACTTCTAAGTATGGCTTGGGACAGAATTCTTCGAGCTCTGAACAAAATTCGTCGACTGGAAATCCAAGTTCGTCAAGCTGATAATTCCTGTTCGTCGACTTGAGCTCAGCAAACTACATCCTGTAAATAACTAGCCAATTCTGCGCTCTAAGTTCGTCGAGATAAGAATCTGTCTTCGTCGAGCAGAGTTCAAAGAAACTGAACTGGAAAGAATCTGTTGAAGTTAAATCCCATATTTCGTCGAGCAGAGAATCTGTCTGAATGAAGAGATTGTCGACCTGTGCTGGAATATTGTCGAGCTCAACTCAGAGAATTAACTCTGAGTTCGTCGATCTGCGATCAACGATCGTCGAGAAGAGTTCGAAGAATTTCGAACTGATAATATTGAACTCTGAATTCTTCTAAGTCTGGGTCGACTGAAGTACTCTGCTGGCCGGTCCATGATGGTTGAACCTAGTGACTTAGCCTAAACTCTAGGACTCACAAATTTGACTCTGGCTATACAATGTAGGTCAAAACTCATCCTAATTAGTGAACCTAGCCCAAATCCAAACTAGGGATCCAACATTCTTCTTTGACCACACCACAATCTTTTTCTTCTAATTTTGGGGATTTTACACAATTCATAGTTAATCCTCTCCAAAATTTAGAAGAAATTATTTCTTGTTCTAATTATTCTTCCCCCTCTTCGAATATTTCACCTAGGACGGAACATCACTCCTCATGTGCCCCCTTAGTGTTTTATTCTAAAGAGGAGGAGGAATTATTATATCAAGAATTTATTAACCACTTTTCTAATGATTCTTCACCCTCTTCAAATAGTTCACCTAGTACAGAACATGAATCTTAATGTGCCCCCTTGGTATCTTATTCAGAAGAGGAGGAAGAATTATTATATCAAGAATTTATTAAAGTTATGGGCACATCAGGCGAAATAGAAAAAAACCATCTACGCAGAAGTTAAAATAATATGCGAGACCAAGGGAACACCTGTTAACGTAACGTCCTGGCCGTTTTTGTTCTGCAGGCGGACCTCTAGTGTTGAATAATTTATTTGCGCCTTGTGCTCGGCTAGCCAGTCCAATCCCAGTATAATATCGAATCTAGTTATTGCCAGGATGGTTGCGTAAACTTCAAATTCTACTTCTCCAAGCACAGCCTGGAATAAGAACTTTTTTGTGGATGTCATATCTGATCCATATGGCAAACAGATTGGTATAGCTAGTCCAGTTATGCTGATAACATTCTCTTTTGTTGCGAAAAATTCATAGGACACAAAGGAGTGTGTCGTTCCTCTATCGAAGAGGGTCTTGGCAGAGTGTCCTTCCAACAGAATTCCTAACAATATAGAAGTATATATATCATAAAACTAATATACATGATGTAGGCATACATGCATAACATGTACATATCATAAGTAGGAACATCTGATATATCCTATCGCCTAATATATATACCTATCACTACCATAGGGGCTGGTATGTGCAGCAAGTCCACTCCGTAGGTCTCCAAGGGCGTTGCTCGGCCCTGCTGGCCTCTCCTGCCAGCTCTACCTCTACAACCCCTTTGTCCTTGTCCCCGTGATGGCTGCCCACCCTATACTGCTCCTAGTCCCAAACATCCTGTTGTATGTGGGCAGAAGGCGCTTATATGCCCTGGCTACTGAGAAAGGAACCAGTTCCCTACGAAGGGAACATCACGCCGGGCTACTGGCGTGGGCTGTGGTGTCGGAGCTGGTCTGATGTCCTGCTGTAGGGCTGGGGGTGCTGGTGGTGCTGGTGGGTGCCAATAAGGCTATCTGCGGTGCCTCTACCTGCTCCCTCTATCCTGTCAATGGGGAGAAGCTCCCCTGACTCGTCTCAGGCCTCAAAGGACATCAACCTGTCCTCTGTGCTGCTAGGCTACCATCTGCTGGACCTGTTAAATTTCCCAGACCTTGGAGTGAGCAGGTGTTATCTCAACTAAAGTTAGTTACAACCAGATACACATGCATTAACAAGAGTCTTTATTGATAACAACAATCTTCTTTACAAGGCGTGACTAAAAGTAAGGGTTAGTTCTAAAATACTCTAGAGGGGGGGGGGGGTGAATAGAGTATCCTGAAAAACTTAGAAAACTTTTACTGTATAAAAAACTTAGTCCGAAAATAAAATAATCTATCACAGGTACTAACTATCACAAGCACAGCAAACCTAAGCCAAACAGCCACAACAAGAACAAAAGAAATAGTGCAACCAGACAACATAAGAATTTTATAGCGGTTCCCCAACCTAGGTACATCCACTCTTCTACCACCCTGGTAGGAATCCACTCAGGTTTTTGATCAGGTGACTACCACCAATGAGATTTTAATCAGGTGCTCAAAAACCAATGCTCAAGTCTTTTGATCAGGTGACTTGCAACAAGGAATAACTTTTGAAGGGAGTTAAGAACCCTTTATACAGTGGGGGATGAGAGAGTGATTATGTCTTCTCTTTCTTAAATACAACTGAGAAGACTTTAATGGATCTTGATTTTGACAAAGCTCCCCCTGAGATATCGATTTGTTCAGGAAGGATGGAGCTTTGCTTCAGGGTTTGTAGGCCTTCAATGTTTCGGCCTTGACCAGCAGGTATCCAGGTGCTTCTTGACTGATATAGTAATTGTTGTCCTTTAAATAATCTTGGGATGAAGATAGAAGAAGACTCTTGACTTAAATAGTTGTTCTTCTTCTTCTTCAGCTTGCTGTTTTTTCTCTGGTCAAGGGCTAGGGCTTCTTATTCTCCATTACTGTATGATTGCTGGTACTCTATTATGCTCTGCGTGTTCTCTTGAGAAGAAGGAACAAAACCTTATTGCTGTCTTGTGTGTTCTACTGGAAGGAAGAGGAAAAATCCTTTTTATATTTCCTGTGAAATCTTTCTTTTGAATTTTGAATTTCTTCCTTCATTTAATGCTGACGGCCTGGTGAATATTTGCATTGATTGATTTCCCCAACTGTCCCATGGAAAAATGGCAAGCAATAATCCTGATGAAATCCATAATCAATGTTGCGTATAACGGTAATATTCAGAGAATATTTAGCATTGATTACTCAGGAATTATTGCAATAAATTAAGGACAGAGGGAGGAAAATATCTAAGTCTGGAACTTCACAGAAATCATTGAGCAGAGAACAGAATTCGTCGACCTGGATCCAGATTTCATCGAGCTGAGAAGTCAAGTTCATCGACCAGATAATAATTGTTCGTCGAGCTGAGATCCAAGATCGTCGACCTAAGAAAATATAACTGCTTTCTCTAGAACCTTGCCAACTCTGTGCATAAATATCGTCGAGCTGAGAGTATAACTTCGTCTACTGGAGTTCAGAATTCCATATTTCTTAGACTTAAGAATGTTGAAGTAACGTGTCCAAAAAATCATCGACCTCAGAACTGGGTTCGTCGACCTAAGAACTAGTTTCGTCGAGCTGAGAGCTTCTAACTAATACTTGATAAATCTTGCTAAGACTGTGGTCTAAGTTCATCGAGCTGAGAAGGTGATTTCGTGGACTGGAGTGTGATCTTGGACTTAGAATGCTTAGATGTTTCTTGAATAAGATGTTGAAGTAGAATACCCAGAGATCATCGACTTGAGAACTAAGTTCGTCGAGCTCAGCTCAGAGAATTGTCTCTAAGTTCGTCGAGCTGAGCACGCCTTTCATCGACCTGAGTTCGACGAACATCGAACTCATTTCCTGAGTCTTTGAAATTTCTCTATGTCTTGAGTCTTTTGTAGTCTATTGATGGCTGGTCCATGCAGTGTTGACTCTAAGGACATGGACTAGACTCTAAGATATACACATGACCCTAGTTATACATGTTGGGTCAAACATCCTAGTTTAGTCAACCTAGCCCAAATCCAACTAGGGATCCAACACGCTCCCCTTATTTGGGTTGTAACGCCCCCTATCCGTCGCATAGCATATAGCAGTAGGTCCGGCCGGGGCCCGACGCCATATACCACAGACAGACCGGGTGGTTACTTATGGAAACCATCCAACCAATCTCAACGTCCTACACAGAGCATTCTAGCGGAAGCAATTTATTAAAGTTGCAAAACAAGAACCCAGCACAAGCATGAATGTCCACTAGCAAGATAATAGGAATGTTATTACAAAATACTCAAAAGTCGGCCTTAAGGCCTTACAAAATGTTTCACTTGTCTTTTACATGATTTCCAAACCTCGGCACGCAGGCCGGCCATACATGAACAAAACATAAAACATTTCCATTCGGGCCTTCGAGGGCCAGCTTCGCAAAAAGGGCTTTAGCCCGCTATTGCCGCTTGGTCCAGCTGCACCTGCAAGCAACAAACCACCGCACGGTGGGCAAACAAGCAACGGTCAGCAATGCTGACCAAATATAACGATCCCGCCCCCAACTCGGGGCGGCGATGCTCCTTCCCTGCATTTCATTAGCACAAGCGAGCAATGCATATAATCATAGCCATTTCATCACAGACGTTGGCTCGTACGCCCACACGTCCCGTGCACTCAGGGCACATTCTCGTGAACCGGTCGATGTTACGTCAATTAAAGCCATTAACATCCGGACTCACCACCGCCACTTAGACGGCATTCCTATGAGCAATTGTCTTCATGGTATTGGTCACTCAATTTAAGCCATGACACCGAAGACCTACACTATGCCAACGGCGAGTGCCATGTACTTTAGGTCTCTCTAACCCGAACGACATAGAGCGGGTACGCTCCATCTAACCCGTGCTCACATCGCAACGGCAATTTAAGCCATATGCGCGGGTCAAACTTCACCGAGTCCCATTCTAACACAAGTCACATAAACCCCGTTATGTTCAAGTTGGCTCTCAGGCCCACAAGTTGGCAAGACCCTCGTGTCCGCCCAGTTTGATCGTGCACCTTTGGGTAGTCCCCAAGATCCCTGCTGCAATCTACCGTGTAGAAAAACCCGAAAAACACCAAATAGCACGGAGTCTTCTCCGGCCTTATGCAATGCAACATCACCGATCCGAACTACATGTCCGGGTAGGCTTCAACCAAAATGCCTATGTCCGTTCTCGCATACGGACTCTAAACAACGGGGACTTCACATATCTACCCGAAGGAACGCCTCCAACTCTCCGCAAACTCGCGAGAGCGGGCTTCCTATGCAAAGAAAAGAGCTACTCATGCTCAAGAATGAGGATCGTTACCTTGCGGTCCTCTTTGGCGGCCAATCGAAAGGTAATCGGATGGAAATCACCGCACTTGCGTTGCCTCCGTGGATCCGAGTCGGCTTGCGATCGGAGCTCCAAGCTCCTCCAATGGCGGATCTAGGCTCCTCTTCTCTTGCCTTAGCTTTTCTTCTCCAAGGTTTGGAAGAGATAACAGTGAAAAGTGAGGTTTTTCTAAGTCAAACCCGGGTATATCCCTTCAGGAACAACCCCAGCCATTGGATCTTCAGTCAAGAAATGAACGGCTTCGATTCGGGACTGAAATGCCCAATCTGGGCGACGAACACGGCCTGGCACACGCCCGTGTCCAGGGTCCGTGTGTCGTGTGCTCATTCGCCGTCAAAATCGAATCACCTGGAACCTCACACGGGCTCGAACACGCCGTGTTCGAGCTGACACGCCCGTGTTCCAACTGACACGGCCGTGTAGCTGGCCGTGTACCCCATGATTTTCTCCCGTTTTCAACCCGAGCACTGCACGGGTTCTAGGACACGCCCGTGTCCTTGCCCGTGTCACCTTGACACGCCTGGGCTCCAGGCCGTGTACAAGGTCTCGGCACTTCGCGGCTAAGTGTCGACACGGGTCGACACGCCCTGCGACACGCCCGTGTCGCAGGCCGTGTGCCATGTCTCGACACACTGTCGACACCAAAGTGTCGACTTCGCGGGACGAGTGTCGACACGGGTTGACACGCCCTGCGACACGCCCGTGTCGCAGGCCGTGTGCCGTGTCTCGACACAACGTCGAAGCACTGTGTCGACTTCACGGCTAAGTGTCGACACGGGTCGACACGCCCTGCGACACGCCCGTGTCGCAGGCCGTGTGCCCAGTCTCGACACAATGTCGAGACCAAAGTGTCGACTTCACGCCTTAGTGTCGACACAGGCTTGACACGCCCTGGGACACGCCCGTGTCCCAGGCCGTGTGCCTGCAGCCAGAACTCAAACTGGCCCAAATTATTCCCCTCTGCTCCTTTGAGTTTCGGGGCGTTACAACTCTACCCCTCTTAAAAGAATTTCGCCCACGAAATTACATAAAGGGAAAAACATGTACAAAACTTAAATTTGTACCTGAGCGGAACAACTCCGGATATTCGTCAAGCATCGTCTGCTCTCGCTCCCAGAGAGCTCCTCACGACCGCAATTGTCCCACCGGACTTTGACCATCCTGATCTCTTTATTGCGTAGCCGCTTGACCTCCGAGTCCTCAATCCGCACGGGCTTGACTTTTCGTTAGCCCACTATCCACCGGCACTTGATTGGCCGCGATCACTTGCGTTGGCTCTTGCACCGCCTTCCGAAGCACCGAAATATGGAATACATCATGTAAACCACTTAGCTCCACTGAAAGCTTCAGCGATAGGCCGCTTCTCCTACTCGCTCCAGAACCTCGAACGGTCCAAGGTACCTCGGGCTTAGCTTTTTCAATCGCCGCACCCGCGAGACACCCTGAACGGCTTGATCTTCAAGTATACATAATCGCCACACAGAACTCCACGTTCCTGTGCTTGGCATTATAGTACTTTGCTTGCGGTCCTGAGCGATAAGCAACCTCTCCCGAATGTTCTCACCAAAGAGAAGTAGCATCATCCACTTCGTTCGCTTATACAACTTCGACTCGCCCGTTTCTAACCAAGACAACGGCGTGCGACATCTTCTACCATATAGGGCCTCGAAAGGCGCCATCTGAATACTTGCTTGGTAGCTGTTGTTGTATGCGAACTCCACCAAATAAAGGTGGTCCTCCCATTGCTTTCCAAAGTCCAAGACACACATGCGAAGCATGTCTTCCATCGTTCTATTGACCCTCTCGGTCTGCCCATCCGTTTGCGGATGGAAGGCTGTGCTAAACTTCAGCTTTGTTCCCAACATTTGCTGCACCAGCCTCCAATCATTGGACGTGAACCGCCCATCTCGGTCACTCACGATGCTGCGGGGCACACCATGAAGCCGCACTATATTATCCACATAAAGCTTCGCCAGCTTCTCCACCGGATCATCCTTCCTATGCGGAATAAAATGCGACACCTTTGTTAATCGATCGACCACCACCCAAATGGCGTCGTTCCCCTTTTGCGACCTTGGCAAACCATGCACAAAGTCCATAGAGATGTCGTCGAATTTCCACTCCGGAATAGGCAAGGACTTAAGAAATCCTCCCGGCTTTTGGCACTCCGCCTTTACCAAGGCGCAGGTTTGGCACTTCGCTACATATAGCGCCACATCCTTTTTCAAACCCGGCCACCAAAATAGTTTCTTAACATCACGGTACATCTTCGTGCTCCCCGGGTGAATCGAGTACTTGGTATGGTGCGCCTCGTACAACAACTCCGCCCGTAAACTGCCCACACTTGGGACGCACAAACGACCGTCTTTCCAAAGCAATCCGTCCTCCACAACGAATTGGGAATTTGACCCATCCAGAGCCTCTATCATGAACTGCTTCATATGAGCATTCCATATCCAAAGCCTGCCGAATCCGATCAGCCAGGTCATATTGGACTTCAGTCCAATTCAGCACTGCTTCAGCACTAGATTGTCTATCCACACAAACAATCTCCAACGCCTCCAGCTCCTGCACCAACCGCTCATCATGCACTGATAGCCAATTCGCTTGAGCTGGGGCTCGGCGACTCAACGCGTCCGCAACCGCATTCCCTTTGCCAGGCACGTAGTGGATCTTAAAAGTATAGTCCCCCAGGAACTCCATCCACCTACGCTGCCGCATATTCAGATCTTTCTGATCAATCAGGTACTTTAGGCTCTTGTGATCGGTGTAGATATCAATCTTCACACCGTACAAATAGTGTCTCCACAGCTTCAAGGCAAAAATCACGGCCGCTAACTCCAAGTCATGGACCGGATAATTCCTCTCGTGCACTTTTAGCTGTCTCGAGCCATAAGCTATCACGCTTCCGTGCTGCAGTAGCACACAACCCAAACCGCTGCCCGAAGCATCGCTATATATCTCATAGCCTTCGGTTCCAACCGGCGAACTCAGCACAGGCGCCGTGGTCAACCGACACTTCAATTCCTCAAAAGCTCGCGCGCACTCCGGCGTCCAAACGAACTTATGCTCCTTCCTCGTCAAAGTAGTGAGAGGTAGCGCTATCCGCGAGAAGTTCTCTACGAAGCGCCTATAATAACCGGCAAGCCCCAAAAAGCTCCGGACTTCTGCTACCGTAGCAAGCTCAGGCCACTCCCGTATCGCAACAATCTTCGCCGGATCCACCGCAATACCCTCTCCACTCACTATATGCCCGAGGAACGCCACTGAGGATAGCCAAAACTCGCACTTCGAGAACTTGGCATACAACTGGTTTCTCCTGAGTGTCTCCAACACCAAATGGAGATGCTTGAAGTGATCTTCCTCACTTTGCGAGTACACCAAAATATCGTCGATGAAGACGATCACGAAATGGTCCAAGTACTCCCTGAACGTCCTGTTCATCAAATCCATAAATACTGACGGCGCATTAGTCAGCCCAAACGGCATGACCGTAAACTCATAATGCCCGTATCTCGTACTAAACGCTGTCTTCGGGATATCACTCTCCCTTATCCGCAGCTGATAGTATCCAGACTTGAGATCTAACTTCGAGTACACCGTCGACCCGACTAACTGATCAAAGAGATCATCAATCCGGGATCGGATACTTGTTCTTCTCAGTCAGCTTATTTAGCTCCCGATAATCAATACATAATCTCAAGCTTCCGTCCTTCTTCTTAACAAAGAGGACCGGTGCGCTCCAAGGCGAAGAACTCGGGCGCACATACCCTTGCTCCAACAACTCTTGTAGTTGAACTTTCAGCTCCGCCATTTCCTTAGGCGCTAGCCGATACGGAGATCGTGACACAGGCTTTGCACCTGGCACTAGCTCGATCATAAAATCGATCTCCCGCTGAGGCGGGGCTCCAGGAAGATCTGCGGGGAACACATCAGGGTATTCCGATACCACTGAAATACAATCCATCGCGGGCTTCGGCTTTGCAACCTCCACTAGTGTAAAGAACAGTTCTGCTCCAGCACGAACCGCCTTCACCACCTGAAGAGCAGACATCAACGTCTTGCTCGACCCCTTTAAGCCCGTAAACGTCGTCTCACGACTTGCTCCCAGCTTTACTTCCTTGCTACCGCAATCTATATGGGCCTGCTGCTCCGAGAGCCAGTCCATGCCAAATATGACGTCGAACTCCACCAACGGAAGTAAAGACGCCTGCAGGTCGAACTCCTGCTCCCCAATACGAACTTTAACGTCGCAGATCCTAACCGCTCGCATCGAACACCCATTGGGCAACAACACATCCAACTTATCCTTCGCCATCGAAGAAGGGACTCCGATGCGTGATATAAATCCTTCGGACAAGAAGGAGTGTGAAGCTCCCGTATCAAAGAGTGCTCGTGCCGGGTTTTCACAAATCAACACAAATCCTAACAAGCAGTGGTAAGGTAACATATACATAACAAGCATATAAAGGAATTGACTTGCTATAAATTAAACCGTACCTGTCACCACGTCAGCTTGTTTAATGGCCTCCTGTTGGCCAAGATTGTAAACCCTTGGTTGGGCCGGAGCATAGTGGGATGCGGTCGATTCCACCGCCTTTCCCTTCTCTTCGTAAGTGGCTCCCGGCCTCCTCTCGGACTTAGGACGTCCGCTCCAACAATCACGGGCGAAATGCCCCGTCTTGCCACAAGTAAAGCACGCGCCCGGGGTCCGACTCGTAGTCGCCCCAGAAGCGCCAGAAGGAGCTGGACCCGAAGTCCTAGGCTTCTTGAAAGACTTCCGATAGCCGGACTTTGAGTAGTCGGCACTTTAAACTCAGATTTTCTATCACCAAGCCTTTCTTCGCCTGCACGTTCTTCATGTCCTTCTCCAAGGACCGGGCAGTATTGACCAAGGTTAAGAAACCCTGCGTCATCGGCCCCGACAGTAATAGTCTCAGCTCATCCCTCAAGCCTTCATAAAACGATTAGTCTTGCGCTCCTCATCCATGATGGTAGAGCTAGCATAACGACTCAACCGCGTAAACTCGTGGAGATATTCATCCACGCTTCGCTCACCCTGTACCAACCTCAGGAACTCATTCTCCATTGAAATCCTCTGAGTAGAAGGGAGGTATCTTGCTAAGAACAATTCCGAGAACTCTTCCATCGGAACGTCTATCAATTGTCTTCCTCTCAGATGATGCAGCTCCAAGCCTTCCCACCACATCCTCGCTTCCCCGTCCAGAAGGAACGTAGCGATGGTGGTCATTTGCCACTCCTCCGTCTCCGTCGCTGTCATGACTCTCTTCACCCTAGAGAGCCAGTCTTCAGCCTGAGATGGGGTTCCCAACCCCGAGAATAACGGAGGGTTAAAGCTCATTACATGCTTCAACTGCCTCTCAGTCGCCCTCCTTGGCACTATTGGTTCTACAACCACTTGCTCCATCCTCCTCGGCTCAGCCTCTTGAAGAGGTACTTGCTCCATCACAGGAGCTGGCTGCTGCGCTTGCCTCCCAGGCTGCGCATTTATCACGGCTAACACCGCTTCAGCCACCAATCTTATATTTTCAGCCGACAAAGGTGTTGCGGGAGCAACTTCTGGTGCACTACTTGCCTCAGAACCTCGGCGTTCTGACGGCCCAACACCACTTCTGGTCACCTATAGTGGTACAAAACACCGTTAAGCGACCAAATAACAATGCAAACAGCAATTATAGGAACACGCAGGTTCCTCAAACACGAGTATTTTCATTCCTAAGTGGACATTCATGGGTTCTTTTTACTGTTATTACGATGACGCACACAATGTGCTCACCACCCCTTAAAAAGAATTCGCCCACGAATTCACTTTAAGCCCGACCAAAACCAGTAGTCTGATACCAAATTGTAACGCCCCCTATCCGTCGCATAGCATATAGCAGTAGGTCCGGCCGGGGCCCGACGCCATATACCACAGACAGACCGGGTGGTTACTTATGGAAACCATCCAACCAATCTCAACGTCCTACACAGAGCATTCTAGCGGAAGCAATTTATTAAAGTTGCAAAACAAGAACCCAGCACAAGCATGAATGTCCACTAGCAAGATAATAGGAATGTTATTACAAAATACTCAAAAGTCGGCCTTAAGGCCTTACAAAATGTTTCACTTGTCTTTTACATGATTTCCAAACCTCGGCACGCAGGCCGGCCATACATGAACAAAACATAAAACATTTCCATTCGGGCCTTCGAGGGCCAGCTTCGCAAAAAGGGCTTTAGCCCGCTATTGACCGCTTGGTCCAGCTGCACCTGCAAGCAAACAAACCACCGCACGGTGGCAAACAAAGCAACGGTCAGCAATGCTGACCAAATTATAACGATCCCGCCCCCAACTCGGGGCGGCGATGCTCCTTCCCTGCATTTCATTAGCACAAGCGAGCAATGCATATAATCATAGCCATTTCATCACAGACGTTGGCTCGTACGGCCACACGTCCCGTGCACTCAGGGCACATTCTCGGTGAACCGGTCGATGTTACGTCAATTGAAGCCATTAACATTCCGGACTCACCACCGCCACTAGACGGCCATTCCTATGAGCAATTCGTCTTCATGGTATTGGTCACGTCAATTTAAGCCATCGACCACCGAAGACTCACATCTATGCCAACGGCGAGTGCCATGTACTTTAGGTCTCTCTAACCCGAACGACATAGAGCGGGTACGGCTCCATCTAACCCGTGCTCACATCGCAACGGCAATTTAAGCCATATGCGCGGGTCAAACTTTCACCGAGTCCCATTCTAACACAAGTCACATAACCCCGTTATGTTCAAGTTGGCTCTCAGGCCACCAAGTTGGCAAGACCTCGTGTCCGCCCAGTTTTCCGGGTGCACCTTTGGGTTAGTCCCCAAGGCTCCCTGCTGCAATCTACCGTGTAGAAAACCCGAAAACACCAAATAGCACGGAGTCTTCTCCGGCCTTATGCAATGCAACATCACCGATCCGAACTACATGTCCGGGTAGGCTTCAACCAAAATGCCTATGTCCGTTCTCGCATACGGACTCTAAACAACGGGGACTTCACATATCTACCCGAAGGAACGCCTCCAACTCTCCGCAAACTCGCGAGAGCGGGCTTCCTATGCAAAGAAAAGAGCGACTCATGCTCAAGATGAGGATCGTTACCCTTGCGGTCCTCTTTGGCGCCATCGAAAAGTAATCGGATGGAAATCACCGCACTTGCGTTGCCTCCGTGGATCCGGAGTCGGCTTGCGATTCGGAGCTCCGAAGCTCCTCCAATGGCGGATCTAGCTCCTCTTCTTCTTGCCTTAGCTTTTCTTTCTCCAAGGGTTTGGAGAGATAACAAGTGGAAAAAGTGAGGGTTTTCTAAGTCAAAACCCGGGTATATCCCTTCAGGAACAACCCCCAGCCATTGGATCCTCAGTCAAAGAAATGAACGGCTTCGATTCGGGACTGAAATGCCCAATCTGGGCCGAACACGGCCTGGCACACGCCCGTGTCCAGGGTCGTGTGCCTCATTCGCCGTCAAAATCGAATCACCTGGAACCTCACACGGGTCTTGAACACGCCCGTGTTCGAGCTGACACGCCCGTGTTCCAACTGACACGGCCGTGTAGCTGGCCGTGTACCCCATGATTTTCTCCCGTTTTCAACCCGAGCACTGCACGGGTTCTAGGACACGCCCGTGTCCTTGCCCGTGTCACCTTGACACGCCTGGGCTCCAGGCCGTGTACAAGGTCTCGGCACTTCGCGGCTAAGTGTTGACACGGGTCGACACGCCCTGCGACACGCCCGTGTCGCAGGCCGTGTGCCATGTCTCGACACACTGTCGACACCAAAGTGTCGACTTCGCGGGACGAGTGTCGACACGGGTTGACACGCCCTGCGACACGCCCGTGTCGCAGGCCGTGTGCCGTGTCTTGACACAACGTCGAAGCACTATGTCGACTTCACGGCTAAGTGTCGACACGGGTCGACACGCCCTGCGACACGCCCGTGTCGCAGGCCGTGTGCCCAGTCTCGACACAATGTCGAGACCAAAGTGTCGACTTCACGCCTTAGTGTCGACACAGGCTTGACACGCCCTGGGACACGCCCGTGTCCCAGGCCGTGTGCCTGCAGCCAGAACTCAAACTGGCCCAAATTATTCCCCTCTGCTCCTTTGAGTTTCGGGGCGTTACATGGGTAAGGTCACTAATTACAGACTTACATTAATAACAAAGCAATAAAACATATATCTGCCATGAAAAATTTAAATTTGCAGCAGATATATATACATAGTAAGCTTTGTCTCAGAAACATAACTAATCAGTTTTAAAAAAACAGAAAGACTGAAAACAGTTCATAATTTAATTCTTCTTCCTTTGTTCCTTGTGCTTCTCCTCTTTGGCTTTCTCTCCTAGCTGAGTAAACTTAATTTCCCTGTTAGGATAAGCTGCTTGAGCTTTTGTCATTGTCATGTCAGCAGCTCCAATGATATTTTTGGAGGTAGCCCTTGGCACTACAGCTTCAGGATGTAATTTCCTATAATCATCAACATTGAAAAATTTGTTAGCCTTAGCAAACCTGTTAAGCTCTTCCTTTCTGTACTTGGACATTGTAGTATATTCAGATGGATCCTTTCCTTCAGCTCTTGCTTTGTTGATCATGGATAGGCCAACTAATTTCTAGAATCTGGCCATCCTAGCAGTTGTAGTTGTCTCAGGATCTTCAAAGAGTACAGGAGGGGAAGCAGGTCTCTTGGGGCTTTCAGCCTTTTGATGTTCAGTTAATTATTGCTGTTGATGTTGTTGATGCTGCTGCTTTCCAGAAGAATAATGCCTTTGTTGGCTGCTTCCTGAAGAGGAGTACCTACCCTGATGTCTTTGATAGGTTTGAAACTGGGTAGTCCTCTGAGTTGAAGAACTGAAAGCACCAACAGCAGGTGGAGGAGGAGGAGGAGGAGGATCCTTTTTGTATCTTTGAGGAGATGGGGAATATCTCTTCCTTTTCTTCCTTTCCTTCTGTTGATTTTTGGACAGCCACATCCATGTTGGCATGCCCTTATAGGGTGTGATCTTCTGGAGTATATAGTATGGAGTGTCATTTGCTGGATTTGGTTTTGGGACAGGAGGTGGAGGAGCTTTCCTCTTCTTAGATACTTTCTTTTTCTTAGGCTCATCATCTGACTCCTCTTCATCATCATCTTCATCATCAGAATCTTGAGGAGTATCATATAAGGTATCAATGGCCTTTAGTACTGATTTATCAATGTGCTTTTCAGCCTGAATAGGAGCTGGAGAAGGAGTTGGAGGATGAGAACTGCATGGAGCTGGAGCTGGAACCGAAGGGCTATACAGAATAGTGCTTTCAGCCACTGTTTTATTTTCTGCTTCTATATCAGCCATGATCAATGCATCAAGATCAGACATGGGTGAATCATCCATAATAAAAACTGAAGCAGGAGGAGATGAGATAATGTGGGAAATAGCTCTGGGAGGAGATGGAATAGCTGGAACCTCTATAGCTGAAACCTCCGTTGTAAAAAAACTAGCCTTTAGTTGCTTGGCAACCTTGGGGCTTATGGGAGAGGTGTATGGGACTATAACTAAAGATGGCTTGATGCTGTACTCTGGAAGTTTATTTGAATAAGCTATATCAAAACTGCTCAATAAATTTAAAAGATCAACTGTGGGATTTATAATAAAATCACTAGCAGTTGCTATTTTCTCTGGGACCTGCTCATCTATTTCCATATCAGATTCAATAAAATGAATTAAATCAAATAAATCTTGATCAGCATCTCCATCTGCTTCTGCTGCTGCTTTTTCTGCTGTGTCTGCTGCCGTATCTACTACTACTGCTATTACAGCTGCCTGTGCTACTCTTTCTGCTGCTGCTTCTTCATTGAGTATCTCCCCTACCTGGTTTCAGTGTAAACTAGAGCCAGGCCCCTAACTGAAGTGGGAGGAGCAAAAATAGCAGATATCTTATCAGCAAGAGAAGATATGGAGGTAGCAAGTGGTGAAATAGCCTCTGCTATAATTATTTTGAGGAGGGGAGTAAGAAGTCCATTGAGAGATGGAATAATGGAGGGGTCCAATGACAGAGAGGTAGAGGGTTTTTCAGTAGAAACAAAAGGAGGGATGGAAGATGCTAGTGGAGGAGGAGGTAGAGAATCTATCATTGGAACATCTGGGAGAGAAGAAGTATGGAAGGGGGATGTGAGCAGAATAAAGGAATGGAGGGAGGAGATATTGGAGGGGGGAATGGCAGCCAAATGGGGTGGGAGTGGAGATGAGGGTGGTGATGGAACTGTTATATCATGTTGGGAGGGTGGTGAGTTAGGAAAGTGAGTGGGAGGATAGATGTACTGGGGATGAGGGAGGTGTAGGAGTATGAATGGTGATTTGAACTATGGAGGGGAGTTGTTGTACCATCTGAGGTTGAGGTGGGATTGCTAGAGGTGAGGGAGGTGGAGGAGGGAGATCTGTAGCAGGGTGGGAATTGGCTGAAGCAGCCCTGGTACTCTCAGAAGGCCTGGTGGTGGAGGAGGAAGCCTTGGAGGGCTTGGTGATGCTCCTCTCCCACTTGCCAACTAGCACACAAGTGAGCCTCTTGTAGGCATTGATGAATATGGTCGGGGAGACCAATGATTCAGCAGCCTTTTCCTTTAGGAAGATGCCTAGAATTCTACCAAAACAAACCTCCTTTTTATTGTTCTTTTTCTTAATCACCTCAAACAAAATCAGAGCCCAGTTCACCTTCTTCTTGTTTACCACAGCACAAATTACCAGGAATTGGTGTCAGGTTATGTAATCATGTGCAGTGTGTTTCCCCAGCAACACTATCCCCACAATGTCTGATAGAAATTTGAACTCGGCAGACAGGTGTTTCTTCAGCAATTTATTTGGGGTTTCTCCAGTATACCCCATCATACTCATCATCACATCAAATTCCTCAGTATCAATTTCTAACTCATCTTCACCGTTAATTAATCCAAAAATTTCTGTGAGAATGGCGGGAGTAAGTGGAACAGCATTACCAGAGATTATGCCAGTCATAGAGTTCTCATCTATGGTGGAAGTATAGACCCACTCTCTGATCTCAACGCCAGATATATTGATCCCGGTGGACAGCATATTCTTCAATTGTTGTTCTTCAAGGAGTTGCGGGATGTCCAGAAAGATAGGGTCTGAATGTTGGAAGGAATCAAAATCGACATCAAACCCAGTGTCGAATTTCATTACTGTGAGGCTGCCTACTGGAATCGCCATTAGTTCACCTGCAAGAGAAAAATGAAGATCAAGTGCAATGGAACTGAAAGCACGGGACGGAGGTCGAAGAAAACCTAGATATAAGATTTTCTGGAATATGAATCAACAAACTCCTTTCCACGAAAAGTAAATATTTCTTCGATCTGAGATCGACAAAATAATTTGTAGTTAAATAATTCGTCGAGCTCAGTCTGAAGATTTGAAGACATTTCGTCGAGCTCCGTTCGACGAAAGTTTTCTGAAGTAGATTTATCACTCTCCGTTTGACGAAAACATCTTCACTCACAAAGAGTTCGTCGATCTCCATTCGACGAATATCTCAAGAACTTTTCCCAGTTCGTCGAGCTCCGTTCAACGAACTTTGAAAAATTTGTCGAGTGTAGACAGAAGTTAAATCAAGGCTTCTCCATTGATCATGCCCAACTGATTTATAAAGAACAAGTGATTCCTTTCATCCAAGGGTTTGGTGAAAATATCAGCTCTTTGTAAATCAGTGTAGATATAGACAAGTTTGATTTTGTTTTTGTCTACACACTCTTTAATGAAATGATGCCTAATGTCTATATGCTAAGTCCTACTGTGATGGACTGGATTCTCTGCTATGGATATAGTACTTGTGTTATCACATAGTAGAGTTGAATTATTTAAGTTGAACCCATAGTCTAGGAGTTGGTTTTGAATCCACAACATCTGGGAACAACAACTGCCAGCTGCTACGTATTCTGCTTCAGTAGTTGATGTGGACACAAATGATTGTTTCTTGTAGAACTAAGACAGTAATCTCATACCAAGGAACTGACAAGTTCCTGAGGTACTTTTCCTGTCAACCCTACATCCAGTAAAGTCAGCATCTGAATACCTAGTTAAATCAAATTCTGAAACAGTAGGATACCAAAGGCCTAGACTAGGACAACGCTTTAAATATATCAAAATTCTTTCTAGAGAAACTAGCTGAGATTCTTTAGGGTTCACTTGGAACCTAGCACAAAGCATGTGGCAAACATTATACTAGGTCTGCTAGCTGTAAGGTATAATAGAGACCCAACAATGCCCCTATATAACTTCTGGTCAACAGGTTTCCCATGTGGATCAAAATCTATTATAGCATTAGTAGTCATAAGTGTTTTCTTTGTTGAGGCATCAGCCATCCCCAACTTTTTAAGAAGCTCTTTAGCATATTTAGCTTGGGAGATGAAGATGCCATCAGGTAGCTGCTTCACTTGGAGACCAAGGAAGTAGGAGAGCTCACCCATGCTACTCATCTCAAACTTAGAATGCATGAGGTCAGAAAACCTCTTGAATAATTTAGAGTCAGTAGACCCAAATATGATGTCATCCACATAAATTTGTACAAATAAGATTTTATCCTTATGGTGCTTAGTGAATAATTTCTTATCTACTATGCCTCTAATGAATTCATACTCTATCAGAAAGCTAGCTAACGACTCATACCAAGCTCTTGGAGCTTGCTTTAGACCATAGAGGGCTTTATGCAATCTAAATACATAAGAAGGATGGGTTGGTGAGATAAAATATGGAGGTTGTTCAACATAAACCTCTTGTTTTAGCACTCCAATTAGAAAGGCACTTTTCACATCCATCTGGTAGACCTTAAAGTTCTTATAGGCAGCATAGGTAAGAAAGATTCTAATTACTTCTAACCTTGTAACTAGTGCAAAGGTTTGATCATAGTCTATGCCTTCTTCTTGCCTGTAACCTTGAGTAACAAGCCTAGCCTTGTTCCTCACAATTGCACCATGGGCATCTAGTTTATTTCTATATACCTATTTGGTTCCAATGACAGGGTAGTCTTTGGGTCTTGGAACCAAATCCCAAACTCTACATCTCTCAAACTAGTTGAGTTCTTCTTGCATTGTAATGATCCAGTGGGGATCTTGCTCAGCATCTTTTTTGGATTGAGGTTCAACTTGAGAGAGAAAACAAACATGCATCATATCTTAGTTGAGTTGATGCCTTGTCTGTACACCTACTATTATATCTCCAATCACTTGGGATCTAGGGTGATCCCTTAGTGTAACAAGATCAGTGGGTGAAGTTAGTTCAGCAACAACATTTGGATTTAATTCCTCTTGTCGAATTATGTTTGCTGTTGACTGAGGTTCAGCCTCTTCCAAAGATTCATCTTCATTGTCCTCAACAACTTGTGGAGGAGAGGGTGCTATAGCTTCTTGTGGAAGGTTTAATTCACCCATTTTCTCACACAAGTGAGGTACCTGCAAAGTGTTACTGGTAGAAATCTCTTTCTCCTTATAGGACATGTTAGTTTCATCAAAAGTAACATGAATTGATTCTTCATTTTTTAAGGTAGATTTGTTAAACACCCTATAATCTTTGCTTACTTGGGAATATCCTAGAAAAATTCCCTCTTCAGCCTTAGCTTCAAACTTTCTAATATATTTCTTGTTATTATTATGTATATACATACACATCCAAATATTTTAAAATAAGTGTTTTTAGGTTTCTTCCCTTTAAGTAATTCTTAAGGAGCCCTATTCTTATGTTTATGTATCAAACTTCTGTTCAGTACATAATTTGTTGTGCTTAAAGCCTCTGCCCAAAAGGATAGTGACATATAAGCATCTGTAAGCAATGTGCCTGCAGCTTCAATCAGGATTCTATTCTTCCTTTCAGCTACCCCATTTTGTTGGGGAGTTCTAGGAGCTGAGAAGCTGTGCCTGATACCTTCCGTCTCATAGAACTCGTGCATAAGAAGAGACTCAAACTCTGTACTATGCTCACTTTTGATCAATATAACATGAGTATAGTACTCAATCTGTATGGTCCTGATAAAATCTGTAAGAACTTTAAAGGTATCTGACTTAGATCTCAGAAAGAACACCAAAGTGAATCTTGAGAAGTCATCTACAATGACTAAAGTATAGGATTTCCCTCATAGGCTTTGTACAGCAATAGGTCCAAATAGTTCCATGTGTAGCAAGTACATGATCCTAGGTGAATCACTTTTATTAACTGATTTAAAACTAGATTTAGTTTGCTTGCCTAGTTGATAAGCCCTGCAAGGGCCTTCCTTCTTGTAGGGACCAAAAGGTTAGCCTCTTACAAGACTGTCTTTAGATAACCTAGCAATAGTTTTCATGTTTACATGTCCTAGTCTTTTATGACATAATTCATTTTGAGTGCAAACAATATTAAGCAGACAAATATCTGAAATGGCAGAATGAAAATCAACTAAGTATATGTTTCCTTGTCTATTTCCAATTAAAACTTTTTGTTTTCTTTATTAAAAATAATACAGGATGTAGAGTCAAAGTGTACCTGATAACCTTCATCACATAATTGGCTCATAGAGATGAGGTTATGCTTGAGTCCTTTTACATAAGTCACCTTCTTGAATGTGACTGCTCCAGTCCTTACTTCTCCATAGCCTTCAGACTGGCCACACTTTGAATAACCAAAGATAACCTTTGGTCCCAGCTTGGAATTGTAATTGTGTAAGTTGTCCTTACTGCCAGTCATGTTCTTGGAGCAACCACTATCCCGATAACATAGTTGATTAACAACTGGACAGCTCTTAACCTGCAGGGAAAGTAATTAATTGTTCTTGACTCAAGTTAGCTTGAGTCCTTTGTTTTGCAGATGGGAAAAACTTGAATCACGGAGAATTCAGGTTGTGATTTATATCCTAGTGGGTGGTATCTTCAAGGTGGAATTATCCAATCAGCATGTGGGTTAAATGGTTTCCTAGTTTGATTAGAATTGTTATAATTGTGATTTTTACTAAGTCTGACTGGGTTCGACGAATAGTTGTGAATTCGTCGACCAGAGTTTGACGAAATGGGATGAGATCGTCGATCTCTGCCTAGAGAATGAACATAGTCAGCTTCTGTGCACCAAGTTCGTCGACCTCTGCTCGACAAACCATACACCGTTCGTCGATTGCAGTAAGACGAATGATTATTATATAGATTTGCGTTTAGCTTTCATTGACTTGAGTTAGACGAACTTGCCAATTTCGTCGATCTGAGTTTGACGAAATCTGCTGAACTTTGTTTTTGTCTAAGGTTTTCTGATTTTGATTTTTCTTGTTTTTATGTGTGATTTCAGTTTGATTGTTGTTCATTACTTTTTTATTCTTAGCTAACACAAATTTAATGGGGGTTGATAATATGTTCTTCTTGAGAATGGGGGGTAAACTTGATGATGCACCCAAGCCCAGCTTGCCATTTAGTCTGGCATTGACTGTGCTTGTGATGTCCATCAGCTTAAGGCTTCTCAAATTGAGAGATTCCTCAAGTTGTTTGGCCTCACATAGCTGTGTTTTCAAAGCAATGATTTGTTCATTAGCTAGTGTAAGTTCATCTTTCAGCTTAGAGTTTTCAGAAATCATAGTTTCTTGATTAGCTAATTTTTCCCTAAGTGTTTTGATTTCTTTTTCAGAGTTTATTAAATCAATACACATGGTTTTGAATTCAAATTTGAAAGCATCAGAATTATAGTCAAATGATAAAAGTGCCTGATCAGCTTCTGTTTCTGAAGCTTCTTTATTTTCAGATTCTTCTTCATCTGATTGACTTCTGGAGGGATCTATGGTCGTGAGGCAGACTTCTTTGGCCCTTGCCTCTTCTTCTACTTCACTGGAAATTGAAGATGTGGATTCATCCTCAGTTTCACTCCAGGATTCAGCTACAAAGTCTTTCTCCTTCTTCTTGTATTTGCTGGAGGAAGGTCTTGAACTTTGTTGTCTTCTTGTATCCTTCTCTCTTCTCTTCTCTTTCTTCTGATTCTCTGGACACTCTGAGATGAAGTGTCTAGGTTTCCTGCAGCTAAGGCAAACTACCTCTTTAGTAGGGGTTTTGTCATACATTGGCTTATCATCATGCCTGGATGACTTTCTTCTGAAATCTTTCCTTGTCATTTTATATAATCTTTTGGCAAGCAGACTTGTCAACTCTTCATTGACTGTTGAGGCTTCAGATTCTTCAATAGCCTTGAATGCCAGGTTGTGTTCCTTCCTGGCTGGTGGAGGTGTCCTTTGCTCTGCTGCTTCTCTGGATTTAATGAGCTGCTCATAGGAATTGAGCTTTCCCAAAAGTGGTTCAGTGGAAATCTCATTTAATCTACTGGCCTCCTTGATTGGCCAGATCCTTGAGTCCCATGAGCTTGGGAAGCACATTAGGATTTTGTCATTCACCTCAGTGAGGGTGATGTCCTTATCCAGGGTCTTCAGCTCATTGATGATTGAGCTCAGCCTGTTGTACATATCTGCAACAGATTCAGCTTCATCTTTCTTGAAGTTCTCATATTGGGATATGAGATTGGATCTTCTATCTTTCCCCTCATCAGCTAATCCAGTTACCATTTGGTTGAGAGAGTCCCAAATGGCCTTAGTTGATGTGCATTCTGCCACTTTTTGGAAAATATCATCTGACATTGTTTAGGCCAAAATGTTCATGGCCTTGGCATCAGCAACCTTGGCTTTCTTTTGTGCTTCAGTCCACTCAGGTGGTGGAACTGCATTGGTGCTTGAAGTTACAATGAAAGTAGATTGTTGAGGAGGACCTGTCAAAATGGAATTGTAGATGTCCTCATCAATTGAATTCATATATAACTTGATTCTTGCCTTCCAGATGCCAAACTTATTTAAGTTGCATACTAGAGCTCTGGTGCTTGCATAATATTTGTTCTGTGCCATGCTGTGAATATATATCTAATAGAGATAAAACTCAGATCTAACTCAGGATCTTTTAATTCAAGGTTTAGCTTATACAACCAAAGGTACCTTGCACTGATACCAATTGAAAGTAAGGGCTAGATCTGAAATAATCTAAGGGGAGGGGGGGGGGTGAATAGAGTATCCTGAAAAACTTAGAAAACTTCTGTTGTATAAAAAACTTAGTCCTAAAATAAAATAATCTATCACAGAGTCGAGTGGGATGGTCCGGGGAGCTTTGGCTCGGTGGTTATACATCAAGGTTGCATGTGCATAAAGTAAAGGTGGTGGGTCTTCGGTATTGGAGAGTCGATGCACTGACGCCAATTCGTTGACTCGGCAAGTGTGGTTTAGCACTTGGCCAAGTAAAGTCTGTTGCGCCAGCCGGAAAGAGTACGCAGGAGCTCCGCTTAGTGCACCAATGTTGAGGCGTACAATAGGTCTGAATTATAGTGCAATTACCGGTTTAGTGGTGGGCGGGGTCCAACCCACCGCTTCCGTTTGCCACTACGGAGGTATCCTGGGAGGTTCGGCTCCAGAAAGTGGGAACTAAAGGTCTGTGTACACAGAGTCGAGGGGTGTGTTGCACTTGCATGTTCACAACATGACATGATTATATTTCATAGCATAACCATTGTATTCAACCCTGACACATATTGTATAAAGTGGTATGGGATGCTTTATACAATAGGCCCTGTAAAACGACCCCTTGGTTTATAAGTCATGCGAGCGTGCTTATAAGTTAAGGTTTATTTCAGAAATCTTATATGCATGCTTAACAGAAAACCGACACCCTATCGTATAAACAGGTATGGGACACTTTATACGATAGGAGCCCTGCAAAAGACCCCTCGGCTTATGTGTTATCGCATAAGTTAAGGTTATTTTTCCTGCTTAACTTCCCTTGCTTTTATCGCTGCCTTATATAATATTGGACTGCTAGTTTAGTTTGGCCGCCATCCGATCATTCGTTATTCTCCACCTTCATGTCCTCGCATTTCCTCCTCCCATCTTGGTGCCTAGGTGCCATGGGGGAAGGGGAGGGGATGATAGGACTTAGTCTTTTAGACTAACGGTTTTCGAACCACATCATTTTAGGGAACCGTGGAGCCCAGCATGGAGGAGCAGCCCCGGAGGTCGACGCGCTTGGAGATGGGGCAGTCTAGTACCGGTATTCAGACGGCAGGGAATGTGAGTCCTGGCCCCTACTAGTTATATTAGTTGTGCTTCCGCGATGAGAGATTTGTAGTGAGGACATTGATGTACTGGGCATGAGTCCAAGATTCTTAGTATTTTTGTTATATATGTGGACACACCCTTTGTGGAGATTATATTAACTATATATGTGATTTTTTGTGGACTTGTCTTTTAATTATTTGCTATAATTGTGATCGATTTGGCCGGCAGGATCGGCGTTTTGTAGTGATAACCTTTCCGGACGTGGAGGTGTCATCGCAAAACGGCGGTTCTGGGCATAAGACCCCGTGGTTTTAAAAAGGAAAAAAAGGTGGTCTTACAATAGGACAATGGAAGACATGCTTTGCATGTGCGTCCTGGACTTTGGGAAGCAGTGGGAAGACCACCTATACTTGGTGGAGTTTGCGTACAACAATAGCTACCAGGCAAGCATACAAATGGCGCCCTTCGTGGCCCTTTATAGCAAATAATTAAAAGACAAGTCCACAGAAAATCACATGTATAGTAAATATAATCTCCACAAAGGGAGTGTCCACATATATAACAAAAATACTAAGAATCTTGGGATCATGCCCAGTACATCAATGTCCTCACTACAAATCTCTCATCGCGGAAGCACAACTAATATAACTAGTAGGGGCCGGGACTCACAGTCCTTGCCGTCTGAATACCGGTACTAGACTGCCCCATCTCCAAGCACGTCGACCTCCGGGGCTGCTCCTCCATGCTGGGCTCCACGATTCCCTAAAATGATGTGGTTCGAAAACCGTTAGTCTAAAAGACTAAGTCCTATCATCCCCCGCCCCTTCCCCCATGGCACCTAGGCACCAAGCGGGGAGGGGAAAATGAGAGGACATGAAGGTGGAGAATAACAAATGATCAGATGGCGGCGAAACTAAACTAGCAGTCCTATAGTATATAAGGCAGCGATAAAAGCAAGGGAAGTTAAGCAGGAAAAATAACCTTAACTTATGCGAGAACACATAAGCCGAGGGGTCTTTTGAAGGGCTCCTATCGTATAAAGAGTCCCATACCTGTTTATACGATAGGGTGTCGATTTTCTGTTAAGCATGCATATAAGATTTCTGAAATAAACCTTAACATATAAGCACGCTCACACGAGCTTATAAACCAAGGGGTCGTTTTGCAAGGCCTATTGTATAAAGCGTCTCATACCACTTTATACAATAGGTGTCAGGGTTGAATGCAATAGTTATGCCATGAAATACAATTATGCCATGCTGTGAACATGCAAGTGCAACACACCGACTTGACTCTGTGTACACAGACCTTTAGTTCCCCCTTTCTGGAGCCGAACCTCCCAGGATACCTCCGTAGTGGCAAACAGAAGGGGTGGGTTGGGCCTCGCCCACCTCTAAACCGGTAATTGCACTACCAGTCAGACCTATCGTACGCCTCAACGCTGGTGCACTAAGCGGAGCTCCTGCATACTGTTGTTGGCTGGCGCACCGGGCTTTACTTGGCCAAGTGCTAAACCACACTTGCCGAGTCAACGTACTGGCGTCGGTGCATCGACTCACCAATACCGAAGACCCACCACCTTTACTTTATGCACATGCAACCTTGATGTAAACCACCGAGCCAAAGCTCACCGGACCAACCCGTCCGTCACCAACTATAACCGAGTCAAAGCTCATCGGGCCAACTTACACATCTCCTAACCCAAAGAGCCTACTGCCCGAGTGACCTAACCTAACTCCCACAACTTCGGGGAGTGTGAGTGAAACCCTAGATTACTTCTATTTACTCTTGCATTTCAGTTTTACCTACAATTTTAGTTATCCTAGGACTGCCCAAGGTATACCCCGTGAAGGGCTCTGGAAGGCACTAGGAACTACGATAAGATTACGCCCAAAGCTCCCTTTCAAAAGGCACTTACTATTATTGGTTGCTACCAGATTTCCCAACCCTTAATTAATTTACTGGATCTAACCCTAGTCCATTAGACACTTCCTCCCTACGGGAAGGACGATCTTTTGCCGATCGCGAGCACCACAGGACACCAGCCATTCCAACCCCTTACTCATCCCAACTTCCAACCATGAACTCTTTTTCATTCATACAAATTAGAAAACATGTAACCCCAAATAGTGTGCCCCAATTCTTACTCCAACACAATTTCTGCGATTTACTAAATGCAGACCAACCTATGCTATATGAAATGTATAATGTGAGGTACACAAAATAATCCCCCAGTACCCCTATAATAATTATTGGAAGGCTATAATGATATTTTTAGCCTGAACCCAGAAATTCATAATTTTTCTAAATTAGCAGATAATTTATTTATTTATTCTAATAATCGAAAAGTCCAAGTTTGAACATGAAATACCCATTTAATACAAGAAAATGCTCTACAAAATTTATGATAAATTCAAAATGACTATTCAACGTAAAATCCAGTGTCTCCTAATTTTCCAGCAGGAAATAAGCTCTGAATAAATTATATATCAAATCCCCCAAATTATGGGTTTGTAAAGTATATATTGCAAATAATCATCTAAAAATCATGAATTAATTTCTCCTAGTGGATAATGACCTAAAAATTATCAGAGCCCCAATTTCACAATTTTGCAACAAGTAAATAACTCAAAATAATTTATTGACCATAATTGCCCTTTTTAATACTTGTGAAGGAAATACTAAAGTTTTTCAACTAAAATTTATAACAAAATTCAGGAACAACCATTATGACTTAAAACAACTCCTGCCCAAGTTTCATAAGTCTAGAATAAACAGTATGATCATAATAAATAAAATACCATTTAGGGCCACATCATGTATAACAAAGGGGGTGCTAGTAATATTACTCATAAAATTCCAATAAATTCACCAGATGTCCTAACTAACTTAAAATCCATGGTACCTAAGTTTCACACCTTTTTAGTAAGTTTTGGTGGCTTATTCTACACAAAAGGTGGATATTCCCTAAACTAGGGTTAGGGATTTGAGATGTTCATCCATCTCCAAATCGTCTAAGATTCATATCAGAGGGCTTTGACTACCCTATCATCATTTCTACCAAGTTGCAAGATCCCACAAGGGTATTTGACCTCATGCCCTTCACAACACTCAAAAGCCCCTCCTTAGGGTTTAAGTTTGGATCCTAGGGAAAAACTACCCTAGACCACCACATCATTTCTGCCAAGTTGCAATTATCAACCTCTATTGAGGTGATTTGACCACTCAACCTCAAGGTGCACTTTTCACTTAAGAACGCCTCATTAATGTAAAATTATGGTTAGTTAATTCCCTATCCAAAACACGTCCAAATGAGGTGAAAATTTATATAGAGACATATCATGAGGCCAGGGACCACTCACGAAACTTTGGGAGGGTTTGGAAGTAATTAGACCACCTAATTAAATTACCCTATTATTATTAAATAAATGATAAAACCATAGACAAAGTATCTCCAAAAATTCCCATGCTAATGGTGACCCCTTGCCCGAATTTCACGTCATTTGGAGAAGGAATGAAGAATGGGCACCCTTTTTAATTTCAGGATAGCCCTAGGAATAGGTCCCACCACAATGGGTGCCCTAGTCCAACCAGAGGTCCAAATTGGTTCAAATTAATTTTGAATTAAAGTAGACACGTGGGGATACAAATTTAATGTTGGTTAATCTTTCTGTAGAGGGGCCTAAGTATTTTTAAAAATTAAAACCATTAATTATAAATAGTGTGACAAAAATCATTAAGATGCATTATTAAATCCTATAGTTTGAAAATCATTTAAGCAAGAATCTTGACGCAATTTGGATGGCATCTGGTCGTCTTCCACCTCCAGCCGATGGCCTGGATTGGATCTTCCTGGAGCATCATCTAGCCACTGCCGTCGGCCATCCGGCCACCTCCCCGGCCGGCCACCGCCATCACCACCTCCGTTGAGGTGGTGGTTGTCGCCAGGCGGCGACTTGGCCGCCGGAGGGGCTTATTCCGGCGGTTCTACCAAGAAAATTCTCGGCCCAAAACCATGAAAACCAAGAACTGGTTCGGGCTCAATTGAGCCCGAACCTTGAACCTAAACATTGTTATGATCTAGCCATGAGGTAAGGAGAGGAGGAGGACCTTGCCGACGGCCTGAGGTCGAGAAGATGGCCGGAAAGCCATTCCTGAAGGCGGCGCCGCTCGGTTTGTGCAACTGCACAGTGGGGGGGGGGTGCTCGATTTATTCAGGTAGGGATTGGGAAAGCCTTCTCTCGACCCACTGATGGTGTTTAAAGCCTCAGTTGGGGAGGGTAGGGGCTGGATTATTAATGCCCATTAAATCCAGTATTAGCTATGCTCGGCCATGGAGGATGGGGGTTGAACCAGGCCTTGGTGGACAAGGAATTGACTGGAAACTTCTCCCCTTCCTCAGGGGAGTCGAATTCAACCATTAAGGGTGGCCTTTAGCCTAGCTCCCCATGGCCGAGCGCCCTTCATTCCCCCTCCTTCTTCTTTCTCTCTCCTCCACTAACATGGAATGGAGCTCACCCTCTTTCCTAGTCACCAATTTGACTCGGTCAATCTGTAGAGCTATTTGCAGCCCATCTATGCACATTATTCCCTAAAGGAGCCACATGAGGAGGCTTTGGCTTGGGCTAGCCCCTTTTGGGCTAGGTTGACTCAAAGTAGTCTTGAGTTGACTATTGTCTTTTTGAACTTTTGGGTTGCCACCAATGGATCCTTGGTGACCCATTGATCTCCCCTAAGGCCTAAGTAGGGTTGGGTAGGGCTGACTTGGCACTCTGGAGGTCACCTACCCTTAGGAAGGGTACTTTGCCCAAATTAAGATTAGGGTTGACTTTGGTCAATTTAGCCACTAGGGCTGACCCCAATGGGGCCTTGGTGACCCACGGACCTCACCTTATGGTTAGGGGGTATAAATGAGGTCCACCTGGCTAGGGGATGGTCAATTGACCCAATATAGTTCAGTTTGACCCAATTAGGGCTAGAGTTGACTTTGGTCAACGTAACCACCTTGAATGTCCTCCAAGGGTCCTTAGTGACCCCTTGACCCCATTTTAGGTGTAGGAGGACCCTGGTAGTGTTAGTTGGGCTTAACTAGGGCACACTGCCCTTAATTAGGGCACCTTGCCCAATTTCAGCCTAGAGTGGTCCTAGATCAACTTGGCCACCCTGAGTCGACTCCAATGGGCCCCTAAGGTTCAGATGAACATTACAATGGATTGGTGAGGCCATGGTGGTGTCTTGAAGTCTAGGTGAAGCCCCATGATCAGCTTAACTAGGGTTCATAAATCTACTATTTGCAGACTATAGTGGTCTCACCTACATCCCTAGGTCTACTTGGCCTTCTTAGGCTTCCTAGGGTTTTATCATAACCTAGTCATGAAAAAACCACTCCTAGGGGTCTAGTTGTTTGAGGGATGTTACACCTATTGACCCTCTCAGTTTGCCCATCTGTTTGCGGATGAAAGACTGTGTTGAAATTCAGTTTTGTTCCCAACATCTGCTACACCAACCTCCAATCATTGGATGTGAAACACCCATCTCGGTCTCTCACGATGCTACGGGGCACACCATGAAGCCGTACTATGTTATCCACATATAACTTTGCCAATTTCTTCACCGGATCATCCTTCCTATGCGAATGAAGTGCGACACCTTCGTTAGATGATCTACGACCACCCAAATGGCATCGTTCCCCTTTTGTGACCTTGACAGCCCGTGCACAAAGTCCATAGTAATGTTGTCAAACTTCCACTCCGGAATAGACAATGACTTCCAGAATCCTCCCAGCTTTTAGCATTTCGCCTTCACCAAGGCGCACGTCAGACACTTCGCCACGTACAGTGCCACATCCTTCTTCAGTCCTGGCCACCAAAAGAATTTCTTCACGTCGCGGTACATCTTCGTGCTCCCCGGATGAATCATGTACTTGGTATGATGCGCCTCGTACAAAAATTACACACGCAAAGTGCCCACATTCAGGACTCACAGACAACCGTCTTTCCAAAGCAATCCATCCACAACCTCATATTTGGAATTTGACCCATCCAAAGCCTCTATCATGAGCTGCTTCATGCTGCTATCCACATCCAAAGCCTGTCGAATCCGATCAGACAGGTCATACTGAACTTCCGTCCCGTTCAATAGCGCTTCAGCACTCGACTGCTTGTCTACGCAAGAGATCTCCAACGCCTCCAACTCCCAAACCAACCCCTCGTCATGGACCGACAGCCAATTGGCTTGAGCTGGGGCCCAGCAACTCAACGCATTCGCAACCGCATTGCGTTTACCAGGCAGGTAATGGATCTTGAATGTGTAGTCCCCTAGGAACTCCATCCATCTACGCTGCCGCATGTTTAGATCCTTCTGATTCAACAAATATTTCAGGCTTTTATGGTCGGTA
The DNA here is from genome assembly GCA_039583875.1 of Platanthera guangdongensis. Taxonomy (NCBI): domain Eukaryota; kingdom Viridiplantae; phylum Streptophyta; class Magnoliopsida; order Asparagales; family Orchidaceae; genus Platanthera; species Platanthera guangdongensis. The sequence continues at coordinate 80,966,219 of CM077166.1, forward strand.
TAGATACCAACCCTCACCCCATACAAGTAGTGCCTCCACAGCTTCAAGGCAAAAATCACGGCCGCTAACTCCAAGTCATGGACCGAATAATTCCTCCCATGCACTTTCAGCTATCTAGAGCCATACGCTATCACACTTCCGTGTTGCAGTAGCACATAACAAAAGCCACTGCCCGAAGCATCGCTATAGATCTCAAAACCTTCGGTCCCACTCGGCGAACTCAGCACAGGCGCCGTGGTCAACCGACACCTCAACTCCTCAAAAGCTCGTGCGCACTCTGGCGTCCAAATGAACTACTACTCCTTCCTCATCAAAGCCGTGAGGGGTAACGCTATCCGCGAGAAGTTCTCCACGAAGCGCCTGTAATAGCCGGCAAGCCCCAGAAAACTCCGGACTTCCGCTACCGTAGCAAGAACAGGCCACTCCCATATTACAACAGACTTCGCCAGATCCACTGCAATGCCCTCTCCACTGACTATGTGACCAAGGAACGCCACTGAAGACAACCAAAACTCGCACTTGGAGAACTTGGCGTACAATTGATTTCTCCCCAGCATCTCCAGCACCAAATCCAGATACTTGAAGTGATCCTCCTCACTCTGCGAGTACACCAAAATGTTGTCGATGAAGACGGTTACAAAGTGGTCCGAGTACTCCATGAAAGTCCTGTTCATCAAATCCATGAACACCGACGGCACATTCGTCAGCCCAAATTTCATGAACGTAAACTCGTAATGCCTGTATCTCATACTAAAAGCTGTTTTGGGGATATCACTCTCCCTTATCCTCAGCTGATAGTATCCAGACTTGAGATCCAACTTTGAGTACACTGTTGACCCGACTAACTGATCGAACAGATCGTCAATCCTCAGGATCGGGTACTTGTTCTTCTCTGTTAGATTGTTCAACTCCCGATAATCAATAAAAGTCTTAAGCTCCCGTCCTTCTTCTTCACAAAAAGGAACGGTGTGCTCCTAGGCGACGAACTTAGATGCACATACCCTTGCTCCAACAACTCTTAAAGTTACACATTCAGCTCCGCCATCTCCTTAGGCGCTAGCCGATACGGAGAGCGTGACACAGTTTTAGCACCTGACACTAGCTCAATCGTGAAATCTATCTCCCGTTGAGGTGGGGCTCCAAGAAGATCGACAGGGAACACATCAGGGTACTCAACTACCACTGAAATACTGTCTAATGTAGGCTTAGGCTTTGCAACCTCCACTAGCGTAAAGAACAGCTCTGCACCGGCACGATCCGCCTTAACCACCTGAAGAGCAGACATCAATGTCTTGCTCGACCCTTTCAAGCCTTTAAAAGTCGTCTCACGTCCTGTTCCCAAATTGACTTCCTTGAGACTGTAATCAATATGAGCTTGCTTCTCCGAGAGCCAATCCATGCAAAATATTACGTCAAACTCCACCAGCGGCAGTAACGACGCTAGCAAATGGAACTCCTGACTCCCAATACGAATCTTAACGCCACAGATTCTATCTGCGCGCATCGAACACCCTGTTGGAACCCCAGTTATGATTTAGGAAAGGATCACTATTAGGTTTTCTTAGACTGACTCAAAATGTATAGTCATGGGTCATAGGTTTATGTCCAAGACTTGCTTCAGAAGGACTCTCCAGAATTGCTGAAAGAATTCTGAGAAATGCAGTTAAGATAAAGTCAGTAAATCAGCTCGACGATCGTCGAACGCAGTTCGACGAACGGCAAACTCAGGTCGACGAATTCTAAGATCCTTCTCTGAACTCAGGTCGACAAACACTGGTCTCAAGCAAGAAGTTCAGCTCGACGAATTCTGGTGGAGCTCGACAAACTCGGAGCTCAGGTCGATGATCGGTAAACTCAAGATAGATTCTCAGCTCGACCAAATAGAAGTTGAGCTCGACGATCTGTGAGCTCAGGCCGACGAATTCTGTGCAGTTATTCCAGGCCTATTTATTTATAGTTGGCAGATCAACTCAGGAATTAATTACAGTTAATATGGAAATAGACGTTCAAATGCTACATTAAACATGGGCTGTTTTAGGAGTTAATTCAGGATCAATTCCCATAGCATCTTCTACTCTCGGGAATGTTTCTTCCGCCATCAAGACTAAGGAATTCAAATGTCCATATAGAAGAAGAGATAGACAGACAAAAAAAGACACGCAATACAGAGACAATAAGGAAAGTGACAACTATTGATCAACCAAGATAGAGAAGAAGTAGAACACTCATACCAATATCATCAAAGCAACTAGAAGCCCTAGAGTAGAGAAGTGACATCAATCTGAAGAAGAACATCCATTCATATCAAGAGTCTTCTTCTTCCTTATACTCTCCAGGATACTTCAAGGACAACAAACACCTATCAGTCAAGAAGTTCCTGAATCTCTGCTAGTCAAGGCTTCAAGCTTGAAGGCCTATCACCCTGAATCAAAGTTCTATCTCCCTGAACCATTCAACATCTCAGGGGGAGCTATTTGCTACCATCATATATCCACTAGTCTTCTCTCTGATTGTTAACAGAGAAGACACCATCATCTCTCACCCCTCTCTGTATAAAGGGTTGTCATCTCCCTTCAAAAGTGATTCTTGGTTATAGGTCACCTGACCAAAAGACTTGAGGATTGGTTTTTTAGCACCTGATCAAAAGCTCATTGGTGTCAGGCAGCTGATCAAAAATCTGAGTGGATTCCTACCAGGGTGGTAGAAGAGTGGATGCACCCAGGTTGGGGAACCACTATATATCCTTGTGTTTTCTGTGTTGCTTGATCTTCTTGCTTTATTTTTTGTGCTGTGAATTTTTTTATTGAAGTATATAACCCTAATTGGTTAAGTTAAGATCTATCCCCATAACTTTCAATTGGTATCAGAGTAGGTTACCTTGGTTGTACAGACTAACACCTGAACCAAAACGATCTGATAAATCTTATATTTCTTTAGAGTTTATCATGGCACAAAATGAAGAGTTTTCAAGCACCAGACTACCTATGTGCAATCTTGATAAGTTTGCAATATGGAAAACAATTATTAGGTTTTATATGGACACCATTGATGAAAACATCTTTAAATCTATTTTGTCAGGTCCAACTCAATCTCAGGCAACATCAAGCATCAATGTCGTTTCATCATCTCAATGGACAGATGCCCAGAAAAAGCTGAAGATTGCTGATGCACATGCAATGAACATTCTAGCACAATCAATGTCTGATGACATCTTTGAGGAACTTGCTAAATGTTCATCTGCAAAAGAAATGTGGGATTCTCTCACAGCATTGGCTGCAGGATCAGCTAACGAAAGAAACCTTAAAGCTGCAACCTGGAGTGATTCTAATGCTTCATCTTGCACAACTGAAGATGAAGAAGTAGCAAGAGTAAGAGAATTTTGCCTAATTGCAATAAATGCTTCTTGCAGCAACACTGATGCAGAAACAGACTCTGAAGAAGAATCAGAGTGTGAATCAGAAAAAGAAGATCAGGTAATATCTACCCTTGATCTTTCATCAGAAGAATTTAAGTTATTATGTAAAGATTTAATTCAATCTGAGAAGGAAATAAAACTTCTCAGAGAGAATTTAAATATTGTATCTTCAGAAAATTTAAAACTTAAACAAGATTTACAAATTGCTTTTGAAAAGATAAGTCTTTTATAATCATGTAAACTAAATGAAAAATTAGAGGTGATAAATAAAACTACTGAAGAATTGCCAAAGAGTAAATCAAATCAATATAAAAATCTTCAGAAAACCTTAGTTCAAAATAATTTGTCGAACGGAGCTCGACGAAATCAATACTATTCGTCGAACTCAGCTCGACGAACTATGAACATAGATTTTGATTTCAACTGTTCAGGAATCTATGGTCGATGAAATAGATATAATTCGTCGAACAGAGATCGACGAAAATGGAATACAGAATATCATTCCGTGAACAAAGCTCGACGAACTTAATAACATTCGTCGAACTCAGCTCGATGAAAGTACTTTAATTCGTCGAACTCAAGATTTCAGAAAAGAAACTTTTGTTCTCTTCAAAATTATCATCAAAGTCAGCATTCTAAAAATCCTTTCACTGAGTGGATAATCCCTCGTAGGAAATATCATCCACTTGGTTATCATAATCAACCTGAATATTCTTTTATTTCTAATTATTATAATAGAGAACCAGGACTCAAGGTAATCTGGGTCCAGAACTTTTAACATCTCTTTGCAGGACAAGGCAGGACAAGACATGCCTTACCACAATAGAGCAGTGGTATAGGACAATAATCAAAAGCTATAGTGTCAGCCATTATAGAGAATACTTTAGTGGCTGTATAATGAGAGATTATTTGAAAGGCTATAGCAGTAGAGAGTTATAAATTCTACTCAGATTTGGGCAAGGAATTTGGGCAAGGAAAAGTAAATAGGGGAGATTGTTTGTTTTATAAAGAGGAAACTACTTTGAAGGATGCAGCAATAGTTTTCTTTTATTTATTTAAATTTAAAGCACTTTTGTATATATGCTGAAAACCTTATCATTCAAGCAGATTATTTTTCCTTTGTATTTTTGTGTGTTTTTATGTAAATAGTGTCCTCACCCAAATAGGCGGAGACTGTTGGAACCCCAGTTATGATTTGGGTAAGGATCACTCTTAGGTTTGCTTAGACTGACCCAAAATGTATAGTCATGGGTCATAGATTTATGTCCAGGACTTGCCTCAGAAGTACTCTCCAGAATTACTGCAAGAATTCTGAGAAATGCAGTTAAGATAAAGTCAGTAAATCAGTTCGACGATCGTCGAACGCAGCTCGACGAACGGCGAACTCAGGTCGACGAATTCTGAGTTCCTTCTCTGAACTCAGGTCGACGAACTCTGGTCTCAAGAAGGAAGTTCAGCTGGACGAATTCCAGCATAGCTCGATGAACTCCAAGTTCAGGTCGACGATCGGTAAACTCAAGATAGATTCTCAGCTCGACGAAATAGAAGTTGAGCTCGACAATCTGCGAGCTCAGGTCGACGAATTCTGTGCAGTTATTCCAGGCCTATTTATTTATAGTTGGCAGATCAACTCAAGAATTAATTACAGTCAATATGGAAATAGCCGTTCAAATGCTGCATTAAACATGGGCTGTTTCAGGAGTTAATTCAGGATCAATTCCCAAAGCATCTTCTAATTTCGGGAATGTTTCTTCCGCCGTCAAGACTAAGGAATTCAATTGTCCATATAGAAGAAGGGATAGACAGACAGAAAAAGACACACAATACAGAGACAATAAGGAAAGTGACAACTAGTGATCATCCAAGATAGAGAAGAAGTAGAACACTCGGGCCAATATCATCAAAGCAACTAGAAGCCCTAGAGCAGAGAAGTGACATCAATCTGAAGAAGAAGAACATCCATTCATATCAAGAGTCTTCTTCTTCCTTATACTCTCCAGTATACTTCAAGGACAACAAACACCTATCAGTCAAGAAGTTCCTAATCTCTGCTAGTCAAGGCTGCAAACTTGAAGACCTATCATACTGAAGCAAAGCTCCATCTCCCTGAACCATTCAACATCTTAGGGGGAGCTATTTGCTACCATCATATATCCACTAGTCTTCTCTTTGATTGTTGACAGAGAAGACACCATCATCTCTCACCCCTCTCTGTATAAAGGGTTGTCATCTCCCTTCAAAAGTGATTCTTGGTTATAGGTCACCTGACCAAAAGACTTGAGGATTGGTTTTTTAGCACCTGATCAAAAGCTCATTGGTGTCAGGCACCTGATCAAAAATCTGAGTGGATTCCTACCAGGGTGGTAGAGCAGTAGATGTACCCAGGTTGGGGAACCACTATATATCCTTGTGTCTTCTGTGTTGCTTGATCTTCTTGCTTTATTTTTTGTGCTGTGAATTTCTTTATTGAAGTGTTTAACTCTAATTGGTTAAGTTAAGATCTATGCCCATAACTTTCACACCCATTCGGCAACAGCACATCCAGTTTATCCTTTGCCATCGAAGATGAAAGATATGGTACCTAAACACCTAGGGGGGGTGAATAGGTGACCTAATCCTTTTCTAACTTTGTTGGCAGCCAAACAGTTATATCACAGATTTCTAACTACCTTTGCACAGCAAACAGCAATAACAAAACATACACAGCTAATCCACAGCACAATCACAGCACAGCACACAGTGTTTTATAGTGGTTCCCCAAGATATGGGTACATCCACTTTCCCCCTTCGCCTATCTAACAGTGTACTAGATTCGGCCAAACTTCTCCACTGTCTCAGAACCCAAATTGGTTCCTACACCTCAGGCCCAAATCCTTACAACTCAGCTTTATCCCAAAGCCTACACTCAGCCACAAGGCCTACACTCAGCCAACCAAGGCCTACACTCAGCCAACAAGGCCTACACTCAGAGATCTCAATCTCCTACACTCAGGCTCACAAGCCCTACCCTCAGCCTTTATAATTATAGGCTTACAAATCACTCAGATCCAAAGGATCCTACAAGTTAAAATGTATTACAAATAATAACTCTACAACTCAGAAGTAAAAGAGGGGAGTTGAGAGTTTCTTGATGAGTTCTTGGAAGAACTCAGCTGGATTCACTCTGACTTAGCTTTCTTCAAAGCTTCTTGAGTAGAACTGAATAAGACTGAATCCTCCTGCAGTAGTTCCTTGACCTCTGCTACTTAAGATCCAGAATTGTATCTGAATCCTTCTTCTCAGCCTAGTTCCAGAGGCTGATTTCTTGGATGGAGCCCTCTCTCTCCAACTTCTTAGATCTGCAGTTGAACTGCTAGATCTTCTTGTGTTGATACTCTTTGTACCACTTTAATAATTACTTCAACAAGGTGATCAACCTTAACAATAATCTGATCAACAACTTCAACAACAGTTTCTGTAAACTGTGGGTGCCTATTTATAGGCCTTCTTCATGGTAACCGGCTGGTCCGGTTCATAACTGACTTCTGACATCTCTGACAGTTGCTGTAGACCGGCTGGAACGGCAGCTGTCAAGTCATCCAGTCACTTCTTGAAAATCTCTAACTGTCTGTAAGTGTCGAGACTTTCTGTCTTTAAGTGTCGACACTTATAGTCCAAGTGTCGACACATGTTGTGTAAGTGTCGACACAAGTCTACAAGGTGTCGACACAACTCCTTGTATGTCTCGACACAGATTCTTCTGCATGTGTCGACACTGAAATTGAGTGTCGACACAAGTACTTGTTCTTCTAGCTTTTGCTGAATTCTTCTATGTGTCGACACATCTCCTTTGTGTCGACACAACTTCTTGTGTTGTATCTGTTAAGTGTCGACACTGCTTCTGGATGTCGACACATAGTCTTCTATGTTGATTTTTGCTGAGTGTCGACACAGCTCCTTGTGTCGACACTTGATTCTTCTGTTGAGACTTCAGCTGAGTGTCGACACATTCCTTTAGTGTCGACACTTGTACTTAGAATATTTTGGAAATAATTCTGTTCTTTGCTAAGTGTCGACACAGCTCCTTGTGTCGACACTTTCTTCAAGTGTTGAGTCTTCAGCTGTGTGTTGACACATTGTTCTGGGTGTCGACACATACTTCAAATGCTAACTCTTCTATTGAGTGTCGACACATTGTGCTGGGTGTCGACACTTACTTCAAGTGCTGACTCTTCTGCATAGTGTCAACACATTGTGTTGAGTGTCGACACTTGTACTTAGACTCTGCAGACTTTTGCTGAGTGTCGACACAGCTCCAAGTGTCGACACTTTCTGGTGTAGACACAGCTTCACTGGGTGTCGACACAGCTCCTTGTGTCGACACTTTCTGTCTGCACTTTTCTTCACTGAGTGTCGACACAGCTCCAAGTATCGACACTTTCTGTCTGGTGTCGACTCTGCATCCCAGGTGTCGACACAATGACTCCAAGTGTCGACACTGCTTGTCTGGGTGTCGACACAAGCTTTCTTGAGTGTCGACACTTTCCCTCTGGGTGTCGACACATGGACTTAGAAACTTTTTGCTTCAGTCCAGTACTTTCTTAACCTGCACAAGTAACTCAAACATACATCAAATACATTATGATGTATATCATTGAGTTGGGTGAGGCTTCTTCAAATCAGGTACATTTGACCAATGTACCCAACAATCTCCCCCTATTTGGAGAAGTCATAACCCTTAGTCAATGATATACACCATTCATAATTAAAGATTACAAAATGATGTAAAGCAGATTATTTACAGCAGGGTAAACATAACATGTATTAAATCACACATGTATACACAATCATCATTTCAGAACAAGTAAGAAATAGACACATTCACAGAACAATCATGAAATATATTGATCATATATTGTTCTAACATTTTTCTTATACATTTTCAGAAGTTTACTAAATGTGTTACATTCAAAAGATTACAACAATCTTCAAGTCAATTCCTAATCTATTTCTGATCTGGTTCTTTGATAACAATTCCCTTGTCAGCTTGAACTTGAGCTTTGACAGGGGCATCAACAGTTGCAGCATCAGCAGGCTTCTTGCCTTTTAAGTCCTTCTTCTTCAGCTCTTCTGCTTTGATTTTCTGCCTCTCAAAATAGTGGTATGGCTTAGGAAAGTACTTGCTAGGCTCCACTGCAGTAGGAGGTAGCTTTCCCATCTTTGCCTTCCTTCTATACTGAACTATGGCTTCTTGTCTGATCTCATGTTTCCTCCATTCAGGTTCAGAAAACCATTTGTTCATGTCATTCATGTTGTCTTTGGCAGCTTTCCAGGCAGTTAAAATGATATTCCTAGAGGTAGGGCTCCACTGTTCAAAATCTGGCTTTTGTTCTGCTTGTTCCCTAAACCTCTTTTTAGACAACCTTGTCTCTTCTTCTTTGTTCATAGCCTCTTGCAGAGCTTCAGAAATAGGTTGAATAACCTTTTCAGTATGAACATAGTCCTTGCCCTCAGTTGGGCTATACATTGTGCTCACATCTGCTTGAATCATTTCAAAATCTGGAGGTGGATAAATGACCTGAGCTACTTCTGGTTGCTCACCTCCAAAATAGGCAGGGTTAATGCCTGATTCAGCAACTTCTTGGTCATCACACAGAGGAGGGCATCCAAGTGTAGCCCTGATTGAATTTGATATCCATTTGGCATGCTCAGAACTTGCCTTGACTAACACTCTCTCCCCCTTTATGACTTCTCTAGCCATGTGATCTCTGACATCATCCTTTTGAAATCTAATCTGACTGTCCAAGTATCTGATTCCCTCTTTAAAGAATGGTTTAAGCTTTTGCAGTTGTTCAGAGATAGCTTTCTGAGAGGCTTGGATGGCAGTATTGACAGCAGAAATCTCCTCTTGAAATACTTTATCAAAGTCAGCCTTAACTGCAGCAGCAGATGTAGAAGGTTCAGCAGTCTTATTCTTCAATTCAGTGACTATAGCATTGTGAGATTGTGTGAGATTGTCATTCATTCTGAGTTGGTTTTCCAGCACATATCCTTGCTTCAATGCTATATCATCTACTTGTACTTTTATCTTCTCTTGGTGTGTTGCCAGATACACCACTGCATTGCCACCCTTGTGGAAGCAGTCTGTCATCTCTTTCTTGTTAAGGTTCATTTCAAACCTTATAGACTTTATATCTTGTGCATGATCAAACTGTAGGGTCTTGTGCCCTTCATCCACATATGTCTCAATTGCCTTTCTTTGCTCATCCAATTTTATCTGTAGTGCAACCATTAAAGCACTATAATCAGCAGTTGAAACTTGCTGAACTATAGGCTGTGGGGCAATGGATTGCAAGGCTTTCTTATAACTCTGACTTCTCCTCTTGAAGACATAGAGTTTCTTCTTCTTAGCCTTTGCAGCCTCATCTTCTTCAGATTCTGAAGTGCTGGCTATTTCAACCCTTTCCTTAGGGCTTGGAGGTTTGTCAGCTTGCACATCAGGTGCTTTCTCACTTTCTGGCCTTAAAGGCTCTTCCAGAACTATCAGTTGCTCCCCCTCAGCAGCAGCACTCTTATCTTCAGCAGCAGCATCCTTGTCCATATTAAAATCTTCTTGATCTAGATTTAGAAACAAATCTTCCATTGTATATTCAGGTGGAGACTGTGCAGGAGAAGTTCTTGGTTCTTCAACCACTTGAGAAGTATCATCTTGAACTATAGCAGATGTGTCTTCTAAAACAACATCTGGAACTTGACTGTCTAGCTGAGTTTGCTGATGTACATTAGACAAATCAGAATCTATTATAGAAAAATTCAATGTATTTAGGTCAATGAGTACCTCTTGTATGATGTTAGTGGCTTGTTCACTCTCCAGTGTAGAGGGTTCTTCTACACCTGGAAGCTCCCCCTGGCTTTGATCCCTACGGATGGGGCTAGCCTGTGGTAGCTCCCCCTGGATCTCAGCAATATCTTGAGCAGTTGGGGTCTTCTCTGCAGCCACTTCCTCTTGATCATCAGGAGTGAAAACAACTTGTTCTTCACTCCCTGAACTGCTGGAGGACTCCTGTGCCACAGGAGCTGTCTTTCTCTTTTTCTTAGGAGGAATCTCCTTCTCAGTAATTGTCTTCTCAGGGGTTGGCATGTCCTTTGACAACACCCTGTCCCATCTGGAAAATATCCTTTGATCCATCTTCCTCATGTGGTTGATCTTACTTCCGGCAGCTGTATTCATTACCTCTGGTATTGTACCAGCTAGGTAGAGACTAAGTATTCTGCCCAGGTTGGGCTTCTTCAGACTCTCCTTGATTTTGTCAAACACTATCATTGACCAATCAGTTTTAATAGTGAAGGTAATTCTTGTCATGATTTCAAACATGTAGGCAGACACTCTGTCATGCCCTCCAGTCTTGCTGAGTAAGACTTTTCCCACAATCTCAGACATGAACTTGCCTTGATTATTCATGTCTTTCCTGTTAAAGACAGATCCTATCTTCATCTTAGGATCAAGACCACACCAGGTTAAAGCTTCCCTGGTCTTTGAAGCAGTAACCTCTTCTTCATCTTGAATTTTGGGTAGCTGGAGCACCTTCCTCAGATTCTTTGGTGAAACCTTGACCTTAGTCCCATGAACTCTGGATTTGATTCTGAATCCAGATTCATCGACTGCAGCTCCATTAAGGAATTCAAGCACTTCCTTCTTCCAAATCCTTGTAGGTTCTGAAACCAAGTATTCCAATCCAGAATCGGCGACTAGGGTTACTACCGCCTTGATTTCCGCATCTGCATCATCGAACGCGCCGCGCACAAGCTCATAGCCTTCGTTAACATTCTCCTCAAGCTTAGGTGCCATTAGGGTTTGTAGAATTTGTCTTTAGAAAAGAGAGGTGTCGACACAGTAGTTTTGGTCTCGAAACTTTGAAAGCGTGTCGACAATCAAAGACAGAACCCTATTTATACCTTTCTGATTTTGAAGATGAACAGGCGGGACAGCTAACTTAAAATGTGTCGACACTGGCAATAAGTGTCGACACTGACTTATAATGTCTCGACACATATGTGTCGACACAAGTTTAGTCAACAGATTTTATGTGTCGACACTTGGTTATGTGTTGACACAACATAACTCGACACATTGTCGAGACTTTACTTAGAAAAATTCTGAGTAAAACATAAGTGTCGACACCATATTGGATGTGTCGACACCTACTTGTTATGTGTCGACACTAACATTCTGAAGTGTCGACACCACATTCCTAGATGTGTCGACACTTTTTTTCTGAAGTGTCGACACCACTATTCTGTGTCGACATAGACTTGTCTATGTGTCGACACCTTTTTACTTAGTCATTTTCAAATCTGTAAACTTACTCTAAGTTTATCATTCCTAGTTCAATTTTGAATCTATTGAACTTAGCTTCTTCTAGTGGCTTAGTAAACATATCAGCTACTTGTTCATCTGTTTTAACATATTCTAATAAAATATCTTCTCTTTCTACATGCTCCCTAAGAAAATGATATTTAATCTCAATATGTTTTGTCCTACTATGGGATACAGGGTTATTAGCTATTGAAATAGCACTTGTAGAATCACAGAAAAGTGGAGTTCTACTTACCTGAAATCCATAGTCCTCTAGCTGATGTTGAATCCACAGAAGTTGAGCACAGCAACTTCCTGCAGCCACATACTCTGACTCAGCTGTGGAGATAGCCACACTGGTTTGCTTCTTGCTACTCCATGAAATTAGTCTCCCACCTAGGAATTGACAGGTTCCAGTAGTGCTCTTTCTATCCTCTTTGCATCCTGCAAATTCTGCATCTGAATAACCTGTTAGATCAAAATCTCCATTCCTAGGGTACCAGAGGCCTAGATAGGGAGTGCCCTTTAGATATCTCAATATTCTTTTGACTGCAGTCAAATGAGACTCTTTAGGGCAGGCTTGATACCTTGCACAAACACATGTAGCATACATGATGTCTGGTCTACTAGCAGTCAAGTATAATAGGGAGCCAACTATCCCTCTATACAAGGTTTCATCTACAGGTTTCCCTGCATCATCCTTGCTAAGAGACATACTTGACCCCATAGGAGTCTTCATGGTACTGGATGAATCCATACCATACTTCCTTATGAGTTCTAGGGTGAACTTTGAATGACAAATGGACAACCCACTCTCAGTCTGTTTAACTTGGAGACCCAAGAAAAACTTCAGCTCTCCCATACTACTCATCTCAAACTGACCTTGCATAAGTTTTGCAAACTTTTTGCAAAGGCTGCTTTCAGTAGACCCAAATATAATGTCATCTACATATATTTCGACTAGTATGACTTTGCCTCTAGATTCCCTAAGGAATAGAGTCTTATCTATTTTCCCCCTTGAGAACTTGTTCTCAATGAGGAAACTAGATAGGGTTTCATACCAAGCCCTAGGGGCTTGCTTTAACCCATATAAAGCTTTCCTAAGTCTATAGACATAATGAGGTAGAGTTGGATCAACAAAACCTGAAGGCTGCTCCACATAGACTTCTTCTTTCAAATTACCATTCAGGAATGCTGACTTGACTTCCATTTGGTATACCTTGAATCCTTGATAGGTTGCATAGGCCAAAAACATCCTTATGGCGTCCAGTCTGGCTACTGGAGCAAAGGTTTGATCAAAGTCAATACCTTCTTCTTGCCTATATCCTTTAGCAACCAGTCTAGCTTTATTCTTAATGATGACCCCTTGTTCATCCATCTTATTCCTGTAGATCCACTTAACTCCTATTACATTGTGGTCTTTAGGTTTAGGAACAAGTTCCCAAACCTTGCACCTCTTAAACTGATTAAGCTCTTCTTGCATTGCTTCAGTCCATTATGGATCTTGTATTGCTTCTTCAAACTTTTTAGGTTCAACTTGTGACAGAAAGCTGGAATAGATTACAGCATTCTGATTTCTGCTCCTTGTTTGAACTCCTTGTCTTGGATCTCCAATAATCAGCTCTACTGGATGATCTCTAAGATGCCTGTGGGCTGGAGGCATCCTCACTTCAGGTTGAACCACTTCAGCATCTGCATCATGCTGTACTCCTTGTATTTCTTCAGCAATTTGCACATGTAGTTCTCCCCCTGGACAACAGTTACTGTCTTTTACTTGCTTTCTTGCAGCAGGCACCTCTTCTATAGTAAGCTTGTCTATTGTCTTTGTCAAACCTGTGGGGCTGCATACATTGCTAGACAACTCATTATTAATAAGTTTTGTCTCATCAAAAACTACATGCACTGATTCTTCTACAACTTGTGTAGTCAAGTTGTAGACTCTATAAGCCTTACTATTATTGCTGTACCCAACAAAAATTCCCTCTTGGGACTTGGCAGCAAACTTAGTTAAGTAAGACTTCCCATTGTTAAGTATGAAGCATTTGCAACCAAAGATCCTGAAGTAGGATAGGTTTGGTTTCCTGCCTTTCACAACTTCATAGGGGGTCTTGTTTAGCCTTTTAGTGATAGTAGCCCTATTTATAACATGGCATGCAGTGTTAACTACTTCAGCCCAGAAATACTCTGGCAGTGATGTATCACTCAATAGGGTTCTACCAGCCTCTATCAAGGTTCTATTCTTCCTCTCAGCAATGCCATTTTGCTGAGGTGTTCTAGGTGAAGAGAATTCTTGAAATATCCCAAAGTCTTCACACAGTTTTGTCATGCTATCAGACTGAAATTCAGTACCATGATCACTTCTAATTTTGACCACTGTACTATTTAGTTCATTCTGAATTTGCTTGACAAAGCTGTAGAAGACACTAAGTGTTCCAGATTTCTGTCTTAAGAAGAACACCCAGGAAAACCTTGAGTAGTCATCTACAACTACAAGGGTATAGACCTTCCTACCTAAGCTGTGAACTGGCATTGGACCAAAGAGATCCAAATGCAAGAGGTACAAACACCTCACAGCATCTTTGTTTTCTATGCTTTAAAAGGTGGATTTAGTCTGCTTGCCCTTTTGACAAGCTGAGCAAATACCATCTTTGACACACTTAACTTGAGGACCATTCCTCACTAACTCTTTGCTAAAGAGTTTGCTAATAGTCTTGTAGTTAAGATGGGCAAGCCTCTTGTGCCATTTGACACAATGAGAGACTGTCTCATCAGCTACAAGACAAACTGGAGAACCATTGTTCTCAACCATAATGTCTAGGCAGTAGACATTCCTCTTCCTATATCCTGTCAAAATGATCTCTTGATCACTTGACCTCTTGATATGACAACCATTTTTAGCAAATGAGATGTCATACCCTACATCACTTAATTGACTTATACTTATTAGGTTGTGCTTCAACCCTTTAACATAAGCCACTTGAGTAATGGTAACTAAGTTTGAAGAAATGTTACCAAACCCTTTGATGATTCCTTTTTCAGAACCACCAAAGGTCACTTTAGGACCATTTTTGATTGGAATGTAGTCCTTCAGTAGTCCCCTTGTTCCAGTCATATGTCTGGAACATCCACTATCCAAGTACCATGTTGGGGTATGGCCACTTGGACTGACCTGCAAAACAAATTAATGAACCTTAGAACCCAAAGTATTCTTGGGTCCTTGGTGATTTTTAGTTTGCAATTTGACAAACCTACCTACTGGCTTTCCAACAGGTAGTTTGGAACTCACTTTGGCACTCACATTGTGCCAACAGTCTACTGCAAAATGGCCAACTTTGCCACAGCACCAACATTCAAATTTATTGTACCTTTGCTTAGGTACTGCCTTGGCTGTCTTGACTACAGCAGGCTTGTTGAATGTTGGGGCTTTGCCCTTGGACTTATACTTGGACTGCTCAGTCCCTGCAGGTCTAATAAAGCCCAGTCCAGCTTTACCCTTGTGATGAACAAATTCATCAATTATGGGTAACACTGACTTAGGTTTAGAAAACCTAGCAACCAAGTCCTTCTCCTTCTGAAGATTGTTCTCCAGACACTTAATTTGATCATTCTTAAAAGTGATAGTTCCCATCTGAATCACTGTTATGTGTTTCAGCCTGGCTATCTCATTCAGTTTTTGATCAAATTGCTTCTCAAAATCTGTTGCAGCAGCTTTAAGATCAGCAATTTCCTTTGCCTGACTTTTGGCAAGGGACTTGCTTTTCTTGTAAGCTTGCAACAGCACTCTATATTCATCTATAAGTTGATGAATATCATCCTCAGACTCAGATACATTCTCATCACTTGATGAAGAAGAATCTGAATCTAAACTAGAACAAGAAACTGAATTTAAACTTGAACTTTGTACCTGACTGGGTCCTGGCTGCTCCAGGATTTTGGCACTTTCTGTCAAAGCCATTAGCCCTTGGCAATGACTATCTTCTTGTTCATAAATTGACTCCAAGATCTGCATAAATTCTTCCTCTTCTTCTTCAGCAAACAGCCCTATGTAGGCTTCAGCCTCAGACTCAGATTCTGAAGAAGAGATATCTGATAGAGTCTTCTCCTTCTTAGCAACAAAAGACTTTTCTTTCTTCCCTTTGAAGTGAGTCTTTTTCCTGTCACCAGATTCCTTTCTCTTCTCTGGACAATCTGCAATAACATGGCCCTGTCTATTGCAGCAATAGCAAACAATCTTTGAACCAGTTGCCTTGCTTGATTTTGTCCTTTTCTTGTCATTCTTTGAAGACCTCTTTTTCTGATAAGAGTCTTCCTTTCCTTGTGATGTAGAAGGCCTTGACCTCCACTATTTCTTTTTCAAAAACTTCTGAAAGTGTCTAGTGAAAGCAGCAAAGTCTTCATCACTTTCACTGCTCTTAGACTTTGTGCTGACAGACTCATCAGACTCTGATTCAACTACCTCTGGAGGTGGAGTTAAAGACTTATTCCTGGACTTTCTGGGAACTTCTGTCTTGAAAGCAACAGTTCTTTCTTTGTGCTCAGTCCTTGTTGATTTCTCCTCCTCTTTTCTCACTGTTAACTGCATTTCATAAGACAATAGCTTGCCAAACAGTGTGGGAGGAGGAATTTCCCCCAACTTAGCCATTTCTCTTATGGCACAGATCTTGGTGTCCCAATTTTTGGTTAGGGAACTTAGGAACTTGTCATTTAGTTCATAGTTACTGAACTCTCTTCCATAAGACATGAGTTCATTAACTATTCTGTAAAATTTATTATAGCACTCAGTGATGCTATCACCCTTTCCTTGCCTAAAGCTTTCATACTCCTGATTTAGCAAGGACTTCCTATCTTGCCTAACTTCTTCAGAACCTTCCATATAGACAATGAGAGTATCCCACATCTCTTTTGCTGTTTTACAGTGAATTAAGTTCTGAAAAGTTGCATCATCAATGGCACTCACTATTATGTTCTGTGCCCTCTTGTCCATGGTGGCCAGGACAATTTCATCCTTAGTCATCTCAGAGAAATCCTTTGGAGTTCTCTGTTTTGCATCTAGAACTGAAATCTTCATGGGCACATAAGGCCCTTCCTTTACTGTGATGTAGATTCTAGGGTCTGAGGCCTCCATAAACAATCTTACCCTTTCTTTCCAGATCCCAAAGATCTCCTTTCTGCATATGGGTAATTTCATGGAACCCAATTCCTTGTGATTCTCATAGGAACCCATGTTTCTTGATTTTCTTGAATTTCTTGAATCTGTGTTTTGCCAACACTGAATATGCCAAACAGGATCTCCTCAGACTGTTAGTCCTTGTTTTGAGGAACCTCGCTCTGATACCACTTGAAAGATATGGTACCTAAACACCTAGAGGGGGGGGGGGGTGAATAGGTGACCTAATCCTTTTCTAACTTTGTTGGCAGCCAAACAGTTATATCACAGATTTCTAACTACCTTTGCACAGCAAACAGCAATAACAAAACATACACAGCTAATCCACAGCACAATCACAGCACAGCACACAGTGTTTTATAGTGGTTCCCCAAGATATGGGTACATCCACTTTCCCCCTTCGCCTATCTAGCAGTGTACTAGATTCGGCCAAACTTCTCCACTGTCTCAGAACCCAAATTGGTTCCTACACCTCAGGCCCAAAGCCTTACAACTCAGCTTTATCCCAAAGCCTACACTCAGCCACAAGGCCTACACTCAGCCAACCAAGGCCTACACTCAGCCAACAAGGCCTACACTCAGAGATCTCAATCTCCTACACTCATGCTCACAAGCCCTACCCTCAGCCTTTATAATTATAGGCTTACAAATCACTCAGATCCAAAGGATCCTACAAGTTAAAATGTATTACAAATAATAACTCTACAACTCAGAAGTAAAAGAGGGGAGTTGAGAGTTTCTTGATGAGTTCTTGGAAGAACTCAGCTGGATTCACTCTGACTTAGCTTTCTTCAAAGCTTCTTGAGTAGAACTGAATAAGACTGAATCCTTCTGCAGTAGTTCCTTGACCTCTGCTACTTAAGATCCAGAATTGTATCTGAATCCTTCTTCTCAGCCTAGTTCCAGAGGCTGATTTCTTGGATGGAGCCCTCTCTCTCCAACTTCTTAGATCTGCAGTTGAACTGCTAGATCTTCTTGTGTTGATACTCTTTGTACCACTTTAATAATTACTTCAACAAGGTGATCAACCTTAACAATAATCTGATCAACAACTTCAACAACAGTTTCTGTAAACTGTGGGTGCCTATTTATAGGCCTTCTTCATGCTAACCGGCTGGTCCGGTTCATAACTGACTTCTGACATCTCTGACAGTTGTTGTAGACCGGCTGGAACGGCAGCTGTCAAGTCATCCAGTCACTTCTTGAAAATCTCTAACTGTCTGTAAGTGTCGAGACTTTCTGTCTTTAAGTGTCGACACTTATAGTCCAAGTGTCGACACATGTTGTGTAAGTGTCGACACAAGTGTACAAGGTGTCGACACAACTCCTTGTATATCTCGACACAGATTCTTCTGCATGTGTCGACACTAAAATTGAGTGTCGACATAAGTACTTGTTCTTCTAGCTTTTGCTGAATTCTTCTATGTGTCGACACATCTCCTTTGTGTCGACACAACTTCTTGTGTTGTATCTGTTAAGTGTCGACACTGCTTCTGGATGTCGACACATAGTCTTCTATGTTGATTTTTGCTGAGTGTCGACACAGCTCCTTGTGTCGACACTTGATTCTTCTGTTGAGACTTCAGCTGAGTGTCGACACATTCCTTTAGTGTCGACACTTGTACTTAGAATATTTTGGAAATAATTCTGTTCTTTGCTAAGTGTCGACACAGCTCCTTGTGTCGACACTTTCTTCAAGTGTTGAGTCTTCAGCTGTGTGTTGACACATTGTTCTGGGTGTCGACACATACTTCAAATGCTGACTCTTCTATTGAGTGTCGACACATTGTGCTGGGTGTCGACACTTACTTCAAGTGCTGACTCTTCTGCATAGTGTCGACACATTGTGTTGAGTGTCGACACTTGTACTTAGACTCTGCAGACTTTTGCTGAGTGTCGACACAGCTCCAAGTGTCGACACTTTCTGGTGTAGACACAGCTTCACTGGGTGTCGACACAGCTCCTTGTGTCGACACTTTCTGTCTGCACTTTTCTTCACTGAGTGTCGACACAGCTCCAAGTATCGACACTTTCTGTCTGGTGTCGACTCTGCATCCCAGGTGTCGACACAATGACTCCAAGTGTCGACACTGCTTGTCTGGGTGTCGACACAAGATTTCTTGAGTGTCGACACTTTCCCTCTGGGTGTCGACACATGGACTTAGAAACTTTTTGCTTCAGTCCAGTACTTTCTTAACCTGCACAAGTAACTCAAACATACATCAAATACATTATGATGTATATCATTGAGTTGGGTGAGGTTTCTTCAAATCAGGTACATTTGACCAATGTACCCAACAGAAGAAGGTACTCCGATGCGCGATATGAATTTTTTGGACAAAAAGGAGCGTCAAGCTCCCTTATCAAATAGTGCTCTCGCCGGATTCTCACAAATCAAAACAAATCCTAAACAAGTAGTGGTAAGGTAACAAGCGCATAACAAGTATTTTTAAACATTGACTTGCTATAAATTAAACCGTACCTGTCACCACATCCGCTTGCTTAATGACCTCATGTTGGCCAAGATTATAAACTCTCGGTTGAGCCAGAGCATAATGGGACGTGGTTAACTCCACCGCCTTGCCCTTCTCTTCATAAGTTGCTCCCGGCTTCCTCTCGGACTTGGGACGTCCGCTCCAGCAGTCATAGGCAAAGTGCCCCGGCTTCCCATAAGTAAAACATGCGCCCGGGGTTTGACCCGTAGTCGCGCCAGAAGAACCAGAAGAGGGGGCTCGACCCGAAGTCCTGGCCTTCTTAGACCACCTTCGGTATGCAGACTTTGAGGTAGTCGGCACCTTGTACTCAGTCTTCTTATCACTATCACTTTTCTTCGCTTGTACATTCTTCAAGTCCTTCTCCAAAGACCGGGCCTTGTTGACCAGGGTGAAGAAGCCCTACGTCATCGGCCCCAAGAGTAGTAGCCTTAAGTCATCTCTTAGACCTTCATATAAACGGTTGGTCTTACGATCCTCATCCGCGAACGTAGAGCTAGCATACCGACCCAACCTAGTAAAATCGTTGAGATACTCATCCACTTTACTCTCTCCTTGCACAAACCTTTGAAACTCATTCTCCAAAGCTATCCTCTGCGCTGAAGTGAGGTACCTTGCCAAGAACAGTCTCGAGAACTCCTCCATTGAGACGTCTGTCAGTTGCCTTCCTCTCAAGAGATGCAGCCCTAAACCTTCCCACCACAACCTCGCATCCCCATCCAACAGGAATGTAGATATAGTGGTCATCTACCACTCCTCCGTTTTAGTAGCTGTCAGGACTCTCTTCACTCGGTAGAGCCAGTCTTCAGCTTACGATGGGGTTCCTAACCCCGAGAACACAGGGGGATTAAAGCTCATAACGTGCTTGATCTGCCTTTTAGTTGCTTGCCTCGGCACCAAAGGCTCCACCACTACCTGTTCCACTCTTCTCGGTTCATCCCTTTGCAGCGGTACCTGCCCCATCGTAGGAGCGGGCTGCTGCATTTGTCTTGCAGGCTACCCATTGATCATGACAAACACTGCTTCAGCAACCAATCATATGGTTTCAGTCGATGGAGGTGTTGCAGGAGCATCATTTGGTGCACTGCTAGCCTCAGAAACTCGTCGTTCTAACGACCCATCACCGCTTTTGGTCATCTATAGTTGAACAAAACACCGTTAAGAGACCATACAAAATTGCAAAAAAAGCAATTATAGGAACACGCAGGTTCCTCAAACACGTGTATTTTGATTCCTAAGTGGACATTCATGGGTTCTTTTGATGTTATAACAATGACGCACACACATGTGCTCACCACCCCTTAAAAGAATTCATCCACGAATTCATTTAAGCCTGACTGAAACCAGTTGTTTGATACCAAATTATAACACCCCCTATCCGTCGCATAGCATATAATAGTAGGTCCGACTGGGGCCCACGCCATATACCACAGACACACCGGGTTGTTACTCAATGGAAACCATCCAACTAATAACCAACGTCCAACATAGAGTCATTCTAGCGGAAGCAATTTAAAGTTGCAATAAAAAGAACCCAGCACGAGCATGAATGCCCCCTACCCAAACCAATAGGAATGAACTAAAATACACAGGTATAATGGCCTTAAGGCCTTACATTTGTTTACTCAAATTACATGATTTGCAAACCTCGGCACGCAGGCCGGTCACAAATGAATAAAGCAAGTAAACACTCAATATTTAGGCCTTCGAAGGCCGGCTCAGCAACTTGGGCTTTAGCCCGCTATTTACCGCTTGGTCCTGCAGCACCTGCAAGCAACAACCCACCGCAACGGTGACAAACAAAGGCAACGGTCAGCTATGCTGACCAAATTATGATGATCCCGCCCCTAAACTCGGTGCGGCGATACTCCTTCCCTGCACTTTATTAGCATAACCAAGCATTATAGAGTAATAACATTACATCACAGGCGTAGGCTCGCACGACCACACACCCCGTGCTCTCAGTGCACACTCTCGATGAACCCGGTCACTACCGCGGTCTCACCACCGCCCCCTAGACGACAATAACTCGTGAGCATTTGGTCTTTCTGGCCACTGCCTAAGACCCTCCATCTATGCCAACGGTAAGTTGCCAAGTAACATTAGGTCTCTTTTCCAAATGACATAGGGCGGGTACGGTTCTGCCTAACCGGTTGCTCATACCGCCCTGTCACTTTAAGACATGGGCGCGGGTCAAACTTCCTCGAGTCCCAATCCAATTTCATACTTTACATAACCCGGTTATGTACAAGTTGGCTCCCAGGCCACCGTGTTGGCAGAATCACGCATCTGCCCAGTTTTTCGGATGCACCTTGGAGTTAATCTCCAAGGCTCCCTGTTGCAATCTACATCGTAGAAAACCCGAAAAATAACCATTCGCGCGGAGTCTTCTCCGGCCATTCATGCAATGCAACATCACCGATCTAGACCAACTTGCCCAGGTGGGCTTCACACATCATGCCTATATCCATTCATGATTACAGACTCTACAAGTACACAACGGGGACTATTCATGTCTACCCGAAGGAACGCCTCAACTCACCGCAGACACGCGAGAGAGGGCTTCCTATACAAAGGAAAAGAGCACTTCACATGTCCTAGGATGAGAATCGTTACCCTAGCATTTTTCCTTGGCGCCATGAAAATGTATGCGGATGAAAAGCACCGCAATCTCCTTGCCTCCGTAGATCCGAAGCCGGCTCATGATTTGGAGCCCCGAAGCTCTGCCGGTGACCCGATCTAGCCACCTTTCTTCTTCCTTGCTCTCCCCTCTCTCTAGACTTTAGAAAGAGACTAAGTGAAATAAATGAGGGATTTGAAACCCTATTACCGGGTATATCCCTGCAGGAACAACCCCCAACCGTCGGATCCCAAAATAAGGAAACGAACGACCACGACCCGGAGCTGAAATGCAAAATCTGGGCCGAACACAGCCTGTGGCACGCCCATGTCCAGGGCCGTGTTCCCCATTCGCTGTCGAAACCGTTGCATCCCGAAATTCACATGGGCACCCAACACGCCCATGTCATCTAGTACACGCCCGTGTTCCTGGGCGTGTTCCTCCATCGACACAGGACCAACACCAGCCCGAGACACACACGAGTCTTGGACACGCCCGTGTCCCATTTGACACGCCCGTGTCCCATTTGACACGCCCGTGTCAAACCCGAACACGCCCGGGCTCCAGGTCGTGTTGACTGTCTCGACACTTTGTCGAGCACAGTTCATCGACCACCCGACATGGCCTTGGATACGCCCGTGTACTAGGTCGTGTTCCCTGTCTCGACACTTCGTCGAGCGAAAAAAGTCAAATTCCCGGGCAGATCGTTGACACGAGCTCGACACACCATGGGACATGCCCGTGTCCCAGGCTGTGTGCCCCCTGCCAAATTCCAAACTTGACCCAAAACGCCTCCCGTCTCTCTTTTGAGTTTCGGGGCGTTACAAACCATCTGGCCCGGTTTGCGGATTCTTACCAGTTGGATGAGGCAGGTTACACCAAGAGGTTCTATAAGGGCCTGCGAGAGGATCTGAGGGAGGCTCTGATGTTCGTGTCTGACGGACGTATTCCTCGGAGTTTGGAGATGGCGAAAAGGATCGAAGCAGATTGGCATACTACCCGAGGCCGGAAGCGGCCAACCGAGGACCAGGTCCGGGGAGTCAAGAATGATCAACGGCGGGGCCACATCATAGATGGGAGAAGAGCAGAAGACCAGCATCGGCAGGATGTGAGACAGGAGCAGAGGGAACCAGTAGAGGTGGCCCTTCAGCCACCCCAGATGCGTGAGGTACAGAGACCCAGGGGTATGGTATATACCCCGCCAAAAAGCTTCAATTGTCATCAGGTGGGGTATATCCGGAGGAACTGCCCCATGAGGGGGGCACCACCACCAGTACCACCGGCTGCCCCGCTATCTCAGTATTTTGGAGGCCGAGGACGTGGCCAAGGTCGTGGATACCAAGGCATAGACCATAGGCAGGAGAGGGAGCAAGTATATGCATTTGATCTGACTCAACAACGGAATCCGGAGCAAGTGATCACAGGTACACCAGTTAATTTTAAGTCTTCTCTTTCCTAGATAATTAAAGTTGTGGATATAGAAGTGATAGACTAGGAAAGAAAACAACAATTAGATTTCTAAGACTTTAAGTTAACCCCCCAGGCATAGTCTTCATCAGCGGCAAGCCCGCCTATACGTTGTTCAATACGGGTGCTTCACACTCGTTTATGTCGGAAGCCTTCATGGAAGGGCTACAAGGTGTGGAGCGGTTCACATACCTGATGATGAGGATACGACAACCTGATGGATCAGAGTTATTCACCACCGCCCGCTGCAACATGGAGGCGGAGATCGGCAGAAAGATATTTGAAGCACCAACGACGATCATGAAGATGCCATTCTTTGATTTGATCCTAGGAATGACATGGTTGCGCTGGAACCATGCTCAAATTGACTTCATGTCGAAGATGATTACTATGAGGCATGGGGATTCCTTCATCGTCATCGAAGGTATTAGATCTATTCCCCCTCTCTTGTTGTCATCTGTGCAGGCCGTCAAGGCCCACTTACAGTGGGAGGAATTCTATGAAGTGTTGTATGAGATGACCGAGGTGAAGGGTTCCATCTCGGATATTCTGGTGGTGTGAGATTTTTCCGACGTATTTCCAGAGAAGCTGCCAGGGCTACCCCTGCACCGGGAGCAGGATTTCCGGATACAGTTGGTGCCGGGGGCTATGCCAGCATCTAAAGCCCCTTACCGGATGGCCCCGAAGGAGCTTACAGAGTTTCGGAGCCAGCTCCAGGAACTGGTGGAAGCCAGTTTTGTCCGGCCAAGCTCTTCACCATGTGGAGCCCCTGTGTTATTCATCAAGAAGAAGGACGGGACACTCTGTTTGTGCATCGACTACTGGCACTGAACCGACTGACAGTCCGGAATACCTATCCACTACCAAGGATAGATGAGCTGTTTGACCAGCTGGAGGGCGCGCATTTCTTTTCAAAACTGGATTTGAGGTCGGGCTACTACCAGCTGCGGATCCAGGAGGAGGACATACCGAAGACTGCCTTCAGTAGCAGATATGGGCTATTCGAGTTTACTGTGATGCCCTTCGGGCTCACGAATGCACCATCGGCATTCACGAGCCTCATGAATCTGGTGTTCGAGGCATACCTGGATGTGTTTGTCATCGTATTTATTGATGACATCATCATCTACTCGAGGACAGAGGAGGAGCACACACGACATCTGATGTTGACCCTGGAGAGACTAAGGGAGCACCATCTTTATTGGAAGTTCAGCAAATGCCAGTTCTTGTTGAAGGATGTGGCTTTCCTAGGCCATATCATCAGTGGTGCTGGGTTGGTAGTGGACCCGGCCAAGATTCAGGAAGTTCGGGATTGGCCGCAGATGAAGTCGGCCTCAGATGTGCGGAGTTTTCTAGGACTTGCCGGTTACTACCGGAAGTTCGTGGAGGTATTTTCTCATATTTCCCTGCCACTCACATCCCTGACGAGGAAAGATGTGCCCTTTGTCTCGACTCCACAGTGCGAGGTGGCCTTCCAGGAGCTAAAGGATCGACTCACCTTGGTTCCTATACTAGCCCTTCCTTCAGGAAAGGAAGGATTCTAGGTCTACACCAATTCTTCCTACCAGGGCATGGGTGTGGTGCTGATGTAGAATGGTCACGTGATAGAATACTCTTCTCGTCAGCTAAAGAAGCATGTGCAGAACTACCCAGTTCATGACTTAGAGCTGGGAGCGGTAATATTTGCTTTGAAATTCTGGCGACACTATCTGTACGGTGTCCACTGTGACATTTACTCCGATCACAATAACTTGAGATATGTGGACACACAGAAGGAGCTGTATATCAGACAGAGGCAATGGGTGTAGTTTCTAGCAGATTACTAGTATGAGATGCACTACCACATGGGAAAGGCAAATGTGGTGGCAGATGCGCTGAGCCGAAAGGCCAAAAACTCTGGAGTAGGAACGTTGTTCATGGCCTTGGAGTTGGTCCAGATGTTCGAAAAGATGCAGATATCCTTTGTGTCAGAGGATCACCCTGAGCTGTACCGGGAGTACCTAGCATCGTTGGTTGTCCCAGATGACATTCGAGATCGAGTCAGAGATGGGCAGAGGGAGGATGCCCAGCTCGAGCTGATATTCCGGGCCTTAGAAGCATGCACTGTTGGAGATTACTCACTAAGGGATAGTCTAGTGTGTTTCAGAGGATGGATTTATATACCACAGGGAGGCCAGGTCCGGGAAGATATCATGTCGGAAGCTCATTGCAGTCGGTATTCAGTACACCCGAGAGTTACGAAGATGACTGTGGATCTGAAGAAGACCATGTACTAGCCAGGCATTAAGAAGGATATCACCTACTTTGTGACCCATTGCGAGGCATGCTAGTTGGTGAATGCAGAGTGCAGAAACCCCGCAGGATTATTGCAGCCACTCCCAGTGCCGGAGTGGAAATTCGATGATGTCGCGATGGACTTCATATATGGGCTTCCCGATCGCGGACGGGAAAAGATTCGATCTAGGTGATCATCGACCGGCTGACGAAGGTAGCCAGATTTATCCCGATTAGGAAGGATGACTCGGTTGGTGTGCTGATTCGGAAATTCGTGGAGCAGTTCGTCCGTTATCATGGCATACCCAGGACGATTGTATCGGATCGGGATGGACGATTTACGTCTAGGTAGTGGAGATCAGTACAGACTTACCAGGGCACTCAGCTAACATTCAGTACAGCATTTCATCCCCAGACTGATGTGCATACGGAACGCACTAATCGGACCTTGGAATATCTGCTGTGACTCTACATATTCGATCGCGGCGAGCCTTGGGAGAAGCTGCTACCAATGATCGAGTTCTCATATAATAATAGATACCAGTCCAGCATAAGGATGGCTCCTTATGAGGCCCTGTACGGTCGGAGGTGTAGGACCCCAGTATCATGGATACAGGACAAGGATCCGAAGGCTTTGGGTTCGGAGTTTGTCGAGGACACCGAGGCTCAGGTGAGATTGATACGGGACAGGATGCTAGAGGCACAGAGTCGACAGGCTAAGTATTATGACGCCTGACATCGCCAGGTGGAGTTACGGGTGGGGGACCGGGTGTTCTTGAAGATCCGACCGATGTAGGGGGTTTCATGGGTACACGGACGGAAGAAGAAGCCCAGCCCAAAGATATATGGGACCTTATAGGATCCGGGAGTGGATCGGTCCCTTGGCATACAGGCTGGAGCTGCCACCGGAGCTGGCAAGCCTGCACGACGTGCTCCATGTATCCTCTCTCAGGAGGGCTCTACTACGCCCGGAGCAGCAAATTAAGCCCACGGATGGGCCAGTAGCCTCTGATCGGTCAGTTTATCTGGAACCGATCCGGATTGACGATAGGGGAATATGAGTCTTGCGCCACAAGAAGGTTCCATTGGTCAAGGTCTTGTGGAGGAATCACGTGCAAGAGGAGTACACATTGGAGCCTCAGGACTTGATGGAAGAAAGGTACATGGAGCTTGTCAGTCAGGTATTACTCACAACCTCTCGGGATGTTACAATTTTCCTTCCATATTTGAAACCCCGTAGTATTAACTAGAATTTTGAGGACGAAATGTTTTTGTTATATACTGGTATTTGTAACATCCCTCAAATAACTAGACCCCTAAGAGTGGTTTTGTCATGACTAGGTCATGACAAAACCATAGGAAGCCCAAGAAGGCCAAGTAAACCTAGGGATGTAGGTGAGACGACTATGGTCTGCAAATAGTAGATTTATGAACCCTAGTTTAAGATGATGATGGGGCTTCACCAAGACTTTAAGACCCCACGATGGCCTCACCAATCCATTGTAAGGTTCATCTGAACCCTAAGGGTCCATTGGAGTCAACTCAGGGTGGCCAAGTTGACCTAGAACCACTCTAGGCCTAAACTGCGCAAGGTGCCCTAACTAAAGTCATTGTGCCCTAGTAAAAGCCAAACTAGCACTAAACGGGTCCTTTCTAAACCTAAAGTGGGGTCAATGGGTCACTAAGGACCCATGGAAGGTAGTAAAAGTGGTTAGGTTGACCAAGGTCAACTCTATCCCTAAATGGGTCAAACTAGCCTACTTAGGGTCAATTGGCCAACCCCTAGCAAGGTGGACACCACCCATGCCCTACTAACCCTAAGGTGGGGTCAAAGGGTAACCAAGGACCCATTGGGGTCAACCTTAGAGTCTAAGTTGACCTAAGTCAACTCTAGCCCCGAAGTGGTCAAAGTGCCCTTACCAAGGGACAAGTGACCTCCAAGGTGCCAAGTCAGCCCTACCCAACCCTACCTAGGCCTTAGGGGAGATCAATGGGTCACCAAGAATCCATTGGGGGCAACCCAAAAGGTCAAAAAGACCAAAGTCAACCCAAGCATACTTTGGGTCAACCTAGCCTAAATGGGCTAGCCCAAGCTCAAGCCCCCTCATGTGGCTTCTTTAGGGAATAATGTGCATGGATGGGCTACAAATAGTCCTCCAGGTTGACCAAGTCAACTTGGTGACTAGGAGAGAGGGTGAGCAACACTCCATGTTAATGGAGGAGAGAGAAAAGAAGAAAGAGAAGGGAATGAAGGGGCTCGACCAAGGGGAGACCAAAGGCCACCTTTAATGGCTGAATTCAACTCCCCTAGGGAAGGGGAGAAGTTTCCAGCCATTTCCACGGCCACCAAAGGCCATGTTCAACCCCCTCCTCCATGGCCGAGCCTAGCCATTAATGGCTTTAATGGACATTGATAATCGAGCCCCTCCTCTCCCCAACTGAAGCTTTAAACACCATCAGTGGGTTGAGAGAAGACTTTCCCAATCCTTACCTGAAGAAATTGAGCCCGCCCACTGTGCAGTTGCAGAAACCTAGCGGCACCTCCTTCAAAAATGGTTTCCCGGTGATCTTCTCGATTTCAGGTCGTCTGCAAGGTCCTCCTCCTCTCCTTGCCTCATGGTTAGATCATAGCAATGCTTAGGTTCAATGTTCGAGCTCAATTGAGCCCGAACCAATTCCTGGTTTTCATGGATTCGGGCCGAGAAATCTTTTTGGTAGAACTGCCGGAATCTGCCTCTCCTGCGGTTTTGTCACCGTCAGTCTAGAGCCACCACCTCGATGGAGGTGTTGGTGGCGGTGGCCGGCTGGGCAAATGCCGGGATGGGCGGCAGTGGTGGTTGGGAGTGGCTCCAGGCTCGGGCTATCTCAGTCGTTGGCTGGTGGTAGACGATGAGCCCGGGCCATTGGATCTGCGCCAAAATTCGTGCGCCAGATTTGATAAGAATCATTTTAATTTCATTTTTATTTCGTTTCTGTCACACTATTTACAGTAGATGGTTTTAATTTTTAAAAATACATAGACTCTGCTACTAAAAAAGTCACCAACATGAAGTTTGTACCCCTAAGGGTCTACTTTAATTCAAAATTGATTGGAACAAATTTGGACCTCTGGTTGGACTAGGGCACCCATTTTGGTGGGACCTATACCTAGGGCTATCCTGAGAATAAAATGGGTGCCCACTCTTCATCCCAAGTACAAATGACCTGAAATATGGGCAGGGGGTCACCGTTAGCTATACCTAGGGCCTGTCCAAAAATGGGAATTTTTGGAGATACTTTGTCTATGGTTTTATGTTTTATTTAATAATAATATGGTAATTTAGTTAGGTGGTCTAATTACCTCCAAACCCTCCCAAATTTTGGTGAGTGGTCCTTGGCCTCATGATATGTCTCTGTATAAATTTTCACCTCATTTGGATGTGTTTTGGATATGGAATGACCTAAGCCTATTTTTACCTTAATGAGGGGTTCTTAAGTAAAAAGTGCACCTTGAGGTTGAGTGGTCAAAGCACCTCAACAGATGCTGAGATTTTGACCACTGACTTGGCATGACCTTTAACACCCTCATATGGATTATGGGGGTAGTCTAGGGTAGTTTTGCCCTAGGATCCAAACTCAAACCCTAAGGAGGGATTTTTGAGTGTTGTGAAGGGCATGGGGTCAAATGCCCTTGTGTGATCTTGGAACTTGGTAGAAATGATTCTAAGGTAGCCCATGTCCTCTGGTATGAATCTTAGAGGATTTATAGATGGATAGACATCTCAAATCCCTAACCCTAGTTTAGGGCATAACCACTTTTTGTGTAGAATAAGCCACCAAAACTTACTAAAAAGGTGTGAAACTTAGGTAGCATGGACTCTAAGTTAGATAGGAACTTTGGTGAATCTATTGGAATTTTATGAGTTATATTAGTAGCTGATAATATATTTTGTAGCCTAATCTATTATCGTATGTTCTAGTTAATAATGTGCAAATCATGTTTTGTATGCTTATTTTTGATCTTTATTATGTAAATATTATTGCCACTAACCTCTTCTTGTGCTTTTGCAGGTTTCCAGAAAATTTACCAAAATTGGCCTGTCAAGCCCCCTTGTCCCGCCCTCCCTGGGCATGACACAGGGCATCTCAGCTCATCCCGAGGATGCTTGATGATCAGACAAAAATCCAGAAAATATCCCCTGTCACTCCCCCCTGACACGCCCCCCAGGGCGTGTCGCGGGGCGGGACACGGGGCGTGTCGCCCACTGCCCAAAACCTGCCGCCATTTTAAATGCACTTCCCATTACCACACGTCAACAATACTATCACGCCCCCCCTACACGGCCGTGACCAGGGGCATGACCCGTGATTTTCGGCATTTGATGGCTTTCCGACCAGTGATTGAAGATTGACGCTCCTGTCAAGCCCGTAGTCACGGGCGTGACCATGGGCGTGACCACCGACGTACACATCAATTCAGCAATTCTGTCAGTTCTCTGCAGCTGAATTTTTTTACGTGCCTGTCACGCCCCCAGTAACGGGCGTGACATGGGGCGTGACCAACCCGTGGAAATGTTCTATAAATTCAGACCCCCCCTCTTCCATTTCAGCAAGTTTCGGGTGGAGGGGGAGGTGTCGCCCCTTTGTTTCTTGTTCTTTTTCATGCTTTTCCCTTTTTTTCTCTCTCTCTCTCATTCTAGTTTAGTTTAATTCAAGTTTAGTTAAGCTTTTGTATTAGCATTTGTAATGCTTTAGTTGCTAATTGTAGGGCTAGAATAGGATTTTCTTTCCATGCACATGTAATTTTTCTTTCCAAGTGTAGCTCTCTTTAATCTTAATAAAAGTGTTGTTTTCTCTTCTCTTTAGCATTTTGTGTCTTTATGCTTTACTACTCATCCCCCCTCTTCCACCTCACCATGATTAACAAATCCTCCTTATACTCGATCTTAATGATCTGAGGTTCGGGTGATTAGGTTATGATGCTTTGAATCTTACCTTTTCTTTTTAGGGTTTAGGATTGAATTACTCTTGATTTATCCCGAGTTGGAGGTATATCATCGATATATAGTCTCCACCTTTGCTTTCATTCCTGGCTAGCCGAGAGGCCGATGGTTTGAATTGAGCACTCAAGAGTAAAGGGAGTTGTACACACCCCTTGAGAGAGGCAGACGTCCAAATCTCCAGGATTGGAGTAAAATCCAATAGTGGTTTTCACCGCGTCAAGCGAGTTTTAGGCCTCCGATTTAGGCGAAATTCAGTCGGACCTTCCTAAACTCAGTTGGGTACGGCCTTCGAGAGAAGCGTGTTCATGTTTATGAAACCTCCACGGCAAGGTCGTCCTCCTCTCCTTGCCTCATGGTTAGATCATAGCAATGATGCGGTTCAAGGTTCGGGCTCAATTGAGCCCGAACCAATTCCTGGTTTTCATGGTTTCTGGCCGAGAAATCTTCTTGGTAGAACCGCCGGAATCCGCCCCTCCGACGGTTGTGTCGCCGCCAGTCGATAGCCACTACCTCGATGGAGGTGTTGGTGGCGGTGGCCGGCCGGGGAAGTGTCGGGATGGGTGGCAGCAGTGGTTGGAAGTGGCTCCAGGCTCGGGCTATCTCAGCCGTTGGCTGGAGGTAGGTGATGAGCCCGGGACATTGGATCTTCGCTAAAATTTGTGCGCCAGACTTTATAAGAATCATTTTAATTTCATTTTTATTTCGTTTCTGTCACACTACTTGCAGTAGATTGTTTTAATTTTAAAAAAATACTTAGTCTCCTCTATTGAAAAAGTCACCAACATGAAGTTTGTAGCCCTAAGGGTCTACTTTTATTCAAAATTAATTGGAAGCAATTTGGACCTCTAGCTGGACTAGGGAACCCATTTTGGTGGGACCTATACCTAGTGCTATCCTGAGATTAAAATGGGTGTGCACTCTTCATCCCTTTTCCAAATAACCTGAAATTTGGGCAGGGGGTCACCCTTAGCTATACCTAGTGGCTATCCAAAAATGGAAATTTGTGGAGATACTTTGTCTATGGTTTTATTTTTTATTTAATAATACTATGGTAATTTAATTAGTGGTTCTAATGACCTCCAAACCCTCCCAAATTTGTGGAGCTGAAGGGAGCTGCTCCACCCAGCTCCCCCTCAGGTTCTCCACTTTATTCTTCGAAAGGTTAACAAAGATCTTATTTGCTGCTTCCACCTGCCCATTTCTCTGTGGGTGATGAACCGAGGCAAAACGGACGTCTATGCCCAGTCGGATGCAGAAATCGACGAATTCCCTACGAGCAAATTGTGGCCCGTTATCAGTCATGATGACCAATGGTAGACCATGGCGGCAGATGATCTCTCCCCATACCAATATTTTGACCACCTGTGAAGTCACCTTAGCCAACGCCTTCACCTCCAACCATTTTGAAAAGTAGTCCACCATGACTAGCAGAAATTTCCTTTGGCCACTTGCCTGGGGAAAAGGACCCACCAGATCTAGTCCCCATATCCCCATATAGCAAAGGGCCAGGGAGCCGTGATGGTTCGTAACCTCTGGGCTGGAATGAGTTCGAGGGGGAGTGAACTCCTTACACTTTTGACAACTTTTTGCGAACTCCTTTGCATCTTTCCCGAGGGTAGGCCAGAAGTACCATTGCCTCAGCACTCTCCCCTCCAAAGTCCGGCTATCTTAGTGACTGCCAAATTATCCTGAGTTAATTTCTTCGAGAACCCTTGCAACCTCCTCCTCTGATACACATCGATCCAGTAGACCCGACAGTGTCTTACGGTACAAATCCCCATATTTTAGCAGGTAGTACGCCGTTTTGTACCTGACACGCTTCTTATCGAGATCTCCTGCGGGCTGTTACCCCGAGGTCAAAAAGGTGATGAAGGGGTCCTCCTCCTCTCCTTGCCTCTTGGTAAGATCATAGCAATGCTTAGGTTCAAGGTTTGGGCTCAATTGAGCGCGAACCAATTCCTAGTTTTCATGGTTTCGGGCCGAGAAATCTTCTTGGTTGAACCGCCGGAATCTGCCCCTCCGTCGATTGTGTCGCCGCCTGTCGATAGCCACCACCTCGATGGAGGTGTTGGTGGCGGTGGCCGGCCGGGGAAGTGCCGGGATGGGTGGCAGCGGCAGTTGGAAGTGGCTCCAGGCTCGGGCTATCTCAGCCGTTGGCTGGAGGTATGTGATGAGCCCTGGCCATTGGATCTGTGCTAAAATTCGTGCGGCAGATTTTATAAGAATCATTTCAATTTCATTTTTATTTTGTTTCTGTCACACTACTTGTAGTAAGTAGATTGTTTTAATTTTAAAAAATACTTAGTCTCCTCTACTGAAAAAGTCACTAACATGAAGTTTGTAGCCCTAAGGGTCTACTTTAATTCAAAATTGATTAGAAACAATTTCGACCACTAGCTGGACTAGGGCACCCATTTTGGTGGGATCTATAGTTAGGGCTATACTGAGATTAAAATGGGTGCGCACTCTTCATCCCTTTTCCAAATGACCTAAACTTTGGCCAGGGGGTCACCCTTAGCTATACCAAGGAGCTATCCAAAAATGGGAATTTGTGGAGGTACTTTGTCTATGGTTTTATTTTTTATTTAATAATATTATGGTAATTTAATTAGGTGTTCTAATGACCTCTAAACCCTCCCAAATTTTGGTGAGTGGTCCCTGGCCTCACGATATGTCTCTGTATAAATGTTCACCTCATTTGGATGTGTTTTGGATAGGGAATGACCTAACCCTAATTTTACCTTAATGAGGGGTTCTTAAGTAAAAAGTGCACCTTGATGTTGAGTGGTCAAATCACATCAACAGAGGTTGAGATTTTGACCACTGACTTGGCATGACCTTTAACACCCTCATAGGGATTATGGGGTGGTCTAGGATAGTTTTGCCCTAGGATCCAAACTCAAACCCTAAGGAGGGGCTTTTGAGTGTTGTGAAGGTCATGGGTTCAAATGCCCTTGTGTGATCTTGCAACTTGGTAGAAATAATGCTATTATAGCCCAAGTCCTCTGGTATGAATCTTAGAGGATTTTGAGATGGATAGATATCTCAAATCCCTAACCCTAGTTTAGGGAATAACCACTTTTTGTGTAGAATAAGCCACCAAAACTTACTAAAAGATGTGAAACTTAGGTAGCATGGACTCTAAGTTAGATAGGACCTCTGGTGAATTTATTGGAATTTTATGAGTAATATTACTAGCACCCCCTTTATTATACATGATGTGGTTATAAATGGTATTTTATTTATTATGATCACACGGTACATTACAGACTCATGAAATTTGGGCAGAAGATGTTTTAAGTCAAAATGATTATTCCTGAATTTTGTTATAAATTTTAGTTGAGCAACTTTTGTACTTTCTTCACAAGTTTTAAAATGTGTAGTTATGGTCAATAAATTATTTAGAGATATTTACTTGTTGCAAAAATTGTGAAATTAGGTCTCTGATAATTTTAGGCCAATAACCACTTGGAGAAATTAACTCATGATTTTTAGATGATTATTTGCAGTATATATTTTACAAACCCATAATTTTGGGGATCTGATGTATAATTTATTCAGAGCTTATTTCCTGCTGAAAATTTTGGAGACACTGCATTTTATGTTAAATATTCATGTTAAATTTATCGTAAATTTTGTAGACCATTTTCTTGTCTGATATGGGTACTTCATATTCAAACTTGGATTTTTGGATTACTAGAATAAATAAATAAATTATCAGATAAATTAGAAAAATTATGAATTTCTGGATTTAGGCTAAAAATTTCATTATAGCCCTCCAATAATTAATATAGGAGTATTGGGTGATTATTTTGTGTACCTCCCTTTATACACTTCATATAACTTAGGTTGGTCTGCATTTATTAATATCGCAAAAATTGAGTTGGAATAAGAATTTGGGCACACGAGTTGGGTTAGAGATTATGCTGTTTGGATAAACAATTAGGGGCATCTCTGGAAGACAGGTTGAGTAAAGTGTGGAGTTGGCTAGTGTTAGGAGGTGCTCGGGATCGATGAAAGATCATCTTTCCCGTGGGGAGGAAGTGTCAAATACACTAGGGTTAGACTCGATACAACATCTAAGGAAATAGGAGTTGGGTATAAACTAATATAAAATAAGTGTCTTGCGAAAGGGAGCTTTGGGCGTAATCCCATCGTAGTTCCTAGTGTCTTCGAGAGCCCTTCACGAGGTATACCTTGGGCAGTCCTGGGCTAACCTAAATAGTAGGTAAAACTGAAATGCAAGAGTAACTAGAAATAATCTAGGGTTGCACTCACACTCCCCGGGGTTGTGCGAGTTAGGTTAGGTCACTCGGGAAGTAGGTTTGGTGGATTGGGTGACGGGCAGGTTGGCTCGGCGAGCTTT
The DNA here is from genome assembly GCA_039583875.1 of Platanthera guangdongensis. Lineage (NCBI taxonomy): Eukaryota > Viridiplantae > Streptophyta > Magnoliopsida > Asparagales > Orchidaceae > Platanthera > Platanthera guangdongensis. The sequence goes on from CM077166.1 coordinate 81,001,337, forward strand.
GGCTCGGTTGATGTTTGTGATGGTCAGGTTGGCCCGACGAGCTTTGGCTCGGTTGTTGTTTGCGTCGGACGGTATGGTCTGGGGAGCTTTGGATCGGTGGTTTACATCGAGGTTGCATGTGCATAAAGTAAAGGTGGTGGGTCTTCGATATTGGTGAGTCGATGCACTGACGCCAATACGTTGATTCGGCAAGTGTGGTTTAGCACTTGGACAAGTCATGTCCGGTCCGCCAGCCGGCAAGAGTACGCAGGAGCTCCGCTTAGTGCACCAGCATTGAGGCGTACGATAGGTCTGACTGGTAGTGCAATTACCGGTTTAAAGGTGGGCGAGGCCCAACCCACCGCTTCCGTTTGCCACTACGGAGGTATCTTGGGAGGTTCGGTTCCAGAAAGGGGGAACGAAAGGTCTGTGTACACAGAGTCAAGTGGCTGTGTTGCACTTGCATGTTCACAGCATGGCATAATTGTATTTCATAGCATAAGCATTGCATTCAACCCTGACACATATTGTATAAAGTGGTATGGGACGCTTTATACAATAGGCCCTGCGAAACAACCCCTTGGTTTATAAGTCGTGTGAGCGTGCTTATAAGTTAAGGTTTTTATTCAGTAAAATATATATCTATGCTTGTTACAAAACCGACACCCTATCGTATAAATTGTTATGAGACTTTTTTTATGATAGGAGCCCCGCAAAAGATCCCTTGGCTTATGTGTTTTCATATAAGTTAAGGTTACTTTTCTTGTTCAGTCTTTCTTACCTGCACCCTATCTTATATAATATAAAAATGCAAGATTAGTTCCCCCGCCATCTGCTTATTTATAATTCTCCACTTTATGTCCTCTCCTCTCCTTCTCCCCGCTCAGTGCCTAGGAGCCATGGGTGAAGGCGAGGGGAATGATAGGACTTAGTCTTTTAGACTAACGGTTTTCGAACCACATCATTTTAGGGGACCGTGGAGCCCAGCATGGAGGAGCAGCCCCAGAGATCGACGCGCTTGGAGATGGGGCAGTCTAGTACCATAGTTCAGACTATAGGGATTTTGAGTCCCGATCGTTAGTAGTTTGTTTAGTTTTGCTTCCGTGCTGAGTGATATGTAGTGAGGATATTGATGTACCGGGCATTTGCCCAAGATTCCGTACTTTTTCTATTATTTCTGTGAACACTCCCTTCGAAGAGATTATTTACTTTATCATATATGTGATTCTCTGTGGACTTGCTTTTCTTTTGTTACTTGCTACAAATGTGATCAATTTTGGCCGGCAGGATTGACGTTTTGTAGTGATGACCTTCCCAGGCATGAAGGTGTCACCGCAAGGCGGCGGTTATGGGCCTAAGACCCCTGAGTTTAAAAAAAAGGTCGGGGGGGGGGGGGGGGGGGGGGGGTCTTACATCACCTCCTCAGCTTTGGCATCATCCACCTCCTTATCTCTACTGGGGTCATCACAGCTAGAAGGTACACGCTCGACCTGACAGCTTGTAAGGAAACAAAAGACCAAGCTCACCGCGTTCCCTTCGCTATATCAATCTGGTGGGTTACTGATCCTCTTCGACCTCCGAAGAACCTGATCACAGCTAACCGCCTCAACTGCTCCTCCTGAACCAGCTCCATTACCGGGCAAACCCAGAACAATGATCCCCTTGCTTCCTGAACAAGAAGTTACCTCACTAGATCCAGGAGCACATGGAGCAACACTCCCCCTACTACCTGAACCAGAAGACTCCGCTCTCAAACAAGAACTACCTGGAACATCGCTCCTCCTAATTCCTGAACCGAAAGCCTCCATCTTCGAGCTAGAGGCACCTAGAGCATCACTCCCCCTTCTTCCCAACCCTGATGCCTTTGCGCCGGAGCTAGAACAACCTGGAGCTCCTGGTGACACATGCAGCTCCCATTGATCCTTAGCAGCAGCCTCCTTCAGCCAACCATCTAACCTGCTCAACTCTAGCTCCACACATGAGTTATCCCAATACGACATCAGCTCATCGAAGACAACGTCTCTCGACATGATGAACATCTTCATCACATGATCCATACACCTCCATCTTCTCTTCTGCTAATCATACCCAACAAAGACTAGCTTTGTCTTGAGAGCATCCGGAGTATGTACGTAGCAGGTAGATTCAAACACCCGTAGGTGCATCACACTGGGATTCACCCCGAACATTAGCTCAACCAGAGACTTTACCATAATCGGACAAAGAGGCATCCGATTGGTGACATGTGTCGCACAGGCCATCCCTTCTGCCCAGAAGGCCTTAGGAATGACTTTGCACTGAAGCAAACACTTGTAGTTATCTATCAACAGACGGATCATCCAAACTGCAACATCACCTTGTTGTGAAGTATGTCCACAAGAAAGCTCCCTTCGAATCCCATGCTTTCTGCACAAGTTCTAGAACTCGATTGAGCCGAACTCAGCACCGATGCTTGTCTTCAACATCTTGATCCGCAGGCTAAGTTGGCCTTCCACAAGCTTCTTGAACTCCACAAATAAGTGGAACATGTTCGACTTCTCCTTCATGATGTATACCAAAGTATACCTTGTATAGTCATCAACTAATATCAGTATGTACCTGCTGCCTCCAAGACTGGCGGTGACGGTCGATCTAACCAGAGCAGAATGGATAACCTCCAAAGGTGCTTTACATCTGGACTGTGCCTTATCAACCGTAAAGCAATAAGCTTCACTGTGCTGACATCCCGCACATCCCTGACCATCGTCATAGGATGACAATCTAGGCAAGCCTCTCACGAGTCTCCTTACTGCCATTGCTTTCAGCTTGTCCATCCCTACATGTCCCAGTCTTTCATGCCAGATAGCTGCACTATCACTGGCCTTCATCCGATCTGCACCTGAACTTGTTGATGACCCAACTTAGTTCTTCTCCTTACTCCCAACACGAGCTACGTTCACCGAGAGCAAGACAACCTTGCACTCCTTCCTGAGGTGACCATACTGCTTGCATTTATAACACCATGGTCCTTCCTTCTTCATCCCATAACGCCTCGGATAAACACACCTCTCTTGCTGATATGAAGTAGAAGGACCATCCTCCGCAGCAACCTTCACCTCCTTGTTGAACAACCCATCAAGGGAAGTCCAAACCTCCGCAGCTGACCGACATCCACTGATGTGGTCTAAGAGCTCCGATGAGATCTCCTGCTTGAGAATAGACTCCGCTCTTGCATTTGTCTACTTCCAAGCTCTCATCTCTTCAGCATTGCCAGCAGTAACCTCTTGTCGTTCTGCTCCGCACACCACCTCCCAAAGGTCCTCTCCAAGAAGAAAGCTCTCCATACAAGACTTCCACCTCTCAAAGTTCATCTCTGTAAGGAGTTCAATTCCAAGACCACTTGCATCTTCTACTGCCATGGTTCCACCACTGGTTTCCTCCTCACAAGAGCAGCAACCACTTCAGTTGATCACTGCTTATCCACTTCAACCTTGCTTTGATACTATATCGAATTTCCTGGACCTTGGAGTGAGCAGGGGTTATCTCAACTAAAGCTAGTCACAAGCAGAAACACATGCAATAACAAGAGTCTTTATTGATAACAACAATCTTATTTACAAGGCGAGACATCCATGATGAGACATGATTCACCAAAACCACCACAGTGAAAGTAGAGACAACTACAAATAAAGACAAGTCAAGCCGCGCGTACTTAACATGTAGCCGCCGTATCTACTGCTATACTAAGGAGTCTGCACAGTTCGCCAAGATGCCAGACCACAATCAAGGCCGCACGGACTGCCCCTTATTCCAATGCTAAGCTCTAGCCGTCGATCTGCAAGCCTCCTAACCGCGAGGTCGCCTAGCCGCCAGACCGCACAAGCTACGATGCCGAACTGAACAGGCCGCCTAAAGCAGGCAACTTATTAAACCCCAGAAACAAGTTGCCAAAGAGAAAACCGCCTGGTCACAGTCCGTGACCTGCTGTTTACCGCCTGCTGCTTAACTGTAGAGTCCGCATTGTCCCTGTCCGCAGTCAGAGCCAAGTCCTAGCTTTCCAGCACTATCATCACAACCTGCACAGCACAAACCGGTCAACTCAATCAACCCGCACGGATACTAAATGTCAGTCCGCACCAACTGATCATGGGCTCACTTACTGTTCATTCGTTCTCTATTCCTGATATGACATGGTTCCTATTTATACGCACGATGAGGAGTGTGGTCACTGCCCTAGCAGATACAAATACCGCCACATCCTGCAGTAAGAAAAGTCTCCAAAAAACCGCAGATACACTACAGTCTGCCACGACCTTTGTAGGATAGCCAGTCTGCCCATGCCTCCCCAAGGCCGGACACATCGCCAGTCTGCCTTGTCGTCAAAGGCCAAGCCAAGACCACCACAACAGAACTCTGCAATAACTGTCCGCTAATCCGCGGACATAGCTCCAGTCCGCTTATCCCGAGCCCACAACCTCGCCACCAAGGCAACTGCCAGACTCAGCGGACATAGCACTAGTCCGCTTATACTGCGGATACCTCAAGTCTGCATATACCGCAGACTGCTCCAGTCCACATATCCTGAGGCCACAACCACGCCAGCAAGGGACATGTTAGACTCAGCGGACCCAGCTCCAGTCCGCATGCCCTGGCGGACGCAATGTCTAGTCTGCATTCTCCAAGCTCACAATTAAGTCAAATGACACTTCTGTCGAGCTCAGCTGACAGAGAAACAGTTCGTGCTTCACTGCGCGATCTCCCCGGACTGATCCAAACCTGGACTTGGTTCAGAACTAACCAAGTCCACACCGCTGGTCACAAGGGCCAGTCTGCACTTAGTGGCGGACACTGGAACAAGTCCGCCTGCCCCGGCAAACTGTAGTACCTATCCGCACTAACTGGAAATCTACGCGTCTTTCACTTGACGCTTAACCAGAGCAAGACCAAGGATTCTGCCAAGCCAGTCTGCCAAGCTCTAGTCCTTCAGTCCGCTTCTTGCCGGACTCCGTGGATAGAGACTCAATCCGCTTGTTACCTTCTGGGATCCAAATGCTTGTAGAGCATAAGCCGGCCTGGTAAACCACCGCTGCTATTTGCTTAGTCCGCGTGAATAGATTGCACAGGCCGCCATAGAGCAAGCCATCTGCAACAGCCCTGCCGACCTGGGTGTCCGCCAATCCTGTACGCACAGTCCGCGCGGATAGGTTGCCCAAGTCCTCTATTCACCCACTATCACTTCACAATTTTCAACAAGTCCAACTCAAGCGCCACTACATGAGTGGCCATGGTGTGGAAGGTAGACTGTGAGATCATAATCATAGCCTGCCTCAGGACATCACGTAGGCTTTGGTAGAATCGGGAGGCTCTATCCCTGTCAGTGGCTGCCAAATTCCCGGCGAAATGTGTCAGGTGTATGAATTCCCTCTCATACTCAGGCACAGTCCGGTCACAATGTCAGATTTGCAGGAAACTTTCTTGCAGATCAACTCGGTCTGCAACTGTAATAAAGAACTCCAGTAGGGCTTCCTAGAACTCTCCCCATAGTATATCGCTCATCGGTCATCCTCTAAAGGTCGAGCGGCTGGCAGCTCTCCACAAAACCCTAGCATATCCCTCTAATAAGGTCACTACCAATGAGACTGCAGCTACTGCTGGGCACATCATGCCTACCAACAGCTCCTCCACATGCTCCACCCACTCCTCTACTTGGATGGAAGTCTCCGTGCCTCTGAAAGTGGAAGGCCTCAATCCTCGAAAGGTTGTCAGCAAATCGGTAGGCGACATCATCTCTCGTGGTGGCTGTGCCAAGGCTGTTCGGATGGTGGCCAGGTTGGCTGTCAATGTCTGGCCCAAGTCGGTCTCAGCAAACGGTACAACTGCGGGAACAACCGGGTCTGGATGAGGGGTGGCGGGAACATATCCAGTATCTGGAGAAGTAATATGAAAAGTGTCAGTACTTTGAAAATGTTGGGTAAATTTTGCAAAAATGACTGACAAAGCGGAAACAACGGTGTATGGTCAGACTAACGTACAGTCTAGAATCCCTAAGCCTCTACACTAGGGTCCACCAGGCATCCGCTGCGAGGTTCATCCCCAACCAAAGTATGAAGCGGGGGCCAGAGGGATCCTGAGATTGCTCCATAAGGATGAATCGTGATCGCTCTGATCCATTTGTAAGACCCATTCCCCCAACTTTTACCCAGGTCTGGCTGGAGGGGATCTTATTGCCCAAGACGTCCACCCAGTGCTCCTTAGGGGTAATGACCCACTCTATCTAAGCACCAGGGTGCCTCCTTGCTCTACTAGAATCATAACATTCACAATACATCAGAGAATTGTAGAAGCATTAACAGGAAAACATAGTACAATATATATATATATATATATATATATATATATATATATATATATATATATATATATATATATATATATAACATTATATATATTTATATGAGTACAAAAGTCGTAGTCTAAGTATTTAATAAGCCCGCAGGATGTACAAGTACTAGATATCACTCCTCATTCTCTCTCCTTAACCATCTCGTCGGTACTTACATCTCGATACTCTGAAGACATCATGGGTGCTTCTGCTCGAGTGGTTCTATCTGCTGGCGTAATCTCTTGCGTCGGCGGGTCACTATAGTGCTCCATTTCCTATGATTGGTTATTTAAATAACTGTTAGTCACAGAGTTAAGTAAAAACGAATCTCCTCCCCGGATCCATATCCCGGGGAAAAGTATACACCCACCCAACGAAAGTTGATAGCCGAAGCACGGGAGAGTTAGTACAACAATTCATATATATAGGCTGGGAGCATTTATAAAGAAATACAACATAGTATAACTTGAAAAGCAGAAGTAATACATATCAGTTATTTATTATAGCTGCACTAGCATAACATCACATTGGACATTCTCAACCTGTACCCTATCGTAGGCATTCACAGCCGCGCGCACACAGCACACATTCATAGCCACTCACACCAATCCGATGTCGATATAGTATGGACCGCTATTGTTCAAGCTGAGTAGCGAGCCCCACGGGCCTCACCGATGTGGCTGTCGGTGATAGTGGCCAATCGTGCCACTTCTGGGGGTGGTCGTACCGCACAGCCCAGGCCCTAACTTACATCCCCGTGTACTTCTGGATGTGGGTGACATCCAGCGATTGAACATTTTCGTCGACCAGTGGAGGAAACCCGATAGGGAAAACATAAAGGCAAGTCACCCATGGCACTCATCTCCCTGTCACCTCGAGTTGTCGAACTTTTAGCATTGGTACGAACGGTCTACGGAAGTGACTGACCCGCCACAATTTACCGCAAGCAATTCACAAGCAATCAATCGAACAATCGTGCTAAAATACACCGGGTCTACGACAGCCTGCCCTACTATACGTTAACTTTCAGGTAGTATCGCTCAGTTCAACTTTTGACAAGGAGTATGGGAGCGATTTATTTGATGTTAAACCCAGAGGAACACCTCCACTCCAGTTATCCCCAACTAAGGCTCAGCCTTAATAAACAACTGCTCGTTAACGTAGGACCCGTGCTTATAAAAGTAAATTACAGTAACGAGAATGTAGTAATTTAAGCTCCTGATAATAAATGTTGCATAATAAGATGTGACCAGTACGAAACTGGAAAACTGCTGAAACGAAAGTACTGAACTTAAATGAACTTGACTAGTACGTAACTGGAGTTGTACTAAATTAAAAGTACTGAACTGAAATGAACTTGACTATTATGAGACTAGAGTAGTACAGAATTGAAATAACTGAAATGAACTTGACCAGTACGAGATTGGGTTAGTACTGAATTGAACTGAAATGAACTTGACAGTACAATTCTGGAGTAGTACTAAATTGAAGTACTGAAATGAACTTGACCAGTACAAGACTGGAGTAGTGTAACGCCCCTAGCCAATCCAACGTGACGACATCACGGCTCCGCTCTAGTCGATGCTAACAGGCTGCAGCCCAAGCACCCCAACCCCTCTCCCTCCACAGGACGGTTGTTGGTGGCCTCAGCCTCCCTTTGATGAGCGAACTCGACAGTTAAGCTGGGCCGTACGGGGACTTCCCAGGAGGTCACCCATCAAAGTACTACTCTCTCCCAAGCACGCTTAACTATGGAGTTCCTTCACATCTTATCATCAATTAAGCTGCAGCTCAATTGGTGATGAGATGTGAAGAAACTCCATAGTTAAGCGTGCTTGGGCGAGAGTAGTAATGGGATGGGTGACCTCCTGGGAAGTCCCCGTACGGCCCAGCTAACTGTCGAGTTCGCTCGTCAAAGGGATGTTGCGGCCACCAACAACCTGCCTTTGGAGGGAGAGGGGTTGGGGTGATTGGGCTGCAGCCCGGTAGTGTCGCCTAGAGCGGAGCCGTGACGTCGTCACGTTTGATCGGATAGGGACGTTACAATAAAAGTGCACTTTTATTGTAATGACCCTAGGCGATACAACATGACAGCGTCACGGCTCCGCTCTAGGCATCGCTACCGGGCTGCAGCCCAAGCACCCCAACCCATCTCCAGCTCACCGGCGGGTTGTTGGTGGCCATAGCCTCCCTTTGATGAGCGAACCCGACAGTTAAGCTGGGCCGTACGGGGACTTCCCAGGAGGTCACCCATCCCAGTACTACTCTCGCCCAAGCACGCTTAACTGTCGGGTTCGCTCATCAAAGGGAGGCTGTGGCCACCAACAACCCGCCGGTGGGCTGGAGAGGGGTTGGGGTGCTTGGGCTGCAACCCGGTAGAGATGCCTAGAGCGGAGCCGTGACGCTGTCACGTTGTATCGCCTAGGGTCGTTACAACAAAAGTGCACTTTTTATTGTAACACCCGTAGCAAATCCAATGTGATAGCGTCATGGCTCCACTCTAGGCCGTAGCAGATCCAATGTGATAGCGTCACGACTCCGCTCTAGGCGATGCTACCAGGCTGCAGCCCAAGCACCCCAACCCCTCTCCCTCCACAGGCGGGTTGGTGGTGGCCACAGCCTCCCTTTGAGGAGCGAACTCGACAGTTAAGCTGGGTCGTACGGGTACTTCCTAGGAGGTCACCCATCCCAGTAGTACTCTCGCCCAAGCACGCTTAACTATGCAGCGCAATTGGTGATGAGAGTTGAAGGAACTCCGTAGTTAAGCGTGCTTGGGCGAGAGTACTACTGGGATGGGTGACCTCCTGGGAAGTCCCCGTACGGCCCAGCTTAACTATCGAGTTCGCTCCTCAAAGGGAGGCTGTGGCCACCAACAACCCGCCTGTGGAGGGAGAGGGGTTGGGGTGCTTGGGTTGTAGCCTGGTAGCATCGCCTAGAGCGGAGCCGTGACGCTGTCACATTGGATCTGCTACAGGAGTTACAATAAAAAGTGCACTTTTACTGTAACGACCATAGGCGATACAACGTGACAACATCACGGCTCCGCTCTAGGCATCGCTACCGGGCTACAGCCCAAGCACCCCAACCCCTCTGCAGCCCACCGACAGGTTGTTGGTGGCCACAACCTACCTTTGATGAGCGAACCTGACAGTTAAGCTGGGCCGTACAGGGACTTCCCAGGAGGTCACCCATCCCAGTACTACTCTCGCCTAAGCATGCTTAACTGTCGGGTTCGCTCATCAAAGGGAGGCTGTAGCCACCAACAACCCGCCGGTGGGCTGGAGAGGGGTTGGAGTGCTTGGGCTGCAACCCGGTAGCGATGCCTAGAGTGGAGCCGTGACGCTGTCACGTTGTATCTCCTAGGGTCGTTACAATAAAAGTGCACTTTTTATTGTAACACCCATAGCTGATCCAATGTGATAGCGTCACGGCTCCGCTCTAGGCGATGCTACCAGGCTGCAGCCCAAGCACCCCAACCCCTCTCCCTCCACAGGCGGGTTGTTGGTGGCCACAACCTCCCTTTGAGGAGCGAACTCGACAGTTAAGTTGTGCCGAACGGGGACTTCCCAGGAGGTCACCCATCCCAGTACTACTCTCGCCCAAGCATGCTTAACTATGGAGTTCCTTCAACTCTCATCACCAATTGAGCTGCAGCTCAATTGGTGATGAGAGTTGAAGGAACTCCATAGTAAAGCGTGCTTGGGCGAGAGTACTACTGGGATGGGTGACCTCCTGGGAAGTCCCCGTTCGGCCCAGCTTAACTGTCAAGTTCGCTCCTCAAAGGGAGGCTGTGGCCACCAACAACCCGCTTGTGGAGGGAGAGGGGTTGGGGGTGCTTGGGCTACAGCCTGGTAGCATCGCCTAGAGCGGAGCCGTGACGCTGTCATGTTGGATCGGCTAGGGGTGTTACAAGTAGTACGAAATTGAAGTACTGAAATGAACTTTTCCAGTACGAGACTGAAATAATCACAATGAAAATGGTTAGTAGTCCAATAACTCCATCCATGAGGCATCAGTTCTATCTCCGTTCTCAGGAGGCATATTCAGTTTTATTTCAATTTACCCCCCACCACCTTTTAAAAAGCTTCCTTGGGTTACTTCCATTATTAAGATCTATTAGTAATTGGGTTTCGCCTTATTAATCGCAGCTTAACCAGATTGGTGCTTATTAGGAGTCACTTCCTTGTTAATCATCAATGATAAATTTGCGACTCACTACTTGTACTCTTATCTTCCAATCGTATCCCAAATATCCCGAAGGTCGAGGTGCTCGACGGTTTCTCAAAATCTTAGAACTCTTGGTGTAACATCCCTCAAACAACTAGACCCCTAAGAGTGGTTTTGTCATGACTAGGTCATGACAAAACCCTAGGAAGCCCAAGAAGGCCAAGTAAACCTAGGGGTGTAGGTGAGACCACTATGGTCTGCAAATAGTAGATTTATGAACCCTAGTTTAAGATGATCATGGGGCTTCACCAAGACTTCAAGACACCACCATGGCCTCACCAATCGATTGTAAGTTTAATCTAAACCCTAAGGGTCCATTGGAGTCGACTCACGGTGGCCAAGTTGACCTAGAACCACTCTAGGCCTAAACTGGGCAAGGTGTCATAACTAAAGGCAGTGTGCCCTAGCAAAAGCGCAACTGACCCTACCCTAGGTCTTTATAAACCTAAGTTGGGGTCAATGGGTCACCAAGGACCCATTGGGGTCAACCTTAGAGGCTAAGTTGACCTAAGTCAACTCTAGCCCGAAGTGGTCAAAGTGCCCTTACCAAGGGACAAGTGACCTACAAGGTGCCAAGTCAGCCCTACCCAACCCTACCTAGGCCTTAGGGGAGATCAATGGGTCACCAAGGATCCATTGGGTGCAACCCCAAAGGTCAAAAAGATAAAAGTCAACCCAAGCCTACTCTGGGTCAACCTAGCCCAAATGGGCTAGCCCAAGCTCAAGCCCCCTCATGTGGCTTCTTTAGGGAATAATGTGTATGGATGGGCTGCAAATAGTCCTCCAGGTTAACCAAGTCAACTTGGTGACTAGGAGAGAGGGTGAGCTCCATTCCATGTTAATGGAGGAGAGAGAAAAGAAGAAAGAGGAGGGAATGAAGGGGCTCGGCCAACGGGAGGCCAAAGGCCATCTTTAATGGCTGAATTCAACTCCCCTAGGGAAGGGGAGAAGTTTCCAGCCATTTCCCCGGCCACCAAAGGCCTGGTTCAACCCCCTCCTCCATGGCCGAGCCTAGCCTTTAATGGCTTTAATGGACATTGATAATCCAGCCCCTCCTCTCCCCAACTGAGGCTTTAAACACCATCAGTGGGTCGAGAGAAGAATTTCCCAATCCTTACCTGAAGAAATCGAGCCCGCCCACTGTACAGTTGCAGAAACCGAGCGGCACCGCCTTCAAAAATGGTTTCCCGACGATCTTCTCGACTTCAGGCCGCCGGCAAGGTCCTCCTCCTCTCCTTACCTCATGGTTAGATCATAGCAATGCTTAGGTTCAAGGTTTGGGCTCAATTGAGCCCGAACCAATTCCTGGTTTTCATGGTTTTGTGGCGAGAAATCTTCTTGGTAGAACCGCCGGAATCCGCCCCTCCTGCGGTTGTGTCGCCGTCAATCTATAGCCGCCACCTCGATGGAGGTGTTGGTGGCGGTGGCCGGCCGGGGAAGTGCCGGGATGGGCGATAGTGGCGGTTGGGAGTGGCTCCAGGCTGGGGCTATCTCAGTCATTGGCTGGAGGTAGAAAATGAGCCCGGGCCATTGGATCTGTGCCAATATTCGTGCGCCAGATTTGATAACAATCATTTTAATTTCATTTTTCTTTCATTTCTGTCACACTATTTGCAGTAGATGGTTTTAAATTTTAAAAATACATAAACTCCTCTACTAAAAATGTCACCAACATGAAGTTTGTAGCCCTAAGGGTCTAATTTAATTCAAAATTGATTGGAACAAATTTGGACCTCTGGCTGGACTAGGGCACCCATTTTGGTGGGACCTATACCTAGGGCTATCCGGAGAATAAAATGGGTGCCCACTCTTCATCCCTTGTCCAAATGACCTGAAATATGGGCAGGGGGTCACCTTTAGCTATACCTAAGGCCTGTCCAAAAATTGGAATTTTTGAAGATACTTTGTCTATGGTTTTATTTTTTATTTAATAATAGGGTAAATTAATTAGGTGACGTAATTACCTCCAAACCCTCCCAACTTTTGGTGAGTGGTCCTTGGCCTCATGATATGTCTTTGTATAAATTTTCACCTCATTTGGATGTGTTTTGGATAGGGAATGGCCTAACCCTAATTTTACCTTAATGAGGGGTTCTTAAGTAAAAAGTGCACTTTGAGGTTGACTGGTCAAAGCACCTCAACAGATGCTGAGATTTTGACCACTGACTTTGCATGACCTTTAACACCCTCATATGGATTATGGGGTAGTCTATGGTAGTTTTGCCCTAGGATCCAAACTCAAACCCTAAGGAGGGGTTTTTGAGTGTTGTGAAGGGCATGGGGTCAAATGCCCTTGTGTGATCTTACAACTTGGTAGAAATGATGCTAGGGTAGCCCAAGTCCTCTGGTATGAATCTTAGAGGATTTAGAGATGGATAGACATCTCAAATCACTAACCCTAGTTTAGGGCATAACAACGTTTTGTGTAGAATAAGCCACCAAAACTTACTAAAAAGGTGTGAAACTTAGGTAGCATGGACTCTAAGTTAGATAGGACCTCTGGTGAATTTATTGGAAATTTATGAGTAATATTACTAGCTGATAATACATTTTGTAGCCTAATCTATTATCATATTTTCTAGTTAATAATGTGCAAATCATGTCTTGTATGCTTATTTTTGATCTTTATTATGTAAATATTATTGTCACTAACCTTTTCTTGTGCTTTTGCAGGTTTCTAGAAAATTGGCCAAAATTGGCTTGTCAAGCCCCCCTGTCACGCCCTCCCTGGGTGTGACACAGGGTCTGTCAGCTCATCCCGAGGATGCTTGACGATCAGACAAAAATCCAGGAAAAATCCCCTGTCACGCCCCCCAGGGCGTGTCGCAGGGCGTGACACGAGGCGTGACGCCCACTGCCCAAAACCAGCCGCCCCATTAAATGGACTTCCCGTCACAACACGTCAACAGTACTGTCATACCCCGCCCCCTACACAGCCGTGACCAGGGCGTGACCCGTGATTTCCGAAGTTTGATGGTCTTTCCGACCAGTGATTGAAGATTGACTCTCCTGTCACGCCCGTAGTCACGGGCGTGACCATGGGCGTGACCACCGACGTATACATCAATTCAACAATTCAATCAGTTCTCTGCAGCTGAATTTTTTGGCGTGCCTGTCACGCCCCCTATCACAGGCGTGACATGTGGTGTGACCAACCCGTGGAAATGTTCTATAAATTCAGACCCCCCTCTTCCATTTCATCAAGTTTGGGCAGAGAGGGGGAGGTGCTGCCCCTTTGTTTCTTGTTCTTTTTCATGCTTTTCTTTTTCTCTCTCTCTCTCTCATTCTAGTTTAGTTTAATTCAAGTTTAGTTAAGCTTTTGTATTAGCCTTTGTAATGCTTTAGTTGCTAATTGTAGGGCCAGAATAGGATTTACTTTCCATGCACATGTAATTTTTCTTTCCAAGTGTAGCTCTCTTTAATCTTAATAAAAGTGTTATTTTCTATTCTCTTTAGCAATTTGTGTCTTTATGCTTTACTACTCATCCCCCCTCTTCCACCTCACCATGATTAACTAATCCTCCTTATACTCGATCTTGATGATCCGAGGTTCGTGTGATTAGGTTATGATGCTTTGAAACTTACCTTTTCTTTTTAGGGTATAGGATTGAATTACTCTTGATTTATCCCGAGTTGGAGGTATATCATCGATATATAGTCTCCACCTTTGCTTTCATTCCTGGCTAGCCGAGAGGCCAATGGTTTGAATTGAGCACTCAAGAGTAAAGGGAGTTGTACGCACCCCTCAAAAGAGGCAGACGTCCAAATCTCCCAGATTGGAGTAAAATCCAATAGTGGGATTCACCGCGTCAAGCGAGTTTTAGGCCTCCAATTTAGGGAAAAGTAGGTCGGACCTTCCTAAACTCAGTTGGGCACGGCCTTCGAGAGAAGCGTGTTCATGTTTATGGAACCTCCACGGTCAAGGACTTTTACCCTATTAAGCTTAGGTTTATTTATCATATTTTTAATCGACTCATGCCGAGGTGATTCTCGATCGAGTACTTCTCTTTCTCATCGTTCCAACCCTTTTAGTGTAATCATTTCTTTTATGCTCTATATTATTACAAGTAGCTCTCTTTCTTTGCATGTAGTTTTCTTTTAAACCCTAAGTCTTCCGTCGATACAATAATTGACTTCGTGTGAGTAAGCTTACTCAACCGTTCCCCGATTTAAATACGACACTTGTGTCCCCTGACTACAGCTCAATAGGTATACTTGCCTAGTTGGATTTCTAGTTCGGCTGCTCGCTTTTCATAAGCGTTGGCCGGGACATCAAGTTTTTGGCGCCGTTGACGGGGAGCAACGCTCGTTGATAAATTGAAAACACGAATCTATTAGTTTTATCATTTCTCTTTCTCATCCCCCTTCTAAAAATTTTTAAAAAAAATCAAAAACTTTTATTTTACCGCTCCTAATAGAAACCCACTTCACAATTTTTCTACGCCACCTAAATCTCTTGAAAAGGGCAAAGCGGTTTTAAGTGCCGCTATCTTGTCTAGTATCTTGCGAACCCTTCACCAGGTAGTCCTTGGGAAGTTTGGGAGCTAAGCTACATTAAAAAAAAATCTATTTCAAAAAAAAATTGTTAGCTCTCTTTTTCTAGTTTATTTGTATTTCTCTTTCTTCTCTTCTCTTCTTTTAGTGTATGACCCGCGGGAGTCCGTCGGTTATTTTGGACCTGGACCACGAAATTGAGTGTACTCTTCGGAGAAGATCGTGATTTTAAGCTCCTACTATCCAAATACCGGTTGAGGATTCCGAGTCATTTTCCACTTTAAGAATGGAAGAACCCAACGTGGAGGAAGCCGTGCATAGGCCTATGTCTTATTATGCACGATCGAATCTCGAGGGTACTGAATCTAGCATAGTTTGCCATGCGATAGCAAATAATAATTTCGAACTGAAGCCCAGCATAATTCAAATGATGCAGCAGTATGTGCAATTTGACGGACTTCAAGATGAAGATCCGAACGCACATATTGCAAGCTTTCTTGAGATTTGTGACACCTTCAAGATAAATGGTGTCACAAATGATGTTATTAGGTTAAGATTATTTCCTTACTCTCTTAGAACTAAGGCTAAGAAGTGGCTGAACACTCTACCTAAAAATAGCATCACAACCTGCACGCAATTAACTGAAAAATTTTTGGCGAAGTATTTTCTGCCTGCTAAAACTGCAAAACTTAGGAATGACATTTCTGCTTTTGGACAAATAGACTCTGAAACCCTTTATGAAACGTGGGAAAGATTTAAAGAATTATTAAGATGATGCCCACATAACTCTGTGCCTGTATGGTTGCAGGTGCAGACGTTTTATAATGGGCTAAATCAAAGAACAAAGCAAATGATAGGCGCTTCTGGCGGTACTTTAAACCATAAGACCCCGGAACACTTACAAGTGGAATGTGCCTAGGTCCCGCACGAACAGGCCTGCAGGTCACGAACAGGCCTGCAGGTATCTTTGAAGTGCAAAACGTCTCCCAGCTCGCGCTGTAAGTTGAAATATTAAGCAAAAAAATTACGGAGATGACTGCTGCCTCCGCCCCTCAGGTATGGGAATCTGCAACTCCTCCCCCCGAACATTTGGATTATGTTAATAATATGCCTAGAACTGCTTTTAATAATTTTTCTACTGCGAATTTTCATCCTCCTGGTTTTAATTTTCTGAATAGTTATAATCTTGATTTAAGAAATGAGCCTAATTTCTCGTGGAGTAATCCATCGAATGCTGTGCGGCCGCCACCACAAATTGATTTTTCTACACCACCACCACCTCCTCAAAGTTTTCCAAAACCTCCAAGTTTGGAGGAAATGTTTTCAAAATACATGAATGTTAATGATGCTACGATTAGAACCTTAAATGGAAGCGTTAAAAATTTAGAGAATCAAGTAGGACAGCTCGCTAAAATAATTTTTGAGCGACCCGCATGGTCTCTTCCTTCCAATATCGAACCCAACCCGAGAGAGCAAGCGAAAGCTATAACTCTTCGGAGTGGGAAGCAAGTTCCTGGTATGGTAAGTGAAGATCCCGAGGCAAGCTCTGCTCCCGCTTTAAAAATTCAAAGCTCCGCTCCCGTTTTAAAAATTCCACCCTCTGCTGAAGAAGTTATCACCACTATTTTAGAAAAAGAACCCACTCCACCACCCACCTTTAAAAATAATCCATACCCTCTATACCCTTCCGAACTTAATAAATAACGTCAGGATGATCAATACACCCGTTTCTTAGTGATGTTTAAATAAATCCACATAAATCTGCCCTTCCACGAAGCCATATCCAAGATGTTGAAGTACACTAAGTATCTTAAGGACCTCCTGACCAACAAGAAGAAGCTAGAGAACATTTCGCATGTCACGTTAAATGTCGAGTGCTCGGCGGTCTTCACAAACGGATTACTAAAGAAAATCAGTGACCCGGGTAGTTTCTCTATCCCGTGTATCTTTGGTGATCTCTTTGTCAAGCACACATTAGCCGACCTAGTGCGAGTATTAATATTATGCCCCTCTCATTGTTTAAAAAGTTAGGAATTGGTAGTATCAACCCCACACACATGAGTATCCAGCTCGACGATGGATCAGTCAAATACCCGTTAGGTATAGTGGAGGACGTCCTAGTCAAAGTCGACAAGTTCATCTTCCCAGTGGACTTTGTCATATTGGACATCAAAGAAGACGTCTAGGTTACCGTGATCCTTGTCCGACCCTTCCTTGCCACCTCCCGAGCTATCATTGACACAAGCAATGATAAGCTCTTCATTCGAGTAGGCGATGACGAAGTAACTTTCTCTATCACCCCCTCGATGAAGAACACCCTAGCCAATGATGACTCCTGCTTTTTCATAGATGTCGTAAGTGAAGAATCCTCCTCTCACCTCTCTGATTTTGAAAAAGAATTTTCTGATTTTTGTACCTCTTCTACAACTACAACTGAATCGCTACACCTAAGTGAAGAATCCTCCTGTCACCTTTTTGATTTTGAAAAAGAATTTTCTGATTTTTGTTCCTCTTCTACTCTTCCAACTGAATCACTGTAAGAAGCCTCCTTGGCCGCTATCCCCACCCCTTTTAATTTTACATATAAAAAGTCTACGAGGACATAGTTTTTGAAAAAGAACGAATTTCTAAAAACTTGTATGATGACCCCCCTACCCTGGAATTGAAAGAACTACCAGAGCATCTTAGATATGCTTTCTTAGAAAAGGACTCTAAGCTGCCCGTCATAGTTTCGGCCTACCTCACGGATGCACAAAATGATAAACCTCATTTAATTTTACGTAAGCATCGTCGAGCTATTGCTTGTCAGATATCTGATATCAAGGGCATAAGCCCATCTTTCTACACTCACAACATCTTAATGGAAGATAATTCACGTAACTCTATGCAACCTCAACGCCGTATAAACCCGAACATGAAAGAAGTAGTTAAGGGCGAGGTTATGAAATTGTTAGATGCAGGAATTATCTACCCTATATCAGGCAGTAAGTGGGTTGGCCCAGTCCAGGTAGTACCAAAGAAGGGAGGGATAACGGTATTAAGTAATGAAAATAATGAATTAATTCCAACAAGGACGGTGACTGGATGCCGAATGTGTATAGATTATCACAAGTTAAATGACGCCACCCGCAAGTATCATTTTCCCTTGCCATTCATCAACCAGATTTTAGAACGATTATCCAACAATGGCTTTTATTGTTTTCTCGATGGCCTCTCGGGGTATTTTCAAATCCCCATCTCCCCGGGGACTAGGAGAAACCTATGTTTACTTGTCCTTTCGGCACCTTCGCCTACCGAAGAATGCCGTTTGGATTGTGCAATGCGCCAGCTACAATCCAACGATGTATGCTCGCTATCTTTGACAAGTACGTAGAAAGCATTATCGAGGTATTCATGGATGATTTCTCCGTGTTCGGTGACGCATTCGATAGTTGTTTACAGAACCTTGAAAAAGTCTTAGAATGTTGCGAAGAAACTAACCTTGTCCTAAATTGGGAAAAATATCATTTTATGGTGAGGGAAGAGTTAGTTTTAGGACATAAAATTTCTGCAAGAGGTATTGAGGTTGAAGTTGCTAAGATAGAAGTTATCGAGAAGCTGCCACCCCCTACGAACATAAAAGCTATAAGAAGTTTCCTAGGTCACGCTGGCATCTACCGCCGCTTCATAAAGGACTTTTCCAAGATTACCAAGCCCCTTACCCATCTCTTAGAAAAAGATGCCCCATTCATCTTTGATGACCTTTGCCTAGCTACTTATAATTTAATAAAAGAAAAATTAATTAATGCCCCGATTATGATAGCTCCGGTGTGGGACTTTCCATTTGAAATAATGTGCGATGCGAGTAGTTATGCGGTGGGAGCCGTTTTAGGTCAACGCATATCCAAAAACTTTCACCCCATCTATTATGTTAGTAAGACAATCACATCTTCACATGAAAATTACACCACGACCGAGAAGGAGCTCCTTGATGTAGTATTCGCTTTCGATAAATTTCGCCCTTATATTACACTTTCAAAAATTATCATTTTTACGGACCACTCGACCCTTAAATATCTTCTTTCTAAAACGGATGCCAAGCCGCGCTTGATTCGCTTGGTCTTACTCCTCCAGGAGTATGACTTAGAGATCTGTGATAAGCGAGGAGCCGAGGACTTGGCCTCCGACCCCCTCTCGTGCCTCGATAATCCCTTTATTGAAAAATTAGATGAAAAATCTTTTAACGATTATTTTCCCGATGAGAAGCTATTTTCGATTAACACATCTACTTCTCCTTGGTTTGCACGCATCGCCAACTATCTAGTGGCTCGTGTGCTCCCAAAAGAGTTCTCATCACAGCAAAAGAAGAAATTCTTTTCTGAGTTGAAAAACTATTTTTGTGAGGACACGCATCTTTTCAGAGTCTGTGCAGACCAAGTGATAAGGAGGTGTGTTTCTTTTGAAGAAGGTTTAGATATTATTAAGCATTTGCATGAAGGACCGACAGTTGGGCACTATCAAGCTGCTTGCACCACTCATAAAGTGCTAAGCACGGGTTTTTACTGGCCTAGCCTGTTTAAAGACGTGCAGGCCTTCATAAGTAGGTGTGATAGTTGCCAACGGTCGGGTAATATTTCTAATAAAAATGAAATGCCGCAGAATTATTTCCTAGAGTTCGAAGTTTTCGACCTCAGGGGAATTGATTTTGTTGGCCCTTTTCCTTCTAGCTTCGGGAATAAGTATATTTTAGTTGCCATTGATTATGTTTCAAGATGGGTCAAAGCCCAAGCTCTTCCTATGAACGACGCCCGAGTCATAGTTGTATTTTTTAAAAAATTATTTTCTCGATTTGGCACGCCGCGCGCCATCTAAGTGATAGGGGTTCCCATTTCTATAACGCGCAGTTTTCTAAAATCCTTTCTAAATATGGTGTTACTCATAAGCTTTCCACTGCCTACCATCCCCAAACTAACGGACAAGTTGAAGTCGTGAATAGAGAAATAAAAAGAATTTTAGAAAAGACTATTTCCACATCTAGAAAAGACTGGTCAGCCAAATTAGACGATGCTCTATGGGCTTACCGAACAGCGTACAAAACTGCCCTCGGATGTACGACATATCGGTTGGTTTATGGAAAATCGTGTCATTTACCAGTAGAATTAGAACACCACGCTTTTTGGGCCTTAAGATTCTTAAACTTCGATCCCCACTCTGTCGGCGATTTTAGAAAATTTCAACTCAACGAACTCGACGAGTGGCGCTCTTACGCATATGAGAATAATAAACTTTATAAAGAGCGGACGAAGCGTTTGCACGATAAAAACCTTAGGCACCCAAAAACCTTTAAGCAGGGAGACCAAGTTCTTTTATAAAACTCTCGTTTACGTTTATTTTCGGACAAATTAAAATCACGTTGGTCTGGACCTTTTACTGTTTTAGAAGTTTTTCCTTATGGTACTGTTTTGATTTCTCACCCTGATAAGGGTAATTTCAAAGTGAATTGTCAGCGTCTTAAACTGTATTTTTGTGAAGATGTCATTCCTAACTCTGTTAACTCTATCCTTCATGATCTAATATTTGATTAATCTGAACTTTATTTTTCTTAAAATTTTGAATTATTTACTCGAACTTTGTTTGAAATAATATTTTTGGACAATATTTTTTTGTTGTGTCGAGCACAAATGACATTTTGAACAAAGGGCGCTCTTGGGAGGCAACCCAAGTTATCTTTTTCTGTTTTCTTTATTTTATAATTCTTGCCCCGGACGGCTCCGACAAGCTGAAACTTCTGCGATCTCCTGCTCCAACGGTGCTGTTTCCATGACGAAGTCCAAAGAAGACGTTTCATGAAGATCCAAAGAGCTAGCATGGGGGAGCAGCATCACTCAGCTTTCGCAGCAAATAAATCCGGGGAAGTACCTGTTTTTCAATTCTGTTTTTAAATTCTGTACTTTAATTTTCTCTCTCTCTAACCTCCTTCTCCATTGAGGACAATGTCCATTTTAAGCTTGGGGGAGGACTTCCTCCTTCTTTTTGCTTTTTGTGAATATCTTTTTTTTGTGAATATTTTTCAAAAATCCAAAAAAATGAATATCTTAAAATTCCAAGAAAAAAGAAAATATCTCCAAAATCCAAAAAGAGAATATTTCAAAATATATAAAAATATATATATGCATTTTGGTATTTCAATAGTACCCCATGTTTGTGTTTTATTTTTCTCAAAATTCCTTATAAACAACCTAGTTAATCATAATTTTTCTAATTGTTTTTTTAAATATGTTTCACAAGTAAAATGTTGGTCATGCTGTATTTCTAATTCACGGTAGCATGTTAAGGTGAAATATTATTTCTAAAACTCTCATTTCCATTATGGTTTTCGTTATTTATCTTCTTTACTTTCTCAAAAATTCATCATCCACTATTTTCTTTTTCGTTTTTAGAAAATTTTTGTAAGGTCAACTTTTGAATAGTGTAGTAGATGTGAGCGATCCAAGTCACCTATTATTTCTATTTTCAAGATAATTTCATCAATCTTCTTTTATTATCTATGACTTGCTTTTTGAAATTTTTCAAATCTACGTTTTAAATAAATTTAAAAAGCGTGAAAATGATTTAGGTCGTTTTTGTTTTCGTTTGAGCTTTCCTGCCAACCTAAAAATTTTCACCACTAGTTAGCCGCTTTTGAGCCTTTTTTCCAATTTCATTTGATAGCTCTACATTTCATATCATTTTGACCAAGGCCAAAATTTCCAGCCTATCTAATCACCATAGCCTTCTTGAGTTTCATTCAAATATTTTCATGATTATGATAGGAAATTTTGTGTTATTTTTGGAGATATTTTTGAAAAAAAAAGTGTACTCAAAAGAAATGTTTATTATTATTTGGCCAATTAAAAATGAAAAATATTTATGGCCTTTGTTTTGAAAAAAAAGAAAAAAATGGAAAAGAAAAAAAGAATGAAAAATACTTAGTTTAAAAAAAGAAAATTTTTGAAACTCTTTGTTTTGATTTAGTATGATTTTAAACCTCCCTGTTTATCTTTGAATTCCACACGTATTCATAATCCTAAACCAAACACTTTGGTCTTATTAAGTTCTTTTGATTCACGTCTTTTAAATTTTATTTAATAACTAAGAAAAGAAGAAAAGTAAATCAGTATTAGTTTTTGATTTAAACTTAGATTTATGTTATTTAATTGATATAATTATAATACGTTGCTTGGATCCAGTAATAACTCAATGCGTGTTTTTTCATTTTCGTTGCTTTACTTAAATCTATTTAAAGAATTCCGTCAAAATTTTGGATGATTTATTTTCGTTAAAGTAAAGTTTATAAAAGTTAAACCATACCTAAATAATTATTTTAGATTCACGTTTCACCTTTTCCCTACTTAGAATTTCGTATAGTACTTGTGTAGGCATACTTAGAAATTTTTGATTAGTCTTATTTTATGTTTATCTAGTTTTTATATTTTTGCTTGAGGACAAGCAAAGCCTAAGCTTGGGGGAATTTGATATTACATTTTGTAGCCTAATCTATTATCGTATTTTCTAGTTAATAATGTGTAAATCATGTCTTGTATGCTTATTTTTGATCTTTATTATGTAAATATTATTGCCACTAACCTTTTCTTGTGCTTTTGCAGGTTTCCAGAAAATTGGCCAAAATTGACCTGTCACGCCCCCTGTCACGCCCTCCCTGGGCGTGACACAGGGCGTGTCAGCTCATCCTGAGGATGCTTGATGATCAGACAAAAATCCAGAAAAAATCCTCGGTCACGCCCACTGACACGCGCCCCAGGGCGTGTCGCAGGGCGTGACACGGGGCGTGTCGCCCACTGCCCAAAACCAGCCGCCCCATTAAATGGACTTCCCGTCGCCACACATCAACAGTACTGTCACGCCCCCCTACACGGCCGTGACTAGGGCCGTGACCCGCGATTTCCGGCGTTTGATGGCTTTATGACCCGTGATTGAAGATTGACGCGCCTGTCATGCCCGTAGTCATGGGCGTGACCATGGGCGTGACCACCGACGTACACATCAATTCAGTAATTCTGTCAGTTCTCTACACCCGAAGTTTTTGATGGGCCTGTCACGCCCCGAGTCACGGGCGTGACATGGGGCGTGACCAACCCATGGACATGTTCTATAAATTCAGACCCCCCCTCTTCCATTTCAACAAGTTTGGGCTGAGAGGGGGAGGTGTTGCCCCTTTATTTCTTGTTCTTTTTCATGCTTTCTCTCTCTCTCTCATTCTAGTTTAGTTTAACTCAAGTTTAGTTAAGCTTTTGTATTAGCCTTTGTAATGCTTTAGTTGCTAATTGTAGGGCCAGAATACGACTTACTGTCCATGCACATGTAATTTTCTTTCCAAGTGTAGCTCTCTTTAATCTTAATAAAAGTGTTGTTTTCTCTTCTCTTTAGCATTTTGTGTATTTATGCTTTACTACTCATCCCCCCTCTTCCACCTCACAATGATTAACTAATCCTCCTTGTACTCGATCTTGATGATCCCAGGTTCGAGTGATTAGGTTATGATGCTTTGAATCTTACCTTTTCTTTTTAGGGTTTAGCCTTGAATTACTCTTGATTTATCCCGAGTTGGAGGTATATCATCGATATATACTCTCCACCTTTGCTTTCATTCCTGGCTAGTCGAGAGGCCGATGGTTTGAATTGAGCACTCAAGAGTAAAGGGAGTTGTACGCACCCCTCGAGAGAGGCAGATGTCTACATCTCCCGAAATGGAGTAAAATCCAATAGTGGGGTTCACCGCGTAAAACAAGTTTTAGGCCTCCGATTTAGGCGAAAGTCGGTTGGACCTTCCTAAACTCAGTTGGGCATGACCTTCGAGAGAAGCGTGTTAATGTTTATGGAACCTCCATGGTCAAGGACTTTTACCCTATTAAGCTTAGGTTTATTTATCATATTTTTAATCGACTCTTGCCGAGGTGATTCTCGATTGAGTACTTCTCTTTCTCATCGTTCCAACCCTTTTAGTGTCATCATTTCTTTTATGCTCTTTCTTATTATAAGTAGCTCTCTTTCTTTGCAAGTAGTTTTCTTTTAAACACTAAGTTTTTGGTCGATAGAATAATAGACTTCGTGTGAGTATGCTTACTAAACCGTTCCCGGATTTAAATATGACACTTGTGTCCCCTTACTACAGTTCGATAGGTATACTTGCCTAGTTGGATTGCTAGTTTGGCTGCTCGCTTTTCGTAAGCATTGGTCGGGTCATCACTAGCACCCCCTTTATTATACATGATGTGGCCCTAAATGGTATTTTATTTATTATGATCACACTGTACATTATAGACTCATGAAATTTGGGCAGAAGATGTTTTAAGTCAAGATGATTATTCCTGAGTTTTGTTATAAATTTTAGTTGAACAACTTTATTACTTTCTTCACAAATTTTAAAACGTGCAATTATGGTCAATAAATTATTTAGAGCTATTTACTTGTTGCAAAAATTGTGAAATAAGGTCTCTGAAAATTTTAGGTCAATAACCACTTGTAGAAATTAATTCATTTTTTTAGATGATTATTTGCAGTATATAATTTACAAACCCAAAATTTTGGGGATCTGATGTATAATTTATTCAGAGCTTATTTCCCGCTGAAAACATGAGAGACACTGGATTTTATGTTAAATAGTCAAATTGAATTTATCGTAAATTTTGTAGAGCATTTGCTTGTCTGAAATGGGTACTTCATGTTCAAACTTGGATTTTTGGATTACTAGAATAAATAAATTAATTATCAGATAAATTAGGAAAATTATGAATTTCTGGATTTAGGTTAAAAATGTCATTGTCGCGCTCCAATAATTATTATATGGGTACTGGGTGATTATTTTGTGTACCTCCCATTATACACTTCATATAGCTTAGGTTGGTTTGAATTTACTAAAATCACAGAAATTGAGTTGGAATAAGAATTTGGGCACACGAGTTATGGTTAGAGATTATGCAGTTTGGATAAACAATTGGGGGCATCTCTGGAAGACAGGTTGAGTAAAGTGTGGAGTTGGCTAGTGTTAGCCGGTGCTCAAGATCGATGAAAGATTGTCTTTCCCGTGGGGAGGAATTGTCAAATACACTAGGGTTAGACTCAATACAACATCTAAGGAACTAGGAGTTGGGTATCAACCAATATAAAATAAGTGCCTTGCGAAAGGGAGCTTTGGGCATAATACCATCGCAGTTCCTAGTGCCTTCGAGAGCCCATCACGGGGTATACCTTATGCAGTCCTGGGCTAACCTAAAGAGTAGGTAAAACTGAAATGCAAGAGTAACTAGAAATTACCTAGGGTTACACTCACAATCCCCGGGGTTGTATGAGTTAGGTTAGGTCACTCGGGTAGTAGGCTCGGTGTATTGGGATTTGAGCAGGTTGGCCCGGCGAGCTTTGGCTCGCTTGATGTTTGTGATGGTCAGGTTGGACCGGTGAGCTTTGGCTCGGTTATTGTTTGTGTCGGACGGGATGGTCCGGGGAGCTTTGTCTCGGTGGTTTTACATCAAGGTTGCATGTGCATAAAGTAAAGGTGGTGGGTCTTCGGTATTGGAGAGTCGATGAACCGACGCCAATACGTTGACACGACAAGTGTGGTTTAGCACTTGGCCAATTAAACTCCGGTGTGCCAGTCGGCAAGAGTACACAGGAGATCCGCTTAGTGCACCAGTGTTGAGGCGTATGATAGGTTTGACTGGTAGTGCAATTACCGGTTCATAGGTGGCGAGGCCCAACCCACCACTTCCGTTTGCCACTACGGAGGTATCCTGTGAGGTTCCGCTCCAGAAAGGGGGAACTAAAGGTCTGTGTACACGGAGTCAAGTGGGTGTGTTGCACTTGCATGTTCACAGCATGACATAATTGTATTTCATAGTATAACCATTGCATTCAACCCTGACACCTATTATATAAGGTGGTATGGGACGCTTTATACAATAGGCCCTGTAAAACGACCCCTTCATTTATAAGTCGTGCGAGCGTGCTTATAAGTTAAGGTTTTTTTCAGTTAAATATATATCTATGTTTGTTAGAAAATCGACACCCTATCGTATAAATTGGAATGAGACTTTTTATATGATAGGAGCCCCGCAAAAGATACCTTGGCTTATGTGTTTTCATATAAGTTAAGGTTATTATTCTTGTTCAGTCTTTCTTACCTGCACCCTGTCTTATATAATATAGAACTGCAAGATTAGTTCCGCCGCCATCTGCTTATTTGTCATTCTCCACTTTCATGTCCTCTCCTCTCCTTCTCACCAATCAGTGCCTAGGATCCATTGGGGAAGGGGCGTGGGATGATAGGACTTAGTCTTTTAGACTAACGGTTTTCGAACCACATCATTTTAGGGCAGCGTGGAGCCCAGCATGGAGGAGCAGCCCCGGAGGTCGACGCGCTTGGAGATGGAGTAGTCTAGTACCAGAGTTCACACTGCAGGGACTGTGAGTCCCGATCGTTAGTAGTTTGTTTAGTTTTGCTTCCGCGCTGAGTGATATGTAGTGAGGATATTGATGTACCGGGCATAAGCCCATGATTCCGTACTTTTTCTATAATTTTTGTGGACACTCCCTTCGTGGAGATTATTTACTTTATCATATATATGATTCTCTGTGGACTTGTTTTTCTTTTATTACTTGCTATAGATGTGATCGATTTTGGCCGGCATGATCGACGTTTTGTATTGATGACCTTCCCGGGCGTGAAGGTGTCATCGCAACGCGACGGTTCTGGGCCTAAGACGCCGGAGTTTCAAAAAAAAAGTGGGGTCTTACAAGTGATATCATAGCAGACCTCGATCGAAAAGTAGCAGTCCACAACCCCTGGGTCACCACCACGCGATTTTAGTTTGGGGACAAACTAAGCAGCAGAAGTAGTGGTGTGCCTATATGGGGGATCACATGTAAATTGTCCACTTTTAGTTAGGTTTGTGTCGATTGCTTACTGATGGAGTTTGTTTCGCAGCCCCCAGCACAGCCTAAGCCATAAGGCAGAGTCCAGCAGACTCCGAATGTTGCACCACCTCCCCCGGTTCCCACTCCGTTCCTACAGTCAGAGATGTGCAGACTCTGACAGCTATACTGGAGGCATTTAGGGCACAACAGGTTCCGGCTCCGCAGCCAAACCCGGGGGCCAACTGGGTGAGTTTTTTTCGAGGACTTTCTCCCCAATCCTACTTCTGGACAGAGTAGGCCGTTCGGACAGAGGAGTGGCTGGACATTATGTATGAGATGCTGAACGGGATCCGATATCCGCGGGAGGAGAGAGTGTCCTTGGTCATCTCTTTCTTGGAGTCCCATGCCAAGAGATGGTCGAAGACTTTACTGGACACGACATTTGCTGATAGAGAGGTTGCTAAGATAGCTTGGGGGGAATTCAGGGCTGCACTGTTGGAGCATTCTGTTCTGAAGTAGGCCAGAGACGAGCTGGAGGATAGATTTCTACAGCTAAGACTCGGTAGCAAGACAGTGGTGGAGTATCATAGGGAGTTCAACCATCTGCCCCGGTTTGCGGATTCTTACCATTTGGATGAGGCAGGTTACACTAAGAGGTTCTATAAAGGAATGCAAGAGGATCTGAGGGAGGCTCTGTTGTTCATGTCTGACAGACCTATTCCTCTGATATTAGAGATGGCGAAAAGGATCGAGGTAGATTGGAATACTACCCAAGGCCGAAAATAGCCAACCGAGGATCAGGGCGGGGAAGTCAGGAATGATCAGCGGTGGGGCTGCATCACAGATGGGAGAAGAGCAGAAGATCAGCATCGTCAGGAGGTGAGACAGGAGCAAAGGAAACTAGTAGTGGTGGCCCCTCAACCACCCCAGATGCAGGAGGTGAAGAGACCCTGGGGTATGGCATATCCCCCGCCGGAGTGCTTCAACTGTCACCAGGTGGGTCATATCCTGAGGAACTGCCGCATGAGGGGGGCACCACCACCAGCACCACCGGCTGCCTCGCCAACTCAGTATTTTGGAGACCGAGGACGTGGTCGAGGTTGTGGATACCATGACAGAGACCACGGGCAGGAGAGGGAGCAAGTATATGAATTGGATCTGACTCAACAACGGAATCCGGAGCAAGTGATCACAGGTACGCCAGTTTATTTTAAGTCTTCTCTTTGCTAGATAATTAAAGTTATGGATATAAAACTGATAGACTAGGAAAGAAAACCACAATTAGATTTCTAAGACTTTAAGTTAACCCCCAGGCATAGTCTTCATCTGTGGCAAGACCGCTTATACACTGTTCGATACGGGGGCTTCGCACTCGTTAGTGTCAGAATCCTTCGTGGAAGGGCTGGAATGCGTGGAGCGGTTCACAGGCCTGATGATGAGGATACAGCTACGCAACGGATCAGAGTTATTCACCACCTCCCACTGCAACATGGAGGAAGAGATCGGCAGAAAGATATTTGAAGCACCAGCGACGATCATGAAGATGCCATTCTTTGATTTGATCCTGGGAATGACGTGGTTGCGCTGGAACCATGCTCAGATTGACTGCATGTCCAAGAGGATTACTGTGAGGCATGGGGATTCCTTCATCGTCATTAAAGGTATTAGATTTATTCCCCCTCTCATGTTGTCATCCGTGCAGGCCGTCAAGGCCCACTTGCAGGGGGAGGAAGTCTATGAAGTGTTGTATGAGATGACCGAGGCTAAGGGTTCCATCTCGGATATTCCGGTGGTGTGAGATTTTGCCAATGTATTTCTAGAGAAGCTGTCGGGGCTACCCCCACACCAGGAGTAGGATTTCCGGATACAGCTGGTGTCGAGGGCTAAAACAGCATCTAGAGACCCTTACCGGATGGCCCTGAAGGAGCTGACAGATTTTCGGAGTCAGCTCCAGGAACTGGTGGAAGCTGGTTTTGTCCGGCCAAGCTATTCACCATGGGGAGCCCCGGTGTTATTTGTCAAGAAGAAGGTCGGGACACTCATATTGTGCATCGACTACCGGGCACTGAACCGATTGACAGTCCGGAATACCTATCCACTGCCAAGGATAGATGAGCTGTTTGACCAGCTGGAGGGCACACATTTCTTTTCAAAATTGGACTTCAGATCGAGCTACTATCAACTGCGGATCCAGGAGGAGGACATACCAAAGACTGCCTTTAGTAGCAGATATGGGCTGTTCGAGTTTACTATGATGCCCTTCGGGCTAACGAATGCACCGTCGACGTTCATGAGCCTCATGAATCGGATGTTCGAGGCATACCTGGATGTGTTTTGTTGGATCCCTAGTAAGATTTGGGCTAGGTTCACTAAGTTAGGATCATATGACCCACAATGTATAGCCAGGGTCATAGTTGTGTCCTAGAGTTTAGGCCAAGTCCTTAGAGACAACATCACATGGACCAGCCATCAAAAAGACTGCCAGAGACTCAAGACTTAGAAGATTTCAACACTGTAAAGTGAGTTCGACGTTCATTAAACCCAGGTCGACGATTGTCGTGCTCATCTCGACGACCTCAGAGAAAATTCTCTGAGATGACCTCGACGAACTCTATTCTTTGGTCGACGAAAACTTGGATTACAACAACACTTCAAGTTTAGGAAAGATCAAGATATCCAAGTCCTTAGAATCAGACTTTGGTCGACGAACTCTATTCTTTGGTCGACGAATCTTTGGACTACTACAACATTCTATCAAGACTATGTTCTCTAGTCTCAGGTTGACGAACTTAGTTCTCTACACGACAAATTCTGGATTATCTACTTCAGCAACTTAGAACCAGAAGACTTGTGTCGACACTTAGAGTATATGTCGACACCAACTGAGTCGACACTAGAAGCACTTGTGTCGACACACAGATCATCAGTCGACACTTTGGAAAGGTTGTGTCGACACCACACAGAAAACTTGTGTCGATACACAGGATATCAGTCGACACCACCTGTGTTGACACCAGGAGTAATTGTATCGACACACAGAGTATTTGACAACTCCAGAAACTTAGCTCGACAAAATCAAATCTTAGGTCGACAAATTCTGGTGACTTTAACTTTCATTTCAGATACAATTATGAATATTCTAAGTCCAGAATATTTGCTGAACTCCAGTCGACGAACACAGTTATCAGCTCGACGAACTTTAGATGCAGAAAAGGCAAAGTTTCTGAAGCATGCAGTTCTGTTATCAGATCGACGATATTGGTACTTAGCTTGACGAACAGAAGTTATCTGATCGACGAACACAATAACTCAGCTCGACGAACTGTGGTCTCAGCTCGACGAATTCTGTCATCAGTTCGACGATTCTAGACTAAGCATTTATTCCTTTTGTCCTTAGTCTATGGCAATAATTTTTGAATGATTAATGATAAAATATTCTCTGAATATTACCGTTGGATGGTACATTAATCACGACTTTCATCAGAATTATTGTTTTCCATTTTTCCAAGGGACAGTTGGGGAAAGGAATCAATACAGTTTATTTTCAAGGACCGCCATCATTGATTGCCGAAGAAGGATTCAAATTTTGAATGGAAATTCCCTCAGTAAATACAAAAAGAGATTTTTCTCTCTTTCCAAAGAGATGTTAGACACAAGAAAGCAAGAAGAATCAGAGTACCAGAGAAATTACAGAGACAACATACACAGATACAGAGATTTTCAATCAGTCTGTCTTCAACAGCTTCTCTGATCCTTTCATAAAAGCTCTGATACATAAAGAAGATATGCTCTCAGAAGAAGAAAAACAATCATACAAAATCAATAGTCTTCTTACTTCAACACTTCAGGATTTCCAAGGACAACAACTGTCAAATCTGTCAAGAATATCCTGCAGATAAAGGCTAAAAGCTTGAAGGCCTATCACCCTACAACAACGCTTCCATATTTCCCTGAATAACTCAATATCTCAGGGGGAGCCATTTGCTACCATCAATAATCCACAAGTCTTCTCTCTGATTGTTGACAGAGAAGACAAAATCAACTCTCTCACCCCCACTGTGTAAAGGGTTGTCATCTCCCTTCAAAAGTGATTCATGGTTACAAGTCACCCGATCAAAAGACTTGGGGATTTGGTTTTTGAGCAGCTGATCAAAAGCTCATTGGTGTCAGGCACCTGATCAAAAACCTGAGTGGATTCCTACCAGTGTTGTAGAAGAATGGATGTACCCAGGTTGGGGAACCACTATAAAGTTCTTGTGTCGTCTGGTTGCCCTCTTTCTTTTGTTTTCTTGCTGTGGCTGTGATTGGTAGTTAGTTGTTGCTGGGTTTTTTATTTTAATCTATTTCTTACAGCACTAGGACTAATCTGCATTATCCAGCAGAGAATTTTATAAAACTCTGAATACTCTATTCACCCCCCCCCCTCTAGAGTATTCCTGTCTAACAGCTCACTTTCAATTGGTATCAGAGCAGGTTCCTTTGGTTGTACATGCTAACCCTTGAACCAAAGATCCTTTGTTAGATCTAAATCTTATTTTTATTTCCATTTAGATTTATATACACAGCTATGGCATCAAACAAAGATTATGCAAGCACCAAACCTCCAGTTTGCAACCTTAACAGGTTTGCCATCTAGAAGGCAAGAATTAAATTGTATATGAATGTTATTGATGAGGATATATACAATTCTATTTTGACAGGTCCCCCTCAAGCTTCAACCTCTGCAACATCTACAAGCACTACTGCAGTTCCACCACCTGAGTGGACTGAATCCTAGAAGAATGCAAAGATAGCTGATGCCAAGGCTATGAACATACTGGCACAGATTATGTCAGATGACATCTTTCAGAAGGTGGCTGAGTGTACCTCTGCAAAAGCAATCTGGGATTCACTCAACCAAATGGTTGCTGGCTCAGCAGATGAGAGGAAAGATAGAAGATCAAACCTCATAACACAATATGAAAACTTCAAAAAGGATGAAACAGAAACAGTTGAAGTGATGTACAACAGGCTTAGCTCCATCATCAATGAGCTACGAACCTTAGATAAAGAAATCACCTTGACTGAAGTTAATGACAAGATCCTGATGTGCTTCCCAAGCTCATGGGATTCAAGGATCTGGCCTGTCAAGGAGGCCAGAAGCCTAACTGAGATATCTACAGAATCTCTATTGGACATGTTAAAGTCTTATGAACAATTGATCAAGTCCAGGGAGGCAGCAGAGCAAAGGACACTTCCACCAGCCAGAAAAGAGCAAAGTATAGCTTTCAAGGCTGCTGAGGAGATAGAGACATCAACATCAAATGAAGAGCTCATGAGTATATTTGTCAGATGATTCTACAAGATGGCAAGAAAGGACTTCAGAAGAAAGTCATCTACGCAATATGACAAACCCAGGTATGATAAAACACCAACTAAAGAAGTGGTGTGTTTTGGGTGCAGGAAACCTGGTCACTTCCTCTTTGAGTATCCAGAGAACCAGAAGAAAGAGAAGAGAAGAGAGAAAACACCAAGAAACAGCACACCAGCAAATCTTCTTCCAGCAAATACAAGAGGAAGGAAAACGGTTTTGTCGCTTAATCCTGGAGTGAAACTGAGGATGAATCAACATCTTCTAACTCCAGTGAAGATGAGGAAGAAGCGAGGGCTAATGAGGTTTGCCTTCTGGCAATTGATGCTTCCAGGAGCAATTCAGAAGAAGAGGAATCAGACAATGAAGAAGCTTCAGATTCAGAAACTGATAATGTACTAACTTCTTTTGATTACACTTCAGATTCTTTTAAAATTGAATTTAAATCACTGTGTATATACTTAATAAATTCAAAAAAAGAGATTAAAACCCTTAGGGAAAATTAGGAAATTTAGAAAACATTAACTCTGAAAATAATAGGTTAAAAGATGAATTATGCTTAGCTAATGAGCAAATAACATTGTTAAAAACTGAGCTTTGTGATGCTAAACAACTTGAGGAAACTCTTAATGGGAGAAGCCTCAAGCTGATGGACATCACAAGCACTGTGAATGCCAGACTTAATGGCAAGCTAGGCTTGGGTACTTCATCAGGTTTGTTCCCCATTCTCAGGAAGAACATCTTAACAACCCCCATAAAATTTGTCACTGCTAAGGGAAAAGAAAAAGTAATCAATAAACAAACAACAGGAAATGTTTCTAAATAAATAGGTCAAAAAACCAACAAATAGAAAACCATAGGTAACAAGGTTCAGTAGAATTTGTCGAACTTAGATCGACTAAATATAGTCAGTTCGTCGAACCCAGATCGACGAACTCTGAACGCAAACTATAGTTATAGTTATTCGTCTAACTGCGATCGACGAACTCTGTATGATTTGTCGAGCAGAGGTCGACAAACAAGGGGCACAAAAATGAATATATTCATTTTTGGGCAGAGATCGACGACCTCAACCCTATTCGTCGAACTCTGGTCGACGAACTCACTGAAATTCGTTCAACCAAGAAAGACTTAACCAAAACTTTAGTTATAATAGAAACTTAAATAATTCTAGGAAAGCTTTTAATCTACTAGCTAATTGGGTCATACCACCTAGGAGATATCACCCTCTAGGATATAAATCCCAACCAGAATATTCTGTTATTTCCAACTTTTCATACCAGGAAAATAAAGTACCCAAGGTAACCTGGGTCAAGAACATTTAACTGTTTTCCATTATAGTTGAAGAGCTGTCCAAGTGTGAATCAGACCTGGTACCTGGACAGTGGTTGCTCCAAACATATGACAGGCAGTAAGGATAATCTAACTAATTATAAGTCCAAGCAAGGACCAAAGGTCATCTTTGGTGATTCCAAATGTGGCCAGTCAAAAGGTTTTGGAGAAGTGAAGATTGGAGCTGTCACATTCAAGAAAGTGACATATGTCAGAGGACTAGAGCATAACCTCATCTCCATAAGTCAATTATATGATGAAGGTTATCAGGTACATTTTAGTTCATCTTCATGTATTATCTCCAATAAAGAAAGCCAAACAGTTTTAATTGGGAATAGACAAGACAATATATATTTAGTTGATTTCTTATCTGCCAATTCTGATATCTGTTTACTTAGCTTAATTAGTAACTAGAATGATTTATGGCATAAAATACTAGGTCATGTAAATCTGAAAAACATTGCTAGGCTATCAAAAGAAAACCTTGTTAGAGGTTTACCTTCTGGTCCCTATAAGAAGGAAGGCCTCTACGGGGCTTGTCAATTAGGCAAGCAAACTAAATCTAGTTTCAAATCCATTAATAAAGGTGATTCACCTAGGATTTTGTATTTGCTACACATGGATCTATTTGGACCCATTGGTGTACAAAGCCTAGGAGGGAAATCCTACACTTTGGTTATTGTAGATGACTTCTCTAGGTTCACTTAGGTATCCTTTATGAGATCTAAGTCAGATACCTTCAAGGTTCTTACAGATTTTCTCAGGACCATACAGATTGAGTTCTCTACTCATGTTGCATTGATCAGAAGTGATCATGGCATAGAGTTTGAGTCTCTTCTTATGCATGAGTTCTGTGAGAAGGAAGGTATCAGGCATTGCTTCTCAGCTCCTAGAACTCCTCGACAAAATGGGGTAGCTGAAAGGAAAAATAGGACACTCATTGAAGCTGCAGGTACATTACTTGCATATGCTTACATGCCACTATCCTTTTGTGCAGAGGCTATGAACACTGCAAACTATGTCCTGAACAGAAGCCTGATACATAAGCTAAAGAATAGGACTCCCTATGAATTACTAAAAGGGAAGAAACCTAAAATAAACTATTTTAAAGTCTTTGGTTGTATATGTTATATTCACACAAACAACAAAAGATATATTAGAAAGTTTGAGGCAAAAGCTGAAGAGGGAATTTTTCTAGGATATTCCCAAGTAAGCAAAACCTATAGGGTTTATAACAAATCAACCTTAAAAATTGAGGAGTCTATCCATGTTACTTTTGATGAAGCTAACATGTCTTGCAAGGAGAAAGAAATTTCTACCAGCAGCAACTTGTAGGTACATCACATGCGTAAGTGTTTATATGGACTAAACCATACCCAAGAGGTTCCAAATCATCCTTCTCCACAAGTCATTGAAGAAAGTGAAGATAAAGGCATTGAAGGGAGTGATATTCCCCCAACAGCAAACATAATTCCACAGGAGTAATTAATTCCAAATGTTGTTGCAGAACTAACTCCACCAACTGATCTTGTCACACTTAGGGATCACCCCAGATCTCAAGTTATTGGAGACATATCAGCAGGTGTACAGACAAGACATCAACTCAATCAAGATGTGATGTATGCCTATTTTCTCTCTCAGATTGAACCTCTATCCATCCATGATTCTGAGCAAGATGCCCACTGGATCATTGCAATGTAGGAGGAATTAAATCAGTTTGATAGATGTAGAGTTTGGGATTTGGTTCCAAGGACTCAAGACTACCCAGTCATTGGAACCAAATGGGTCTACAGAAACAAGCTGGATGCACAAGGAGTAATAGTGAGGAATAAAGCCAGGCTTGTTGCACAAGGATATAGGTAAGAAGAAGGAATACATTATGACCAGACCTTTGCACATGTTGCAAGGTTGGAAGCAATCAGAATATTCCTTGCCTTTGCAGCTCACAAGAGATTCAAGGTCTATCAAATGGATGTGAAAAGTGCATTCTTGAATGGAGTACTCAAGGAAGAGGTTTATGTTGAACAACCTCTAGGTTTTGTTTCTCCAACTCATCCCTCTTATGTTTACAACTGCATAAAGCTCTCTATGGTCTAAAGCAAGCTCCAAGAGCTTGGTATGAGACACTAGTCAGCTTTTTGTTAGAGCATAAATTCATTAAAGGCATTGTAGATAGAACACTCTTCACTAGACATCATAAGGATCAAATATTGTTAGTACAAATATATGTAGATGACATAATATTTGGGTCTACTGATTCAAAATTGTGCAAGAGATTCTCTGATCTCATGCATTCTAAATTTGAAATGAGTACCATGGGTGAGCTTTCCTACTTCCTTGGTCTCCAAGTGAAGCAGCTCCCTGATGGCATCTTCATCTCCCAAGCTAAGTATGCTAAAGAGCTTATCAAAAAGTTTGGGATGGGTGATGCCTAAACAAAGAAGACACCTATGACTACAAATGCTGTAATTGATTCATATGCATATGGGAAACCTGTGGATCAGAAACTATATAGGGCCATTGTTGGTTCCCAATTATACCTTACAGCAAACAGACCTGATATCATGTTTGCCACATGCCTTTGTGCTAGGTTCCAGGTGAACCCAAAAGAATCTCACCTTTTTTTCCTAAAAAGAATTTTGAGATATATAAAGGGTTGTCCTAATCTAGGCCTATGGTATCCCACAGAATCAAAATTTGAGTTAACTGGATACTCAGATGCTGATTTTGCTGGATGCAGGGTGGATAGAAAAAGTACTTCAGGAACTTGCCAGTTCCTGGGTATGAGATTAGTATCCTGGCTTTGTAAGAAACAGTCATCTGTATCTGCCTCAACTGCTGAGGCAGAATACATTGCAGTAGGTAGTTGTTGTTCCCAGATGCTGTGAATACAAAATCAATTACTAGACTATGGTATCAACTTAAATAATTCAACTCTAGTTTGTGATAACACAAGTGTTATAGCCATAGTACAGAATCTAGTCCATCACAGCAGGACAAAGCATATAGACATTAGGCATCATTTCATAAGAGAGTGTATAGACAAAAACAAAATTAAGCTTGTCTATATCTACACTGATTTACAAAGGGCTGATATATTCACCAAACCTCTGGATGAGAGAAATCATCTCTTCTTTATAAATTAGCTGGGAATGATCAATGGAGAAGACTTAAATTAGTTTATGTCTGCACTCGATGAATTTGCCAAAGTTCGTCAAATGGAGCTCGACGTATAGAAAGTTTGTGAGATATTCGTCGAACGCAAGACGACGAACTCTCTGTGAGTGAAGTTGTTTTCGTCAAACGGAGATCGACGAATTCACTTCAGACAACTTTCGCCGAACGGAGCTCGGCGAAATGTCTTCAAATCTTCAGACAGAGTTCGACGAATTATTTGACTATTGATTTTTTTGTCGATCTCAGGTCGAAGAATTTTTTAATTTTTCTCGTGCAACGGAGTTTGTCGATTCATATTCTGGAAACCCTTATATCTAGGTTTTTCTTCGACCTCCGTCCCACGCTTTCTGTTCCCTTTGCACTTGATCTTCGTTTGTCTCTCTTGCAGGTGATTCAAATGGCTATTCCAGCAGGTGCCCTAACCGGAATGAAGTTTTACACGGGATTTGACGTTGACTTCGAATCCTTTCAACATTCAGATCCAATCTTTCTGCATATACTGTAACTTCTAGAGGAACAGAAACT
The DNA here is from genome assembly GCA_039583875.1 of Platanthera guangdongensis. NCBI lineage: Eukaryota > Viridiplantae > Streptophyta > Magnoliopsida > Asparagales > Orchidaceae > Platanthera > Platanthera guangdongensis. The sequence continues at coordinate 81,038,671 of CM077166.1, forward strand.
GAAAAATCTGATGTCAACCAGGATAAAGCTATCTGCAACTGAAATCAGAGAGTGGGTTTATACATCTACATCAGAGGAGAACACTATGATCAGAACAATTACGGGTAACTCTGTATCTTTATCTCTCGCTATACTTACTGAGATTTTTGGATTGATTAATGGTGAAGAACAGTTAGAAATCGATTCAGACGAATATGATATGATGTTGAGTTTAATGGGATATACTGGAGATAATCCAAATAAGTTGTTAAAGAAACATCTGTCTGCCGAATTTAAGTTCTTGGCAGATATTGTAGGAAAGGTCTTACTGGGCAAGCATACTGCCCATGACTACATTACCAGACACCAGTTTCTGGTTATGTGTGCAGTGATTAATAAGAAGGAAGTGGATTGGGCTCAAATCATATTTGATTTGATAAAGAAAAAGAACAACAAGAAGGAAGTATGCTTTGGAAGGATCCTAGGGATCTTTCTGAAGGAGAACGCTGTTGAATCCCTGGTCTCACAGACCATATTCATTAATACCAGCAAGCGGCTCACATGCACCTTGTTTGGCAGGTGGGAGAGGATCATAACTAAGCCATCCAAGGCTTCAACCTCTTCCACCCCAGCTTTTGAAAGCACCAGGGCTGTAAGAGCCACTCCCCACCCTACTAAAGAGATCATCCCCACATCTCCATCTCTTCCAACAACTCAACAACCAACACCCTCTGTTGATATTTCCACTACATTTACATCTTCTGCCACCTCTCCACCCCTAAGATCTTTCCAACAACCCCTCATCTCCTATTCAGGAATACCATCAACCCACTCTATCCCCCCAATCCCCCACAGATTTACCAGATCCAACACCACCTTCATCTCCTCTTCCACCTCACCTATCCTCCATTCCAACTTTTGATCTTCTGACTTCCCCCCTCCATTATCCTCCTCCTCCACACCCATCCACTAAGGATGTCCCCATACTAGATGCTACTCCTCCATCTCCACCATCATCTATCATTCCTCCACATGTTTCTACACACACAACATCTGCAACATTCACTGCTCCAACATTGGACCCCTCCACCATATATTTCATCATTGCTATCATCACACCCCTCATAAAATTAATAATAACAGAGGCCATTCTACCTCTTGCTACCTCTATATCTACTCTATCTGCTCAACTTTCTGCCTTCACTGTTTCCCCCTCTTCATTCAGGGGCATGGCTCCAATATATACTGAAACCAGGCAGGGGGAGATGCTTAATGAAGAAGCTGCAGTACTTCCAGCAGAAGCAGAAATCTCAGCTCCAGTAACAGCAGAGGCAGAAGCACCACTAGCAGATACAAATTTAATTTTAGGGGATGTAGATTTTATTCCTGATGATAGAGATTTAATTGATTTGATTCATTTCATTAATACTGACATGGACTTTGATGAGTCAGTTATTGAAGAAATTCTTTATGTTTCTGAATTCCACATTAATCCCATAGTAGACTTAGTTGTTTTATTGAAAAGTTTTGATACTGCATTTTTGAAAGTTACTCCAGCAGTATATACTAATCCATCCTTGGCTATTGTAACATATACTTCTCTAATCTCTCCAAAAGTTGCTAAGCAACTTAGAGATAGTTTTGTTATTTCAATGCCAGCAGTCATGCTATCTCAAGAAGAAGTTATTTCTGTTCCAATATTTGTAATGGATGACTCGCCCATACCAAATCTGGATGATTTGATTTTGGCTAATATAGAAGAAGAAAGTAAGGCAGCTGCTGAAAGCACTGTCAGAACCAGTTCTCCAGTCTCTCTTATTGTTTCTTCTCCTTGTCCTGTTGAAGTTCCTGCTCAAGCTATATCTCTACCTCCAACTCCTGAAAAGCCTATCATTTCTGCTGAGGCTTTGAAAGCTCTAAATGACTTATATAATAACCCTCAGGGATCAGATAATGATAATGATGATGATGAGGATGAGGAAGATGATTCTGATGATGAACCCAAGTAGAAGAAAGTATCCAAGAAAAGAAAAGCCCCTCCTCCTCCTGCTCCAAAGCCAAATCCAAATAATGACACTCCATATTATATTCTTCAAAAGATAACTCCATAGAAAGGGATGTCAGCCTAGATATGGCTATCTAAAAACTAGCAGAAGGAGAGGAAGAAAATCAGAAGATACTCTCCTCCTCCAGCTCAGAAGTATAGAAGAGATCCACCTCCTTCAGCTACTGGTGCTTCAAGCACATCTTCTCAAGGATCTGCCGCACTTCAAACATATCAAAGACACCAAGGGAGATCACATGGAAGCATCCAACACTGGCAATATTCTTCGGGAAAGCAACATCAACAGCAGCAACAAAATCAACAGCAGCAACAACATCAGCAACAACAACAACAATCCAATGAACATCAAACAGCTGAAGGCTCTAAAAGACCATCTTCTCCTCCTGTTCCTTTTGAAGATCCTGAAACAGCTACTACTGCTAGAATGACCAGGTTCTGGGAACTAGTAGGCCTTTCATTGATTAACAAAGCCAAATCTGAAGGAAAGGATACTACAGAATATTCAACAATGTTAAAGTACAGGAAAGAAGAACTTAAGAGATTTGATAAAGCTAACAAGATTTTCAATGTGGATGATTACATGAAGTTGCACCCAGAAGCAGTTGTCCCTAGAGCTACATCTTTGAAGATTATAGGGGCTGCTGATATGACTATGACAAAATGCAAGCTTCAAATCCAAAAAGAGAAATTGTGTTTACAAAGTATGGAGAGAAGGGCAAGCAAGAAATGCCAAAGGAAAAGAAACAGAAGAAGTAAATTTTGAACTCTTTTGTTTTCTACAAATTGTCTATAACTACTATATATTTTATGTATATATATATATCTGCTGCATGTGTTAGTGATCTCTGTCAGATATATGTTTTTTTATGCTTGTTTATTTTTCAATGTTGATTTGAGTATATAATTAGTGACCTCACCCAAATAGGGGGAGATTGTTGGATACCTAGTAAGATTTGGGCTAGGTTCACTAAGTTAGGATCATATGACCCACAATGTATAGCCAGGGTCATAGTTATGTCCTAGAGTCTAGGCCAAGTCCTTAGCGTCAACATCACATGGACCAGCCATCAACAAGACTTCCAGAGACTCAAGACTTAGAAGATTTCAACTCTGTAAAGTGAGTTCGATGTTTTTAGAACCCAGGTCGACGATTTTCATGCTCAGCTCGACGACCTCGGAGAAAATTCTCTGAGCTGAGCTCAATGAACTCTATTCTTTGGTCGACGAAAACTTGGATTACAACCACACTTCAAGTTCAGGAAAGCTCAAGATATCCAAGTCCTTAGAATCAGACTTTGGTCAACGAACTCTATTATTTGGTTGACGAATCTTTGGACTACTACAGCATTCTGTCAAGACTATGTTCTCTAGTCTCAGGTCGATGAACTTAGTTCTCTACCCGATGAATTCTGGATTATCTACTTCAGCAACTTAGAACCAGAAGACTTGTGTAGACACTCAGAGTATATGTCGACACCAACTGAGTCAACACTAGAAGCACTTATGTCGACACACAGATCATCAGTCGACACTTTGGAAAGGTTGTGTCGACACCATATAGAAAACTTGTGTCGACACACATGATATCAGTCGACACCACCTGTGTTGACACCAGGAGTAATTGTGTCGCCACACAAAATATTTGACAACTCCAGAAACTCAGCTCGACGAAATCAAATCTTAGGTCGACAGATTCTGGAGACTTTAACTTTCATTTCAGATACAACTGTGAATATTCTAAGTCCAGAATAGTTGCTGAACTCCAGTCGACGAACAAAGTTATCAGCTCGACGAACTTCAGATGCAGAAAAGGCAAAGTTTCAGAAGCATACAGTTCTGTTATCAAATTGATGATATTGGAACTTAGCTCGACGAACAGAAGTTATATGATCGACGAACACAGCAACTCAGCTCGACGAATGGTGGACTCAGCTCGATGAATTCTGTCATCAATTCGATGATTCCAGACTTAGCATTTATTCCTTCTGTCCTCAGTCTGTGACAATAATTTCTAAATGATTAATGATAAAATATTCTCTGAATATTACCATTGGACGGTACATTAATCACGGCTTTCATCTGAATTATTGTTTTCCATTATTCCAACGGACAGTTGGGGAAAGGAATCAATGCAGTTTATTTTCAAGGACCGCCAACATTGATTGCCGAATAAGGATTCAAATTTTGAATGGAAATTCACTCAGCAAATATAAAAAGAGATTTTTCTCTCTTTCCACGGAGATGCTAGACACAAGAAAGTAAGAACAATCAGAGTACCAGAGAAATTACAGTGACAACATACACAGACACAGAGATTTTCAATCAGTCTATCTTCAACAGCTTCTCTGATCCTTTCACAAAAGCTCTGATACATAAAGAAGATATACTCTTAGAAGAAGAAGAACAATCATACAAAATCAAGAGTCTTCTTACTTCAACACTTCAGGATTTACAAGGACAACAACTGTAAAATCTGTCAAGAAGATCCTTTAGATAAAGGCTAAAAGCTTGAAGGACTATCACCCTACAGCAAGGCTTCCATATTTCCCTGAACCACTCAATATATTAGTGGGAGCCATTTGCTACCATCAATAATCCACAAGCCTTCTCTCTAATTGTTGATAGAGAAGACAAAATCAACTCACTCACCCACACTGTGTAAAGGGTTGTCATCTCCCTTCAAAAGTGATTCCTGGTTACAAGTCACCTGATCAAAAGACTTGGGGATTTGGTTTTTGAGCAGCTGATCAAAAGCTCATTTGTGTCAGGCATCAGATCAAAAACCTGACTGGATTCCTACCATGGTGGTAGAAGAGTGGATGTACCCAGGTTGGGGAACCACTACAAAGTTCTTGTGTCGACTGGTTTCCCTATTTCTTTTGTTTTCTTACTGTGGTTGTGATTGGTAGTTAGTTGTTGCTGTGTTATTTCTTTTAATCTATTTCTTACAGCAATAGGACTAATCTGCATTATTCAGCAGAGAATTTTATAAAACTCTGAATACTCTATTCACCCACCCTAGAGTATTCCTGATCTAACAGCTCAATTTCATGTTTGTCATCATATTTATTGATGGCATCCTCATATACTTGAGGACAGAGGAGGAGCACACACGGCATCTGATGCTGACCCTAGAGAGACTATGGGAGCACCAATTTTATGCGAAGTTCAGCAAATGCCAGTTCTGTCTAGAGGAGGTGGCTTTCCTAGGCCATATCATTAGTGGTGCTGGGTTGGCAGTGGACCCAGCCAAGATTCAGGCAGTTCGGGGTTGGCCGCAACTGAAGTCGGCCTCAGATGTGCGGAGGTTTCTAGGACTTGCCGATTACTACCGGAAGTTCATGGAAGGATTTTCTCGTATTGCCCTACCACTCACATCCTTGACGAGGAAAGATGAGCCCATTGTATGGACCCCGCTGTGCGAGGTGGCCTTCCAGGAGCTAAAGGATCGACTCACCTCAGCTCCTATACTAGCCCTTCCTTCGGGAAAGGAAGGATTCCAGGTCTACACCGACGCTTCCTACCAGGGCATGGGTGCGGTGCTGATGCAGAATGGTTACGTGATAGCATACGCTTCTCGGCAGCTGAAGAAGCATGAGCAGAACTACCCAGTTCATGACTTAGAAATGGGGGAGGTCATATTTGCACTAAAAGTCTGGCGACACTATCTGTATGGTGTCCACTGCGACATTTACTCTGCTCACAAGAACATGAGGTATGTGGACATGTAGAAAGAGTTGAACATTAGGCAGAGACGATGGGTGGAGTTTCTAGCAGATTATCAGTACGAGATGCACTACCACCCAGGGAAGGCAAATGTGGTGGCCAATGCGCTGAGCCAGAAGGCTGCAGACCCTGGAGCAGGAAGGCAATTGATGGCCTTGGAGTTGGTCCAGATGTTAGAGAAGATGCATATATCCTTGGTGTACGAGTATCACCCTGAGTTGTACATGGAGTACCTAGCGTAGTTGATTGCCCCAGATGACATTCAAGACCGAGTCAGAGATGGGCAGAGGTAGGATGCCCAGCTAGAGCCAATACTCCGGGCCATAGAAGCAGGTACAGCTGGAGATTACTCACTGAGGGACGGTCTAGTGTGTTTCATATGATGGATTTACATACCAGAGGGAGGCCAGGTCCGAGAGGATATCATGACGGAGGCTCATTGCAGTCGGTATTCAGTACACCCGGGTGTTACGAAGATGACTGCGGACCTGAAGAAGACCATGTACTGGCCAGGCATGAAGAAGGATATCACCTACTACGTGACCTACTGCGAAGCATGCCAGCTGGTGAAGGCAGAGTGCAGGAACCCCGCAGGATTGTGGCAGCTACCTCTAGTACCAGAGTGGAAGTTTGATGATATCGCGATGGACTTCATACATGGGCTTCCTCGATCACGGACGGGGAACGATTCGATCTAGGTGATCATTGACCGGCTGACGAAGGTAGCCAGATTTATCCCGATCAGGAAGGATGACTCGGTTGGTGTGCTGGTTCGGAAATTCGTGGAGCAGTTTGTCCGTTATCATGGCATAACCAGGATGATTGTATCGGATCGGGATGGACGATTTACGTCCAGGGAGCAGAGATCAGTACAGACTAACTTGGGCACTCGGATAAAATTCAGTACAGCGTTTCATCCCCAGACTGATGGGCAGACGGAACACACTAATTAGACCTTGGAAGATTTGTTGCAACTCTGTATATTGGATCGTGGCGAGCCCTGGGAGAAGCTGCTGCCACTGATCGAGTTCTCATCTAAAACCAGATACCAGTCTAGCATAAGGATGGCTCCTTATGAGGCCCTGTACTGTCAGAGGTGTAGGACTCCGCTGTCATGGATACAAGATGAGGATCTGAAGGCTTTGGGTTCGGGGTTTGTCGAGGACACCAAGGCTCGGATAAGATTGATACGGGACAGGATGCTAGAGGCACAGAGCCGACAAGCTAAGTATTACAACGCTCGACATCGTCAGGTGGAGTTCCAAGTGGGGGACCAGGTATTCTTGAAGATCCGACCAATGCATGGGGTTTCACCGGTGCGCGGTCTGAAGAAGAAGCTCAACCCAAGATATTTGGGGCCTTATAGGATCCACGAGCGGATCGGTCCCTTGGCATACAGGCTGGAGCTGCCACTGAAGCTGGCAAGCCTGCACAACATATTCCATGTATCCTCTCTCAAGAGGGCTCCACTACGCCAGGAGCAGCAGATTATGGTCACAGATAGGCCAGTAGCCTCTGATCGGTAAGTTCACCTGGAACCGGTCCGGATTGACAACAGGGGAATACGAGTCTTGCGCCGCAAGAAGGTTCCATTGGTCAAGTTCCTGTGGAGGAATCACGGGCGAGAGTAGTACACATGGGAGCCTCAGGACTTGATGCAACAAAGGTACCCTGAGCTTTTCAGTCAGGTATTACTCACAACCTCTCGGGATGTTATAATTTTCCTTACATATTTAAAACCTCGTAGGCCTAACTAGAATTTCAAAGACGAAATTTTTTTATTATATATTGGGATTTCTAACATCCCTCAGACCACTAGACCACTAGGACTGGTTTTGTCATGAGTTGGTCATGACAAAACCCTAGGAAGCCCAAGAAGTCCAAGTAAACCTAGGGCTGTAGGTGAGACCACTATGGTCTGCAAATAGTAGATTTATGAACCCTAGTTTAAGATTATCATGGGGCTTCACCAAGACTTCAAGACCCAACCATGGCCTCACCAATCCATTGTAAGCTTCATCTGAACCCTAAGTGTCCATTGGAGTCAACTTAGGGTGACCAAGTTGACCTAGAACCACTCAAGGCCTAAACTGGGCAAGGTGCCCTAACTAAAGGCATTGTGCCCTAGTAAAAGCCCAACTGACCCTACCCGGGGTCTTTCTAAACCTAAGCTGGGGTCAATGGGTGACCAAGGACCCATTGGGGTCAACCTTAGAGGCTAAGTTGACCTAAGTCAACTCTAGCCCCGAAGTGGTCAAAGTGCCCTTACCAAGGGACAAGTGACCTCCAAGGTGCCAAGTCAGCCCTACCCAACCCTACCTAGTTCTTAGGGGAGATCAATGGGTCACCAAGGATCCATTGGGAGCAACCCAAAAGGTCAAAAAGACCAAAGTCTACCCAAGCCTACTTTGGGTCAACCTAACCCAAATGTGCTAGCCCAAGCTCAAGACTCCTCATGTGGCTTCTTTAGGGAATAATGTGCATGGATGGGCTGCAAATAGTCCTCCAGGTTGACCAAGTCAACTTGGTGACTAGGAGAGAGGGTGAGCTCCATTCCATGTTAATGGAGGAGAGAGAAAAGAAGAAAGAGGAGTGAATGAAGGGGCTCGACCATGGGGAGGCCAAAGGCCACCTTTAATGGTTGAATTCAACTCCCCTAAAGAAGAGGAGAAGTTTCCAGCCATTTACCCGACCACCAAATGCCTGGTTCAGCCCCCTCCTCCATGGCCGAGCCGAGCCATTAATGGCTTTAATGGACATTGATAATCCATCTCCTCCTCTCCCTAACTGAGGCTTTAAACACCATTAGTGGGTCGAGAGAAGTCTTTCCCAATCCTTACCTGAAGAAATCGAGCTTCCCCACTATACAGTTGCAGAAATTGAGCGGCGGCGCCTTCAAAAATGGTTTCCCGGCGATCTTCTCGACTTCAGGCCGCCGGCAAGGTCCTCATCCTCTCCTTGCCTCATAGTTAGATCATAGCAATGCTTAGGTTCAAGGTTCAGACTCAATTGAGCAGAAACCAATTCCTACTTTTCATAGTTTCGGGCCGAGGAATCTTCTTGGTAGAACCGCCGGAATCCGCACCTACGGCGGTTGTGTCGTAGTCAGTCGATAGCCACCACCTCGATGGAGGTCTTGGTGGCGGTGGCCGGCCGGGGAAGTGCCGGGATGGGTAGCAGCAGCAATTTGGAGTGGATCTAGGCTCGGGCTATCTCAACCATTGGTTGGAGGTAGACGATGAGCCCGGGCCATTGGATCTGCGCCAAAATTCGTGCGCCAGATTTGATAATAATCATTTTAATTTCATTTTTATTTCATTTCTGTCACACTATTTGCAGTAGATGGTTTTAATTTTTAAAAATACTTATACTCCTCTACTGAAAAAGTCACCAACATGATTTTTGTAGCCCTAAGGGTCTATCTTTATTCAAAATTGATTGGAACCAATTTGGACCTCTGGTTGGACTAGGGCACCGATTTTGGTGGGACCTATACCTAGGGCTATCCTGAGAATAAAATGGGTGCCCACTCTTCATCCCTTGTCCAACTAACCTGAAATTCGGGCAGGCAGTCACCTTTTGCTATGCCTAGGGCCTGTCCAAAAATGGGAATTTTTGGAGATACTTTTCTATGGTTTTATGTTTTATTTCATAATACTAGGGTAATTTAATTAGGTGGTCTAATTAACTCTAAACCCTCCCAAATTTTGATGAGTGGTCTCTGGCCTCATGATATGTCTCTGTATAACTTTTCACCTCATTTGGATGTGGTTTGGATAGGTAATGACCTAACCCTAATTTTACCTTAATGAGGGGTTCTTAAGTAAAAAGTGCACTTTGAGGTTGAGTGGTCAAAGCACCTCAACAGAGGCTGAGATTTTGACCACTGACTTGGCATAACCTTTAACACCCTCATAGGGATTATGGGGTGGTCTAGGGTAGTTTTGCCCTACGATCCAAACTCAAACCCAAAGGAGGGGCTTTTGAGTGTTGTGAAGGGCATGGGGTCAAATGCACTTGTGTGATCTTGCAACTTGGTAAAAATGATGCTATTGTAGCCCAAGTCCTCTGGTATGAATCTTAGAGGATTTGGAGATGGATAGACATCTCAAATCCCTCACCCTAGTTTAGGGCATAACCACTTTTTGTGTAGAATAAGCCACCAAAACTTACTAAAAAGGTGTGAAACTTAGGTACCATGGACTGTAAGTTATATAGGACCTCCTGTGAATTTATTGGAATTTTATCTGTAATATTACTAGCACCCCCTTTGTTATAAATAATGTGGCCATAAATGGTATTTTATTTATTATGATCATACTATACATTATAGACTCATGAAATTTGGGCAAAAGATGTTTTAAGTCAAAATGATTATTCCTGAATTTTGTTATAAATTTTAGTTGAATAACTTTAGTACTTTCTTCACAAGTTTTAAAATGTGCAAATACGGTCAATAAATTATTTAGAGCTATTTACTTATTGCAAAAATTATGAAATTAGCTCTCTTATAATTTTAGATCAATAACCACTTGGAGAAATTAATTCATGATTTTTAGATGATTATTTGCAGTATATACTTTACAAACCCAAAATTTTGGGGATCTGACGTATAATTTATTCAGAGATAATTTCCTGCTGAAAACTTGGGAGAGACTGGTTTTTATGTTAAATAGTCATATTGAATTTATCATGAAGTTTGTAGAGCATTTTCTTGTCTGAAATGAGTACTTCATATTCAAACTTGGTTTTTTGGATTACTAGAATAAATAAATAAATAATCAGATAAATTAGGAAAATTATGAATTTTTGGATTTAGTCTACAAATGTCATTATAGCCCTCCAATAATTATTATAGGGGTACTGGGTGATTATTTTGTCTACCTCCCATTATACACTTCATATAGCTTAGGTTGGTCTGCATTTAGTAAAATCGCAGAAATTGAGTTGGAATAAGAATTTGGGCACACGAGTTAGGGTTAGAGATTATGCAGTTTGGATAAACAATTGGGGGCATCTCTGGACGACAGGTTGAGTGAAGTGTGGAGTTGACTAGTGTTAGGCGGTGCTCGAGATCGTTGAAAGATCGTCTTTCCCGTGGGGAGGAAGTGTCAAATACACTAAGGTTAGACTCAATACAACATCTAAGGAACTAGGAGTTGGGTATCAACCAATATAAAATAAGTGCATTGCGAAAGGGAGCTTTGGGCGTAATCCCATCGTAATTCCTAGTGCCTTCGAGAGCCCTTCACGGGGTATACCTTGGGCAGTCCTGGGCTAACCTAAATAGTAGGTAAAACTGAAATGCAAGAGTAACTATAAATAATCTAGGTTGCACTCACACTCCCCGGGGTTATGGGAGTTAGGTTAGGTCACTCGGGCAGTAAGCTCGGTGGATTGGGCGATGGGCAGGTTAGCCCGACGAGCTTTGGCTCGGTTGATGTTTGTGATGGTCAGGTTGGCCCGACGAGGTTTGACTCGGTTGTTGTTTGTGCCGGATGGGATGGTCTGGGGAGCTTTGGCTCGGTGGTTATACATCAAGGTTGCATGTTCATAAAGTAAAGGTGGTGGGTCTTCGGTATTGGAGAGTCGATGCACCGACGCCAATACGTTGACTCGGCAAGTGTGGTTTAGCACTTGGCCAAGTAAAGTCCGGTGCGACAGCCGGCAAGAGTATGAAGGAGCTACACGTAGTGAACCAACGTTGAGGCCTATGATAGGTCTGACTGGTAGTGCAATTACCGGTTTAGAGGTGGGCGGGGCCCAACCCACCACTTCTGTTTGCCACTATGGAGGTATCCTGGGAGGTTCGGCTCTAGAAAGGGGAAACTAAAGTTCCGTGTACACAGAGTCAAGTGGGTGTGTTGCACCTGCATGTTTGTTGGGTACATTAGAAAATGTGTACCAGATTTGGAGAAGCCTAACATAGCTCAATGATATTCATCAAGGTGTATTTGATGTTGTTTTGAGTTTATATGTGCAGGTTAAGAATATACAGGAAAAGTTTCTAAGTCCATGAGTCGACACCAGAAGAAGCTGTGTCGACACTTGTGAATACTTGTGTCGATACTTGAGAAAAGCTGTGTCGACAGCTGGAGTCAATTGTGTCGACACTTGGAGAAGCAGTGTCGACACACAGAAAGTTCAGTCGACACACAGAAAGTTCAGTCGACACATAGAAAGTTCAGTCGACATCAATTGTGTCGACACACAGGCCTTGTGTCGACACACAGAAAGCTGTGTCGATATCAAATGTGTCGACACACAGGACTTGTGTCAATATACAGAAAGTTCGGTCGACATCAACTATGTCGACACACAGGACTTGTGTCGACACACACAGCAGAATTTCTTTTAAGTTAATTGTGTCAAGACAAGAAGTGACTGTGTCGACACACAGGACTTGTGTCGACACATTCTTACAGAAGCTATGTCAAGAATCAGTGTCGACACCATGAGAGCTGTGTCGACATCACCAAGGATTATGTCGACACTTAGTCTACTTGTGTAGACACATGTGAAGTTCAGACTCGACATTTTTCTGACAGAGACAAAGTTTCAAGAAGTGACAGGAAGACTTGACAACTGCCATAACCAACAGGTCTACTGCAACTGTCAGAACTGTTAGAAGTTGGTTAGCAACCGAATCAGCCGGTAACCTTGGATGAAATCTATATAAAGACAGATTCTATCAACAATATGATAGAAGTAAGATGAGAAGGAAAAAGAAGACGAAGTACTCAACACACAATTACAACAGAAGATCAAACATAAACAAGAAAATCCAGTCAGAGATTTTCAAGTGTATCTAAGTGAAGAATTTCAAAAGTTCTTCAGAAGAATTTGTAGAGAGAGAGAAAGATCCAACAATTCAAGTGAAGAAAGAGACTATCATCAACTAGTCTCTTAAGAGCAGATCCTGAACTATCTGCAAAGAAGAATTCAGATTGATTTCTGGATTTAAGAAGGAAGCTCATTGAAGATCATCTTCAAGAAATTCAACCTTATTGTGTTCAGATTCAAGAAGCTTTGAAGAAATCCAAAGACAGGTTAATTTCTGGGTAATTAGATTCTTCAAGAACTGATCAAGAAAACTTTCTACTCATTATCTCTCAACTTGGGTGGAAGATAAAACATATTTTATATTTTTGCTCTGTAATATCATTATTAATCTGAGTTGTAAGCCTAGTTTATAAACGCTGAGGTAGGAGATTTTCATCTCTGAGTTGTAGGCCTTGGGAAGGCTGAGGTAGGGCTGAGTTCCTGAGGTAGGAGATTTTCATCTCTGAGTTGTAGGCCTTGGGAAGGCTGATGTAGGGCTATGTTCCTGAGGTAGGAGATTTGATTCTCTGAGTTGTAGGCCTGGGTGTAGGCTGAGGTAGGGCTTAATTGCCTGAGTTGTAGGAGTGTGGACTCACTCTGAGTTGTAGGAACCTCGACTGGGTTCTAAGATGTAAGATCTGTTGATTTGAGAAGGAAGGAAGAAGTTAGGCCGAATCTAGCACACTGCTAGATAGGCGAAGGGGGAAAGTGGATGTACCCATCATTTGGGGAACCACTATAAATCTGTGTGCCATCTGTGATTGTGTATAATTTTGTGATTTCTGTGATGTGGTAGCTGTAGATCTGATTGATTCTATTTGATTATCTGAATTAGTATTCTGCCTTAGAGTAAAAAAGTAATTACACCTATTCACCCCCTCTAGGTGTTTAGGTGATCTTGAAACCAATTCTTTCAAGTGGTATCAGAGCCAGGTTACTCAAAGATAGACTTAACAGTCTGAGTAAGTTCTGTGAGGAAGAATAAATTTGAACAGATGGTTCAGGAGAAAATCATAAGGAACTTGGTTCCATGAAGTTGCATATATGCCGGAAGGAAATCTCTAGAATTTGGCAGGGGGCACACGGCCTGGGACACGGGCGTGTCCCAGGGCATGTCAAGCTTGAGTCGACGATTTGGCCGCTAGGTCGACGTTTTTCGCTCGACGAAATATCGAGACAGGGCACACGGCCTGAGACACGGGCGTGTCTCAGGGAGTGTCGAGCCCGTGTCGACGATCGGCCCGGGGAGTCGACGAATTCCGCTCGACGATGTGTCGAGACAAGGCACACGGCCTAGGACACGGGCGTGTCCAAGGCCTTGTCGTGTGGTCAACGAACTTCGCTCGACGAAGTGTCTAGACTTTGAACACGTCCTGAAGCCCAGGCGTGTTCGGTGTGACACGGGCGTGTCCAATAACCATGTGAGTCTCGGGTTATTTTCGGGGCTGTGTCGATGGAGGCACACGGCCGACCACATGGCCGTGTCAGTTGGAACACGGGCGTGTCAGGTCGAATACGGGCGTGTCGGATGCTCGTGTGTTGTTCCAGGTACGTCAATTTTTGATGACTACTTTTAGTCATCGTTTTTGGTATAGTTTATAAACCTAAATTCCTAAGTTTAGTTATAATTTTGTTTTTTTATGTCTGTTTTTTTTATTTCTCGTATGTTATGATAATTTCTAAATTTATTATGTGTTTTATATTTTATGTTGTGTTATGTTTAGTTTAGTTTTAATGTTAAATATGTTTGTTGCTATGTTTAGTCTTATTAATATATATATATATTATATTATGTGATGTTTAGTTTTATTTGTTATAATTATTATGTTCATGAATAATATTTTATTCTAATGTTTATTTTGTGTTGTTATTTGTAGGTTCATGCAGCCCTCTTTATTGGAGCAGCCCACCAGTGCATGGCCGGCCTCCTCCCCGCTTCAAGATGCAGCCCTTGATGTGTTGGTGCAGCCCCTACCCGAGCTCAAGTCCAACATGCATGCAGCCCACTTCAAGCAAGCAGGCCGGCCCTCTCCTTGGTCCAACTCGGCCACCCATCTACTTCAATAATGCAGCCCACTTGAATGATGCAAGCAGCCCGAGCTCCTCTTCAAGCCCAAAACAGAGCCCATGCATCCAACCACCTTTGCATGGCTCCCCATTTAATGCATGACCGGTTCCCTCCACTTTTTCATCAATTTATTTCCATATTTCTCTCCCCACTCATGCATGGCCGGCCACCTCATGCCCTCTCTCCCCTCCTCATTAATTTCCACATGCATGAGTCCCCCACTTCCCATGGCCGGCCACACTCTTTCCTCCTCTTTTATTTCTTTTTTTATTCTACATTCATCCCCTCTCTCTCTCTCATTAATTTCTCCATGCATGCACCTTGCCACCATGCATTGAACTCCACCTCTTTCTTCCCCCTCATTAAATGAAATGCATTCCCCCTCTCCCTACACATGGACGACCACCCCCTTGCCATTTTCAATTTATTCCCATCTAGAATCTTCCCTCCTCATCTATAAAAGGCACCATGGTCTCATGCTTTGGAGGTTGGATTGGAAAGAGAGCAAGTCAGATAGCTAGTTCAAGTGCAAGTTTTTCCTTGTTGTTAAGTAGATTTCTTTTTTCTTGTTATTGTAATTTCTTTTATTATCATAATTGTCTCTCTTTCATTATTCTTGTACACCTTTTTATATCTCAATGAAAATGAATTTCTTTTATCTTTTTGTGCTTTCTTTCTTAACCATGCGTAGCTAATCTTCTTTTAGCATTTGATCATGAGGATCCATGATTTGAGATAGGAATTCTTTTTACTACGTAATTTTATTTTTGCTAACTTTCGCTCGATCCCTCTTTGATTTATTTCGAGCTGACTCCGTATTTCCAGTATACGGTAGTAGGCCTTTGATCTCAATTCATAATAGTCGAGAGACTCATTGATTTGAAAGATCATTCAAAGAAGGAAGGAGTTGCACGCAATCCTATAGATAGGACGACGTAAATCCTCCGAATTGGAGTCAAATCCAATAGTGCTGATCACCTCGATAATGCAACTTTAGACCTCTTTGATCTGTAAAGAGATTTTGATCAAAGCGTCTATAAGTTAGGAGACTTAATGCTCTAGCGAGATTTTGTCTTATTTTCGGATCCATCACGGTCGAGTTAAGTCGCAATTATAAAATTATATTTTTATTTCTCCTATCTCTTTTCATGGTGAATCATCGATCAAGTGCTATCTTTTAATCCATAGTTTTGTTTTAAATTTCGTTTCAGTTTAATTTTAAAAAAATTCTCAAAACCTACTTTCTTTCGGTAGGATAATAGTTCAAGCGTGAGTAGCAGTACTTGACAACCCCGTGTTTAAATACAACCTTGGTACTATAATTCGACAGGTACACTTGCCTGTTCGGGTTTTAGCCCATCAAAGTTTTGGCTCCGTTGCCGGGGACGCTTTTTCGTCAATATTAGGAAAACGCTTTCGCTATTACTTCTGCAAAAAAATCAAAAAAAAAAAATCCTTTCTCTATTTTCTTCTCCAAGTTTCTATTTCTGGTTTTCTCTTTTTCTTTCCTTCATTCTCCTTCTAATTTTCTTAGTGCATGACTCGCATGAATCCGTCGCTACTTGTTGAATTGGACCCAGAAATCGAACGCTCCTTTCGGAGAAACATACAATTCAGTGGTTCCACTTCTCAAACAGCGGTTCAGGATTCCGACGGTGATTGTAACTTCAACTCCGAAATGGGAGACCCTAACCCAGCGTTTGCCCAGCAAAGGACGATGTCCGATTATGCTCGGCCCAACCTGGAGGGTATAGAATCAAGTATTGTTCGACCTACAATTGCGAACAATAACTTCGAGCTTAAGCCTAGCATCATACAAATGGTGCATCAATATGTACTGTTTGATGGATTACAAGATGAAGATCCGAACTTGCATATTGCCAATTTTCTTGAAATCTGCGACACCTTCAAAATAAATGGTGTCTCAGACGATGCTATAAGGCTAAGACTCTTCCCCTTCTCCTTAAGAACTAAAGCCAAACAGTGGTTGAGTTCTCTTCCAAGAGGATCAATCACTACTTGGAACATTTTAACTGAAAGGTTTCACTCTCGTTATTCCCCCCCCCCCCCCGCCAAAACTGCTAAGTTAAGAAATGATATAACTTCTTATTCTCAAATTGCTTCTGAGACACTCTATGATACTTGGGAGAGGTTCAAAGAAATTTTGAGAAGATGCCCTCATCATGCTCTGCCTGTATGGTTACAGGTTCAGACATTTTATAATGGGCTAAATCAAGAAACTAAGCAAATGATAGATGCCGCTTCCGCTGGTTCTTTGGACCGCAAAACTCCGGAAGCCGCTCTTGAGCTAATCGAGGACATGGAGATGAACACTTATCAGTGCAATTTGTCTAGGACTCGCCCATATAAACCTGCAGGTATCTATGAAGTGGACTCTGTTTCGAAACTGGCACTGTAAGTGGAAATGCTGAACAAGAAGATTTCAGAGATGACTGCTTCCTCCTCCGCTCAGGTATATGATAATTCAAATGCTGCTGCTGCCGAGCAGGGGGATTATTTGGGGAACATACCCAGGCCTGCTCAAAATAATGCTTCAAACTTTTCTGCTTTTTCTAATTTTTCTGCTCCGCCTGGTTTTAATTCCTTTTCAAACTCATATCACCCTGGATGGCGTAACCATCCAAATTTTTCTTGGAGTAATCCCGCGAATGCCGCACATCCACCGCATGATTTCACTCCACCACCACCACCACAACAAAATCAACATTTTCAAAAACCTTCCTCTTTGGAGGAAATGCTTTCAAAATACATATGCACCAATGAAGCGACCATTAGAAATCTAACATGCTCAATAAAAAATTTAGAGAATACGGTCGGTCAATTAGCAAAGATGGTTTCCGATAGGCCACCTGGGACTCTTCCCTCAAATACCGAGCCAAACCCAAGGGAGCACGCGAAAGCGATTTCCCTTCGGAGCGGCAAGGTAATTCACGAGCCCACCACAAGGGAAGAGCCAAAGGTGATTGCCTCTCCTACTGCTACACGAATTAGTGACGAAGAAATAACTGATAAAAATTTTGGAAAAGAAAACTCTATTTTTGAAAATGAATAAGAAACATCTATTTTGGAAAAAGAAAAAGATGGTTTTAAAAATAATGATCTCGATATTTTAAAAGAATTTCCACCACCTCCCTAC
The DNA here is from genome assembly GCA_039583875.1 of Platanthera guangdongensis. NCBI lineage: Eukaryota > Viridiplantae > Streptophyta > Magnoliopsida > Asparagales > Orchidaceae > Platanthera > Platanthera guangdongensis. The sequence continues at coordinate 81,056,488 of CM077166.1, forward strand.
CCCGCTAAGCTTAGGAAAGATAAGCTAGATGATCAATACCAACGCTTTCTTGAAATGTTTAAACAAATTCATATCAATTTGCCATTTCATGAAGCGATTAGCCAAATGCCAAAATATGCCAAATATCTTAAGGACCTGTTAACGAACAAAAAGAAATTAGAAAATTTATCTCTTGTAACATTAAATGAAGAATGCTCGACGGTCATAAAAAATTCCAATCTTCCTACAAAGATAAATGATCCGGGTAGTTTTTCGATTACTTACGTTTTTGGTGATCTTTTTGTAAAGCACGCGCTAGAGGATTTAGGTGCGATCATCAACTTGACGCCTTTTTCATTGTTTAAAAAGCTAGGATTGGGCACTCTCAGCCCTACGCGTATGAGCATTCAATTGGATGATCGATCGATTAAGTATCCGTTAGGTATTGTTGAGGATGCGCTAGTGAAGGTCAACAAATTCATCTTCCCGGTGGATTTTGTAATTCTTGATATTGAAGAAGACATCGAGGTCCCCCTTATCCTTGGTCGTCCCTTCCTAGCCACCTCTCGCGCGGTCATCGATGTAAGTAACGAAAAACTTTTGCTTCGCGTGGGAGATGATGAGGGGACGTTTTCAATAAATCAATCCATGAAAAATTCTATAGACAATGACGACTCATGTTTCTTCCTTGATGTTTTAAATGAAGACGCCTCTCTTTCTCTTTCAAATGTTTCTTCCAATAATTTTTCTTCCTCTTTTTCTGATTTTTTTGCAAATGTTTTTGAAGACACTGTTATGTTCGCACAAGCCAACTTTGCAAATGAACCGGTGTTTAGACAAAAAAATTATGAAAATATTGTCTTTGAAAATGAAAAGATTTTAAAGAACTCTTACGATGAACCACCCAATTTAGAACTAAAACTCCTTCCCGAACATCTCAAATATGCCTTTCTTGAACAAAATTCTATATTGCCCGTTATAATCTCGGCTTTGCTTTCTCAATCCGAAAATGATAAATTGATCGAACTACTACAAAAGCATCGCCGAGCTATAGCGTGGCAAATTTCTGATATTCCTGGCATAAGCCCCTCCTTTTGCACCCACAAAATATTTTTTGAAAATAATTCTAAGGATGTAGTCCAACCTCAACGTCATCTTAATCCTAATATTAAAGAGGTTGTGAAGGGAGAGGTTCTTAAGTTATTAGATACGGGGATAATCTATCCTATTTCCGATAGTAAGTGGGTAAGTCCGGTTCACGTTGTACCTAAGAAGGGTGGGATCACGGTAGTAACAAATGAAAATAATGATATAATTCCAACTAGGACGGTAACGGGATCGAGGATGTGCATCGATTACCGTAAATTAAATGATGCCACTCGTAAAGATCACTTCCCCCTTCCATTTATCGATCAAATTTTAGAACGCTTATCCGGGCATAGTTTTTATTATTTTCTCGACGGTCTTTCGGGAAACTTCCAAATCCCTATCGCACCCGAGGACCAAGAGAAGGCAACATTCACTTGCCCTTTCGGAACGTTTGCCTACCGTAGGATGCCTTTCGGGCTATGCAACGCACCAGCTACCTTTCAGCGGTGCATGCTGGCCATTTTCGATAAATATGTAGAAAACATTATGGAAGTGTTTATGGACGACTTCTCGATTTTTGGCGACTCTCGTTTGAGTTATGTTTAAAGAATTTAGGAAAAGTTTTAAAACGTTGTGAAGAAATAAATCTAGTTTTAAATTGGGAAAAGTGCAACTTTATGGTACGTGAAGGCTTAGTCCTTGGCAACAAAATTTCCTGTAAGGGAATTGAAGTGGATAAGGCAAAAATTGAAGTAATTGAAAAGTTACCACGGCCTACGAATATTAAAGCGATAAGAAGTTTTTTAGGGCATGCGGGTTTTTATCGAAGATTTATTAAGGACCTTTCCAAAATTACTAAGCCTCTCACCCACGTTCTCGAGAAAGACGCACCTTTTATTTTTGACGATTCTTGTTTAACGGCATTCGATTTAATTAAATCCAAACTTATAAATGCTCCGATTATGATCGCCCCAGTTTGGGATTTACCTTTTGAAATTATGTGCGACGCAAGTGGTTTTGCGGTCGGTGCAGTACTAGGACAACGTATAGCTAAGAATTTCCACCCAATCTATTACGCTAGCAAAACGCTTAATTCAACGCAAGAAAATTACACTACAACTGAAAAGGAACTCTTAGCTATCATTTTTGCTTTTGATAAATTCCGACCTTATATCACTCTTTCTAAGGTTATCGTTTTTACGGATCATTTCGCTTTGAAGTACCTCCTTTCTAAACCGGATGCCAATCCACGTCTTATTCGTTGGATCCTATTACTTCAAGAATTCGACTTAGAGATCCGGGATAAGAAAGGAGCGGAAAATTTAGCGGCTGATAATCTTTCACGCGTAGAAAATCCTGAAATTGATATTTTTGATGAAAATTTACCTATTGATTCTTTTCCGGATGAAAAAATGTTTAACGTTTCTTTTTCTACCCCTTGATTTTCTTATTTGGCCAATTATCTGGTGGCCCGCATCCTCCCAAAAGAATACTCCTATCAGCAAAAGAAGAAATTCTTTTCTGAGTTGAAGTATTATTTTTGGGAGGATCCGTTTCTATTTGGCATTTGTGCGGACCAGGTGGTAAGAAGATGTGTCTCCCGGGAAGAAGGTCAACAAATTTTAAAACATGTTCATGAAGGTCCGACTGGCTGGCACTTTCAAGCAAACCGCACCGCACACAAAGTACTTAGTGCTGGCTTCTATTGGCCAAGCATATTTAAAGATGCATAAATATTTGTGGGTGGGTGCGATCGGTGCCAGCGGACTGGAAACATCTCTAATAAAAATGAAATGGAGCAATATTACTTTCTCGAATGCGAAGTTTTTGATCTGTGGGGCATAGACGTTGTAGGACCATTTCCCTCAAGTTTCGGAGATAAATACATTTTAGTCACCGTAGATTACGTCTCTAGGTGGTCGGAGGCCCAAGCTTTACCAAGTAATGACGCTCGCATAGTCATGAATTTCTTTAAAAAATTATTTTCTCGTTTTGGATTTCCTCGCGCGATCATTAGTGATAGGGGGAGCCACTTTTGTAACTCCCAACTAGCTAAGGTTTTTACTAAATATGGCGTTACACATAAATTATCCACCGCTTATCACCCCTAAACTAATGGTCAGGTCGAGGTAGTCAATCGAGAACTAAAGAGAATTTTGGAAAAAACCGTTTCTACTTCTCGTAAAGATTGGTCCCTAAAATTAGACGATGCTCTTTGGGCCTATCGGACAGCGTACAAGACCTCCATCGGTTGTACTCCTTTCCGATTGGTCTATGGAAAATCGTGTCATCTTCCGGTAGAAGTAGAACACCGAGCGTATTGGGCGATAAATTTTTTTAATTTCGATCCGCACTCAGTCGGCGAGCATAGGAAAAATCAATTGAATGAACTCGATGAATGGAGAGCGTACGCTTATGAAAATAACAAGCTGTATAAAAAACGCACGAAACTTTATCACGATAAGAACCTGCGCCACCCTAAAATGTTTAAACCAGGCGATCAGGTTCTTCTTTTTAATTCGCATTTATGTCTCTTCCCTGGAAAACTGAAATCTCGTTGGTCTGGACCTTTTACGGTCAAACAGGTTTTTCCTTATGGCACTGTGCTACTCTCGCACCCGGATAAGGGTGATTTTAATGTAAATGACCATCTCTTAAAGTTATACTTTTCAAACGATTTTATATCTCCTGCTGCAGAACAACTTTTATTTATATCGTAATGTTTTCTTTGATGAAACTTTCTTTTATGTTGGACATTTCGTTTTATTCTAAGACTTTTATTAATATTATTCGAACTTTAAATTATTGTAATAAAGAACAATATTGGGCACCTGCCCACGGACTCTATTTTTTTCTGCTTTTATTTTGCTCTTCCTTCCGGAGGCCCACCAAGCAAGTTTGTGACCGTTGCTCCAACATTACTGATATAAATATGGATCAAGTCAAACCTGCTGGCGATCAAGTGCCTTAAAAAGCAAGCATGGGGGAGCGACATCCGCCTTCATCTCACAAACCCGGGGAAGACCTGTTTTTTATTATTATTTACTTTCTGCATTTTCTCTCCTTCTCAGTCTCCTTCTCGTTTTTTTGTTTGTTTATTTCATTGAGGACAATGAAAAATCTAAGCTTGGGGGACGGTTTAGTTAGTTTCTCTTTTTCCTTTTTCTTTCAAAAAAAAATTCTAAAAAAATTAGCATAGTTTTGTTAAGCATCTTTAGTATTGCTTTTATTTTAGCATTTTCAAAAATCAAAAAAAGAAAAAAAATCTATAAAAAAAGAAAAATCCAAAACAATTGCTAAAATCTATTTGAAAAACAAAATTTAAAATTACTTCCATCTTTATTTTTATGTTTCTTCTAGTGATGTGTAGGCCCGTGCGGTTCCTTAGTTCTATTTAGATTTCTTTGAAACAGTTTCCTAAATTTATCAGTTTAACATAGCTTAGTTTTACTAGTTTCTTTTTCTTAAATATAGGTATCCGTTTTTTATGTTATAAGTTAGCAATTTGTAGTTATGTCTTTTTATTCGGTTAGTTGCTTACGAATGATTGCTAGGTAATATTAGCTCTTTTTCATTTGTGGGGCAGTCTTTCTTGGTGTCTAGAACTTGTCCCTAGCGACTCTCGAAACATTTGCGTCATTTTTACGTACTTTAGAAATGATTTAGGTCACCCTTTGACTAGTTTGAGCTTTTCTTGCCCACCAACAAATTTACCATTGCAAAACAATTTTTGAGCCTTTTTCCATATTTCTTTGTTTTTAGCTCCACCTTTCATTTCATCATTTCACCAAAGCCAAAATGTCTTTCCTATTTCACACTAAACATTGAGCTTAAATATCATTTTTTAAGGGTTATATCTTTGAAATGAAAAGGAGTGTTTAAAGCTTATATTTGGAGCTTTCCTTAAAAAGTTATTAAAGAAGAAAAAATTATTATTATCAAAAAAAATGTGAAATCAATCAAAAAGAAAAAAATGAAGTTTATTTGTGGCCAATTTATGAAAAGAAAAAAAAAGTTCATGTCCTTTGTTTGTTAGTTTGAATTGAAAAATGATTTACTTGTCATTTCTCATTTCTTTTCATGTTTTTATTTTTTGAGCTCAACCTAGGTTTAGTGTTTAAGCCCTCATGTTTATCCTTGTTTTAATTTCCTAATCATTTACCTAAGCCAAGTTTTAACGCCTATAAAAGTCCTATTAATCTTTAGAACGTAAATTCGCGTAGTGGAGAGAGTGTGAACGGACAAGCCTATGGCCACCATCATTGATGGATTTCTTTGGAGGTTATCTTGAGGTGATTTAGGGTTAATTGTTATTCTAGCAACCTAGTAGTTCGTTAATGCGCCGTTTATTTAGAACTTCTACTTTTGCTTTTCTTATTTTCATTAATTTTGGATGCCTTGTTTTAGGATTTTTGAAATTTGAAAATCTTCTTTATGTTTTAATGATATTTTTAGGTCTCCACTTCCAAGTTTTTTATTGTGCACTTCTCACCCCACTAGTTGTTAGCATAGGAATTAGGATAGTTTAATTTTTCATGTTTTATTTTTCTTAATTATGCAACCTAAATCTTCTTTGTTTTCTTTCCCTAGTTCTTTAAGTTTTGTTTGCTTGAGGGCAAGCAAATACTCTAGCATGGGGGAATTTGATAACTACTTTTAGTCATCGTTTTTGGTATAGATTATAAACCTAAATTTCTAAGTTTAGTTATAATTTTGTTTATTTTATGTCTGTTTTGTTTTATTTCTCCTATGTTATGATAATTTCTAAATTTATTATGTGTTTTATATTTTATGTTGTGTTATGTTTAGTTTAGTTTTAATGTTTAATATGTTTGTTGCTATGTTTAGTATTATTAATATATATATTATATTATGCGATGTTTAGTTTTATTTGTTATAATTATTATGTTCATGAATAATATTTTATTTCAAATATTTATTTTGTGTTGTTATTTGTAGGTTCATGCAGCCCTATTTATTGGAGCAGCCCACTAGTGCATGGCTGGCCTCCTCCCCGCTTCAAGATGCAGCCCTTGATGTGTTGGTGCAGCCCCTACCCGAGCTCAAGTCCAACATGCATGCAGCCCACTTCAAGCAAGCAGCCCGGCCCTCTCCTAGGTGCAGCCCGGCCACCCATCTACTTCAATAATGCAGCCCACTTCAAAGATGCAAGCAGCCCGAGCTCCTCTTGAAGCCCAAAACCGAGCCCATGCATCCAACCACCTTTGCATGGCTCCCCATTTAATGCATGACCGATTCCATCCACTTTTTCATAAATTTATTTCCATATTTCTCTCCCCATTCATGCATGGTCGGCCACCTCATGCCCTCTCTCTCCCCTCCTCATTAATTTCCACATGCATGAGTCCCCCACTTCCCATGGCCGGCCACACTCTTTCCTCCTCTTTTATTTCTTTTTTTTTATTCTACATTCATCCCCTCTCTCTCTCTCATTAATTTCTCCATGCATGCACCTTGCCAACATGCATTGAACTCCACCTCTTTCTTCCCCCTCATTAAATGAAATGCATTCCCCCTCTCCCTACCCATGGCCGACCACCCATTTGCCATTTTCAATTTATTCCCATCTAGAATCTTTCCTCCTCATCTATACAAGGCACCATGGTCTCATCCTTTGGAGGTTGGATTGGAAAGAGAGCAAGTGAGATAGCTAGTTCAAGTGCAAGTTTTTCCTTGTTGCTAAGTAGATTTCTTTTTTCTTATTATTGTAATTTCTTTTATTAGCATAATCGTGTCTCTTTCATTATTCTTGTACACCTTTTTATATCTCAATGAAAATGAATTTCTTTTATCTTTTCATGCTTTCTTTCTTAACCATGCGTAGCTAATCTTCTTTTAGCATTTGATCATGAGGATCCATGATTTGAGATAGGAATTCTTTTTTACTTCGTAATTTTATTTTTGCTAACTTTAGCTCGATCCCTCTTTGATTTATTTCAAGCCGACTCCGTATTTCCGGTATACGGTAGTAGGCCTTTGATCTCATTTCATAGTAGTCGAGTGACTCGTTGATTTGAAAGATCACTCAAAGAAGGAAGGAGTTGCACGCAATCCTAGAGATAGGATGACGTAAATCCTCCGGATTGGAGTCAAATCCAATAGTGCGGATCGCCTCGATAATGCAACTTTAGACCTCTTTGATCTGTAAAGAGATTTTGATCAAAGCGTCTATAAGTTAGGAGACTTAATGCTCTAGCGAGATTTTGTCTTATTTTCGGATCTGTCACGGTCGAGTTAAGTCGTAATTATAAAATTATGTTTTTATTTTACCTATCTCTTTTCATGGTGAATCATCGATCAAGTGCTATCTTTTAATCCGTAGTTTTGTTTTAAATTTCTTTTCAGTTTAATTATAAAAAAATTCTCAAAACCCACTTTCTTTCGGTAGGATAATAGTTCAAGCGTGAGTAGCAGTACTTGACAACCCCGTGTTTAAATACGATCTTGGTACTACAATTCGACAGCTACACTTGCCTGTTCGGGTTTTAGCCCATCTATTTTGACAGCGAATGGGGGACACGGCCCTGGACACGGGCGTGTTGTAGGCTGTGTTCGGCCCAGTTTTAGCATTTGAGATCTGGATCGTGGCCGTTCGTTTCTTTAATTCGGGATCCAACGGCTGGGGCTTGTTCCTGATGGGATATACACGGGATTGGACCATTGAAACCCTCATTTATTTTGAGTGGTTCTCTTTCTAAGTCAAGAGAGAGAGGAGAGCAAAGGAGGAAGAAGAAGCTTAGATCCGGCCATTGGAGGAGCTTCGAAGCTCCAAAGTCGCAAGCCGACTTCGGATCTACGGAGGCAAAGAGAGTGCGGTGCTTTTCATCCGCTTACATTTCCATGGCGCCGAGGAAGAACGCTAGGGTAACGATTCACTTCTTGAGCATGTGAAGCTCTCCTTCTTTCCATAGGAAGCCCGCTCTCGCGAGTTTGCGGTGAGTGGAGGCGTTCCTTCGGGTATATATGTAAACTCCCCGTTGTTTAGAGTCCGTATTCGAGAACGGACATAGGCATGATGTGTGAAACCTACCCGGACATGTTGGTCCGGATCGGTGATGTTGCATTGCATAAATGCCGGTGAAGACCCCGTGCGATTATTTGTTTTTCGGGTTTTCTACGTGGTAGATTGCAATAGGGAGCCTTGGGGATTAACCCAAAGTTGCACCCAGAAAACTGGGCAGATGCGTGATCTTGCCAACTTGGTGGCCTGAGAGCCAACTTGAACATAACCGAGTTATGTGATTTTGTGATGGAAACGGGACTCGGGAGAAGTTTGACCTGCGCATATGGTTTAAATTACTGCTATGATGTGAGCACGTGTTAGATGGAACTGTACCCGTTCTATGTCGTTCGGTTAAAGATACCTAAGGTTACGTGGCACTTGTCGTTGGCATAGATGAGGGTCTTCGGCGGTCTATGGTTTTAATTACCGTGACCCATGCCGGGAAGACAAATTGCTCATTGTTTGGCCGTCCAAAGGGATGGTGGTGAGTCGACAGACTTAGACTGTGATCACCGAGAATGTGCCCTGAGAGCATGGGTTGTGTGGCCGTGTGAGCCTACACCTGTGATGAAATGTATATTTTATACACTTCTTGTTATGCTAATAAATGCAGGGAAGGAGCATCACCGCCCCGAGTTGGGGGATGGATCGTTATAATTTGGTTAGCATTGCTGACCGTTGCTTTTGTTTGCCACCGTGCGGTGGTTTGTTGCTTGCAGGTGCTGCTGGACCAAGGGGTCAATAGCGGGCTAAAGCCCAAATTGCGAAGCCGACCCTTGAAGGCCTAATTGAAGTGTTTACTTTCTTTTGTTCATGTATGACCGGCCTGCGTGTCGTGGTTTGTAAAACATGTAATTTGAAGTAAACCATATGTAAGGCCTTAAGGCCTGTACTTGTGTATGTACTACATTACTCTTTGGTGTATTAGTGGACATTCGTGCTCTTTGTGCTCGGTTCTTTATTTGTAACTTATAAAATTGCTTCCGCTAGAATGCTCTTTGTAGGACGTTGGATTAGTTGGATGGTGTCCATTGAGCAACCACCCGGTCTGTCTGTAGTATATAGCGCCGGGCCCCGGCCGGACCTACTCCTATATGCTATGCGACGGATAGGGGGTGTTACACTTTGGGGGAGACTTGTACACTCCACTAATCACCGCAAGATGTCCAACTACCGATAGTGTTTCACAGACCACTAATAAAGGAAACAAACCTTGCGGTCGGTGGATTTGCCCACAAACACCCACAAGAACGAAACACCTGGAAATAAATCTCAGGACTTGGCAGATCGGATTCTACTCGACATTTTCTAGGTTAAAGACACGGTTGATCAACCTCTAGGAATGATTTGCAGTCCCCAAATAATCCCTAACACGCTCTACAACAATATCTAGGAGCGGTAAAAGCCAACAACATAACATTTCGCTAAATCTCTACACGTTACAAGGTTGAGTTATCATGACAAGAACTTGCAAAATTAAATGGTCTTCTAGGAAGATTAAACATGTCTACTAATTAGCATAACCAAGTGCACAAAATTAAAGAAAGAAAACTTAACCGTTACCATCAAAATTGGACAAGGTGGAAAGAGGGTAAAGCACCACTTGTCTTGGTTTTACCGGAAAAGTCCTTTGATTCACTCCACGTCGTAGATCGGGGCAAAAGAACACGGGAGGAGTTGAAATCTAAACAAAAATGGTCGAAAGGGGGGGGGTAGTGCCGAAAAAACCTATTGAGAAAACTCAAGGAATGGGGAAAAATTTACCACGATAGCGTAGCCCTCGGCGAGAGCTTTCCGGATCTATGTTCGGTTGAAGATTTTGAGCACCGGAGCACCATCGGCGGCCATCAAAAGATTCCCGAAAAAGAAACTCTCTCTCGCTTGCTGCTCTGGTTCGGGAGAAAAATATCGGAGAAGTTGAAGTTCGGTTCTAAAACATAAGTCTATATATATATATATATATATATATATATATATATATATATATATATATATATATTAATAGTTTTGTCAAAAACGGGTTATTACGAGCGGTTTCGAGGGAACTAAAAATAGAGGTCTAGGATGACTCCAAATCGAAAAGTTCCAACATGAAAGTTGTAGATCTCGTCGAGACGAACAAATTTCATGTTGACCATTGTTTTGTACGACACTGTTTTGACCCTCAAAACGGTGCCCGAACTCAGACTGTACAGACTACTCAAGAGGAAATATGTTTACTCGAGATGGAGGGGTTTACTCGAGATGGAGACTCGAGATGGAGACTTTTGGAACTCGAGATAATCATAGGAACTCGAGATAATAGGCATAGAACTCGAGTGGATCAGGTCTACTTGAGATAGTAGGCATAGAACTCGAGATAATCAATCCAACGGGCTATTTATGAGCAGTTTCGGGAAACTCGATAGTAGAGGTCTAAGATTGCTTCAAATCGAAAAGTGTCCAACATAAGAGTTTTAGATCTCGTCGAGACAAATAAATTTCATGTTGACCAGTTTTCCATACAACACAATTTTGACCCTAAACATAGCGCCTGAACGCTGACTGAATAGAACAACTCGAGTGGAATAGGTCTACTCGAGATGGAGACTTTGGGCACTGGAGACAACCAACCCAACTCGAGAAAAAATAAGGCAGATCTCGAGAGAAATCCGATCTCTCGAGATCCAAGGCTGAAACTACTCGAGAAGTTGAAGGGAGGACTCGAGACTAAGCCATTCACTCGAGATAAACAGGGGGATCACTCAAGATAACAAGGCAAAATTTTACAATTGTAGATATTGAACAAGGAAACACGAGTTCGAAACAGAGGCTCATATGTGCGCTGAATTAAACGAAACTCACACTGTATGCGAACAATGACGCTACGATTAAAATGGCGAAGCCAAAACCTAAATCCGATGAGTCATTCCCGAGATATTAATTTTCAATGTATATAATGAACATAAATTATTCAAAACTACAATCGCGTGCCGAGACTCCAAAAATTCTCGAATTGCGAAGATTTTTGACGAGCATGCCCAAAATTACACAACTTAAATCTCAAATGCAAAATTTCCAATTACCACAAAAATTCAAGAATTTGGCCGACTCGATGGAACGGACATGGAAATGCCTTAACGGTGTTGCGCCGTCAACTCGACGTTAAAAGTAACGCCAAGACATCATAAGTATGAGGATACCAAATCCAATAAAATCATCGGAAACAAAAAAAAATCGAGAGTGTTACAGTCACTTCTCCTAAAAAGAAGTTTTGTCCCGAAATTTATCACAACTCCAAAAGCAAACTAAAAACGGGAAAATCAAACACAACCTAAAACATAGAGACATACCAGAACTATGAGAAGAGGTGTGGATGATATTCTCTCATTGCTGATTCCAATTCCCACGTCGCGCTCTCGACGTCCTGGTTTCTCCAAAGAACCATGACCATAGGAATGGTCTTTCTCCATAACACACACTCTTGAGAATCCAAAATACGAACAGGTTCTTCCACATACATAAGGTTGGGCTGAATCTGGGGCATCAAGTCGAGGACCTGACGACCACTGCGAACACACTTCCGCAACTGGCTCACATGGAACACATCATGGACACCAGGGAAGGTAGCAGGCAATTCCAGCCTATACGCTGAAACTTCGACGCGTTCCAGAATCTAAAAAGGTCCCACGTACCGGGGGGTCTAACTTGCGGTTCCTTACAAATCTTTTAACGCCAGACATCGGAGAAACCTTCAGAAAGACCAAGTCTCCAACGACAAACTCCAGATCGACCCTTCATTGATTAGCATACTTCTCATAGCGCTCTTGTGCCACTCAGAGCTTTTCCCGAATATGAGTCACAGTACAATTCATCTCCTCAAGGGCTTCCGGACCAAGCAACAGTCTCTCACCAACTTCAGCCTAAAACAATGGAGTTCTACAACGCCTCCCATATAAGGACTCAAGCGGGGCCATTTGCAGACTCTCTTGATAACTATTATTGTATGCAAACTCCATGAGTCTGAGACGTTCATCCCAAGCACTACCATGATCCAAAATATAACATCTGATCATGTCTTCTACGATCTGAATTACCATTTCCGTCTGACCATTCATCTGCGGATGATAGGCGGTGGAATACCTCAAATCGGTACACAACCCCTCCAGTAATCTCTTACAAAAGCGAGACGTAAATCTGGAGTCCCGATCTGATACAATGCTAACATGCACTCCATGTAACCTGATGACCTCTTCAAGATATAGCTCAGCTATCTTCTTCATCGAATACCCAATCTTAAATGGAACAAAGTGAGCACACTTTGTCAATCTGTCGACTATCACCCAAACAGAGTCGTGCCCATGGGGAGAATTTGGTAGACCGGTGATAAAATCCATTGAAATACTCTCCCATTTCCAACTTGGAATATCGAGCGGTGTCAATTTACCACCAGGCCTTCTATGATCAGCCTTAACACGCTGACACGTATAACATTCTGATACAGACTTCGCGATATCACTCTTCGTCCCCGACCACCAAACAATTTACTTTAGATCTTTGTACATTTTTGTGGAACCAGGGTGGTAGGCTACACTGGAACCATGACTTCAACACAGATCTTAGACCGAATGTTGCTAAAGGCGGGGACACAAAATCTACGCCGATACTTCAAGTTATCCAACTCGTCCAAGGAGAAACCAGGTAGCTCTCCCTTCACCTTTCTATTCCGGAGGTGTAACAAATCCAGATCATCCTTCTGATGTGCTCGAGTAAGGGAAATCCAAGAGGGTTCTTCTACTTCTAGACTAGCCGACGCAGTACTACTCCCAACCTCAATATCCATCAATAGGAATTCTTCCACCAAGGACTGTACCGATTGATTAAAAATTTTAGTGGTCTTTCTACTCAAAGCACCGGCTACTACATTAGCCTTTCCTAGATGATAAAAATTTCCACTTCATAATCAGCCACATATTCTAAGCACCGATGCTGGCGTAGGTTTAATTCCTTCTAAGTGAAGATGTACTTCAAACTCTTATGGTCCACATAGATCTTGCACATCGCTCCATACAATAAGTGTCTCCAAAGCTTCAGCGCATAAATTACAGCAGCAAACTCCAAATCATGTGTAGGATAGTTTCTCTCATGAATCTTTAGTTGCCTTGATCCAGACGCGATCACCTTACCATCTTGCATTAAAACACAACCAATTCCGATGTGTGATGCATCAACATACACAGCATACTCAACTCCTTAAGTAGGTAAGGTTAAAATTGGAGTAGTACATAATCTCTTCTTCAGCTCTTGGAAAGCCTCTTCACACTTATCACTCCAAATGAATGCAGTATTCTTCTGAATAAGTCTAGTTAGAGGAGCAGACAACACCGAAAACCCTTCCACGAATCTTCTATAATACCCAGCTAGGCCTAAGAAGCTCCTAATCTCCTTAGGTGTAGAACGTCTCTCCCATTCCTTCACAGCTGAAATCTTGGTCGGATATACAGAAATACCATCATTGCATATAACATGACCCAGAAAGGACACCTAGGGTAGCCATAACTCACACTTGCTCAACTTCGCATATAACTTATACTCCCTCAGGGTCGACAAAATCAAACGCAAATGCTGAGTATGCTCCTCAACATTGCGGGAATACACCAAGACATCATCTATAAACACAATAACAAATCGGTCCAAGGAATCCTTAAACACCTTATTCATCAAATTCATGAAAGCAGAGGGTGTATTGGTTAAACCGAAAGACATCATCAAAAACTCATAATGTCCATGCCATGAACCGAAAGCGGTTCGTGGAATGTCTGCCTCACGAATTCTCAACTGGTGGTAGCCTGAGCGAAGATCGATCTTTAAAAATACCGAGCTACCACGCAACTGATCGAACAAATCATCAATCCTTGGCAGAAGATATCTATTCTTAGTGGTTACCTTATTCAATTCCCTATAATCGATGCAAAGCCTCATCGATCCATCTTTCTTCTTGACGAACAAAACAGGAGCACCCCACCGAGAAGAACTTGGTCTAATAAAACCACACCTCAACAACTCATCGAGCTGAGTACGCAACTCATCCAACTCACGTGGAGACATATGGTATGGTGCCTTAGCAATCGGGCGAGTACCTGGATCGAGGTCTATCACAAACTCCACCTCTCTCTCAGGAGGAAGTCTTGGAAGATTATCAGGAAAGACATCTGAAAACTCTTGCACCACAGAGACATCCTCAAGATGTGGCGTAACAAAAGATGTCTCCAGAGCAGAAATAGAAACTAAAAATGCCTCGCAACCAGACTCTAAAACACAACAACCACGTACTGCGGAAATAATTGGGGAAACCCTGTCCCGAAATCCATAGACGCACATAGGTTGGCCGTTGTCCATCCTGAAATCCAGTCGCTTAGCCTTGCACTGGATGACCGCATCATACCTGGATAGCCAGTCCATGCCCAAAATCACATCAAAATCAGCCAGATCCAAAATCATCAGATCCTCAAAGGCCATAAAATTGCCAAGATAAATAGGGCATCTCATAACTTCTTGATTAGATATCACTAAAACACCGGAGGGAAGATTGAAATTGAAGGAGTCTCCTAATTGATCAAAATCCAGGCGATGTTTATCAACAAACCTCCGAGCCACAGAAAAATGAGTGGCACCCGAATCACAAAGAACGCGCACCCACCTATTCCGAACCTTAAACTCCCCTAAAACCGTAACATTCACAACTAAACGAACGATAACTAGGGCAAAAATGATAAATAATAAAGATAAATTAAACTGGGGCTAACCTGATATCACTTGCGTAGAGGTTTAAGCTTCCTCGCTGGACAACACATTCAGCTTTCCTTTTCCTTATCCTGGGTTGGTGGCGGCGACAGAGCTCGAAGTCGGGAAGGCTGCAGTGGGGGCTGAGACTGGTGGCATGTAGACTTCTGGTGCCCCTTCTTCCTGCATTGAAAGCATGTCCTTTCTTTTATCCAGCAATGACTCACTTCATGTCCCTTCTTTGAATAGAATGAGCACACGAGCTGTCCCTTGTGTACCACTTGGATGGCGAGCACCTGTTGCTGCTTCAGGGAAGCAGTCCTCTTGAAACACCTTTCGTAAGGGTGGCCAGATCGACCACAGAAGCTACAAATCTCTCCGCGTTTATTTTTTGAAGAAGGGCCTGATGCCCTGGAGCTCCCATCCTCAACACCTTTCCTCTTATCTTTCATCGTCGTAGCACCTCGATTCTTGGCATTTTCAATCGCCTCAACTTTCAGTGTGGCTCCCACTGCCTCAGCAAAGTTCTCTGCTATATAAGCGCATGCCAACTGCTGGGCATCACTTCTTAGTCCTCCAAGGAATCGCTTCACTCTACCCTCCTCCGAAGCTACCAAATCGGGGGCAAATCTGCTCAACTTGCTAAATTGAATCTCGTACTCGCTCACAGCGAGCTGTCTCTGCTTCAGATGTAGGAAGTTATTCATCAGGCGGTCCTGATCGACCGAGGGTAGAAACTTCTTCACCAGCATCTTCTTAAAAGATTCCCAAGAACAGCCTTCCTTCAGACTCTCTCTTTCCCAAATCCACCAACTCTTTGCAAGGACTTTTAACTGATAGGCTGCAATCATCACCTTCTGGGCTTCTAGAATTACAAAATACGAAAACATCTCCTCAATGGAGATGATCCAATCATCTAAAATAAAAAAGTCGGCACACTTGTCATAGGTGGGAGGTCCCAACCGCTGGAAGTGCGATATGAAATTCATTTCTAGTGGTATCTCCATCGGGGGCACCAGAGGAGCAGGGGCATTGGGCACGACTTGGCCCAAGGCAGGCTCTTGCACTAAAGGTTACTGCGGAGGAGCGGCGGACAACAAAGACTGAATTTGTGATTGCATCGCAACTAACTGCCTTGATAGAGCCTCGTTACTCTGATGCAGACTCTCAATAATCGCATCACTTTGCGCACCTAATGACTCGCCCTCCGACCGGGGAGTCGACCTCATCGCGGGACGCTTTGGCGACATTTCTAAAAAAACAACAGACAACTCATCAAAATCCTAGCTTACAACAAAGTCACACGACTAGTTCAGACCATTCTTAAAAGACACTTGCTTACGTTACAACTTGCTCTGGGCTTTTATAATGATGTTATGTCCTACTTAGGATGATATCCTCTCATCCTATTGACTCTTGTGCCTATGATATGAATGCATGGGTTCTTTATTTATATTTAAAATCATGTGTGTACATATGTCATCATGTAAACCTTAACTTAGCGTGCGTGCTTATGCGATGATATGCAATGTGTGCAGTGCTATGCATTCTTAAAAGGCCTTAATGCATGCATGAGCAGCGTACACATGAAATGTTATGCATCCCATACTACAAAACATTGCATGCAACGGGAAAGGAAAACGTGCTAATGGGCACCCATGTGATGGTTGTTATGCATCCCATACTACATAACCGTCACATGTTTCCTGCTGTGGTGGATCCATATACAAAAACATATTATGCATCCCATACTACATAATATGCCGCGTGTACTTCTTATCGTGCTATAAATGTAGTGACTATGCTTCGGTTAAGACATATTGATGACACATCGGTGTGTGTATGAAATGTCACTAAACAAGTAACACTAACATGGGAAGGTTGCTCGACCAGTTGTCAAGCAACCTGGCTCTGATACCAACTGTCACGACCCGCATTTTCCCAATAATTTAATTATATCAGAGTAAGGTAAAAATATGTGCCTTGATGCCACACCGTGCAGAGGATAACTACAGGCATTCAGGAAAGACTCCAAACTCTACAGTTTTAAAAGAAAACATAAATTATTATGAATGAAATCCAGTTTAAGTTATGATGATAGTCGTATCCCTCGGCTTAGTGGATCAACTAGTCCACGATTCAAAATATAATTATATGCTTGCGGAAGGTACTTGTTTTAAATTGACTCTAACCTCCTACAAGAGTATAAATGTCCCCGAGGAACAACTCATGCTAAGCAGACTCTAGATTTATAACAAGTATAGGAAAATTCTTTGCGCCAATCAGGAAGATAGTGACTTCATTTTAAAAGTGATTGCATGGATGCTTTACTAATAATAGGTTTTTTATAAGATTAAAAAATCTAACATGCAGTCCTAGCAATAAATCATCCCAGTGAGCAAGTAATCTAAACCAAACATGAGAAAACGACATCAGCTAGCAAGTGTGAAAAATAAACAATCCTGTGGGCGTCAACAACCTGACACGAACCCACAGTACTCAGTATGTCTGAACTAGGAAAGAAAACTAAAGCAACAAACTACCTCGCTACGGCAACACTGCTGTTCCGAGAGTCCAAAAACCAGCACCGCTGCCTGCTAAAGCTCCAAACCTGAGGCATTCCAAAGACAAAACACCTCAGCAAGAAGGTACAAATGGTGGAAGAAAAGTAAGCCAAAATAAGCAAAGGTCAAAAGGGGTACCAACCCCAGACCAAAAGTACTGAAGTAAAGTACAGTAGTAAAGTAACGAAATAGAAAGAAAAGAAGTTACGTGAACCGCCATATACAACAAATCATGCCAGATACCCAAAGCAGAGGGAGAAAACAGGATTAAACCATAAGAAAGAATACTCCAAAACTTTATTAGTCATATGTGGTCAACTCTATCTAAACGGGCAGGGTGGTAACTAAAACCGGTCACACCCCTCACAGATGTTAAAATCTGTCTAACTGCGTGGGAGACTTGTACACTCCACTAATCGCCGCAAGATGCCCAATTACCGATAGAGTTTCACAGACCACTAATAAAAGAAACAAAACTTGTGGTCGGTGGATTTACCCACAAACACCTGCAAGAACAAAACACCAGGAAATAAATCTCAGGACTTGGCGCATCGGATTCTACTCGACATTTTCTAGGTTAAAGACAGCTTGATCAACCTATAGGAATGATTTGTAGTCCCCAAATAATCCCTAACACGCTCTACAACAATATCAAAGGGCATTAAAAGCCAACAACATAACATTTTGCTAAATCGCTACACGCTACAAGGTTGAGTTATCATGACAAGAACTTGCAAAATTAAATGGACTTCTAGGAAGATTAAACATGTCTACTAATTAGCATAACCAAGTGCACAAAATTAAAGAAACAAAACTTAACCGTTACTATCAAAATCAGACAAGGAAGAAAGAGGGTAAACCACCACTTGCCTTGGTTTTACCGGAAAAGTCCTCTGATTCACTCCATGACGTAGATCGGGGCAAAAGAACACGGGAGTAGTTGAAATCTAAACAAAAATGGCCGAAGGGGGGGGGCAGTTAGGGCCAAAAAACCCTAACAAGAAAACTCAAGGAATGGAGAAAAATTTATCACGATAGCGTAGCGCTCGGCGAGAGCTTTCCGGATCTATGTTCAGTTGAAGATTTCGAGCACCTGAGTTCCGTCGGCGGCCACCGGAAGATTCAAGAAAAAGAAACTCTCTCTCTCGCTCGCTGCTCTGGTTCAGGAGAAAAATATCGGAGAAGATGAAGTTTGGTTCTAAAATCTAAGTCTAAGAATATATATATATATTTTTTATAAAAAGTTTTGTCAAAAACAGGTTATTACGAGCAGTTTTGCGGGAACCAAAAATAAAGGTCTAGGATGACTCTAAATCGAAACGTGACCAGCATGAAAGTTGTAGATCTCGTCGATATGAACAAATTTCATGTTGACATTTTTTTGTATGACACCATTTTGACCCTGAAAACGGTGCCTAAACTCAGACTGTACAGACTTCTCGAGAGGAAATAGGTTAACTCGAGATGGAGGGGTTTACTCGAGATGGAGACTCGAGATGGAGACTTTGGGAACTCGAGATAATCATAGGAACTCGAGATAATAGGAATAGAAGTCGAGTGGATCAGGTCTACTCGAGATAGTAGGCATAAAACTCGAGAGAATTAATAGAATGGGCTATTTATGAGCAGTTTCAGGAAAATCGATAATTGAGTTCTAAGATGGCTCTAAATCGAAAAGTGTCCAGCATGAAAGTTGTTGATCTCATCGAGACAAACAAATTTCATGTTGACAATTTTTCTATACGATACAGTTTTGTCCCTTTAAATGGCACCGAACGCCGATTGAACAGAACAACTCGAGTGGAATAGGTCTACTCGAGATTGAGAGGTTTAGTCGAGATGGAGACTTTGGGCACTCGAGACAACCAACCTAACTCGAGAAACAATAAAGCAGATCTCGAGAGAAATCCGATCTCTCGAGGTCCAAGGCTGAAACTACTCGAGAAGTTGAAGGGAGTATTCGAGACTAAGCCATTCACTCAAGATAAACTGGGGCAGCCCTCGAGATAACAAGGCAAAATTTTACAATTGCAGATATTGAACAAGGAAACATGAGTTCGAAATGGAGGCTCATACGTGAGCCAAAATAAATGAAACTCACACCGTAGGTGAACACTGGCGCTACGATTCCAAAGGCGAAGCCAAAACCTAAATCCGACGAGCCATTTCCGAGATATTAATTTTCAAAGTATACAATGAACATAAATT
Organism: Platanthera guangdongensis; assembly: GCA_039583875.1. Taxonomy (NCBI): domain Eukaryota; kingdom Viridiplantae; phylum Streptophyta; class Magnoliopsida; order Asparagales; family Orchidaceae; genus Platanthera; species Platanthera guangdongensis. The sequence goes on from CM077166.1 coordinate 81,076,114, forward strand.
ATTCAAAACTACAATCGCGCGCCGAGACTCCAAAAATGCTTGGATTGCGAAGAATTTTGACAAGCAAGACCAAAATTACAGCACTTAAATCTCAAATGCAAAATTTCCAATTACCACAAAAATTCAAGAATTTGGCCAACTGGACCGAACGGACGTCGAAATGCCTTAACGACGTTGCGTCGTCAACTCGACGTTAAAAGTAACGCCAAGACGTCATAAGTATGACGATACCAAATCCAATAAAAACATCGGAAACAAAAAAATGGGGGCGTTACAAAGGGAGCGAAGCTGTTCTTCACTCTTTTAGATGTTGTTGAGCCAAAGATGAGTTTGAGTGACATTCTGATTGTATCGGAGTACGTAGATGTGTTTCCGAAGGATCTTTCGAGGTTACCTCCCCATAGGGAAATAAACTTCGCTATCGAGTTGGTGCTAGGTGCGAAACCTGTTGCTCTCTCGTCATACCGAGTAGTGCCAAAGGAAATGGCGAAACTTAAGGTTCAATTGCAAGAGCTACTAGAGCACGGATATATATGTTGGGTTTTGGGGATGACACAACACTTGTGCACGCAATGAAAATAAGAACAAGAAAAATCTAAATGAGTTCGGATCTGACAATATTCATGAATCAAGAAGTAAAACATGATGTAATAAAATTACCTTTGAGATATTAAGTATCAACTCAACCGAGATGCTCCCAAAGAATCGGGCAGGCCACACAACGGCTTGAGTCTTGAGCGCAGAAAGTATATCGGCACCTCTAATGTAATCCACAAGATCGGGAGAACCCGTAGCAACTTGTCACACAAGTTTTAGGTTGGGAGAGGACACTTAATGTCTCCACAGACTGCTAGATTTGTTACAGGAGAGGCGGAGGTGACACTCTCCGGGATCGGGATCGGTGAAAGGCGAAGACGGAATCACTTCCATCGGTCTGTTGGAACCCCACCTGTTTTAGGGTTTATTTGGGTTAGGTTCACTATTAGGATTGCATAGATTGACCAATAATATATAGTCTAGGGTCATAGGTATTTATTGAATCTTAGGGTAGGTCAACAAGTCAGTTTGATTGGACCAACCCCTCAAAAGTCTTAGAAGTCTGAAGATTTCAGAACAAGACTGATTTTTCTATGTTGAAGAAGCCGTTCGACGAAATCTGAATGGAGTTCAACGATCTTCGTTCTCAGTTCGACGATCTCAAAGTGTCTTCTCTGAAGTTGAGATCGGCGAAAGTTTAACTGAGTTCGACGAACTCTGATCACCTATCAGTTGTTGAGTTTGACGATCTTCTATCTCTGGTCGACGAACTTGGAGCCCATCTTTGACAGTTTATTTTTACAGATCAACTTACTCTGATCTCAGCTCAATAAAGACGATTTCTCAGCTCGACGAACTTGGAGTTCAGGTCGACGAAATATATTCTGAGCTCGACGAAATCTGTAAGTTCATTATTTTCTATTTTTTGCAGTTTAATTCTCCAGATTGACCAAGGCCTATATAATATATTATTACATATATTGCTCTGAGTAATTAATTGCATATATTCTTATGAATATAGTTGTTCATTGGCAGCATTAATTACTGGATTTCACAGAGTTAATATTCGGCTTAATAACTGGGACAATTAAGGAATCAATTTATTGCCTTTCTAGCTGTTTGTCCAAGTTCCAAGATTTCTGCAGTTAATCATGTAGAAGAATTCAAATTCTGAGATAGAATTTCTACAAGAAAAATAAAAAGGAGAAGAGAATTCACTAAGTGTAGCAGACACAGACAGACCGAGTAGTAATACATTCAGTCTGCATACTCATATAGTCTTCATCAATCTGCAACTCTTCACCAACCTTTCAAGAGACATCAAAACACAATCCATCTAAAAGCTTCTGTAGTTCATCAAAGAAGACCTACACCCTGTAAAGCTTCCAGCAAATTCCTGAACAATAATCATCTCAGGGGGAGCTTTGACAAGATCAAATCCGCTAGTGTTCTCAGTTGTTTGTTTGAGAAAGAGAAGACAATATCACATTTATTTTTCACCCCACTATACACAGGGTTTTAACTCCCTTCAAAAGTTAACCAACTTGTTCTTAAGTCTCCTTAACAAAAGACTTAGCTTTGTTTTTGGGCACCTGATCAAAATCCTAAAGGGTTGTGAGATCTCCCTTAAAATAGATCTTGTGGTGACAGGGCACCTGAGCAAAAACCTGTTGGTGGCAGGGCACCTGATCAAAAACCTGTAGTGGATTCCTACCAGGGTGGTAGAAGAGTAGATGTACCCAAGTTTAGGGAAGCCACTATAAATTTCTTGTGTCATCTGATTGCTTCCTATTTTCTTATAGCTGTGTGTTGTGATTAGTTAGTTTTTCTTTCCTGCACTCTCTTAAGATATATATATCACTATTTTTAGTTTAGCTGTAAAAACCTATTAAGTATTTTTTAAAAAAATACTCTATTCACCCCCCTCTAGAGTTAAACAGATCTATCCCTCAATTGGTATCAGAGCATATCCGATATCTCTTTTAGTTGGTATCAGAGTGTTAAGGTTTCTTTAGTTTCACAGACTTACATCTGAACGAAGATCCTTTGATAGATCTTTTTCTCTCTAGCCTCTTGTTTACAGCATGGCACAGAATAAGGAATTTTCTAGCACCAAACCTCTTGTGTGCAACTTGAATAAATTTGCACTCTGAAAGTCAAGAATCAAACTCTATATGAATTTTTTTGATGAGGACATTTTCAACTCCATCTTGACAGGTCCCCCTACTCCCTCTACATCAACTTCAACAAGTACTTCAGCAGTTCCACTACCTGAGTGTACTGATGCACAAAAGAAAGCCAAGATGGCTGATGCTAAAGCAATGAATATTCTGGCACAGACAATGTCAGATGACATCTTTCAAAAGGTGGCTGAGTGCACCTCTACAAAGGCTATTTGAGACTCAATGAACCAAATTGTTGCTGCCTCATTAGATGAAAGAAAAGACAGGAGATCCCTCCTCATATCACAGTATGAGAATTTCAAGAAGGGGGAATCAAAGACAGTTGCTGAGATGTATAGCAGACTCAGTGTCATAATAAATGAACTGAGAACCCTGGACAAGGATATCTCATAAACTGAGATAAATGACAAAATGCAAATGTGCTTCTCCAACACTTGGGATTTCAGGATATGGCCAATTAAGGAGGCCAGAAGTCCAAATGAGATTTCTACAGAATCTCTCCTTGGCAAGCTCAAGTCTTATGAGCAGTTGATCAAGACAAGGGAGGCTGCTGGATAGAAGGCTTCCACATCTTCAAGGAAGGAGCACAATATTGCTTAAAAGAAATAGAAGAATCAGAAGCTCTTCTAGCTAATTAAGAACTACTCAGCTTGTTGGCTAAAAGATTTTATAAAATGGCCAAGAAAGACTTTAGAAGAAGGTCATCCAAGAATGATGACAAGCCAAGATATGACAAGACTCCTACCAAGCAGATTGTTTATTTTGGATGCAGACAACCTGGGCACATTCTACCTGAATGCCCAAAGGCACAGATGAAAGATAGAAGAAAAGAAAAGGAGAATAAAAGGAAATCAAGCAAGCAATATAGCAAGCACTCCTCCAACAAACACAAGAGAAATGAGAAAGGCTTTATTGCTGTGACCTGGAGTGACACAAATGAAGAATCCTCATCTTCCAGCTCTATTGAATATGAAGAGGAGGCAAAGGCAAGGGAAGTTTATCTTATGGCTGTTAATTCCTCCAGCAGCAAATCTGAAGCTGAGGAACAAGCTGAAGAATCAGAAGAGGAATCTGAATCTGAAGAAGATCAGGTAATCTCTTCATTTGATTTCAATTCAGAAGATTTTAAAACTGAATTTAAATTCTTGTGCAATGATTTAATCAAGTCAGAGAAGGAAATAAAAATTCTTAGAGATAGATAGTTTGAATTTGATAACCTATTTGCTGAAAATATCAAACTGAAAAATGATTTAGACTTAGCTAATGAACAAATCATTTCACTAAAAACTAAATTATGTGAGGCTAAGCAACTTGAGGAATCTCTCAATGGGAGAAGCCTTAAGCTGATGGACATCACAAATACAGTCAATGCTAGATTAAATGGCAAGCTGTGCTTAGGTGCTTCATCAAGCTTACCCCCCATATTAAAGAAAAATATTCTTTCAACACCAATTAAATTTATCTTTGAAAAAGGCAAAGAAAAATTATAAAGACTACTCAACCAAATATCTCTTAGAAATCTATAATTAAGAAGAAAAAGAATAAGAATCTGAATAAAAACTATGTTCAATAGATTTCATCGAACTCAGATCGACGAAATGTGTATAGTTCATCGAACCAAGATCGATGATCTATGAACGCAAATTATAGCTATAATAATTCTTCTTACTGCGTTCGACGAACTATATATGGTTCTTTGAGCAGCGATCAACAAACTTGGGGCATAAAAACTGACTATGTTCATTCTCTGAGCAGAGTTCGACGAACTCATCCCTATTCGTCGAACACAGATCGACGAACTTATAGTAATTCGTCGAACACAGTCAGGTTTAATAAAAACTATAACTCTGTTAGAAACTTCAATTAATTCAGAGAATCTACTAATCCTTTTACTTAATGGGAAATACCATCTAGAAGATATCATCCCTTAGGATATAAAAATCAACCTGAATTTTTTGTTATTTTCAGTTTCTCTGATCAAAAGAAACAAGGACCGAAGGTAACTTGGGTCAAGAACACCTAATTTCTTTCTATGTAGGTGAAGGACTATTCAGTCTTTAATCAATAATAGTATCTGAACAGTGGATGCTCAAAGCATATGACTGGCTGTAAGGATAATCTAACAAACTACAGGTCCAAGCTAAGTCCAAAGGTGATTTTTGGTTACTCCAACTGTGGCCAAACTAAAGGCTATGGAGATGTTAAATTTAGAGGAGTCACCTTCAGGAAAGTTGCCTATGTGAGTGGCTTAAAGCATAACCTAATATCCATAAGTCAATTATGTGATGAAGGTTATCAGGTATCATTTAACTCATCTTTTTGTATTATTTCTTGTAAAGAAAACAAACCTGTTTTAACTGAACTTAGACAATGTAATATATATGTAGTAAATTTTCAAACAACTAGTTCAAAATTTTGTCTATTTAATAAAGTTAGCAATCAAAATGAACTTTGGCGTAAGAGATTAGGACAAGTAAATCTTAAAAATATTGCTAAGTTATCTAGGGACAACCTTGTTAGAGAATTGTCTTCTAGACCTACAAGAAGGAAGGCCTCTGCAGGGCTTTTCAGTTAGGCAAGCAAACTAAAAATAGCTTTAAATCTGTAAATAAAAATGACTCACCTAGGATGTTGTACTTGCTACATATGGACCTTTTTGGCCCTATTGTTGTAGAAAGCCTAAGAGGGAAATCCTATACATTAGTGATTATAGATGACTTCTCATGATTCAATTGGGTATTCTTTCTGAGATCTAAGTCAGATAACTTCAAGGTTCTTACAGATTTTCTCAAGAACATACAGATTGAGTACTCTACTCCAGTTGCATTGATCAGAAGTGATCATGATACTGTGTTTGAGACTCTTCTTATGTAATAGTTCTTTGAGAAGGAAAGTATCAGACACTGCTTCTCAGCTCCTAGAACTCCTCAACAAAATGGGACTGCTGAAAGGAAAAATAGAACCCTAATTGAATCTGCAGGCACATTACTTGCAGATGCTTACATGCCCCTATCTTTTTGGGAAGAGGCTGTGAGCACATCAAACTATGTACTGAACAGAAGTTTGATACACAAGCTTAAGAATAAGACTCCTTATGAGTTACTTAAAGGGAAGAAACCTAAAATCACCTATTTTAAAGTATTTGGATGCCTATGTTATATTCACAATAATGATAAGAAATACACTAGAAAGTTTGAAGCAAAAGCTGTAGTGGGAATTTTTCTAGGATATTCCCAAGTCAGCAAAGCTTATAGGGTATTTAATAAATCTACTTTAAAAATTGAGGAATATGTTCATGTTACATTTGACGAGGCTAACATGTTTTATAAGGAGAAAGAAGTTTCTACCAATAACATTTTGCAGGTACCTCAGTTGTGTGAGACATTGGATGATCTAAACCTCACCCAAGAGGTTCCATCACATCCTTCTCAACAAGTTGAAGAATAAAGTGAAGAAGAAAGTTTGGAAGCGGCTGAACTTCCTCCAACAGCTAACATAATTCCACAAGAGGAATAAATTCCACAAGTTGTTGCTCAACCAACACCTTCCACTGATCTTGTCACACTTAGAGATAACCCTATATCTCATGTGATTGGAGACATTTCAGTTGGTGTGCAAATAAGACATCAACTCAACAATGATGTGATGCATGCTTATTTCATTTCTCAACTTAAGCCCCACTTCATCAAAGATGCAGAGCAAGATCCCAACTGGATCATTGCAATGCAAGAGGAGCTCAATCAATTTGGGAGGTGTAGTGTTTAGGATTTGTTTCCTAGACCCATAGACTATCCAGTCATTGGAACCAAATGGGTCTTCAGAAACAAACTGGATGCTGAAGGAAATATTTTAAGGAACAGAGCAAGGCTAATAACTCAAGGCTATTCACAGGAGGAAAGAATAGACTATGATCATACCTTTGCTCCAGTGGCAAGGCTTGAGGCTATAAGGATTTTCTTAGCTTTTGCAACCTATAAAAGATTCAAAGTCTATCAGATGGATGTAAAGAGTGCTTTCCTAAATAGAGAATTGAAAGAGGAAGTGTATATGGAGCAACCACCAGGTTTTATCTCTCCAACTCATCCTTCTTATGTCTTTAGATTTCATAAAGCTCTATATGGTTTAAAGCAAGCTCCAAAAGCTTGGTATGAGACCTTAGCTAGCTTTCTTTTAGAGCATAAGTTTTCTATGGGCATAGTAGATAGGACTCTTTTTATCAGGCATCATAAAAACAAAATTTTGTTAGTTCAAATATATGTAGATGATATTATTTTTGGTTCTACTGATCCCAAACTATGAAAAGGATTTTCTGACCTAATGCATTCAAAGTTTGAGATGAGTAGCATGGGTGAACTTTCATACTTCCTTGATCGCCAAGTGAAGCAATCAACTGATGGTGTCTTTATCTCCCAATCCAAGTATGCTGAGGAGCTTATTAAAAGGTTTGGGATGTGTGATGCCCCAGCAATGAAAATACCTATGGCCGCTAATGTTGCGATTGATTCTAATGAACATGGCAAGCTTGTTGATTAGAAAACTTATAGGGTTATTATTGGGTCTCTATTATATCTCACAGCAAGTAGGCCTGACATAATGTTTGCCACATGTATTTGTGCTAGGTTCCAAGTGAACCCTAAAGAATCTCACTATATTTTATTAAAAAGGATTTTGAGATATATAAATGGTTGTCCAAATGTAGGACTCCTATATCCATCAGAATTTGATTTAACTGGATTTTGTGATGATGACTATGTTGGATGTAGAGTGGACAGGAAGAGCACATCAGGAACTTGCCAGTTTCTTGGTGATAGTCTTGTGTCCTGGTTTTGTAAGAAGCAAACCTCTGTGTCCACATCAACTGCTGAAGCTGAATACATAGCTGCAGGCAGCTGATGTTCACAGATTTTGTGGATACAAAATCAATTGTTGGATTATGGTACCAACTTAAATAATTCAACTATGTTTTCTGATAGTACTAGTGCAATATATATTGCACAAAATCCAGTGCATCATAATAGAATTAAGTATATAGAGATAAGACATCATTTCTTTAGAGATTGTGTGGACAAAATGAGAATTAATCTTATCTTTTTCTCTACTGATTTGCAAAGAGAAGATATCTTCACTAAACCTTTAGATGAGAAGAAACATCTGTTCTTTTTGAATCAGCTAGGTATGATTAATGGAGAAGTTTAATTTGATTTTGGTCCAAGGTCGAAGAATTGATCACATTTCGTCGAACAGAGATCGACGACCTGAGAACTATTCTTGAGATTTTTCGTTGACCTGAGATCGACGAACTCTCTGCGTGAAGTTATTTTTGTTGAGCGGAGATCGATGATTTTGCCTCAGAAAAATTTTCGTCGACCTGAGAATGACGAAAATTTTTCCCCTCTTCTGACTAAGATCGACGATATTATTTCTTCATGAAATTTTTCGTCGACCTGAGAATGAAGATTGTCTATTTTTCGCAGGACAGAGCCCAACGCTTAATATTGTGAAAACCTTATAACTAGGTTTTCATCGTGCTCCATCCCGCACTTTCTGTTCCCTTGCTCTTTCTCTCTCCTTAGTTTTTACAGAAAAACCTATGGCGATTCCGACGCTCTCTCTCTCTCTCAAGCATGAAATTCGACACCGGCATCGATATCGATTTTGATTCCTTCACCCACATTGATCAAATCTTCATTGACATCCTATAGTTGTGTGAGGAACAGAAACTAAAGAATCTCATGACCACAAGAATCAAGATACCCGGAAATGAAATCAGAGAATGAGTTTTTTACTTCAACAGCTCCTAACGCAAACATGATGACTGGCACCATCGGCGGCAATCATGTCACTTTTACTCCTATAGTTTTAACTGAGATTTTTGATTTGGCTACGGGAGAAGATGATATTGAATTAGATAATGTTGAATATGAGAATATGCTGAGTATAATGGGTCACTCCAAAGGAAAACCCAATAAACTTCTGAAGAAAAATTTATCTCTTCAATAAGTTTCTGGCAAATAATTTTGGAAAAGTTTTACTTGGAAAACATACCGCCCATGATTATATAACTAGGCACTAGTTTCTGGTGATGAGTGTTCTAGTAGAGATGAAATCAGTTAACTGGAGAAAGATCTTGTTTGAGCTGATAAAGAAGAAAAATAGTAAGAGAGAGGTGTGCTTTGGGAGGATTCTAGGAATTTTCCTCCAGGAAAAGGCACCAGAATTATTGGTTTCACAGCCAATATTCATAAATGCCTCAAAGAGGATCACCTCTGCTTTATTTGGCAGATGGGAGAGGACCATTCCAAAGCCCTCCAGGGCCTCCTCTTCCTTCAGGAGTTCTTAGAACACAAGGGCAGTTACAGCCTCTCCTCCACCTCCAGAAAAAATTCCTCAATCCACCAGCATTCCTTCTCCTTCTCAACAACAACAACAACTTTGACCTCTTTATAAACCATCACCTCCACATTCTCCCACCATCATTCATGAGGATATTCCATCTCCACCTCCTCAATCTCCACCTCAAACACATGTATCTTACATTCCATCTACCTCCTCACAGCCTACTTTCAATCTACTATCTCCTCAACCATCTCCACATCCCCCTCTAGTTCAGGAACCCACCTCAACACCCACTACCACAGTTCCCACTTCTACTACTGAAATTCCAACCAACCCTCCTTCCACATTTCCAGAATACACCCACACAGAGTTCTCTCATGCCTTCTCTGTGTTCAAAATGTGGACATCACACACCTTACACCACTTCTACTCCTGAACCTCCCTACCTCAATTTCTCTGACATGGCCCATGATCTTCTTGCTTTCATCTCTCCCACTATTGAGAAACTAATAGAAAATGCTATTGCTCCTATCTCTACCAGTCTTGCTGCTCTCTCTTCTATTCCTTCTTCTGGAGGACTGGCTTCAGGACCCTCTGAACCCAGCCAGGGAGAGATGTTCGATTAAGAAGCTCCAATTCCTCCTCCTGCAGTAGCAGCAGCAGCAGCAAATTCTGCAATGTTTGATGATTCAGTAGAGGTAGCTCCTCCAACTGAAATAATAGATTTAATTGATTCTGATACTGGCATGGCTGATACAATTGCAAAAATAATCATTGCTGGTGATTTCATTATAAATCTCACAATTGATCTAGATTCTTTCAATTTTGCTTACAAAAATATTCTACCAGTTTTGTTACTCAGTATTCTAAAGCTATTGTAGTGTATTCTGCTCCAATAAGCTCTAAACTTACAGAATAACTAAAGACAAGTTTTGTTGTTGAAAATATTACTGAACCAGCTTTTGAGCCCAAGGCATTCTCTTCACCAACCTTTGGCTGGTGTGAAAATCCTATGCCAGACCTGGATGACATTTTATTTACTGACATGGAAGAAGAATCAGGAAATATTCAGACTGCTACAGAAATCTCTGCAGAGCCAATAAGCCTAGCACAACCACAGATTCCTGGAATCTCAATTGATTTGCTAAAGCAACTGGATGCTCTTTATGACAATCCTGAAAATTCTTCTCAAAATGATGATATTGATACTGAGTCAGATGACTCTGATAATAAAAGTTCAAAGAAAAAAAAGGCTCCTGTTAAATCTGCTCCTGCCAAGGCTCTTCCTAAGCCAAATCCTTCTGCTGACGTTCCATAATACATCCTACATAATATTACACTCACTCCAGATACCCCAAACTGGATGTGGTATTCCAAGAATAAGCAAAACTCCAGGAAGAAGAGCAGGAGGTACTCTCCCCCTCCTAAATTCAGGAGAGGTCCTCCTCCTCCTCCTCCCCCTGCAGCAGGATCCTCTTGAAGTATTTCTCCGGTTCAAAACGCTACATCTTCCCATCAGTCAAAATCCTCCAGCAGCAGACATCAATAGTATTCTTTAAGCAGCAGTAGGCAGCAACAACAATACCATAAGCACAACAGACAACATAAAATATCTGAAGATGATCAACCTGATAAAGCATCTCCTGAAAGACCTTACTCTCCACCAGTTCATTTTGTTGACCCAGAACAGGAAAATATTTCTAGAATGGCTAGATTTCATGAGCTGGTTGGACTCTCTCAGAAAAATAAAGCTAAAGAAGAAGGCAAAGATGCTACTCAATATACTACAATGTCTTCTTACAAAAGAGAAGAATTAAAAAGGTATGACAAAGCTAAACACTTTTTTAATGTTGATGCTTATATGAGTTTACATCCAAAGGCAGTTGTTCGAAGAGAAACTTCAGGTAATATCATTGGAGCAGCTGATATGACTATGTCTAAAAGAGAAGCAGCAAATCCCAACAGGGAAATCATCTTCAGGAAACAATCAGAGAAAGACAAGTCTAAGAAGTCTAAATAGTTTTCTGATTAGCTTATGTTAGATCCCTAGTTAGATTTGGGCTAGGTTCACTAAAGTAGGATGTTTGACCAAACATGTATAGCCACGGTCATGTTTGTCTCCTAGAGTCTAGGCCATGTCCTTAGAGTCAACACTACATGGTCCAGCCATCAACAGACTACAAAAGACTCAGGACTTAGAGAAATTTCAAAGACTCAGGAAATGAGTTCGACGTTCGTCGAACTTAGCTCGATGAAAGGCGTGCTCAGCTCACCGAACTCAAAGACAACTCTCTGAGCTGAGCTCGACGAATTTGGTTCTCAGGTCGACGATCTCTGGATGCTCTACCTCAACATTCTAAAGTCCAGAAACATCTAAATATTCTAAGTCCACAATCATACTCCAGTCGATGAATTCATGTTCTCCGCTCGATGAACTTGGACCACAATCTTGACAAGTTTTATCAAGTAGCTGTTAGCAGTTCTCAGGTCGACGTACTTAATTCTCAAGTTAATGATTTTTTGACACTTTACTTCTACATTCTTAAGTCCAAGAAACATTTCACTGAACTCCAGTCGATGAAGTTAGAATCTCAGCTCGACGATCTTGATCCAAAGAATTGGCAAGATTCTAGAGAAAGCAGTTATCTGTTCTTAGGTCGACAATCAACAATTATCTGGTCGACGAACAATAATTATTTGGTCGACGAACATAATTTCTCAGGTCGACGAACTCAGGACACAGGTCGACGAATTCAGTTCTTCACTCGATGATTTCTATGCAGTTCCAGACATGGAATTTTCCTCCCCTGTTCCTTATTTTAATGCAGTAATTCCTGTATAATCAATGCTTAATGTTGGGTACATTGGAAAATATGTACCTGATTTGAAGAAGCCTCCCCCTACTCAATGATATACATCAAGGTGTATTTGATGTTTTTTGAGTTACCTTGTGCAGGTTAAGTAATTGCAGGGAAAGCTTAAAAGTTTCTAAGTCCATGTGTCGACACCTAGAAAAAAAGTGTCGACACTTAAGAAGACTTGTGTCGACACCCAGAGAAGCTGTGTCGACACTTGGAGTAATTGTGTTGACACCAGGAATGCAGAGTCGACACTAGAAGGAAAGTGTCGACACATACAGGCTGTGTCGACGCTCAATGAAGAAATGTCTAAAGAATGAGTGTCGACACTTAGAAGCAATGTCGACACCCAGAGGAACTTTGTCGACATCAAAAGTGTCGACATTAGGAGGCTGTGTCGACACTCAGCAAAATATCAACAAAGTTCAAGTACAAGTGTCGACACTAGGAGGTTGTGTCGACAGTCAGCAAACTTCAACAGAGTTTAACTACAAGTGTCGATATAATGAAGAATGTGTCGACACACAGAAAAAGTCTCAACACATGAAGAAAGTGTCGACACTAGGAGGCTGTGTCGACACTCAGAAAATTTCAATAAAGTCTAAGTACAAGTGTCGATACAAAGGAGATGTGTCGACACTAAACAAAAGTATCAACACAGAAGGCATGTGTCGACACTAAGAAAATGTGTCGACACTTAGCAAGTATCAACACAAGAAGATGTGTCGACAAAAAGGAGTTGTGTCGACACTTACAAGAAATCAACTAAGTATCAAAGAAGAAGGACTTGTGTCGACACACAATATCAGTGTCGACACATTCTGAAGAAGCAGTGTCGAGAAGTAATTTCTACAACACAAGGAGTTGTGTCGACACCATGAAGACTAGTGTCGACACTTAGCCTACTTGTGTCGACACTTAGTCTATCAGTGTCGACACTTAAAGACTAACTGTCTCGACACTTTCAGATAGTTACAGAAAATTCAAGAAGTGACTGGATGTCTTGACAGCTGTCATTCCAGCCGGTCTACTGCAACTGTCAGTGCTGTCAGAAAGTTGTTAGAAACCGGATCAGCCGGTCACCATGAAGAAAGCCTATATAAAGGCTTATTCTGTCAACAGAAGAAGAAGATTAACAACAATCAATTGAGATGATCGATCAAGCAATTCATTGAAGAATCAACTGAAGTGATCAGAAGATCTAAGAAGTTGGGGAGAGAGAGCTCCTTCTAAGAAGACAGCTGTTGAACCAGGCTGTGAAGAAAGTTTCAAATTGTGATCTGATTCTTAAGTCAGCAGTGATTGAAGATCATCTGCATAGAGACTCAACCCTACTGTGTTCTAAATTCAAGAAGCTTTGAAGGAAGCCAAGGGAGGTTGATCTCAGCAAAGTTCTTCCAAGAACTCATAAAGAAACCTGTCAACTCTTCTCTCTCATTCTGTGTTGTTGGTATATGCTTTGTAATTTTAATTTCTTGTAGGATCCTAAGGGATCTGGGTTGTAAGCCTGAAATTATAAAGGCTGAGTGGTAGGGCCTGTGTGCCTGAGTGTAGGAGATTCATTTCTCTGAGTGTAGGCCTTGTTGAGGGCTGAGTGTAGGCCTTGTTGAAGGCTGAGTGTAGGTCTTTGTGAAGACTGAGTGTTAGGGCTTTTGAGCCTGAGTTGTAAGAGTGGGATCACTCCGAGCTGTAGGAACCTATTTGGGGTTCTGAGTGTAAGATCTGAGGATCGGAGGCATAGTGGAGAAGTTGGGCCGAATCTAGTACACTACTAGATAGGCGAAGGGGGAAAGTGGATGTACCCAGTCCTTGGGGAACCACTATAAAATCTGTGTGTTCTCTGTGTGTGCTTTATTCTGTGATTGTTGTGCTGTATTGCTGTGAAGAATTGTTTATAATTTTGAGTTTCTGCCTTTAAAGTTTAAAAAGATTAAGTGCACCTATTCACCCCCCCCCCCTCTAGGTGTTTAGGCACTAGTTCTTTCAAGTGGTATCAGAGGGAGGTTACTCAAAAAGGACATAACAGTCTGAGTAAAGATCTTGTTGGCAGATTCACCATAATCAAGAATCAAGAAAATGGGTTCAACAGAGAATCACAAAGAGCTTGGATCCATGAAGTTGCCAATCTGTAGAAAGGAAATTTTTGACATTTGGAAAGAAAGGGTTAGACTATTTATGGAGGCTCTGACCCTAGAATCTATATCACAGTCAAAAGGGTCATATGTGGCAATGAAAGTATCAGTTCTGGATGCAAACCAGAGAACTCCTAAGGACTATTCTGAAATGACCAAGGATGAGATTATTCTGGCCACTATGGACAAGAGGGCCCAGAATATAATTGTAAGTGCAATAGATGATGCCACATTCCAGAATTTAATTCACTGTAAAACATCAACGGAAATGTGGGACACACTGATAGTGTACATGGAGGGCTCTGAAGAAGTTAGACATGACAGAAAGTTTTTATTAAACCAAGAGTATGAGAGCTTCAGACAAGGAAGGTCTAATAGTATAACTGAGTACTACAAGAAATTCTATAGGATAGTTAATGAGTTAATGTCCTATGGAAGAGAATTCAGCAATTATGAGCTGAATGATAAGTTCTTGAGATCCCTAAGTAAAGACTGGGATACTAAGATTTGTGTCATAAGGGAAATGGCCAAATTAGCAGACATTCCTCCTCCAACATTGTTTGGAAAACTGTTATCATATGAGATGCAGCTAATGGTTAGGAAGGAGGAAGAAAAGACTACCAGAGTTAAGCACAAAGAAAGAGCTGTGACTTTCAAGACAGAAGCCACTAGGAAATATAAAAGTAAGTCTCCATCTCCACCTCCAAAAGTTGCTGAGACTGAGACAAATGAGTTAGAAAGTAAGAATTCTGAAAGCAGTGAGAGTGATGAAGATTTTGCAGCTTTCACTAGACATTTTCAGAAGTTTCTAAAGAAGAAACAGTGGAGGTCTAAGCCATCCACTTAACAGAAGTCATCAAAGAATGACAGGAGAAAGCCCAAGTCAAGTAAAATTATATCTTCAAAGATAGTTTGTTATTGTTATAACAGACAGGTACATGTTGTTGCTGACTGTCCAGAGAAGAGGAAAGAGTCAACTGATAAGAAGAAGACTCAAATCAAGGGCAAAAAGGAAAGGTCCTTTGTTGCTAAGAAGGACAAAAGTCTGTCTGATATGTCTTCTTCAGAAACTGATTCAGAAGCTGAAGCTTATATTGGACTGTTTGCTGAAGAAGAGGAAGAGGAGTTCATCCAGTTAATGAACTCTATATATGAGCATGAGGACAATCAGTGCCAGGGACTGATGGCCTTATCAGAAGGAGACAAAATCCAGGATCAGCCTGGACCAAGTCAGGTACAAAATTGTTCTGATAGTTCAATTTCTAGTACTGAGTCAGATTCAGATACATCATCATCAAGTGATGAGAGTGGATCTGAATCTGAAGGAGACATTCATCAATTATTTGATGAATATAGAGTAGTGTTGCAAGCTTTGAAGAAAAACAAATCCTTGTCCAAGAGTTAGGCTAAGGAGATTGCTAATCTCAAAGTGGCTGCAACAGATTTTGATAAGCTGCTTGATCAGAAACTAAATGAAATAGCCAGACTGAAGAACATTACTGTTATTCAGATGGGGACTATTACATTCAAGAATGATCAAATCAGAAATCTGGAGATTAGTCTTCAGAAAGAGAGAGATATAGTAGCAAGGTTTTCTAAACCAAAGTTTGTTCTACCTTTGATAGATGAGTTCATTTCTCAGAAAGGTAAAACTAGATTGGGGTTTACTAAACCTGCCAGGACTGTACAGTCCAAGTCTAAGGGCAAAGCCCCAGTACTCAACAAGGAGCCTGCTGTAAACAAAACAGCCAGGGTTATACCTAAACAAAGGTACAACAGATTTGAGTGCTGGTGTTGTGGCAAGGTAGGCCACTTTACCATAGACTGTTGGCACAATTCAAGTGCCAAGGTGAGTAGCAATCTGCCTGCTAGAAAAGCTACAGGTAGTTTTGTTAAGAGGCAAACTAACCAGCACCAAGGACCCAAGAATTCTTTGGGTTCTAAGGTTAACTAATCTGTTTTGCAGGTGAGTCCAAGTAACCATGCCCCAATATGGTACTTGGACAGTGGATGTTCCAGGCACATGACTGGAACTAGGGGATTGCTGAAGGACTACACACCAATCAAGGATGGTCCTAAAGTCACCTTTGGTGGTTCTGAAAAAGGAATCATCAAAGGCTTTGGTAACATTTCTAGCAACCTTATTACAATTACTCAAGTGGCTTATGTTAAAGGTTTGAAACACAACCTCATTAGTATAAGTCAGCTGAGTGATTTAGGATATGACATCTCATTTGTCAAAGACGGTTGTCATATCAGGAGGTCAAATGATCAAAAGATCATTCTGACATGTTATAGGAAGAGAAATGTCTATTGTCTAGACATTTTGTGTGAGAACAATGTTTCTCCTGTGTGTCTTGTAGCTGATGAGAAAGTCTCTCATTGTGTCAAATGGCACAAGAGGCTAGCCCATCTTAACTATAAGACAATTGGTCAACTCTATAGTAAAGAGTTAGTGAGGAATGGTCCTCAAGTTAAGTGTAAAAAGGTTGGGATATGCTCAGCTTGTCAAAAGAGCAAGCAGAACAAATCCACCTTTAATAGCATTGAGAAAAAAGATGTTGTGAGGTGCCTATACCTCTTGCATATGGATCTTTTTGGTCCTATGCCAGTTCACAGCCTAGGTAGGAAGGTCTACACATTTGTAGTTGTAGATGACTACTCAAGATTTTCCTGGGTGTTCTTCCTTAGATAGAAATCTGAAACTCCAAGTATCTTATACAGTTTTGTTAAACAAATTCAGAATGAGTTGTACAGTACAGTGGTCAAAATCAGAAGTGACCATGGTACTGAATTTTAGTCTGACAGTATGACAAAACTGTGTGAAGAATTTGGAATTTTTTAGGAATTTTCTTCACCAAGAACACCTCAGCAAAATGGCATTGCTGAAAGGAAAAATAGAACCTTGATTGAGGCTGGTAGAACCCTATTAAGTGACACGTCTCTCCTTGAATATTTCTGGGTTAAGGCAGTTAATAATGCGTGTCATGTGATTAATAGGGCTACTATCACCAAAAGCCACAATAAGACCCCCTATGAGATTGTGAAAGGCAGAAAACCAAATCTATCCTACTTCAGGATCTTTGGTTGTAAATGTTATATACTTAACAATGGTAAGTCTTACTTAACCAAGTTTGCTGCAAAATCCCAAGAGGGGATCTTTGTTGGGTACAGCAACAACAGTAAGGCTTATAGGGTCTACAACTTGACTACTCAAGTTGTAGAAGAGTCAGTACATGTAGTATTTGATGAATCTAGACACATTAACAATGAATTGTCTAGAAGTATTTGCAGCTCCACAAGTGTGACTGAGAAGATGGACAAGCTCATTATTGAAGAAGGTTCTAGTGCAAGACAACAAGTAGATGATAGTGGCTGTTGTCCAGGGGGAGTACTAGATGCACCTGATGCAGAAGAAGACCAAGGAGTGCAGCAAGTTGAAGAAGCTGAAGGTGTACAACCAGAAAATAGGATGCCTCCAGCAAATAGGCATCTAAAAGATCATCCAGCCAATCAAATCATTGGTGATCTCAGACAAAGGGTACAAACAAGGAGCAGAAATCTAAGTTCAGTTCTCTACTCCAGCTTTCTATCCCAAGTAGAGCCAAAGAAATTTGAAGAAGTTATCCTAGACCCTCGTTGGATTGAGGCAATGCAAGAGGAGCTGAACCAGTTCAAAAGATGCAATGTCTGGGAGCTAGTTCCTAAACCCAAGGACCACAATATTATAGAAACTAAGTGGATCTTTAGGAACAAGATGGATGAACATGGAGTTATTGTGAAGAACAAAGCTAGACTGGTTGTTATGGGATATAGGCAGGAAGAAGGTATTGACTTTGATCAAACCTTTGCTCCAGTAGCCAGACTGGAGGCTATAAGGATGTTCCTGGCTTATGCAACCTATCAAGGGTTTAAAGTATACCAAATGGATGTTAACTCAGCTTTTCTGAATGGAAATCTGAAAGAAGAAGTCTATGTGGAACAGCCATCAGGTTTTGTTGATTCTATCAAACCTAATTATGTTTATAGACTTAGGAAGGCTTTGTTTAGGTTAAAACAAGCCCCTAGGGCTTGGTATGAAACCCTGTCTAGTTTCCTCATTGAGAATAAATTCACAAGGGGGAAAATAGACAAGACTCTATTCCTTAGGGAATCTAGAGGCAAGATAATCTTAGTCCAAATATATGTAGATGACATTATATTTGGGTCTACAGAAAGTGGTCTTTGCAGAAAGTTTGCAAAACTTATGCAAGGACAATTTGAAATGAGCAGTATGGGGGAACTTAAGTTCTTCTTGGGTCTCCAAGTTAGACAGACTGAGGATGGTTTATCCATATGCCAGTCTAAGTTCACCCTAGAATTGATAAGGAAGTATGGTATGGAATCATCCAGTATCATGAAAACTCCTATGGGGTCAAGTATGTCTCTTAGCAAAGATGATGCAGGGAAACCTGTAGATGAGACTTTGTATAGAGGGATAGTTGGCTCCCTACTATATTTGACTGCAAGTAGACCAGATATCATGTATGCTACATGTATCTGTGCTAGGTACCAAGCTTGCCATAAAGAATCTCATTTGACAGCAGTCAAAAGAATTCTGAGATATCTTAAGGGCACTCCTTATCTAGACCTTTGGTACCCTAGGAATGGAGATTTTGAACTGACAGGTTATTCAGATGCAGATTTTGCAAGCTGCAAGGAAGATAGGGAAAGTATAATAGGTACCTGACAATTCCTAGGTGGAAGGCTGATATCATGGAGTAGCAAGAAACAAACAAGTGTGGCTATCTCCACAGCAGAATCAGAGTGTGTGGCTGCAGGAAGTTGCTGTGCTCAACTTCTTTGGATACAACACCAGCTAGAAGACTATGGTATTCAAGTAAGTAGAACACCTATATTTTGTGATTCTACTAGTGCTATTTCTATTGCAAACAATCCTGTCTCCCATAGTAGGACTAAGCATATAGAAATAAAATACCATTTTCTAAGAGAACATGTGGAAAAATGAGATATTTCACTAGAGTATATTAATACAGATAATCAGCTAGCTGACATGTATACTAAGCCCTTAGATGAAACCAAATTCAATAAATTCAAAATTGAATTATGGATGATAAACTTAGAATAGTTTACAAAAATTGGCTAAGTAAAAAGGTGTCGACACACAGAGTTGTCTGTGTCGACACAGAAAAGTGGTGTCGACATTTCAGAGAAATGGTGTTGACACATCTAGGAAGTCTGTGTCGACACTTCAGAGAATCAGTGTCGACACAAGCAGTGTAGGTGTCAACACATCCAAGGTGGTGTCGACACTTAGGCTTTACTCAGAATTAGTCTAGTAAAGTCTCGACTAAGTGTCGAGCTAAGTGGTGTCGACACATAAACAAGTGTCGACACATATATTCTGTCGACTATACTTGTGTCGACACATAGTTGTCGAGACATAGCAGTAAGTGTCGACACTTTTCAACAGTGTCGACACAATTTAAGTATTTTGACGCGCCCTTTCATCTTCGATTCTAGAAAGGTATAAATAGGTTTTCGCCATTGTTTGTCGACACGCTCACCAAAGTTTCGAGAGCAAACTTGTGTGTCGACATCTCTCTTCTCTAAATTCAAATTTCTTCAAACCCTAATGGCGCCCAAGCTAGAAGAGAATGTGAATGAAGGATATGAACTCGTACGACACGCATTTGATGACACAGAATCTGAGATCAAAGGCGTGATAACCCTAATAGCAGAGACTGGGTTAGAATTTCTTGTTTCAAAACCGATCAAGATATGGAAGAAGGAAGTCCTCGAATTTCTGAATGGAGCAACACTAGATGAATCAGGACTCAAGATTAGGTCAAGAGTTCACGGGGAAAAGGTGAAGGTCTCTCCTAAAAGTATAAGAAAGATACTTCAGCTACCAAGATCTAAAGAGGAAGAAGATGTTTCAGCTTCTAAGACTAGAGAAGCATTGATATGGTGTGGACTGGACTCCAACATGAAAATAGGATCTGTATTCAACAGAAAAGGAATGAACATGTAAGGCAAATTCTTATCTGAAATTGTTGGCAAGGTCATCCTGAGCAAACCTGGAGGACATGATAGAATATCTGCTCATATGTTCAATCTAATGACAAGAATTATCTTCAAACTAGATACTGATTGGTCTACAGTTATGTTTGAAAAGATAAAAGAGAGTATGAAGAAGCCCAATTTGGGTAGAATACTGAGTCTATACCTAGCTGGTAGTATACCAGAAGTGATGAATCAAGTAGCTGGAACTAAGATTAACCACATGAGGATAATGGATTTGAGAATCTTCTCTAGGTGGGATAGAGTACTGACCAAAGAACTTCCATCTCCAGTGAAGGAAACACCCCAGAAAAAGAAGAAGAAGACAGCCCCTGTGGCTCAAGAATCCTCAAGCAGCTCTGAAGAGCTAGTAGTATTTAGTTCTGATGATAAACAAGGAAGGAATGCTGGATAGTCTCCAGCTAGACAAGAAGATGCAGAAAGGCAGGGGGAGCTACCCTCAGCAAGCCCAATTCACCAGGATTCAATCCAGGGGGAGCCTCTACTTGTGGAAGAACCAACTCCGCTAGAGAGTGAACAAGCTACTCAAACTATACTTGAGGTAATAACTGAAATCAACCAATTAGATTTCCCTATTAAGAATGAAGTTATGACTGACATATTATCTGATGTTAATCAGCAACCTCAGATTCTTAGTCAACCTCAGGATGTTGTCATGGAAGACACATCTATTGCTGATCAAGTGGTTGATGATATAAGAGATTCTCCACCCCATCCTCAACAGGAATTTACTTTAGAAGAACTGTTCCCTGACCTTCTAAAGACTGACTTTGAAGTGGAAAAAGCAGCTGTTGAGGGGGAGCAGGTAGATCTTCAGGGGGAGCAAGTTAGGTCTCAAGAAGCGACAGCCAGACAAGAACATGAGATGCCACAGCATGCTGAGGAGTTACCTAGGAAGGATTTACCTCCTAGCCCAAAGGAAAGAGTTGAAATAGCTAGCACATCTGCTTCAGAGGATGAAGAGGCTGCAAGAGCCAAGAAGTGGAAATTTCAAGTCTTCAAGAGGAGGAGCCAGACATATAAAAAGGCACTGCATATCATTGCACCATAGCCTGCCCCATCTACTGATTTCAGTTCTCTGATGGTAGCATTGCAGATAAAGATGGATGAGCAAAGACAGGCTTTGCAATCTTATATGGATGAAGGGCATAAGTCACTGCAGTTTGATCTGGCCCAAGACATTAACTCAATCAGATTTGAAACGAATCTGAATTAGAAAGAAATGACTGACTGCTTCCATAAGGGAGGAAATGCAGTAGTCTATCTGGCCACACATCAAGAAAAAATAAAGACAAAACTTGATGATCTAGAAGTGAAGCAAGGCAATGTCCTGGAGAATCAGATAAGAATGAATGATAATTTGACAGCTTCACACAATGCCATTGTAACTGAACTGAAGAATATAGCAACTGCCCAGAATGCAGCCCTGACCACTGCCAAAGAAGAATTTGACAAACAACTGCAAGAGAGCTTAACTGCTGTTAAAACTGCTATTGAAGACTCTCAAAAGGCTATAACTGACAAGCTCCAAAGGTTGAAACCTTTCTATAAGGATGGAGTAAACTATCTGAATGCACATATAAGGTTTCAGAAAAATGATCTTAGGGATCACATTGAAAGAGAAGTCATAAAGGGGGAGAGGGTGTTAGTCAATGCCAGCTCTGATCATGCCAAATGGATTTCAAATTCAATCAGAGCCACCCTTGGATATCCTCCATTATGTGATGATGACAATGTTGCAGCGTCTGGAATTAATACTGCATATCTTGGAGGAGAGCAAGCTGCAGTAGCTCAAGTGATATACCCTCCACCAGACTTTGATATGATACATCAAGATATACAGTCAATGTATAGCCCTCCTGAGGGAATTCAGAATGTCATCATTGATAAAGTGGTTCAGCATGTGCCAGAGGCAATACTGAAAGAACAAGAAGCTTTGCTAAAAGAACAAGAGACTCAATTGTCTAAGAAAAGATTCAGAGAGCAAGCTGAACTAAGGACTGATTTTGAACAATGGAGCACCACTTCCAGGAATATCATCTTGACTGCATGGAAGGCTGCCAAGGACAATATCCAGGATAGAAACAAGTGGTATTCTGAACTGGAGTGGAGGAAACATGAGAACAGGCAAGAGGCTATTGTTCAATACATAAGAAAGGCTAAGATGGGAAAGCTACCTCCTACTGCACAGGAGCCTAGCAAGTACTTCCCAAAGCCTTATCATTATTTTGAAAGGCAAAAGATAAAGGCTGAAGAATTGACAAAGAAAGATCTTAATGGGAAGAAGCCTGCTGCTGCTGAAGATACTGAAGCTCCTGTCCAAGCAAAGATACAATCAGGAAAGGGCATTGTGATCAAGGAGACTGAGCTACCTTAGGATAGGAATTTTCTTAAGTTTACAATGTGTAATCAGTTGCATTCAACTTTCTGTAAACTTTTGAATAATGAAAATGTTGAAGTTGTTAGAACAATGTGATATGTGTTAAATCTATTACATTACTATTCTGAGATATTTGTGTATACATGTTTTGTTTATACATGTTTATGTACTTACCCTGTCATTTAATATTGTTTTACATCATACTGTGAATTTGTTATGTATGGTGTATATCATTGACTAAGGGTTATGACTTCTCCAAATAGGGGGAGATTGTTGGGTACATTGGAAAATATGTACCTGATTTGAAGAAGCCTCACCCTACTCAATGATATACATCAAGGTGTATTTGATGTATTTTGAGTTACCTTGTGCAGGTTAAGTAATTGAAGGGAAAGCTTAAGAGTTTCTAAGTCCATGTGTCGACACCTAGAAGAAAAGTGTCGACACTTAAGAAGACTTGTGTCGACACCCAGAGAAGCTGTGTCGACACTTGGAGTAATTGTGTCGACACCAGGAATGCAGAGTCGACACCAGAAGGAATGCGTCGACACATACATGATGTGTCGACACTCAATGAAGAAATGTCTAAAGAATCAGTGTCGACACTTAGAAGCAGTGTCGAAACCCAGAGGAACTTTGTCGACATCAAAAGTGTCGACACTAGGAGGCTGTGTCGACACTCAGCAAAACATCAACAAAGTTCAAGTACAAGTGTCGACACTAGGAGGCTGTGTCGACACTCAGCAAACTTCAACAAAGTTTAAGTATAAGTGTCGACATAATGAAGAATGTGTCGACACACAGCAAAAGTCTCAACACTTGAAGAAAGTGTCGAAACTAGGAGGCTGTGTCGACACTCAGTAAATTTCAATAAAGTATAAGTACAAGTGTCGAAACTAAGGAGATGTGTCGACACTTAGCAAAAGTATCAACATAGAAGGCATGTGTCGACATTAAGAAAATGTGTCGACACTTAGCAAGTATCAACACAAGAAGATGTGTAGACACAAAGTATTTGTGTCGACACTTATAAGAAATCAACTAAGTATCAAAGAAGAAGGACTTGTGTCGACACACAATATCAGTGTCGACACATTCTGAAGAAGTAGTGCCGAGAAGTAATTTCTACAACACAAGGAGTTGTGTCGACACCATGAAGACTAGTGTCGACACTTAGCCTACTTGTGTTGACACTTAGTCTATCAGTGTCGACACTTAAAGACTGACTGTCTCGACACTTTCAGACAGTTACAGAAAATTCAAGAAGTGACTGGATGACTTGACAGCTGCTATTCTAGCCAGTCTACTGCAACTGTCAGAGCTGTCAGAAAGTTGTTAGAAACCGGATCAGTCGGTCACCATGAAGAAAGCCTATATAAAGGCTTATTCTGTCAACAGAAGAAGAAGATTAACAATAATCAATTGAGATGATCGATCAAGCAATTCATTGAAGAATCAATTGAAGTGATCAGAAGATCTAAGAAGTTGGAGAGAGAGAGTTCCTTCTAAGAAAACAGCTGTTGAACCAGGATGTGAAGAAAGTTTCAGATTGAGATCTGATTCTTAAGTCAGCAGTGATTGAAGATCATCTGCATAGAGACTCAACCCTACTGTGTTCTAAATTCAAGAAGTTTTGAAGGAAGCCAAGGGAGGTTGATCTCAGCAAAGTTCTTCCAAGAATTCATCAAGAAACCTATCAACTCTTCTCTCTCATTCTGAGTTGTTGGTATATACTTTGTAATTTTAATTTCTTGTAGGATCCTAAGGGATCTTAGTTGTAAGCCTGAAATTATAAAGGCTAAGTGGTAGGGCCTATGTGCCTGAGTGCAGGAGATTCATTTCTCTGAGTGTAGGCCTTGTTGAGGGCTGAGTGTAGGCCTTGTTGAAGGCTGAGTGTAGGTCTTTGTAAAGACTGAGTGGTAGGGCTTTTGAGCCTGAGTTGTAAGCATGGGATCACTTTGAGCTGTAGGAACTTATTTGGGGTTCTGAGTGTAAGATCTGAGGATCTGAGGCATAGTGAAGAAGTTGGGCCGAATCTAGTACAATACTAGATAGGCGAATGGGGAAAGTGGATGTACCCAGACATTGGGGAACCACTATAAAATCTGTGTGTTCTCTGTATGTGCTTTATTCTGTGATTGCTGTGCTGTATTGCTGTGAATAATTGCTTATAATTCTGAGTTTCTGCCTTTAAAGTTTAAAAAGATTATTTGCACCTATTCACCCCCCCCCCTCTAGGTGTTTAGGCACTAGTTCTTTCACTTAATATTCTCTGAATATTACCTTTATATGCATCATTGATTATGGCCTTCATCAGGATTATTACTTGTCGTTTTTCAGTGGGACTGTTGGGGAAATAAATCAATACACACATTCTCAAGGCCGTCTGCAATCAATGCTGGAAGGAATTCAAAAATTCAGAAGGAAGATTTCACACAAAATATGAAAGGATTTTTCTTCTTCCTTATCAATAGTGAATACACAGAGAATATACTGAATAGGGCTAGCAGAGCATGACATAGAAAGCAATATACAGTAACAGAGAAAAGAACAAGCCCGAGACCAGAGAAATAACGTCAAGCTGAAGAAGAAGAACATCCATTCTAAATAAAGAGTCTTCTTCCTTCTTCATTCCAAGATTCTTCAAGGACAACAACAAATCTATTAGCCAAGAAGTTCCTGGATATCTTCTAGTCAAGGCTAAAGGATTGAAGGCCTACTCACCCTGAAACAAAGCTTCAACCTTCCTGAACAAATCAATATCTCAGGGGGAGCTTTGTTAACATCAAAAGATCCACTAGTCTTCTCAGTTGTATTTGAGAAAGAGAAGACATCATCACTCTCTCACACCCACTGTAAAAAGGGTTCTTTAACTCCCTTTAGAAGTTATTCCTGGTTGCAAGTCACCTGATCAAAAGACTTGTGTTGGAACCAGCTTTCTAGTCCCTCCTAAAGTTTGAAACTATGGGTGCAGCCCACACGTACTCTTCTTGAACTACCATCCCGACGTGAGTCGGAGACCTTGGAACAGACTGAGGGGTCTCAGCTCGGAGGTCCCACCTCTTTCCCGGAAGAACTGAAGATCTTCCCCTCCCTAGCCAATGCTGATCTAGTTGCCTATGAGGAAGACAGTAGAAAGGTTCAAAAACCATCTCAGGAACCTTATCGATCTATTTATAGGCCTCTGAATCTGATCTACAAATATCACTTCTGAACTAACCTGAAATGACCAAAACACCCTGGGCTGGGTCTGCCAATAGCCAAACTCCACTATTCTGGAGGGCTATAAGCAGACCTCTGGGGGTAGAAGTGTAAAATTACCTGGGGCAAAAAGGTAAAATCCCCCTTGGGGGTAAAAAGGTAAAAACATCTTTTTTACCATGTGGCGAGTGGGGAAAAGACTGACGGGCGAGACGACCCTCTCTGTCCGTCTCGCCGGCCACTCGCCCTATAGGCCATCTCGCCT
The DNA here is from genome assembly GCA_039583875.1 of Platanthera guangdongensis. Lineage (NCBI taxonomy): Eukaryota > Viridiplantae > Streptophyta > Magnoliopsida > Asparagales > Orchidaceae > Platanthera > Platanthera guangdongensis. The sequence continues at coordinate 81,102,090 of CM077166.1, forward strand.
CCTAGAGCCATCTCGTACTACCTGGGCGTCTCGCCTACCTCAGAGAATCCCCCATCCTGCCTCCTACAGGTGGGCCTCCTGGTCTTACTTGCCTGTTTAATTCATCTCGCCAGTCCCCCCTTTCCGCTCATTGAACCACCTCTCACGAGCCCAAGGTTGTACAACTTGGGATTGGTTTTTGAGCACCTGATCAAAAGCTCATTGGTGACAATCACTTGATCAAAAACCTGAGTGGATTTCTACTAGGGTGGTAGAAGAGTGGATGTACCAAGTTTAGGGGAACCACTATAAAATTCTTGTGTTGTCCGGTTGCCATCTTTTTCTTTTGTTCTTATTGTGGCTGTGCTAGTTAGGTTGCTGTGTCTGTGATATTAGTTTATATTTGATGTGCCTGTTGTAGATTATTTCATCTTAGGACTAATTTTTTATTTACAGCAAAACGCATTAAAAGTTTCAAGATACTCTATTCACTCCCCCCCCCCCTTTAGAGTATTTCAGATCTAACCCTAACTTTCAATTGGTATCAGAGCTGGTTCCTTTGGTTGTACAAGCTAACCCTTGAACCAAAAGATCCCTTGTTAGATCTGATCTTTATTTTATTTCTATTAGGATTATATACACAACATGGCACAGAACAAAGACTATGCAAACACCAGACCTCCAGTGTGCAACTTAAATAAGTTTGCCATCTGGAATGCAAGAATAAAATTGTATATGAATTCTATTAATGAGGACATCTACAACTCTATTTTAACAGGTCCACCTCAAGCAACTGCCTCTACATCTACATCAGCCTCAAGCACTAATGCAGTTCCACCACCTGAGTGGACTGATGCTCAGAAGAAAGCAAAGGTTGCTGATGCAAAGCCATAAACATTATGGCCCAAACAATGTTTGATGACATTTTCCAGAATGTGGCTGAATGCACTTTAGCCAAGGCCATTTGGGGTCTCTCAACCAAATGGTGGCTGGCTCTGCTGATGAAAGGAAGGACAAAAGGTCAAATCTCATATCATAGTATGAAAATTTCAAGAAGGATGAAGCAGAATCTGTTGCAGATATGTACAACAGATTAAGCTCAATAATCAATGAGATGAAGAACTTGGATAAGGACATCACCCTCACTGAGGTGAATGATAAAATCCTCATGTGCTTCCCAAGCTCATGGGATTCAAGGATCTGGCCAATCAAGGAGGCTAGGAGCTTAAATGAGATTTCCACAGAATCTCTTCTGGGAAAGCTCAAGTCCTATGAGCAGCTAATAAAGTCCAGAGAAGCAGCTGAACAAAGGACTCCTCCACAAGCAAGAAAAGAGCACAACCAGACATTCATGGCTGCTAAGGAGACAGAGGCTTCAACCATAAATGAAGAGCTAATGAGTCTCCTTGCCAAAAGATTTTACAAAATGGCAAGGAAAGACTTCAGGAGAAAATCATCTAGACAGGATGATAAGCAAAGGTATGACAAAACCCCCACTATAGAAGTAGTTTGGTTTGGCTGCAGGAAACCTGTACACTTCATCTCAGAGTGTCCAGAGAATCAAAAGAAAGGAAGAAGAAGAGAGAAGGACTCCAGAAGACAACAAAGCAGTAGGCCTTCTTCCAGGAAATACAAAAAGAAGGAGAAGGGTTTTGTAGCTGAAAACTGGAGTGACACTGAAGATGAATCCATATCTGCCAGTTCCAGTGAAGATGAAGAAGAGACAAGGGCCAAGGAAGTCTGCCTCATGGCCATTGATGCCTCCAGAAATAAATCAGAAGAGGAAGAATCTGAAAATGAAGGAGCTTCAAAATCAGAAGCTGATCAGGTATTGTTATCTTTTGACTATAATTCTGACAGTTTCTAAATTGAATTTAGAACTATGTGCATTGATTTAATAAACTCAGAAAAGGAAATCAAAATACTTAGGGAAAAATTATCAAATCAGGAAAACATCATTTCTGAAAACACCAAGTTAAAAGAAAAACTAACATTAGCTAATGAACAAATTATTTCATTAAAAATAGAGCTATGTGAGGCCAAACAACTTGAGGAATCTCTTAATGGGAGAAACCTTAAGCTGATGGACATCACAAGCACAGTCAATGCCAGACTGAATGGCAAACTGGGCTTGGGTGCATCATCAAGTTTACCCCCCATTCTTAAGAAAAACATATTATCAACCCCCATTAAATTTGTGTCAGCTAAGAATAAAGAAGTAATGAACAACAACCAAATCACAGAAGAATTAACTAACTCTAAAAATCACAATAATAGAAACCAAAAAACCATAGATAAAAACAAAGTTCAGCAGATTTCGTCGAACTCAGATCGACGAAATGTGGCCAGTTCATCGAACTTAAGTTGACGAACTCTGAACGCAAATCAAAATAATAATTATTCGTCTTACTGGGATCGACGAACTGTGTATGGTTCGTCGAGTAGAGATCGACGAACTTGAGGCACAGAAAATGAGTATGTTCATTCTCTGAGAAGAGATCGACGATCTCATCCCGTTTCTTCGAACTCTAGTCGACGAACTCACAACATTTCGTCAAACCAAGATAGACTTAATAAAAGTCATAATTATCACAGTAACTCAAATCAATCTAGGAAACCTTTTAATGCACTTGCTGATTGGAAAATTCCTCCTAAAAGATATCACCCCTTAGGGTATAAATCACAACCTGAATTTTTAGTAATATCTAGTTTCTCTTATCAATAATATAAAGGACCCAAGGTAACCTGCGTCAAGAACAACTAACTACTTTCATTGTAGGAAAAGGGCTGTCCAGTGGTTAATCAAAAATGATATCTGGACAGTGGATGCTCCAAACACATGACTGGCAGCAAGGACAACTTAAACAACTACAAGTCCAAGGTGGGACCAAAGGTTATCTTTGGTGATTCAAATTTGGGCCAGTCAGAGGGCTTTGAAGAAGTAAAGATTGGAGCAGTCACATTCAAGAAGGTGACATATGTAAGTGGACTCGAGCATAACCTCATCTCCATAAGCCAACTATGTGATGAAGGTTATCAGGTACACTTTAACTCAACATCTTTTATTATTTCTAATAAAGAAAAACAAAATGTTTTAATTGGAAATAGATAAGGAAACATATATTTAGTTGAATTTCATTCTGCCAATTCAGATATTTGTCTCCTTAATATTGTTTGCAATCAAAATGAATTATGGCATGTGAAAGAATTGGTTTCACGATGTCCTAAACACGTAGAGGGGGGGTGAATAGGTTCAATTCTTTTTCCTTAAGGCAGATAATCTTTTTACAGTTAGATCACAGAAAATTCAGCAATTAACACAGCACAGTTCACAGCACAGATTAAACAGCACAACAACACAGAAGACACACAGTTTTATAGTGGTTCCCCAAGTGATGGGTAGATCCACTTTCCCCCTTCACTTATCTAGCAGTGTACTAGATTCGGCCTAACTTCCTTCTTCCTTCTCAGATCCTCAGATCTTACAACTCAGAACCCTGAATGGTTCCTACAACTCAGACTTCAGTAAGTCCTACAGCTCAGATTATTTCAAAGAATCCTACCTCATAGTGAGTCCACACTCCTACAACTCAGGAAATTAAGCCCTACCTCAGCCTCTTCGACAAGGCCAATAACTCAGACACTCAAGCCCTACCTCAGCCTTTTCCCAGGCCTACAACTCAGAGAACTTAATCTCCTACCTCAGGCACACAGCCCTACCTCAGCCTTTATAAATTTAAGCTTACAACTCAGATCTATAAAAGATCGTACAGAAAACAAAATGATGATAAAAAGAATAGTTCCTTCACCCAGATAGAGAGAGAAAGGGTGAAGGATTCTTGATCAGTTCTTGATAGATCTGATCACTCTAGAATCAACCTGTTCTTAGCTACTTCAAAGCTTCTTGAATCTGAACAAAGTAAGGTTGATCTTCTTGAAGTTGGAGATGATTCTTAATCCAGCTTCTTCTAATCAGATGTGGTTCTTATTTCTTCTTGCAGACTGTTCAGGATCTGCCCTCTCTGGATGACTTATCAATTTCTGGATGAAGACTTCTCTCCTTGTTATTGGCTTTTTCTCTCCTTTTTCATGCTTTATCTAATGATAGAACATATCTTTATATAGGCTTCATCCGAGGTTACCGGCTAATTCGGTTCCTAACGGCCTTCTGATAGCTCTGACATATACAACAACATTGTCAGTTATGACAGCTGACAAGTCTCCAGAAACTTCATTATAATTTCACTCAGCAGCAAAGTGTCGAGACAAATCTTCAAAATGTGTCAACAAAAATAGTTCATGTCTCGACACAATCCATGGTGATGTCGACACAGCTTGCATAATGTCGACACAACACTTCTCTATCTTCTTAACATAGCTTCTGCAGAATGTGTCGACACAAATCCTCTGTGTCGAGACAATCACTTCTTGTCTTGACATAGTTGACTTCAACAAAAATTCTGGTGTGCGTCGACACAAGTCTTGTGTGTCTACACAATTGTTGTTGACTGAGCTTTCTGTATGTCGACACAAGTCCTATGTGTCGACACAAACTGGCTCCTGGTGTCGACACAGTCCATATCGACAGAATCTCTATATGTCGACACAAGTTCTGTGTATCGACACAAACTGGATCCTGGTGTCGACATAGTCTTTGTCGGCAGAATCTCTGTGTGTCGACACAAGTTCTGTGTGTCGACACAAAGTGGCTCTTGGGGTCGACACGGCCTTTCCCATATGTCGTCACAATGCTTCTCAAGTGTTGACACTTGTACTTAGAAAATTTTCTTTCATTTCCTTAACCTGCACATGGAAACTCAACACCATATCAAATACCCCTTGATGAATATCATTGAGTTAGGTGAGGCTTCTCCAAATCTGGTACATATATTCCAATGTACCCAACAATCTCCCCCTATTTGAAGAAGTCATAACCCTTAATCAATGGTATACATCACTTATAATAAAACAAAGATTATGATGTATAAGAGCATTATTCAGACAGGTTAATATATAAACAAAACCATCATATCACAAAATATGATAACATATAGAGAAGATGAATCAATGTTTTGTTTTAACTACAAAAAGTTTCTGAACAACAGATTACATAGATTTTAAAACTAAAGATTACAAAGTTTTAAAATCTAGTCAATCTATTCTATGGCTGATCAGGCTCCTTGATTACAATGCCTTTGCCAGACTGAATCCTTGCTTGTACACAAGCTTCAGTGTCTTCAGCTTGCTTCTTTCGTTTAAGATCTTTCTTCTTGAGTTCTTAAACCTTAACCTTTTGCCTTTCAAAATAGTGATAAGGCTTAGGAAAGTATTTGCTTGGCTCCACGGCAGTAGCAGGTATCATTCCAGCTTTGAGATCCCTTCTAAACTAAAAGATTGCATCTTGCCTCTTCTGATACTTACTCCATTCTTGTTCTGAGTACCACTTGCCCCTATCATGCATGTTGTCTTTAACTGCTTGCCAGGCAGTGAGAATTACATTCCTGGAAGTGGGACTCCATTTTTCAAAATTAGGTTTTAGTTCAGCATGCTCTCTAAACCTTTTCTTAGAAAGTTGAGCTTCTTGCTCTCTTTTCAAGGCTGCTTCAGACATCTCAACTTTCTCAATAACCACATTCTGAACCTCCTGTGGAGGTCTGTACATTTGTTGAACAACAACTTGAATTCCTTCAAAGTCAGCAGGTGGATAAATGATTTGAGCCACTTCTTGTTGAGCCCCTTCATTGTATGCAGCTTGAATGCCTGACTCAACTGTGTTGTCATCATCACATAGGGGTGGATATCCAAGAGTGGCTCTGAGAGTATTAGTTATCCATTTACCATATTCAGATCCTGCATTGACTAACAATCTCTCCCCCTTTATGACTTCTCGTTCAACATAGTCTCTTAGATTATCCTTTTGGAACCTTATCTGATTAGCTTGATAATTTGTTCCTTCCTTGTTGAATGCTCTGAACTTCAGCAGCTGATTAGAAATTACCTTTTGAGAGTCTTGAATAGCAGTGCTAATATCAGTCAAATTTGCTTTGAGAAGTTTATCAAACTCTGCCTTTTCTTTAGCAATGTTTGCAGTTAAAGCAGTTGCTATATTCTTAAGTTTTGTGATAATCACATTATGAGATTCAGTAAGATTGTCATTCATTCTTATTTGATTTTCCAAAACATAGCCTTGTTTAACTGCTATATCATCTATCTGTGTTTTGGCTTCCACTTGTTGTTTGGCTAAATAAACTATAACATTACCTCCCTTATGGAAGCAATCTGCCATCTCCTTTTTATGCTGATTTACCTCAAATCTTATAGATTTGATATCTTGAGCCAAAGAAAATTGGAGTTCCTTATGACTTTCATCTATATATTTCTCAAGAGCTGCTCTTTCCTCAACCATCTTAACTTGCAGTGCCACCAACAGTGAGCTGAAGTCAACTGCTGGAGCTGGTGGTTGGGAGACAGTCTTCAAGGCTTTATTATAGCCTAAGCTCTTCTTTCTGAGGACCATCAGTTTCCTCTTCTTAGCCCTAGAGGCTGTTTCATCTTCTGAAGTTTCTGAGGAACTTGCTATGTCCACAGTGGCTTTTGGACTAGAGGGCAACTCCTTCTCAGTTCTTGGCTGATCCCCCTCAGTCCTTGCATCTTATATGTCCGGAAATAACTCTTCTAGAGTTACCTCTTGGTTTATTTGAACAGAAGGAATAGCTTGCCCTTTATCAGTAGATTCTCCTCCTTCATAGTCAACAGTGTCTTCCATGGTAATGTCCTGATCTGGGACATGGTCTTGGATATTTTTATCAACATCAGTCAGGAGTATATCCAGTCCATCATTCACAGTATCCACAACAGTTTGATTAATGTCTTGAACTATCTCAAGTATTGATTGAGTTGCTGCTTCACTATCTAATGCAGCTGTGTGGACAGGTAGCTGTTGCTCAGGAGCTCCCCCTGAAGGTAATGCCTCTTGTTGAGCTGAAGATGGAGAAAGCTCATTGGCTCCCCCTTGATGAGGCTCTTCCTATACCTGATCCAGGTGGATGTTTCTTTTTGGAATCTACTCCTCCTACACCTGACCCAGCATCTACAATCTCTAAAGCAGGTGATGTCCTAGCCTGCTCTAGTCTTTCTTCATCTGAGCTGAAGACCACTTCTTCTTCTGAATCACTGCAAGATTCAGCTGTCTTGTGGGTTGATTTCTTCTTTGGCTGTATCTATTTTGTTTGTTTCTTTGGTGTAGAAACATCCTTGGTCAGGACCCTTTCTCATCTAGATAGTATTCTCAAATCCATTCTTCTCATATGATTGATCTTAGGTCCTGCAATCTTATTCATTACTTCAGGAATATTCTCAGCAAGATATAGGCTTAGTATCCTTCGCAGATTTGGTTTCTTGAAGCTTTCTTTGATCTTTTCAAAGATCACAGTAGACTAGTTAGTTTTGACCTTGAAGATGACTCAGGTCATTAGATTGAACATATAGACAGATAACCTTTCATGTCCTCCTGGTTTGCATAAAATTACCTTTCCTATAATTTCAGAAAGAAATTTTCCCTGGGAGTTCATTCCCTTTCTGAGCATAGAAGATCCAATCTTGGTGGTGGGATCCAGTCCACACCATTGCAGCGCTTCTCTGGTCATGGAAGATACTATTTCATCATCTTCTTGAATCCTTGGCAAGTGTAGTGTCTTCCTCAAACTCTTTAGGGTGCGTTTGACCTTGGTTCCTTGAACGAATGACTTAATTTTCAGGCCCATCGAATCCAGTGTTGCTGCTGTGTAGAATTCAAGAACCTCCTTCTTCCAAATCTTGGTAGGTTCTGAGATCAAGTATTCTAAGCCATTCTCTGTGATTAGGGTAATCACGATTTTGATGTCTCTAGATCCACTCGCAAAGGCATCACGAACTAGTTCATAGCCTTCGTTGATGTTGTCTTCCAGCTTTGGCGTAATGAGGGATGTGAGAGATAGAAGAAGAGAGATGAAGGTCTGTAGACACTAAGGATTAGGTCTAGAGAATGTTGAGAGCGAAGTCGACAGGGGTTTACTTCCAACTATTTATATGTTTCTAATAAAGAAGGTCAAAAGTCAGGTTGAAATAAACCTATTGTGTCGACACAAACTACTAAAGTCTTGACAGAGAATTACTATACTATGTGTCGACACCAATTGTGATGTGTCGACACAAATAATCTTAAGAGCTTACACTACTCTATGCATGTCGACACAGACGACTGTATGTGTCGACTCCAACATTTAAGTGTCAGGATAGCTATATGTCGACACCAAATTCTTAGTGTCGACACAATCTTCTGGATGTGTCGACAGAATTTTTATTATGTGTCGACACCGTCTACTAAGTGTCAACAACTTTGTCTTTAAGTGTCGACACACATTTACTTAGTCAAATTTGTCAGTCTTATTCTAGGTTCAACATGCCTAATTCAATTTTAAAATAATTGAATTTAGTTTCATCCAGTGGTTTGGTGAACATGTCAGCATTTTGAAAATTTGTATTGACAAATTTTAAACTTATATCTTGCTTTTCAACATGATCTCTAAGGAAATGAAATCTTATTTCTATATGCTTAGTTCTGCTATGTGAAATAGGATTTCTAGCAATAGAAATGGCACTAGTAGAATCACAAAATAATGAAGTTCTACTTACCTGGATTCCATAATCTTCAAGTTGATGTTGAATTTATAACAACTGAGCACAGCAGCTACCTACAGCAACATATTCAGACTCAGCAGTGGAAATAGCCACACTTGTCTTCTTTTTATTGCTCCAAGACACCAATCTTCCTCCTAAAAACTGACATGTGCCAGTTGTACTTTTTCTGTCTTCTTTTCATCCTGCAAAGTCTGCATTTGAATACCCAGTTAGTAGAAAATCTCTATTCTTAGGGTACCAAAGGCCAAGATTTGGTGTTCCCTTAAGATATCTCAAAATTCTTTTGACTGTAGTGTAATGAGACTCTTTAGGGCAGGCTTGATACCTAGCACAGACACATGTAGCATACAAGATGTCTGGTCTTCTAGAAGTTAAGTATAAAAAGGGAGCCAATTATCCCTCTATAAAATGACTCATCTACAGGTTTCCCTGCATCATCTTTTCCTATAGGCATACTTGACCCCATTAGAGTTCTCATTGTGGAGGCTGACTCTATGCCATATTTCTTAATCAACTCCTTGGTGAACTTAGACTGAGATATGGACAAGCCATCATCAGTCTATCTAACTTAGAGTCCCAAGAATAATTTCAGCTCACCCATACTGCTCATCTCAAACTTCCCTTGCATAAGTTTGGCAAACTTTCTACAAAGGTTGTTTTCTGTTGATCCAAAGATAATGTCATCAACATATATCTGAACAAGGATCATCTTGCCTTTTGATTCCCTAACGAATAGAGTTTTGTCTATTTTCCCCCTTGAGAATTTGTTCTCAATGAGAAATATAGACAGGGTTTCATACCAAGCCCTAGGGGCTTGTTTCAAACCATATAGTGCTTTCTTAAGCCTATAAAAATAATTAGGATAGAGAGAATCTACAAAACCTGAGAGTTTTTCAACATAGACTTCCTCTTTTAAGTCACAATTTAAAAATGCTGACTTGACATCCATCTGGAATACCTTGAACCCTTGGTATGCTGCATAGGCAAGGAATAGCCTTATTGCTTCCAAGCTTGCCACTGGAGCAAATGTCTAATCAAATTCTATTCCCTCTTCCTGCTTGTAGCCTTTTGCTACAAGTCTTGCTTTTTTTTTACTATGATGTCATTTTCATCTATCTTGTTCCTGTAGATCCACTTAGTCCCTAAGATATTATGATCCTTTGGTTTAGGAACCAGCTCCCATACTTTACATCTTCTGAATTGATTCAACTCCTCCTGCATTGCATCAATCCAGTTTGGGTCTTGTATGGCTTCTTCAAATTTCTTGGGTTCCATTTGGGACAGGAAACTTGAGCAAAGAACTATGTTCATGTTCCTGCTCCTTGTCTGGACACCATATCTTAGATCACCAATAATTTGGTGTGCTGGATGATCCTTTAGATGCCTTGTTACTGGAGGAAATCCATCTATACCTTGATTTTCTACAATCTCTTCAACATGTACTTCATTGTCCTCTTCATCAGCTTGAGGGTCTTGTACTCCCCCTGGACAGCACCCATCAATTTCTTCATCCTGCCTTGCAGGTTGGTCTTCATTAATGGTTAGCTTGTCCTTCTTTTCTTTCAAACCTATAGAGCTACAATATGCACTAGACTGCTCACAGTTGATTAGTTCAGTTTCATCAAAGACTATATGAACAGATTCTTCTACAACTTGAGTAGTCAAGTTATAGACCATGTAAGCTCTACTGTTGTTGTTGTACCCAACAAATATCCCATCTTGGGATTTGACAGCAAACTTAGTTAAATAAGACTTGTTATTATTAAATACATAACACTTGCTACCAAAGATCCTAAAATAGGATATGTTTGGTTTTCTGCCTTTCATATTCTCATAGGGTATCTTTTATGACTTTTAGTGATGGATGCTCTATTGAGAACATGACATGCAGTGTTTACTGCCTCAACCCAGAAATATTTTGGGAGAGAAGTGTCACTTAGTAGTGTTCTACTAGCCTCAATAAGATTCCTATTCTTTCTTTCAGCAATACCATTTTACTGAGGAGTTCTAGGTGAGGAGAACTCTTGATGAATCCCTAGTTCTTCACAAAATCTTATCATGCATTCAGACTAAAATTCAGTCCCATGGTCACTTGTGATTTTGACCACTGATCTGTTAAGTTCATTCTGAATTTGCCTAACAAAATTGTGGAAGATAGTAGGGGTTTCATATTTCTGCCTTAGGAAGAATACCCAAGTAAATCTAGAATAGTCATCCACAACTACAAGTGTATAAAACTTCTTACCTAGACTATGAGTTGGCAAAGGACCAAAAAGATCCATATGCAGGAGGTACAAACACCTCACAAAATATTTGGAATCATGTCCATGAAAAGAGGTCTTGGTTTGTTTGCCCTTTTATCAAGCTGAACATACACCCTCTTTTATGCACTTGAACTAAGCACCATTCCTCACCAACTCCATGCTATAGAGTTGGCCTATAGTCTTATAGTTAAGGTGAGTTAGCCTCTTGTGTCATTTGACACAATGAGATGTTTTCTCATCTGCAACTAAACATATATGAGAGTTCTTATTCTCACAATCAAAATTGAGACAATAAACATTTCCTTTTTTATAACCTGACATGATGACCTCTTGATCACTTGTCCTTCTAATCTGACACCCATTCTTAATAAATAAAGTGTCATAACCAAGATCACTCAGTTCGCTTATGTTTCTTTTGTTGTGTTTCAAACCTTTCACATAAGCCACTTGGGTGATAGTAATTGAGCCATTGGAAATCTTACCAAACCCTTTGATGATCCCCTTTTCAGATCCACCAAAGAATACTTTGGGCCCATTCTCTATGGGAGAGTAGTCTTTCAGCATCCTTCTTGTTCCAGTCATATGCCTGGAACAACCACTGTCCAAGTACCATATTGGGGTATGGTCACTTGGACTCACTTGTATCAAATACAATTAATTGACCTTAGAACCCCAATAATTATTGGGTTCTAAGTTCAGATTAGACTGAAACTTGACTTATTTCCCTGTAGTCTTCCTAATAGGTAGGCTGATATTTTTCCTGACACTGGTGTTGTGCCAACAATCTATGGCATAGTGCTCAACCTTGCCACAGTACCAGCACTCATATCTATTGTATTTTCTTTTAGATGCAGTCTTAACAGCCTTGCTGTCAGATGTCCTTTTGTTTAGTGTTGGGGATGGTGCATCAAATACCAATGATTCCTGAAGAACATGGTGTGTTTGCTGATGGGCTGCCCTATTGACATTTGCACCCTTGTCATTCAGAATACCAGCCTTACAATGATCATGTGTAATGTCATGGCCAAACCTGTAAGTAGGTTGCACCACTTTTCTGAAGGAAATAAGGGGTTTGAAGTCTAGTTGTTGAACTGGGGCTTTGCCTTTTCTTTTGGAATTAGCTGCCCTAGTTCTTCCCTTGAAACCTAATCCTATCTTACCCTTTAGTGAAAGAAGTCATCAATCAAAGGTAAGACAAACTTTGGCTTTGAGAATTTAGCCACAAGTTCCTTTTCTCTTTCTAGTCTGACTTCCAGACCCTTGATCTGATCATTTTTGAATGTAATTATTCCCATCTGAATAAAAGTTATATTTTTCAGCTTGGCAACCTCATTCATCTTCTGATCCAACAATTTTTCTGAATCAGATGCAGCTAACTTAAGAGCAGCAATTTACTTAGCCTGGTTTTTGACAAGGTTTCTGCTCTCTTAAGTGCATACAACAGATCACCATACTCATCAATAAGTTGATGAACATCCCCTTCAGATTCTGAACAATCCACATCTCTTGATGCAGATGCTTCTGATTCTGATCTAGAGTAATAATCAGAAACTGATGAAAGGTTGTTTACCTTACTGGGACCAGGCTGATCCTGGTACTGATCTTCTTCAGATATAGCCATCAGCCCTTTGCAATGAAGATCAACCCCATTTATTGAATCCAACATTTGCAAATATTCTGTCTCCTCTGAATCCTCTTCAGTTGTAAACATTCCATTATAGGCTTCAGCTTCAGTCTCAGCTTCAGAATCTGAGACTGAGGAATTAGTCTAGCTTTTCTCCTTCTTTGCTACAAAGGATCTCTCCTTCTTGCCCTTGTTTTGCAGTTTCTTCTGGTCATTTGATTCCTTTCTTTTGTCAGGACAGTCAGCAACTACATGTCCAGGCCTGTTGCAACAATAGAAAACAATCTTAGTAGAAGTTAATTTACTAGGTTTAGTGTCATACCTGTGCTTTCTTGAAGATTTCCTTTTCTGATAATAATCATCCTTGGATTGTGAGGAGGATGGCTTGTATCTCCACTGTTTTTTCTTTAAGAATCTTTGAAATTGTCTTGTGAAAGCGCAAAGTCTTCATTAGAATTAAGACTGTCTGATGTGTGATTGTCAGAATTTTCTGAGATGACTTTAACAACTTTCTTAGGAGGAGATGGAGACATCCTCCTATCCTTCTTCGTGGCTTCAACCTTGAAGGCAACTGACTACTCTCTTTATTCAGACTTATTGCTTTTCTCCTCCTCCTTTATAGCAGTGAGCTGCATCTCATAGGATAAGAGTTTTCCAAATAGAGTTGGTGGAGGTGTATCTGCAAGCCTGGCCACCTCTTTGAAGGCACATATTTTAGTATCCCAGTCCTTGGTTAGAAATCTAAGAAACTTATCATTGAGCTCCTATGTGCTAAAAACCCTTCCATATGACATTAGCTCATTGACTATTCTGAAAAACCTCTTGTAGCACTCAGTTATGTTGTCTATTTTGGCTTGTCTAAAACTTTCATATTCCTGATTAAGCATAGACTTCCTGTCTTCTCTCACTTCTTTTGACCCCTCCATGTAGACAATCAAGGTGTCCCACATATCCTTGGAGGTTTTGCAGTGAATAAAGTTTTGGAATGTTGAGTCATCTATAGCACTAACTATTATGTTCTATACTCTCTTATCCATTGTAGCTAAGATGATCTCATCCTTTGTCATTTCAGAATAATCTTTTGGAGTCCTGAGATTTGCATCAAGAACTGATATTTTCATGGGAATGGATGGCCCTTCTTTAACTGTAATATAGATTCTTGGGTCAGATGCTTCAATAAACAACCTGACTCTCTCTTTCCAAATACCAATAATTTATTTCATACAGATATGTAATTTCATGGATCCAAGTTCCTTGTGATTTTCTCCTGAACCCATTTTATCTAAATGTTAACTGCCTTACAGATCAACTCAGACTGTTAAGTCTTTTCTTGAGCAACCTCCCTCTGATACCACTTGAAAGAATTAGTTTCACGATTTCCTAAACACCAAGAGGGGGGGGTGAATAGGTTCAATTCTTTTTCCTTAAGGCCGATAATCTTTTTACTGTTAGATCACAGAATATTCAGCAATTAACACAGCACAGTTCACAACACATATTAAACAACACAGCAACATAGAAGACACACAGTTTTATAGTGGTTCCCCAAGTGATGGGTACATCCACTTTCCCCCTTCGCCTATCTAGCAGTGTACTAGATTCAGCCTAACCCCCTTCTTCCTTCTCAGATCCTCAGATCTTACAACTCAGAACCCTGAATGGTTCCTACAACTAGGACTTCAGCAAGTCCTACAGCTCAGATTCTTTCAAAGAATCCTACCTCAAAGTGAGTCCACACTCCTACAACTCAGGCAATTAAGCCCTACCTCACCCTCTTCTACAAGGCCTACAACTTAGGCACTCAAGCCCTACCTCAGCCTTTTCCCAGGCCTACAACTCAGAGAACTTAATCTCCTACCTCAGGCACACAGCCCTACCTCAGCCATTATGAATTTAGGCTTACAACTCAGATCTATAAAAGATCCTACAGAAAACAAAATTGATGATAAAAAGAATAGTTCCTTCACCCAGATAAAGAGAGAAAGGGTGAAGTCTTCTTAGTCAGTTCTTGATAGATCTGATCACTCTAGAATCAACCTATTCTTAGCTTCTTCAAAGCTTCTTCTTTCTTCTCAAAGTAAGGTTGATCTTCTTGAAGTTGGAGATGATCCTCAATCCAGCTTCTTCTAATCAGATGTGGTTCTGATTTCTTCTTGCAGACTGTTCAGGATCTGCCCTCTCTGGATGACTTGTCGATTTCTTGATGAAGACTTCTTGTTGGAGCACGCATTCCACGTTTCCTGGTTTGCTAATAACAAATCTTGTTTGTATTTGATATTTGGATGTTAATGGTGTGTATGTAACACAGGTTAATATCGCATATCTTTTTGATGATGAATCAGATCAGAATTGAGCTCGGGCGATATCGCTAGGCGATAGTGGGTATCGCCAACAGGCGATAGCACCACTCGACACTCGAAACTTAACACTCGATGTATTTCCGCTCGACGTTCGACGAAATCGTGGCTTGGAGATATCGACAGGCAATAGTGGGTATCGTCACAGGCAATAGCGCTGCTCGACGCATTTCCGCTCGACGCTCGACGAAATCGTGGCTACCATTATTTCACTACCGCCAGATGGCGATATCCGGTATAGCGTGGTGATAGTGCATGATTCGGCGCTCAACGTTTGTGCGATGTGAAAATGAGGAGTTCGTGGGACACGTGGCAGTAGTTACTGCTATCGCCAGATGGAGATACCCAGTATCGCTTGGCGATAGCACCAGAATATAAAAGCCTCTCATTTTCTGAGAAAGTTATGAATTTCATTACCTGTAGTGCACTTACCTTTAAAGACGATCCAGAGAACTCCAGAACTAAGAGATACTCCATACTCTTAAGAAGGCTAAACATCATGGATGATTGACGACACATGCAAAGCATTCAAAGCATCACTTGCAAGGATTCATCGGCATCTTCAGCGCTTTGTTTGAATGGAGTGTCTAGCCTAAAGTGCTAAATTTGTTTTTAGTTATTTTTCATTTATTTTCTCATTATAATCCGAAGGGAAATCGGCGCCTTGTGCGTGGCGTTTAGGTCCTTGTGTGGCTAATGGGAAAATTGCCGCCTTGTGAGTTGCGTCCAAGTCCTTGTGTGGCTTAGGGAGAAATTGTTACCTTGTGTGCAGCGTCTACATCGGGGTTAGATCTAGGGGAGGCTAGTAGTAAGATCTAGGGAGAGATACACTTTAGTCTTCCGGTTCTTGGTAGAAGAACCGGCGAATATACTAGAAAATTATTTATTTCATGAGCCTTTGTCTCTAGCTCTATAGAGACACTTTGTATGCAATTTAACTCTTTTGAAATATATCATTATTGTTTCTAGCTAGTATTCGTTTGCACTCTTATATTACTTTGTTCTTATTCATCTTGTAAAGATTGCTTAGATTGTTTAAGAAAATTAAAAAGAACCCTTATTCACCCCCACTCCCCCCCCTCTAAGGGCGCCGTAAGATCCAACACTTGGTATCAGAGTGAAGTAGCTCCAAAAACAGTTTCACCACCGAGAGTAATGGCGCAAAACACGCACGTGTTTTCAGACGGGCAAGGTATTAGTAGACCTCCCTTATTCACGGGCACTGACTATAACTATCGGAAAGCTCGAATGTGATGCTTTCTAATAGCACTAGATATTGATGTTTGGGGCATGGTAGAAACATGCTACACTGCCCCTATTACTATTGTAGGAAGTGTCTCTATGGAGAAACTGAAGGACAAATGGGATGAAGCTGATAAGCTTCGATGTAAAAATAACGCTAAGGAAATGAACGCTTTATTTTGTGCGTTAGATAGGACTGAATTTGATAGTGTTTGTGCATGTGATACTACATATGATATTTGGAATCTACTTGAAGTTACTCATGAAGGAACATCGCAGGTAAAGGACTCGAAGCTTTTCCAGCTAGAATCGGAGTTTGAGAAGTTCAAAATGGAGGTTGATGAAGATATAGACTCCATGTACACGAGGTTTAGCAAGATTGTAAACGACTCGAGTATTATAGGGAGGAATTTCTCAAATGGAGATTTGGTGGGGAAAATACTTAGATCGCTTCCCCTAAAGTTTAATCCTAAAGTGACTGTCATCTCGGAGTCATACGATCTAAAGTATCTCCAAATTGAGAATCTCATAGGAAACTTGAAAACTCATGAAGTAGAGTTGAGGATTCAACAACAAGAATATAGCTTGGAGCGAAGAAAGAAAGCTTTGGCGTTGAAGTCCAAGAAGGAGAAGGAAAGCAAGTTTGATGAAAGTGATGATGAAGATGAAGAGAGTTTGTTTGTGAAGAAATTCAGGAGATTTATGAGAAATCCTGAAAGAAGAAATTCTTTCAAGAGATTTTTCAAGAAGAAAGAATATGAGAATAGGAAAGGAAAATCCCAAACTGAAGAAGAGGATGATGAAGATAGACCATCACCTTCCTGCTATCATTGCAGGAAGATTGGTCACATAAAGAGCAAGAGCCCAAAGTATCTGAAAGAGCTGAAGGAGAAGCGGCACGGAAAGAAAGATAGGAAGAAGGTTCTAAAGGCTGAAACATGGGATGAAGCCACTTCTAAGGAGTCGAGCAGTTCAGGGTCAGAAACTGAAGAGGAGGCCAACATGTGCATGATGGGAAAGAGCGCTTCATCTTATGATGAAGGAAGCAGTGTCCAGAGTGACACTGTGGTAACTCCTGAGACTTATGATGATTTATATTCAGAATTTTTAAGTACTTGCGAGCATTTAGATAAAAAACTGCATGTGTTGGAACACTCTATTACTAATTTGGGTCAGGATCACTATGTCTCTAGGAATCTTTTCTTGACCTTCTGTATAGCTTAATAGGTCAATTAGAATTGAGTCTAAGGGTTAGAAGTCTAGGATTGGAAGCTGCCCTGAAGTCCAAGTTTTTCAGACTGGAGAATAAGTCTGATCATCGAGCTCAGCACGACGATTCGTCGAACTCAGATCGACGATCGTCGAGCTCAACTTCGACAGATCGTCGAGCTCCACTCGACGATCGCTGAGCTCAACTTCACAATATCGTCGAACTCCATTCGACGATCGGTGAGCTCAGTTCGACGATTTTGACTCTGCTTTGGATCTTTATCTCTGAGCTCAGTTCGACGATCTTTGAGCTCAGATCGACGATTATTTTGCTGCTTGAGTTTTCCAGTTCGCTGAGCTCAGCTCGACGATAGCAGAGCTTAGTTCGACGATTTCAGATATCTTCCAGAATTCAAATTCAAATCAGACAGGAGTTATTCTGCAATTAATTCAGAGATTTGCTAGCCGTTTTCATTTATTTCTGGACCAAGTTTCAAGGGATCTTTCAAGGAATAATTCTGTGGACTTTCCTCCAGAAGAGTTTTTGCAATTAAGGATGCAATCAATGCAGACCAACGGCTATCTTTGACAGAGAATGATATTTTATTCAGGAACAGAGAATAAAAGAGAGAATGTTTTTTGAATCAATAGAGATTAACAAGAAGAGAATACACAATATAGAGTACAGAGACTTTTCCAAAATCTTCTGTCAAAAAGAATTCTGAAGAACACTCATCAAAGAGATCAAGCTTTCAAAATCTCTTCATCTTTCAAAGTGTTCAAGGCCAACATCATTTCAAGACTCCAGACACTCAACATTTCAGCCATTGCTGAAACCATCTATTGCTGGAGTTCTACCTTTGAACGCCTATCACCCTCAGCAAAGCTTTTCTTCCTGAAGATTTCAAGGATTCAGGGGGAGCTTTGACATCAATCCACATAGTCTTCTCAGTTGTTTGAGAAAGAGAAGACTGCCATCACTCTCTCACCCCCAGTTTGTAAAGGGTTTCTCAAACTCCCTTCAAAAGTTTGAATCTGGTTTTTTAGCACCTTGTCAAAAGCTCATTGGTGGCAAGACACCTGATCAAAAAATCTGCTTTGATTTTTGAGCACCTTATCAAAAGCTCATTGGTGCCCAGGACACCTGATCAACTCATCCTGCAGTGGATTCCTACCTAGGGTGGTAGAAGAGTGGATGTACCCAAGTTTGGGGAACCACTATATTTCCTTGTGTCTTCTGGTTCTGCTTGTTTACTTTTTGTTTCTGGCCTTGATTTGTCTGTGCTTAGTTTTTGCATAGCTTAGTTCTGTGATTAGATTTATATCTGCTTCTCTGCTCATACTTATTACAACAATTGTTGTAAAAGTTTTTAAAAGTACTAAAACACCATATACTCTATTCACCCCACCCCCCACCCCCCTCTAGAGTATATCAGATCTAGTTGCACTTTTAATTGGTATCAAAGCGAGGTTGGTTAAACATACCATATCTGATTGGTTGTACAGGCTAACACCTGAACCCCAAGATTCCAAACTAGATCTGTTTTTCTTTTGTATTTTATTATTAGTTTTTGTTTGCACAAATCATGGCCCGAAACAAAGATTATGCTAGCACCAGACCTCCAGTGTGCAATCTTTCCAAGTTTGCACTTTGGAAAGCAAGGATTAGACTTTACATGAATTCCATTGACGAAGATATTTTCAATTCTGTTTTGACAGTGTGTCCAAGACCCCCAGAGAGCACAAGCACAAATGCTGTTCCACCTCCATCAGGAACAGATGCTGACATCAAAAAATGGAAATTAGCTGATGCCAAGGCTATGAACATCCTAGCCCAGACAATGTCAGATGACATATTCCAAAAGGTAGCTGAATGCAACTCAGCCAAGGAGATTTGGGACAAGCTCTCAGAAATTGTCTCAGGCTCAGCTGATAAGAGAAAGGACAGAAGATCCCATCTCATCTCCCAATATGAGAACTTCAAGAAGGGAGAGACTGAGTCAGTGGGAGACATGTACAACAGATTGAGTCTAATTGTCAGTGAGCTAAGGACATTGGACAAAGAGATTTCTCTGACAGAACTTAATGACAAGATCCTATTGTGCTTCCCTAGCACTTGGGATTCAAGAATCTGGCCAATTAAGGATGCCAGAAGTCTAAATGAGATCACCACTGAAGCCTTGTTGGGTAAGCTCAAATCTTATGAGCTACTCATCAAGAATAGAGAGGAAGAACAGAAGGCCGCTTCACCAGCCACAAGAAAAGAGAAGACCATAGCATTCAAGGCAACTGAAGATCTGCCTGAAGAAAAAGCTACAGGCAATGATGAACTTCTCAGCTTGTTGGCCAAAAGATTCTACAAGATGGCCAGAAAGGACTTCAGAAGAAGATCATACAAGGAGCAGGATAAGCCAAGGTATGACAAGTCCATTGGCAATAACAAAGACATTATTTGCTTTGGTTGCAGGAAACCAGGGCATATAGTTCCTGACTGTCCAGAGAACAAGAACAAGGACAGAAGGGACAGAAAAGAAAGAAGAAAGGAGAAGGACCCCAAAAGGAATGGAAATGGCAAACCTTCTTCAAGCAGGAATAAACATACAAGAAAAGGGTTTGTTGCTGAATCCTGGAGTGAGACAGAAGAGGAATCAGAAGCCTCATCTAGCTCCAGTGATGATGAGGATGATGCAGAAGAAAAGGAATTCTGCATGATGGCAATTAATGCCTCACAGCACAATTCAGAGGATGAAGAGTCAGAGTCAGACTCAGAAACCCAACCTGAAGAAGATCAGGTAATTAGTTCTTTTGATTTTACTTCGGAAGATTTTAAATCTGAATTTAAAGCACTGTGTTTAGACCTGCTAAAGTCTGAGAAAGAGATTATCTATCTCAGAAATCAATTATCTGAACACAATGGTTTAAAGTCAGAAAACCTCAAACTCTATCAGGAGTTGGAGAACTGTAGGGAATAGATAGCTACACTGAAAAGTGAGCTCTCTGAGGCCAAGAAGCTTGAAGAATCCCTTAATGGGAGAAGCATCAAGCTGATGGACATCACAAGCACAGTGAACTCTAGATTCAACAGTACACTGGGCTTGGGTGCTTCATCCAGCCAACCTATAGTCCTAACAACTCCCATCAAGTTTATTTCTAGCAAGGGAAAGGGAGTTGTAGAGGTTGCCAGGAAAAATTCTGATCTGCCTCAGAAAACTAAGTCCCAGCAGAAATCGTCGAACGGAGATCGACGATCGCCGAATGAAGATCGACGATCGCCGAACGCAGCTCGACGATCTCAGGAAAAATCGCCGAACGCAGATCGACGATCTCAGCCAAAGTCGTCGAACACAGCTCGACGATCTCATATACCTGACTTCAGCCATAGTCGACCGTCGAACGGAGCTCGACGATCTGACCCAAGATCGTCGAACTCAGCTCCAAGATCGTCGAACAGAGGTCAGAACTCTGGAAACTTTTTCAAAGGCAAATCAAAATTGAATCCTAAGGGTTCTTCATCCCAAGCCTTTAACCCTTATACTGAATGGATTATACCTCCAAGGAGATATCATCCTGAAGGATATAAGAGTCAGTCAGGGATGTCTTTCATTTCTGAATTTAAAGGTTATCAACCTAGGCCCAAGGTAAAATGGGTCAAAAACAAGTGAATTGTTTCATGTGCAGGTGAAGACCTATCCAACATCTAACCAGCAATGGTATTTGGATAGTGGGTGCTCTAAGCACATAACAGGGAATAAGGACAACCTCACATCCTTCAGAGCCAAGCTTGGACCAAAAGTTATCTTTGGTGATTCCAACTTTGGACAAACTAAGGGATATGGTGCAGTACAGATTGGATCAGTAACCTTCAAGAAGGTAGCATATGTGGAAGGACTGAAGCACAACCTGATCAGCATCAGTCAGCTATGTGATGAAGGCTACCAGGTGACCTTCAGCAAAACCTTATGCAAAATCAAGACAGAGGACAACACAACAGTGTTGACAGGTATAAGGAAAGGTAACATCTACTTAATAGATTTTCTTTCAACTGATATAGATATCTGCTTGTTTAATTCAGTCTATAGACCAAATGTTTTATGGCATAAGAGACTAGGACACCTAAACCTTAGAACTATTGCTAGGCTATCCAAGGATAACCTTGTTAGAGGACTACCTTCTGGCCCCTACAAGAAGGAAGGACTCTGCAAGGCTTGTCAATTAGGCAAGCAAACTAAAAACAGTTTTAAGTCACTTAATAAGAGTGATTCACCTAGGATATTGTATCTGTTACACATGGATCTATTTGGACCCATCACAGTACAAAGCCTAGGAGGGAAATCCTACACTTTAGTAGTTGTAGATGACTTCTCTAGATTCACTTGGGTGTTCTTTCTAAGGAAGAAGTCTGATAACTTTAAGTGTCTGACAGAGTTTCTCAAATGTATACAGATTGAGTTCAATACTCACATTGCCCTGATCAGAAGTGATCATGGGACTGAGTTTGATTCTCTTCTTATGCAAGAGTTCTGTCAGAGTGAAGGGATCAGGCATACTTTCTCAAGCTCCTAGAACTCCTCAACAAAATGGGGTACCTGAAAGGAAAAATAGAACCCTTTTTGAATCTGCCACTACATTGTTGTCAGATGCTCATCTACCTCTATCCTTTTGGGAAGAGGCAGTGAACACCTCCAACTATGTGTTGAACAGAAGTCTGATACATAAACTGAAGGGAAAGACTCCCTATGAATTACTCAAAGGGAAGAAACCTAAAGTTGACTATTTTAGAATTTTTGGTTGCATTTGCTATATTCACAATAATGACAAGAAATACTTAGCAAAATTTCAAGCCAAAGCTGATGAAGGAGTGTTTCTGGGATACTCCATGATCAGCAAGGCCTATAGGGTCTATAATAAATCGTCTTTGAAAATTGAGGAATCTGTTCATATTTCATTTGATGAAACTAACATGTCTTTCAAGGAGAAGATTTCTTCTACCATAGAACCTGTGCAGGAACACTCTCTAGTTGAAGATATGAACAAGTTACAGGTTTCTCAAGAAGAAGAAAGCAGTGAAGAGGTAGGGAATGCCCCACACATTGAAGCACCACTTGAAGAGCCAGTTGTTGTACCACAAGAGGAAACAACAACACAGGTTGGTGAACAATCAACACCCCCTGTTGATTTAGTAACATCAAGAGACCATCCAATTACCCAAATAATTGGAGAAATCTCAGCTGGTGTGCAAACCAGAAATCAGGTCAACCAAAACCTGTTGCACACCTGCTTCCTTTCTCAAATTGAACCTCAGTCCATTCAAGATGCAGAGCAAGATCCACACTGGATCATTGCAATGCAAGAGGAGTTGCATCAATTTGAGAGGAACAAAGTATGGGAACTAGTGCCAAAGCCTAAGGATCATTCCATTGTTGGAACAAAATGGGTATTCAGAAATAAACTGGATGATCAAGGAGTAATAATAAGGAACAAGGCAAGGCTAGTTGCCCAGGGATATTCTCAAGAAGAAGGAATTGACTACGACCAGACTTTTGCACCTGTTGCAAGATTAGAAGCCATCAGGATATTTCTAGCTTATGCAGCTCACAAAGGCTTCAAAGTCTATCAGATGGATGTCAAAAGTGCTTTCTTGAATGGAGACATCAAAGAGGAAGTTTATGTCAGACAACCACCAGGTTTTATCTCTCCAACTTATCTTGATTATGTTTTTAGACTGAACAAAGCATTATATGGTCTCAAGCAAGCTCCTAGAGCATGGTATGAGACCCTAGCATGCTTTCTCTTGGAAAATGGTTTTTATAAGGGGTAGAGTAGACCAAACTCTTTTTATTAGAACCCATAAGTCCCATACCCTACTAGTGCAAATTTATGTAGACGATATCATTTTTGGTTCTACTAACTCAAAATTGTGCAGAAGGTTTTCTAACCTGATGCATTCTAAATTTGAGATGAGTAGCATGGGTGAGCTATCCTTCTTCCTAGGATTGCAAGTCAAACAACATGCTGAAGGCATTTTTATTTCTCAAACCAAATATGCTAATGAACTGGTTAAGAAATTTGGTATGTCTGAGGCATCTTGTATGAAAACACCCATGCCAACCAATGCTGTATTGGATGCTGATGAACATGGGAAACCTGTTGATCAGACAATATATAGAGCAATGATTGGCTCTTTACTGTATCTTACAGCTAGTAGACCAGATATAATGTTTGCTACATGTATATGTGCTAGGTTCCAAGTAAGCCCTAGAGAGTCACACCTAACATTAGTAAAGAGGATTCTCAGGTATGTTAAAAGTTGTCCAAATCTAGGTCTCTGGTATCCAAAAGATTCAGCATTTGATTTAACTGGATTCTCTGATGCTGATTATGCTGGATGCAGAATTGACAGGAAAAGCACCAGTGGAACTTGTCAGTTCCTTGGTGACAGACTTGTCTCTTGGTTTTGTAAGAAACAAACATATGTGTCAACCTCAACTGCTGAAGCTGAATATATGGCTGCAGGCAGTTGTTGTTCACAAATATTGTGGATTCAAAACCAACTCCTAGACTATGGTTACAACTTAGAGAAGTCTAAAATCTTTTGTGACAATACAAGTGCTATTTCTATAGCTCAAAATCCAGTCCTCCATAGTAGGACAAAACACATAGAGATAAGGCATCATTTCTTAAGGGATAATGTTGAAAAACACAAAATTGAATTATAATATATCCCAACTGATTTACAAAGGGGAGATATTTTCACCAAGCCTTTGGATGAAAAGAAACACACCTTCTTCCTAAATCAGTTTGGAATGTTAGATGGAGGAAGTCTTAAATAATATCCAAGATTTTGAAAGCTAAAAATTGACCAAGACTAGGCAAAAATTCTGATTTTTCTTAGTGTCTAGAATTTTTCTGATCTCTGAACTGCGCTCGACGATTTCCCCTAAGATCGTCGAACGGAGATCGACGATTTCCAGAATCGTCGAACTGAGTTCAGCGCCTCTAAGATAGTATGAACTATCTCTTCCGGTCAACGATCGTCGAACGGCGCTCGACGATTATGTTCACTGAACGATCGTCGAACGGAGCTCGACGCTTTCCAAGATCGTCGAACGGAGATCGACGATGTTGGAGTCTCTTCAGATTCCTTTAGAAGCCTCGATCGTCGAACTGAGTTCAACGATCTTTCCAATTCTGCATCGAACCCTAATATAAAACTCATTTTTCGCCGTCGTTCTCTTTTGCGCTTTCGATTTCTCTGCAAGGATTTTCTTTCCCTCCAAACAATTCTACGCTTGGTCGTTTTGTTTGTTGAACTTTTGCAGGTACAATGGCTGTGTCAGTTGCAGTTCTAGCCGCCATGAAGTTCGATGCTGGATTCGACATTGATCTGGAATCTTTCAACACTACTGATCAAATATTCCAAGACATTCTGAGTTTATTCAAGGATCAGAACTTGTCTGCCCTCATGACCACCAGGATAAAGCTGGCCTCAGATGAAATCAAGGAATGGGTTTACACTGCTCATAATCTGGACAACTCTACTATAGTTGGCTCTATTGCTGGAACTCAGGTACCTCTGACCCCCACCATTTTAACAGAGGTTTTTGGACTGAGAACTGGAGATGATACTGCTGAGTTATCTGGAGAGGAGTTTGCTGACATACTTGCCAGGATGGGTCATCCAGAGGGAAACCCTAGCAAGTTATTCAAAAGGAACTTGTCTGTTGAGTACAGATTCCTAGCAGATGTTGTAGGAAAAGTGCTGCTGGCAAAGCACTCTGCACATGATACTATATACAGATACCAGCTCTGCCTCATGGGAGCTCTGGTGGATAAGAGAAGTTTGAACTGGGGAGAGGTCATCTTTGACCTAATAAAGAAGAAAATAAACAAAAGCTTTGTTAACTTTGGAAGGATTCTTGGAGTCTTCCTGCAAAACAGGTGCCCTACCTTGCTGGTCTCCTCTGGAGTGCACATAAATGCCTCCAAGAGACTCACTTGTTCCCTCTTTAGCAAGTGGGACAGGCAAATCAGCAAGCCAAGCAGGCCCTCCTCTAGTGCTCCTTCAGGCACCAGGACTCACAGAGTCACTCCCCCACAGGTCTCTGCTCCTGCAGAAGACCTGGCTGCTGCTGTTGCTGCTTCTTCTCCTCCTCCAAGTCCAACCCTACCTCTACCATCCACCATTCCAGCTACATCCCCCATTACCATATCCAGCCCATCTCCAACCTCAACTCCATCTCCAGCACCAATTCTACCTCCACCAGAAGACCATTTCCACCCACTGTTCTCCTACCCTCCTCCAGATGTCACTTCTTTTCCCTCCATACCATCTTTCACCTTTCTGGATGACTCCTATATGGATGATTCCCCATCCTCTCCTCCAGATTTACCCTCCTCCTCAACTTCATTCCAAGATCTCCTCCACCATATCATTGACCAAACCACTTTCACCCCATCCATATCCATCCCCTTGTCCTCCATATCCACCATCCCCACACCTCAGCCATCCATCCCTCCACTCTCCAGCCCTCCACTTCCAGCATCCTCAGCTATCCTTATTCCATCTACCTCTGCTCTGTTGTTGAGCATGTAGACCTCTCAGCCCTGGATGACAGGTTGTATGAGCTAATTGCCCCCAGGCTCTCTCTGCTCTTAGAGACCTCTTTGGCTCCTCTACAACTGTCAGTGGCAGCTCTCTCTGCCAGGCTTTCCTCCCTCCTTCCTCAGGCAGCAACTCCAGCAGTGTGCCTTGATACAGATGTATCTGCATCTAGGCAGGGGGAGATGCCATATGAAGCAAGCCTTCATGCTGTTGCTGCTGCTGCTTCTGCTCCTGCTGCTGATGATACTGCTGCTGCTGCTGAGATTTCTGTGTCTGCTGCCTCTTCTGCTACTGTTGCTGTGCCTCCAGAATGTCAGGCTCCTACTACAGTTCTGGCAATAGACCTACAGTCTTTGCTTTCTGCCTTTGATCCTGCCTTCTTCAGCCATCTCCCAGAGGTTAATGCTGTCCAGCCCTCAGAAGACCTATCTAAGGCACTGGTGCCTTTCTCTGGCTGTGACCCCAGCATCATCTCTTCTTTTGTACACTCAGTGATTGCTGCTGCTGCTGTTGTTGAAGAAAGGACTGCCTTTGCTTCTGAAATTGTTGATGCTGCTGCTGAAGATGTTCTCACTGCTGCTGAAATCCCAATTGTTTCTGATGAGCCAATATCCAAGGATTTTCTGATGACAGAGGCCACTGTTTTTGAGCCTGCTGCAGATTTTGTTGATGTTACTGCTGCTGTCACCACTTCTGTTGTTGCTGTTATTGTTTCTGCTTCTCCTCCTGTATTTGCTGCTGTATCTGCTCCTGTCTCTGCTGCTGTCCCTGCTGCTGCTGGTTCAGCTTCTGCCTCTTCTGCCTCTGTTCAATTAAAGAAAGATCTTATGAAGAAGATAGATGCTATATATGATGACCAGAGTTCTGAGACTGATGAATTCAAAACATACTCTGATGATTCAGCTGCTACTATTGCAAGGAAAAGGAAAGCTAGGAGCAAGGCAATGAAAAGGGTTCCTCCTGCAAAAGTCAAGGATAATAATGATATTCCTTATTATATTCTGCATAACTGCCAAATTACTGAACATTGGATGCAGTATTCCAAAAACCAGTTGAAAGCCATGAAGAAGAAGAGAAAGTATGAAAAGGGCTCATCCCAGTTCCAGCACCCTCATCCTCCTCCACCACCTCCTCCTGATGCAGGTGCAGGTGGCAGCTCTGCAAGTCAAGCCCCAGCTAGAAGCCAGGCTCCCTATCAACCCCATGCCAGATCCTACCAAAGGGAAAGCTAGTCTAGGGGTTCTTATTCTAGGAGAGGAGGATACAGGGGAAATCAGAGAGATTTTCAGGTTTATTCTAAAGGGCATTCCAGGCAGCACCCATACTCCAGGGGAGGACATGTTTCAGCTGATACTACTTCTGGTCCCTTCCCCTATAAGCTCAAAGAGACAGTGTCTGCCAGGCCTCCTCAAGACAATTCTTCCAACAGGTATGAGCCACCTGTACCATTTGAGGACCCTGAAAAGAATCCATCTGCTTGGACTGCTAGGATGAAGGAAAAGGCTGCATTAGATCAGATAAAGAAGGCCAAAGAACAAGGGCTAGACACTTCCAATATTTCTACTATGTCAGAGCAAAGACAAAAGGAGTTAGAGAGATATGCTTCCAGCAAATTCTTTGATGCAGACAGATATATGGAATTGCATCCTGCTGCTGTGCTCCCCAGGACTTCAAAGCAAACTTATTTGGGTGCAGCAGATGACACCAGATCCAACAAAGAAGCCCTGAACCCTAACAGAGAAATCAAAATGGTTAAAGGCAAAGAGAAGAAATGACTTTGTAAGGTGACAATCTTTGGATTTTCTGACTGCTATCTGGATGCCATATACATATATATATATATATATATATATATATATATATATATATATATATATATATATATATATATATATATATATATCTGTGATGTTTCTGCCATGTCTAGCTGTTGTTTTTATGCTTTTCTAATTATATGTTGTTATTTGATTTTCCAAAGTCTGTAAATAGTAATCCTAACCCAAATAGGGGGAGATTGTTGGAACACCCTATTACTAATTTGGGTCAGGATCACTATGTCTCTAGGAATCTTTTCTTGACCTTCTGTATAGCTTAATAGGTCAATTAGAATTGAGTCTAAGGGTTAGAATTCTAGGATTGGAAGCTGCCCTGAAGTCCAAGTTTTTCAGACTGGAGAATAAGTCTGATCGTCGAGCTCAGCACGACGATTCGTCGAACTCAGATCGACGATCGTCGAGCTCAATTTCGACAGATCGTCGAGCTCCAATCGACGATCGCTGAGCTCAACTTCACAATATCGTCGAACTCCATTCGACGATCGGTGAGCTCAGTTCGACGATTTTGACTCTGCTTTGGATCTTTATCTCTGAGCTTAGTTCGACGATCTTTGAGCTCAGATCGACGATTATTTTGCTGCTTGAGTTTTCCAGTTCGCTGAGCTCAGCTCGACGATAGCAGAGCTTAGTTCGACGATTTCAGATATCTTCCAGAATTCAAATTCAAATCAGACAGGAGTTATTCTGTAATTAATTCAGAGATTTGCTAGCCGTTTTCATTTATTTCTGGACCAAGTTTCAAGGGATCTTTCAAGGAATAATTCTGTGGACTTTCCTCCAGAAGAGTTTTTGCAATTAAGGATGCAATCAATGCAGACCAACGGCTATCTTTGACAGAGAATGATATTCTATTCAGGAACAGAGAATAAAAGAGAGAATGTTTTTTGAATCAATAGAGATTAACAAGAATAGAACACACAATACAGAGTACAGAGACTTTTTCAAAATCTTCTGTCAAAAAGAATTCTGAAGAACACTCATCAAAGAGATCAAGCTTTCAAAATCTCTTCATCTTTCAAAGTGTTCAAGGCCAACATCATTTCAAGACTCCAGACACTCAACATTTCAGCCATTGCTGAAACCATCTATTGCTGGAGTTCTACCTTTGAAGGCCTATCACCCTCAGCAAAGCTTTTCTTCCTGAAGATTTCAAGGATTCAGGGGGAGCTTTGACATCAATCCACATAGTCTTCTCAGTTGTTTGAGAAAGAGAAGACTGCCATCACTCTCTCACCCCCAGTTTGTAAAGGGTTTCTCAAACTCCCTTCAAAAGTTTGAATCTGGTTTTTGAGCACCTTGTCACAAGCTCATTGGTGGCAAGACACCTGATCAAAAAATCTGCTTTAGTTTTTGAGCACCTTATCAAAAGCTCATTGGTGCCCAGGACACCTGATCAACTCATCCTGCAGTGGATTCCTACCTAGGGTGGTAGAAGAGTGGATGTACCCAAGTTTGGGGAACCACTATATTTCCTTGTGTCTTCTGGTTCTGCTTGTTTACTTTTTGTTTCTGGCCTTGATTTGTCTGTGCTTAGTTTTTGCATAGCTTAGTTCTGTGATTAGATTTATATCTGCTTTCCTGCTCACACTTATTACAACAATTGTTGTAAAAGTTTTTAAAAGTACTAAAACACTATATACTCTATTCACCCCCCCCCCCCCTCTAGAGTATATCAGATCTAGTTGCACATTCAGCATGAAATTAAGTTGATCAAATCTTAAAATAAAGTTTTAGTTAAAGAAAATAAAAAACTAAAAAATGAAGTAAAAATTCTTGGAAAAGAGAAAGCGTCTTGTCAAGAGGATTGTCCATCTTTGGCAAAGATAGTGGAACTTGAGAAAGACCTCTCTAAGACTCAGACTCGAGTTGAGACTCTTACAAAAGAGAAAGAGGCCTTAGAGAGATCTCTAAAATTCTCTCAATCTCAAGTGGAAGGCAACAGGAAGTCCTTCGCTAATCGTTGCGGCACCATAGTTGCCGAAAATAATGTATTAAGGGGACAAGTCCAAAATTTAGAAATGGCCACTACCAAATTTGAAGTGGGACAAAAATCTCTAAATATGATTTTGGGAAACCAGTACTATGGTTCTGGAAAATTCGACTTGTATACTCTCCTGAATGCTATCGCCCGGCGACATCCACTGTCGCCGGCGATAAGAAAAATTCCAGGAAATTTACTTTTCAGACAAAAACAATCAATCTCATGTCCCTGTAGCTTCCAGCAAAGGGTCAAAATCTATTTTAAAGAACTCGTCGACTTCTTTCATCAAGTGTGCCAAATGTTATAAGTTTGGTCACACAACACATACTTGTAAGAAGACGGGATACTGTTTAGTCAAACAAATCTGGGTGCCTAAGGCTTCCACCTATTCTATGGGAGGAACCACTTGGGTAGCAGGATCTTTACTCTCATTCTCTTTCTAGGTGTGTTGGCAGGCTAAGGAGAAAGAAGACGTGTGGTACTTGGACTCAGGGTGTTCCAAGCACATGAAGGGCAATAAATCAAAGTTCCTTAGCCTGGAGATAAAGAAAGGAGGAGTAGTTACTTTTGGAGACAACGGAAAGGGGAAAATCATTGGCATTGGAGTAGTAGGTAACAAACCATTTTCTATCTCAAATTTTTTTATATGTTAAAGGTTTGAAGCATAATTTAATTTCAATAAGTCAACTATGTGATATTGGCTTAAATGTCTTGTATGATTCATCTTCAAACCTATGCAAAATTATTAACTCTAAAAGAAATGATATTGTTATTACTGCTCCTAGATTTCAAAATGTTTACATGATTAGATTTAATGATTTATCACATTCCTCGTTAAAATTTTTTATTTCTAAAAATGAGGAATTAGATTTGTGGCATAGACGTCTTGGACATTCTAGTTCAAAACTTATCATAAAATTGTCTCAAAATAAACTTGTTAAAGGTTTACCTTCTTTGCATGGAAATTTATCATCTTTATGTTCACCATGTCAAAAAGCAAAATTTACAAAGTCTTCTTTTAAAAGCAAAAATATCGTTTCCACCACTAGGCCTTTAGAATTAATACATATGGATTTGTTTGATCCTGTTAATACACTAAGCCTAGGAGGTAGAAAGTATACTTTTGTTTTGATTGATGATTTCTCTCGTTTTAGTTGGACAATTTTCATATTGTCTAAATCTGATGCATTTTTAGAATTTTCCAAATTATGTTTACGTGTTCAAAATGAAATAGAATTAAAAATAAAATGCATTCGTTCAGATCATGGTGGTGAATTTGATAATGAGAAATATGTTTCTTTTTGCAATGAGTTAGGAATTAAACATGAATTTTCTGCTCCCCGTACACCGCAACAAAATGGTGTGGTGGAAAGGAAAAATAGAACTTTGCAAGAATTAGCTCGCACTAGGCTAACTGAATACAAATTACCTCGATCATTTTGGGCCGAAGCTGTTATTACTTCTTGTTATGTTATTAATCGTGTTATGCTTCGACCCATCTTAAAATTAACACCTTATGAGTTATATTTTCAAAAGAAACCAAATGTCTCTTATTTTAAAGTTTTTGGATGTAAATGTTTTGTTTTGAACACTAAGGATAATTTAGGCAAATTTGATGAGAAGTGTGATGTAGGCATTTTTATTGGTTATTCTTCTACAAGTAAACCTTATAGAGTTTACAATAAGAGGACTAAAGTTGTTGAAGAATCAATACATGTTAAATTTGATGAGTTTTCTCCTAGTGTAGAAGCTAATAATACAGGTAAACATGAAGAGTCGTCTCCTCTACAAAGGGTGGATGATGATGAAAACCTTGGAGACAAAGATGAAGAAAAAGGAGTCGAACAAGAAGAAGAAGAAGAGCAAGGATATGTGCCTCCAAGCGAACTAAGATTTTCAAAAGATCATCCCCATGATTTGGTTATTGGAGAACCATCAAGAGGGGTAAGTACTCATTCATCCGTACATGAATTATTTTCAAATATGTGCTTTATTTCTGATATAGAACCTAAAAGTGTTCAAGCTGCTTTAAATGATAATTCTTGATTTTTAGCTATGAATAACGAGCTTAATCAATTTGAACGTAATAAAGTTTGGAAGTTAGTAGAAAGACTGTCAAATCATCCTGTTGTAGGGGATAAATGGATTTTTAAAAATATACTTGATAGTGAATCTAGGGTCACAAGGAACAAAGATAGACTCGTAGCAAAAAGTTATTCACAAATAGAAGGAATATATTTTGATGAAACTTTTGCATCTGTAGCACGTTTAGAAGCAGTTAGAATATTTCTGGCATTTGCTAGTTTTAAGAAGTTTAAATTATTTCAAATGGATGTTAAAACTGCTTTTCTTAACGGGTATATTAAGGAGGAGGTTTATATAGAACAACCTCCATGCTTTGTTGATGATAGATTTCCTAATCATGTTTATAAATTAGAAAAAGTCTTGTATGATTTGAAACAAGCACCCCGAGCATGGTATGATAGATTGACTATTTATTTATTAAAATATAATTATAAAATGGGTTGTGCTGATTGTACTTTATTTGTTAAACATATCCATGATGATCTTATCGTTTTACAGATATATGTTGATGATATTATTTTTGGATCCACAAATGTAAAATTATGTGATAGTGTTATTGAAATTATGAAGAATGAATTTGAAATGAGCATGGTAGGCAAACTCACTTATTTTCTTGCTTTTCAAATCATTCAAAAGCATGATG
This sequence comes from Platanthera guangdongensis, assembly GCA_039583875.1. Classification (NCBI taxonomy): domain Eukaryota; kingdom Viridiplantae; phylum Streptophyta; class Magnoliopsida; order Asparagales; family Orchidaceae; genus Platanthera; species Platanthera guangdongensis. The sequence goes on from CM077166.1 coordinate 81,134,590, forward strand.
GAATTTTTATTTGCCAATCTAAATATATTCATGAAGTTTTAAAAAAATTGGGTTTGAAAATCTAAAACAAGCAAATACCCCCATGAGTGTCTCATTATAGTTAGGAAAAGATGAAAGTGGAATATCCATAGATCAAACACTTTATAGAGGAATGATAGGATCTCTATTATATTTGACTGCATCTAGGCCTGATATTATGTTTTATGTATGTTTATGTGCTAGATTTCAAGCTAATCCCAAAGAGTCTCATTTAAAAGCAGTTAAACGCATTTTTAGAAATCTTATTGGCACATCTAAATTAGGATTATGGTATCCAAGTACCGATACATTTATATTACATGGCTTCTCTGATTCAGATTATGCTGGATGTTCATTAGATCGTAAAAGCACCAGTGGCACCTGTCATTTTCTTGGCCCTTCACTTATCTCTTGGTCGAGTAGGAAATAGAATTATGTTGCCTTATCTACAACTAAGGCCGAGTACATAGCACTAGGCAGTTGTTGTGCACAAGCTTTATGGATGAAGCAAACATTAGAAGATTTTGTAATAGTTCATGAAACCATTGAATTAAAATGTGATAATAAAAGTGCAATTGACTTAACGTATAATCCAGTTCATCATTCTAGATCCAAACACATTGATGTACATCACCACTTCATAAGAGATCACATAAAACAAAATACAATCAAAGTTAATTTTATAAGCATTGATTCACAGCTTGCGGATATTTTCACTAGACCACTTCCAGATTCCCGTTTTTCATTCTTACGATTAGAACCAGGAATTCTAGACTTGTCAAATTAATAAATTATCATCGCAAGCCTCACAGAAAATTAACATAATTACATTGTTAACATCATGAACATTAAACTAAAATAACCATTACATAAATCATAAGTGGAAACACCATGATGAGTATGAGTCACTCCCTGTGCTTCTTTGTGCTTTGGAACTGGAAGCCATTTCTGCATATAATTTTTTTTTTAGAAATAGGAAAAAAGTTTTTGGCTATCGCCATCCGGCGACACCCATTGTCGCCGGGCGATAGAGAAAATTTGTTATTCTCCATTTCCGGCTTCAGATCTGGTTTCCTCGTTCCTCCAACATACCAGATCTGCAAGTTAGTGTTCTTAAAATCATTTTGCACAACTTAAATTCACGAAATTATCCACATAATTTCTCTAATACAAGCTTAGTTTCTTAAGCTCCAAAAACTAAATTTTACCACTTTCAAACCTGGAAATTTCTCATCTAAACTCACATGTTACACTATCCTAACAATTAGATCCATAAAAAACCAAAGAATTAAAGGAAAAATCCATGTTTTCATACATAGATTTAGGGTTTCGCCGACTTCTCCTCCGCGTTCTGCCCTCAGTCTTCAGGAAAACTGGTTCAGTTTGATGTTTTTGACTGAATGCGTCGATTTTAAATAATTTACCACTATCGCCGACCGGCGATACCCGGTATCGCCCGACAATAGTTCCTTTTTCTTGATTCTTCAAATTGTCTTGCTAACTCAGTTTAAGGCCAGGTGTAATGTTTTATTTAAGTTTTATACTAACTTAGTTCTCTAGTTCACCACTCTTATATCCGTTCTACATATTTTAGTACTAATGTTCTTAAACTCGTGAACTTGTTTTCGCATGCCTTTAAGTATGAGAAATCTTTTAGTTATGATAATGTTATTTCACTCACCGTTGTGCAAATCTTCGTATGCCTCCATCTTACAAAATGTGAATTGCGAATGTTTTAACCATAACCACTTGTGCCGCATGCTTTCAGCGTCTGCTTTATTCCGAGTTTAATACAGTGCACCATAACGTTAAATTATTCTATATGCTCTCACAAGTGAATTCAGACTCCTTTGTTCAGCTAAAGAAAAAAAAATATATGAGTACAAAAGTGTATCATCCCAAAAGTACAAACATTTGGTGATAGTTTCACACAACAAAAAAAACACTCAAATAAGTCTTCATGAGCATTGTGAGGTTGAGCACCTTGGTAAGAATTGTAAAGTGTCTTGTGCGAATTTTACATGAATAATTTCTTTCTTATGTGTGCTGACCTCTTGGGTACAAGTATAGCTCCGCATGTCTACCACTAGGTTATGTTGTTTTTTTTAACATTCACATTTTCATGTTTTTTTGTGAGACTAAGCAAAAGTTTCGCCAAACCATCTTACATGTACACAACATTATCCTCTCTAAACGTTCATCTTATGAGAATTGGACAGAGAAGTGTTTCACCAACACCTTTTCACTAGTGTATGTGTTTGTGATATAGTTTGTTGATCGTTGCCACAGTTACTGTTTACTCATTTTATTTCTACTACATTGCTCACCTATCCTCTCTGAGTCTCTCTTTTTATGTTTTTTTTTCTTCTTTTTGCTTCTGCCATACACTTTGATCTCTTTTGACAATGCCAAAGGGGGAGAAACTTTACACAAGCAATCATTCAACGTAGTCTGTTCTTATATCTTTGTGCACACTTGGAAGGACCATTATTTGTTTGAATTATTTCTCACATTTTTAATTAAACTACATGAATTTTAATATGCTTCCATTTAGGGGGAGATCACATGTAGGGGGAGTGTTTCATCCACGAGCAATTGTGCACATACACTTGTTTTGTCTTGATACTCAAATAGGGTGGACCTTTTTAACATTCATGATTTCTTTCTTAATGGATTTGTTATTATCAAAAGGGAGAGATTATTGGAGCATGCATTCCTAGCTTCCTGGTTTGCTAATAACGAATCTTGTTTTTATTTGATATTTGGATGTTATTGGTGTGCAGGTAACACATGTTAATATCTCATATCTTTTTGATGACGAATCGGATCAGAATTGAGCTCGGGCGATATCGCCAGGTGAAAGTGGGTATCGCCAATAGGCGATAGCACCACTCGACACTCGACACTCGACGTATTTCCGCTTGACGCTCGATGAAATCGTGGCATGGAGATATCGCCAGGCGATTGTGGGTATCGCCACAGGCGATAGCGCCACTCGACGCATTTCCGCTCGACGCTCGATGAAATCGTGCTACCATTATTTCGCTATCGCCAGATGGCGATATCCGGTATCGTGCGGCGATAGTGCACGATTCGGAACTCAACGTTTGTGTGATGCAAAAATGAGGAGTTAGTGGGACACGTGGCAGCGGTTACCGCTATCGCCAGATGGCGATAGCATCAGAATATAAAAGCCTCTCATTTTCTGAGAAAGTTACGAATTTCATTACCTGGAGTGCACTTACCTTCAAAGGCGATCCCGAGAGCTCCAGAACTCAGAGATACTCCATACTCTTAAGAAGTCCTAATAGCGTGGAAGATTGACGGCAAGTGCAGAGCATTCAAAGTATCTCTTCCAAGGATTCATCGGCATCTTCAGCGCTTTGTTTGAAGGGAGTGTCTAGCCTAAAGTGCTAAATTTGTTTTTAGTTATTTTTCATTTATTTTATCATTATAATCGGATGGGAAATCGTCGCCCTGTGTGTGGCGTCTAGGTCCTTATGTGGCTTAGGGGAAAATCGCCGCATTGTGAGTGGTGTCCAAGTCCTTGTGTGGCTTAAGGAGAAATCGTTGCCTTATGTGCAGCGTCTAGTTCGGGGTTACATCTAGGGGAGGCTAGTAGCAAGATCTAGGGAGAGATACGCTTTAGCCTGCCGGTTCTTGGTAGAAGAACCGGCGAATACATTAGAAAATTATTTATTTCATGAGCCTTTGTCTCTTCTATAGAGACACTTTGTAGCAATTTAACTCTTTTGAAATATATCATTATTGTTTTGAGCTAGTATTCGTTTGCACTCTTCTATTACTTTGTTGTTATTCATCTTGTAAAGGTTGCTTAGATTGTTTAAGAAAATTAAAAAAAACCCTTATTCACCCCCCCCCCCTAAGGGTGCCGTAAGATCCAACACTTCTCTTCTTGTTGTTGGCTTTTTCTCTCCTTTTTCATGCTTTATCTGATGATATAACATGTCTTTATATAGGCTCCATCCGAAGTTACTGGTTGATCCGGTTCCTAACGTCCTTCTGACAGCTCTGACAGATACAACAGCATTGTCAGTTATGACAGCTGTCAAGTCTCCAGAAACATCATTATACTTTAACTCAGCGGCAAAGTGTCGAGACAATTCTTCAAAATGTGTCGACACAAATAGTTCATGTGTCGACATAATCCTTGGTGATGTAAACACAACTTGTATAATGTCGACACTGCACTTCTCTATCTTCTTGACATAGCTTCTGTAGAATGTGTCGACATAAGTCCTGTGTGTCGAGACAATCACTTCTTGTCTTGACATAGTTGACTTCAACAAAAATTCTGGTGTGCGTCGACACAAGTCCTGTTTGTCGACACTGTTGTTGTTGACTGAGCTTTCTATGTGTCGACACAAGTCCTCTATGTCGACACAAACTGGCTCTGGTGTCGATACAGTCTTTGTCGACAGAATCTCTGTGTGTCGACACAAGTTCTGTGTGTCGACACAAAATGGCTCCTGGTGACGACACAGTCTTTGTCGACAGAATATCTGTATGTCGACACAAGTTCTGTGTGTCTACACAAACTGTCTCTTGGTGTCGACACAGCCTTTCCCATGTGTCGACACAATGCTTCTCAAGTTTCGACACTTGTACTTAAAAAATTTTCTTTCATTTCCTTAACCTGCACATGGAAACTCAACACCACATCAAATACACCTTGATGAATATCATTGAGTTAGGTGAGGCTTCTCCAAATCTGGTACACATATTCCAATGTACCCAACAGCATAAAAGGCTAAGACATGTAAATATGAAAAATATTGCTAGGTTATCTAAAGACAGCCTTGTGAGAGGGTTATCTTCTGGTCCCTATAAGAAGAAGGCCTTTGCTGGGCTTGTCAACTAGGCAAGTAAACTAAATTTAGTTTTAAATCAGTTAATACGAGTGATTCACCTAGGATTTTGTACTTACTACACATGGACCTATTTGGACCTATTGATGTACAAAGCCTAGGAGGGAAATCCTATACTCTAGTTATTGTAGATGACTTCTCAAGATTCACTTGGGTGTTCTTTCTGAGATCTAAGTCAGATATATTCAAAGTTCTTACAGATGTTCTCACTACCATACAGATTGAGTACTCTACTCATGTTGTATTGATCAGAAGTGATCATGGTACAGAGTTTGAGTCTCTTCTTACGCATGAGTTCTGTGAGAAGGAAGGTATCAGGTACTGCTTCTCAGATCCTAGAACTCCTCAACAAAATGGGGTAGCTGAAAGGAAGAATAGAACCCTAATTGAAGCTGCAAGCACATTACTTGCAGATGCTTACATGCCACTATCCTTTTGGGCAGAGGATGTAAGCACAGCAAACTATGTACTGAACAAGAGTCTAATAAATAAACTTAAGAATAGGACTCTCTATGAATTACTTAAAGGGAAGAAACCTAAAATCACCTATTTTAAAGTTTTTGGTTGCATATGTTATATACATAATAACAACAAGAAATATATTAGAAAGTTTGAAGCTAAGGTTGAAGAGGGAATTTTTCTAGGATATTCCCAAGTAAGCAAAGCTTATAGGGTATATAACAAATCCTTTTTAAAAATTGAAGAATCAATTCATGTTACTTTTGATGAGGCTAACATGTCTTATAAGGAGAAATAAATTTCTATCAATAGCACCTTGCTGGTACCTCACTTTTTGAGAAAATGGGTGAATTAAACCTTCCACAAGAAGCTATAGCACCTTCTCCTCCACAAGTTGATGAAGACAGACAAGAAGAAAGCATAGAAGTGGTTGAACTTCATTCAACAGTAGACATAATTCCACAAGAGGAATTAATTCCAAATGTTATTGCTGAACCAACTCCACCCACTTATCTTGTCACACTAAGGGATCATCCAAGGACTCAAGTGATTGGAGACATATCAGTAGGTGTACAGACAAGGCATCAAATCAACCAAGATGTGATGCATGCATGTTTTATCTCTCAAGTTGAACCTCAATCCATAAAAGATGCTGAGCAAGATCCCCACTGGATCATTGCAATGCAAGAGGAACTCAACCAATTTAAGATATGTAGAGTTTGGGATTTAGTTGCAAGACCCAAAGACTACCCAGTCATTGGAACTAAATGGGTATATAGAAACAAACTAGATGCCCATGGTGTAATTGTGAGGAACAAGGGTAGGCTTGTTGCTCAAGATTATAGGCAAGAATAAGGTATAGACTATGACCAAACATTTGCACCAGTTGCAAGGTTAGAAGAAATCAGAATCTTCCTTGCTTATGCTGCATACAAAAAGTTCAAAGTTTATCAGATGGATGTAAAGAGTGCATTTCTATATGGAGTACTTAAAGAAGAGGTTTATGTTGAACAACCTCTAGGTTTTATCTCTCCAACCCATCCTACATATGTTTTTAGATTGCATAAAGCTCTTTATGGTCTAAAGCAAGTTCCAAGAGCTTCGTATGAGACCTTAGCTAGCTTTTTGATAGAGCATAAATTCACTAGAGGCATTGTAGATAAAATATTATTCACTAGGCACCATAAGGATCAAAATTTGTTAGTACAAATATATGTAGATGACATTATATTTGGGTCTACTGATTCCAAACTATGTAAGAGGTTTTCTGACCTCGTGCATTCTAAGTTTGAAATGAGTAGCATGGGTGAGCTCTCCTACTTCCTTGATCTCTAAGTGAAGTAGCTGTCTGATGGCATCTTCATCTCCCAGGCTAAATATGCTAAAGAGCTTATAAAAAGTTTGGGATGGTTGATGCGTCAGCAAAGAAAACACCTATGGCCACTAATGCTGTAATAGACACTGATGAACATGGGAAACCAGTTGACCAAAAATTATATAGGGGCATTGTCGGGTCCCTACTATACCTTACAACAAGTAGACCTGACATAATATTTGCCACATGTCTTTATGCTAGGTTTCTAGTGAACCCTGAAGAATCTCATCTAGCTTTTCTAAAAAGAATTTTGAGATATATAAAGAGTTGTCCTAATCTAGGACACTGGTATCCTACTGAGTCAGAATTTGAGTTAATTGGATACTCAGATGCTGACTTTGCTAAATGTAGGGTAGACAGAAAAAGTACCTCAGGTACTTGCCAGTTCCTTGGTATGACATTAGTATCTTGGTTCTGCAAGAAACAGTCATCTGTTTCTACATCAACTGCTGAAGCAGAATAAATTGTAGCTGGCAGTTGCTGTTCCCAGATGTTGTGGATTCAAAACCAACTCCTAGACTATGGGTTCAACTTAAATAATTCTACTATCTTATGTGATAACACAAGTGCTATATCCATAGCACAAAATCTAGTCCATCACAGTAGGACTAAGCATATAGACATTAGGTATCATTTAATTACAGAGTATGTAGAAAAAAAACAAAATTAAACTTGTCTATATCTACACTGATTTACAAAGGGTAGATATTTTCACCAAACCCTTGGATGAAAGAAATCACTTGTTCTTTATAAATCAGCTTGGAATGATCAATGGAGAAGCTTGAGATTAATTTCTGTCTGCAGTCGATGAATTTTTCAAAGATCATCGATCGGAGTTCGATGAACTGAGAAAAGTTCTAGAAAAATTAGTCGAACGGAGGTTGACGAACTCTCTGTGAGTGAAGTTATTTTCGTCGAACGGAGATCGATGAATCTGCTTCAGAAAACATTCGTCGAACGGAGCTCGATGAAATGTTCTAAAATATTCAGACTAAGCTCGACGAATTATTTAACTACAAAATCTTTCGTCGACCTCAGATCGAAGAATTCTTTTATTTTCTCTTGGAATGGAGTTTGTCGATTCATATTCTCAAAAATCTTATATCTAGGTTTTTCTTCGACCTCCATCCTGTGCTTTTAGTTCCCTTGCACTTGATTTTCTATTTCCTCTTGCAGGTGAACTAATGGCGATTCTAGCAGGCATCCTTACAGCCATGAAATTTGATACCGATTTTGATGTGGACTTTGAATCGTTTCAACACTCCGATCCAATCTTCCTGGATATTCTAAAACTGCTTGAAGAATAGTAGTAGAAAAATTTGATGACCACCAGGATCAAGCTCACCAGTACAGAAATCAGGGAATGGGTCTATACTTCCTCCATAATAGATGAGAACACCATGACCGGCACAATATCGGGTAATGCCGTCTCTCTTACCCCCGCCATCCTGACTGAGATTTTTGGCTTAGTAAATGGTGATGAGGAACTAGAAATTGATAGTGATGAATTTAATGGGATGTTAAATAAGATGGGTTATTCTGGAGAAATCCCTAATAAACTGCTGAAGAAACATTTGTCTACTGAGTACAAATTTCTAGCACATGTAGTGGGGAAAGTGCTGCTGGGCAAGCACACTGCCCATGATTACATAACCAGGCATCAATTCTTGGTAATGTGTGCAGTGGTGATTAAGAAAACAGTGAATTGGGTATAAATCATGTTTGAACTGAGTAGGAAAAAGAATACTAAAAAGGAGGTTTGCTTTGGAAGGATTCTAGGAATCTTCCTTAAATAAAAGGCTACTGAATCCCCGGTAACCCCGACCATATTCATAAATGCCTCCAAGAGGCTCATCTGTGCCCTCTTTGGCAGCTGGGAGAGGAACATCACCAAGCCCTCCAAGGCTTCTTCCTCCTCCAGGCCTTCTGAAAGTACTAGGGCTGTCACAGCCGCTCCTCTAACCCCAGAAGAGGCCCCCTCCACCTCCAACATTCCTTCTTCTCCTCAACATCAACAACAACATCCACTTCACATTTCAACACCAGTTCCATCTCCTGCACATTCTCCACCTCCATCATCTCCTCAAATAAATCTCACTACAAGCCAATCAACTGAAATGCCATCCTCTCCCATTCAGGTATCCATACAACAATCTCCTTCCCACTCACCACAATCATCCCCACATCAATCCCCTCTTCCACCTCATTTAACTACCACTGATCCTGCCACCTTTATCTCCTCCCACACATTCAATCTAGTGATTCCCCCCATCATCCCCACATCAAGAATCCATCCCCACAACTGCAATTCCATCTTCTACACCTGACACACACACCAAGATATGTCTAGTGCATTTTCTGTTTGTTCAAATTATGATCACCACAATCCCTACTCCTCCATTGATCCAGAATACCTTTATTTAAATTTCTCTGATATTGCTACAGATTTGCTTGCTTTTATCTCTCCCACTCTTCAAAATCTTCTCACTGATGCTCTATCTCCTCTCACTGCTTCCATCAACAATCTCTCTGCCACAGTTATTTCTCTATCCCCTATCCCTTCTTTTGGGGGACTGGATCCAGGGCCTTCTGCAACTAGTCAGGGGGAGATGCTTCATGATGAAGAAGTTCTAGTAAATATAGAAGCAGAAACAGCAGCAGCTGCAGCAGAAGCAGCAACAGCAGCAGAACTTGATTCTTTCATGACTAATTCTTCAGAAGATGCAGATCCTTCTGACATAATAGATTTAATAGAATCAGATACTGATATGGATGGGCCTGTTATGGCTGAGATAGACACTGTTGGTGATTATATTATAAATCTCATAGTTGATCTTTTGAAATTGTTGAGCATGTTTGATACAGCTCATTTGAACTTTCTGCTAGAAGACTGCATAAAACCATCTTTCGCTATAGTCCCCTACACCTCACCAATAAGCCCCAAGGTTTCCAAGCAACTAAAGGCTAGTTTTGCTATTATAGAGGCTCCAGCTATTTCATCTCCACTAAAAGCTGCTCCCCTCATTACTTCGTCCCCTCCTAGAGATATTTCTGCTCCAACTTTTGTTATGGATGACTCCCTAATGCCTGATCTTGATGAATTGATCATGGTTGTCATAGAAGAAGAGAATAAAATAGTTGCTGAAAGTACTGTTGTGTATAGCTCTCCAGCTCCAGCTCCTCCTCCAGCTCCTTCCCAGGCAGAGAAACTCTTGATATCTACAGAGGCTCTAAAAGAAATAAATGCACTATATGATACTCCTCAAGATTCTTCTAATGATGATGATGAAGAGGATTCTAATGATGAGCCTAAAAAGAAGAAAGTCTCCAAGAAAAGGAAATCTCCTCCACCTCCTGCCCCAAAACCTAATCCAACAAATCATACTCCCTATTATATATGTCAGAAAATCACACCTTACAAGGGCATGCCAGCATGGATGTGGCTATCCAAGAACCAGCAGAAAGAGAGAAAGAAAAGCAGGAAGTACTCACCTCCTCCTCAAATATTCAGAAAGTACCCTCCTCCTCCTCCTCCACTTGCTGCTGGTGCTTCAGGTTCTTCAACTCAGGGGACTACCTAATACCAAACATATCAGAGACATTAGGGTAGGTCCTCCACCTCTTCAGGAAGTAGCCAGCAGAGGCATTATTCATCAGGAAAACTTCATCATCAACAACAACAGCAACAAATTAGTAAACATCAGAAAGTTGAAAGCCCAAAGAGACCTGCCTCCCCTCCTATACCTTTTGAATATCCAGAAACAGCTATAACAGCAAGGATGGCCAGATTCTAGGAATTGGTTGGCCTATCCATGATCAACAAAGCAAAAGTTAAAGGAAAGGTTCCTTCTGAATACACTACCATTCCAAATATAGGAAGGAAGAACTCAACCGGTTTGCTAAAGCTAACAACTTTTTTAATGTTTATGACTACATGAAATTGCATCCAGAAGTTGTAGTGCTAAGGACCACCTCCCTTAATATCATTGGGGCTGCTGATATGACAATGACAAAAGTACAAGCAGCCAATCCAAACAGGGAGATCAGGTTCACTCAGCTTGGTGAAAAAGCTAAAGAGGAGAAGCATAAGGAGCAAAAGAAGAAGAAATAAATTCTGAACTGCCTTAAGTCTTTTTGTTATTCTAAAACTGTCTAGTTAATTCCTGAGACAAAGCTTACTGTATATATATATATCTGTTGTACATTTAAATTTTTCCTGCCAGATATATGTTTTCTTGCTTTGAAAATTTTTCTGTGTCTGTAATTAGTGACCTTACCCAAATAGGGGGAGATTGTTAGATCCCTAGTTCGATTTGTGCTAGGTTCATTAAACTAGGATGTTTGACCCAACATGTATAGCCAGGGTCATGTTTGTGCCCTAGAGTCTAGGTCATGTCCTTAGAGTCAACACTACATGGACCAGCCATCAACAGACTGCAGAAGACTCGTGACTTAGAGAAATTTCAAAGACTCAGGAAATGAGTTCGACGTTCATGGAACTCAGCTCGACGAAAGGCGTGTTCAGCTCGATGAACTCAGAGACAATTCTCTGAGCTAAGCTCGACGAATTTGGTTCTTAAGTCGACGTTCTCTGGATGCTCTACCTTAACATTCTAAAGTCCAGAAACATCTAAATATTCTAAGTCCAGAATCATACTCCAGTCGACGAATTCATGTTCTCCGCTCGACGAACTTGGACCACAATCTTGACAAGTTGTATCAAGTAGCTGTTAGCAGTTCTCAGGTCAACGAACTTAATTCTCAGGTCAATGATTTCTGGACACTTTACTTCTATATTCTTAAGTCCAAGAAATATTTCACTGAACTCCAGTCGACGAAGTTAGAATCTCAGCTCGACGATCTTGATGCACAGAATTGGCAAGGTTCTCGAGAAAGCAGTTATCTGTTCTTAGGTCGACGATCTTGGATCTCATGTCGACGAACAAAAATTATCGGGTCGACGAACAACAATTATCTGGTCGACGAACATAATTTCTCAGGTCGATGAACTCAGGACCCAGGTCGACGAATTCTGTTCTTCACTTGACGATTTCTGTGAAGTTCCAGACATGGACTTTTCCTACCTCTGTTCCTTATTTTAATGCAGTAATTCTTGTATAATCAATGCTTAATATTCTCTGAATATTACCGTTAGTCGCAGCATTGATTATCGCCTTCATCAGGATTATTACTTGCCGTTTTTCAATGAGATAGTTGGGGAAATCAATCAATGCAGACATTCTCAAGGCCGTCTGCAATCAATGCTGGAAGGAATTCAAAAATTCAGAAGGAAGATTTCATAGAAAATATAAAAGGATTTTTCTTCTTCCTTATGAATAGTGACTACACAGAGAATATACTGAATAGGGCTAGAAGAGCACGACATAGAAAGCAATATACAGTAACAGAGAAAAGAACAAGCCTGAGACCAGAGAAACAACAACAAGCTGAAGAAGAAGAACATCCATTCTAAATCAAGAGTCTTCTTCCTTCTTCATTCCAGGATTCTTCAAGGAGAAAAATAACTCTATCAGTCAAGAAGTTCCTGGATATCTTCTAGTCAAGGCTAAAGGATTGAAAGCCTACTCACCCTGAAGCAAAGCTCCAACCTTCCTGAACAAATCAATATCTCAGGGGGAGCTTTGTTAACATCAAAAGATCCACTAGTCTTCTCAGTTGTATTTGAGAAAGAGAAGACATCATCACTCTCTCACCCCCACTGTAAAAAGGGTTCTTTAACTCCCTTCAAAAGTTATTCCTGGTTGCAAGTCACCTGATTAAAAGACTTGGGATTGGTTTTTGAGCACCTGATCAAAAGCTCATTGGTGGCAGCCACCTGATCAAAAACCTGAGTGGATTCCTACCAGGGTGGTAGAAGAGTGGATGTACCCAAGTTTAGGGGAACCACTATAAAATTCTTGTGTTGTCTGGTTTCCATCTTTTTCTTTTGTTCTTGTTGTGTCTGTGATATTAGTTTATATTTATTGTGCCTGTGGTAGATTATTTCATCCTAGGAATGATTTTTTATTTACATCAAAAAGCATTAAAAGTTTCAAGATACTCTATTCAACCCTCCCCCTCTAGAGTTTATCAGATCTAACCCTAACTTTCAATTGGTATCAGAGCTGGTTCCTTTGGTTGTACAAGCTAACCTTTGAACCAAAAGATCCCTTGTTATATCTGATCTATATTTTATTTCTATTAGGATTATATACACAGCTTGGCACAAAACAAAGGCTATGCAAGCACTAGACCTCCAGTGTTCAACTTAAATAAGTTTGTCATCTGGAAGGCAAGAATAAAGTTGTATATAAATTATATTAATGAGTACATCTACAATCTATTTTGACAGGTCCTCCTCAAGCAACTACCTCTACATCTACAGCAGCCTCAAGCACTAATGAAGTTCCACCACCTGAGTGGACTGATGCTCAGACGAAAGCAAAGGTTGATGATGCTAAAGCCATGAACATTCTGGCCCAAACAATGTCTGATGGCATTTTACAGAAGGTGGCTGAATGCACTTCAGCTAAGGCCATTTGGGACTCTCTCAACCAAATGGTTGCTGGCTCTACTGATGAAAGGAAGGACAGAAAGTCAAATCTCATATCCTACTATGAGAATTTCAAGAAGGATGAAGCAGAATCTATTGCAGATATGTACAACAGATTAAGCTCAATAATCAATGAGCTGATGACCTTGGATAAGGACATCACCCTCACTGAGGTGAATGATAAAATCCTCATGTGCTTCCCAAGCTCATGGGATTCAAGGATCTGGCCAATCATGGAGGCCAGGAGCTTAAATGAGATTTCCACAGAATCTCATCTGGGAAAGCTCAAGTCATATAAGCAGCTAATAAAGTCCAGAGAAGCAGCTGAAAAAAGGACTCCTCCACCAGCAAGGAAAGAGCTCAACCTGGCATTCAAGGCTGCTGAGGAGACAGATGCTTCAACTATAAATGAAGAGCTAATGAGTCTCCTTGCCAAAAGATTTTATAAAATGGCAAGGAAAGACTTCAGGAGAAAATCATCCAGGCAGGATGATAAACCAAGGTATGTCAAAACTCCCACTAAAGAAGTAGTTTGCTTTGGCTACAGGAAACCTGGACACTTCATCTCAGAGTGTCCTGATAATCAAAAGAAAGAAAGAAGAAGAGAGAAGGACTCCAGAAGACAACAAAGCAGCAGACCTTCTTCTAGCAAATTCAAAAAGAAGGAGAAGGGTTTTGTAGCTGAAAACTAGAGTGACACTGAAGATGAATCCACATCTTCCAGTTCCAGTGAAGAAGAAGAGGCAAGTGCCAAGGAAGTCTGCCTCATGGCCATTTATGCCTCCAGAAGTCAATCAGAAGAGGAAGAATCTAAAAATGAAGGAGCTTTAGAATCAGAAGCTGATCAGGTATTGTTATCTTTTGACTATAATTATGATAGTTTCAAAATTTAATTTAAAGGATGTGCATTGATTTAATAAACTCAGAAAAGGAAATTAAAATACTTAGGGAAAAATTATCAAATCAGGAAAACATCATGTTGGATCCCTAGTTGATTTGGGTTAGGTTCACTTACTTAGGTTGTGACCCATCATGTATAGCTAGGGTCCATTTGTGTCCTAGAGTCTAGGTTAAGTCCTTAGGCTCAACTCCAGATGAACCAGCTTTCAACAAGACCCTCAGAGACTCCAGACTCACAAGTTTTCAAGACTAAGTAAAGTGAGTTCTACGTTTGTCGCACTCAGCTCGACGAAAGGAGTTCTGCGCTCGACGATCGTGAGGTAATTCTTAGTGCTGAGCTCGACGATCTATGTTCTCTGTTCGATGAAATCTCAGCTTCTACATCAAGCCAAAGTCAGGAGGACTTCAAATTTTTCTAAGTCCAGCTTCATGCTTCGGTCGACGAACCTGGACCTCAAGTTCACACCTTCTCAGGTCGACGAAGTCAGCTTCTCAGGTCGACGGATGCTATTCTCTACTCGATGATTTCTGGACTCAGAGAATCTGTGTCAACACTTCGGGTTTGTGTCAACAACAGACGATTTGTGTCGACACCAGGATTTCAGTCGACACCAGCTTATGTAGACACCGGGATATCAGTCGACACCAGCTTATGTCGACACCAGGATTTGTGTCGACACAAAGATCAATCTGTCGACACCAATTTATGTCGACACAGCATGTCAGCAGATGCAGAGTATTTTGTATAAGTCCAGAACATTTCTCAGGTCGACGAATTTGATTCTTAGGTCGACGAATGAAAACTGTCTATCAGATGAATGAAGATTGTCTGGTCGACGAACTATATCAAGCTCAGCTCGACGAACTCAAGCTCAGCTCGACGAACTCAAGCTCAGCTTGACGAACACAAGTTCAGCTCGATGAATTGTGTTCTTTGTTCGACGAATCCAGATTAGGTTTTCTTCAAGGTTCCCGTCCCGTTTCTTGGCGCTGATTCCTGAACATTTAATGCCAGATCTTCTCGGAATGTTACCGTTAGAACGTGCATTGACTATGGACGATTACATGCCGTTTTTCCATGGGACAGATAGGAAAGTCATTGATTGCTGATTCTTTCCAAGACCGACTGTAATTACTTCTCGACATTCAAAAGTTTGAATATTCCTCAGTCAGTGAGAGATACACAGATACACAAAAAATTGTGACACAGTAAGAGAACAGAATCAACTAGAGTTCAAGAATCACAGTATAGAAAACAATCTCACATACACTCTGAAGCTGAAGAAGAACAAAACATTCTCAAATCTAAAGTTCTTGACTGCAATCAGCCTTGACCAGAGATCTTTTGAAGAAGAAGAAGAATAACCAAATTCAATCAAGAGTCTTCTTCTTTCTATTCTCAGGACAACTTCAAAGGACAACAGAACTTTATCAGTCAAAAGAAGTTCCTGAAGCAGTTCTGGTCCAGGCATTCTAGGTCATTGAAGGCCTATCACCCTGAAGCAGTGCTCCAACATTCCTGACCAATTCAAGATCTCAGGGGGAGCAAGATCTGCAACATCAATCCAAAAGTATTCTCTCTGACTGTTGACAGAGAAGACACTATCACTCTCTCTCTAATTCCTGTACAGGGTTTTAAATCCCTTCAAAATTATTCTGGTTGCAAGTCTCCTTCCAAAAGACTTGAGGGTTTGGTTTTGGGGGACCTGATCAAAACCCATTGGTGCCCAGGACACCTGATCAACTCATCCTGCAGTGGATTCCTACCTAGGGTGGTAGAAGAGTGGATGTACCCAGATTGATTTGGGGAACCACTATAGCTCCTTGTGTCTTCTGGTTGCTTATTTTCTTTTGTTTTCTGGCTGTGGTCTGTGATTGCTCTGTGTTTAGTTAGTTGCTGTGTTTACCTTAGTTTAATTGCTTCCCTGTTCACTTAGGAATACAACAAGAGTTGTAAAAAGTTTTTAGCAAGCACCATACTCTATTCACCCCCCTCTAGAGTATATCAGATCTAACCTACACTTTCAATTGGTATCAGAGGGAGGTTGGTTAAAAATACCACACCTTAGTGGTTGCACAGGCAAACACCTGAACCCAAAGATCCCTCTAGTTAGATCTGCTTGTTTTAAGTTTGTTGTTAGATTTATTTCTTCACAAAACATGGCCCAAAATAAAGATTATGCTAGCACCAGACCTCCAGTGTACAATCTATCTAAGTTTGCACTTTGAAAGGCAAAGATTAGATTGTACATGAACTCTATTGATGGAGACATTTTTAATTCTGTTTTGACAGTGTGTATAAGACCTCCAGAAAATACAAGTACAAGTGCTGTTCCACCTCCTTCAGGAACAGATGCAGAAATCAAGAAATGGAAAGTGGCAGATGTTAAGGCAATGAATATTTTAGCCCAGATTATGTCTGATGAAATATTCCAAAAGGTAGCTTAATGCAACTCAGCAAAGGACATCTGGGAGAAGTTATCTGAGATAGTCTCAGGATCTGCTGATGAGAGAAAAGATAGAAGATCTCATCTCATAACTCAATATGAGAACTTCAAGAAAGGAGAAGTTGAGTCAATAGCAGATATGTATAATAGACTCAGTCTCATAGTCAATGAGCTGAAAACATTGGACAAAGAGATCTCATTGACTTAGCTCAATGATAAAATACTAATGTGCTTCCCAAGCACTTGGGACTCAAGGATCTGGCCAATCAAGGATGCTAGAAGCCTAAATGAGATCACAACTGAAGCTCTCTTGGGCAAGCTCAAGTCTTATGAGCTACTCATCAAGAATAGAGAATAAGAGCAGAAGGCTGCCTCACCAGCTATAAGAAAGGAAAAAATCAATAGCTTTCAAAGCCATTGAAGATCAGCCTGAAGACAAAGTCACAGACAATGAAGAGCTGCTAAGCCTACTGGCCAAAAGATTTTACAAAATGGCCAGGAAAGATTTCAGGAAAAAGTCTGCCATAGGACATGACAAGACAAGGTATGACAAATCAAATAACAAAGAGATTATTTGTTTTGGATGCAGGAAAACAGGCCACATGGTGTCTGACTGTCTAGAAAATCAGTATAAGGACAAAAAGGACAGGAAAGAAAGAAGAAAAGACAAAGACTTCAAGAAGAACAGCAATGACAAACCCTCCTCCAGCAAGAACAAACACACCAGGAAGGGGTTTGTACCTGAAACTTATAGTGAGACAGAAGAAGAATCTAAAGCTTCATCCAGCTCAAGTGATGATGAAGATGATGCTGAAGAAAAAGAATTCTGCATGATGGCTATCAATGCCTCTCAACAAAATTCTGATGCAGAAGAGTCAGAATCTGAATCAGAGACTTAATCTGAAGAGGACCAGGTAATAAATTCTTTTGATTTTAATTCTGAGAACTTCAAGTGTGAGTTTAAAGCACTGTGTTTAGATTTACTAAAATCTGAGAAGGAAATCATTTCTCTCAGAAATCAGCTGTCTGAACACAGCACTTTAAAATCAGAAAACCTCAAACTCTCTGAGGAGCTGGAATGCTGTAGGGAGCAGATAGCCTCACTGAAAAGTGACCTATCAGAGGCAAAAAAGTTTGAAGAATCGCCCAATGAGAGAAGTATCAAGCTAATGGACATCACAAGCACAGTGAACTCAAGATTCAATAGTACACTGGGCTTGGGTGCTTCATCCAGCCAACCTGTAGTATTAACAACCCCAATGAAGTTTATCTCTGATAAAGGTAAGGGAGTTGTAGAGGTAGCTAGGAAGAATTCTGACTTATCTAAGAAAACCATAGTTCAACAAAAATCATCGAACGGAGCTCGACGATCGCCGAATGGAGCTCAACGATCTTAGGCTAAATCGTCGAACTCAGGTCGACGATCTCTGAACCCTGAAATCTGGCATAGTCGATCGTCGAACAGAGCTCGACGATCTGACCCAAGATCGTCGAACTCAGCTTAGAGATCGTCGAACAGAGCTCAGAGTTTTGAAAACTCTTTCAAAGGCAGATCAAAGTTCAATCGTAGAGGTTCTACATCTCAATGGTTTAACCCTATACTGAATGGATAATACCTCCTAGGAGATATCATCCTGAAGGCTATATGAGTCAACCAGAGATGTCTTTTATTTCTGAATTCAAAGGTTATCAACCTAGGCCCAAGGTAAACAGGGTCAAAAACAAGTAAATTGTTTTATGTGCAGGTGAAGACCTATCCAACATCAAACCAACAATGGTATCTAGATAGTGGGTTCTCAAAGCACATGACAGGAAACAAGGACAATTTCACATCCTTCAAAGCCAAGTTTGGACCCAAAGTAATATTTGGTGATTCAAACTTTGGACTAACAAAAGGATATGGTGCAGTCTAGATTGGCTAAGTCACATTCAAGAAAGTAGCCTATGTGGAAGGACTGAAGCACAACTTAATCAGTATCAGTCAACTGTGTGATGAAGGCTATCAAGTGACTTTCAACAAATCCTCATGCAAGATCAAATCAGAGGACAACACCACTGTGTTGACAGGTAAAAGGAAAGGTAGCATCTATTTAGTAGACTTTATTTCAACTAAAGTTGACATATGCTTGTTCAACTCTATTTGTAGACCTAATGAATTATGGCATAAGAGATTAGGACATGTAAACCTTAGAACCATTGCTAGGCTATCCAAGGACAACCTTGTTAGAGGACTACCTTCTGGCCACTACAAGAAGGAAGGACTTTGCATGGCTTGTCAATTAGGCAAGCAAACCAAAAATAGCTTCAAGACACTTAATAAGAGTGATTCACCTAGGATTTTGTATCTGCTACACATGGATCTCTTTGGACCCATTACAGTACAAAGCTTAGGAGGAAAAACTTATAACTTAGTACTTGTAGATGACTTCTCTAGATTCACATGGGTGTTCTTTCTGAGGAAGAAGTATGATAACTTTAAGTGTTTGACAGAGTTTCTCAAATGCATACAGATTGAGTTCAACACTCACATTGCCCTGATCAGAAGTGATCATGGGACAGAGTTTGATTCTCTTCTTATGCAAGAGTTCTGTCAAAGTGAAGGGATCAGGCATACTTTCTCAGCTCCTAGAACTTCTCAACAAAATGGGGTAGCTGAAAGGAAAAATAGAACCCTTATTGAATCTGATATTACATTGTTATCAGATGCCCATCTTCCTCTATCCTTTTGGGCAGAAGCAGTGAACACCTCCAACTATGTGTTGAATAGAAGTTTAATAAATAAACTGAAGGGCAAGTCTCCCTATGAATTACTCAAAGGGAAGAAACCTAAAGTAGATTATTTTAAAATCTTTGGTTGTATTTGTTACATTCACAATAATGACAAGTGATACTTAGCAAAATTTCAAGCTAAAGCTGATGAAGGAGTGTTTCTGCGATACTCCATGATCAGTAAAGCTTATAGGGTGTATAATTAATCAACTCTTAAAATTGAAGAATCTGTTCATGTATCTTTTGATGAGACTAACATGTCATATAAGGAGAAAGAAATTTCTACCATAAGCTCTTTGCAGGTTCCACCACTGTATGAGTCTATGGATGGACTGAACCTTACCCAAGAGGTATCAAACCATCCCACTCCACAGGATGCTGAAGATAGTGATGAGGAAACTCAAGAGTAAGTGGCTGAACTTTCCCCAACAGTTAGTATCATTCCCCAAGAGTAATTAAATACTGAAGCTGTTGCTCAACCAACTCTACCAACTGATCTTGTCACACTTAGAGATCACCCCAGATCTCAGGTGATTGGAGACATCTCAGTAGGTGTACAGACAAGGCATCAACTCAACCAAGACTTGATGCATGCCTGTTTTCTCTCTCAAATTAAACCTCTCACCATACATGAGGCAGAGTAAGATCCCCACTGGATCAATGCAATGCAAGTGGAACTCAATTAGTTTGAGAGATGTAGAGTTTTTGATTTGGTTCCAAGACCCCATAACTACCCAATTATTGGAACCAAATGGGTCTATAGGACTAAGTTGGATGCTCAAGGCAACATAGTGAGGAACAAGGCTAGGCTTGTTGCTCAAGGCTACAGATAAGAGGAAGGAATAGACTATGACCAAACCTTTGCCCCTGTTGCAAGGTTAGAGGCCATTAGGATATTCCTTGCCTATGCAGCTTACAAGAGATTCAAGGTCTACCAGATGGATGTCAAAAGTGCATTTCTGAATGGAATACTTCAAGAAGTGGTTTATGTAGAACAACCTCCAGGATTTATCTCTCCAACTCACCCCTCTCTTGTTTTTAAATTGCATTAAGCTCTCTATGGTTTAAAGCAAGCTCCAAGAGCTTGGTATGAGACCCTAGCAAGCTTTCTTTTAGAGCATGAATTTACAAGAGGAACCATAGATAAAACACTTTTCACTAGACATCATAAGGACCAAATATTGTTAGTACAAATATATGTGGATGACATAATTTTTGGGTCTACTGATCCCAAATTGTGAAAGAGGTTTGCCGACCTCATGCATTCTAAATTTGAGATGGGTAGCATGGGTGAGCTTTCCTACTTCCTTGGTCTCCAAGTGAAGCAGCTCCCAGATGGTATCTTCCTCTCCCAAGCTAAGTATGCTAAAGAGCTTATCAAAAAGTTTGGGATGGGTGATGCTTCAGGGATGAAAACCCCTATGGCTACAAATGCTATTGTGGATTCTGATGTAGTAGGGAAACCTGTGGATCAGAAAAGGTATAGGGCAATTGTTAGATCGCTATTATACCTAACAGCTAGCATACCTGATATAATGTTTACCACATGCCTTTGTGCTAGGTTCCAAGTGAACCCTAAAGAATCTCACCTTATTTTCCTAAAAAGAATTTTGAGATATATAAACAGTTGCCCTAGTCTAGGAATCTGGTATCCTGCAGAGTCAGAGTTTGAGTTAACTGGATACTCAGATGCTGACTATGCTGGATGTCGAGTGGACAGGAAAAGTACCTCTAGAACATGCCAGTTCCTTGGTATGAGACTTGTCTCCTAGTTTTGTAAAAAGCAGACATCTGTGTCTACATCAACTGTAGAAGCAGAATACATGGCTGTTGTTAGTTGCTGTTCACAAATGCTATGGATACAAAACCAACTCTCAGATTATGGTGTCAACTTAAATAAATCAACATTATTTTGTGATAATACTAGTGCTATTGCTATAACACAGAATCCAGTTCACCATTCTAGGACAAAACATATTGAAATAAGACATCATTTCATTAGAGATAATGTGGACAAAAAGAAAATTAACTTGATCCATATTCCTACTGATCTACAAAGAGCAGACATTTTCACCAAGCCATTGGATGAGAAAACTCATCTGTTCTTTATCAATCAACTAGGAATGATTGATGGAGAAGAGTTAACCTAGCTTCTGTCTGCATTCGATGAATTTTCCAGAGTTCGTCGAACGGAGTTCGACGAATTAGGTAAAGTTTGAGAGATTCTCGTCGAACGGATATCGTCGAATAATCTGTGTGAGGGAATAATTTTTCCATGGCGCAAAAGCGTACTACAAGGGTAACAATTCTCTTCTTGAGCATGTGAAGCTATCTTCCTTTTGCATAGGGAAACCCGCTCCCACGAGTGTGCGGCAAGTGTGCGGAGAGTGTGCGGTGTTCCTTGGGGTTGACGGGAATAGTCCCCCTTGTGTTGTATATAGAGTCCGGAATCGAAGTACGGGCATAGGCATTGTGTGTGAAGCCTACCCGGACATGTTGGTCTGGATCGGTGATGTTGCATTTGTTATGATTTGCCGGAGAATACTCCGTACTTTGGGTTTTCAGGTTTCTACGCGGTAGATTGCAGCAGGGATCCTTGGGGATTAACTAGAAGGCGCAGCCGGAAAACTGAGCGGAATCGTTGTTCTGCTAACTTGGCGGTCTGGGAACCGGCCTTGAACATAACTGGGTTATGTGATTGTTTGGAAATGGCAGGATCCGAGAGAAGCTTGGCTCGTGCGTACATCTTAAGGTGTACTATGCGTTGTGAGCAACGGGCAAGTGGAATCGGACCTGGGCTATGTGGTTCGGTGCGAGAAACCCGAAAAGGGGACTGGCCATTGGCATAGTCGGGAGCCTTAGACAGTGATCAGAAAGGCTAAAATGCTCACATTGTTGCCATCCCGGGGGTGGTGATGAAGATGCTGAAGTGTCAGGATTTGTCGATAATGTGCCCTAAGTGCACGGGGTGTTTGGTCGTGCGAGCCTACACCTATGGCTAGCATGTTTGTACTATATTATTTTAGCCGGGCTAATGAATTACAGGGAAGGAGCACCGTCGTCCAGAGTTAGGGCGGGGTCGTTATAATTTGGTCGGCTTTTGGCTGACCGTTGCTTTGTTTGCCACCGTGCGGTGGAATGTTGCTTGCAGGTGCTACGGAGCCGAGTACCAAATAGCGGGCTGGAGCCCATGTTGTTGTGCTAGACCTAGAAGGCCAAAGCGAATAGTTGTACTTTACTTTGTCATGTGTGGCCGGCCTGCGAGCCGATATATGGAAAACATTATTTAATTAAGTGAACCTATGCAAGGCCATAAGGTCATGTACCTTTCTGTGTGTTTGTTTTCATTCCAGTTGTAGTGGTGTTGGACATTCATGATTATTGGATACAAGTTTGGGTTCTTTCAACTGTTTAAAAAACTTCTGATAGAATGCTCTGTGTTAGGATGAGTAGTCTTAATTGGATAGTTTGGTTATTCATACGTAACCCTTCCGACTGTCCGTGGTATATGTTGTCAGGTTCCAGCTGGACCTTCTACTGTATGTCATACGACGGATGGGGGTGTTACAATTTGGTATCAGACTTCTGGTTACAGTCAGGCTTAAATGAATTCGTGGGTGAATTCGTTTAAGGGGTGGTGAGCACATGTGTGCGTCATCGTTATAACATCAAAAAGAACCCATGAATGTCCACTTAGGAATGAAAAATACACTTGTTTTGTGGAACCTGAGTGTTCTAATGATTGCTTTTAGCAATTTGTGTGTCGTCTAATCTAGGTTCTTTGCTATTATAGGCAGCTAGGAGCTGTGCTGGTCAATCGGAGCATCCGTAATCGGCAGAAAGTAGTGCACCATGGGATGTGCCTACAACACCTCCTTCAGCGGAAACCATTAGGTTGGTGGCTGAAGCAGTTTTTGCCTTGATTAATGCCCAACATGCAGGGCAAATGCATCATGCGCCTCCTGCGAATGAGCAAGAACCGGTTAGGGCGGCAGAGCCGAGAGTGGTGGAGCACTTGGTGGTGGATCAGGTAGAGCCGAGGAGGGCTACAGAGAGACAGCTCAAGCATGTAATGGGCTTTAATCCTCCTAGGTTCGATGGGGTTGGAATGTCAGCTCAAGCTGAAGATTATCTCTCTACGATAAAGAGGGTCTTGATAGGCACGTTAACAGAAGAGTGGCAGAAGACCACCATAGAGACCTTCCTTTTGGATGGTGAGGCGAGGCTATGGTGGGATGAGTTGGAGTTTCATCTCTTAGTGGGAAGGCAGCTTGCTGATGTTCCTATGGAGGAATTCTCAAGATTGTTCTTGGCCAGATATCTACCCTCTGCTCAGAAGCTTGAGATGGAAAATCAGTATCATGGGTTGACTCAGGGAGCCAGAAACGTGGACGAGTATCTCCACAAGTTTACATGGTTGGGTCAGTATGCTGGTGCTATGTTTACGGAAGAAGAGAGGAAGACCAACTGATTTAATGAAGGTCTACGCGGTGACCTATAGTTACTCCTTGCTTGGCCTAAGGCGCAGGGCTTCCTAGCCTTGGTCAATTCGGCACGGTCATTGGAAAATTTTGTGAAGAAAGTACAAGAGAAGAAGGACCTAGGGGAAAAGAAGGCAGTGTTCAAAGTGCCAAATGCAAAGTCAGGATTCCGCATATGGAGCAAGAAGTAGAAGACTTCAAACTCAGCCCCTTCGTCTGGTGCGTCGGGGGCAACCACAAGTCGAGTTCCAGGAGCTTGCTACAACTGTGGGAAGACGGGGCACTTTGCTCGTGAATGTTGGAGCGGACGTGCAAAGTCTGAGAGGAAGCCTGGAGCAACCTATGAAGAGAAAGGGAAGGCGGTGAAATCAACCGCGTCCCATCATGCTCCAACCCAGCCTAGAGTTTATAATCTTGGTCTGCAAGAGACCATGAAACAAGCTGACGTGGTGACAGGTATGAGTTAAATTATAGCAGTTTAACTTTATGTAGTTGTTACCTTTTCACACGTTAGCTTATGTTTGTTAGTGCTAGGCTTCATGTTGATTTTCGATCATCCGGCAAGAGCCCTGTTTGATACAGGAGCATCGCATTCCTTCTTGTCAGAAAGGTTCATATCGCACGTCGAGGCCCCTTCCTCGATGGCAAAAGACAGGTTGGATGTGTTGTTGCCCAATGGGTGCTCCATGCGAGCGGATAAGTTCTGTGTGGTAAAGATTCGGATTGGGGACCAGGATTTTGATTTGCGAGCGTTGGTTCTACCGTTAGTGGAGTTTGAAGTAATCTTTGGTATGGACTGACTCTCAGAGCAGCGAGCTTACATCGATTGCAATCAAAAGGAGGTTAAGTTGGGACTGCATACTGAACGAGAGACTATGTTTGCGGGCATGAAGGGGTCGGGTAAAGTTTTGATGTCGACCCTTCAAGTGATTAAGGCAGTTTGGTCTTATGCAGAGATTTTTGTCACCTTACTGCAAGCTTCAATGCCTAGGCCAAGTCTGGATAGTATCCCAGTTGTGTCCGAGTATCTTGATGTGTTGCCAGATGATCCCCTAGGAGCCCCTCCTCAGCGGGAGTTTGATTTTACCATTGAGCTGGTACCGGGTGCCAAACCGGTGTCACGCTCTCCGTATCGGATAGCGCCGCGAGAGATGGCGGAGTTGAAGGTGCAACTGCAGGAGTTGTTGGAGCAAGGGTATGTGCGTCCAAGTTCGTCGCCTTGGAGCGCACCGATTCTTTTTGTTAAGAAGAAGGATGGGAGCTTGCGACTCTGTATTGACTATCGGGAGTTGAACAAGCTTACGGAGAAGAACAAATATTCGATCCCCATGATTGACGATCTATTTGATCAATTGGTTGGGTCAATAGTATATTTGAAGTTAGATCTGAAGTCCGGTTACTACTAATTGAGGATAAGGGAAAGCGACATCCTTAAGACAGCGTTCAACACGCGGTTTGGGCATTACGAGTTCATGGTCATGCCATTTGGGCTGACCAATGCGCCATTCGTGTTTATGGATTTGATGAACAGGACGTTATGAGAATACCTGGATCATTTCGTGATAGTATTTATCGATGATATCTTGGTATACTCGCAGTGTAAGGAGGACCATTACAAGTATCTACACATGGTGTTGGAGACCTTGAGGAGGAATCAGTTGTATGCAAAGTTCTCCAAGTGTGAGTTCTGGTTATCCTCAGTAGCGTTCCTTGGTCATGTTGTTAGTGGATAAGGGATAGCGGTGGATCTGGCGAAGATAGTAGCGATACGGGAGTGGCCTGTATTGTCTTCAGTGGCGGAAGTTCGGAGCTTTCTGGGGCTTGCCGGCTACTACAGGCGCTTCGTAGAGAACTTCTCGCAGATAGCATTACCACTCACGACATTGACAAGGAAAGACCAAAAGTTTATGTGGTCGCTGGAGTGTGAGCAGACTTTTGAAGAATTGAAGAGGCGGTCGACCACAGCTCCTATTTTGCGTTCGTCGAGTGGAACCGAGGGGTTTGAGATTTATAGTGATGCTTCGGGCAGTGGTTTGGGTTGCGTTCTACTATAGCATGGGAGCGTGATAGCCTATGGTTCATGATAGTTGAAGGTTCACGAGAGGAATTATCCGATCTATAACTTAGAGTTAGCGGCCGTGATATTTGCTCTAAAGCTGTGGAGGTAAGAGCCTGAAGTACCTGCTAGATCAGAAGGATCTGAACTTGAGACAACGGAGGTGGATGGAGTTCTTGGGGGACTATACCTTCAAGATGCATTATGTACCTAAGAAAGGAAACGCGGTGGTGGATGTGTTGAACCGCAGGGCTCCTGCGCGGGCTAGTTGGTTATCGGTGCATTATGAGAGATTGGTCTGTGATTTGGAAGCATTAGAGATTTCCTGCGTCGACAAGCAGTCTAGTGCCGGGGTGAGATTGTGTTGGACAGAGGTGCAGTAT
The DNA here is from genome assembly GCA_039583875.1 of Platanthera guangdongensis. Lineage (NCBI taxonomy): Eukaryota > Viridiplantae > Streptophyta > Magnoliopsida > Asparagales > Orchidaceae > Platanthera > Platanthera guangdongensis. The sequence goes on from CM077166.1 coordinate 81,160,920, forward strand.
GACCTGGCTGATAGAGTCCGACGGGCTTTGATTTAGGATAGCAGTATGAAGCAGATCTTGGATGAATCTTTGTATGGGTCAAATTCCCAGTTTGCGGTTGAGGATGGACTACTAAGGAAGGACGGTCATCTATGCGTCCCTAGTGCGGATAATCTTCGGGAGGAGTTTATGTACGAGGCTCATCATACCAAGTACTCAATCCACCCGGGTAGCACGAAGATGTATAGAGACACGAAGAAGTTATTCTAGTGGCCAGGATTAAAGAAGGATGTAGCACTTTATGTGGCCAAGTGCCAAACTTGTGCCTTGGTGAAAGCAGAGTGCCAGAAGCCCGGAGGCTTCCTAAAGTCCTTGCCTATCCCGGAATTGATATTCGACGATATTTCTATGGATTTTGTGCATGGTTTGCCAAAGTCGCAGAGAGGAAACGACGCCATCTGGGTGGTCGTAGATAGGTTGATGAAAGTGTCGCATTTCATCCCGAATAGGAAGGAAGATCCAGTGGAAAAGTTAGCCAAACTTTATGTGGATAATATCGTACGGTTGCATGGTGTGCCGCACAGTATTGTTAGTGAACGAGATGGACGCTTCACGTCGAAGGACTAGAGGCTGGTGCATAATTTGTTAGGAACTAAGCTGAGTTTCAACACAGATTTCCACCCACAGACGGATGGTCAGACCGAGAGGGTCAACAGGACGATGGAGGACATGCTTCGCATGTGCGTCCTAGATTTCAGAAAGCATTGGGAAGATCACATGTACATGGTGGAGTTTGCATATAACAACAGCTTTCAAGCGAGTATTGGAATGACACATTTTGAGGCCTTGTATGGGAGAAGTGTCGTACGCCGTTGTCTTGGTTGGAGACAGGCAAGTCGAAGTTGTATAAATCAATCATTGAGAGCTCAAACATCAGAAATCCGTTAGATGATGAAAGATAAAGCGAAATTAAGAATTTCGGTGTTGTGTGTGCTTTATTCAAAATTATTCACTCCCACGCAAAATTTTTCTTATTGAGCCTCCGCACTAATTTGGAAGGATAATAATAAGCTAAGTTTTTGATTTGACTTCGACAAGCGTTAGTAGCACACGTGGAAGTAAGGTTGGCCTTGGCTTGAGTAGATTAGCTATTTATGGACATGCATTTATAATGGAGAGGTAATTCCCTAGTTAATAATCTTAATATTCCCTCATCTTATGGAGTTCAACTCTTAAATAATAAGTATTTATAAATATAAGGCTCATAGTTGGGATCATTCCAAGTACGTATTTGCATACTTGGGCCACATATCACTATGACCAAATTGTTTCTTCCTTTTCTTTTAATTCTCTTTTTTTTCTCTTTTTTTTTCTTGTCACAGTTGGGATCATTCCAAGTAGGCAAGTACATACTCTGGCCGCATATCACTATGTCTTATAATCTTATCATCAAAATGTTGAGTCGAACACCCATAATTGAAAAGTGCATTAAGATACAACTAGTTGGAATATAGGGAATTTAGATTCACTGGCATCTAGCAAAATGATAAGGGAGAAGCTCAAAGGATTTCACGGTTGATCAAAATGAAGTAGTCACTTAAACTCTTATCTTAGCTTGCACCATCAACTCAGTTCTTCTTACCCCTCCCAATTTTTAGACGTCAATATTAAAATATTGTCGGGGAGTATAAATGAATTAAAGAAAGTTGTGCATGATACGAACGCTTAAGAGTGCTTTACCAAAAAAATCATACTAACTTCAATTTGAAAATTCGAACTCTTACGATTCTTTAACCATACCAATTAGTTATCATTGGATCTCTAGAAAGACTTTATCATTAATTAATGTAAACATTTCGAATCATCAAAATCACGATCAATCCATACTTAAAACGTTACTATACTCTAGCAAGGTTAGTTCATATGAAAGAATTTCAAAAAATATAGTTGAAACGGAAGTACTCCCCTAGAGTTTCTCAAGTTGACCATCCGGGGAAGTTGATGTATTTCTATCCTCAAGGCCCTTGCTTGTATAAGTCCTCGTGCGACTCTCAATCTCTAACACGATGTCCTGTTGCTGGCGAGCATGCACATATATGGACAAAAAATAATAATAATAATAATAATAATGGACGGAGCTTTAACAATATTAAGGACATGATTGAATCTATCACATAAACCATTCAGCATATGTAGATCACAGATATCAATGAAATCCACAAAAATATCATATATTCCAGCATATAGACTTAGTAGCACAGTCCAAAATGTAACCCAGCAAAAAAATATGCAAAATATAGGTTTTAAAGAAAAACTGAAACTAACATATACTTAAGCATATGCAAAAGATTGTTTATACAATTGAAACAGTCGTAGGCTATAAGCATGTGACTGTTAGCCTTCATCATTATTTTCTGCTTCGTCTTCCTTTTCGTCAGTCAGTTCAGTCGGGTCAAGGATAATACCATCCATGTCCATCAGGTTCCCCTGCTCGTCAAACTGCCATTGATATTCTAACCAGGCTTCCTCAATTGGTTGTTTTGCTTCCCGTGATAAATTATCTAGACTATTCTGCATATAATCCAATTTAGATCTGAAGTAGTGGTGCTGGCATCATAGGTAGACTTTTGTATATTCAATATTACGTAGAATTTCTTCTAGTGTTGCTCCCTCTCCCCCTGGGCTTAAAACGTCTTCTGGTTTGCCGCCCGAAGAAGAAGGGGTCCCCATGATCCTCTTTATAGGCTTGCTGCTCCCGTCATCAAACTCATTCCCTACCTTGATGTTTATCTCCACGACTCGCTCAGTTATCTCCCGTCCTACATGTGTCACCAAGTCCTCCATGCTCTGTACCACCCCTACACTTCGACATAACTCGGTGATCAGCACCGGGAACCACAATTGCCTCACCTTGTTCTCCTTGATCTTCATTTTCAGATGAGTACTAATCACCTCCCCTACGTTAAACTGGTTTCCCTTCAAGATATGATATATTAGAGTTGCTCGGTCTATCGTCACATTGTTCAAGTGTCGGGTCGGCATAATGCTGGCATTAATAAATAACAACCAAACCTTAGCCTCCCTTGACAGAGATGTAGACTTAAGTGATCCTGTCGATGCATTGGACCATACAGGGTCGGGGGAGTTACATACCACTGTAGCTACTTCAGAATAGTCAATCTCATGGTTCAGACTATAGAAATCTTCTTCACATCCCAAATCATACAACCCGTTAATGGATTTCGCAGAAAAGTTGATTACCTTTCCTCTTACCATCACTGATTCATTTTCAGAAAACCTTGCATTTGAATAGAACTCATACACCCATGGGAGGATGGCTTCAGTTCGCGGGTGGCAGAGGGTTTCCCACTACAGAGCATGGATTTGCAGAGTGTAGCCTAAACTCCATGCTCTCTTTTCCATCTTAAAACCCCGCTCAAACATCACGGGTAAAGACTTTAGCATCTCAAATCGCTCCTTAGCGGACTCATTTATAAACTTTGTGGCCTTCCTTGCTACAGTCTTCCCTTTCTTTTTAGATGACATTTTCTACATTAGGGAAAAAAAGAGAAGGCTAGTCTTAGAAAGGGGAAATTTCCACCTTCTACTATTCTAATTTTGGAATAAAATGCAGAGGGAGGTGCGCAATCTCTTACTGAGTCTGGAGTCATAGGGTTGCAGGCTATCGGGCAGAAGCGTTGCTTGTAGCTTCTTCTCAAATCTTGTCGATGTGTCTTCAGGCGGACCTTCTTATCGATTCGCCGCCCTTCCGCCGCATATCAAGCGTCAGCCCGTCAGGAGTCTTCTGCTTGGCAAGGATCGGCGTATTCCTCTTACAATCGTGATATTATGGTTTAGGGAAAGAGGAGAGCGTCGTTTCAATGGCCTACTCCTCCTTTGAATAAAGGGCAGACCGGCTCATTTAAACCCGCGCCACCGGTTCATTTAAAACCCGCGCATGAAAAGGCGGGCTGCTACCGCTAAACCGGCGCCTCTAATAACGCCTAACCCCCTTTCTGAATCCCGAAAAAAAAAGGTTGCAACAATTTATTTTCTGATCGTTGCAACACCCGCACCGTTCCAGTTTTACCTTGCAAACCCGACACTCAGCTAGCCTACTCCTCCTGAGTATATATATATATATATATATATATATATATATATATATATATATATATATATATATATATATATATATATTCTTTTTTTTCTCTACACGTTGCAATTTCCAGAACTGCACTCTTGAACTTTCTCCTCTCGTGATTTCTCTCAACTTCATGACACTCAACGCGAAGAACTAACTGAAACAGAATTAGCTTAAGATTTTAAAAAAAATGGATATAAAACGGTGGGTTGCCTCCCACCTAGCGCCTAATTTCCAGTCCCGGCAGGACTTCCTTTTCACTTAGTTTTCAAAAATAAATGAGGATTTCTTTAAATCCTCGTTGTTACTCATATAAATTTTTAGTCTTTGACCATTAACTTTGAACTCTGATCCATTTTCTTCATTGTAAATTGTTACTGCTCCATAAGGGTGAACTTCCTTGACCAAAAATGGTCCTGACCATCTAGATTTCAGTTTACCCGGGAACAATCTCTATCTTGAGTTGTATAATAAAACCAATTGCCCAGGTTTAAAATCCTTCTTCCTTAATTTTGAGTCATGTCATATTTTAGTTCTCTCTTTATAAATTTCAGAATTGTCATAGGCATTCATCCGAATTTCATCGAGTTCATTTAGTTGAAAAAGTCTTTGCTTACCGACATTTTGAAAATCGAAGTTCAGTTTTTTAACCGCCCAATATGCCTTGTGCTCTAGCTCTACGGGTAAACGACAAGTTTTTCCATAAATTAATTTATATGGAGTCAATCCTAGAGGTGTTTTGTATGCTGTTCTATATGCCCAAAGAGCATCATTGAGTTTATGAGCCCAATCTTTTCTATTGGTGTTTACTATTTTCTCCAAGATTGTTTTAATTTCTCTATTAGACACCTCAGCCAATCCATTGGTTTGTGGATGATATGTCAGAGCAATCTTATGGTTCACACCATATTTCTTCAACAATGATTTAAATTGCCAGTTGCAGAAATGTGACCCTCCATCACTGATGATGGCCCTAGGAGTACCAAATGTACAACCCCGTGTCCGGCGAGCAAGGTCACCAGGGCCTAGGCAGATTGGGCTGAGGACAATGGGCGAGCTCGGCAGTAAAGGGTGGCGAGCCCGAGCTCGGCATCCGTCGACCAGAGATCGACGATCGGCGACCCCGAGCTCGGCATTCGCCGAGCGAGACACAACTCGCGTCCTCGCAATGGAGCTCGGCAGCCGCAGGCGAGCAGAACATGCCGAGGTGGTCAAAGCGTCCCAGCTCTCCTGGACGTATGAGGTACTTTTTACTGTTTTGCCCCCGCTGGTCTGCCCATAACCCTTCAAAACAACGGAGTTTGGCTGTTGGCAGACCCAACCAAGGATTTCCTGGTAATTTCAGGTCAGTTCTTTTGGTTATTGGCAGTCCAGATTTCAAAAACTATAAATAGGACCCAAGGGGTACCGCAGAAAGCAGGTTCTTCCCTGTGCTCTCCTGCTCCAATCTTCAAGTGTTTTTTGAGGGTACCTTAGCTCGGCTTTTGTCTAAGGAGGGGAAGCGCTTTGAGATCTTCTGGGTTTGTGGTGGGACCTCCCCCGCCGAGGCCTTGGGTCTGTGTCACCTCGTCTTCTTTGTTGTTTTGCTTACAGGATCAAAGTAGGCGCGAGACCACCCCTTCCCCAAGGGCGAACTCCACGAGAGATCGAGGAATCGGTTTCAACATTTTGGTGCGGTGAGCGTGGACTGTGGTCAGTGCAAAAAAGCTCCAGCGAGTTCAATGACAGGAGGACAAGGATCTGAAAGGCAGAACTCGCCTCCCCCCCCCCCCCCCCGCCTCTCGCAATGGTGGGGATGTTGAAAGACTTCAGGAACGAGGTGTTGGGCCTCGTCAAGTTCGCACTCGGCGTGCGGGCCGAGTGCTCGACTCTGGTAGCCCAGATCGCGGCCGCCCCCTCTTTGGGCGAGGATGCTCCCGGCAGGCGAGCTGGGAAAGAGGTGGCCGAGGAAGGCCGGGGGTGCGAGCTCCCCGGGCGCGAGCTCTTCCCCGGCTCGGCAGGCCGAGGCTGGTTCGGCGAGCTGGGCTCGCGAGACTCGCCAGCTCGCCCAGTGGGGGGAGGCAGTCCTTTCAGCGAGCTGGTCTCCTCAGCTCCAGTCCCAGATGGGTTCAGGGAACCCGAGATGTCTTACTACACCGGGAAGGGAGACCCGTTCTAGCATGTCCAATGGTTCGAGGATGTGGTCTCCATCCGTTAGATGTCGGACGGATTCAAATGCCGACTCTTCGCCATCACCCTCCGGGAGAAGGCAAAGGAGTGGTTCCACCAGCTCCCGGCCAGCTGCATCTACTGCTTCGAGGACCTGCGCCAAGGGTTCATGCTGAGATTCACCACCTCGAAGAGGAGGAAGAAGGAGTCCGAGTCTTTGTTCCACATTAAGCAGGGAGTGAACGAGACGTTGAGAAGCTACGTGGACCGATTTCAGGAGGAAGTTACTCAGGTCCAGGAGATGCTGGGCCATAGTCTGATGATGGCCTTTACTCTGGGCATGCAGTAAGGTTTCTTCCGAATGGAGCTGAAGAGAGTTCCCCCCCCCCCCTCTCCTACGAGGAGTTGATGGAGAGGGCGGCAAGAGACGTCGACGGGGAGGCGTCGAACCCGGAGTTTGCAAGGAAGCTGGCCAGGTGGGCCACGGAGGAAGAGAAGGAGTCGAAAGGAGGGAGAGGACAGGAGGAGAGGAGAGGAGAGCCCAGGCAGATGGAGCAGAGGCAGCTCCAAGGGCAGCAGGAGCCGAGGTGGGGGCGTCAGGAGCCCGACCGACGGCTAGGATGGAGACCTGAGTGCCAGGGACAGGGGCCACAGAGAGGGTACTACGGAAGGGATCACTACCAAGGGAGGCAAGATCAGTTCCACCCCCCCGAGCTGGAGGCAGGGCCAGAGGCCCCGGCTCCCAGATCAGGAGGAGGCCATGGCCATAGCCTTAGGAGTAAGGAGGGGGGCATGGAGGAGGAGGAGAAGAGAGGTCAGGGTGGAGCTGCCCTACTGCGACTTCCATCAGGAAGAGGGGCATGCCACGGCCACCTATCCGGAGTTCCTCGAAATGAGGGGGAATAGGGAGCAACGGCATCAGCAGCAAGGAGGACGGCAAGAAGTGAGGATCGAGGAGGTCCTGCCTCGGGCGAAGGAGGATCGGTGTGAAGACCGGGTGGATGTTGGAACCCGAGGGGGGATCGGAGTGATCCACGGGGGAGTAGGGGTCGAGGCCTCCCTCAAGGCAAGCCTCCACACCATGTACCGGCGAAGCATCTCCTCCACATCCAAACCCCACCCCTAGAGGAGAGGATTACTTTCTCCAGGAGCGATATGCTGGACCACGAGGACCCATTCTGCGATGCGCTGGTCATTAAGGCAGCCATCGAGAACTTCACCGTCTCTCGGATCCTCGTGGACAACGGGAGTTCCGTCAACGTCGTCTTCAAAAAGGAGTTTGACGCAATGAAACTGGAGGCTAAGAGGGTGCTGGCCTCAGACGGGCCCTTGTTCGGGTTCTCAGGAGAAAGGAAGGAAGTAGAGGGAGGAGTTGGTCTCCATGTCACCTTGGGGGGGCAGTCAAGAAACTGCAAGTTCATCATTGTGGACGCCCCCAGCAGCTACAGCGCCATCTTCGGGAGGCCCCTTATCAGCGCCTTCCGCTGCATCCCCTCATCTTTCCATCAGTGCTTGAAGTTCAACGCTGAGGGGGTCCAGGTAAGGGTCAGGGGGGACCCAAAGGTGGCGCGGGAGTATTATGTCACTGCGGTGAACACCATATCCTGGAAGGAGGGAGCCGAGGAGATGGGGCGAAGGATGGAGGAAGTCGAGCAGGAAGCAGGAGGGGAGGAGATGGAAGTGAAAGACTGCGCAGAGGAGGCGGCAGGAGGAGATCTGGAGGAGGTGGATGAAGTGAGGGCTGTGGGAGGAGAGATGGAGGTAGAGGTCCCCGTTCCGGAGGAAGGGGATGCCGAGGGATGGGGGGAGCAATCCAGGCTGGAGGCAGCAGAGGAAGTGGTGGAGCTGAAGGTGCTCACCCGAGGAGGCAGGATGGAGAAGATCCGCGTCAGCGGGGGGATGACACCGGAGGACCAAGGAAGGATGCTGGAGTGCATCCATAAGAACGTGGACATCTTCGCTTGGAACGCCGCGGAGATGTCGGGGGTTGACGCGGATGTGGCCTGCCACCGCCTCAACCTGGACCCGGGAACACGCCCCGTTCAGCAGAAGAAGAGGTCCACTGCGGACAAGCTGGCGGAGCCCATCAGGGAGGAGGTGGCGAAACTCCTGAAGGCCGGCTTCGTGTCTGAGATTCAGTACCCCGGCTGGGTCTCCAACGTAGTTATGGTCAAAAAAGGAGACGGCCGATGGAGGATGTGTATCGATTTTTCCTTACTTAATAAAGCTTGTCCTAAGGACTGTTATCCTTTGCCTCGAATCGACGCGCTGGTTGACTCAGCCGTCGGTTATTATGTAATGAGTTTTTTTGATGCTTTTTCAGGTTATCATCAGATCAGGATGCACCCCCCAGACACCAAGGATGTCTCGTTCATCACAGGGGATGGATGCTACTGCTACAAGATGATGCCCTTTGGGCTGAAGAATGCTGGGGCAACCTACCAGAAAATGATGGATAGGGTCTTCAAGGAGCAAAGGGGGAGGAATTTGGAGGTGTATGTAGATGACCTCATGATCAAAAGCCAAGATGTGGACTCCCACCTCCGGGAACTGGAGGAGACCTTCGCCACCCTGAGAAAGTACAAGACGCGATTGAATCCCCTGAAATGTGTCTTCGGGGCCAGCAGGGGAAAGTTTTTGGGTCACCTCCTCACCCTCGCGGGGGTCGAGCCGAATCCAGATAAAGTCAGGGCTATCTTGGAACTAGGGTCCCCGCGGAATGCAAAGGAAGTCCAACGGCTGACGGGGAAGCTAGCAGGGCTGAGCCGTTTCCTTTCTCGGGCAGGGGAGAAGTGCTCCCCCTTCTTCAAAACACTAAGGGGAGGTCAGAGGTTTGAATGGACCAAGGAGTGCGAGGAGGCATTCCAGGCCCTCAAAGTGCAGTTGACACAGGCTCCGCTGCTCCAAGGGCCGAAGGAGGGGGAGGACCTGTTCCTATATCTAGGGGTCAGGGCGGAGGCCTTGAGCTCCGTCTTGGTTCGTGAAGAAGGGAAGAGGCAGCTCCCTATTTATTACGTTAGCCGGGTCCTGAATGAAAGAGAACGGTTGTCTACCTAAATCACCTAGAGGGGGGTGAATAGGTGATTTGTGGGTCTTTTTGCGGAATAAAAAATAATTAGAGCACGGCATAGAACTATTCTACCAACATCACAGACGACACAAGATTTATAGTGGTTCCCCAACCTTGGGTACATCCACTTTCCCTCACCGATCTAGCAATCAACTAGACTCGGCTACTCCACTATCTCGGATCAAAAATCGATCCTACCCTCGGAACAAAGTTCCTACAAACTCGATCCAAACAAAAGGATCTACATCTTCGGAAGATAGCACTTCCTACAAACTCGGAGTGAAAAACTCCTACACTCGGGGAAGATTTCTCCTACAAGATTAATAAAGTGTTTACAAGAATACAAACAGTAAATCACTCAGATCTGAAAGAAACGGCCAGGATCTTCTTCTTTTCAACTTTGTAGTACTTTCAGAAATCGGTGAAGAAGTTCTCGGCCTCGATCTGGATCTACTCGCTTTTACAGAAATCGCGAGAGAATATGATCAGTGAAGTCGATCTCGATCTGTAACTTTTCTTCAGAATAATCCTCTGAATGTAGAAGCTTTGGCCGAAGAAGAAGGCGACGGCGGCGGCTTCCGTTTTGCGAAAGTCAGAGAGGAGGCGGCTGAAGAATATTTCTCGAAAAAGAAATTACAAGAAAGCTTTGAGAATGCTTAGGGTTTGTCATTTTCTGATAAGACCTTATATAGGAGAGACTAACGGTCATAATCGGTCATAATGATGTACACGTGGACCAATCATGTCGCGTGATTTGAAAAAATCTCGTCAGAAAAAGGACTTAGAAAAATTTCGGAAAGATTCAACCAACTACACGAGTAAGTCAATAACTACACGAGTAGTTGAATAACTACTCGAGTATATTATGAAGAACATACTCGGGTATAAATATAAAGACTACTCGAGTATATAGAGATCAACTACTCGAGTAAGCAGACAGAGCTACTCGAGTATGTGTAGAGACCTACTCGAGTATATAGAGGATCTACTCGAGTACTGGAAGAGCTACTCGAGTATATTACATAACCTACTCGAGTACAAGAAGTACTTCTCGAGTGGAATACTTAGAAAAATTCTGAAGAGGACTGCTGGCAACTACTCGAGTAGTTGAACTAACTACTCGAGAGGAAGTAATCTACTCGAGTAGGTGCAAGTTCTACTCGAGTAAAAGACTTAGAAAAATTCTGGAGTAGGGGAATATCAAGGTACATGAGTAACATATGATCTACTCGAGTAGGTATAATGAACTACTCGAGTATATTTCTATCTACTCGAGTAAGTGAGTATACTTACTCGAGTATATGAGTATACTTACTCGAGTATATGACTTAGAGAAATTTAGATGAGAAAACCCTATAGTACTCGAGTATAAAGAGTAATCTACTCGAGTATATAAGCATGCTACTCGAGTATATGACTTTGTCTACTCGAGTAGGTAACTTAGCTACTCGACTATATGACTTTGTCTACTCGAGTACAAGGTTCCTTTACTCGAGTAAATGATACTCAGACTACTCGAGTAGGTGAAAGCTCTACTCGAGTAAAATACTTAGAAATTTTATGATGTTGGAAAAACTGATTCTTCTAGAGTAGCCAACTTCAAATTTCTTTCCCATGGTCCAATAGCTTGAATATGAAGTGTATCCCAATAGAGAGACCACACATGAGTCAACACCTTGGAATATGCAATGAGGGATTACATTGCACAGTTCCTGTGTTTGAAGACCCACTGTGGACTGACAATGGTCTACACTTCCAATGAAATTCCTGCGCACATATAACTCAAACCAAGCATCAGATACAACTTAATTCATCTTAGTTCCCGGGTGACTTCATCAAATCTGGGTTCATGTGGATGAAATACCGAACAATCTCCCCCTATTTGTTGAAGTCAGAACCGTTTACACTAAGGTAAATTATGGACATAAAAGAAACTAAGTAGAAAAAATATGAGCAGGTAAGCAAAGGATAATGAAAAAGATAATTAGACAGTAATGAAGAATTGTATATATCTATGAGTTTCCAAAAACATCAAGTATATAACTTGTCATTTCAATCTCCCATCATCGTTTAGGTTTAGGCTTGAGAGTGCTGCTTATCCATCTTTTCCTGCTGTCTTCTTAGATAGCTGAATGGCTTTGGGAAGTATTTAGGAGGCCTTGGAGGAGTAGCAGGGTTATTTCTCTCAAATTCTCTATCATGGATCTTCCTTTTCAGCATAGACTTCTCATATAAATCCCATTCCTGGGAACTGTAGTGCATGTTTTTGTTCTCATTGTGATCCATGACCAGCCTGAGTGTGTCCAAGATGAGAGACTTTGAGGTTGGAGACCAGGCTTCAGCATGTTCAGGGGCCTTAGAAGGAGCTATCCTGCTAGCAGAGGGACCTTCACCATATTTCCTTTTCTTCTTGTGGATTCTGATCTCTGGAGGGGCTTGAAGGAATATATCAGCAGGATCGTCTTCTTCCCAGCCTGGAACATAAGTGTCTGGAGGAGCAACTGAGTCTCCAGGCCTGGGAGAGAAGGTAGGTTGTTGAGGAATAGCTGGGGCAGGAACATCTGTGGCTAGAGGATTGAGATGATGGGGAATGATGTTTGGGTCAACTGCAAGATCTGGCAAGATCTGATTGTGCATCCATACAGCAGTGTCATATGTGTGAAATTTGACACTCTATATCTGGGCAAGCACATCATCATGAATGGTCTTCACATGAGCTTCCCATTCAACTGTCTTCTGAGCAGTAGATTTTTCTACCTGTTCTTTATGTTCTTTTATCAAACCCTCCCCCTTTCTGATTTCAACAGATAGTTTCTCTATGGTGTCATCTTTGAAAGTGCCAACTTCTTCACAGATAGTCATCTTGTTGGCTTCAGTCCTCTTGTCTAGTTCTATCTGATTGTTTGTCAAGGTGATACCTTGTTCCATAACATTGCCCATACTAGTGATAGTATGGTCAAGAGCTTTACCACCAAGTTGGAACAGGTACTTTAGCTTGTCAGTGTTATGCTGAATTTCAGCAAAACCTCTGCTCATCTCAGTCTCAAGAGCAGTGACCTTGTCAGTGACCACCTTTAGAGAGGTGTCAAAATGATGTCTTTGTTCTTGAAGAAGAATGGCAATACTTTGCAGCAGATCTGAGGAGGAGGAAACTGTAGCAGAAGCTGAGGGAGCAGCAGTAGGGATAGGAGCTACCCAAGGAGCTATTTCTTCAATTAGCACTGAGCTGAGAGCTCTGGTGGTAGGAATGACAGCATCCAATTCTTCTGTATCATGGGGGATGGAGAAATCGAGGTTTCTGAGAGGAGCCTCAGCTGGTTCAGGAGAAGGCTCATCAGAAATAAAAATGGTGTCTGGCTTATCTGCTGGAGGAGTTGGAGAAGGTGTTGGAGTTCTGGCTGGAGAATGGGCAGGAGACTGTACTGGAGAGAATTCCTTGTGATGGTCAGTGGTTGGAGCTGGAGGAGATAGAGGAGGAGGAGGAGGCACATCTTCAGAAAGCTCTGCAATCATGGTATCTATAGCAGCAGTTGTGGACAGAAGAGTGTCTTGAGGTACTTGATCTGAGGAAGTGGCTGGACTCTTTGGAGTACGAGGTAGGGATGGAATCTCTGGCTGAGGAGAGGGCTGCCTGACTGGGCTAGATGGAGCAGGCTCCCCCTCACTTGGTGCACCAGAGGAGCTGGCCACACGATGAGGAGAGGGAGATGGAGTCCTGTCCTCTGCAGCTGGAACGTCTGGAATGTCTGAAGCCTTTGCAGCCTGGGCAGAATTCTTGAGCTTGAGATCCCATCTCTGAATTGAGGAGATAGAGACCTTCTTCATATGGTGAAGTGGAGTCCCTTTGGAGAGATTGAAGACTTCAGGATTTGTTTCATGAAGGAGCAGAGATATAATTCTTGCGTAGTTGGGGGATTTCATGCTGTCCTTGATTTTGTCCAAAATCAGCATACCAAATTGGTATTTCTTGCGGCAGACAATGGCTTGCATTATATCGAAGAAGTATGAGGGAATGTCTCAGATGGAGTGAGTCTTGCACAGTAAAATGTTTCCAATAACATCAACCAAGAATTTGCCTTCTGCATTCATATCTGACCTTTTGAAGTATTGAGCATCAGTGGAAAAACCACATAAAAGGGTTGTCCTGTCGGAATCCTCAGCAACTAGGTGATCTTCTTCATCAACAATCGGTAAACGGAGAAGTTGAGAGACAGAGGTCTTGGTGAACTTTAGTTTCAAACCCTTTACTGTAGATTTTAGGACTTTGCCATTTCGTCGAACCTTGAGATTTGAGAAGAATTCTGCAACTTCGGGGAAGAGAACGCGACAGGGTTCTTGGAGGATGAAGGAGAGGCCGGCGGTGTCGAGGAGGATGAGGAGGTTGCGGAAATCATCGGAGAGCTCTGCGACACCCTCGGTGACTAGTTCGGAGCCGACGCCAATCTTCTGAGAAGTCGCCATGGAAGCGAATGCCTGGAGGAAATTAGAGAGAGCTCTGCAACTGCGGCGGAGGAGAGAAGTCGAATCGGCAGGGCAGGTGAAGAGACAGAGGGTACTCGAGAGATAGAAATGATGTCGAGTAGGTTTAATGTTTCGGAATTTCGTATATATATAACTCTTGAATTACCGCTAATTAATTTAAAGAAGGAGGCGGCATATGGCCTTGGGTGGCGAATAGAGCAATTTTCAAATTCTGGGAAATTGGACACGAGAGAGAGATAGACTACTCGAGTAGGTAAAGGAGCTACTCGAGTAGGCCGTCAGGAGGTACTCGAGTAGGTCTGCAGAGACTACTCGAGTGGCTAGATGACTTACTCGAGTAGGTCTACAGGAGTTACTCGAGTAGGAGGCGAAAACTTACTCGAGTAGATAGGGACTTACTCGAGTAGGTAAGTGACTTACTCGAGTAGGTCTTTAGATACTCAAGTAGGCACATCCGCATACTCGAGTAGGTCAGTATACATACTCGAGTAGGTTCATTCTTATACTCGAGTAGGTAGAGAAGAGTACTCGAGTATGTCTCATGCTTCTCGAGTTGAATTTTGAAAAAGTTGAGACAGAGTTGATTTTGACTAACCCCTTTGCAATTTCTTGCTTCTTAGCCATCCAGCCTTCTTTAGTCCTCTTTGTTGAGCATCTCAAGCTCTGTCTTGAAGAATGAGAACTTGGTCTCGTCCAGCGGCTTTGTGAAGATATCTGCAACTTGCCTATCTGTAGGCACATATTGGAGATCTATGTCTCCATGCTCCACATATTCCCGGATGAAGTGATACCTTAGCTCGATATGCTTTGTCCGGCTGTGGGAGACTGGATTGTTGGCTATTGCAATTGCGCTGGAGGAGTCACAGTACAAGGGAATATCCTTGAACTGCAGGTTGTAGTCCTCGAACTGATTCTTTATCCATAGCAACTGTGTGCAACAGCTGCCTACAGAGATATACTCTGACTCAGCCGTTGAGATTGCGACACAGTTCTGCTTCTTGCTACTCCAGGAGATTAGCCTTCTTCCGAAGAATTGGCAAGTCCCTGAGGTGCTTTTCCGGTCGTCTTTGCTACCTGCAAAATCTGCATCTGAAAATCCAATTAGTTCGCTGTCATTACTTCTTGGGTACCATAAGCCAAGATTTGGTGTGCCTTTAAGGTATCTCAGGATCCGCTTTACAGCAGCGTAATGAGATTCCTTAGAGTTCACCTGAAATCTAGCACAAACACATGTTGAGAACATTATGTCAGGCCTACTGGCAGTAAGGTAGAGCAAGGATCCAATTATGCTTCTGTACTTGGTTTCATCAAAAGGTTTCCCTTTTTCATCCTTGTCCAGAGACATAGTTGAGCCCATTGGAGTCCTCATAGAGGTTGCGTTCTCCATTCCGAATTTCTTAATTAGCTCTTTGGTGAATTTGGTCTGTGAGATGAAAATTCCATCTTCAGATTGTTTCACTTAAAGCCCTAAGAAATACTTCAGCTCGCCCATACTGCTCATTTCAAACTTCCCTTGCATAAGTTTTGAGAACTTTTTGCAGAGGTTGTTATCTGTAGAGCCAAAGATAATGTCGTCGTCATAGATTTGCACTAGCAAAATCTTGCCTTTTATTTCCCTAAGAAATAATGTCTTGTCTATCTTTCCCCTTGTGAACTTGTTCTCAAGTAGAAAGGTAGACAGCGTTTCATACCAAGCTCTAGGAGCTTGTTTCAGACCATATAGTGCCTTGTGCAGAAAATAGACATGATCGGGAAAGTTAGGATCAACGAAACCTGGAGGTTGTTCCACATACACTTCCTCCTTTAAGTTACCATTCAGGAAGGCCGACTTCACGTCCATCTGATAGACAGTGAAGCCTTTGAAGGCAGCATATGCTAGGAACAACCTTATTGCCTACAGCCTCGCCACTGGAGCATATGTCTGGTCGAAGTCGATTCCTTCTTCTTGACGATAGCCTTTAGCGATGAGTCTGGCCTTATTCTTTATGATAGTTTCGTCTTCATCCATCTTGTTCCTGTAGACCCATTTTATTCCAATGATGTTCTTTCTTTTGGGTCATGGAACCAGCATCCACACATTGCAGCGCTTGAACTGATTTAGATCTTCTTCCATTGTCATTATCCATGATGCGTCTGAGTTTGCTTCCTCAAATTTCTTTGGTTCAACCTGTGAGAGAAAACTCAAATGAAGATTCTCATTAGTTGTACCTCTCCGAGTTCTGACACCATCCCGGGGATTTCCTATGATCTGGTCCATGGGGTGATCCTTCAGATGTCTGAGCTCTAGAGTTCTTGCATCTGGATTATCTTCAAGCACCGGAGTGATTTCTTCATCCTGGATGACTTCTTCATTTTGATTATCAGCCTCTCCAATAGGAGTGGGAGTGGTGATCTTAATGAACTTCTCATTTTTTTCTTCGGACGGATCATGCAAGCTAGTTTCTTTCATCTTTTCACCTGCAACTTCAGTGAGCACACTAGACGGATTGCTTTGCAGCAAGCTCGTCTCATCAAATACAACATGTATTGATTCTTCCACCCCCAGGATTTTTCTATTAAATATCCTATATGCCTTACTATGGCTACTATATCCTACAAAAATACCTTCAAAGCTCTTTTCGCTGAACTTGGTGGTATGATACTTACCATTGTTAAGTATGAAGCATTTACAGCCAAAGATTCTAAAGTATGAGACTGTTGGTTTCCTGCCTTTCAGAAGTTCGTAAGGTGTCTTATTGTGGTCTTTTTTTATGAGTGCTCGATTTTGCACGTGACATGCAGTGTTGACGGCCTCAGCCCAGAAGTACTCCGGTAGTGAAGCATCACTCAACATGGTCCTGCAGGCCTCTATGAGTGATATGTTCCTTCTCTCAGCCACTCCATTCTGTTGTGGAGTACGAGGAGAGGAGAACTCATGAAAGATACCTAAGCTTTCACAGAATTCTGTCATGGCCCTAGATTTGAACTCTGTTCCGTTGTCACTTCTGATTTTGACTATGGAGCAGTTGTATTCATTCTGGACTTGCCTGATAAAATTAGTAAAGATGTCGAAGGTATCTGACTTTTGTTTCAGAAAGAACACCCAAGCAAAGCGCGATTAGTCATCAACAATTACCAATATATAGTCCTTACCTCCCAAGCTTCTAATTTGCAGTGGACCAAACAAGTCCATGTGCAGTAGATGGAGACATCTGTTAGAGTCTTTGCCAATAATGCTTTTAAAGGTAGCCCTTATTTGCTTGACTTTTACGCATGCATGACAAGGTCTGTCTTTGACGCATTTGACATTCGGGGCATCACGTACCAAGTTCATTGAAAATAGTTTATTAATAGTTTTGAAATTAATATGTGCTAGTCACTTGTGTCATTGGTCACCAAGAGATGCACTATCTTTTGCTAAAAGACACACTGGTGTAGAGAAATCGATACAAATGAAATTTAAACAAAAAATATTCCTGCTTCGAGTGCCGGATAGAATCGTTTCCATATTGTCAACGGATTTTATTAGGCACTTATCAGCATGAAATTCAACTATGTATCCTTTATCGCAGAGTTAGCTTATGCTTATGAGATTGTGTTCCAATCCTTCTACATAAGCCACATCCGAGAAGTATGCATTTCCGTTAGTAATCATACCATAGCCTCTAGTAATTCCATGGTCTGAACCTCCAAAGATGACCTTTGGTCCGTTCACGACTGGAGTAAAGTTCTGAATGAAGATTCTAGTCCCGGTCATATGCCGAGAGCATCCGCTGTCCAAGTACCAGATGGGCGTTTTGTTGGCCTTTGGACATCCCTGCAATCATAATAAATTTGCCTTAGGAACCCAAACACGTTTGGGTTCTTGGTCTCGGGTTAGAGTGCTTCCCCTACGAGTGTTAGCACTATGAGCGGTCTTTCTCATGTTGCTGACATGAGGGGTTGCAACATTTCTGGAATTGAACCAGCAATCTATGGTGAAGTGACCAACCTTGCCACAGCACCAACAGTCAAATCTGTTGTACCTTTGCCTCAAGATCTCCTGCTTGACCTTTTGGAACTTTGGTCTAGCAGGGGTTGCATTCTTGGAGGAAGATGCCTCATGATGATGGCAATCACATGGCTTCTTCTCCTTTATGGGCTTCTCTACAACAGGCTTTGTCTTTGGTGTATTCTTGAAGTTATGCCCATGATTGAAAGGGCCATAGCTCTGAAGAACAACTTTTTCATAAGGTGCCTTAAAGACACTTTCGCCAAAGTTTCGGGGTCGAGCCCATCCTTGATAGCGGGACTTTGGCTCTACATAAGTAGGCCTAGCAAAGTGCTCGTATGATGAGTCAAAATCAAACTCATTTGTTGGAAAGATGACCTTTCTGAATGTGGTTTGATTTTGAGGGGCTTTTCCCTTTTCTTCGGCTGAGGCCTTTTTGGCGGCCTTATTTTTCCGTTGATTCTTGTTTCTCCTAGAGGATTTACTAGGAGCTTCTTCATGGCCTAGTCCAGCTCCCTTGGCCTTTGATGAGAATTCAGCAACGAATGGAAGAAATGTTTTGGGCTTCGAGAAACTCTCAACAAGTTTCCTTTCAGGCGCAAGTTCGGCTTCCAATCCTTTGATGATCTTCTCCTTCAGGTCAAGGTGCTCAAGAGCCTTGTTGTATTCTTCAATAGCTTTATTGAAGTTTTCTTCGAGGGAGTTAGTCTTTGCGACTTTCTCTCTCAAGTTGCTCTCTTCGGCTTTTAGAGATTTGATCTCTTTAGCCTGAGTCTTCATGACTCGACGACATTTGTCGTAAGCCATGATTAACTCCTTGTACTGGGCCATTAGTTCTGACTCATCGTCAGAAGAGCTACCCTCGCAATCATGTTCAGAGACTTCAGAATCTGAAAGAGGGGTATGAGAGTTTACCTTCCCAGTGAACTGGGGCTCTTGTTCATCATCTGTTTGAGCAATTAGCCCAAAGTAAGCTTCTTCTTCTTCGCTTGACTCAGATGAGTCGGAGTCGCTAAGAGTATTGCTCTTTTTGGCTATGAGGCTCTTCTCCTTCCTCTTCTTGTTGTATGAGGATTTCTTTTCTTCTCTTCTATCACCCTTGTTGATGCACGAAAACGGACAGGGAGTCGGGCACCACCAGCTAACGGTTCGAACATCGGGGAATAGGGGAGGAAAGGAGAAGACTGTCGACCAATCGGTTACTAGCGGTCGCGGCTAAAGGACCGGAAAAGGGGGGGCCGCTGGCAGCGGATAACAGCAGAGTTCGCCCGCCGCGGCTTAAATGCCACTCTTGCGGCGGGCTTTCCTTTACTTAAAAATGAGAAACAGTTACACGAAAGGGAAAAGAGGAAGCCGGCCGGACTACAAGCCGCAATACACTAGACTTGAGACCGCAGCTCTTAACAGGTGAGCTCCTGGATCCCAGTCAGCGTGTCTTGGGGAGTGCACCCACCCCCTATTTATAGGCTCGGGGGCCTGCCCAAACGGGCAGGGCTAAAGTTACCGGCTGCCCGGGGTACAGGAGAACCGGGCAGAGGTGAGGGGAAGCAAAAGAGAAAGAAACAAGAAAGGAGGGAAGCCGCGCGGCCTGGCGGATTCCTCCTGGCGAACTGACGGCTGGGTCCTTGGGCCTTGTCACTGAGCAGGGTCGGCGTTGGCAGCGGCCTGACATGGAGACCGCCCGGCTTGGGAGGCTTGGCGGCTTGAATACGCAGACCGCCCGGTCTGGAAAGCTGCGCGGACAGGTCGCGGATTCCGGGCTTATCATAATCCCCGCACATTTTTAAGTTTCCAAGAAACTTCGAAAATGTAGAACTAAGCCGGAGACCGCGACTGCTTCATCGTCGTCTATAAAATCCCCTGACCCTTGACATTCCTCAGGATTCCTGCCAAGCCACGGGTCGTTACTCGCCACTTGCGGTCAGAATTTTGCAAGTCGGCACGATTTCTCTGAAGATGGATGTAATGTCATCAATGTTAGCCCACAACAAGAAACCGCCAGAAACGAAGCAGAGCCGGAGCCAGAACTCGGATGATTCTGCCCGTCAGACTGCCAAGAAGATTGGGAAGCCGGAGACATCAGCGGCTTCTGGACCTGAAAAGAGGCCGACAGAGATCGTCGGCGGACCATCGCAGGCCGCAGTAGATCCCATAGCGGTTTCGAAGGCTGCTCCACCACAAACCGGAATTGCCAAATCCTTCGACCTGACTTTCTCTCCATCAGGAGAACCACTCCTAAAAATCGGTGGGACGGAGGAGAAGAGTGTTGAATCTGGGAAACCGTCCGAATTGCAGGACAAGGTCGACGTAATCGTTGTGGATGACAACGAGCCGGAGAAGGCGCAGGAACCTGAGCGGACTTTGGTTGAACAGCGCAAGCGGACTGAAAAGGTGTTCGGCTCCCTGAAACAGCGGAAAGAAAGGAGCGAAACCCTTGAAGAAAGGATGAAGAGGAAGATGAGGAAGTTGCACGCCAGAAACCGGAACATTTCCGAAAAGACCGGCGCGGACAGTCTGCAACACAGGCCGCACGAGAAGGAGGTAACTGAGAACCCGCCCACACCGGATTACAAGCCGAGCGAACTAGAGGGTACACCTGCGGTTAGCGATTCGCTGAGCGAGCTCCTGAAGGGCATGGAGACTCTCCAGCAGCAAGACGCGCTATTGTCGACACCAGCGGCCTCTGAGGAGGTTGACCGCCCCGACATCCAGGTTATTGGGGAGAAGCCTGGCGAACCGGCTTTCGCGGCTTCTGAAGGAGCCGAGAAACTGAAGCTTCGCGAGAAGATGGAGGAGATGAAGAAGCTGATCACCGATAAGCCGGTGGTGACCGCACTTCCATTGCTGCAAGGTAAACACCGGGACGTTAGGCGAGTTATTAAATTCTACAAGTCGCGGTCAAGGAAGAAGGGGGCGAATATTATATTAAATCCGCCGGCCAGCTTTTTCCTGACCACGGCTCAACTGAAAAGCCGAGCTAAGGAAACCGAGCGGCTATGGAAAGAAAAGCTGAAGAGGATAGATCCTGAGCTGCTCAGGCGGCCAGTGATTAAAATCCATACCGCGGCCTCTGGAGGAGATAAACATCAAACCGGCGGTCTTATCCTACCGATTTTCTTGCTAGAATATCGCAACAATCCGGCTGAACCTGACTGCGGTCTTTCTTCTGCAGGTGTACCGGAGACCGCGATGAAACCGGGCGACTTGACCACATTTATATCTATGCTGCCTCCGCCAAGTGTTCGCCAGAAGGAGATGGCCGACTTCCAGAAGGAGGTCGGCACGCTGCAGGCGGCTTTGAATGCGGCCACCGAAACCCTGCGGATTAACGACGAAGAGAAGCGGGTTGCCCAGGAGGCCGCGGAAAAAAGGATCCAAGAGCTGCAAACCACCCTGGAGCGAGAGACCACAAGGTTGCAAACTGCGGTTGAGCTGGAGACCGCGAGGTCGAAGACCGCGATGGAACAAGAGACTGCTAGGATCCAGACCGCGATGGAAGAAGAAACGGCCAGGCTGCAGACCGCGATGAAGGAAGAGACCGCCAGGCTGCAGATCGCGATGGAAGCCGCTGAGGCGAAGATTGCTGAGATGCAGGTCGCCTTGGAGCAGGAAAGGGCGGAGAAGTACTTACTGATGGCCGCGCGGCTGGAAGGAGACAGAGAAGAGATCCCACATGCTGAAGGCGGCGAGAACCAAGACCTGCCGGCGGAGAACAGCGGCCTGCACTACCAACTCCTGCAGAGTTGTCGGGTACTAGCCGCCCGGCCTCTGGCGAGACTTCACATCCGCCGGTGGCCGCGGCGGCTAACCAGGTCGCAGTTCCAAGCGGTCTGGGGGTTCAGGCGATCCCCATGATACTGTTTGCGAGAGTAGAGTGCGACGCTGCGCGAGTTCATCGGTCACTGCATGCGCTTCATAATCTGGTTAGCCAGGTGTACGTTGCGATTGTGCAGACCGGTGAGCAGGTCGCGCACATAGGACGAGACAGGCCGGAAGACGACAAACGATCCTGAGCGACTTGAGAGAACTAAGCCGCGCGGACATTCGTATATTATGTTGTAATATATATTTTTTCTCTGGATGTTGAACAATTTGATTGCTGTAAACTGTTGTATTCTATTATGCTGCGAACTGAATGCGGCTTATGCGGCTTGAATTTATAATCCACATGTCTGCTGCTTTGTTCTGAGAAATTTAAAGTTCTGGATAGTAGCCGCGCGGTCTGGCGAACAGAGCGCCGGCTTGAATACTTGATATCCACATGATTCGCCATAGAATTTTTCTAAGTGCAGGGAAATAGCCGTGCGGACTGATGGACTAAACGGCGGCTTGGTCACTAAGCTGATCTGCACTTCCAGTGGACTTAGGCCGCGCGGCGTGACGACTAGCCGCAATTTGACGTTGGGCACTGTAGCTTCACGGATTTTCTATAAATAGAGCAGACCCCGTAGATTTCATCACAAATCAAGAAGGATGCGGGCTAAGTCCAAGTCGTTGCGGTCTGACAAGGCCACTGCGGTTAGGACAGACGCGGACTCCGCTTTACACTCAGCTGACCATAAAGAATGCCGGCTTACAAAAGCCGAGCTGGATGACTTTGTCGAGAAACACATGCAAGGAAGTCCGCTGATCGCACGGCTTCCCCGACAGGATGAGCGGATCAACTCCACCAATGCAAATCAGATCACGGTCCCCATCGACCACTTCGACTGCGGCTTCAGCTTCCCGGTCATGCTAGAGGCCGTAGCGGTCTTCGACCACTACGGGGTTGTGCCTGGACAACTTCCCCCAAACTCGATAGCCGCCATATACAGCTTCATCTCCTATCTGAGGTCGGAAAGAGTCCGCTTCTCTATGAGGCTCTTCCGAGAGTGCTTCTCGGTGCGGTCTATCCCGGACTCCGGGACAAAGATCTTCCGGGGGCACCTCTACTTCGGCTGCAGAGAGCTGAAGATAGTCAACTTGGCCAACAAGATCGCGAACTGGCCGGAGCGGTTTCTCATCTTTGAGGGAAACCTGGGGTTGCTGCCAGTCGACCCCCAAATCCGCGAAGAGGCCGCCTTTGGCAGCAGCAGCTTGGACGGCGTCGAGAAGGAGATCTACAACTTATTCAAAGGTGAGCGGCTTGATGTAAACCACTACATCCCGCTATTGCTGTCGCTAGTGGGAATCGAAACGGAAGATAGTAAGCTCCAAGCCGGACGACCTGATATCTTAGCCGCACGGACTGGAAACTAACTTTGCCTTTATCTTTGCAGCTGCTGTGGCGGTCCCGCTGAACAAGCCGCAGACTCCTGGCGGCTTGACCCTCACTCAAAGAGAAAAGAGAGCGAAGCGGGCCAAGCCGGCGCGAGCTGCAGAGGAGGAGGAGTCGGTCTCCTCTGGAGAGTTCATGCTGCAAGGAACCGGCAGCAGCTTGAAGGATGTCCACGGTGATCCGGCCTTGCGGTGGAGTCCGGACGGCAAGTCGGTGACGATCTCCACCGCCCTCCCCTACTGGGGAGCAGAAGAAGTAAGCCGCCACGCGAGCGCGGTTGGCGGCGCGCTGTATGGCAAGCGCAACTTGAGGGCTATGCGACGAGTTCCTCCAGACGACCTGCCGCGGCTAGCCGCGCAAGTCGGGGCGAGGAGCTTCGTGGCAAGTCACTTCATGGGCCTTGCCTACAAGCAGCTGATGAAGGAGAACAGCGGCCTGAAGACACAGTTAGGCGAACAACAAGAAGAGAACAAGCGGCTTAAGGAAAAGGAGGCGGTAAGTCATTACCAATACTCGTGCTGTTAGCATTATGTAACCGCGCGACCTTACCTTTACTTTTGCTTTGCAGGAAATGTATAATCCGGCCAATCCCATCTTCCAAGACCAAGTCTTCCCCCAACTCGTCCAAGGGATTGATGGAGCGCTTAACCGCCTCCGGGACCTTGGCGGCTTGGCCACCGGCTTCACCGACTTTACATGTGCCGACATCTACCCCTCCCTGAACGAGCAGGTGGCCGACGTCTATAGGTCGATCAAGGGCAAGGGTAAGGTCGGGGAAGAAGTCAGCGAGATGGTGGGAGATGCCGTGGAAGAGGTCGGCCAGGGAAGCCGGAGTCCACACACATCGCCTGAGTCCGGCGGCCAAGAATCGGAGACCGCGCGGCCAGACTCAACAACTTCTGGCGGTTCAGCGAGCTCCGCAACTAGCAGCGGATACTCTCTATCATCCGTCGACATTGGCGATGGCAGTGATTTGGATTCTCCTGCGACTAAGAAGCTCAAACGGGCGATTAGAAAATCTATAACTTGTTTTTGTATTTTGAACTTTTGGATATCGGCGGTATTGTTTTTGTAACCGCGCAATTAATATTTTGTAATACTTAATGAAATAGAAATGAAGGCAATTTTACCTTTCTTTTTGTTACATCTCACTTTTCTTACTTGATCAAGTCCGCGCGGTCTCAGAATAGCTTCCGATTAAAAATATAAGTATGTAAACCGGCTGAGTTTGCGCTGCGACTTCAACAAAGCTATCCGCAAGAGAGAGATATTTCCCTGCGGTTTATACCGGAGTGCACGTCGACAATAAGCCGAGCGGCTAACAATTTAAACCGCAAATTTCCTTGATGAATTATTCAACGTTATCTGCCAGAAGAGCTTAATTGCCGCAGCTTGCTCATACATAAACCGTGACCGCTAAGCCGCGCGGCCACCTGTCGCAGTCGGCAAACATCCATAACGTTGAAGTATTAGATTGCGGCTAGGGCGAACTCTGAAACGAATTGCCCATTTGATTAAAGGAACAGGAATAGAGAAACAAGCTTCGGCTTCTGATAATACAGACCGATATAGGCATATGGAAGCGGGGAATTTTTGTGACGATAGTTCGCTGATTAGCTAATATAATTAATACATAAGTAGGCAGATCAAAGCCAGGAATTAAGTGCTAGACGCAGGTCGGGCGACTTCCTTTCCATAGGAATAACAAACCGGCAATTGATATATTTGTGCCAAAATAAGATACTGAATAGCGGATAGGCGGACGTAAGTCGGCCGAGTTCCCAAATATATTAATGATAATCCGGCAGGTAGGAACAGGAAAGTTAAAAAACTTAAGCCGGAATATGAAACCGGGCGGCTTGTGTATTAATTATACAACCTGCACAGGCCGCTTAATAAAGCCGCGAGATAGCGGATAGGCGCGTGTTGTCCTGCAAAAATAGGTGAAGACATGCGCTTATATGTCAATGTGGGCAGGTGCGTGCGGCATTGCTTTCCACACAAAGAACACATAAGCGGGATCGAAATTCTTAAAATCCATGACCGATGTCAAGCGGGACAAGTACGCAACGTCTGCGACTGAAGTCAAGCAGGACAAGTACGCAATGTCTGCGACGAAGGTCAAGCGGGACAAGTACGTAATGCCTATTTGTGACTGAAGTCATGCGTGACGGGTACGCAATGTCTGCGACTGAAGGCCAAGCGGAAAACCCACTACACATCTGCGATTGAAGTCAAGCGGGATGTGGAGGGCTTAAGAATTCGAAAGGGGCTCTTGCCCCTACATGCATGCATATTGGCATAAAGAGTAAAGCTAAAAATAAGCTTCAAATGAAAAAGTAACATTTGCATGATGTTAAGGAAGTGACAAAGGATATATATCTGTAGTTTTATCATGCCTCATTAATACCGATTGTGAAGGAGATGTTATGTACTATTCTGAACATAAGCACTTTTCTTTATAGAAAGAAAGAGGAATCACTACTTGAATTATTGAGCAAGAAATGGAAGATTGCCTTAGAGAGTTACTAAATAACATATCCTTGCAGCTTTCCAGCTCTTACAAGTTGATTAGCCAATTCCCTGAGAGCTATGCAATCTTCTGTTAGATGACCAATATCTTTATGATACTTGCAAAAAAGTTGCTCGTGCCGATACTTGATTTTGGATTTCATACGCCGAGGCTTCTTAAACTCAGGCATTCCCTGAATGATTATCAAAAGATCTTCCATAGGAATTTTGAACTTAACATACTTACCTGAACCTTTTCCATACTTTGGAATTTTATCCTGGAGAATATAAGGAGACTTGGAATATTCAACTTGCAAAACATCTTGTGAGGAAATAGATTGTTGTTGACCAGAAGTCCCTTGAGATTGTTTAGCCATTTGATTCAGAAATGAAACATAACCTTTATTTGCCTCTTCGCCTATTATGAACGTATTAACTATATCAATAAGATCTCCGTAGCTTTTGGGATACTTTGTGGTGAGCTTGAATTTCAAGGGACCTTCTTGAAGTGCATTTATGAAAGCATGCAAGTAATAGTCTTGATGGACGCTACA
Organism: Platanthera guangdongensis; assembly: GCA_039583875.1. Lineage (NCBI taxonomy): Eukaryota > Viridiplantae > Streptophyta > Magnoliopsida > Asparagales > Orchidaceae > Platanthera > Platanthera guangdongensis. Next base: position 81,187,035 of record CM077166.1, read on the forward strand.
AACATCCAGAACCTCCTTTTGAAACCGATCAACAAAATTTGGATTAGACTCGTCGATTCCTTGCTTGATTCGGAAGAGAGCTCCAACGTCTCTTTTCCGCTTCCTGTAAATAGTGAATCTAGAAATAAATTGACTTCGAAGATCCTTAAAGCTGGTTACTGATCGAGGTGGGAGGCTATAAAACCATTCTCTTGCAACATTGCCAAAAGATATAACGAAGAGTTTGCATTTTACTCCATTTGACACTTTTCTCAGTGAAATAGCTGATTCAAAAGCTTGCAAATGAGAAAACGGATCATCACATCCAGAATACTCCGGGAGACGCGGTACTCTGAAGTCATCGGAGACAGTATCCCACTGAATTCGATTAATGAATGGAGAAGGGGCCTCTTCTTCTTCCTCACAAAGAGGTTCATTTGCAACAGATTCTAGGCCACGCTCAACACTGTTTGCAAAAACTTCTTTATGAGTGTCCACAAACTCACTATCCAAATATGAGCAATCCTGCACTTCTGAGAGATCTGTAGTCACTGAGATGCGGCTCGATTTACCATGACCCTTTGCAGGATTCATCCTGAAAAGAGAGAAATAGCCGAACTTTTTCAAGAGACCGCAGAACAGCGGCGGCTTAACGTGGCGGCTAGACGATGCAACAAGCGGACAAGAAGACCGAGAAGAAAACTGAGCGGGTAGAACGTCGGGTTCTACAGCGCTGGAGACGGGCTGAAAACCTTAGCCGGCTAAGTTGCGGCTTGCTCGACAGGCCGCCGAACTCTAGAGGATAGAGCGGTCTAATTAGCTAGGCCGCTGATTTCATCGATTAGTCGAGATCTGAAGGCCGCGTGTTAATTGTTGATGCACGAAAACAAACAGGGAGTCGGGCACCACCAGCTAACGGTTCGAACACCGGGGAATAGGGGAGGAAAGGAGAAGACTGTCGACCAATCGGTTACTAGCGGTCGCGGCTAAAGGACCGGAAAAGGGGGGCCGCTGGCAGCGGCAACAGCAGAGTTCGCCCGCCACGGCTTAAATGCCACTCTTGCGGCGGGCTTTCCTTTACTTAAAAATGAGAAACAGTTACACGAAAGGGAAAAGAGGAAGCCGGCCGGACTACAAGCCGCAATACACTAGACTTGAGACCGCAGCTCTTAACAGGCGAGCTCCTGGATCCCAGTCAGCGTGTCTTGGGGAGTGCACCCACCCCCTATTTATAGGCTCGGGGGCCTGCCCAAACGAGCAGGGCTAAAGTTACCGGCTGCCCGGGGTACAGGAGAACCGGGCAGAGGTGAGGGGAAGCAAAAGAGAAAGAAACAAGAAAGGAGGGAAGCCGCGCGGCCTGGCGGATTCCTCCTGGCGAACTGACGGCTGGGTCCTTGGGCCTTGTCGCTGAGCAGGGTCGGCGTTGGCAGTGGCCTGACATGGAGACCGCCCGGCTTGGGAGGCTTGGTGGCTTGAATACGCAGACTGCCCGGTCTGGAAAGCTGCGTGGACAGGTCGCGGATTCCGGGCTTATCAACCCTCCTTCTTCTTATGAGGGCAGTCAGCAATGACGTGACCTGGCTTATTACAGCAATAACAAATGATGTCAGTTGAAATGTATTTGTTCTGTTTAGTGTTATACCTGTCGTGGCTGCTTGAGCCTTTTCTTTGTCGATCGTCATCGCGCCGCGATCTTCTGTGTGAGGCATACTTGCCTTTCCATTGTTTCTTTTTATTAAGAAACTTCTTGAATTGCCTTGAGAGCAAGGAGAACTCTCCTTCAGATAGTTCAGAGCCTGAGGTGCTGGGCTCTGATGTTTCTTCTTCTTCATCAACTTCTGGAGCTGGAGCAGGGGAGGCAACCTTAGTCTTTTTGGAGGTGTCTGCCTTCAGAGCGACAGATTTCTCCTTTAGAGCAGACCTGCCCTTCTCTTCTTCAGCTTTTCTTGTATTGATTTGGAGTTCATAGGACATAAGATTTCCAAAGAGATTTTGCGGGTCCGTTTCAGCTAGCTTCCCGAACTCCCTGATGGCACATACCTTGTTATCCCATTCCTTGGTTAGGGATGTCAAGAATTTGTCGTTCAGTTCTCCGTTTGTGAAGACACGGCCATACACCCTTAGGCCATTTACAATCTTGAAGAAGTTCTCAAAGGTGTCGGCAATTGTTTCCTTGTTCCCTTATCGGAACGCTTCATATTTTTGATTGAGAAGGGATCTCCGATCATCCCTTACTTCTTCAGTACCTTCCATCAAAGTGACTAAGGAGTGCCACATCTCCTTAGCTGATTGACAGTGAATCAAATTCTGCAGCATCGAGTCATCGACTGCACTTGCTATGATGTTCTTAGCTTTCTTGTCGAGAGAGACAAGTGCAATCTCGTCTTTGTCGAGATCCATTAGCTTTTTGGGAACTTTCTTGGTAGGGTCGATAGTGGACATAGTCATAGGAACGTAAGGACCTTCTTCAACGATCATGAAGATCCTTGGATCCACAGCTTCCATGAAAACTTTTATCCTTTCTTTCCACATGGGAAAGTTATTCTTGTTGCACAGTGGGAGCTTGGCGAAATCTTTGCCCTTGTCCATTTTATGGTAGAATATTACAGACAACAGATCTGGATCTGATCAACGTGTTAACCTTTTTACGATCAACCTCGCTTTGATACTAATTGAAAGAGAACGGTTGTCTACCTAAATCACCTAGAGGGGGTGAATAGGTGATTTGTGGGTTTTTTTGCGGAATAAAAAATAATTAGAGCACGGCACGGAACTATTCTACCAACATCACAGACGACACAAGATTTATAGTGGTTCCCAACCTTGGGTACATCCACTTTCCCTCACTGATCTAGCAATCAACTAGACTCGGCTACTCCACTATCTCGGATCAAAAATCGATCCTACCCTCGGAATAAAGTTCCTACAAACTCGATCCAAACAAAAGGATCTACACCTTCGGAAGATAGCACTTCCTACAAACTCGGAGTGAAAAACTCCTACACTCAGGGAAGATTTCTCCTACAAGATTAATAAAGTGTTTACAAGAATACAAATAGTAAATCACTCAGATCTGAAAGAAACGGCCAGGATCTTCTTCTTTTCAACTTTGTAGCACTTTTAGAAATCGGTGAAGAAGTTCTCGGCCTCGATCTAGATCTACTCGCTTTTACAGAAATCGAGAGAGAATATGATCAGTGAAGTCGATCTCGATCTGTAACTTTTCTTCAGAATAATCCTCTGAATGTAGAAGCTTTGGCCGAAGAAGAAGGCGACGGCGGCGGCTTCCGTTTTGCGAAAGTCAGAGAGGAGGCGGCTGAAGAATATTTCTCGAAAAAGAAATTACAAGAAAGCTTTGAGAATGCTTAGGGTTTGTCATTTTCTGATAAGACCTTATATAGGAGAGACTAACGGTCATAATCGGTCATAATGATGTACACATGGACCAATCATGTCGCGTGATTTGAAAAAATCTCGTCAGAAAAAGGACTTAGAAAAATTTCGGAAAGATTCAGCCAACTACACGAGTAAGTCAATAACTACTCGAGTAGTTGAATAACTACTCGAGTATATTATGAAGAACATACTCGGGTATAAATATAAAGACTACTCGAGTATATAGAGATCAACTACTCGAGTAAGCAGACAGAGCTACTCGAGTATGTGTAGAGACCTACTCGAGTATATAGAGGATCTACTCGAGTACTGGAAGAGCTACTCGAGTATATTACATAACCTACTCGAGTACAAGAAGTACTTCTCGAGTGGAATACTTAGAAAAATTCTGAAGAGGACTGCTGGCAACTACTCGAGTAGTTGAACTAACTACACGAGAGGAAGTAATCTACTCGAGTAGGTGAAAGTTCTACTCGAGTAAAAGACTTAGAAAAATTCTGGAGTAGGGGAATATCAAGGTACACGAGTAACATATGATCTACTCGAGTAGGTATAATGAACTACTCGAGTATATTTCTATCTACTCGAGTAAGTGAGTATACTTACTCGAGTATATGAGTATACTTACTCGAGTATATGAGTATACTTACTCGAGTATATGACTTAGAGAAATTTAGATGAGAAAACCCTATAGTACTCGGGTATAAAGAGTAATCTACTCGAGTATATAAGCATGCTACTCGAGTATATGACTTTGTCTACTCGAGTAGGTAACTTAGCTACTCGACTATATGACTTTGTCTACTCGAGTACAAGGTTCCTTTACTCGAGTAAATGATACTCAGACTACTCGAGTAGGTGAAAGCTCTACACGAGTAAAACACTTAGAAATTTTATGATGTTGGAAAAACTGATTCTTCTAGAGTAGCCAACTTCAAATTTCTTTCCCATGGTCCAATAGCTTGAATATGAAGTGTATCCCAATAGAGAGACCGCACATGAGTCAACACCTTGGAATATGCAATGAGGGATTACATTGCACAGTTCCTGTGTTTGAAGACCCATTGTGGACTGATAATGGTCTACACTTCCAATGAAATTCCTGCGCACATATAACTCAAACCAAGCATCAGATACAACTTAATTTATCTTAGTTCCAGGGTGACTTCATCAAATCTGGGTTCATGTGGATGAAATACCCAACAATCTCCCCCTATTTGTTGAAGTCAGAACCCTTCACACTAAGGTGAATTATGGAGATAAAAGAAACTAAGTAGAAAAAATATGAGCAGGTAAGCAAAGGATAATGAAAAAGATAATTAGACAGTAATGAAGAATTGTATATATATGAGTTTCCAAAAACATCAAGTATATAACTTGTCATTTCAATCTCCCATCATCTTTTAGGTTTAGGCTTGAGAGTGCTGCTTATCCATCTTTTCCTGCTGTCTTCTTAGATAGCTGAATGGCTTTGGGAAGTATTTAGGAGGCCTTGGAGGAGTAGCGGGGTTATTTCTCCCAAATTCTCTATCATGGATCTTCCTTTTCAGCATAGACTTCTCATATAAATCTCATTCCTGGGAACTGTAGTGCATGTTTTTGTTCTCATTGTAATCCATGACCAGCCTGAGTGTGTCCAAGATGAGAGACTTTGAGGTTGGAGACCAGGCTTCAGCATGTTCAGGGGCCTTAAAAGGAGCTGTCCTGCTAGCAGAGGGACCTTCACCATATTTCCTTTTCTTCTTGTGGATTCTGATCTCTGGAGGGGCTTGAAGGAATATATCAGCAGGATCGTCTTCTTCCCAGCCTGGAACATAAGTGTCTGGAGGAGCAACTGAGTCTCCAGTCCTGGGAGAGAAGGTAGGTTGTTGAGGAACAGCTGGGGCAGGAACATCTGTGGCTAGAGGATTGAGATGATGGGGAATGATGTTTGGGTCAACTGCAAGATCTGGCAAGATCTGATTGTGCATCCATACAGCAGTGTCATATGTGTGAAATTTGACACTCTGTATCTGGGCAAGCACATCATCATGAATGGTCTTCATATGAGCTTCCCATTCAATTGTCTTCTGAACAGTAGATTTTTCTACCTGTTCTTTGAGTTCTTTTATCAAACCCTCCCCCTTTCTGATTTCAACAGATAGTTTCTCTATGGTGTCATCTTTGAAAGTGCCAACTTCTTCACAGATAGTCATCTTGTTGGCTTCAGTCCTCTTGTCTAGTTCTATCTGATTGTTTGCCAAGGTGATACCTTGTTCCATAACATTGCCCATACTAGTGATAGTATGGTCAAGAGCTTTGCCACCAAGTTGGAACAGGTACTTTAGCTTGTCAGTGTTATGCTGAATTTCAGCAAAACCTCTGCTCATCTCAGTCTCAAGAGCAGTGACCTTGTCAGTGATCACCTTTAGAGAGGTGTCAAAATGATGTCTTTGTTCTTGAAGAAGAATGGCAATACTTTGCAGCAGATCTGAGGAGGAGGAAACTGTAGCAGAAGCTGAGGGAGCAGCAGTAGGGATAGGAGGAGTTACCCAAGGAGCTATTTCTTCAATTAGCACTGAGCTGAGAGCTCTGGTGGTAGGAATGACAGCATCCAATTCTTCTGTATCATGGGGGATGGAGAAATCGAGGTTTCTGAGATGAGCCTCAGCTGGTTCAGGAGAAGGCTCATCAGAAATAAAAATGGTGTCTGGCTTATCTGCTGGAGGAGTTGGAGAAGGTGTTGGAGTTCTGGCTGGAGAATGGGCAGGAGACTGTACTGGAGAGAATTCCTTGTGATGGTCAGTGGTTGGAGCTGGAGGAGATAGAGGAGGAGGAGGAGGCACATCTTCAGAAAGCTCTGCAACCATGGCATCTATAGCAGCAGTTGTGGACAGAAGAGTGTCTTGAGGTACTTGATCTGAGGAAGTGGCTGGACTCTTTGGAGTACGAGGTAGGGATGGAATCTCTGGCTGAGGAGAGGGCTGCCTGACTGGGCTAGATGGAGCAGGCTCCCCCTCACTTGGTGCACCAGAGGAGCTGGCCACATGATGAGGAGAGGGAGATGGAGTCCTGTCCTATGCAGCTGGAACGTCTGGAATGTCTGAAGCCTTTGCAGCCTGGGCAGAATTCTTGAGCTTGAGATCCCATCTCTGAATTGAGGAGATAGAGACCTTCTTCATATGGTGAAGTGGAGTCCCTTTGGAGAGATTGAAGACTTCAGGATTTGTTTCATGAAGGAGCAGAGATATAATTCTTGCGTAATTGGGGGATTTCATGCTGTCCTTGATTTTGTCCAAAATTAGCATACCAAATTGGTATTTCTTGCGGCAGACAATGGCTTGCATTATATCGAAGAAGTACGAGGGAATGTCTCGGATGGAGTGAGTCTTGCACAGTAAAATTTTTCCAATAACATCAACCAAGAATTTGCCTTCTGCATTCATATTTGACCTTTTGAAGTATTGAGCATCAGTGGAAAAACCACAGAAAAGGGTTGTCCTATCGGAATCCTCAGCAACTAGGTGATCTTCTTCATCAACAATCGGTAAACGGAGAAGTTGAGAGACAGAGGTCTTGGTGAACTTTAGTTTCAAACCCTTTACTGTAGATTTTAGGACTTTGCCATTTCGTCGAACCTTGAGATTTGAGAAGAATTCTGTAACTTCGGGGAAGAGAACGCGACAGGGTTCTTGGAGGATGAAGGAGAGGCCGGCGGTGTCGAGGAGGATGAGGAGGTTGCGGAAATCATCAGAGAGCTCTGCGACACCCTCGGTGACTAGTTCGGAGCCGACGCCAATCTTCTGAGAAGTCGCCATGGAAGCGAATGCCTGGAGGAAATTAGAGAGAGCTCTGCAACTGCGACGGAGGAGAGAAGTCGAATCGGCAGGGCAGGTGAAGAGACAGAGGGTACTCGAGAGATAGAAATGATGTCGAGTAGGTTTGATGTTTCGAAATTTCGTATATATATAACTCTTGAATTACCGCTAATTAATTTAAAGAAGGAGGCGGCATATGGCCTTGGGTGGCGAATAGAGCAATTTTCAAATTCTGGGAAATTGGACACGAGAGAGAGATAGACTACTCGAGTAGGTAAAGGAGCTACTCGAGTAGGCCGTCAGGAGGTACTCGAGTAGGTCTGCAGAGACTACTCGAGTGGCTAGATGACTTACTCGAGTAGGTCTACAGGAGTTACTCGAGTAGGAGGCGAAAACTTACTCGAGTAGATAGGGACTTACTCGAGTAGGTAAGTGACTTACTCGAGTAGGTCTTTAGATACTCGAGTAGGCACATCCGCATACTCGAGTAGGTCAGTACACATACTCGAGTATGTTCATTCTTATACTCGAGTAGGTAGAGAAGAGTACTCGAGTATGTCTCATGCTTCTCGAGTTGAATTTTGAAAAAGTTGAGACAGAGTTGATTTTGACTAACCCCTTTGCAATTTCTTGCTTCTTAGCCATCCAGCCTTCTTTAGTCCTCTTTGTTGAGCATCCCAAGCTCTGTCTTGAAGAATGAGAACTTGGTCTCGTCCAGCGGCTTTGTGAAGATATCTGCAACTTGCCTATCTGTAGGCACATATTGGAGATCTATGTCTCCATGCTCCACATGTTCCCGGATGAAGTGATACCTTAGCTCGATATGCTTTGTCCGGCTGTGGGAGACTGGATTGTTGGCTATTGCAATTGCGCTGGAGGAGTCACAGTACAAGGGAATATCCTTGAACTGCAGGTTGTAGTCCTCGAACTGATTCTTTATCCATAGCAACTGTGCGCAACAGCTGCCTACAGAGATATACTCTGACTCGGCCGTTGAGATTGCGACACAGTTCTGCTTCTTGCTACTCCATGAGATTAGCCTTCTTCCGAAGAATTGGCAAGTCCCTGAGGTGCTTTTCCGGTCGTCTTTGCTACCTGCAAAATCTGCATCTGAAAATCCAATTAGTTCGCTGTCATTACTTCTTGGGTACCATAAGCCAAGATTTGGTGTGCCTTTAAGGTATCTCAGGATCCGCTTTACAGCAGCGTAATGAGATTCCTTAGAGTTCACCTGAAATCTAGCACAAACACATGTTGAGAACATTATGTCAGGCCTACTGGCAGTAAGGTAGAGCAAGGATCCAATTATGCTTCTGTACTTGGTTTCAACAAAAGGTTTCCCTTTTTCATCCTTGTCCAGAGACATAGTTGAGCCCATTGGAGTCCTCATAGAGGTTGCGTTCTCCATTCCGAATTTCTTAATTAGCTCTTTGGTGAATTTGGTCTGTGAGATGAAAATTCCATCTTCAGATTGTTTCACTTAAAGCCCTAAGAAATACTTCAGCTCGCCCATACTGCTCATTTCAAACTTCCCTTGCATAAGTTTTGAGAACTTTTTGCAGAGGTTGTTATCTGTAGAGCCAAAGATAATGTCGTCGACATAGATTTGCACTAGCAAAATCTTGCCTTTTATTTCCCTAAGAAATAATGTATTGTCTATCTTTCCCCTTGTGAACTTGTTCTCAAGTAGAAAGGTAGACAGCGTTTCATACCAAGCTCTAGGAGCTTGTTTCAGACCATATAGTGTCTTGTGCAGAAAATAGACATGATCGGGAAAGTTAGGATCAACGAAACCTGGAGGTTGTTCCTCATACACTTCCTCCTTTAAGTTACCATTCAGGAAGGCCGACTTCACGTCCATCTGATAGACAGTGAAGCCTTTGAAGGCAGCATATGCTAGGAACAACCTTATTGCCTACAGCCTCGCCACTGGAGCATATGTCTGGTCGAAGTCGATTCCTTCTTCTTGACGATATCCTTTAGCGATGAGTCTGGCCTTATTCTTTATGATAGTTCCGTCTTCATCCATCTTGTTCCTGTAGACCCATTTTATTCCAATGATGTTCTTTCCTTTGGGTCTTGGAACCAGCATCCACACATTGTAGCGCTTGAACTGATTTAGATCTTCTTCCATTATCATTATCCATGATGCGTCTGAGTTTGCTTCCTCAAATTTCTTTGGTTCAACCTGTGAGAGAAAACTCAAATGAAGATTCTCATTAGTTGTACCTCTCCGAGTTCTGACACCATCCCGGGGATTTCCTATGATCTGGTCCATGGGGTGATCCTTCAGATGTCTGAGCTCTAGAGTTCTTGCATCTGGATTATCTTCAAGCACCGGAGTGATTTATTCATCCTAGATGACTTCTTCATTTTGATCATCAGCCTCTCCAATAGGAGTGGGAGTGGTGATCTTAATGAACTTCTCATTTCTTTCTTCGGACGGATCATGCAAGCTAGTTTCTTTCAGCTTTTCACCTGCAACTTCAGTGAGCACACTAGACGGATTGCTTTGCAGCAAGCTCGTCTCATCAAATACAATATGTATTGATTCTTCCACCACCAGGGTTTTTCTATTAAATATCATATATGCCTTACTATGGCTACTATATCCTACAAAAATACCTTCAAAGCTCTTTTCGCTGAACTTGGTGGTATGATACTTACCATTGTTAAGTATGAAGTATTTACAGCCAAAGATTCTAAAGTATGAGACTGTTGGTTTCCTGCCTTTCAGAAGTTCGTAAGGTGTCTTATTGTGGCCTTTGTTTATGAGTGCTCGATTTTGCACGTGGCATGCAGTGTTGACGGCCTCAGCCCAGAAGTACTCTGGTAGTGAAGCATCACTCAACATGGTCCTGCAGGCCTCTATGAGTGATCTGTTCCTTCTCTCAGCCACTCCATTCTGTTGTGGAGTACGAGGAGAGGAGAACTCATGAAATATACCTAAGCTTTCACAGAATTCTGTCATGGCCCTAGATTTGAACTCTGTTCCGTTGTCACTTCTGATTTTGACTATGGAGCAGTTGTATTCATTCTGGACTTGCCTGACAAAATTAGTAAAGATGTCGAAGGTATCTGACTTGTGTTTCAGAAAGAACACCCAAGCAAAGCGCGAGTAGTCATCAACAATTACCAATATATAGTCCTTACCTCCCAAGCTTCTAATTTGCAGTGGACCAAACAAGTCCATGTGCAGTAGATGCAGACATCTGTTAGAGTCTTTGCCAATAATGCTTTTAAAGGTAGCCCTTGTTTGCTTGACTTTTACGCATGCATGACAAGGTCTGTCTTTGACGCATTTGACATTCGGGGCATCACGTACCAAGTTCATTGAAAATAGTTTATTAATAGTTTTGAAATTAATATGTGCTAGTCACTTGTGTCATTGGTCACCAAGAGATGCACTATCTTTTGCTAAAAGACACACTGGTGTAGAGGAATCGATACAAATGAAATTTAAACAAAAAATATTCCTGCTTCGAGTGCCAGATAGAATCGTTTCCATATTGTCAACGGATTTTATTAGGCACTTATCAGCATGAAATTCAACTATGTATCCTTTATCGCAGAGTTAGCTTATGCTTATGAGATTGTGTTCCAATCCTTCTACATAAGCAACATCCGAGAAGTATACATTGTCGTTAGTAATCATACCATAGCCTCTAGTAATTCCACGGTCTGAACGTCCAAAGATGACCTTTGGTCCGTTCACGACTGGAGTAAAGTTCTGAATGAAGATTCTAGTCCCGGTCATATGCCGAGAGCATCCGCTGTCCAAGTACCAGATGGGCATTTTGTTGGCCTTTGGACATCTCTGCAATCATAATAAATTTGCCTTAGGAACCCAAACACGTTTGGGTTCTTGGTCTCGGGTTAGAGTGCTCCCCCTACGAGTGTTAGCACTATGAGCGGTCTTTCTCATGTTGCTGACATGAGGGGTTGCAGCATTTCTGGAATTGAACCAGCAATCTATGGCGAAGTGACCAACCTTGCCACAGCACCAACAGTCAAATCTGTTGTATCTTTGCCTCAAGATCTCCTGCTTGACCTTTTGGAACTTTGGTCTAGCAGGGGTTGCATTCTTGGAGGAAGATGCCTCATGATGATCGCAATCACATGGCTTCTTCTCCTTTATGGGCATCTCTACAACAGGCTTTGTCTTTGGTGCATTCTTGAAGTTATGCCCATGATTGAAAGGGTCATAGCTCTGAAGAACAACTTCTTCACAAGGTGCCTTAAAGACACTTTCGCCAAAGTTTCGGGGTCGAGCCCATCCTTGATAGCGGGACTTTGGCTCTACATAAGTAGGCCTAGCAAAGTGCCCGTATGATGAGTCAAAATCAAACTCATTTGTTGGAAAGATGACCTTTCTGAATGTGGTTTGATTTTGAGGGGCTTTTCCCTTTTCTTCGGCTGAGGCCTTTTTGGCGGCCTTATTTTTTCGTTGATTCTTGTTTCTCCTAGAGGATTTACTAGGAGCTTCTTCATGGCCTAGTCCAGCTCCCTTGGCCTTTGCTGAGAATTCAGCAACGAATGGAAGAAATGTTTTGGGCTTCGAGAAACTCTCAACAAGTTTCCTTTCAGCCGCAAGTTCGGCTTCCAATCCTTTGATGATCTTCTCCTTCAGGTCAAGGTGCTCAAGAGCCTTGTTGTATTCTTCAATAGCTTTATTGAAGTTTTCTTCGAGGGAGTCAGTCTTTGTGACTTTCTCTCTCAAGTTGCTCTCTTCGGCTTTTAGAGATTTGATCTCTTTAGCCTGAGTCTTCACGACTCGACGACATTTGTCGTAAGCCATGATTAACTCCTTGTACTGGGCCATTAGTTCTGACTCATCGTCAGAAGAGCTACCCTCGCAATCATGTTCAGAGACTTCAGAATCTGAAACAGGGGTATGAGAGTTTACCTTCCCAGTGAACTGGGGCTCTTGTTCATCATCTGTTTGAGCCACTAGCCCAAAGTAAGCTTCTTCTTCTTCGCTTGACTCAGATGAGTCGGAGTCGCTAAGAGTCTTGCTCTTTCTGGCTATGAGGCTCTTCTCCTTCCTCATCTTGTTGTATGAGGATTTCTTTTCTTCTCTTCTACCACCCTCCTTCTTCTTGTGAGGGCAGTCAGCAATGACGTGACCTGGCTTATTACAGCAATAACAAATGATGTCAGTTGAAATGTATTTGTTCTGTTTAGTGTTATACCTGTCGTGGCTGCTTGAGCCTTTTCTTTGTCGATCGTCATCGCGCCGCGATCTTCTGTGTGAGGCATCCTTGTCTTTCCATTGTTTTTTTTATTAAGAAACTTCTTGAATTGCCTTGAGAGCAAGGAGAACTCTCCTTCAGATAGTTCAGAGTCTGAGGTGTTGGGCTCTGATGTTTCTTCTTCTTCATCAACTTCTGGAGCTGGAGCAGGGGAGGCAACCTTAGTCTTTTTGGAGGTGTCTGCCTTCAGAGCGACAGATTTCTCCTTTAGAGCAGACCTGCCCTTCTCTTCTTCAGCTTTTCTTGTATTGATTTGGAGTTCATAGGACATAAGCTTTCCAAAGAGATTTTGCGGGTCCGTTTCAGCTAGCTTCCCGAACTCCCTGATGGCACATACCTTGTTATCCCATTCCTTGGTTAGGGATGTCAAGAATTTGTCGTTCAGTTCTCCATTTGTGAAGACACGGCCATACACCCTTAGGCCATTTACAATCTTGAAGAAGTTCTCAAAGGTGTCGGCAATTGTTTCCTTGTTCCCTTGTCGGAACGCTTCATATTTTTGATTGAGAAGGGATCTTTGATCATCCCTTACTTCTTCAGTCCCTTCCATCAAAGTGACTAAGGAGTGCCACATCTCCTTAGCTGATTGACAGTGAATCAAATTCTGCAGCATCGAGTCATCGACTGCACTTGCTATGATGTTCTTAGCTTTCTTGTCGAGAGAGACAAGTGCAATCTCGTCTTTGTCGAGATCCATTAGCTTTTTGGGAACTTTCTTGGTAGGGTCGATAGTGGACATAGTCATGGGAACGTAAGGACCTTCTTCAACGATCATGAAGATCCTTGGATCCACAGCTTCCATGAAAAATTTTATCCTTTCTTTCCACATGGGAAAGTTATTCTTGTTGCACAGTGGGAGCTTGGCGAAATCTTTGCCCTTGTCCATTTTATGGTAGAATATTACAGACAACAGATCTGGATCTGATCAAGGTGTTAACCTTTTGACGATCAACCTCGCTTTGATACTAATTGAAAGAGAACGGTTGTTTACCTAAATCACTTAGAGTGGGGTGAATAGGTGATTTGTGGGTCTTTTTGCGGAATAAAAAATAATTAGAGCACGGCACAGAACTATTCTACCAACATCACAAACGACACAAGATTTATAGTGGTTCCCCAACCTTGGGTACATCCACTTTCCCTCACCGATCTAGCAATCAACTAGACTCGGCTACTCCACTATCTCGGATCAAAAATCGATCCTACCCTCGGAACAAAGTTCCTACAAACTCGATCCAAACAAAAGGATCTACACCTTCGGAAGATAGCACTTCCTACAAACTCGGAGTGAAAAACTCCTACACTCGGGGAAGATTTCTCCTACAAGATTAATAAAGTGTTTACAAGAATACAAACAGTAAATCACTCAGATCTGAAAGAAACGGCCAGGATCTTTTTCTTTTCAACTTTGTAGCACTTTCAGAAATCGGTGAAGAAGTTCTCGGCCTCGATCTGGATCTACTCGCTTTTACAGAAATCGAGAGAGAATATGATCAGTGAAGTCGATCTCGATCTGTAACTTTTCTTCAGAATAATCCTCTGAATGTAGAAGCTTTGGCCGAAGAAGAAGGCGACGGCGGCGGCTTCCGTTTTGCGAAAGTCAGAGAGGAGGCGGCTGAAGAATATTTCTCGAAAAAGAAATTACAAGAAAGCTTTGAGAATGCTTAGGGTTTGTCATTTTCTGATAAGACCTTATATAGGAGAGACTAACGGTCATAATCGGTCATAATGATGTACACGTGGACCAATCATGTCGCGTGATTTGAAAAAATCTCGTCAGAAAAAGGACTTAGAAAATTTTCGGAAAGATTCAGCCAACTACACGAGTAAGTCAATAACTACTCGAGTAGTTGAATAACTACTCGAGTATATTATGAAGAACATACTCGGGTATAAATATAAATACTACTCGAGTATATAGAGATCAACTACTCGAGTAAGCAGACAGAGCTACTCGAGTATATAGAGGATCTACTCGAGTACTGGAAGAGCTACTCGAGTATATTGCATAACCTACTCGAGTACAAGAAGTACTACTCGAGTGGAATACTTAGAAAAATTCTGAAGAGGACTGCTGGCAACTACTCGAGTAGTTGAACTAACTACTCGAGAGTAAGTAATCTACTCGAGTAGGTGAAAGTTCTACTCGAGTAAAAGACTTAGAAAAATTCTGGAGTAGGGGAATATCAAGGTACACAAGTAACATATGATCTACTCGAGTAGGTATAATGAACTACTCGAGTATATTTCTATCTACTCGAGTAAGTGAGTATACTTACTCGAGTATATGAGTATACTTACTCGAGTATATGAGTATACTTACTCGAGTATATGACTTAGAGAAATTTAGATGAGAAAACCCTATAGTACTCGGGTATAAAGAGTAATCTACTCGAGTATATAAGCATGCTACTCGAGTATATGACTTTGTCTACTCGAGTAGGTAACTTAGCTACTCGAGTATATGACTTTGTCTACTCGAGTATAAGGTTCCTTTACTCGAGTAAATGATACTCAGACTACTCGAGTAGGTGAAAGCTCTACTCGAGTAAAACACTTAGAAATTTTATGATGTTGGAAAAACTGATTCTTCTAGAGTAGCCAACTTCAAATTTCTTTCCCATGGTCCAATAGCTTGAATATGAAGTGCATCCCAATAGAGAGATCACACATGAGTCAACACCTTGGAATATGCAATGAGGTATTACATTGCACAGTTCCTGTGTTTGAAGACCCACTGTGGACTGATAATGGTCTACACTTCCAATGAAATTCCTGCACACATATAACTCAAACCAAGCATCAGATACAACTTAATTCATCTTAGTTCCAGGGTGAATTCATCAAATCTGGGTTCATGTGGATGAAATACCCAACACTGAGGAAGGCCGAGCTCAGGTATCTAATTTTGGAGAAGCTAGCCTTCGCACTGATCATCTCGGCTCGGAGGCTGCGACCTTACTTCCAAGCACACTCAATCCGGGTGGTGACCGACCATCCTCTCCGCAACATCTTCGAGGGGTGGAGCATTCAGGCTGGCTGGCTAAGTGGTCGGTGGAGCTGAGCGAGTTTGACGTCTCCTTCGTTCCGCGGCTCTCGATCAAAGCTCAGGCAATGGCCGACTTCTTGGCCGACTACGTGGTTGAAGTGGCGGAGGAAGAGCTCACCCGCCCAACTCCTTGGAAGGTGAGGGTGGATGGTGCCTCGGGAAGGCATTCCCTGGGAGTAGGGGTAATCCTGGAAAGCCCTCAGGGGACTCAAATTGAGCAGACGGTGGTGGTGCACTTTCCCATTACCAGCAACCAGGCCGAGTACGAGGCCGTGATAGCAGGGCTTCTCCTGGCCAGGGAGCTGGGGGTGTCGGATGTGGAGGTCCTTACTGACTCCATGGTAGTAGCTTCCCAAATCAATGGGGAGTTCGAGGCAAGGGAGCCCACCCTGCGATCGTACTTGGCCAAGGTGAAGGGGGTCATTGGCACTTTTCAAACTTTCACCATGCGACACGTGCCCAGGGAAGAGAATGAACAAGCCGATCAGCTAGCGAAGCATGGTCCCCAGGTGGGGGGCACCGTTACCGACCTATTCCGCCCCTCCATCGAAGAAGGAGAGCTCATGGAAATCGATCAACAAGCTTCGTGGATGGATCCAGTGGTGGTTTTCCTCTCCAAGGGAGAGTATCCGGAGGGGGTAGATAAGAAGAAACTGAGGCACAAGTCAACATATTACCTCCTCCAGGACGGAAAAGCTATACAGGAAGACCCTCTCAGGGATACTAGCCCGCTGCGTGACCGAGGGAGAAGTGCGAAGGATCTTGGAGGAAGTCCACTCAGGATAATGTGGGAGTCACTCCGGGAGTCGGACCCTGGAAGGGAGGATAGTCAGGCAAGGGTATTTCTGGCCCACCCTGGGCCGAGACGCCACAGAGTTTGCAAGAAGATGTCATAAATGCCAGCTGTTTGCCCCTCTCCAGCTACAGCCATCCCAGCGACTCAGAAGTATCACGGCCCCATGGCCCTTCGCAATTTGGGGAATGGATTTGGTTGGACCATTCCTCCAAGCCACCGGTCAGAGAAGGTTCCTCCTAGTAATGATTGACTACTTCTCAAAGTGGATGGAGGTGAAGGCGTTGGCCAAGGTGACCTCCCAGGTGATCAGGAACTTTGTTTGGGGGGAGATCATCTGTCGCCATGGGCTGCCCCAGGCCATCATCACGGACAACGGGCCCCAGTTCGCCAGTGCCGAATTCACCAGCTTCTGCGAGCAGCTTGGAATCGACCTCAGGTTCGCCTCGGTCCATCACCCCAGGAGCAACGGGCAAGTGGAGGCCGCAAACAAGATCATCGTCAACCTCCTCAAGAAGAAGGTGGAGAATTTGAAGGGGAGCTGGGTGTAGTAGCTTCCCGCAGTTCTTTGGGCCCTAAGGACCACCCCCAACACGGCTATGGGAGAGATCCCCTTCAAACTCTCCTATGGATGTGAGGCAGTGCTCCCCGTAGAATTCGAAGTCCAAATACCGCGAGTCGTTGCGGCAAAAGAAGGTCGTGAGGAATGGCAAGCGGAGAATGAGGAGGAACTAAGGCTCTCCCTTGACATGGTGGAAGAGGTGAGGGACCTTTCCGCTATCCGACAGGAGGAGGTGAAAATAAGAATGGCCAAGTACTTCGACAAGCATATCAGGGTCAAGCAATTCGTGGAAGGGGACTTGGTGCTGAAGAAGGTGGATGCAGTAGGGAGGTCAGCATCCGTAGGGAAGCTCAATCCCAGCAGGGAGGGACCATTCATTGTAAAGGAAGTCTTGAGGTCAGGGGGCTATCGACTCCAAAATGTAGAGGGCGAGACCCTGAGTCTCACCTGGAGTGGTGACGACCTAAAACGATTTTCCCCTTAAGCGTGTAAGCAACACTTTGATTATAATAAATTCCTTCAACTCTCTAATATTATCATAGCTAGCCTGCATAGAGGAATGTAATGTATTTTGGACCCCGAGAAGATCCCGCTGCCAGGCTCTCACCTAGCTGTCAGGGCTGGAAGTCACTCGGTGTCATCCTTGGCCTCGAGCAGATCCCGCTGTCAGGCTCTCACCTAACTTGCAGGGCTGGAAGTCACTCGATGGTGTTAGTAGTGGACCCCGAGCAGATCCCGCTGTCAGGCTCTCACCTAGCTGGCAGGGCTAGAAGTCACTCGGTATCATCCTTGGCCTCGAGCAGATCCCGCTGTCAGGCTCTCACCTAGCTGGCAGGGCTGGAAGTCACTCGATGGTGTTAGTAGTAGACCCCGAGCAGATCCAGCTATCAGGCTCTCACCTAGCTGGCAGGGCTGGAAGTCACTCGGTGTCATCCTTGGCCTCGAGCAGATCCCGCTGTCAGGCTCTCACCTAGCTGGCAGGCCTGGAAGTCACTCGATGGTGTTAGTAGTAGACCCCGAGCAGATCCCGCTGTCAGGCTCTCACCTAGCTGGCAGGGCTGGAAGTCACTCGATGTCATCCTTGGCCTCGAGCAGATCCCGCTGTCAGGCTCTCACCTAGCTGGCAGGGCTGAAAATCACTCGATGGTGTTAGTAGTGGACCCCGAGCAAATCCCGCTGTCAGGCTCTCACCTAGCTGGCAGGGCTGGAAGTCACTCGGTGTCATCCTTGGCCTCGAGCAGATCCCGCTGTCAGGCTCTCACCTAGCTGGCAGTGCTGGAAGTCACTCGATGGTGTTAGTAGTGGACCCCGAGCAGATCCCGCTATCAGGCTCTCACCAAGCTGGCAGGGCTGGAAGTCACTCGGTGTCATTCTTAGCCTTGAGCAGATCCCACTGTCAGGCTGACCTAGCTGACAGGGCCGGAGGTCACTCGATGGTGTCGGCCTTGAAATCGTCAGATAAAGGTCAAAGTCTCAGTGCCAAGAAGCAAAGGGGAAAAGGTTATGTCAGGGCGAGCTCGGACTCGGCAAATCCAGCTCGACATGATCAAAAAGGCAAGCCAGGCTGGAGGACTCCGCATGAGCGAGTGCAGACTCGTCATTCCCGGCTCGGCATAGGCAAGTAGGTCGCGGACCCGGGCCTCGCCAAAGGAGGGTGAGCCAGGTCGGGGGGCCTTACCCCTTTGCTCGTTTAACTTGGAAACTTTTCCTTTTTTCGCTCAACCTGGATGGCTCGCGTGCGAGTTATGGCCGCGAAGGGAAGCGCATCCACTAGCGGGCGCGCTCTCATAACTACCCTGCTCGCGGAACCTATCTCGGGGAGGTCACGTGGGGAAACACTCGCATATATTTAGAGCTCAACAAAGAAAGTAAAGAAAAGAAAAGGAAGTGGCACGGGTATGATCAAAAAACTTTTATTATTTACAAAAAGTAATTACAGGAGGCTCGCCTCGGCGAGTAAACGAAAAAGGAAAAAAATACAGGCTACCCTCGGACCTCGCCCCCTCCGCCGGACTGGTCCTCGCCGTCGCCCGAAGGATCCTGAAAGCTTTTCCCGAACATCGCATCCAGGTTGTCCTCCTTCTCGCCGGGCGGCGTTGCCGGGAATAGGCTCAGCATCAGGTCCCGAGCCGAGATCCCCTCTCACCCCTCCACCAGCACCCCAGAATCCTTCATCATCTGAAGGGTGCACTCGGTGGCATGGATAGAGTTGATCTGCAATCTCTCGACGAGGTCGGCCTCGCCAAAGATCCGCGGGCTCTTGTAGGGAGGGTGGGGTCGAGGTCGTGAGGCGGGAAGAAGATCTCCGCCTGGCGACGCACCTCACTGAGGTGGTGCTGATTCTCACTCCTTCAGCTTCGTGTTCGTGCCCTCCAGCTCAGCAAGGCGTGCGCGCAGCTGGCCGATCTCCTCCCCCTGCTCAGCGTTGCAAGCCTGGAGCTCCCATGCAGCCTCGGCATCCGCGGCCAGTAGTGCCCGCAGCTGACTGACCTCCTCCCCCAGCTCGGTGTTGCGAGCCTGAAGCTCGCCCGCCGCCTTGCATCCTGGAAAAGAGTCCATTTAGCAGCAACACAAAATATTCTAAGTGAAAAAGAACAGCGCTTGAAACTTACCAACCCGTCGGCGGCTTGGGCGAGTAGACCCTCCGCTATGCCGAGCCGCCTCGCCTGATCGGTGACCTTATCCTTGGCGAGGTCGCGAGCCTGCTCAGCCTTTTCGAGTTGGTGGCTGAGGGTAAAGTTGCGGCATGCCAGCATGTGATGCAGCTCCAGGGTCCGCAGGTGGGACTGCAGGCCCTCATGGCCGAGCTGCCGAAGGGTCATCTTCTTGTAGGCCTCGGCATCCTCCCGGCCATATAGGCCGAAGCTGAGGGCATAGGCGTGACCGGTGGCAGGCTCGCGGTCGTGCCAGGAGGGATGAAGAGTGGAGACTGAGACTCGATGAGCGAGCTCGTCCCACTGCAGCATGGGCTCGCCCGCCAAATCCTTCCAGTGCGCGCCGAAGTTGAAGAGGGGGTGTTGCTTCGGCGGCGCGCGCTCGCGGGCAGCCCTCTACACCGATGGAGGAGGGGAGATCGCTGTCGTGGAAGAGGGGCCCTCGCCACCTTTCCGCCCCTTGCTGGTTATCTCCTTCAGCGGGCTCTCCGGTGACGCATCGGGAGGGGTCGCCGATGAGCTGATGTACTTGGGGCTGGGTTGTTGTTGTTGTTGCCCCCACGAAGCCAGCAGGGCTCTCCGCATCTTCTTCATTTGTCGGTTGCCGAATGGCGGGTTCGATCCCGCGTCCTCAGGTCGCCTCTTGCTGGAAGAGGGTTGCGAGAGGGCCGCCTCATCTCGGCAGGCCGCCGCCGCCTTCTCGCGAGCAAGGGGGTCTGCATGGAGCCCCGGATCCGTGAACGGCGGGTTCACGGGGATTATTCGCTCCCTGCAGGAAAACACTCCGAAAAAGTTAGGAATTTAGCAATAATATGGCGAGTTCGGCGGGTAGGCGAACTCGGCAAGATGAGGAGGGAAGCATACCTTCGCCGGGCAGAACGGGGGGGAGCGCGCTGAGGCTCCTCTGCAGGAAGGCGACCTCGAAATCTTTATGGAGGAAGTATTCGTGGAGCTCGGCGTTGTTGCCGGACACGGCCGGCGGGCGGTACACCTCCTCGCCCTTCTGCTGAGGCGAGTAGGGGATGTTGCCGAGATCGCCCTTGATGAAGGCGATCTTGGTCATCCAGGTGTGGTGCTTGTTCGCGATCTCGCGAAGTTTGATTAGCGAGCCACCGAAGTAGGCGACCCCGTCTGGCGTCGCCTTGTAGGAGAAGAGCTTCCTGAACACCGTCAGGTTGAACTCGATCCTCTCCCGCCGGAGGTAACTCGCGAACACCACCATCATCACGATGGCGTTGGAATTCAGCTGCGCGGGCACGGCTCCGTAGTATTTTAAGATCTGCCGGATCTCCGGCCACAGGGGGAGGCGTAACCCCACCTCATAATGAGAAAGGGGAAAGGCGAGCTCATCCTCATAAAAGGTATTGATGGCCTCCCCCTGTTTCGGCCTGCGAGCCTCAAAGCCCGGCGGCACGCGCTCTGCCACAAACTCAGCGAGCTCCTCCTCGCTAGTGTGCCCCTCGATGAAGTAATAGTCCGTGAAGTGATGAGCGCACTTGGAGCGGCCATCGGCATCTGGATTCGCCTTGCCCATGTTCGCGGAGGCAGAGGTAGAGCGCGAGCAGGAAACGGAAAAGCACAGGGAGAAGGAAAAAAAAGCAATAAAGGCACAGTACGGGGGTAGGTGAGGGGGAGGGCTATTTATAGGAAAAGAAATTGGGGCAGGCTGTCCAATCAACACAGCTCGCCGCCCCAGCTCGCCACCCCAGCTCGCCGACTTCCGGCGCACCCCAACCAAGGCTAAGTCAAACATTGCAGCATTTTATTTAAGTAACGGGATCAAGAATATTCTAAGATTTATTTATTACAGAAATAAAGTTCAGGATTTAAAGAGCAGGGCGCGCAAGCAGGGAGGGCATCGGGATGCGAGTGCCGGTCAGCTCGGCAAAGGAGCCGCTCACTTACCTACCCCGGCCTCGCGAACCCCGCCCCCCAGGCTGCTGCGCGCGGAGCAGCTCGCGGATCCTTCCGGAATTCCTTTGCACAACCGAGAGACCGTCGTCTATCTCGTCCAGGAGCCGGCAGGGGGACATCAGCTCGCCAACTTGGCCACGGTGCACCTCGTCAGCAAGACGCGCGTAGTCGCGCTGCAGCGTCTCGTTGACCCCCTGCACCTCGCGCAGCCTGCACAACAACTTTTTGAGGAGCTTGACCTCCCTCCTCGTCAACTCGCCTTGATCCACCTCAGGACCCAGGTAGGAGTCCAGCGAGCTCGGGGAAGGGAGGGGAGAATAGTGGGCTGCCCGCGAGGATTCCTCGGTAGCCGATTGACTGGGAAGAGCTGTGAAGACAGGTATTAGCAGAAAGGGGAGAAAAAAACTCATGAAGCAAGCCAGGCAAGACTGACCAGACGAACTCGGCAGATCGAGGGAGGTGCGGGGAGGGATGAACCTCAGATCCCTCCCGCGACCTGGGCCGCGAGCCCCAGGCGAGATGAGCTCGAATCCCGGGGTGGGAATGGTCCCCAGACCCGCCCCCGCGACCACGTCAGCTTGGCGAGGAGGGGAAGTGCACACTGGCGAATTCGGCCTCTGCGAGCTCATAGGCAGGATCCCAAAGAGAAGAGGCGGGTCCCGGGGATGGCTGTCCGGTGCTGAGAATCGCGAGTTGGCGAGCGTGGTCTCGCCTCGCGGTGTGGGCTCTCGCGGTGCGACGCCCTCGCCATCTGGTTGACCGTCCAGGTCGTCGCCAACTACGACCACCTCTCTATCCTTCTCAAGAATAGTTCGGGTGGATGAGCCGGTCTCGCGAGCCAAGGTGGCCCTCAGGTCGTTGAAAATGGGCTCAGCCGCCTCAGGGAATGTCTTTGACTTCTTGGAACTGGGCTCGGCATAATCGGTTTGGGGAGCTTTCGCGGGGACCACCGTCAGAGCGGCAACGCATGCCGCGGAGGCCTGGCAGGCTCGGTCTATGCGCTCTTGGATCTCCTTAGGGAGAGGCATCTTGGCAGGGCAGCAAAGGGAATGGCAAGAGTCAGGAAGGTGGGCAGGTGCACATATATATAGCCGCAGGTGGCCCCCACCAGAAGATTCCCTCCAACTCGCCAACCAGCGCTCGCTGATCACTTGGGGTTGGATGTTTCTTTCTGAGCTTTGACAAGCTCGAAAAGAGCGGGGATTGTGTACAACCCCGTGTCCGGCGAGCAAGGTCACCAGGGCCTAGGCAGATCGGGTTGAGGACAATGGGCGAGCTCGGCAGTAAAGGGGGGCGAGCCCGAGCTCGGCATCCGTCGACTAGAGATCGACGATCGGCGACCCTGAGCTCGGCATTCGCTGAGCGAGACACAACTCGCGTCCTCGCAATGGAGCTCGGCAGCCCGCGGAGAGCAGAACATGCCGAGGTGGTCAAAGCACCCCAGCTCGCCTGGACGTATGAGGTACTTTTTACTGTTTTGCCCCCGCTGGTCTGCCCATAACCCTTCAAAACAGCGGAGTTTGGCTGTTGGCAGATCCAACCAAGGATTTCCTGGTAATTTCAGGTCAGTTCTTTTGGTTATTGGCAGTCCAGATTTCAAAAACTATAAATAGGACCCAAGGGGTACCCTAGAAAGCAGGTTCTTCTCTGTGCTCTCCTGCTCCAATCTTTAAGTTCTTTCTGAGGGTACCTTAGCTCGGCTTTTGGCTAAGGAGGGGAAGCGCTCTGAGATCTTCCGGGTTTGTGGTGGGACCTCCCCGCCGAGCCTTGGGTCTGTGTCACTGTTCTGTTTTTGGCTGTGCAGGATCCAACAGTAAGTAGGCGAGACCACCCCTTCCCCAAGGGCGAACTCCACGAGAGATCGAGGAATCGGTTTCAACACCAAATCTGTTAAAAATGTTCTTTAAGAATTTAAGTACAGTTTGAGCATCATTATTTTTGGTCGCAATGGCTTCTATCCATTTTGATATGTAGTCCACGGCTACTAAAATGTATATGTTTCCGTTGAATTTACGAACGGACCATAAAGTCTATTCCCCACATATCAAATATCTCTATCTTCTAATATAATTATGTAGAGGCATACTATCTCGTTGGCCCTATATTTCCAATTCTTTGACATGCATCACAACATTTTGCCAAAGTTATGCGCATCTTTGAATAATGTTGGCCAATAAAATCCCGCCTCTAATACTTTCAATGTCGTCTTATGACCCATAAAATGTCCTCCATATGGAGAAGCATGACACCTTTCTAGAATTTTAGGTACTTCCACCTCAGGGATACACGTCTATGATTTGAGTCAGCACAAATTTAAATAAATAAGGCGTATCCCAAAAGTATGTCCTAACTTGTTGTAGAAACCTCTTTCTTTTGATTGATAACTCATCTCGGCGGTAATACTCTACTCACAATATAATTTACTATGTCTGCATACCATGGACTACTTTCTGATACTGCTAACATACTTTCATCAGGAAAATTTTCCTTAATTCCTATTTCTTTATCTTTCTCCTCAACTTGCACTAACCTAGACAGATGATCTGCTACTGGATTTTCTGCCCCTTTCATAACTTTAATTTCAAGATCAAATTCTTATAATAGCAAAATCCATCTTATAAGCCTAGGCTTGGCATCTTTCTTATCTACCAAATACCTTATTGCAGCATGATCTGTATAAACTATAACTTTTGAGTTAATCAAATAAGAGCGGAATTTATCAAATGCGAATACTACCGATAATAATTCCTTCTCCGTGGTTGTATAGTTTATTTGTTCTTCATTTAAAGTCTTACTTGCATAGTAAATGGTATGAAACATTTTATTATGCGCTTGCCCTAGAACTGCCCCTAGAGCATGATTACTAGCGTCACACATCAGAATGAATGGTAGATTCCAATCAGGAGCTATTACAATAGGTGATGAAATCAGACTTTTCTTTAATGTGTTGAAAGACTTGAGACATGATTGATCAAAATTAAAAGCCGTGTCTTTTTCAAGGAGATGGCTAAGAGGCTTAGATATTGCAGAAAAATTCTTTATAAACTTCCTATAGAAACCCGCATACCCTAGAAAGCTTCTAATACCTTTAATATTTGTAGGGGGTGGAAGTTTCTCAATTACTTCTATTTTTGAACGATCTACTTCTAGACCCCTATTGGAGATTTTATGACCTAGGACTATGCCTTCTCTTGCCATGAAGTGACACTTTTCCCAATTTAAGACTAAATTGATTTGCATACACCTTTCCAAAACCTTTTTTAAAGATTCCAAACACTCATCAAAAGACTTGCCAAATACGGAAAAATCATCCATACAAATTTCAATTCCCACATCCATCAGATCAGAAAAAATAGAAACCATACAGCGCTGAAATGTAGCAGGAGCATTACATAACCTAAAGGGCATTTTGTGAAATGCAAATGTACCATAAGGGCAAGTGAAAGTGGTCTTTTCTTGATCTTCAGGGGCAACCATTATTTGATTATAACCTGAATACCGTTTAAGAAATAGAAATATTCATTCCCTGCCAACTTATCTAACACTTGATCTATGAATGGAAGAGGGAAGTGATCTTTCCTAGTCGATTGATTTAACTTTCTATAATCCATGCATATACGCCATCCAGTCACTGTGCTTGTAGGAATCAATTCGTTATTCTCGTTTTTAACTATGGTCATCCCTCCCTTCTTCGGCACGCATTGGACTGGACTGACCCATTTACTATCAGAAATGGGATAAATAATTACAGCGTCTAACCATTTAATAATTTCTTTTTTAACTACCTCCTTCATCGGAGGGCTAAGTCTTCTTTGATGTTCAATGGAGGTCTTCGAATCATCTTCCAATAATATCTTATGCATATATATAGTGGGACTAATGCCTTGTATGTCGGCAATAGTCCACCTCATAGCCCCTTTGTAATTCTTAAGGACTTCTAACAATTCATCTTCCTTACTCTGCTCTAAGGATGCATCAATTATTATCGGCAAATTTTTATCTTCTCCTAAAAAAGCACACTTTAGATTGTTGGGTAAAGGTTTTAATTCCAATTGAGGTGGTTCCATAATAGATGGTTTCAGAATTTTAGTTTCACTTGATCTCTCAAGTGCTTCAACATTCATATATGTTCTACACCTTTCACTAGCATTAAAAACTTTAGCTAATTTACTATATTCTTCTTCCTCGTTCCACTCTTCATTATTAAGGAGTGCTAGCAATGTTTTCTCCCAATGATCATTCTGTTTAAAAGCTTTACTGGGAATATCTATGTTATCAATAGAATGACATTCCTCTTTATCGTTGGGGTATTTAATTACCTTAGGAATATTGAACGTTACTTCTTCCTCATTAACTATCATGGTAAGCTCTCCTTTTTGAACGTCAATAAGAGTCCTTCATGTAGCCTGGAAAGGTCTACCAAGAATGATAGGCACATCCCTATCCTCTTCCATATCCAGAACAACGAAGTCTGCAGGAAAAATAAATTTCTCGACCTTAACTAAAACATCTTCAACTATACCTTTAGGGAACGCTAACGTCCTATCAGCTAACTGAAGGGTTAAAGAAGTAGGAGCTATCTCTCCAAGGCCTAATGTATTATAAATAGAGAGCGACATGAGATTGATACTAGCCCCTAAGTCACATAAAGCCCTACTCATAAATTTAACACCTATGGAACAGGGTATGGTAAAGCTTCCTGGGTCTTTTAATTTAGGGGGTAGTTTCTTTTATAGAATAGCACTACATTCCTCAGTTAATGCCACTACTTCCTTTTCAGCAAATTTTCTCTTTCTAGAGAGAATATCCTTCATGAATTTTGCATAACTCGACATCTGCTCTATAGCTTCCGCAAAAGGGATATTTATCGTCAACTTCTTAAAACTTTCCATGAATTTTTGGAATTGTGCATCAAGCCTTGTCTTAGTGAGCCTAGATGGAAAAGGCGGAGGTGGATAGACTTTTCTTTCCTCTTCTAAATCTACAATTTCTACTCCTTTAGCCCTAGGGGCCTCTACCTTTTTCATCGTATCTTCATGTTCTCTCTTTTCATCATTCTTTAATTTTTCTAGTAACAAGTCCCCACCCGGAATCTTATTCCCACTTCTTAAAGTAACAGAGTTACATTGGCTAGATGACTCATCTCTTTTTGGATTAGGAGTGGTATCGGCGGGTAATGTTCCAGCCAGCCTTAGGTTTAATGCATTAGCAATCTGTCCCATAGAATTCTCTAGTGATCTAAGAGATGATTCTATCCCTACTACCCTTGCATCATTCTTTTGGAATATTTCTAAAATTACTTCATCTGTTAATTTTCTTGAATTTCCATGATTGCTTTGTGGAATATGATTAAATTCGGGTGGATGATTAACATTTTGATTATTTCTCCATGAAAAGTTAGGGTGGTTCCGCCACTCAGGATTGTAATGATTTGGAAGAATATGATCTCTTTGGCCACCTATATAGTTGGCTTCTTCAAAAACTTGATTCAATTGTTCTATGGTGAAGGAGATGTTAGGATTGGGCAATTGAATGCTACTAATTGATGGCATTACTGTATTTTGACTTAAGGAATCTAAGCGTTTGTTTATCATATTAAACTGTGAAGCCATCTGTGCGGCTAACAAAGTGATTTGATCAACAAGATGGACTCCCATTGGATTGTTATTCCCTTGTCTCTCAAAAGATTGGTAGTTGTTAGAAGTAAGATCTTCAAGGATATCATAAGCATCCTCGGGATACTTTTTCATCAATGACCCCCCCCCCCCCCCCCCCCGCAGCACCATCTACTAAGATCATGGTAGCCGTCTATAACCCATTATAGAATGTGGATACCTGTTGGTGTTGTTGTAACCCATGATGCAGACATCTTCTCAACAACTCCTTAAAACGCTCCCAAGCGTCGTAAAGAGTTTCTCCGTGATTTTGCATAAAAGTGGTGATGTCTCTAATCAACTTAACGGTTTTAGAGGGAGGGAAATATTTGTTTAAAAATTTCTCTGCTAACTGCTCCCAAGTGGATATAGAACCATGTGGTAACGAGTTAAGCCAATCTTTAGCTTTTCCTTCTAAGGAGAATGGAAATAACATTAGCTGAATTGCGTCACTTGAGCCCCCATTTAGTTTATACATATCACAAATTTCTAAGAATGTCCTTAGATGAGAATTAGCATCTTCATTGTTAAGACCCCCAAATTTGTTATGTTGAATTAGCTACATAATAGTGGAGTCAATTTTAAAATTATTAGCGGTTATGGTAGGTCGGGCTATGCTAAAATGCAACCCTCCTCGCACGGGTGTGTTATAGTCTCGACAAGTCATTCTAGGAACATTTGGTTGAACATTTTGGTCAACTTGCCCATTAGGTTCTACTTGCTCCTCATTGTTAACCACATTATTATGCTCGTTACCCTCCATCTCAAGATTAATAGTATTGTTATTTCTCAGATTTCTTCTATTCAGCCTACAAGTTTTCTCGATTTCAGAATTCAGTGGTAATATTTCAGTGTTTCAATATCTGTACATACACCGATGTACAATAGTTAACGAGTAAAAATGACAACAATACTTGAACTCAAATTACTCAGAATTACTAATATCACAAGATAATACTTAGAAGAAAACTTGTCCCAGACAATGGTGCCAGAAAACTTGATGCGCGCTTTGTCGTGTAAATATATAAGTGATATGCAAGTGTACGTGTCGCGTCAAGTAACAAAATGGAAAGTAGAGTGTCGAACCCACAGAGACAAATGTTTTTCCTCCGCTTATGAGTACTAGTAATGATCTTTTCTTATAAGTCGAGCAAAATCACAAGGTTTTAAGAGTAAGTAAACTAAATAACAAAACTAAATAACGAATCTAAATTAGGATGAGAATATAATGATGAGAATTACGAGTCTCATATGTTGATCCCTAATCTTAGTTTGCCTTTTTGTGAAGAGAAATACAATTGAGTTCAACCCAGTTTTTATCTTGTGGAAATCCTAAACTCGCGATGAGCATCTCTCGATTTCATCATCGCACTATGCAAATTTAGTGAGTAGCTTTAAATCAAGACTACATAAGTAAACATACGTATAAAAATATGGATCTTAACTCCACAACTAGAATGATAGTGATACGCTAAATCATATGTAGCCAAATTAAATTCTCGAGACTTATGAACGCAGCTCTCGCATATAGAATGCAGTATGAAGCACTAGATGGTAATTTCTTAACCTCGTCACTGAAGAAGAGAATGAAATTTAAGATACAAACCAGATTTAACTCAATTGTTCATGTAAACATTAAAGCAAACATCGATTAGTTCACAACATATAAAACTCGCAAGTGAATTAGTTCATCATAGTCAAAAGTATGAGAAATCGGAGCGAGGATTCAACAAACATGATGAATATGTAACGCCCCTAGCCGATCCAACGTGACAGCGTCACGGCTCCGCTCTAGGCGACGCTACCGGGCTGCAGCCCAAGCACCCCAACCTGAAAGTCCACCTAGTGTCGGCTGTGTGCACCTATGGGGGGGATAGGTGACGTGTGGTTCTTTTGCGGAATTTACAGATGTACCTGCACAATAAAAACAACAAACACAGCACACAGAAAACACAGCAAATTTATAGTGGTTCCCCGACTTGGGTACATCCACTTTCCCCCTTCGACCTATCTCCCCAACAAGGGACGACTCGGTCACTTCACCAACGGGATTGAAATCCAATCCCTTCACTAACGGAAGGAGCCCTTCCACACGTGAGAGTCAACACTCTCACAAATCGGGTTGCACCCAACCCTTACAACACGGAACTAAAGTTCCTTTACAATGAAATAAAAGTAGAATGTACACGTGATACAAACTTCTCTTGGAGACACCGGTGTTCCTCTTTGTTCGACGACGTGTTCTTGAAGTCGATGAAGAGTCTACGACCTTGGTCTCTCTTGGAGAAGATCTCCCCGGAACCGGCGGCGGCACACGAGCGGCGGCTAGCTTCGGGATCGGCGGCTACGATGAAGAGCAGCTGCTGAACTTGGAGATCCAAACTTCGTTGCGAAGCAAGCTAGGTCTACCAACGGTCACTCTAGGATCAGTCGTCTCGATCGATTCGGACGGGGGAGTTTTTCCCGGTCAACGAATCGAGAGACAAGAGATCTCCGGATAGACGCGTGAGACACAAGCCTTGCTAAGCTTCTGTCACCGGAGATCGGGAAGAAGAGCGATCAGCAGCGGCGACCACTTGATGCGAGCGGCGGCGGCGGAGCGGAGCGAGTTCGCGGATTTAGGGTTACGTGCTCGGCCTCTTTCTCCGTGGATTTACTGTTCAAAAATACCTGTGTATAAATACTGTAGGATTCTCAAATATGACTGTTTGAGGGACCCACAAATGAAATCCCCAAAATCCGGTTCAAACAAATCCAGAAGCAGAATCCGGTTCAGCAGCATTCTGAGAAAACGCCAAGTAAAAATCGGCGAGAATAGCAAACGATTCTCGACGAATCGGCGAGAATCATCAAGTGATTCTCGACGATTCGTCGAGAATCGTTTGTGATTCTCGTCGAATCACTTGTCGATTCTCAACGAATTTCACTTTACACATGGGCTGCTTGACCACTGGTTCGGCGGGAATCACAAGTGATTCTCGCCGAATCTTACTTGGCACCGTCTTGAGATGGCCAAAAGGAGTCGGCGGGAATCACTAATGATTCTCGTCGATTCGGCGAGAATCACTAGTGATTCTCGCCGAATCGGCGAGAATCACTTGGTGATTCTCGTCGAATTTGCCTTGGAAGATTTTTCGTCTTCCACCCCAGGAGCTGCTCCTTGATCCTCCATGCTCCTTGTCTTCTCTTGCATATGAGCGGCCCTGTGCTTGAAAATAAGTGCACTCCAATAGAGAGAGTACACGTAGGCCAACACACTGATCTGCTCAACGAGGGATTACGTCGTGCAGACCCGTGTATATTGACCTACTGCACCCTGACATTGGTGTGCACTTAGCGTGGAGAAACTACAAGCACAACTGGAAATGTTTCATCAAATACATTGTGAATTCATCTTAGCTTGACAGGGGCTTCCTCAAATCTAGGTAATCGTGGATACAATACCCAACAATCTCCCCCTATTTGACGAAGCCAAAACCCTACTAGCTAAGATGAATAACACCTATCAAATAATAATAATAGCATTTAAAGATTAAATATGCGACACAAGGGAATATATGCAATCAGAACAGGACTTGAGTCATTCACACATTCAAGTATATATATATGTACCAAGAGAAATATATTCACATGAAAGTCAGAATTGTTCACACGACAGTAATAATTGTTAAATGTTCTTAATACACCGTGACCAGCTATAATATAATGACTATTTGTCCTTAGCTCCGTCACCCTTAAGAGTTTGCGCCAAGTACTTTTTGCTCTGCCTTTCCATGTATTCCTTGGGCTTTGGGTAGTACCTAGGAGGAGCAACTTTGTCTGGATCCTTGTTGTTTCTGAAGAAAATGTTGCGTTTCGCTTCAAATGCTTTGTGTGTCTCCCATTCATACTGGCTATATGCTTCATTTCGATTTATCTCTCCTCTTTCTTGCAGCCGGAAGGTGTCTAGGATGATGTTCCTTGAGACTGGGCTCCACCTTTCGTTTTTACCTCCTCCTCACTTAGTCTGATCCTCTTTTGAGTTGGTGTGTCCTTTGATGTCCCTTCCTGAATTTTCCTCTTTCCCCTTGCTTTAGCTAAGGCCTCCTGGTCAAACATGCTTCTCAGCTTAGATTTGGAGATGGCCCTAGCGTCAGCTTCATCAGTGAAAATATCAGCAGCACTTGTACTTACATTCTCAGCAATATGTACTTCCTCGGCAGCCGTAGAAGTCTCAGGAGCCTGAACACCGGCAGGTTGGTCAGGTAGGACGACTCCTAACGTGCCCAGTGCCTGTTGTAGCATCCACCAGCAACTCTCATAGACGTAGTTGCTTGATTTCACAAAGTTTGCATCCATGCTTTTCTGGAGCTCAGCCATCTTAGCGATATACTCCTTCTCCCCCTTTTTGGCTTCTTCAGCTATGCAATTGGCATATGAGTGCAAGGAGTCATCAATGTGCTTAGTTGTCTTGCTGAATTCAGTGACTAGGGCCTGCTGATTTGCATTTAAAGTGACCATGTTGCCATCAAATTTCTGAATATTGTTGGCCACAACGTGTGCGTTCTGATTGACAACAGCCAGAGTATCAGTAGTCTTTTTCAAGCCGGCCATTAACAGTGTGACAGCTTCGCCGGCCGCAGTATACTTTTCTTCAAACTTCTTCTCCATCATATCCAGTTTGTGGTTGATTGCCACCATATTCTTCAGCATGAGATCTTCAGAAGTCTTAATCTCTTGCAGCATTGTTTTCTGAGCTTTATCAAAAGAGGTTTTAAGCTCATTCACGATACCCTGAATTATATGTACAGTGTGAATGGCTAGGTCATCTCGTAGTGGAATACCCGGAGGCACTTCTTGGCCTTGTTCTGGCTCGGCCGCAGAAGCATCAGTAGAGCTGGATACAATCACAGCCTCTATGGGAGGAATGTTGGTGGCCTCATTTACCTCCCCCTCCACTGGTGCAGACTTATCAGTAGGAGGTTCATCAGTATCTGGAGATTCAACCACTTCATGGCCCTCACTGACCTCGTCCTCTCCGTCCTCATCCAAAAACTCATCCATATCAGCATCTTCTTCCACTTCTTGATCAGCAGAGTCCAGTGTTTCAGCTTCAGTTCCGAGAGTGTGTCTGTTCAGGACCTCCTCATCCTCCAACCCAGGTTCACTTTCTGCATTAACTTCGGCCACCGCATCCCTGGCCACCTGGGAGATGTCAGATATTATATCCATCTGAGAGGGTAGAGTCTCCCCCTCGATTCCTGCAGTCAGGGTATCAGGAATTTCACGGGGGGAGGATGCTGGAGATACTTCCTCTTGCTCTTCCACAGCCGGCTGCCCGATGCGCCGCTCCCATCGATCAAATACAGTAGCATCCATCTTTTTCAAGTAATGTAGAGGAACTCCTTTGCTCATGTCGAATTTATCTCCGTTGAGCTGGTTGAGATATAGACTGATGATGCGGCCGAAGCTCGGAGTGCCCAGAGTGTCCTTGATCTTTTGAAACATCAACTCTCCCCAGTTGAACCTCTTTCTGCAGACCACGGCTATGAGAATTTTGAACATATCTCCGGAGATATGATCATGGGAGCCTGGCTTACAGATGAGTACTTTTCCTATGATGTCGGATAGGAGCTTCCCTTCTTCATTCATCTCTTTTCGTTTTACTGATCGTGTGCCTCTGGGTAGACCGCAGAACAGGAGGGTTCTGGCTTTGTCCTCGTCCTCCAAATAGTCTTCCTGCTCCGCACTTGAGAGCTGCAGGTAGCGAGTTAGCTTACCGGCAGACATCTTGACCTTAGTCCCCGCCACCTTGCTCTTGATGATGGAGTCTCGGTTTCGAAGCCTTGCTGTAGAAAAGAACTCCAGCACTTCTTTATCTAAGACTTTGCAAGGATGCTCCAATATGAAGGTTAGCCCGGCTTCTTCCAGCATGAGAACGATGTTCCGGAACTCGTCCGAGGCATGAGAAAAACCAGTGCGAACCAGTTCGCAACCAGAAATCAAACTTGCGGTCATTCTTGGGGCCATTGAGGATCTAGAAAGAAGCCCGACTCCAAGCATTAGTGTACATTCAAAAAAAAAGAAGGCATCACATGGGGTTCGGCCTTGGAGCCAGTGAGGAGGAGGTTACCTAAGGGCTTCGGTGGAAGAGAGTTGGTGAGCTTCGGGAAGAGCTTCGGTGGAGGGAAGAGTATCCCGTGGGATGCGACCTAGTTAGAATCTCACGGGAGCTTCGGGAGTTGGTGAGCTTCGGGAGAAGAAGATCACACACAGAAGCGATTCGACGGCGTCGACGAGAGCGTCGGAGGGCTGCGGGTGTCGGCGAGTTCGCGGAAGTGCACTTGCGCGAGGAAGGCGAGGGTCGTCCAGAGGTCTCCTGCGCGAGTCGTGAGGAAGGTGAACAGGCGGAGATTCTTTCGGCGGGATTTATAGGAGTCGTCGGGATTCGGGGGAAGCCGAGCGGCCGCGAGTTCCTTCGACGGGATTCGGCGAGATTTGTCTAATTTGATTTCTAATACCGTTTGTCTAATTCGGTGAGATATAAAATGGGTCGGCGAGATTCGGAGTATATATTGATGGTTTTCTTGACTACTTTGGGAAGCATTGCACCATTTTTAGAGATTTTCCGATGTCAAGTTAATAAAAGGAATGATAAATACAAGTATATTCTTAAAGTCAATCTATTTGAATTTTATGGAGGTTTTTGCAAAGTCTTCTAAATGTCAATTGTGTGTTGTCGAAATTCGCAATGACATAAGTATACGTATACACAATGATAGAAATGTATATATATTTACTTTGAATGAGGATGCATCATGACACAAGTCCTTGAACTGATCAAAATCACCTGGGATATGGAGAGTCATCGTCTTAGTCCCACAGGTAGAACATATCAGTAGCTTAAAGTGATTATGCTCAACAGGTAGCACGTCTGTTATTGTAGACGCTTGTTCCAAGTTAGCCTTGAGCCACGTACTGTCTAGTTCCCAAGTATTCACGGGGATCTAGACTACCCTGCAAAACAGAATTACTTTACCTTAGGAACCCAAATCATATTGGGTCCTAGGTTTCTATTAGCATGAACACGCAACTGCCTTCCATGAGAAAACCTGTCTGGAAGACTGCCTCTGTCCCTATAATGTGGAGAAGCCCTTGCTGTGGGCACAGAGAGGTTGTGCCAACAGTCAATGGCAAAGTGTCCCACTTTGCCGTAGCACCAACAAGAGTGAATGTTGTATCGCCGTTTTTGACCTGATCTAGTGACTGATGTAGTCACGGTCCTAGGTCTCAAAGGGATAGGGCATGTTCTTGTTGCACAAATTCCTCTTCCATCGAGGCATGATGAAGGGTGGAATGAATGCATGATGTGAGCGTTATGAGGCCGAGAAGGTGGTGCCATTCTTTCAGGCATCTTCCTTGCTGAGGCTCCATGACGCCTGACATCATGACTTCTATTCTCCCTATCCCGTGTCCTTGAATGGAGAGAATTCTTCTGTGAACCAGGACCTGCAGATCCACACTTTGTTGTGGCAGTGGCCGTGAATACAAAGGGCTCAGACTAAGCCTTAGGTATTTCTTCATGGGTGGCCATGATGCCTCTTGCACTATGGACATTTCCACATGGGGACAACTCACCCTTACAGTGACCACGATTATTCCTGTGGTCATACCTGAAGGCATGATGAGTTGCCTTCCCGCTTGGAGTGGGAGGTCGGAACACCGTTTCCCCATTTCTCCATCCCTGGATAATCCGGGAGATCCACCCGGTTTCTTGTTTTCTCTTTATAGCATCAACTTTGGAGAAGTTGGATACTATACGTTTCTCATTTTCTAGACTATTCTCTAGAGCTGAGATCTTAGAGTCCTTGACCTTGTTGGACGCCAATTAGAGAACCAACAAGATCTTCAGTTGAGCAATCTCTCGAGCTTGCTCCTCAGCAAGTAGATTGCTTTCCTGAAGGGCTCTCTTCAGGGAATCAGTATTTTCTGGAGGAGAGCAGTTTCTGTCTTCAGAGAAGTCAAAAGATGTGGGACAGGATGAAGATGATACCTGCTCATCTGGGTTATTGTCATTAGAATCAGTGACCAATGGTTCTTCCTCGTCGGAGCTGCTTTCCTCACTATCTTCTTCAGTCTCTGACAAGGATACTGGAGCTCTGATGCAATCCGAAGGATCCTTGCATTCATCTTCAGAAGTGATTACCCCCACATATGCTTCATCCTCAGATTGGCAGCAAATTTCAGCTTCCTCTGACCCCCCCATCAGCTCTGAGATCATCATCCATAGAGATTTAGCCGTTTTACATTTTTCCAACCTGGAGCGAGAGGCTCCAGACCAGACATCCATAATAATTTGTCGAATCCTCTGGTCCAGTTGGAAAAATGAGAGTTCCATCTCTGTCATCTCAGGGATGCACATGGGCACTTGGGTCCCCGAGTCGGTGGTCTTCATAGGGATAAATGGACCCTCTTCCAGGATGAGGGATGCTCGAGGATCGATGGCATCCAGGTGAAATAACACTCTCATCCTCCAGATAGGATAATAATCCTTTGTGCATGCCGGGAGTTTGAGTGGCAATACGTCATAATCCAGATCCATGCTTCTGACACTGGTGGCATGATTCACCTCAAGGTGTTAGCCTTTTTGTTGAGGAACCTCCCTCTGATACCACTTGAAAGTCCACCTAGTGTCGGCTGTGTGCACCTATGGGGGGGGGGATAGGTGACGTGTGGTTCTTTTGCGGAATTTACAGATGTACCTGCACAATAAAAACAACAAACACAGCACACAGAAAACACAGCAAATTTATAGTGGTTCCCCGACTTGGGTACATCCACTTTCCCCCTTCGACCTATCTCCCCAACAAGGGACGACTCGGTCACTTCACCAACGGGATTGAAATCCAATCCCTTCACTAACGGAAGGAGCCCTTCCACACGTGAGAGTCAACACTCTCACAAATCGGGTTGCACCCAACCCTTACAACACGGAACTAAAGTTCCTTTACAATGAAATAAAAGTAGAATGTACACGTGATACAAACTTCTCTTGGAGACACCGGTGTTCCTCTTTGTTCGACGACGTGTTCTTGAAGTCGATGAAGAGTCTACGACCTTGGTCTCTCTTGGAGAAGATCTCCCCGGAACCGGCGGCGGCACACGAGCGGCGGCTAGCTTCGGGATCGGCGGCTACGATGAAGAGCAGCTGCTGAACTTGGAGATCCAAACTTCGTTGCGAAGCAAGCTAGGTCTACCAACGGTCACTCTAGGATCAGTCGTCTCGATCGATTCGGACGGGGGAGTTTTTCCCGGTCAACGAATCGAGAGACAAGAGATCTCCGGATAGACGCGTGAGACACAAGCCTTGCTAAGCTTCTGTCACCGGAGATCGGGAAGAAGAGCGATCAGCAGCGGCGACCACTTGATGCGAGCGGCGGCGGCGGAGCGGAGCGAGTTCGCGGATTTAGGGTTACGTGCTCGGCCTCTTTCTCCGTGGATTTACTATTCAAAAATACCTGTGTATAAATACTGTAGGATTCTCAAATATGACCGTTTGAGGGACCCACAAATGAAATCCCCAAAATCCGGTTCAAACAAATCCAGAAGCAGAATCCGGTTCAGCAGCATTCTGAGAAAACGCCAAGTAAAAATCGGCGAGAATAGCAAACGATTCTCGACGAATCGGCGAGAATCATCAAGTGATTCTCGACGATTCGTCGAGAATCGTTTGTGATTCTCGTCGAATCACTTGTCGATTCTCAACGAATTTCACTTTACACATGGGCTGCTTGACCACTGGTTCGGCGGGAATCACAAGTGATTCTCGCCGAATCTTACTTGGCACCGTCTTGAGATGGCCAAAAGGAGTCGGCGGGAATCACTAATGATTCTCGTCGATTCGGCGAGAATCACTAGTGATTCTCGCCGAATCGGCGAGAATCACTTGGTGATTCTCGTCGAATTTGCCTTGGAAGATTTTTCGTCTTCCACCCCAGGAGCTGCTCCTTGATCCTCCATGCTCCTTGTCTTCTCTTGCATATGAGCGGCCCTGTGCTTGAAAATAAGTGCACTCCAATAGAGAGAGTACACGTAGGCCAACACACTGATCTGCTCAACGAGGGATTACGTCGTGCAGACCCGTGTATATTGACCTACTGCACCCTGACATTGGTGTGCACTTAGCGTGGAGAAACTACAAGCACAACTGGAAATGTTTCATCAAATACATTGTGAATTCATCTTAGCTTGACAGGGGGCTTCCTCAAATCTAGGTAATCGTGGATACAATACCCAACACAACCCCTCTCCCTCCACAGGCGGGTTGTTGGTGGCTACAGCCTCCCTTTGATGAGGTAAACTCGATAGTCAAGCCCGTACTACGGGGACTTCCCAGGAGGTCACCCATCCCAGTACTACTCCAGCCCGAGCACGCTTAACTATGGAGTTCTTTCAACTCTCATCACCAATTGAGCTGCACTTTTTATTGTAACGACCCTAGCCGATCCAACGTAACAGCGTCACGGCTCCGCTCTAGGCGTCGCTACCGGGCTGCAGCCCAAGCACCCCAACCCCTCTCCCTCTACGGGCGGGTTGTTGGTGGCCACAGCCTCCCTTTGATGAGGCAAACTCGATAGTCAAGCCCGCACTACGGGTGTAACGCCCCGAAACTCAAAGGAGCGAAGGTGGGGGGGACGTTTTGGGCCAGTTTGGGTTCTGGCAGCAGGCACACGGCCTGGGACACGGACGTTTTGGGCCAGTTTGGGTTCTGGCAGCAGGCACACGGCCTGGGACACGGGCGTGTCCTAGGGCGTGTCGACCCGTGTCGATACTTATCCGCGAAGTCGTCGAGATTTGCTCGACGATTCGTTGAGACTGTGCACACGGCCTGCGACACGGGCGTGTCGCAGGGCGTGTCGACCCGTGTCGACCCGTGTCGACACTTAGCCGCGGAGTCGACGAGATTCGCTCGACGATGCGTCGAGACAAGGCACACGACCTGCGACACAGGCGTGTCACAGGGCGTGTCGACCTGTCTCGACGATCGTCCCGGGGAGTCGACGAGCTTTACTCGACGATTCGTCGAGACAAGGCACACGGCCTAGGACACGGGCGTGTCCAAGGCCGTGTCAGCAGATCGATGATTTTCGCTCGACGAAATGTCGAGACCGTGTACACGGCCTGGGGTCCAGGCGTGTCAAGGTGACACGGGTACGGACACGGGCATGTCCTAGAACCCGTGCAGTGCTCGGGTTGATTTTGGGGAAAAATCATGGGGTACACGGCCGTGTGAGGTGGAACACTGGCGTGTCAGCTCGAACACGGGCATGTTCGATACCCGTGTGAGGTTCCAGGAGATTCGATTTTGACGGCAAATGAGGCACACGGCCCTGGACACGGGCGTGTGCCAGGCCGTGTTCGGTCCAGATTGGGCATTTCAGCCCCGAATCAAAGCCGTTCGTTTCCTTATTTTGAGATCCAACGGCTGGGGGTTGTTTCTGAAGGGATATACCCGGGTTTGGGCTTTCAAAACCCTTACTTTTTCTTAAGTGTTCTCTTTCTAAAGCCTTAGAGAGAGAGGAGAGCCAAGGGAGGAAGAAGGAGCTAGATCCCGCCATTGGAGGAGCTTCGGAGCTCCGAATCGCGAGCCGACTCCGGATCCACGGAGGCAACGCTAGTGCGGTGGTTTTCATCCGATTACTTTTCCATGGCGCCAAAGAGGAACGCAAGGGTAACGATCCTCATCTTGAGCATGAGTAGCTCTCTTTCTTTGCATAGGAAGCCCGCTCTCGCGAGTTTGCGGAGAGTTGGAGGCGTTCCTTCGGGTAGATATGTGAAGTCCCCGTTGTTTAGAGTCTGTAAGCGAGAACGGACATAGGCAAGATGTGTGAAGCCTACCCGGACATGTTGGTCTGGATCGGTGATGTTGCATTGCATAATGCCGGAGAAGACTCCGTGCTATTGGTTGTTTTTCGGGTTTTCTACGCGGTAGATTGCAGCAGGGAGCCTTAGGGACTAACCCAAAGGTGCACCCGGAAAACTGGGCGGATACGAGATCTTGCCAACTTGGTGGCTTGAGAGCCAACTTGAACATAACCGAGTTATGTGACTTGTGATGGAAATGGGACTCGGCGGAAGTTTGACCCGCACAAATGGCTTAAATTGCCGTTGCGATGTGAGCACGGGTTAGATGGAACCGTACCCATTCTATGTCGTTCGGTTAAAGAGACCTAAAGGCCCGTGGCACTTACCGTTGGCATAGATTAGGGTCTTCGGCGGTCAATGGCTTAAATTGTCGTGACCCAGGCCAGGAAGACAAATTGCTCATAGGTTTGGCCGTCCAAGTGGCGGTGGTGAGTCCGGAATGTTTATGGCTTTAATTGACGTGACATCGACCGGTTCACCGAGAATGTGCCCTGAGAGCACGGGGCGTGTGGCCGTGCGAGCCAACGTTTGTGATGTATTGGCTATTGATATAAATTGCTCGCTTATGCTAATGAAATGCAGGGAAGGAGCATCGCCGCCCCGAGTTGGGGGCGGGATCGTTATAATTTGGTCAGCATTGC
Source organism: Platanthera guangdongensis (assembly GCA_039583875.1). Classification (NCBI taxonomy): domain Eukaryota; kingdom Viridiplantae; phylum Streptophyta; class Magnoliopsida; order Asparagales; family Orchidaceae; genus Platanthera; species Platanthera guangdongensis. The sequence goes on from CM077166.1 coordinate 81,226,630, forward strand.
TGACCGTTGCCTTGTTTTGCCACCGTGCGGTGGTTTGTTGCTTGCAGGTGCAGCTGGACCAAGCGGTCAATAGCGGGCTAAAGCCCGATTGCGAAGCCGGCCCTTGAAGGCCTAAGTTGGAAATGTTTACTGCTTTATTCATGTGTGACCGGCCTGCGTGTCGTGGTTTGTAAAACATGTAATTGGAAGTGAAACATTTTGTAAGGCCTTAAGGCTTATTTTGGGTATTTTGTAATAACATTCCTATTTTGTATTAGTGGACATTCGTGCTTTAATGCTGGGTTCTTTGTTACAACTTTTTAAACTGCTTCCGCTAGAATGCTCTGTGTAGGACGTTGAGATTGGTTGGATGGTTTCCATAAGTAACCACCCGGTCTGTCTGTGGCATACGGCGTCGGGCCCCGGCCGGACCTACTGCTATATGCTATGTGACGGATAGGGGGTGTTACAATTTGGTATCAGACTACTGGTTTTGGTCGGGCTTAAAGTGAATTCGTGGGCGAATTATTTTTAAGGGATGGTGAGCACGTTGTGTGCGTCATCGTAATAACAGTAAAAAGAACCCATGAATGTCCACTTAGGAATGCAAATACTCGTGTTTGAGGAACCTGCGTGTTCCTATAATTGCTGTTTGCAATTTATGTGGTCGCTTAACGGTGTTTTGTACCACTATAGGTGACCAGAAGTGGTGTTGGGCCGTCAGAACGCCGAGTTTCTGAGGCTAGTAGTGCACCGAATGTTGCTCCTGCAACACCTCTGTCGGCTGAGAATATTCGATTGGTGGCTGAAGCGGTGTTGGCCGTGATAAATGCGCAGCCTGCAAGGCAAGCGCAGCAGCCTGCTCCTGGTATGGAGCAAGAACCTCTGCAAGAGGCTGAGCCGAGGAGAGTGGAGCAAGTGGGTGTGGAACCGGTGGTGCCAAGGAGGGCAACTGAGAGGCAGCTAAAGCATGTAATGAGCTTTAATCCTCCGTTATTCTCGGGGTTGGGAACCCCATCTCAGGCTAAAGACTGGCTCTCCAGGGTGAAGAGAGTCATGACAGCGACGGAGACGGAGGAGTGGCAAATGACCACCATCGCTACGTTCCTTTTGGACGGTGAAGCGAGGATGTGGTGGGAAGGATTGGAGCTGCATCATTTGAGAGGTAGACAACTTATAGACGTTCCGATGGAAGAGTTCTCGGGATTGTTCTTGGCAAGATACCTCCCTTCGATGCAGAAGATAGCGTTGGAGAATGAGTTCCTGAAGTTGGTACAGGGTGAGAGGAGCGTGGATGAATATCTCCACGAGTTCACTCGTTTAAGTCGTTATGCTAGCTCCACCATCATGGATGAGGAGCGCAAGACTAATCGCTTCTATGAAGGGTTGAGAGATGAGTTGAGACTACTACTTTCGGGGCCGATGACGCAGGGTTTCTTAACCTTGGTCAATACTGCCCGGTCCTTGGAGAAGGATATGAAGAATGTACAAGCAAAGAAAAGCTTGGGTGAGAAGAAATCTGAGTTTAAAGTGCCGACTACTTCAAGGTCCGGCTATCGGAGGTCTTTCAAGAAGCACAGGACTTCGGGTCCAGCTCCTTCTGGTGCTTCTAGGGCGACTACGAGTCGGACCCCGGGCGCGTGTTTTACATGTGGAAAGACGGGGCATTTCGCCCGTGACTGTTGGAGCGGACGTCCTAAGTCCGAGAGAAAGCCGGGAGCTACTTATGAAGAGAAGGGAAAGGCGGTGGAGTCGACCGCATCCCATTATGCTCCGGCCCAACCAAGGGTCTATAATCTTGGCCAACAGGAGGCCATCAAACAAGCTGATGTGGTGACAGGTACGGTTTAATTTATAGCAAGTCAATTTATTTAAATACTTATTATGCACATGTTACCTTACCACTGCTTGTTTAGGATTTGTATTGATTTGCGAAAATCCGGCACGAGCACTCTTTGATACGGGAGCTTCACACTCCTTCTTGTCCGAAGGATTTATATCACGCATCGGAGTCCCTTCTTCGATGGCGAAGGATAAGTTGGATGTGTTGTTGCCCAATGGGTGTTCGATGCGAGCGGATAGGATCTGTGATGTTAAGGTTCGTATTGGGGAGCAGGAGTTCGACCTGCGGGCGTCTTTACTTCCGTTAGTGGAGTTCGACGTCATATTTGGCATGGACTGGCTCTCGGAGCAGCAGGCCCATATAGATTGCGGTAGCAAGGAAGTCAAGCTGGGAGCCAGTCGTGAAATGACTTTTACGGGCATAAAGGGGTCGAGCAAGACATTGATGTCTGCTCTTCAGGTGGTGAAGGCGGTTCGTGCTGGTGCAGAACTGTTCTTTACACTAGTGGAGGTTGCAAAGCCGAAGCCCGCGTTGGATTGTATTTCAGTGGTATCGGAATACCCTGATGTGTTCCCCGCAGATCTTCCTGGAGCCCCGCCTCAGCGGGAGATAGATTTTACAATCGAGCTAGTGCCAGGTGCAAAGCCTGTGTCACGATCTCCGTATCGGCTAGCGCCTAAGGAAATGGCGGAGCTGAAAGTTCAACTACAAGAGTTGTTGGAGCAAGGGTATGTGCGCCCGAGCTCTTCGCCTTGGAGCGCACCGGTCCTCTTTGTTAAGAAGAAGGACGGAAGCTTGAGGCTATGTATTGATTATCGGGAGCAAAACAAGCTGACGGAGAAGAACAAGTACCCGATCCCCCGGATTGATGATCTCTTTGATCAGTTAGTCGGGTCGACGGTGTACTCGAAGTTAGATCTCAAGGCTGGGTACTATCAGCTGCGAATAAGGGAGAGTGATATCTCGAAGACAGCGTTTAGTACGAGATACGGGCATTATGAGTTTACGGTCATGCCATTTGGGCTGACTAATGCGCCGTCAGTGTTCATGGATTTGATGAACAGGACGTTCAGGGAGTACTTGGACCATTTTGTGATCGTCTTCATCGATGATATTTTGGTGTACTCGCAAAGTGAGGAAGATCACTTCAAGCATCTTCATTTGGTGTTGGAAACGCTAAGGAGAAATCAGTTGTATGCCAAGTTCTTGAAGTGCGAGTTTTGGCTATCCTCAGTGGCGTTCCTCGGGCATATAGTAAGTGGAGAGGGTATTGCTGTGGATCCGGCGAAGATTGTTGCGATACGGGAGTGGCCTGAGCTTACTATTGTAGCGGAAGTCCGGAGTTTGCTGGGGCTTGCCGGCTATTATAGGCGCTTCGTAGAGAACTTCTCGCGGATAGCGTTACCTCTCACTACATTGACGAGGAAGGAGCATAAGTTCGTTTGGACGCCGGAGTGCGCACGAGCTTTTGAGGAGTTGAAGTGTCGGTTGACCACGGCGCCTGTGCTGAGTTCTCCATGTGGGACCGAAGGCTATGAGATATATAGCGATGCTTCAGGCAGCGGTTTGGGTTGCGTGCTACTGCAGTACGGAAGCGTGATAGCTTATGGCTCGAGACAGCTAAAAGTGCACGAGAGGAATTATCCGGTCCATGACTTGGAGTTAGAGGCCGTGATTTTTGCTTTGAAGCTGTGGAGGCACTATTTGTACGGTGTGAAGATTGATATCTACACCGATCATAAGAGCCTGAAATATTTTATTGATCAGAAAGATCTGAATATGCGGCAGCGTAGATGGATGGAGTTCCTGGGGGACTATACGTTCAAGATCCATTACGTGTCTGGCAAAGGGAATGCGGTTGCGGATGCGTTGAGTCGCCGAGCCCCAGCTCAAGCCAATTGGCTATCGGTGCACGATGAGCGGTTGGTGCGAGAGTTGGAGGCGTTGGAGATTGTCTGTGTGGACAGGCAATCAAGTGCTGAGGCAGTTCTGAATTGGACTGAAGTCCAATATGACCTGGCTGATCGTATTCAGCAGGCTTTGGATATGGACGCCCATATGAAGCAGTTTATGGTAGAGGCTCTGGATGGGTCAAATCCCCAATTCATCGTGGAGGATGGATTACTTTGGAAAGACGGTCGTTTGTGCGTCCCAAGTGTGGGCAATTTACGGGTGGAGTTGTTGTACGAGGCACACCATACCAAGTACTCGATTCACCCGGGGAGCACGAAGATGTACTGTGATGTGAAGAAACTGTTTTGGTGCCGGGTTTGAAAAAGGATGTGGCGCTATACGTAGCGAAGTGTCAAACCTGCGCCTTGGTAAAGGCGGAGTGCCAAAAGCCGGGGGGATTTCTTAAGTCCTTGCCTATTCCGGAGTGGAAATTTGACGACATCTCTATGGACTTTGTGCACGGTTTGCCAAGGTCGTAAAAGGGGAACGACGCCATTTGGGTGGTTGTTGATCGTTTAACGAAGGTGTCGCATTTTATTCCGCATAGGAAGGATGATCCGGTGGAGAAGCTGGCAAAGCTTTATGTGGATAACATAGTACGGCTTCATGGTGTGCCCCGCAGCATCGTGAGTGACCGAGATGGGCGGTTCACGTCCAATGATTGGAGGCTGGTGCAGCAAATGTTGGGAACAAAGCTGAAATTCAGCACAGCCTTCCATCCACAAACGGATGGGCAGACCGAGAGGGTCAATAGAACCATGGAAGACATGCTTCGCATGTGTGTCTTGGATTTTGGAAAGCAATGGGAAGACCACCTTTATTTGGTGGAGTTCGCATACAACAATAGCTATCAAGCAAGTATTCAGATGGCGCCTTTCGAGGCCCTATATGGTAGAAGGTGTCGCACGCCGTTGTCTTGGTTAGAAACGGGTGAGTCAAAGTTGTATAAGCGATCGGAAGTGGATGATGCTACTTCTTTGGTGAGAACCATTCGGGAGAGGTTGCTTATCGCTCAGGACCGGCAAGCAAAGTACTATAATGCCAAGCACAGGAACGTGGAGTTCGCTGTGGGCGATTATGTATACTTAAAGATCAAGCCGTTCAAGGGTGTCTCACGGGTGCGGCGATTGAAAAAGCTAAGCCCAAGGTACCTTGGACCATTTGAGGTTCTGGAGCGAGTTGGTGAAGCGGCCTATAGGTTGAAGCTTTCAGTGGAGCTTAGTGGTTTACATGATGTATTCCATATTTCGGTACTCCGGAAGGCGGTACAAGAGCCTACGCAAGTGATCGCGGTCGATCAAGTGTCGGTGGATAGTGGGCTAACGACAAAGGTCAAGCCCGTGCGGATTGAGGACTCGGAGGTCAAGCGGCTACGCAATAAAGAGATCAGGATGGTCAAGGTCCGGTGCGACAATTGCGGTCGTGAGGAGCTCTCTTGGGAGCGAGAGCAGACTATGCTTGACGAGTATCCGGAGTTGTTCCGCTCAGGTACAAATTTTGGTTTTGTACATATCTTTCCTTTATGTAATTTCGTGGGCGAAATTCTTTTAAGAGGGGGAGAGTTGTAACGCCCCGAAACTCAAAGGAGCGAAGGGGGGGGGGACGTTTTGGGCCAGTTTGGGTTCTGGCAGCAGGCACACGGCCTGGGACACGGGCGTGTCCCAGGGCGTGTCGACCCGTGTCGACACTTAGCCGTGAAGTCGTCGAGATTTGCTCGACGATTCGTTGAGACTGGGCACACGGCCTGCGACACGGGCGTGTCGCAGGGCGTGTCGACCCATGTCGACACTTAGCCGCGGAGTCGACGAGATTCGCTCGACGATGCGTCGAGACAAGGCACACGGCCTGCGACACGGGCGTGTCGCAGGGCGTGTCGACCTGTCTCGACGATCGTCCCGGGGAGTCGACGAGCTTTACTCGACGATTCGTCGAGACAAGACACACGGCCTAGGACACGGGCGTGTCCAAGGCCGTGTCAGCAGATCGACGATTTTCGCTCGACGAAATGTCGAGACCGTGTACACGGCTTGGGGTCCAGGCGTGTCAAGGTGACACGGGTACGAACACGGGCGTGTCCTAGAACTCGTGCAGTGCTCGGGTTGATTTTGGGGAAAAATCATGGCGTACACGGCCGGCCACACGGCCGTGTGAGGTGGAACACGAGCGTGTCAGCTCGAACATGGGCGTGTTCGATACCCGTGTGAGGTTCCAGGAGATTCGATTTTGACGGCGAATGAGGCACACGGCCCTGGACACGGGCGTGTGCCAGGCCGTGTTCGGTCCAGATTGGGCATTTCAGCCCCGAATCAAAGCCGTTCGTTTCCTTATTTTGAGATCCAACGGCTGGGGGTTGTTCCTGAAGGGATATACCCGGGTTTGGGCTTTCAAAACCCTTACTTTTTCTTAAGTGTTCTCTTTTTAAAGCCTTAGAGAGAGAGGAGAGCCAAGGGAGGAAGAAGGAGCTAGATCCCGCCATTGGAGGAGCTTCGAAGCTCCGAATCGCGAGCCAACTCCGGATCCACGAAGGCAACGCTAGTGCGGTGGTTTTCATCCGATTACTTTTCCATGGCGCCAAAGAGGAACGCAAGGATAACGATCCTCATCTTGAGCATGAGTAGCTCTCTTTCTGTGCATAGGAAGCCCGCTCTCGCGAGTTTGCGGAGAGTTGGAGGCGTTCCTTCGGGTAGATATGTGAAGTCCCCGTTGTTTAGAGTCCGTAAGCGAGAACGGACATAGGCATGATGTGTGAAGCCTACCCGGACATGTTGGTCTGGATCGGTGATGTTGTAACGCCCCGAAACTCAAAGGAGCGAAGGGGGACGTTTTGGGCCAGTTTGGGTTCTGGCTGCAGGCACACGGCCTGGGACACGGGCGTGTCCCAGGGCGTGTCAAGCGTATCTCGACACTTAGCCGCGAAGTCGTCGAGATTTTCTCGACGATTCGCTGAGAATGGGCACACGGCCTGCGACACGGGCGTGTCGCAGGGCGTGTCGACCCGTGTCGACACTTAGCCGCGGAGTCGTCGAGTTATACTCGACGATTCGTCGAGAATGGGTACACGACCCGCGACACGGGCGTGTCGCAGGGCGTGTCGACCCGTGTCGACGATCGTCCCGGGGAGTCGTCGAGATTTGCTCGACGATCGTCGAGACAAGGCACACGGCCTAGGACACGGGCGTGTCCGAGGCCGTGTCATCAAGTCGTCGATCTTCACGCGACGAAATGTCGAGACCGTGTACACGGCCTGGGGTCCAGGCGTGTCAAAGTGACACGGGCACAGACACGGGCGTGTCCTAGAACCCGTGCAGTGCTCGGGTTGAAAAAGGGGAAAAATCATGGGGTACACGGCCGGCCTCACGGTCGTGTCAGGTGGAACACGGGCGTGTCAGCTCGAACACGGGCGTGTTCGATACCCGTGTGAGGTTCCAGGTGATTCGATTTTGACGGCGAATGAGGCACACGGCCCTGGACACGGGCGTGTGCCAGGCCGTGTTCGGTCCAGATTGGGCATTTCAGCCCCGAATCAAAGTCGTTCGTTTCCTTGTTTTGAGATCCAACGGCTGGGGGATGTTCCTGAAGGGATATACCCGTGGATTGACTTAGAAATCCATCACTTTTCATACCTTATCTCTTTCCAAATCCTTAGAGAAAGAGGAAAACCAAGGGAGGAAGAAGAGCTAGATCCCGCCATTGGAGGAGCTTCGGAGCTCCGAATCGCGAGCCGACCCCGGATCCACGGAGGCAACGCTAGTATGGTTGTTTTCATCCGATTACTTTTCAATGGCGCCAAAGAGGAACTCAAGGGTAACGATCCTCATCTTGAGCATGAATAGCTCTCTTTCTTAGCATAGGAAGCCCGCTCCCGCGAGTTTGCGGAGAGTTGGAGGCGTTCCTTCGGGTTGATATGTAAAGTCCCCGTTGTTTAGAGTCCGTATGCGAGAACGGACGTAGGCATGATGTGTGAAGCCTACCCGGATATGTTGGTCTGGATCGGTGATGTTGCATTGCATAAGGCCGGAGAAGACTCCGAGCTATTGGTTGTTTTTCGGGTTTTCTACGCGGTAGATTGCAGCAGGGAGCCTTGGGGACTAACCCAAAGGTGCACCCGGAAAACTGGGCGGATACGAGATCTTGCCAACTTGGTGGCCTGAGAGCCAACTTGAACATAACGGGGTTATGTGACTTGCGATAGAATGGGACTCGGTGAAAGTTTGACCCGCGCAAATGGCTTAAATTGTCGTTGCGATGTGAGCACGGGTTAGATGGAACCGTACCCGCTTTATGTCGTTCGGTTAAAGAGACCTAAGGTTACGTGGCACTTGTCGTTGGCATAGATGTGAGTCTTCGGCGGTCAATGGCTTAAATTGACGTGACCCATGCCAAGAAGACAAATTGCTCATAGGTTTGGCCGTCTAAGTGCCGGTGGTGAGTCCGGAATGTTAATGGCTTTAATTGACGTGACATCGACCGGTTCACCGAGAATGTGCCCTGAGTGCACGGGGCGCGTGGTCGTACGAGCCAACGTCTGTGATGTTATGGCTATGGTTATAGATTACTCGCTTATGCTAATGAAATGCAGGGAAGGAGCATCGCTGCCCCGAGTTGGGGGCGGGATCGTTATAATTTGGTCAGCATTGCTGACCGTTGCCTTGTTTTGCCACCGTGCGGTGGTTTGTTGCTTGCAGGTGCAGCTGGACCAAGCGGTCAATTGCGGGCTAAAGCCCTTTTTGCGAAGCCGGCCCTCGAAGGCCCAAGTAGAAGTGTTTACTGTTTTATTCATGTATGACCGGCCTGCGCGCCGTGGTTTGTAAAACATGTAATATTCAAGTGAAACATTTTGTAAGGCCTTAAGGCTTGTTTTGAGTATTTTGTATAACATTCCTATTTTGTATTAGTGGACATTCATGCTGGTATGCTAGGTTCTTGTTTATAACCTTTATAAACTGCTTCCGCTAGAATGCTATGTGTAGGACGTTGAGATTGGTTGGATGGTTTCCATAAGTAACCACCCGGTCTGTCTGTGGTATATGGCGTCGGGCCCCAGCCGGACCTACTGCTATATGCTATGCGACGGATAGGGGGTGTTACAATTTGGTATCAGACTACTGGTTTTGGTCGGACTTAAGGTGAATTCGTGGACGAATTCTTTTTAAGGGGTGGTGAGCACATTGTGTGCGTCATCGTTATAACGGTAAAAGAACCCATGAATGTCCACTTAGGAATGAAAATACTCGTGTTTGAGGAACCTGCGTGTTCCTATAATTGTTGTTCGCAATTTTATTTGGTCGCTTGACAGTGTTTGTACCACTATAGGTGACCGGAAGCGGTGCCGGACAGCCAGAATGTCCGGTTTCTGAGGAGCATAGTGCACCCGGTGAGGTGTTTGAGCCTCCTCCTTCGTATGAAACCGTTAGAAGGATCGTAGAAGCGGTGTTCACTGTGACGGGTGCACAGCTTGGAGGAAATGTACAACCCTGCGCCCCTGTTGTGGCTTCAACGCCGGTGGGCGCGATGCAGCAGATGACCTTTGGTAGACCTTTGGGGCAGCAGCTGAATATGCATTTAGTGCAGGGAGCGCACACGGTTGAGGAATATTTGCAAGCATTTCTTCTGATAAGTCGCTACCCATGCTTCGAGTTGGATAACGAGCAAACTACAGTCGATAGATTTTATAATGGCCTGCGTGCCGAGTTACGAATTCTACTGCTAGGACCAAAGTTATTGGGGTTCCGAGCCTTGGTGGAATCAGCTGGATCATTGGAGGCAGAGTTGAGGAAGACCCTCCCGATGCCAGCGACCATGGTATCGAACTATACAAACCCCATAAGAGCTGCATCCGGCAGAATGCTGGAGAAAGGGATATGAAATCGACTAGTAAAGCTACTTACACTTGTTATACTTGTGGAAAGAAAGGACACTTTGCCCGAGACTGTTGGAATGGTGCTCGGAAGGGTAAGAAACCTATGTCAGGAGCAGTCAAGGATGTTAGTGCAAAGGAAACGGCATTCAAAGTGCCGAACACCTCAAAGTCTGTATATCGAAAATGGTATAAGAAGCATAGGACTTCGGGTCCAGCTCCTTCTGGTACTTCTGGGACGACTACGGGTCAGACCCCGGGCACATGTTTTAGCTGCGGCGAGCCGGGGCATTATGCTCGTGAGTGCCTAAAGCCCTGGTGGAAGCACGCCGTCGTGACGACAGGTATGGTTTAAAGATAGTTTTGCCTTAAACACTTGTCGCTCTTGTGCATGTTAGCTTAGAACTACTGGTGTTAAGCCTTGTTATGACTTTATTTATCTGCGAGAGCACCGTTCGTTTAGGGAGCTTCGCATTCCTTTATTAGGAATTATATTGTGCGTCGGAGTACCTCCTTCGATGGTAAAAGACAAATTGGATGCGTTATAGTCCAATGGTGCTCATTGTGCGCGGGTAGACGTTGTTGCGCTTAGTTTTGGATTGGGAATCAGGAGTTCGACGTTATATTTGGTATGGACTGGCTCTCAGAGCAGCAAGCCAATATAGATGCGGTAGCAAGGAAGTCAAGTCGGGAGCAAGTCGTGAGATTACCTTTACGGGCTCGAAGAGGTCGAGCAAGACATTGGCGTTTGCTCTTCAGGTGGTGAAGGCGGTTCGTGCCGGAGCAGAACTGTTCTTTACACTAGTGGAGGTTGCAAAGCCGAAGCCCACATTGGATTGTATTTCAGTGGTATCGAAGTACCCTGATGTGTTCCCTAGAGATCTTCCTGGAGCCCCGCCTCGACAGGAAATAGATTCCATGTTTGAGCTTGTACCAGGTGCAAAGCCTGTGTCACGATCTCCGTATCGGCTAGCGCCTACGGAAATGGCGGAGCTGAAGGTGCAACTTCTAAAAGTTGTTGGAGCAAGGGTATGTGCGTCCAAGTCCTTCGCCTTGGAGCGCACCGACCCTCTTTCGTAAGAAGAAGAACGGAAGCTTGGGGCTATGTATTAATTATCGGGAGCTCAACAAGGTGACGGCAAAGAACAAGTACCCAATCCCAAGGATCGATGATCTTTGTGATCAGTTGGTCGGGCCAATGCCGTACTCTAAAGTAGATAAGGGAGAGTGATATCCCTAAGATAACGTTCAGTACAGGACACGGGCGCTACGAGTTTACGGTCATGCCGTTTGGACTGACTAATGCGCCGTCAGTGTTCGTGGATTTGATGAACAGGACCTTCCGGGAGTACTTGTACCATTCTGTGATCGTCTTCGTCGACGATAGTCTGGTGTACTCACAGAGTGAGGAAGATCACTTCAAGCATCTTCTTTTGGTTTTGAGACGATAAGGAAGAATCAGTCATATACCAAGTTCTCGAAGTGCGAGTTTGGTCACCCTCAGTGGTGTCCTCGGTCTTGTAATGAGTAAGGAAGGTATTGCAGTGGATCCGACGAAGATTGTTGCGATACGAGAGTGGCCTGAGCTTGCTATGGTAGCGGAAGTCCAGAGTTTTCTGGAGCTTGCCGGCTACTATAGGCGCTTCGTGGAGAACTTCTCACGGATAGCGTTACCTCTCACTACTTTGACGAGGAAGGAGCATAAGTTCGTTTGGACGCCGGAGTGCGCGCGAGCTTTCAAGGAGTTGAAGTGTCGGTTGACCACGGCGCCTGTGCTGAGTTCGCCATGTGGAACCGAAGGCTATGAGATATATAGCGATGCTTCGGGCAGCGGTTTGGGTTGCGTGCTACTGCAGCACGGAAGCGTGATAGCTTATGCCTCGAGACAGCTAAAAGTGCACGAGAGGAACTATCCGGTCCATGACTTGGAGTTAGCGGCCGTGAGTTTTGCCTTGAAGCTATGGAGGCATAATTGTATACGGTGTGAAAATGGATCTCTACGCCGGTCACAAGAGCGTGAAGCATCTGATTGATCAGAATGATCCGAATATACGGCAGCGTAGATGGATGGAGTTCTTGGGAGACTATACATTCAAGATCCACTACGCGCCTGATAAAGGGAATGCGGTTGCTGACGCGGTGAGTCGCCAAGCCCCAGCTCGAGCCAATTGGCTATCGGTGCATGATGAGAGGTTGGTGCGAGAGTTGGAGGCGTTGGGGATCATTTGTGTGGACAAGCAATCAAGTGCTGAAGCAGTTCTGAATTGGACTGAAGTCCAATATGACCTGGCTGATCGTATTCGGCGGGCTTAGGATATGGATGCTCATATGAAGCAGTTCATGGTAGAGGCTCTGGATGGGTCAAATTCCCAATTCGTCGTGGAGAACGAATTGCTTCGGAGAGGGTCGTTTGTGCGTCCCAAGTGTGGACAATTTGCGGGTGGAGTTGTTGTACGAGGCACACCATACCAAGTACTCGATTCACCCGGGGAGCACGAAGTTGTACCGTGATGTGAAGAAACTGTGTTGGTGGCCGGGTTTGAAAAAGGATGTGGCGCTATACGTAGCGAAGTGCCAAACCCGCGCCTTGGTAAAGGCGGAGTGCCAAAAGCCGGGAGGATTTCTTAAGTCCTTGCCTATTCCGGAGTGGAAATTCGACGACATCTCTATGGACTGTGCACGGTTTGCCAAGGTCGAAAAAGGGGAACGACGCCATTTGGGTGATCGTGGATCGATTAACGAAGGTGATACATTTTATTCCGCATAGGAAGGATGATCCGGTGGAGAAGTTAGCAAAGCTTTATGTGGATAACATAGTACGGCTTCATGGTGTGCCCCGCAGCATCGTGAGTGACCGAGATGGGCGGTTCACGTCCAATGATTGGAGGCTGGTGCAACAAATGTTGGGAACAAAGCTGAAATTCAGCACAGCCTTCCATCCGCAAACGGATGGGCAGACCGAGAGGGTCAATAGAACCATGGAAGACATGCTCCGCATATGTGTCTTAGATTTTGGAAAGCAGTGGGAAGACCACCTTTATTTGGTGTAGTTCGCATACAACAACAGCTACCGAGCGAGTATTCTAATGGCGCCCTTCGAGGCCCTATATGGTAGAAGATGTCGCACGCCGTTGTCTTGGTTAGAAATGGGTGAGTCAAAGTTGTATAAGCGATCGGAAGTGGATGATGCTACTTCTTTGGTGAGAACCATTCGGGAGAGGTTGCTTATCGCTCAGGACCGGCAAGCAAAGTATTATAATGCCAAGCACAGGAACGTGGAGTTCGATGTGGGCGATTATGTATACCTAAAGATAAAGCCGTTCAAGGGTGTCTCGCGGGTGCGGCGATTGAAAAAGCTAAGCCCGAGGTACCTTGGACCGTTTGAGGTTCTGGAGAGAGTTGGTGAAGCGGCCTATAGGTTGAAGCTTTCAGTGGAGCTAAGTGGTTTACATGATGTATTCCATATTTCGGTGCTTCGGAAGGCGGTGCAAGAGCCTACGCAGGTGATCGCGGTTGATCAAGTGCCGGTGGATAGTGGGCTAACGACAAAGGTCAAGCCCGTGCGGATTGAGGACTCGGAGGTCAAGCGGCTACGCAATAAAGAGATCAGGATGGTCAAGGTCCGGTGGGACAATTGCGGTCGTGAGGAGCTCTCTTGGGAGCGTGAGCAGACTATGCTTGACGAGTATCCGGAGTTGTTCCGCTCAGGTACAAATTTTGTTTTTGTATGCCTTTCCTTTATGTAATTTCGTGGGCGAAATTCTTTTAAGAGGGGTAGAGTTGTAACGCCCCGAAACTCAAAGGAGCGAAGGGGGACGTTTTGGGCCAGTTTGGGTTCTGGCTGCAGGCACACGGCCGGGGACACGGGCGTGTCCCAGGGCGTGTCAAGCGTGTGTCGACACTTAGCCGCGACGTCGTCGAGATTTTCTCGACGATTCGCTGAGAATGGGCACACGGCCTGCGACACGAGCGTGTCGCAGGGCGTGTCGACCCGTGTCGACACTTAGCCGCGGAGTCGTCGAGTTATACTCGACGATTCGTCGAGAATGGGCACACGGCTCGCGACACGGGCGTGTCGCAGGGCGTGTCGACCCGTATCGACGATCGTCCCGGGGAGTCGTCGAGATTCGCTCGACGATCATCGAGACAAGGCACACGGCCTAGGACACGGGCGTGTCCGAGGCCGTGTCATCAAGTCGTCAATCTTCACGCGACGAAATGTCGAGACCGTGTACACGGCCTGGGGTCCAGGCGTGTCAAAGTGACACGGGCACGGACACGGGCGTGTCCTAGAACCCGTGCAGTGCTCGGGTTGAAAAAGGGGAAAAATCATGGGGTACACGGCCGGCCTCACAGCCGTGTCAGGTGGAATACGGGCGTGTCAGCTCGAACACGGGCGTGTTCGATACCCGTGTGAGGTTCCAAGTGATTCGATTTTGACGGCGAATGAGGCACACGGCCCTGGACACGGGCATGTGCCAGGCCGTGTTCGGTCCAGATTGGGCATTTCAGCCCCGAATCAAAGCCGTTCGTTTCCTTGTTTTGAGATCCAACGGCTGGGGGATGTTCCTGAAGGGATATACCCGTGGATTGACTTAGAAATCCATCACTTTTCATACCTTATCTCTTTCCAAATCCTTAGAGAAAGAGGAAAACCAAGGGAGGAAGAAGAGCTAGATCCCGCCATTGGAGGAGCTTCGGAGCTCCGAATCGCGAGCCGACCCCGGATCCACGGAGGCAACGCTAGTACGGTGGTTTTCATCCGATTACTTTTCAATGGCGCCAAAGAGGAACTCAAGGGTAACGATCCTCATCTTGAGCATGAATAGCTCTCTTTCTTAGCATAGGAAGCCCGCTCCCGCGAGTTTGCGGAGAGTTGGAGGCATTCCTTCGGGTAGATATGTAAAGTCCCCGTTGTTTAGAGTCCGTATGCGAGATCGGACGTAGGCATGATGTGTGAAGCCTACCCGGACATGTAGGTCTGGATCGGTGATGTTGCATTGCATAAGGCCGGAGAAGACTCCGAGCTATTGGTTGTTTTTCGGGTTTTCTACGCGGTAGATTGCAGCAGGGAGCCTTGGGGACTAACCCAAAGGTGCACCCGGAAAACTGGGCGGATACGAGATCTTGCCAACTTGGTGGCCTGAGAGCCAACTTGAACATAACAGGGTTATGTGACTTGCGATAGAATGGGACTCGGTGAAAGTTTGACCCGCGCAAATGGCTTAAATTGTCGTTGCGATGTGAGCACGGGTTAGATGGAACCGTACCCGCTTTATGTCGTTCGGTTAAAGAGACCTAAGGTTACGTGGCACTTGCCGTTGGCATAGATGTGAGTCTTCGGCGGTCAATGGCTTAAATTGATGTGACCCATGCCAAGAAGACAAATTGCTCATAGGTTTGGCCGTCTAAGTGGCGGTGGTGAGTCCGGAATGTTAATGGCTTTAATTGACGTGACATCGACCGGTTCACCGAGAATGTGCCCTGAGTGCACGGGGCGCGTGGCCGTACGAGCCAACGTCTGTGATGTTATGGCTATGGTTATAGATTACTCGCTTATGCTAATGAAATGCAGGGAAGGAGCATCGCCGCCCCGAGTTGGGGGCGGGATCGTTATAATTTGGTCAGCATTGCTGACCGTTGCCTTGTTTTGCCACCGTGCGGTGGTTTGTTGCTTGCAGGTGCAGCTGGACTAAGCGGTCAATAGTGGGCTAAAGCCCTTTTTGCGAAGCCGGCCCTCGAAGGCCCAAGTAGAAGTGTTTACTGTTTTATTCATGTATGACCGGCCTGCGCGCCGTGGTTTGTAAAACATGTAATATTCAAGTGAAACATTTTGTAAGGCCTTAAGGCTTGTTTTGAGTATTTTGTATAACATTCTTATTTTGTATTAGTGGACATTCATGCTGGTATGCTGGGTTCTTGTTTACAACCTTTATAAACTGCTTCCGCTAGAATGCTTTGTGTAGGACGTTGAGATTGGTTGGATGGTTTCCATAAGTAACCACCCGGTCTGTCTGTGGTATATGGCGTCGGGCCCCGGCCGGACCTACTGCTATATGCTATGCGACGGATAGGGGGTGTTACAGATGTTGCATTGCATAATGCCGGAGAAGACTCCGTGCTATTGGTTGTTTTTCGGGTTTTCTACGCGGTAGATTGCAGCAGGGAGCCTTGGGGACTAACCCAAAGGTGCACCCGGAAAATTGGGCGGATACGAGATCTTGCCAACTTGATGGCTTGAGAGCCAACTTGAACATAACCGGGTTATGTGACTTGTCATGGAAATGGGACTCGGTGGAAGTTTGACCCACACAAATGGCTTAAATTGTCGTTGCGATGTGAGCACGGGTTAGATGGAACCGTACCCATTCTATGTCGTTCAGTTAAAGAGACCTAAAGGCACGTGACACTTACCGTTGGCATAGATTAGGGTATTCGGCGGTCAATGACTTAAATTGTCGTAACCCAGGCCAGGAAGATGAATTGCTCATAGGTTTGGCCGTCCAAGTGGCGGTGGTGAGTCCGGAATGTCTATGGCTTTAATTGACGTGACATCGACCGGTTCACCGAGAATGTGCCCTGAGAGCACGGGGCGTGTGGCCGTGCGAGCCAACGTCTGTGATGTATTGGCTATTGATATAAATTGCTCGCTTATGCTAATGAAATGCAGGGAAGGAGCATCGCCGCCCCGAGTTGGGGGCGGGATCGTTATAATTTGGTCAGCATTGCTGACCGTTGCCTTGTTTTGCCACCGTGCGGTGGTTTGTTGCTTGCAGGTGCAGCTGGACCAAGCGGTCAATAGCGGGCTAAAGCCCGATTGCGAAGCCGGCCCTTGAAGGCTGTTAGAAAGTAGAGACAAGAAGCGAAAAGTAGAGAACAAGCGAATAAACTTTTGAATAATTGAAATTTTATTATCCAAAAAAGATATCTATTACAAAGGTATGCCCTCCCTTATATAGAATGGAGGAGAGATGAGAGAATACAAATAAGAGATGTGGGACTAAAATTTACAGGACTAGGCGGACTATACAAAACAAACCGCACAGGCCGCGCGGTTAGACAGCAGGGCTAACCGCACGGCTACCACCAGAGAGGAAGAGAGACCGCCAGGGTAGACCGCCAGACCGTCCGGTCTCCAAGCCGGCTGAGACAAACCGCCAGACCGCGCGGTCTTCAACTTCAACACTCCCCCTCAAGCTGGAGCATATATATCGATCATGCCCAGCTTGTCGCAGATGTGGAAAAAGGAAGCGGACACCGGCTTGGTGAAGACATCTGCCAACTCGTTGTCGGAAGTGACAAATGGAGTGCAGATCTGTTTCTTCAATATTTCTTCCCGAATAAAATGACAGTCGACTTCTATGTGTTTTGTTCTCTCATGAAAGACCGGATTTTTGGAAATGTGTATCGCGGCCTTATTGTCACAGAACATAGGAAGAGGATAGTTGTAAACCTCTCCTAAGTCAAGCATGAGAGCCCGCAACCACTTCAACTCACATGTAGTCGATGCCATGCTGCGATATTCCGCCTCTGCACTAGACCTGGAAACGACAGACTGTTTCTTGCTCTTCCAACTCACAAGATTACCTCCAACAAATGTGCAGAAACCTGAAGTCGACTTGCGGTCCACTTTGTCATCCGCATAGCTTGAATCAGAGTAAGCTTCAACCCTTAGGTGACCATTTTTCTGAAATAGGAGACCTTTCCCTGGAGCAGCTTTAATATACTCTAATATTCTCATAGCAGATTGTAGATGACACTCCCTCGGAGCTTGCATGAACTGGCTCACTTTGCCAACAGCATAAGAGATGTCGGGTCTGGTTACCGTGAGATATATGAGCTTGCCCACCAGACGCCGGTATCTCGTAAGATCAGAGAGAAGAGGTGAGTTATCTGTCCAAGTTTTGTCTTCTCCAGCAGCCATAGGACAACGAGCAGGTTTAGCACCAGTGAGTCCTGCCTCCTTCAAAAGATCAAGAGCATACTTCCTTTGTGAAAGGACCATGGAGTTGGGTTTTCTAGAGATTTCAATCCCCAGAAAGTATTTTGGGGAGCCCATATCCTTTGTGACCAGATGGTGACGAAGGTGTTTCTTGGTCATCAATACCCCATCCTGGTCATCGCCAGTAAGAAGAATGTCATCAACATAAACCGCAAGAACAACAAGACCAGATGCGGTTTTCCGAACAAACAAGGAGTGATCTGCTGAGCTTCTTGTAAAACCAATGGCCGCAACAATGCTACTAAACTTGTCAAACCAGGCACGAGGACTCTGCTTGAGGCCATAGATAGCCTTCTTTAGCCGGCATACCCTTGTCTCCCCCTGAGCAACATACCCAGGAGGTTGCTCCATGTAAACATCTTCCTGCAGATCGCCATAGAGGAAGGCATTCTTAACATCGAGCTGCGAGATGGGCCAATCCCGGTTGACAGCCGCAGAGAGAAGAACCCGAATAGTGCTGAGGCGAGCCACGGGAGAGAAAGTGTCAAAGTAATCAAGCCCATAAGTTTGGGTAAAACCCTTGGCAACCAGGCGAGCCTTATAACGATCCACACTGCCATCCGGGAGAAACTTTACCACGAAGACCCATCGACAACCAACAATATCTGTGCCGTAAGGAGGAGGAACAAGGGTCCAGGTACCCCGTTCAGTCAGAGTAGCAATCTCCTCATCCATGGCAGCTTTCCAATGAGGAATAGTAAGGGCCTCCTGATAGGAACGGGGGGTGGTAGTAGCGGAGATAGCCAGAGCAAAAGCTCTGCGAGACGGGGTAAGACGATCATAGGAAACAACTGCAGCAAGCGGGTGTTGGGTACATGCCCGAACCCCCTTGCGAAGAGCAATAGGGAGATCCAGGTCAACAGGGGCCTCAGTATCCAGAGTATCCGTGGTGGAGAGAGCTGGCCCGGGAGCAGAGAGAGATGGCAGCGGAGTGGAGGGAGAAAGCGGAGTAGAGGGTGGAGATGGTGGAGGTGGTGGAGATGGTGGAGATGGTGGAGATGGCGGAACATCAAGCAGAGGGGAGGGATGGGTTGGTAGGAAAAGTAGGAGCAGGAGGAGGAGAGGAGGAAGCGGGAGAGAAGTAAGAGACATTGTCGAAGAAGGTGACATCCGCAGAGACAAATTGCTTGCGGGTAACGGGATCAAAGCAACAATAACCTTTCTGAGTGGGAGAGTAGCCCAGAAAGACACATTTGGTGGCACGTGGTGAGAGTTTATCACGGGTGGCAGCGGGAGAGTGCACAAAGGCGGTGCACCCAAAGATGTGTAGAGGAAGAGGAAAGGGATCCTTGTCCGGATAAAGAATGGAGAAGGGGGTAGCACCGTGGAGAACTGTGGAGGGAAGGCGATTGATGATATAGCAGGAGAGGAGGACAGCATATCCCCAATAGGAGCGAGGAACATGCATTTGAGTCATCATAGTGCGAGCGACATCAAGGAGGTGACGGTTTTTGCGTTCCGCCACCCCATTTTGTTGTGAGGTGTAGACACAGCTGGTTTGACGAATGACACCATGGTGAATACAAAAGGATGAGAAGTCGTGGCTAAGATACTCCTTGGCATTGTCAGAACGAAGGAGTTTAATAGATGTAGCGAACTGAGTCTTAACCATAGAATAAAAGGAGGTCCAAACAGAGAACAGCTCGGAGCGATCTTTGAGAAGATATACCCACGTACAGCGAGAGAAATCATCAATGAAGGTGACAAAGTAGGAACTACCCCGACCGATGGTGAGGTTAGGAGCGGGACCCCATATGTCGGAGTGAACGAGGTCGAATGGACGGGAAGAGCCCCGACTCTGCGTCTGAGCGGTGATGTTTGCCAAGTTGACAAGCATCACAGTTGAGAGGAGGATGATGAGGAGGGAGGTGCGGCAGGAACTGTCGTAGAATGCGGGGAGGAGCATGTCCAAGGCGAAGATGCCATTGGAGAAGATCTGTAGAGGAGGAGGAGAAGGCGGATAGAGCAGAAACGTTGTCGAGGAAGTAGAGGCCACCACTCTCTGTCCCGGTAGCAATCGTCCGTTGGGAGTCCGGATCCTGAAAAGTGCAAGAGGTAGGGGTGAATAGGACAGAACACCGTAGTTGCTTGCATAAAGAAGTAACCGATAGTAAATTGCACGGAAACTTGGGCACATAGAGGGTATCAGCCAAGCAGAGAGATGGAGTGACGGGAACCAGGCCCGTCCCATGGACCGGGGAGGGAGATCCATCAGCAACAATAACCGGGGGCAACTGAGCATGTGTGTCAAGAAGAGAGAAACAGTGAGGATTGCCTGTCATATGATTTGTGGCGCCAGAGTCTATTAGCCATCTTCCGCGAGTAACAACATGAGCACTACCAGAAGAGGTTACTACAGAGGCGGACAGGCCGGAGGATGGGAAAGCCATGGAAGCAAGAGAGGAGCAAACCGCGACGATAAGAACAAGCCGCGAGAAGAGAAAAGAGCACCAAGCCGGGCGAACAGAAAACAGGTCGGGCGGCTAGAAAGACCGCTACCAAGAAGCAGAGCAAAGCAGAGGGAAAGAAGTCGCACGGCCTGAAAAAGTTGGGCGAACAGAGGAGAACAAGTCGCACGGAAAAAGAGGAAGCCGGGCGACTAGCAAGCAGGAGCGGGTGACCGCGACCAAGATGCGGGTGAGAAAGGAACAACCCGCACGGTCAGGCAGATCACAGCAGCTGCTAGAAAACGGTCAAAGGCACAGCGGGGAAGAGGTCGCGCGGACTGAAAAGGCCGAGCGAACAGAAGAGAGGAGAAGAGCCGGCGATCGCGACCAAGATGCGGGTGAGAAAGGAACAACCCGCACGGTCAGGCAGATCACAGCAGCAAACCGCGAGTAGAGAGACAACACACGCGGACAGAGACAGACCGCAACGACTAGGAAGACGGAGCGGCAAGAAAGAACAAGGAGCGCGGCGACAAGGAAACAGGTCGCTGCGACAAAGAGCAGTAGGAGAAGAGAACCAAGAAGAAGCAAGCCGCGCGAACAGGGCAGCGGACAGAAACAAGCCGCGCGGATAGAAAGTAGAGACAAGAAGCGAAAAGTAGAGAACAAGCGAATAGTAGAGAACAAGCGAATAAACTTTTGAATAATTGAAATTTTATTATCCAAAAAAGATATCTATTACAAAGGTATGCCCTCCCTTATATAGAATGGAGGAGAGATGAGAGAATACAAATAAGAGATGTGGGACTAAAATTTACAGGACTAGGCGGACTATACAAAACAAACCGCACAGGCCGCGCGGTTAGACAGCAGGGCTAACCGCACGGCTACCACCAGAGAGGAAGAGAGACCGCCAGGGTAGACCGCCAGACCGTCCGGTCTCCAAGCCGGCTGAGACAAACCGCCAGACCGCGCGGTCTTCAACTTCAACAAAGGCCTAAGTTGGAAATGTTTACTGCTGTATTCATGTGTGACCGGCCTGCGTGCCGTGGTTTGTAAAACATGTAATTGGAAGTGAAACATTTTGTAAGGCCTTAAGTCTTATTTTGGGTATTTTGTAATAACATTCCTATTTTGTATTAGTGGACATTCGTGCTTTAATGTTGGGTTCTTTGTTACAACTTTTTAAACTGCTTCCGCTAGAATGCTCTGTGTAGGACGTTGAGATTGGTTGGATGGTTTCCATAAGTAACCACCCGGTCTGTCTGTGGCATACGGCGTCGGGCCCCGGTCGGACCTACTGCTATATGTTATGTGACGGATAGGGGGTGTTATAGCGGGGACTTCCCAGGAGGTCACCCATCCCAGTACTACTCCAGCCCGAGCACGCTTAACTATGGAGTTCTTTCAACTCTCATCACCAATTGAGCTGCAGCTCAATTGGTGATGAGAGTTGAAAGAACTCCATAGTTAAGCGTGCTCGGGCTGGAGTAGTACTGGGATGGGTGACCTCCTGGGAAGTCCCCGTAGTGCGGGCTTGACTATCGAGTTTGCCTCATCAAAGGGAGGTTGTGGCCACCAACAACCCGCCCGTGGAGGGAGAGGGGTTGGGGTGCTTGGGCTGCAGCCCGGTAGCGACGCCTAGAGCGGAGCCGTGACGCTGTCACGTTGGATCAGCTAGGGTCGTTACAGAATAAGAGTTAGAACAAGCCAACCAATTGATCTTTACGAATGCCCCTACAAAGGATGATGTCGCCTCCCTTTTGCACGGAACTGGATTTGCCGCGCGGCTTCTTCTTCCTTCAGATCCGGTGAATGGTGGATTTGCTGACCGTTGCCTTGTTTTTCCACCGTGCGGTGGTTTGTTGCTTGCAGGTGTAGCTGGACCAAGCGGTCAATAGCGGGCTAAAGCCCTTTTTGCGAAGCCGGCCCTCGAAGGCCCAAGTAGAAGTGTTTACTGTTTTATTCATGTATGACCGGCCTGCGCGCCGTGGTTTGTAAACACATGTAATATTCAAGTGAAACATTTTGTAAGGCCTTAAGGCTTGTTTTGAGTATTTTGTATAACATTCCTATTTTGTATTAGTGGACATTCATGCTGGTATGCTGGGTTCTTGTTTACAACCTTTATAAACTACTTCCGCTAGAATGCTCTGTGTAGGATGTTGAGATTGGTTGGATGGTTTCCATAAGTAACCACCTGGTCTGTCTGTGGTATATGGCGTCGGGCCCCGGCCGGACCTACTGCTATATGCTATGCGACGGATAGGGGGTGTTACAGATGTTGCATTGCATAATGCCGGAGAAGACTCCGTGCTATTGGTTGTTTTTCGGGTTTTCTACGCGGTAGATTGCAGCAGGGAGCCTTGGGGACTAACCCAAAGGTGCACCCGGAAAACTGGGCGGATACGAGATCTTGCCAACTTGGTGGCTTGAGAGCCAACTTGAACATAACCGGGTTATATGACTTGTGATGGAAATGGGACTCGGCGGAAGTTTGACCCGCACAAATGGCTTAAATTGCCGTTGCGATGTGAGCACGGGTTAGATGGAACCGTACCCATTCTATGTCGTTCGGTTAAAGAGACCTAAAGGCACGTGGCACTTACCGTTGGCATAGATTAGGGTATTCGGCGGTCAATGGCTTAAATTGTCGTGACCCAGGCCAGGAAGACGAATTGCTCATAGGTTTGGCCGTCCAAGTGGCGGTGGTGAGTCCGGAATGTCTATGGCTTTAATTGACGTGACATCGACCGGTTCACCGAGAATGTGCCCTGAGAGCACGGGGCGTGTGGCCGTGCGAGCCAACGTCTGTGATGTATTGGCTATTGATATAAATTGCTCGCTTATGCTAATGAAATGCAGGGAAGGAGCATCGTCGCCCCGAGTTGGGGGCGGGATCGTTATAATTTGGTCAGCATTGGTGACCGTTGCCTTGTTTTGTCACCGTGTGGTGGTTTGTTGCTTGCAGGTGCAGCTGGACCAAGCGGTCAATAGCGGGCTAAAGCCCGATTGCGAAGCCGGCCCTTGAAGGCCTAAGTTGGAAATGTTTACTGCTTTATTCATGTGTGACCGGCCTGCGTGCCGTGGTTTGTAAAACATGTAATTGAAAGTGAAACATTTTGTAAGGCCTTAAGGCTTATTTTGGGTATTTTGTAATAACATTCCTATTTTGTATTAGTGGACATTCGTGCTTTAATGCTGGGTTCTTTGTTACAACTTTTTAAACTGCTTCCGCTAGAATGCTCTGTGTAGGACGTTGAGATTGGTTGGATGGTTTCCATAAGTAACCACCCGGTCTGTCTGTGGCATACGGCGTCGGGCCCCGGCCGGACCTACTGCTATATGCTATGTGACGGATAGGGGGTGTTACAATGGGGACTTCCCAGGAGGTCACCCATCCCAGTACTACTCCAGCCCGAGCACGTTTAACTATGGAGTTCTTTCAACTCTCATCACCAATTGAGCTGCAGCTCAATTGGTGATGAGAGTTGAAAGAACTCCATAGTTAAGCGTGCTCGGGCTGGAGTAGTACTGGGATGGGTGACCTCCTGGGAAGTCCCCGTAGTGTGGGCTTGACTATCGAGTTTGCCTCATCAAAGGGAGGCTGTGGCCACCAACAACCCGCCCGTGGAGGGAGAGGGGTTGGGGTGCTTGGGCTGCAGCCCGGTAGCGACGCCTAGAGCGGAGCCGTGACGCTGTCACGTTGGATCGGCTAGGGTCGTTACAGAATAAGAGTTAGAACAAGCCAACCAATTGATCTTTACGAATGCCCCTACAAAGGATGATGTCGCCTCCCTTTTGCACGGAACTGGATTTGCTGCGCGGATTCTTCTTCCTTCAGATCCGGTGAATGGTTGATTTCCGCCTCCTCCTATGCCCTAACTTCACTCCAAAGTAATCTCCATTTTCGCCTCCTTCAAATCTCCTTTTCTTCTCCCCTTATTGCTTGCCATAACTGTCATCTAAATCCCCACCGAAATTTCCCAAGAGACGCAACCTTCCATGTTTTCGTTCAGCGCCAAAATTCAAATTTCGGATTTCAATTTCGCCCCAGGTTGTTGCAACCTTGTTTTCCTGCGTGTTGCAACCACTGCGCCTGCGCCTGTCTTGCCAAACTGAAACTTTGTAGTTGCAACAAATTATTTGTGGACGTTACAACCTTTTTTTAGGCTATGAAGTTTTGGCAGATTTCCTTCTCCAGGCAAGTTACATCAGTACATCTGGTCCAAATACATCGGAAAAAGACCAAATTAACCACAATTCAAATAAATAAGAGTTTACTTCCATTTCCATATCATTTAAAGTCATTTTAATTGATTTAACTGAATAAGTCGTTGGGAATAACGACATAGATAACTTCTTTTTAGGAGTTATCAACAGCCCACCCCACGGTGGCAAATAAGGCAACGGTCAGCATTCAGCTGACCAATTTATAACGACCCTACCCCTTTCCCGGGGCAGTGACATTCCTTCCCTGCAAGCATAGTAATTCATATACAGATATATATATATATATCACACATTGTGCTCTCACGCACAAACATTCCATCTCAACCGTCAGCCACGCGTCCCGACGATCCGTGCACTCAAGGCACATTCTTGGTGTACCGGCGAACTAGGGTCCCACCACCGTATCAGGGCCGAAACCGAACGATAAAATTGAGCATTTGCTCCATGGAGTGCAGTCGGAGACTTTAGTCTTAGTGGCGCACAGGCCTAAGACTCTCGCTATGCGCTCCAACAGACCACACTTTTAGGTCTTCAAGTCGGACGGACATAACGCAAGACAGATCAACCACCCCCCGTTGCTCAAGTCGTCTTGTCATCACCGAATACCAACGTACTCGCGGCTAAATAAAAGGCGCGGGTCGGTTTCACCTTACCTGTTTGGCATAAAGCCTTTTTAGGAGCTCATCAAGCTCACACATAGTCAGACCGTCCTCAAGGAACTGGCTTTACATTCATAGGTTAGCTAGGAGCCACGCCTCGCGTTAGCGACAGAACTCATTTTCCATTCCTAGGCTTAATCGTACATTCATCGCATACACTTGAGGGTATTTTCCTGGACTGTCATGCCAGTACTTCCTGCTACTACCCTTCATAGGCACAACCCATCAAGCATCATAAGCATTACAAGCATCAGAGGGTCTTTTCTTGGACTTCCGCACCAGTACTTCCTGCTACTGCCCTTCACAGGTCCAACCCATCGAACATCACAAACATCATAAGCATCACACGGGTCTCTTCCTGGACTACCACTCCAGTACTTCCTGCTACTACCCTTCACAGATCCAACCCCTCAACTCCATAAACTACGCGTTTAACCACAGAGTTTTCTCCGATGCGTAAATGCAACATCACTAATTCATACCAACCTGCCCAGATGGGCTTCACACAGCATGTCTATTACGTACTCCATTTCCGGATCTATATGTCAAACTAATGGGGATTCCAAGAATCAACCCAAGGGAATCCCTTAACAATCCACCCT
This sequence comes from Platanthera guangdongensis, assembly GCA_039583875.1. Lineage (NCBI taxonomy): Eukaryota > Viridiplantae > Streptophyta > Magnoliopsida > Asparagales > Orchidaceae > Platanthera > Platanthera guangdongensis. The sequence continues at coordinate 81,252,145 of CM077166.1, forward strand.
CTGGTGGGGGAAACCCATGCACATGCCAAAAAGGAAGGACTTCACATGTCCAAGAAGGAAGATCGTTACCCTTAACGATCTCTTTGGAGCCATGGAATTCTAGCAGGTTGGAAAGCACTGCAACAGCTTTTTCTCCACAAATCTGGCCTCGAACCTTAGCTCGGAACTTTCAAGCTCCACCAGTAGTTGGATCATTTCTCCTCTTCCTCCTCCTCCTTGCTCTCCCTTCTCTCTAAATCTTTTAGAAAGAGAATGGCCAAAATGAATAATGAGAGCTATCTCCTCTTTTTCGGCCTTAAAGAAGCAGGGAGAAGTCTAGGCCATCAGATCCCAGCTAAAGGAAATGGACGGCCACAATGTTTCCTAAAAACGACCATCTTGGGTCTGACACGCTCTGTGATACGCCCGTATCACAGGGAGTGTACCTTAAGCGGCACACGACCGACTTATCCAGAACGGGACATGGCTATGTGACACGCCTGTGTCACATAGATGACACGCCCGTGTCACCTGGCTGACACGTCTGTGTCTAGCTCTCGAGACCCACTCGAGACCTACTCGAGACAATCACTCGATTAGTTGGGAATGACACGCCTGTGTCGAAGGGATGACACGCAGGTGTCCCAGAAGTACTCGAGACATTGACGACCTACTCGAGACTCCCTCTCGAGACCCACTCGAGTAGCTACAGAGTGGGACACGACCATGTGACACACCCATGTCACAGGCCGTGTACCATCTCTCTCGAGGATTTGTCGAGCGCATCTACTCGAGTGAAGTTCGTCGACCAGAGGAGGACACGCCCCCTGACACGCCCGTGTTGCAGGGAGTGTTCCCTCTCAAGAACTTCGTCGAGCGCATTTCGTCGAGCACTCGACAAGCTGCTCCACCCGAGCCGGACACGCCCTGGGACACGCTCGTGTCCCAGGCCGTGTCGTCCAACCTGAACCCAACTTTGGTATTTGGTGTGTTACACTACTGGTGGTCTGGACCCGAGTGGTGGAGTCAGGAGTAGTGTGATTGGAAGAAATTTGGGATGATGGAAGCAACAATTAGTGCTTTGGACCCGAGCAACAGAGTCAGGTGTAATATGCTCAAAAGCAATCTGGGATGGTAAAAGCAGCCACCAGTGCTCTAGAATCGAGCAACGACGTCGGGAGTAGTGTGCTCGGAAGCATCAATTGGTGCTCTAGACCCGAGCGATGGAGTCGGGAGCATAAATGGATCTTTGGTTCCCAAAAGCGCGCATTGGGAGCTGAAGAAAATCTTCAAGTGCTCGTGGAAAATCTTGAAGCAATATTCGAAGTTTTCAAAAATCTTCGAGGAAATTTTCGAGAACGCAAAAAAATATTGAAGGGATCCTCTAGTGCGCCCTTTCAGTTCTAATTTGAAAAATTATTCTTACTTTTAGTTCACAGTTTTAGTGGAATCGAACCCAATTGAACCTTGATAACTCACATCAGACACATCCATTCTTGTTGTAGTTACTACTTAGTGTATAGTTACCCATATCATAAATTACCCCATGGAGGGAGATATTGAGCATAATAATTTAGTAACCTAGTTTTCAAGAGCTAATTGTTGAATTTTCTCAAGATGATGAACGAGATAGTCTGACGCAAAATTAATATTCTCAGAGCTATCAAGATCACACCTTGATCAAGCGGAAAAAAAGAAAGCAAGCTCAAACAACCAGAAGCAATCACAGGAGCAGGTTGTTCAAATATTCACTATCTTCTTTACAAGGCAAGGTATACATGGCGAGACATCATTTCGCCAGTACACAGGGAAAAAACAGAAAACAATTATAAGTCAATCCGAGCGGACAGAAACGGAGACCGCCGAAACTGCCCAATCTACCGAAGTCGTCGAGACCGCCCGAACTGCTGCTGAAAAATGAATAGAGCACAGAGTCCGCCAAGACCACGAGGTCGAGCAGACACACCGTTATTGGCTGACTACTGCAAGCTGTTGTTGAATAGAAGAATAGACCGCCTAATCGCCGAGTTCGGCGGACAGGTTATTGTACTTGGAAAAGATTGACGCAGAGAAAACTGACAAGCCGCCAATTACAAACCGCAAGCTTCACTAAACCTGACCGAAGTCAGAACCAAACTCCAGGTTCCACAGTGCTAGCCGCTCCACCTGCAAACATCAATCATTTAACTCTATTCAAACCGCGCAGACAAGATAACCGAGGCCGCAACACTTAACCAAGTCCCAACTTACTGTTCACTCAGTTACTGTAAACGTGCCGGGGGGGTCTATTTATAGGCGGGGTGAGGAGTGTGGTCACTGCCCTAAAGAATAGAGTCACCACCCCAGCTCGTAGCTAGCAAAGCCCAGTCCGCCAAGTCCACAAGGACTTAGCCGGACTACAAACATCCCGCCAGGAATCAAGTCAACAGCCCGCATAGCCCGCAGTACAACACCAGTCCACCACACTATAACACGGACAACCACAATCCATACTGCATCAGTCTGCACCCCATTTGCGGACATGGAGATAGTCCGCAAAACTCGAGAGCAACACTTCAGTCCTCCACATGAGTCCACGACCAACAGGCAGACCGCCTGATTAACATCGGACTCTGCGGACAATGCGGATACCCTGGACTTGTCACAGATTGTGACCAAGTCCAACAAACCACCAAGAGTCTAGTGCGAGCTTGGTGGACAAGGCCCCAGTTCGCCAGCTCCCAAGACAGATCGCCAACGCCATGCTCAGTCTGCCACATGAATGCGGCTTACACTTCCCGCAGCACTGGAGAACTCGGCAAGGACCAAAGCCGATCTCAAAGACAGTACGCAACAGCGAACTCCGCGGACTCAAACCAAGTTCGCCACACTTTGCGGACTTATCCTCCAATCCGCACGGTTACTCTATTATCGGCCTAACCGCAAAACCTCAAGTCGAGTTGAGCACCGTCAGCAGACCGCCAGAGAAAGGTCGCGCATGCCGCTCCACTAGAACAGCCAAGCCACCAAGACCAACCTGGCCAGTCCACCCAAGCCGCAACATCAGTTCGCCTAGGTCGTGGACTCAAACCGCTTAGATCGCACGGTCTGCCCCATCACCCACTTTCACTTCATGATTTTCAACACTCCCCCTTGAAGTGAGAAGTGGTGATCAAGCCCAGCAAACCTCGTAGCCGCTGAAATGGCCCCTTCGACAACGGATTCGTGAAAATGTCAGCAAGGTTATCTTCACTCCGAACATGTCTGACCATTAGAGATCCCTCCAACACCTCCATTATGAAGTGGTGCGCGATCTCTATATGCTTCGTCCTTGCATGACAAACTGGATTGTTCACCAGTTTGAGAGCACTTTCATTGTCACCTCGGAGCAGAGTTGGACCTTACACTTCCTCATGGATGTCCTCAACTAGCCTCCTTAGCCAAATTTCTTCTCGAGCAGCCAAAGCTGAAGCCTTGTACTCTGCTTCCGTAGTTGAGACGGACACCGAGTCCTGCTTCTTGCTACACCACGAGATGTTAGCTGATCCGCAAGTGAAAACATAACCCGAAGTTGATCATCGATCATCCGAGTCACCACCATAATCAACATCTGTGTATCCTAGCAAAGAAAAGTCTATGTCCCTCCTATAAAGGAGCCCCATATCAGAAGTAGACTTGACATACTTCAAGATGTTCTTTGTCGCTACCTGATGAGACTTTCTTGGATCTGTCATAAACCGACTTACTCGGCCAACATCGTAAGCAATGTCTGGCCTTGTAATTGTCAGGTAGATCAAGCTCCCCACTAGAGCTCTGAACACCAAGGGATCAGGAAGAATCCTTCCTTCACCTCATCGAAGCTTCAGCCCATGATCCAGAGGAGTAGAGCAACTCTTCCCTTCCTTCATGCTGAATCGATTCACAATACAATCCGCATATCCTTTCTAGCAAATGAGTACCCTGCTCTCCTTCATCTCCACTTCGAGACCAAGAAAGTGATGAAGCTCTCCCAAGTCTTTCATCTCGAAGCGAATAGATAGCTCAGCCCTGAGCCTAGCTACCTCCTCCTTTGAATTCACTGTGATGATCATATCAGCAACATACAACAGGACCAAGACTTGAAGCTCCCTCTTCTTATTGATGAACAAGCTTGAATCTGAGTTGGAAGCAAGGTATCCGCAGAATTGGAGGTATTCTGCTATCTTCCCATACCAAGCTCTTGGAGCCTGCTTCAACACGTAGAGAGCCTTCCTGAACTTGCAGACATAGTCCAGATGAACTTCAAAAACAAAACCAAACGGCTGATTCATGAAGATGTCCTTATCAATCTCTCTATAAAGAAAGGCATTCTTTACGTCAAACTGCCACAACCTCCATCCTTAGTAAGTAGCCAAGGCGATCACCACCCGAACCGAAGTCATCTTTACAACTGGACTAAATGTCTCCTCATAGTCCTCTCCATACTGTTGTGATAATCCTCGAGCAATAAGGCGGGCCTTGTATCTTTTGATGCTTCCATCAGCCTTCTTCTTCAACTTGTACACCCACTTGCAAGTTACTAGAGTAATGCCATCAACCCTGGGCACAAGGTACCAGGTTCCATTATTCTTGAGAGCAGAAATCTCCTCCTTCATGACATCTTCCCACTCCATGACTCCAGTGGCCTCATTGAAGTTTGTAGGCTCTCGCTCATCCAGAGGACCTGCAAAGAAATAGGAGACAAAGCTCACTACATTCCCATCACAGTATCAAGCTGGTGGCTTGATAGTCCTCTTTGATCTTCAAAGGGTCTGCTCCTTACTCACCACCTCTGTTTCTTCTTCAGGCACAACTCCATTTCCGGGAAAATTTTGAGTAATGCTCCCCCTGCTTCCTGAGCAGAAGCCTCTGCCCCATAGCTTGAAGCAATAAGAGTTGCTGGTGAAACAACAAGCTCCTCTTGAAGGACTTCGGCAACCAGCTTCTACTCTTCATCAACCTTGCTCTCTAATAGCTTAACCGAGCCTCTTCCATACGATGTCAGTTCACAAAGACCACGTCTCTTGATACAACAAACTTCTTCGTCGCAGGATCCATGCATTTCCATCCCTTCTTCCGCTCATCATATCCTACAAAGACAAGCTTCCTTGCCTTTGCATTAAGCTTTGTCCTTGAAGCATCCGGGATATGCACATAGCAAGTTGATCCAAACACCTGAAGGTGTTCCACATTTGGCTTCTCCTTCAACAACATCTTGAAAGTAGACTTCATATTGATCGGACTCAGAGGCATCTGATTGATGACATAGATTGCGCAAGCCATTCCTTCTGCCCAAAAGGACCTGAGAATTTCTTTTGCATGAAGCCAACATTTGTAGGTTTCCGTCAGATGACGGATCTTCCGCTCCGCTACTCCATTTTGTTGTGAAGTATTAACACAAGTAAGCTCTCTCTAGATCTCGTGCTTTCTATAGAAACTAGAGAACTTAGATGAGAAAAACTCACCACAGTTGTCTGATCTGAACTTCTTGATCCGCAAGCCAAGCCGGCCCTCCACCAGCTCCTTAAACTCCACAAACAGTTGGAAAGCTGCTGACTTCTCCTTCATGAAATACACCCAAGTGTATCTTGAGTAATCATCAATCAACACAAACATGTATCTGCTGCCTCCAAGACTAGCAGTGGCAGTTGGCCCCATCAAGACACCATGGACACACTCCAATGGTCTCTTGCTCCTCGTTTGTGACTTATCAAACGGAAGGCGATGAGCCTTACCATATTGACATCCTACGCAAACGTGACCAACGCCAAAGGATGATAGCTTAGGCAAGCCTTTCACCAGGCTCCTGTTTGCAATAGCTTTCAGCTTATCCATCCTTACATGCCCCAGCCTCGCATGCCAAATAACAGCTCTATCGTTTACCCTCATCAGATAAACATAGGAGTTGGTTGCAAGAACAAACAAGTTCTTTACTCTCCTCCCAACGTGAGCAACATCAGCCTTTACCGCTGATACGTTGCGAAGAAACTTCACTTATGTTGGCCCAAACAGAATGTGATAACCCGCGTCTACCGCATTAGTCACAGAGAAGAGGTTCTTCTTTATGTCCGATACATGATACACACTCCTTAACATGAGTGGCCCTTTATCACTACCTAAGGACACAATTCCCTCATTCACTACTGCATAAACAGTATTATCAGCAGTAATAATAGCTTCGTTACCTGAGTCAGTCTGCAGCGAGGAGAACTTCGATTTGTCTCCGGTGAGGTGATAACTACACCCGGAGTCCACGATCTAGTCGTCTTCAAAGTCGATGGCTGATAAGGCACGAACACAAGTGTCTGTCATGAAAGCTTCGCCCCAGCCAGCTTCCTCAGTACTAGAGCAAGCTTCCTCCTTGCAGGCCCAGGCTGTAACTTGACCTTGCAGTCACGCTTGAAGTGATCCTGCTGATGACACATGTAGCACTTCAATTTCTTCTTCCAATCCTTCTTAAGAGCAGCGCTCCTCTCTAGCTGATAAGAGGTTGAAGGCTCATTTTCAGCAGCTGTCTACTTCTTCTTCTTCCCTTCTCATCTCTTCTTCTTCTTGCCTATGAAGAGCACTTCACTACCTTCCTCAGAGACAGTGACACCAGCCATCTGTCTGGCCAACCTTTCCTGTGAAGCAAGCAGGTTCTCAAGTTCCAGCAGAGATGACTGAGTAGCCCAGCCTTGAACAAAGGTAACAAAGGCCACTTACTCCTTCCGCAAGCCGTGGATTATGTGCCTTTTCATCTTAGCCTCCAAGATCGGCTCATCAGGATCAAGCGCTGATAACTCAGCACACAGACTCTTCATCTTTAGAAAAAACTTAGAGATGGTCAGGTCTCCTTGAGTTGTCCTAGCCAACTCATTCTCTATGAACTGTAGTCTGACCACATTCTTCCTGCTGAACAACTAATTAATGGTTGTCCAAATGTCAACAACTGACTCACATCCAATGATGTGATCAAACAGCTCCGGTGAAACAGCCCTCTTGAGGATAAACTCCGCCTTTGCATTTGTTTTCCTCCAGACCCTCACCTGCTCAGCAGTCCCAAACGCAGCTGTAACTTCCTGCCTGTCATCACCACCGACGACCTCCCATAGCTCCTCGCCCAGAAGATAACTCTTCATGCACGACTTCCACTTTTTGATGTTAGTCGGCGTTAAGAGTTCAATACCCAGACCTCTTGCACAACTCACTTCCATTGCAACAACCTTGGTTAAGCTTTCAAAAGCAAAAAGCACAACACAAGTTGATCACCGCTCAAACAACTGACCTTCGCTTTGATACCATGTTAAATTTTCTCAAGATGATCAACGAGATAGTCTGACGCCAAATTAATATTCTCAGAGCTATCAAGATCACAAGCAGAAAACAGGAAAGCAAGCTCAAACAACTAGAAGCAATCACAGGAGCAAGCAGTTTAAATATTCACTATCTTCTTTACAGGGCGAGGTATACATGGCGAGACATGATTTCGCCAGTACACAGGGAAAAAATAGAAAACAATTACAAGTCAATCCAAGCGGACAGAAACGGAGACCGCCAAAACCGCCCAATCTGCCGAAGTCGCCTAGACCGCCCGAACTGCTGCTGAAACACGAATAGAGCACGGAGTCCGCCGAGACCGCAAGGTTGCACAGACACACCATTATTTGCTGACTACTGCATGTTGATGTTGAACTGAAAAACAGACCGCCTAACCGCCGAGTTTGGCCGACAGGTTATTGTACTTGGAAAGATTGACGCAGAGAAAACTGAAAAGCAGCCAATTGCAAACCGCAAGCTTCACTGAACCTGACCGAACTCAGAACCAAATTTCAGGTTCCACAGTACTAGCCGCTCCACCTGCAAACAACAATCAGTTAACTCTATTCAAACCGCGCGGACAAGATAACCGAGGCCGCAACACTTAACCAAGTCCCAACTTATTGTTCACTCAGTTACTATAGACGTGCCGGAGGGGGTCTATTTATAGGCGGGGTGAGGAGTGTGGTCACCACCCTAAAGAATAGAGTCACCACCCCAGCTCGCATCTAGCAAAGCCCAATCCTCCAAGTCCGCAAGGATTTAACCGGACTACAAACGTCCCGCCAGGAATCAAGGCAAGTTGTCCACCACCAGGAGGACTCCGCCGCAGTCCGCACACACTATGTGGACAAGGCAACAGCCCGCATAGCCCGCAGTACAACACCAGTCCGCCACACTGTAACACGGACAACCACAACCCATACTGCATCAGTCCGCACCCCATATGCGGACATGGAGACAGTCCGCAAAACTCGAGAGCAACACTTCAGCCCGCCACATGAGTCCACGACCAACAGGAAGACCGCCCGGTTAACAACGGACTCCGCGGACACTGTGGATACCCTGGACTTGTCACAGAGTGTGACCAAGTCCAACAAACCACCAAGAGTCCAGCGCGAGCTCGACGGACAAGACCCCAGTCCGCCAGCTCCCAAGACAGATCGCCAACGCCATGCTCAGTCCGCCACATGAATGCGGCTTACACTTCCCGCCGCACCGGAGAACTCGGCAAGGATCAAAGCCGATCTCAAAGACAGTCCGCAACAGCGAACTCCGCGGACTCAAACCAAGTTCACCACACTCCGCGGACTTATCCTCCAATCTGCGCGGTTACTCCATTACCGGCCTAACTGCAGAACCGCAAACCGAGCTGAGCACCGTCACCAGACCGCCAGAGACCGGCCGCGCAGGCCACTCCACTAGAACAACCAAGCCACCAAGACCAACCTGGCCTGTCCACACAAGCCGCAACATCAGTCCGCCCAGGCCGCGGACTCAGACCGCTCAGACCGCACTGTCTGTCCCATCACCCACTTTCACTTCATGATTTTCAACGCTAATCATCATTTTGTTTACAAAATTTAAAGGCTTAATAGTAAATCCAAAAGGTAACATCTTTTTCCCCGAGGAAAAGACAGAAAGCTGAAACCTAAATTTGTTTAGAAAAATCTTGGCCGAAATCCGAAAACGGGAAAATCCGAATACTTTTCTTTACTGTTAAGCACACTCCTCATTGAAGGACTGAAATAATGGGGTTAAGATGAGGCAGATGTTCATGCTGGAAAAGGACAGTGTGGGGACACTCATGCACTTCGATTGGCTGTTAGAATTGTTCTGTTTTGCACGGTGCACAACGATTATAATTTCATTTGAATTTATTCCATGATATAACAAATTTATGATATTAATTAAAAATATTTTTTATTTCACTGCCGCTCTGAATTATAAGAACAGGCAATTAATAAAATGGCCAGTTTTGCTGTACAAGCAAAAGCTTTCCACTTCCTCCCTTGTTTTATATTCTATCTGGGAGGAGGGATTTCACCAGGAAATTTGAAGTCTTTTTTTTTAAGTGATCTATCCTCTAAAGTCTAAACTCTCTGCACTCTTTTTGTGTACTTTATTGTTGATTATCTTAATTATCGCTTATTTTAGAGAGCAGAACAGAGGAAGGAGAAAAGGGGAGAGAGAGAGAGAGAGAGAGAGAGAGAGAGAGAGAGAGAGAGAGAGAGATAGAGAGAGTGCGCTTTTTCCTTGCTTCTTTCTAACTACTGAGGAATCGGCGAATCTCGAGAGGAGGCTGAGCTAGGTTTTGTGGACTTCGGGTACGTTTAGCCAGAGGCAAGACTTCTACTTTTCTACTTCTTTCGGCCATAATTTGTTTCCTCCCCGGGATTCTTAAGCCGGAGTGTCTGGTTATAATTTTACTGGATAAATTAGAGTTTTCTGCGTAATTCCCATCTTTTCCTTATTCTACTGAATATTCGAGCAATGTCGGGGTTTTTATGGAGGAAAAATTGGTCCTTTACTGGTTGGCCGCCATTTTGTCTTCCAGTGCTGGAACTCGTCGTGGCTTAGCTTGAGGAGGGAGAAATTACTGGGTTTGATCTTGGTTCCATCGAAATAGTCTGTGTCAATCTATTATTTTCTTTGGCTGTGGTGGTAACATGAACACTTTGGTGAAGTTGCCCTACTCTGAATCCACCCCTTTCCTCTCCCTGTTCTTATTTTCCTCCAAGAGATGCAAATGTGGTTTTGAAGTCATGTTTTTTGTAGGATTGTTTCCGTAAAAACTTAGGTATACGTCTGGATCAAATTCTTATCCGAAAATTGTACTCAAATCTCCACTAAATAGTACGAATTTTTGCACTTACTTTCTCATTCACGAAAATTTTGAACTCGGTTGCAGTCACCCTATCACCACTAGCTAATACTATGTTCGTTTAGTAAAATAGTACGTAGTGTTTTTGTTTGGTTCTTCTCTTTTGTAAAGCTTGTTGAGTCTTCAATAGACAAAAAATGAACTTTCAATTTCTCAAATATTGAACCATGTAAGTTTCTTCAATTTCATAGCTAAGAATACCCTGCAATGGTTGTTTTGTCTTCTGTTCAGAACAAACTTTTGGGATGAACTGAATCCCTATTGCTAAAACTTTTGCAAAGGTTCAATAATAACTGGATCCTCAATTGAGTTCATTGATTTTTTTGCAGCATTCCTTGATGGCTAAATTACAAGTTTTACTGTTTTATTCCTGTATAACTATACATAGTGTTATGCATATTTATTCTTTCTGCCAAACTGATGTTTTAGTCTACATCACAGACTTACCGCCTTTGTTAAATTTTGCAGAACAATTTTGAAAGGCGTTTGGTGTAGTTTGGATATCAGTATGTGGGGTTTGACATGCTCAAACCAAGGGAAGCTGATATACCTGCTCTTTTTGTGGTTTTGATTGTGCTTCCTATCATCACCTACATTTTACTTGGAAAATGGAATGAGGCTTCAAAGAAGAATGCCAAGATAAGCTTGCTTGCTCGGAGAGCTGCTGAAGAAGCCCTTAGAGCAGAATCAATGGCATCAGCTGATGTTTTACCTGGAGTTCCTTCTTTGAAGAGCGGCATTCACGTGTGTGCTAAATGTTTTGCCCCTGCTACAACTCGATGTGCCCGATGCAAGTCTGTTAGATACTGGTATGAGCATCAGAACCTTGACTTCTTTCCTTCAATTTTATTTTGCATTTTGACCAAGTTTCTTCTCTTGGCATATTTTTCGTTACATATCTTAAAATATTTCATGTTCACAAGAAATTATGCTTCTTTAATGTGTAGATAGTAGATATCGCTGTATGGTTCAATGAGAGATTATACTTAATTTTTTTCTTCAAACCGATGCAACCAAAAACACTGCAAAATATTATATGAATTTATTCAAACCATGTTTTATTTACATTTTTCAAAGAGTTACACACCTCTCGGGTGCCCCTTCAGCCCTTCTCGGGTGGGCTTCGTAACATGCTACTTTTCACCATGTTTGATGGCGAGGCCAGAGGATGGTTTCATAATCTCCCTCCTTGCTTTGTTGGCTCCTTCAAGGAGTTGAGGAAGGAGTTAGATTTGCGATTTCGAAGAGCAAGAGTGATTTTGATGCTCTCTTCCAGGTCAGGCAAGGTCTCCATAGACCCCGAGTCAATACATGGATCGTTTCCAGGAGAAGACCATGAAAATCTAAAATGTAGACCCATCTATCTATCGGGTGGTGTTCACAAACAGTTTGCATCCATGCATTTTTAAATTCTCAGTAAGCGAGAGGATGCTGAGGCCTTATGGGGGTTGATAGAGCGAGCCAATCACTTCATTGAAGAAGAAACAAACAAGAGTTTATTTCTTCTCTCTCTGACCTAGCATCCTAGCGGTCAAGGAATTTTTTCTGGCGGTCTCCTGTGGCCCACCCCTCAACGACCGAACAAGCGCCACCAAGAGTTCTAATCCCCGACTCAGTGTAACAAAAATTTTTATCAGTGATCCCCACATCGTCTCTGTCAGTTTCAACAAATGAGGTCGGCATAGCCTCAATTCCCTCGACATGGTGGGAATGTGGCCCCCTCCCCCTGACTCCAGCACCAACTCACTGGGGAGGCACCCAAGAAGAATATACTGTTGGATCGGGTGACCAACATTAGAGGGGGGGGGGTGACTAAGGTTTTCTGATTAATTTAAAATTAAAATGAGTTTTACTAAGGAAAATTTATTCTGGATGCTACCGCGGGGCGCTAGCTTGCTAGCGCACGGCGGAAGGTCGCAGAAGTCGTTTTCTTCATAAAACTTTGCTTTAGAGAGACACACACGACGTTCAGGGATCTACCAGCACACAACCATAATATTGAGAGAATAATAAATGAACAATAATTTTATTAACGAATAAAGAAAGAGATTTACAATTCAGAACAACTAGATCTTCATGACGCCGGAGGTCGTTGCGCGTCGATGTGACAGCTGTCCCGCGTATTTGGAAAAATATTCAAAAAGATATTTTTCCTCTTTTTCGTGCTAGCGCGGTGCGGTACCCAGCTATCGCCTGGTGGTAGCACAATCTTCTCGACGAAGCCATCTCGACTATCGTTGAGAGTGCTAGCGCTATGCGATAGGAAGCTAGCGCTGAGCGGTAGGTCATTGAACGTATGTCCAGAATAAATCCCGTAGCTAGAGCGGGCGGTAGCGCTAGCGCCACGCGATAGGTCTAGCGCCACGCGATAGGTCTAGCGCCACACGGTAGGTCCCCGAGCGCTCATTCATATTAAATCCAGGCCAGTGCTCGGCGGTAGCGCTAACACGTGGCGGTAAGTCGTATAGTTGAGTTCTTTGATTCTTTTGAACCTGTAAACTTGCACACAATACCAAACACAAGTGTGATCAAATAAAACATGAGATTTGATATTGTCAAACTGAAGAGATGTGAGCCGTAGGATCCAACAAACTCCCCCTTTTGATAATATCAAATCTCGTTCATGAGATATAATAGTTGAAATATATGATACAATGCAAATAAGAAATAATCATTAAATAGTCTGGTTTCAGGTTACTTATTACTCTCCCTACAAACACGCTCTCTCTATATACGTGCTCTACGCGCTCCCCTATCTACATGCACACAGTTTAACAAGCTCCACCTACATGTGATCTCCCCAACTCATGAGCTCATGAACAATCTATTCTCCCCCTTTTGATATTATCGAAAGGGGTGGGCAAAATCGAGAAAAAAAAACTATGCACATGTACGGGAAAAAATGCTGTCAAAATAAGCGTGATAAACAACAAACAATGCACGTTATGAAGTGAATCATGACGCAAACACAATAAAGGTGACCATATAAAAATCAGAGAATATAATGCGCACGGGTCAAACATTTGAGCGGAGTACACAAAAGCAAATCATATGAGTTTTCAAAGTACAAAAGATTTGGAAGCACAAGTGAAACTAAATACACAACGATTTGGAGCACAATGCTAGGAGATTTATAGAGTTAATACAATGTAACATTGTAAGAGTCAAGAATATAAATCGAGTACTTGTACCTATGTGATATAGACATAATGCAGTTTTGGTCCAATTCTTATGCATGAAAGCGTTAGATAGAACAATGACATGTGTACGTGTAACATCAAAAGAAAAACATCAAGTAGAAATAACCGTTAATACATGTTTTATCTCAATAATTTAATACGCTATCACAAGAGAAATAGAGTGAAAAATCACGTTACGTTTCTATCTACTTCATACCAACACTAGAACATGAGACACTGACTCAAATTGTAGTCTTTGTACAAGATCGAAATGATTTTTTTGACCAAGATGCTCATCCTCACAATGCTCATGAAGACTTTTCAGGAGCAGTGAGTAGTGCTTGGGTGTATCTTTGACACATGATTTGATAACATGTGATGTACTCATGTTTTCATTCATTTTTTTCGCTAACATTTTTACAATTTTTTGAGTTCAAGGGCCCCAAATCAATCGAATTCTACTCAAATAGATAGATACACTTTAACCTGCATACAAAAACTTATGCACTAAAATTGTGAAATTGCGTTTGATATATGGCGATTACTAGAGTTAACGCATGAAGGTATCCCTTAGGTAAAGGAGTCAAAGCTGTTTCGACTGGAGTCTGCATATAAACAATTCCGGATAGAGTTCGGTGAGGAGGTTGATAGCATGTACACATGCTTCACGAAGATCGTCAACGCCCCTAGATCTCTCGGGAAGACATTCTCAAATGGAGAGTTGGTGCGGAAAATCTTGTGATCTCTTCCTCCACGGTTCAATCCAAAAGTGACCATCATTGCTGAGTCACACAATATTAATACCTTGGAAATTGAAAGTTTCATTGAGAATCTGAAGACCCATGAACTAGAGCTGAAGATACAAAGTGAGGAATACTCAAAGGAGCCAAAAAAGAAAGCTCTAACACTGAAAACAGAAGAGTCTGACGATGAATGTGAAGAAAGCTTATATGTTCGGGAATTTAGAAGATTCCTGAAGGATCTCAAGAGTCAAGAGAAGTACAAAAGTTTTCTAAAGAAAGATGCAGTATAGAAGAGGAGGTGGACCAGATCGGCAAAGGGGTCAAAAAGTGACGAAGAAAAGTCTATTCCTGAGTGCTTCCACTGTCACAAGTCTGGACACTTGAAGAGAGATTGCCCAAAGCTTTAAAAGGAAGAAAAAGGGAGGCAAGACAGAGACAGAGGAAAGTGCTTAAAGCCTCGACATGGGAGGATGCTATTTCTGACAAGTCGATCACCTCCTGCTTAAGTAGTGAAGACGAGGCGAATCTCTGTCTAATGGGGGAACATCACAACGACTCAGATAGTGACTCCAGTTTCCATAGCGACACTGAGGTAACTCCTCCCACTGACATAGAACTACTTGAATTATATGAAACTCTTTGTGATAAATTAGATAATGTGAGTAATTAGAATAGTGTTTTGAAATCTAAAAATAAGCAACTGAGAAAAAGTTGAAATGTGTGAATAATGAATTAGTGAAATGTGAAAAAGAGAAGGTTGAGTGCCAATAGTGCTCTCACTCCTTGTGCATAATAAAAGAATTAGAAGAGATCCTCTCCGAGACTTCCTCCAAAATTGGCACTTTCACTAAAGAGAGGAAAGACTTGGAAAAGAAGCTTCAAACTTCTCGTAGCCACATTGAGAATGAAAAGAAGAAATTCGCAAACCGGTGTGTGATGCTGGTCACAGAAAACACCGCTTTAAATGCGAAGATCCATAGCCTGAACCCTGCCATCCAAAAGTTTGGAATATGCCAAAAATATCTGGATATGCTATTGGGTTATCAGTGTCAGGGATCTGGAAAATTCGGGCTTGGATAGAAACACTGTGAGCTACCGCCCGACAGTATCTGTACAACTGACAATAGTTCGTTTCCAGCAAATCCAGCCAAATGGTTTATGAAACATAACGTTAATCATGTTAAATCAAAAAACCCACATCCTTCGTCTAGCAGGAGCCCGAGTACCACGCAAAAGGCGATATCCACCGCCTATGTGAAGTGTGCCAAATGTAATAGGTTTGGTCGCACCTCTGGCTATTGCTTGAATAGATGAATGAATAAAATGACTCAAGTCTGTATGCCGAAGTCGACTACCTACACTATGAGTGGAGCAACTTGGGTAACCGGGTCTTTACCCTCATCCTCTTGATGAGTGTGTTGACAGGCTAAGGATAGAGAAAAATTGTGGTATTTGAAGACAAGTTTCTTAGCCTGAAGAAGTAGAAAGGAGAGATGATGTTTTTTGGAGTAGACTGCAAAAGACGTATTTTTGGTGTCGACAACATGGGTAACAAAATATTTTCTACTTCAAATGTTCTATTCACAGTCATCTAAACACAATTTAACTTCTTATAGTCAACAATGCATTAAGGGTTTGAATGTGCTGTTTTTAAACATTTATGAATACATGCAATATTATAGACGCTAAATCGAACACCGTGTTTCTCTCAGCACCTAGAAATCATAATTATATATATGTTTCCTTAGGAACAAATGCATAAACATGACCACGATCATTAACTCATTATCTGTGTCTCACAATGGTAGGGGCGTAGAGTTATGTGCATTAAAAACGCTAACCTGTAATCCACGTCTTGTCCTTAAGCAGGGATGATTCTAATAGATCCTTGTGTGACACTGGGGGGAAAAAGTGTTAGGTTGAGCGGGGTTTCTTTTGTATGCATATGAGATTAACACCCCAATCTACGACATCTTGTGCAGCTCCTTATGCCCATCTGTCACTTAGCACCGGGCTAGGGTGACAATATATTGCTTGGGTCAATTGTGTCTTGAGCATTCTCATGACTTTTCATATACATAACACGAACATTATTTCATGTCTCATGTTCGTCAATATCATGCATAATATTCTATCGTGTTGTCTTGTGTCTGATTTTTTTTGCACTCTTTTTTGGTTGTTTTGCTTGATTTGTTTAATCGTTTTTTAAAACAAAAAATATATATAAAATCCCAAAATACAAAAAAATTGTGGATTATTCTGTCTTAGGACACACATGACTAGAATCTAGCGCATAGAGATTACATGCAATGTTTGATTTAGGATTGTTAATTCCCGTTAACATTGTCTAATTATGTGATGTGTCGAATCTAAAGGTACTTAGCTATTAAGTGCAACTAGACAGGATAGTGTATGCGGAATATGCCTCTAGGTATCTATGATCATTTAGGTAGCGTAATGACTTTACACTGTTCATACATCCCTAGACAAAACACTCATGCAGAAATTCTATGCTTACATGTTATAACTCGTGATATTGTGTCTAACACGTTAGAAATGACTTGAATAATCAATATCACGGTGTTCACTTTTTCTATAAAGCATAGAACTTTGGGCCACGAGATCCAACAAGTGGTATCAGAGTTAGGTTACTTCAAAAAGGTGTTAAAATCCTGAAGTAAGATGTCCAACATTAATCATGCTTTCCTGAGGGTCAAGGTGTTAGTAGACCCCCACTGTTCATGGGGAGTGACTACAGCCATTGGAGAACACGCATAAAAATTTTCTTGATGAAACAGAACATGAATATGTGGGCCATGATCGAAACGAAATACACTGTACCCACTATCACTGTGGGTGATCAAGTTTTGAAGAAATCACATGCCAAATGGAATGACTCTGATAAACTAAAATGTACTAATAATGTGAAAGGTATGAACTCTCTTTTTTGTGCGTTAGACATAACTGAATTTAATCGAATTTGCAATTGTGAAACTGCGTTTGATATATGACGATTACTAAAGCTAATGAAAGTGAGGGGTTAGATCTGGAATACTCTAGAGCGGGGTGAATATAGTATTTAGGGTTTTTATAAAATTTTCTAACAACTTCAACCGAGTCCTAGTACTGCACGAATTAAATTAAAGCACAAACACAGTTATCCTAACTAGCACAGCCACAACAAGAAACAAAAGAAAAGAGCAACCAGACAACACAAGAAATTTATAGTGGTTCCCTAACTTGCGTACATCCACTCTTCTACCACCCTGGTAGGAATGCACTCAGATTTTTGATCAGGTGCCTGACACCAATGAGCTTTTGATCAGGTGCTCAAAAACCAAATCTCAAGTCTTTTGGTCAGGTGACTTGCAAACAGGAATAACTTTTGAAGGGAGTTAAGAACCCTTTATACAGTAGGGGGATGAGAGATGATTTTGTCTTCTCTTTCTCAAAACAACTGAGAAGATTTTTGTGGATTTGATGTTAGCAAAGGGCTCCCCCTGAGATGTTGAATGGTTCAGGAAGATGGAGTTTTGCTACAGGGTGATAGGTATTCAAACTCTTTACTTAGACCAGATCAACTTCAGGAACTTCTTGACAGAATGAATATGTGTTGTCCTTTGAAGAATCCTGGAAGAAGACAAAAGAAGACTCTTGATTTTGATTGTTTCTTTTTCTTCCTTCTTCAACTTGCTGATGGTTCACTGGTCTAGGGCTTGTTTTGCTGTATCACTGTATTCTGTATTGCTGTAAGATTGAAGTTCTTGCAGAGAGCTGTGTATTGTCTTCTCTATCTGTGTGTATTATTTCTCAGTCACACACGAGAGGAGGAAGAAAAATCCCTTTTATATTTTCCAGATTATCTTCCTTTTGAAATTTGAAATCTCTTCTGCATTCATTGCTGACGGCCTGAAGAATGTTTTGTATTGATTGAGTTTCCCCAACTGTCACATGAAAAAACGACAAGCAATAATCCTGGAGAAGACCATAATTAATGCTCTGTCTAACGGTAATATTCAGAGAATATTTTAGCATTTATTACTCAAAAATTATTACAGTAGCAAAGGGACAGAATGATGGCAATAACCAAGTCTGGATTCGTCGAACAGAGAACAGAAATCGTCGAGCTGAGTCCATAGTTCGTCGAGCTGAGGAGTTGTGTTCGTCGACCAGATGGCTTCTGTTCGTCGAGCTGAGAACAGATAACTGCATTCTCTAGAACCTTGCATTTTCTGCACATCAAGTTCGTCGAGCTGAGAATTTGACTTCGTTGACCAGAGTTCAGTGAAGTGTTTTTGGACTTAGATATTTCTGGAATGAAATGCTGAAGTAGAGTATCCAGAAATCGTCGACCTGAGAACTGAGTTCGTCGAACTGAGAACTGAGTTCGTCGAACTGAGAACTAGTTTCGTTGGGCTGAGAACTTCTAACTGCTGCTAGATAACTCTTGCCAATGTGGTCTAAGTTTGTCGAGCTGAGTCCACAGTTCTTCTTTAACTTCTTGACACAGCTTTTGTGGAATGTGTCGACACAAGTCCTGTTTGTCGACACAATTGCTTCTTGTTTCGACATAGTTGTTGTTTTGACAGAAATCTGTAGTGTGTCGACACAAGTCCTGTGTGTCGACACAATTGCTGTCGACAGATGTTCTGTGTGTCGACACAAGTTCTGTGTGTCGACACAATCCGGCTTCTGGTGTCGACACAGTTGATGTCGACAGATGTTCTGTGTGTAGACACAAGTCCTGTGTGTCGACACAATCTGGCTTCTGGTGTCGACACAGTTGATGTCGACAGATGTTCTGTGTGTCGACACAAGTCCTGTGTGTCGGCACAATCTGGCTTCTGGTGTCGACACAGCCTTTCCGAAGTGTCGACACAATTGCTTGAGTCTCTGACAGTCTGTTGAAGTCCATGTGATGTTGATTTTAAGGACTTGACCTAGACTCTAGGACACAACCATGACCCTAGTTATACATGATGGGTCATATGATCCTAACTTAGTGAACCTAGCCCAAATCCAACTAAGGATCCAACAATTTCCCCCTATTTGGGTGAGATCACTAATTACAGATTCAAACTAAACTTGAAAGTAAACAAAGCAAGAAAATATATATCTGGCAGAGAAAATTAACACATGCAGCAGATATATATATATACAATAAGCTTTGTATCAGAAATTAGAAAGCAGTTTTAAGCAAACTCAGAAAAACTAAAGATAATCAAAGTATCATTTCTTTTGCTTTTTCCCTTTGAGCTTCTCTTCTTTGCTTTTCTCTCCAGAGTAAGTGAAAATGATTTCCCTATTGAGATCTGCAGCTTGCACCTTTGTCATTGTCATATCAGCAGCCCCTATGATTTTTAGTGATGTAGACCTGGACACTACCGCTTCTGGATACAGTTTCATATAGTCATCAACATTGAAAAATTTATTAGCTTTTTCAAACCTGTTGAGCTCTTTCTTCCTGTATTTTGACATAGTAGTATATTCTGACGGATCCTTCCCTTCAGCTCTGGCTTTGTTGATCATAGAAAGACCAACCAGTTCTTGGAACCTGGCCATCCTAGCTATTGTTGCTGTTTCAGGATCTTCATATGATACAGGTGTGGAAGCAGGTCTCTTGGGGCTTTCAGCTTTTTGATGTTTAGGGAGTTGTTGCTGTAGCTGTTGTTGATGCTGCTGCTGTTGAGGTTGGTGCTGCTTGCCTGAAGAGTAGTATCTCTGCTGGCTGCTTCCTGAGGATGAGGACCTACCCTGATGCCTTTTATAAGTTTGAAACTGAGTAGTCCTTTGAGATGTTGTGCCTGAAGCACCAGCAGCTGGAGGAGGGGTGAAGGAGGATCCTTTCTATATCTTTGAGTAAGAGGAGGTGAATACCTTCTGCTCTTCTTTCTCTCTTTCTGTTCATTCTTGGACAACCACATCCAAGCAGACATTCCTTTGTAAGGAGTGATCTTCTGAAGGATATAGTAAGGGGTGTCATTTGCTGGATTGGGCTTTGGAGCAGGAGGTGGAGGTGCTTTTCTTTTCTTAGAAACTTTCCTTTTCTTGGGATCCTCATCTGAGTCCTCATCTTCATCCTCCTCATCATCAGAAGATTCTTGTGAATTATCATATAGTGAATCCAGTGCTTTGAGAGCCTCTGCAGAAATTAGAGGTTTCTCAGGCTGGGAGGGAGCTGGAGGAGGAACTGCAACTGGAACAGGAACTAGAGAGCTGTACATGACAGTGCTTTCAGCAACTGTCTTATTTTCTTCTTCAATATCAGCCATGATCAGAGCATCAAGATCAGACATGGGAGAATCATCCATTACAAAACTTGGAGCAGAAATGGTTTCTGGAGGGGATGAAACACTGACTGAATTAGCCTTAGGTGGAGATGGATTGGCTGTAGTCTTTGGAGCAGCAAAAATGTCTTTGAGTTTCTTGGTAACTTTAGGACTTATTGGTGTGGTGTATGAGATTATAGCCAAAGATGGCTTAGTACTATCTTCTGGAGGAAGGCTCAAATAAGCTGTATCAAAAATTCTTAACAGACTTAACAAATCAACTGTGGGATTAATGATATAATCACCACCAGTACTGATTTCTTCTGTGACAATCTCATCCACATCCATTTCAGTATGAATGAAATCAATAAAATCAGATAAATCTAAATCAGCATCTGCTGCTGCTAATTCTGCTGTTGCTGCTGCTGGTACTGCTGTTGCTTCTGTTACTGCTGCTGGGGATACTGCTGCTGCTGCTGCTATTGCTGCTGCTTATTCATCAAGTATCTCCCCCTGCCTGGTTTCAGTGCAAACTGGAGCCAGTCCCCTAACTAAAGAGGGGGCAGCAGAGAGAGCATTTATTTGAGCAACAAGGGAGGAAATAGAAGAAGCAAGAGGTGTAATGGCCTCTGCTATAAGATTCTTGAGGAGAGGAGTTAGTAGGGCAAGAAGAGAGGAAATGGTGGAGGGTTCCAAGGGTATATTTGCATATGGTGGAATGGAAGGTGTTTGAGGGGAAACAGATGGAGGAATCAAAGTTGAAAGAGATGGTGGAGTAGGAGGGAGAGCATCTTGCATGTTTGTATCTTGTGCAGAAGGAGTGTTGAGAGGGGAGGAGAGTAGATTGAATGTTGGGATGTTGGCTAGATGGGGAGGTAAGGGAGATGAAGGTGGTGAGGGAATGTGGGTATCATGGGGGGACAGAGGTGTGGTTGGTTGTGGTGATTGAGATGGAGAAAGTTGTTGAGATTCCTGAGGAGGGGAAGAGGGGATGTCAGTAAGATCTATTGGTGGAGAAGTGACAGGAGATGCAGCTAGAGTAGGAAGATGAACAGGTTGTTGTGGTTGTTGTTGTGGTTGTTGAGTAGAGGGAATATGAACTGTTGTGTGGGCTGTGGAGGGTGGTTGAGGTTGAGTTGCTGGAAGTGATGGAGGTATAAGATGGATTTCTTCAGAAGGGTGGGGAGTGGCTGGAGCAGCACTTGTACTTTCAGAAGCTGTGGTGGCAGAGGAGGAAGCCTTAGAGGTCTTTGTGATGGTCCTCTCCCACCTGCCAAACAAGACACATGTGAGCCTCTTGCTGACATTAATGAATATGGTCGGGGAGACCAGAGATTCAACAGCTTTCAAGAAGATCCCCATGATGCTTTCAAAACTGACTTCCTTTTTATTATTCTTTTTCTTAATAAGATCAAACATGATCTGTGTCCAGTTCAGCCTTTTCTTGTTCACCACTGCACACATAACCAGAAATTGGTGGCTGGTTATGTAATCGTGTGCAGTGTGCTTGTCCAGCAAGACTTTGCCCACTATATCTGCTAGGAATTTGAATTCAGCAGAAAGATGCCTCTTCAGCAATTTGTTAGGGGTTTGTCCAGAATAACCCATTAGACTCAGCATCTCATCATATTCTTCAGTATCAATTTCTAAATCCTCTTCACCATTGTTTTATCCAAAACATGCGGTGAGAACGACGAGAGTTAGGGAAACAGTATTACCAGATATAGTGCCGGTCATGGTATTATCATCTGTTGTGGCAGAAGTGTACACCAATTCCCTGATTTCTGTGGCAGATATCTTGATTCTAGTTGACAGCAGATTCTTCAGTTGTTGGTCTTCAAGTAGTTGCAGGATATCTTGGAAGATGGGGTCAGAATGTTGGAAAGAGTCGAAATCGACATCAAACCCTGTGTCAAATTTCATTGCGGCAAGGGTTCCTGCTTGAATCACCATGAGAGCACCTGCAAGAGAAAAGCAAAGATCAAGTGCAAAGTATCTGAAAGCGCAGGACGGAGGTCAAAGAAAACCTAGATATAAGGTCGACGAACTCCATTCCACGAAAATTAGAAAATTCTTAGGTCGACGAAATAATTGAGAGTTAAACAATTTGTCGAGCTTAGTCTTAAGATTTAAAGACATTTCGTCAAGCTCCGTTCGACGAAAGTTTTTTGAAGTAGATTCGTCGATCTCCGTTCGACGAAAACAACTTCACTCACAGAGAGTTCGAACGGACCGTTCGACGAATATCTCAAGAACTCTCCCCAGTTCGTCGAACTCCGTTCGACGAACTTTGCCAAATTCGTCAAGTGCAGACAGAAACTAAACTAAGTCTTCTCCATTGATCATTCCAAGCTGATTTATAAAGAACAGGTGATTTCTCTCATCCAGAGGTTTGGTGAATATATTAGCTCTTTGTAAATCAGTGTAGATATAAATAAGATTAACTTTATTTTTGTCTACACACTCTCTAATGAAATGATGCCTAATATCTATATGATTGGTCCTACTGTGATGAACTGAATTTTGTGCTATGACTATAACACTTGTGTTATCACAAAATAGAGTTGAATTATTTAAGTTGAGACCATAGTCTAGGAGTTGATTTTGGATTAACAACATCTGGGAACAGCAACTGCCTGCAGTTATATATTCTGTTTCAGCTGTTGATGTTGACACAGATGATTGTTTCTTACAAAACCAAGACACTAATCTCATCCCAAGGAACTGAGAAGTTCTTGAGGTGCTTTTTCTGTCTACTCTGCATCTTGTAAAGTCAGCATCTGAATATCCAGTTAAATCAAATTCTGACTCAGTGGGATACCATAGGCCTAGACTAGGACAACTCTTTATATATCTCAAAATTATTTTTAAGAAAATTAGGTGAGATTCTTTCGGGTTCACCTGGAACCTAGCACAAAGGCATGTGACAAACATAATATCAGGTCTGCTTGCTGTAAGGTATAGTAGGGACTCAACAATGCCCCTATATATTTTCTAATCCACAGGTTTCCCATGTGCATCAGAGTCTATTACAACATTTGTAGCCATGAGTGTTTTCTTTGCTGAGGCATCAGGCATCCCAAATTTCTTTATAAGCTCTTTAGCATATTTAGCTTGGGAGATGAAGATGCCATCAGCGAGCTGCTTCACTTGGAGACCAAGGAAGTAGGAGAGCTCACCCATGCTACTCATTTCAAATTTAGAATGCATGAGGTCAGAGAAACTCTTGTATAATTTGGAATCAGTAGACTCAAATATGATGTCATCCACATATATTTGTACTAAAAAGGTTTGATCTTTATGATGTCTAGTGAAAAGTGTTTTATCTACTATGACTCTAATGAATTTATGCTCTATCAAAAAGCTAACTAGGGTCTCATACCAAGCTCTTTGAGCTTGCATACCAAGCTCTTTGAGCTTGCTTTATATCATAAAGAGTTTTATGCAATTTAAATACATGATAAAGATGAGTTGGAGAGACAAAATCTGGAGGTTGTTCAACATAAACCTCTTCTTTAAGTACTGCATTCAGAAATGCACTCTTCACATCCATCTGATACACCTTGAATTTCTTGGAGACAGCATAGGCCAGAAAAATTCTGATGACCTCTAACTTTGTAACTGGTGCAAACGTTTGATCATAATCTATGCCTTCTTCTTGCCTGTATCATTGAGCAACAAGCATAACCTTGTTCCTCATAATTGTACCTTGGACATCCAGTTTATTTCTGTACACCCATTTGGTTCCAATGATTGGGTAGTCTTGGGGTCTTGGAATCAAATCCCAAACTCTACATCTCTCAAATTGGTTAAGTTTTTCTTGCATTGCAATGATCCAGTGAGGATCCTGCTCAGCTTCATGTATAGATTGAGGTTCAACCTGAGAGAGAAAACAGACATGCATCAAATCTTGGTTGAGTTGATGCCTTGTCTGTACACCTGCTGATATGTCTCCAATCACTTGAGATCTAGGGTGATCCATTAGTGTGACAAGATCATTTGGTGGAGTTGGTTCAGCAACAACATTTTGAATTAATTACTCTTGTGGAATTATATTTGCTGTTGGATGAGGTTCAACTTCCTCAGTGCTTTCTTCTTCACTTTCTTCATTAACTTGTGGAGAAGGATATGTTGGAACCTCTTGGGTGAGGCTTAGTCCATCCAAATTCTCACACAAGTAAGACACTTGCAAAGTATTATTCGTAGAAATTTCTCTCTCCTTGCAAGACATGTTAGCCTTATCAAAAGTAACATGAATAGATTCTTCAATTTTTAAAGATGATTTATTGAATATCCTATAAGCTTTGCTTACTTGGGAATATATTAGAAAAATTCCCTCTTCAGCCTTATCTTCAAACTTTCTAATGTATTTCTTGTTGTTGTTATGTATATAACATGTACATCCAAATACTTTAAAATAGTTGATTTTAGGTTTCTTCCCTTTAAGTAATTCATAGTGAGTCCTATTCTTCAGTTTATTTATCAAATTCCTGTTCATGACATAGTTTGGTGTGCTTACAACCTCTGCCCAAAAGGTTAGTGACATGTAAGCATCTGCAAGCAATGTGTCTGCAGCTTCAATTATGGTCCTATTTTTCCTTTCAGCTATCCCTATTTGTTGGGGAGTTGTAGGAGCTGAGAAACAGTGCCTGATACCTTCCTTCTCACAGAACTCATGCATAAGAAGAGACTCAAACTCTATACCATGATCACTTCTGATCAATGCAACATGAGTACAGTACTCAATCTGTATGGTTCTGAGAAAATCTGTAAGAACTTTAAAGGTATCTGACTTAGTTCTCAGAAAGGACACCCAAGTGAACCTTGACAAGTCATCTACAATAACTAAAGTGTAGTATTTCCCTCCTAGGCTTTGCACAACAATGGGTCCAAAGAGATTCATGTGTAGCAAATACAAAATCTTAGGTGAATCACTTTTATTAACTGACTTAAAGCTAGTTTTAGTTTGCTTGCCTAGTTGACAAGCCCTGCAAAGACCTTCCTTCTTGTAAGAACCAGAAGGTAAGCCTCTTACAAGACCGTCTTTAGATAACCTAACAATGTTTTTCATGTTAACATGATCTAGCCTTTTATGCCAAAGTTCATTTTGATTACAAACAGTATTAAGCAAACAAATATTTGAATTGGCAGAATAAAAATCAACTAAATATATATTTACTTGTCTATTTACAATTAAAATAATTTGTTTTTCTTTATTAGAGATAGTGCAGGAGATTGAGTTAAAGTGTACCTGATAACCTTCATCACATAATTGACTTATGAAGATGAGGTTATGTTTGAGTCCTCTGACATATGTCACTTTCTTGAAGGTGACAGCTCTAATTTTCACTTCTCCATTATCTTCTGACTGACCACACTTTGAATCACCAAAGATTACCTTTGACCCCAACTTGGACTTGTAGTTGATTAAATTGTCCTTGCTGCCAGTCATTTGTTTGGAACATCCACTGTCCAGGTACCAGGTTTGATTAATTACTGGACAACCCTTTTCCTGCAGTAAAAACAGTTAGTTGTTCTTGACCCAGGTTACCTTGGGTCCTTTATATTGCTGATATGAAAAACTAGATATCACAGAGAATTATGATTGAGATTTGTGTCCTAAAGGATGATATCTTCTTGGTGGAATTATCCAGTCAGCTAATGGATTAAATGATTTCTTAGTTTGTTTAGGGTTGGTGTTATGATTACAATTTTTGTTAAGTCTTTCTGGGTTCGACGAAGTGTTGTGAGTTCGTCGACCAGAGTTCGACGAATTGGGATGAGATCGTCGATCTCTGCCCAGAGAATGAACATGTTCATTTTCTGTGCCCCACGTTCGTCGATCTCTGCTCGACGAACCATACAGAGTTCGTCGATCGCAGTTAGACGAATAATTATAGCTAAAGTTTGCGTTCAGAGTTTGTCGACTAGAGTTCGACGAACTGTTCTTGTTTCGTCGATCTGAGTTCGACAAAATCTGCTGAACTTTGTTTTTACTTGTTTTCTGGTTTCTGTTATTTTGGTTTTTAAGGTTTGACATTTCTTCTGTGATTTGTTTATTAGTTATTATCTCTTTGCCTTTAGCAGAAACAAACTTGATGGGGGTTGACAAAATATTCTTCTTAATAATGAGGGGCAAACTTGATGAAGCACCAAAACCCAGCTTGCCATTCAGTCTGGCATTTACAGTGCTTGTAATGTCCATCAACTTGAGGCTTCTCCCATTGAGAGATTCCTCCAGTTGTTTGGCCTCACATAGTTGTGTTTTCAAGGAGTTGATTAGTTCATTAGCTTCATTTAATTCATCCTTTAACTTATTGTTTTTAGATGTCAGGGTTTTTGATTAGCTAGTTTTTCCCTAAATGTCTTGATTTCTTTTTCTGAATTTATTAGATCTATGCACATGGTTTTAAATTCAGTTCTAAAAGAATCAGAACTATAATTAAAAGAAGAAAGTACCAGGTCAGCCTCAGATTCTGAAGCTCCTTCACTGTCTGACTCTTCTTCATCTGAATGAGTTCTGGAAGCATCAATTGCCATGAGACAGACTTCTTTGGCCCTTGCCTCTTCTTCTTCTTCTTCACTGGAGCTGGAGGATGTTGATTCATCTTCAGTTTCACTCCATGATTCAGCTACCGATCCTTTCTCCTTTTTCTTGTATCTGTTGGAGGAAGGTCTTGAGCTGTGTTGCCTTCTGGTATCCTTCTCTCTTCTCTTATCCTTCTTTTGATTTTATGGACACTCTGAGATGAAGTGTTCAGGTTTCCTGCAAGCAAAGCAGACCACTTCTTTAGTGGGGGTTTTATCATACCTTGGCTTGTCATCCATCCTGGATGACTTTCTTCTGAAGTCTTTTCTTGCCAGCTTGTAAAATCTTTTGCCAAGTAGACCCATCAGCTCTTCATTTATTGTTGGTGCTTCTGTCTCGTCAGCAGCCTTGAATGCAATGCTGTGCTCCTTCCTTGTTGGTGGAGGTGTTCTTTGCTCAGGTGTTTCTCTGGATTTGATAAGCTGCTCATAGGGCTTTAACTTTCCCAAAAGAGATTGAAAATCTCATTCAGGCTCCTGGCCTCCTTGATGGGCCAGATCCTTGAATCCCATGAGCTTGGGAAGCACATAAAGATTTTATCGTTCACCTCTGTGAGGGTGTTGTCCTTGTCCAAGATTTTCAACTCATTGATGATTGAGCTCAACCTATTGTACATGTCTGCTACTGATTCAGTTTCCTCCTTCTTGAAATTCTTATATTGGGATATGAGATTGGATCTCCTATCCTTTCTTTCATCAGCAGATCCAGCCACCATTTGATTGAGGGAATCCCAGATGGCTTTGGCTGATGTGCATTCAGTCTCTTTTTGAAAGATGTCATCTGACATTGTTAGGGCCAGAATATTCATAGCTTTGGCATCAGCAATTTTAGTCTTCTTCTGGGCCTCAGTCCACTCAGGTGGTGGAACTGCATTGTTGCTGGATGTTGCTGTAGAGATGGAGACAGATGGTTGAGGAGGACCTGTCACAATGGAATTAAAAATATCCTCATCAATAAAATTCATATATAACTTGATTCTTGCCTTCCAGATGACAAACCTGTTTAGGTTGCAAACTGGAGGTCTGATGCTTGCATAGTCTTTGTTCTGTGCCATGCTGTGTGTGCATATTTAATAGAAATGAAAAGACAAATCTAACTCAGGATCTTTGGTTCAATGGTTAGCTTGTACAACCAAGAGAATCCTGCTCTGATACCAATTAAAAGTGAGGGGTTATATCTGGAATACTCTAGAGGGGAGGTGAATAGAGTATTTAGGGTTTTTATAAAATTTTCTAACTACTTCAATCTAGTCCTAGTGCTGCAGGAATTAAATTAAAACACAAACACAGTTATCCTAATTAGCACAACCACAACAAGAAACAAAAGGAAAGAGCAACCAGACAACACAAGAAATTTATAGTGGTTCCCCAACCTGGGTACATCCACTCTTTTACCACCCTGGTAGCAATCCACTCAGAGTTTTGATCAGGTGCCTGACACCAATGAGCTTTTGATCAGGTGGTCAAAAACCAAATCTCAAGTTTTTTGGTCAGGTGACTTGCAAACAGGAATAACTTTTGAAGGGAGTTAAGAACCCTTTATACAGTGGGGGGGATGAGAGATGATTTTGTCTTCTCTTTCTCAAAACAACTGAGAAGACTTTTGTGGATTTGATGTTAGCAAAGGGCTCCCCCTGAGATGTTGAATGGTTCAGGAAGATGGAGCTTTGCTACAGGGTGATAGATCTTCAAACTCTTTGCTTAGACCAGATCAACTCCAGGAACTTCTTGACAGAATGAATATGTGTTGTCCTTTGAAGAATCCTGGAAGAATACAAAAGAAGACTCTTGATTTTGATTATTTGTTTTTCTTCCTTCTTCAACTTGCTGATGGTTTACTGGTCTAGGGCTTGTTTTGCTGTATCACTGTATTCTGTATTGCTGTAAGATTGAAGTTCTTGCAAAGAGCTGTGTATTGTCTTCTCTATCTGTGTGTATTATTTCTCAGTCACACTCGAGAGGAGGAAGAAAAATTCCTTTTATATTTTCCAGATTATTTTCCTTTTGAAATTTGAAATCTCTTCTGCATTCATTGCTGACGGCCTGAAGAATGTTTTGCATTGATTGAGTTTCCCTAACTGTCCCATGGAAAAACGAAAAGCAATAATCCTGGAGAAGATCATAATTAATGCTCCGTTTAACGGTAATATTTAGAGAATATTTTTAGCATTAATTACTCAGAAATTATTACAGTAGGAAAGAGACAGAAGGATGAAAATAACCAAGTCTGGATTCGTCGAACAAAGAACAGAAATCGTCGAGCTGTGTCCACAGTTCGTCGAGCTGAGGAGTTGTGTTCGTCGACCAGATGACTTCTGTTCGTCGAGCTGAGTTCCAAGATCGTCGAGCAGAGAACAGATAACTGCATTCTCTAGAACCTTGCCTTTTCTGCACATCAAGTTCGTCGAGCTGAGAATTTGACTTCGTCGACCAGAGTTCAGTGAAGTGTTTTTGGACTTAGATATTTCTAGAATGAAATGCTGAAGTAGAGTATCCAGAAATCGTCGACCTGAGAACTTAGTTCGTCGAACTGAGAACTAGTTTCGTTGGGCTGAGAACTTCTAACTGCTGCTAGATAACTCTTGCCAATGTGGTCTAAGTTCTTCGAGCTGAGTCCACAGTTCTTCTTTAACTTCTTGATACAACTTCTGTGGAATGTGTCGACACAAGTCCTGTGTGTCGACACAATTGCTTCTTGTCTCGACATAGTTGTTGTTTTGACAGAAATCTGGAGTGTGTCGACACAAGTCCTGTGTGTCGACACAATTGCTGTCGACAGATGTTCTGTGTGTCGACACAATCTGGTTTCTGGTGTCGACACAGTTGATGTCGACAAATGTTCTGTGTGTCGACACAATCTGGCTTCTGGTGTCGACACAGTTGATGTCGACAGATGTTCTGTGTGTCGACACAATCTGGCTTCTGGTGTCGACACAGCCTTTCCGAAGTGTCGACACAATTGCTTGAGTCTTTGACAGTCTGTTGAAGGCTGGTCCATGTGATGTTGATTCTAAGGACTTGACCTACACTCTAGGACGCAACCATGACCCTGACTATACATGATGGGTCATATGATCCTAACTTAGTGAACCTAGCCCAAATCCAACTAGGGATCCAACAACCAACACATGAATAATATGTCACTTCGCATGTTCATTATATTTATGCATATTATTCTATCATGCTATCTTGTATTTGCATCTTTTATCCCTTTGAGCTTTCATGTTTTTAGTAAAACACAAGTATTTTAAATAAATATATATATATATATATATTTGAAAATCAAATATAAAATTATAAAATGATTTAAAATGACAAAAATATATTTTTCCTATATCTCTGTATGTGTTTATTGTTTGACTTTTAATAAAAAATCAAAAATTTTAAAAACTGTTTATTACTCATTGCACTTGTTAAGAATGATTAATTATATCAATTTAAGATGAATTACAATGTGTAATTTAATTTTCAAGAATCATAAAATATTGTTTTGTTTATGTCACGTCTTGAAAAGTATCTTGTTATGTGCAATGAATTGAATGTAGAAAATATGTGTAGTATTGCTTAACATGCCTCTAAGTATGAGTAATGTTTTATGTTTAATAATGATTCATTCACTAACTTATTTTTGATAACCTACATGTGGTTTTAATCATATACTTGCATGATTGTGTAATGCAATAATATAATAGTGTAAAATGCATAAATAGATTAATTACACTACATTGAATTGATTATTTCAATTCTTTATTTTTCATGCAAGAGCAGCATTCCACCGTCTCCATTTAAGGAAGAGAAATACGCCCCCTCTCGTTCGCACACGAAGATCTTCGACGAGCAAAGGACTACAACGACCAAGAGGAGTTAATCGGTCCCAATAAAACGATGATCGTTAGCACCGGCCACGCACCGCTCAACGGAGGGATCGTCTTGAGGGAGAATCACTTTTAAAATCTTCTTTAGTCCTTTTGTATTTTTCTGATTTCGGATTGTTTGAGGGTGAGAAAAATCAACCAGTGAAGGTCGTCAGAATCTGGGAAGGGTTCCATGAGAAATCGTCCCGGGGAAGGGACGTCTAGATCATGGGATCTAGTGGGCTCTATGATACTTCCTTGTGTGAAGGTGGTGAAGGGCCGGCTCGAAGACCTTTCCTGGAGGGAAAGCGAGAGAGTCAACCTGTCCGGGTAGTGGGTCGGTATAGAAAACGAAGAGAAATTTGAATTTCACCGCCTTCGATCTCCGACGTCATGGAGATCTAGTGCTTGTAATTATAAATCACTGTCATTTCTATTTGAATGAAATTATTTGTTATTCTTCATTCTGTGTGTGACTTCGTGGTTATATGCCGGTAAATCTCTGAAGGGTGTGTCCGTCTTCAAGGAGGAGTTTGTCCAAGAAAACGAGGTCTTTAACCTACCGCCGTGCGCTAGCAAGCTAACGTCCCACGACAGCATCCAGAACTAGTTTTCCTGGGTAAAATTAATTGAATTTTTTAATTAAACCTTAAAACTTATTCACCCCCCTCTAAGGTTGGCCACGAGATCCAACATATACAGACATATGCGTGCCTATGGATAAAGTGGTAGAAATTCTCTAATGGTAGCTATATCTTGCGAAAACCAAAAGATCAAGAATCGAGTCCATACATCAAAATCAAATTCCGAAAAGGATAACTGTCGTAGGAAAATCACAACGCTGAACATATCTACATCTCTATGAGTATCCACACAGAGCGCCGGAGACATCTCGCCGTTCGTCCGACAAAATTGGGCTGGAAGATGACTGTTCTTCTTCATCTCCACAAAATACTAATTTGCAACCTACGACAGTGGTCATTTCACTCTAATAACTATAAAACTTAGTATATATACTGCAATTTAACTGTCCGCGCTGAGAAGGAGAAATAAAAGCAACATACGCATTTAGTATTATTCGGCGCTTGCATCGAATAGTGTCTTTCTATTCGACGTAGCGTTTATTTCTACAAATCAATGCTTTCGTCGAATAATCCCGCTATTTGACTTGATGTCAATTTTCATAAATCAACATTGTGTCGAATACTATCTGATAGCATTATATTCTTATAAACGGACACCAAATCGACGCATGTGTCAAATAGTCCCACTATTCGACGCATAATAGTATTTCCTTGAATTGAACGCATGCATTGAATAATCCTACTAATCATTCAGTAAAAACATTTATCACTTATTCAATGCCTCTGTCGAATGTTTTCAGATAAGGTTTGGTTCATAACTAACACGATCATTTATCCAAATTTCATACATTCTTAACATGCGACCTCATATGCTCTTATCGCGTTGGCCGCAAGACCAAAATTTTGTCCACTTCTGGATCACAGAAGATTCCAACAATCTCCCACTTGAGCTAGAACGTATCAATCATAATATCATAAATATTGAATGACATCTAGTAATGCATCATTGCTACCTAAGTGATGCAAGAGTTAGTAACTCACCGAAACCTGTAAGTGACCAATCCTCTAGTTTAGTTTAGTGTTTTTTTCTTTTACATTAAGACTGAACTTGAGGCATGTATCCTATAACAATCTTAATCATTCAATCTTTATTCCTTGATCTAGAATATATTCTCAGAAATAAGTGAGTCTAATATCATATATTGATTTAACAAAGCATGACCATGCATTTGATAACATCATTCCATCAAAGGGTCCATGAATGTAATTCCCGTCATATAAAAGGATAAATTCCATCTGCATCAACTTACAATCACCTGCATGATTCGTAACGTACCCAATAACCATCATTATTACCAATCTTTCTCAAGGAAGACTTTTGGTGGTATCAAAATATGCTCATCACGTAATGACTGTTGTGAATTCAGGACAAAAAACCACATACACCATTATCACTATGAAAACTACTTGTGACACATCCATATAATAATCCACAAAATAATCTCATCGTAGGTCTGTCCAGTACAACTTGTTCTCTAACAAATATCTGTGTGATGACTTGATATTCAATATCATGACATATGAGACTTGGTCGCTAATCAATCCCACATATTCGCCTAAATATATCATCATTGGTCTAATTTCTACGATGATACTTCGACGAGCGACTATTTAAGAATGATGATTCATATAAACATATAATTTCACATTCAAGTCACATATTTGAATTTCTAGCCTGTTCTTAACGCCCTGTAGGACTGAAATGCCATTCTCAATAATAATATGTCATCTACATACAATATCAAAAATGAAACAATGCTTTCACTAATCCTCTAGTAAACATACGACTCATCTTCATTTTTGATGAAACCAAACTATTTGATTTTCTAATCAAAGAGAAGATTCCAACTTCAAGAAACTTGTTTCATTTCATAAATAGATCTCCGCAGCTTGCATATTTTAGTGACTTCATTTGGATATACAAAATCCTATGGTTGTGCCATGTACACATCCTCGAGAAGGTTTCCATTAAGGAAAGCCACTTTCACATCAATTATCAGATCTCATAATCATAGTACGCAACAATATCAAACAGAATTTTGATGAACTTTAACATGACAACAGGGGAAAAAATCTCATCATAGTCGAAGTTATAAAGATCAAAATCCTAGATAGTAGTGTTTCGAGGTTGGATTGGATTGTAGGGTCGAATCAAGGATCGTAAGAGATCTATCATTCTAACTTGTAAATAAGTGATTATAAATGAAGCACCACTAAAAATATCGAACTACAATTCTTATTTGCAGTATGGAAGACAAGCACATAACCAATAATATAACTCTTTTACAAGTACATCAATACTTAGTGAAAATTTATGCTTATATAAAGGTTAGGATGTAATGATTCATTGAGCTTTAAACTCAATGAAACTTGCCATTTTTTAATATTTTGAAGAGATGAGAATAAACCTCAAAATTTCTAGTGGGGGATATATGAGAAGATTCTTCGGCCTTCAATTTAAAAAGTAATTATACAAATTATGTATGTACTAAAATCCTCACCCTTATTTCTTTATAAAACAATATTTACAATACAATTTAATATATTTCTTGTAATGACCAATAAAAGGGCAATGCAATATGAATGAAAGTTATGACATTAGAACTATATTATTAATCTATGGTGTATTCATAAAGAGATACCCGAAATATAAGGTCAAGTAGCCGATGGTCTTGCATACAAGCTGGATGTGTGCGAGGGAATTATTGGATACTTGTAGGCTAAAATTGCTGGATGCATGTAGGCTGGATTCGTTGGATGGGGGCCAGTTCCCCCAAAGACGCATTGAAGTATGTAAGAAAGGAAAATTGAAGGTGTCTCAGACACTAAAGGAAGTCAGAGGGGAAAGGAAGTGTTAGCTTAAAGCAAGAAAGAACCAATGATGGGATGGGTTCGAGATTAGGGTTGCTGAGTGACGCTTGATATTAAGATTTATCGAGAGGTTCTTGATTTAAATATAATGTAGGTTTGAATATGATCTGGATCCTTTAATTGTAATCAAGATTTGAATCAGTAGGATCGGTCTTAGGATCGTGAGCCTATAGATCCTACGATTCAGATCGCAATCCCTCCGTAGAGGAACCAAAATAGATCCTAAGTGTGATCCAGATCATTTTATCATTTTCTGATCGTAGGATTGTACGATGCTACGATCCAGATTGTGATCATGACAACATTGATCATAGTTAGCAACAAGGAAAGCTAACACTTCCTTTCCCCTCTGACTTCCTTTGGTGTCCGAGACACCTTCAATTTTCCTCTCTAATCACCCTTTAAATGTCTGTACATTCCCATGCATGTCAGTTTTCTTCTTGAAAACCTACTTGCACCCTATAAGTCATACCCCTTCAGGTGGTTGCACCATTTTCCAAACTTGATTTACATAAATGAAGTCCATTTCAGATGTCGGTCTATTTATAGCTTCTTGCTGGGTTGTAGGTTTATCATCATGCTCCATATGCATCATATTATCACTTTGAGACATAAAAATTCATATCTCTCAGACTAAAAACATGATCTGCTAGATCTACGTAGGACTTGTGTTTCTTGTGCAGACTCTCTAACTACAACAACTTGTAGTTTTTGCTTAGGTTCCAATTATGATTTATTTATTGTTCGTGATTCTTGAACATCTTCAAGTTCTGTCCTAGTAGTCTTTTTAGATTTGAACTTCTTTAGAAAGATACCCGTCCTCGCAATAAACACTTTGCCATCAGAGTGATTATATAAATAGTACCATTTAGTTTCCTTAGAATACCCCACTTTATAATACTTGTCTGATTTGCCCTCATGTTTGTCTGACATTTGACGTCTCGCGTATGTCTCACAAGCCTAAATCTATATAAAGGACATATTAGGACTCTTCCCAGTTTATATCTCATATGCTGTCTTTTGAACCGTTTTTATATGAACACGATTTAAGCTTCGTTTGGTTCGACGTTTGGAGCGTACGTTTGTGGCTAACGCCGCCGCAGGACGAGTAACCAAACGCCCGACGACGACGTTTGCTTCGTTTGAGCCCGCAACGTCATAGGAAACAGAGGAAAACAACGATATTTGAACCGCGACCTCCCCCTTCCGTTTCGAATGGCGGCCCCTTTCCTCCCGCCGGCCGCTCCAAACACCGAACCAAACGAACCCTTAATGTTAAAGCAACCATCTCTTGAGTATATTGCCAAAAGAAAACAAGCAAATCTGTATGACTCATCATCGATCGCACCGTATCCAACAACTTGATACGATTTCTCCTCTCAAAAACACCATTATGTTATGATGTTCTAGGTGGACGGAACTGTGATACAACAACACACACTTTTAGATCATCATTGAACTACTGACTCAAATATTTGTCATCTCGATCAGATCAGAGTGCTTTAATTGTTTTTCTTAGTTAGTTTTGTCCTTCATTCTTAAACTTTTTGAATTTTTCAAATTATTCATTTTTGTACTTCATAAGATGCACATCCATATCTACTGAAATCATCAGTAAATGTAATGAATTAGTGAAACCTACATCTAGCCATAAAACTCGTGGGGTCTGTATACTTCACTATGTATTATACCGAAAAGATCATTAAGCGTCTCAATATGACCAATGAAAAGGACTTTAGTTGTCTTGTCTAACAAACAAGATTCTCATCTCTCAAATGATTCATAATAAAATGAGTCAAAAGTCCATGTTTATGAAGTTTGAATATGCGTTTCTCATTTATATGGCCTAAACGACAATGCTCAAGGTACGTATGATTTGATTCATTTATGTTTAGTCTTTTAGTATAATCAATATTATAGATGAGCTGGTTTAAGTTCAAAATATACATACTATTAAATAATTGCGCATTACCATAATACATATCATTTAAATATATAGAATAGCTATTGTTCTTAGTAATAAATAAAAATCCCTTCATGTCCAACCATGAAATTGAAATAATATTTCTAGGAATGGCAGGAACGTAATCGTAGTTCTCTAACCCTATTACAAGTCCACTAGGAAAAGATAAGTGATAAACTCATACAACAATGATAACAAATCTTGCTCTATTTTCAACTCGGAGATCTAGCTTCACCTTAGCCAACATTCTTCTCCTTCCCAGTTTCTTCACATTAATACAAATGTGAGAACCACATCCGGTATCCAATACCCAAGATGATGAAAATGAAATATTGACTTATATAATGAATATACCTGAAGTGGAAGTAACACTTCCCATCTTCTTTTGCAAATTCTCAAGATACATAGGACAATTCCTTCTTTAGTGCCCTGCCTTCCCACAATTGTGGCAATTCTCTTCCTTCGCAAGTCCTTTCAGTTCCAGTGCAAAGATTTGAGATTAAGACCGCACTTAGATCCCAACTTAGTCCTCTTAAAACCTTTTGCCTTACCCTTATCTTTGTGCACCATTAATATGAGGTTGGTAGGCTTGGTCATCATTATGTTATTCTCGACAGTTTTTAGCATGTTTAAGAGCTCAGACAATATTTTGTCAATTTATTTCATGTTATAATTCAAGACAGACTTCTCATAGCTATCCGACAACGATTGCAGGATTAAGTCATCAATCAACTCTTTGCCTAAGGGAAAACTCAATCTTTCAAGGTTCTCAATGTACCTAATCATTCTTAAGTACATGAGTTCCTCCTGAGTCACAAGTTCCCATCTTGCACTGAAAACACCCTAGAAACATTGAACCTCTCTTGCCAAGCTTGCCCCTAAAATATTTTCTTGAGGTGTTTGATTATCTCATAACTACACATGATTTCATATTACTTCTGAAGCTCATAGGTCATGATGGCAAGCATGAGGCATTCAACATTTAAGGGGTCATCTTGATACTTCTTATAAACATCTTTATATACTCGAGAGGAAGATCCGAGTGGCTGTTCATGGAGATCTTCTAAAAATAGAACTTTCTCTCTTATTTGAGGGCAATCCTCATGTTTCTATACCAGTCTAGGAAGGTTTCGTTTGTTTCGGCGTTTTCGCCGGGCGTTTGGAGCAAGCGCCGCCGGACGACGGGTAAACAAACGGGGCACCAGCGGCGTTTGCTCCGTTTGCACCCGCCGCAAGAAGAAAAAGCCCCTCAAACTCTGCTTTTCCAACCCCGCCTCCCCCCTCCGGTTCCAACTCTCCATTTCGACCCGCCGGGAGCAAACGCCACCGCCGTACCAAATGAAGCTGAAGTTTGTCCCATTAAGCTTGTCTTTCTCAAGGATAACTTGCAGGGACAAAGTGTGATGCGAATTACTAGCCATAAAAATTCTATACGAATCATGCAAAGTTAATTAATATTATGTTTCCAAATATATTTTATTTAATAAAGACATTTATTTAATACTCCCACCATTTTCTTCAAATTAATAACATTTAATATCAATTCAGAGAATTTATGCGAGCTACTCTTTAGTGGATAAGATTCGTATTTCATCTCCATAATAAGCCAACTTTAGCTGATCTCTCATAATGTGGTTATTTAGGTAGACAACGTTTTCCGATTGCATCATTATGTAACTCTTATATGGTTGGTGAATAACCATTATTCATATTCATCTTATGGTGCCTATGTCTCGAGGCACTCAACCGTTGGGGTCAACTAGTTATGTTAGACTCAATGTTAACAGTGGGCTATTACAATTGTCCACTCACACCCGCCAAGATATATTGATGCACCTTGCTTTCACAAGTCCACACTTCATCGATCAAGGTAGGAAGAGTGTTATCTATCGGAAGATATCCGTATACTTAGTATGAAATTTAAGTGATTTTTCATGATAAATAATTAACATTTAATCATGTTTAACACTTAATTATTGCACATATTTAAAAAATCATGAAAAATATTACACAATTCGCATTGCAGATACATTCCAGATATACACATATACTACAACGAAATACAATAAACTCCATGCAGGGTTCCAAGGGGCTGCGCCCCTGGCAGGTTCTTAGAGTTAGGGCCTCTAACAGGGTCCAAGGGATAGTGCCCCTGGCGATGGTCTCGCTGATCGATCAACGAGCGGGCTCAATGGTCAGGGCCTTTGCGGGTTTCGGGGTAGTGCCCCGAAATCTAGACAAAAACTGCTGCAATTTCTTATTGAAAAACCATCAACAGTTGATGTTTTAGGAATATATCTTAACATTCAAAACAGTTTTAAATCTTCAAATTTACACGAACTTATATCATACATAATCATCTCTCTCTGGACAATAGACAAGCTCATCTATCAGTGGTTTTTGTTTCACAAACTACACAGAGATAGACAGTTACTGCGAATATGTGGAATTTCTGAAAATTGGTAATCGCCAACCTAGATCTGATACCACTGTTGGCTTTCTCGGGCATTACATGCGCAGTGGAAGATTTGATTTAATCCAAAATACGATCTTGCGAAAACCAAAAGATCAAGAATCGAGTTCATACCGACGTTAGAATCAAATTACGAGAAGGATAACTGTCTTGGGAAAATCACAACGTAGAATGAAACCTACATATCTATGAATATCCACATAGAATGTTGGAAACCCCTCACCATTCGTTCGACGAACTCGGGCTAGAAGATGACCGTTCTTCTTCTTCTCAATGAAATACTAGTTTCACTTTTTTAGGATAGGATGCAATTGGCGGTAAAAGGAGTTGTCTCATTCTCACAATCCTAAAACGCATTATATATATTGCAGTTTCATAAATTTCCTATGCTGAGAAGGAGAAATAAGAGCAACATGAGCGTCTAGTACTATTCGACGCATATGTCGAATAATGTCTTACTATTCGAGGTAGCGTAGATTTCTACAAATCAACACATGCGTCTAATAGTCCCACTATTTGACGCGACATCGATTTCTATAAATTGAAGATGCGTCAAATACTATCTGATAACATTGTATTCTGATAAATGCGCACCAATTCGACGTTGCGTCGATTTCTACAAATTGACACATGTATCGAATAGTCCCACTATTCGACGCATAAGAGCATTTCCTTGAGTTCAACGCATGCATCGAACAATCCTACTAATCGATGTAGTGGAATTTTTCTACGATTTCAACGCTTTCGTCGAATGTAGTCTGTTAATGTTTGTTTTATAACCAACACGACCATCTATATGATTTCCGCACGTTCTTAACGTGCGACCCCATAGACTTATATTACATTGGACGCAAGACCAAAACTTTGATCACTTCTAGATCACAGAAGTTTCCAACACATCGATCTGTCAGTGAGCATGTGTGGAATAATAGGAGACCTTCCTGGTGATTGACGCCCCAATCTACTATAATTCGATTTTCCAAAGGCCCCTTCTGGATGACTATCAGGCCATAGCTTCAACCTACTATCAAGTGGTGAAGTACCCATTGGGAGGAAGACAATTTAGGGTCCGCAGTGATCCCATAACAGTCTAAGAATGTTGTATCTGCTCAGTCTATGTGATCGGTAAGTATATTCCCTTCGATTCTTCGAGGTGAGAACAAAGGATCATGTCCACAACAAGTAGTTGTAAGAAGTTGAGGCAGGACCAGTAATACTCCACCAATATCTTTGTCTTTATACACTCTCTTGTAAAACATTATTTGCTTATGCGAACAAAGAATATGCTTTTATGATTACTTCCGAAATGCTAACACTTGTTATTGTGAGAGGTCTATCGAATGATCTCGGAGCATCAGACAATAACTAAGATTCCAAAATTATGGCTTACCTATTTCCCACTCGATCCGTGATGTTCATCTCGTCGAGTGGAAGACTCTTAGTCTCGTCCTTGTTATTATGGTTTATCTACTCCCCCTTGACCCTTGATGTTCATCCCGTCAAGTGGAGGTCTTTTAACCTTGCCCCCTTTATTGTACTCCCATTGGCTAGTCACCGGAGCTTGCTTGAACCCCCTCCATTCGCAATATCCGGATTCAATAGCTTGCAAAGGTCTTCAAGTCTCCGTCCCTCTCTGTCGGTAAATGCTACGTCCTTTTATCACTCCCATAATTCCACTACAATTGCTCTCGTTGGAGGATCTCGCGACTGACATATGTAGTAGGCCTTATAGATCTGATCGAACATGACAGTGGGTCGCGCATCAACAGAGGTGCTGCTACCGTTCTTAATGTCTATCTGAGGACAAACTCCATACTACAGATGCCTTATTCTCCTCGAACGTGTCCAGACGTCTCTTGCGGAGGAAAGCTCCACATATGCCATATGCCCCAACTGACCACCTTAACTTTTGGCGATAGACCCATCAGAATGAGTAGTGGATGCCATTGTCCCCATAGGACATCTTTTCAGAGAAGCGTTTAATCTTCAAACACCCATAACCACACCAGACGATCCTGGAGGAGGAATGATCCGTCGACTTGCAGTCTCTTTTTCAGCCAATCGATTTAAGCCCCTGACTTTTGAATACTTAAATTGGGATTGACAAAGTTATCAGCAGAGTTTCTCGTACAGTGAGATATCTAAGTCTCATTCTCCAAACCATACAATGGGCTGTTACATCATTGGTAACCGCACCAAGTGTACATTCTCTTTTATAGTTCTCGAGATAAGTAAAATTATATATCGTGTGAGCACTCAGGTAGTGGTCGCATCCGGCTCAGGGAATCACGCGTTGTCTAGTGCATAATTCGGGGAATTCAAAAAATGCTTATACAATGATGGCCCCAACTATCATCTATTCCTAGCCCATCTTCCTTTGGTTGCCTACATTACTATAAAGTATAATGTGTGGCTATCCCTGTAGTGGGCGCACGGGTTATCGGTCTTACTGGGCGTCAAAATTCTCACTAACCATTGACCCTAATTAATTATAATGGGTGGACGCGGGTCTTGTGTCTGCCCTAGGTTATCACTATGTCACAATTTTCCTGTCAAATATTAAGTCTCAACACAGTCTATAGGATTGGGCGTTTACCAACGGAAGTGACCGCGCGATGATCATTCTGTTTCAGTTCAACCTTATTGCCCCGGTTGGGCATCAACATGCTAGTAAGGCGCAAATAAGATTTAATAACCACACATACATTATTCAAATGAGCAATTGACCAAGAGTTGTTACAACATACACGACTTAAGTATTTACACAATTTGTTCTGCAATGGTGCACAATAAATTGTTAAGCACAAATGCATGCATAATCTATGTCTACTCCTAGGTACACAAAAGGACATCACAACAAAAATCAAGTATTATTATTGCTTTTCAAAAAGGACAATATTAAGGAGGCGCAGTTTCAAAAGATATCCACGCAGTCACTCAGAAAATGAAAATACATTTATTCTTTAGACTCCGACTCCTACACAACTTCTTTTTCTTTTGCGGATTTGGATTTTTTTCTGCGAGACTCCGATGAGCAACTGTATCCGCTCGACGAAGTCCATGATGATGCGGACCGCCCCTCTACTCCCACCTTAGATTCGCAACCTCCTCCATGGTGTCTATGGCCTGCCTGACGACCTCCTCCTCATCCGAATCCGGGACTTCCACATCCCCGAACCATTTGAAGAGAGTCGCGGAGTTGTGATCCGCGAACTCATACTTTAGCGCGCCATACTCTTCCTGAGATCAAAGGAGACCAATGACCTCTTCGAAATCCGAAGGGCAGCTCTTTCCAACTTTGGACTTTCTTCGGTTATGCTCACCTGACAGAGAGAAAATAAACAATTATTAAAAGCGGATAGTTACGCATAGTCTCCCTTACTCTATAAGTTATGCCTCGCCATTAGCTTTTCACGCAGGCGGTTATTCACAACCAACAAATCATCGATGGCACATAGGGCGTTGTAGTTAAATGTAACCTCACTCAAGGTCACCGCTGCAGATTTCTTCAAAATATCCTCCACACACACCTTCCTCATCTCCTCCAAGTCCATCCTCCCAAACACCGCAGAGGTGACCGCTAGAGCTTGCGTTAAGGCCTGCCTGAACTCCTTCCTTGAGGGAAGATGAACGCTCAAAGTGATCACCTCAGGGTCCCGCAACATCAGCGGGTTGCTTCATAGATCGAGCAGGTCCTCCTCTGTTCCCGCAAAGGTGTGCACCTCGCCATCATCTGCAGCAGTTCGCAAAAACCTGCGCCTCTTGTTCGAAGAACTCAACCCACCTTGGGCAAGCCCAATCTCCATCCTCAGGCCTTGAACGCCCCGCCTTTCAGTGGCTGCCAAGACATTCTATGGAGGTTGGTACGGTTTTGTTGT
Source organism: Platanthera guangdongensis (assembly GCA_039583875.1). Classification (NCBI taxonomy): domain Eukaryota; kingdom Viridiplantae; phylum Streptophyta; class Magnoliopsida; order Asparagales; family Orchidaceae; genus Platanthera; species Platanthera guangdongensis. The sequence continues at coordinate 81,294,766 of CM077166.1, forward strand.
CGATACCATCATCACAAATGCATAAAGAAAGAAATCGTCAGAATATGAAGGTACGTGTGGTTACATGAATTTCTTACCGCATATTTTTACATTCATTTTTAGGCAGATCTTTGACCTCCCGCACGTGGCGAACGTAGTGGGCAACGTCCAGCGAGGTGCCATAAAGAGATTTTACTATCTGCTCCCCCTTCACTGAAAGCTTGGATGGTTCGAAAGCGTTCTCTCGCGGATTCGACGCCTTTTGGAAATCGCCAAAGTCCCCTTTGATTATGGTGAACCGCGACTACCAGTCGTGGATCTTGTTCGCCAGATTGTGTACTCAGAATTTCTCCAAGCCGAACTTCATCTGCTCCTGTTTCGCGCTTGCATGTGGAATAGGGTGCAGAAACCCTCTATGTTGAAGTGGATGCCCTCAGTTCGCGTGTACATGATGTAGAACATGATGAAGGCGATCACGTTTGATGGTAGCTGCACGGGCACCGCCACGTAAAAGTTCAGGATTTCCACTATCTCCTGGAAGATGTGGAAGTTCCAACCAACATCAAAGTGATCAAAGGGGACTATCAGTGATGGTTGTAAATCATTCCTCGCCCTCTGATAAACACACTATATATCCCTCATCTATCGAGAAAAATCAACGAAATAGATGGGCTATCAGGTTCGTAATTCATGAAATTCACTGCGCATTTAGTTCTCTTAGAGAACGCTTGCTTCAATTCTCTCGCACCATCTTGCTTCAATTCTCTCGCACATATCAAGTAATAAATTAAAGTAAGACCGTCCCTGTCTATAGAAAGGCGTAATACTTCGCCTCGAAAGCCAAAATGCGGACAGCCACAAGTCTGGACAGTTACCCCCCAGTAACCTTCACCACTCCAAGGTTCTGCCACATGCAAGGATAAACAACACAAACATCTGCACTAAGCAATAATATTCACCACAACTCACCACAGACATTCCATATTCAGAAGCAATAACATTAAAAATAGAAAGTGCGGTTAATGGGAACAATTAAGCTCATAATCGTGCGAAGTACAAGGAGAAGGTTATTAACTATTACAAAGCCAGACAAATGTTTATCCTTACAGCGCTCACACATCCTAATTTTCCTAGGAAGGTGCTCGCTCGACATCCAAGTGCCCGAAATTGTTTGCGATTTTGGTGAACGCAGTGCGCACATCCTCTAAAGCCTTGTTCAATTCGTCGCCAAATGTGTGTAGAGCCTGCGTGTCTTCCCGGATCCTCATTACATATCAGACGAATGCGTCTTTTGGAGTTGGTTGCGGTTGCGACCTTGCACACCCGCCGACCTGCAAAGCACTTGACTGGGGAGCCCTTCGGGTAAGCACTGTGATGTGTTTTTTCATGATTTCTACGTCCTTCTCCAGGTTGCTTGTACGCACCCGCGAGGTCCACAACTCCCTTTACAAGGAGTCCAACTCTGTGCACACCTTCGGGGTGTTCTCTGCAAAAGAAAACGCGACATCAGTGGAAATTCTTACGAATTTCATATTTTTATAAGGCTAATTGAATGGCCTGTAAGGGCTGATATACAAGTTGTATCCTCTGCACTTGTCTCTTCAGAAACCAGGTCAAGTTCGCCAACCGAGTTCGCAAGGACGACAGATAGGTTCGCCGAATCTTGCACGGGTATCCCCTCCCGAGTAGAAGTGAACTCGCTGAAGTCGATCACGTGCACAACGGAGGCCGTCCCGGGAGTTCACGCAGAGCATTTAAATTGTTCAGGGTCATTTTGCTGAAGGTATACCCATTATGGCAGTTCTCCCTGCTTCCACCACTCATGCAATTCTCCATGAGTTAGGAGACGTTCGTCAGGCGTCGCCCCTAACCAATGTAGGGATAACAACCGACTTGCGCCTAAGAGGAATAGGGAACAGATCAGAAGGACACCACGAGCACGCAGCTGCGCCCGTAGCTCTCCTTGTCTTTCTAACTTCGATTCTCACCGAACCTTCATGTTCGGCCAGAAGATCGGTGACATAGTCGCTCATCTGTGCCAACATCTTTGCAGTTCCCAGACCAACGAAAGTCTTGCCCTTGGAAGTTGATGGCACGACTACTACGATGGCCTTCCCGCCAACATCACTTCTAGCCGCTTTCTTCGAATGCTATTTCTCAGATGCACACTTTCATTTCCTTTTCTTTTCCTTCACAGAATTCTTGGCAGTCCGCTACTCCACCCCCTTCAACTTGAACAGGGAACCCATGATGTTTGAAACAAGTATCAGGAGTGTGTGGTGACTTTCCATAATAATCATAGACTAGGAGATCTCTGTTGTGTGGCTTGGATCAGGAGTTCCCCGTAGAGTGCGGGGACCATATCCATGGTGAGTAGCAACAAGAGGGGTGCTAGCCGGAGCGGTATTAGAGTATCATGTTTGTAGTCGATCATACTCCTGTTGGATGATGCTAAATACTTCTGACAGAGTGGGCAGCTGATGACGATCAAGAATGTGAATAATAATTTTTTCGAAGTCTCCGTGAAATCCATGCAAAAACTTAAAACACCCTGTTGTGTTCCTCCCATGCCTTGACAAGTATCACATCTGAGTTGTATACCATGATTAGAGGATCAAAATGATCATACTCATGGTACAACTAAGTGAACTATGGGTATTATGTAGATGGAGGTCGGTCCCTATCAAAGCCGAACAATTTTGCGGCGAATCTGGGTAATCTATACCACATTACCCTTCTGTGAGCAAGTGGACCGCATTGCCCTTTTGTTGAATTGAGGAACTGATGGTTGTGTGATAGTCTCTTGCATTGAATTAATAAGCCATGACATAACTAAGTACTTTTTCACCTCCCATTGCAGCCAATCTGGAGAACCATGCGGTGGCGCATGAGTAGTTCCGCTGACATATCCGAACTGTCACCCACTTTTGAGGGCAAGACTAATTGCCCGAGATCAGGTGACATAATTAGTGTCATCTGAACTGATTATAACCTCTCCTATATATAGGAGTGATACATATAAGGGTATAAAGGTAAACCGAAAAATGCGTAACTTTCTAACAAAAAAAGATATTTGGTTATACTGGAATTCATTTTCTAGTTCTTGTTTGTTTTACTTTTCATTTTCGCCATCCAAGCTAATTAACATAACATAATTCATCTCGTTTTTTCGCAGCTCAGGGAAATGCCAAATAATACACTGGAGGCAGGGGCACAGTCAAGAATGTCAGCAAAGACAAACTGATTTTCTGAATTTCTCTTCTGGTCTTTCCCCTATTACAGATTCTATCCATAGAGCCTTCTTCGCCGAAGGCTCTAGAGAGTTAATCAGAAGTGATGCCGGGGAACATCCTAATGAGAATGTTCTCCCTGACTTTTCAGACGAGGCTTTCTTTTCAAGAACAGATTATTCTCTTGATCCACAGAATGAGAGAAAGTTGCTGGATCATGTTAAGAGAGCTCGAGGTAAACTGAGAAGAGAAATTTCAATAAATGGAGATGAAAGCTGTTCAGGCGTCACAACTTGTGCAGATGCTCGATTCTTGGGTTTAAATTCACAACTCTCCGCAGAAAATTTTCATAAAGATACAACATTTGAACTTGAGGTTTTAATATCTTTTCCTTCTCTACTGCCATTCACTCGTTACTGATATGTTATGATTCTTGAATTACAAATCAATTTATTCTTCTGTTGGTTTCAGTCAGAACCTAGGAGTCTTACCGCAACCAATGGAAGCTGTGCGTATGATATGGAGGGTACCCCCATTTCTACAAAACTATCTACTGCAATGAACTCTGCATCTGAGTCTCAGAAGGTGCCACATGAAAATAAAAAGATTTGTATGTCAACCAACCCGATTGACCTTCCAGAGAAAGCTACGAGTGAACTCCAAAAAGTATTGGGAGAGTCAACTAGCACATCGAAGCACAGATACCCCACTGGTCCTCCTGAAAATTCAATTGACGAAATTGATATTGGGAAGAAGTCCATTTCAATTAGAGTTGGTCATGAAGATGGCCTACCCTTATCGTTTGAAGTGTTGAAGTCAGTAAGTGAAGAGAAATTACTTAAAGATAACATTTCATACAAAAAACCTCCGTACACACTGGATTCTCATAAAGCACAGACAAAAGCACCAAGTCAAAACCAATCTCAAGTAACAAAAAAGAAATGCTATGTCGGTCCTGAGTCAAGTAAGTGTAGTAAATATTTTACAATTTGAATAATGTTGTGTTTGCATTCTTAAACTTTCTTTTCATCTTTAAAGAATCTCCTCAACATGCTCCCACAAGCCTTTCCCAGCAGAGCTGCATAGGTGTATCAAATTTGGAGGAGAAAACCGTGGAAGCATTGCGAAATTCTTCAAAAATACATAAAAGGAGTTTCGGTGGATTGATCAATAGTTATAAGAAAATTAAGGTCTAATTTTTTTAATCAAACAATCCCTTCAAATTAAGAAAGCTTCTTAAATGCTTACAGACTAATATCTCTTAATTGCATGTACGTTACGTACTTTATAGGTGCTTTTTCCATATGAAGATCTCCTGAAGCTTTTCGAATGCAAAGTCTCCGGTATATCACCAAGAGGGCTTCTCAATTGTGGAAACAGGTAGATCTGTGTTGTGTTTGCCTGGTTTGCCTTGTTTTAGCTATTTCGAATTTAATATTGGAACTTCTTTAAAGGTTACTGGATGTTATTAGATTGAGGCTCAGCTGATGGATCCATAGTTGTCAGGAACTTACTCAGTTCTTGGGGCAATCGAGCACCAATAAAGAAAATCTGAAGTAAATAATATAATTACCAAACTTCATAATGAAGGATTTGTTGTCAAGATTATCATGTAGATGGAAGGTTGTGTCAGTTTCCTCCCCTTCTAATATTTGTGTTCAGCAGCAAACACAAGTCATTACCTTTTGCTTTCTAAAATATGTTTTGGGAAGTGATTGATCTACAGGATGGAGGGTGACATTTTGTTTGCAGAAAATAATAGACCTTGCTTTCTTATTACATAAATGAATGACAATTACAAAAGATGTCGCATAGATAGGGGGTTCCAAGATAAAGAAGGGGAAAAATGATAGGACGAGAAGGAAACGGGGGAGCGGAGAAGAGGAATAAACCCCTAGGGTTCCATTTTTGTCATACTTCCGAGATAGATCACATGAGAGATACAAAAAGGCATATGTAGTGCCTAACCAAAGTACGCAAAGGCAAACAATAAATATCTTACGGCCCAAAATACACGTGCGATAATAAAAGATAAGGCTGACGATTGCATTTTACCAATGCACACTACTAGCGAACGTCTGTCGTCGAGTTGGGATCCTTGTCCACATCGCCTTGATACTGACGTCGACTTATGCATCATGTCCTTATCTCCTCGTCCCTTGTACTTTTTTGACTTTGTAACAATGCTACTCTCTTGAAAATGTGCCTTGTCTTTAAGACAAAAACAACTACTGGGATGCACTGCAGCTGGGATAGTGGAGGGGAATCCGGGCGTGTCGGCTTGATGTCATGCCACAGGTATGCGACAGAGTCTACTGTCGCTTGCTACCAGGGAGGATTGGGATCCTTCTGCAAATAGTAAAAGGACGTCTCCCCTTCCAAGAGTTAGGTATTCCCATTTGAGAAATGCGCATCGTAATGCGGGTCAGTAATATGCATTTCCCCGAGTGTATAAATCCACACGACACCGAATATGACGTCAAGTACTCCGATCTCAAAAGTGTAGAAATTTGCGCTCAGAGGGCAGGGATCCACAGTCATGTGCAGGTCTGTACAGATGCCCTCAATAGTAGTGCGACGGTCGTCTCCGGAGAAAACTACAATAGGAGGAGACGAGCGATTGTCGAGCTGTATCACCAGACACAGGGAGACGAAATTGTGGCTAACCCAAGTACCAAACTATAAATCAGCTTCGTCTGGGGAGTGCCAGCTAGGGAACCAGTGAGCGTCATATTGAGGGGGAGAAGGTGTCGCTAACCGTAGAGCACAAAAGTTCAATACGATGCAGACGTGCAGGTGGGCCCATGGAAGATTGCGACTCAACGTCCTCTAGGGATTCAAAATTCCCAAGGGTGATTTTTGGGTCCTTGCCAATGGCGATGCTGAGCTCCTTCAGTGGGCAATCATGAGTCGGAGAGTAGGTTGTTTACAATGGAAACAGAGGCCTCTAGTACAAAGAACATGGTACACGTGGTCGGTCATTCGGGGCCGTTCGGTGGCTGGGGCTGTCAGGGAGGTCAGAGGTCTTCCAAGATGCGTGGGAGCCGTGGTATGCACCTGGAGGGGGGGGGGGTGCCGGAAGGGTGCAGGAGGGTACACAATCATTGGGGATGTAGAACTCCCCGATGGCTGACCAGTATCGATGGGGGTGACCTTGAAGTTTGCTTCCACCAAGCAAGCTATGTCCATGACATCAGTAATATGGGTGCGAAGATGGAACCAGATGTGTGGGAGGAGCCCCTGCATCAAAAAGCCAAATTAGTGATCTGGAGGTAAAACAGGAACGTGCGTCGCCAAGGCAATGAACTTCTCAATGTAGTCGTTAAGGAAACCTGATTGGTGTATACCATACAAACGCTCAATATCTATCCTTGAGAACATCATAGCGAAGGATGATATCCTGTTGAAGTTCCGCCCAAGAGAGCGAAGTGTTGTTTTGTCGCAGCTAATGGCCAATGGAGGGCTGACCCCTCCACGACGATGAGAGAATCAACCTTTTGTGGCTCCAGAGTAAGATGAATGTCAAAAAATTATTCCGCTCTGGAAATCCATCCCATGAGGTAGGTACCATTGAATGAAGGGACATCGAATGCATAGAGTGGATGCGGGAACCCATCGATGGCGGAATAGGGACTTGGGGATGGTGCGAGTGTGACTCGAAAGCGATGGGGACACCGTGTCGGAGGACGATGAAGCACTCGGTCTGCCAGCCAGGAGGGCGTCAAACTTAACATCCATCCGCAACGTTAGGGTCTGGAACGAGGCAATTGATGCCTCATTAGTATCAACACGATGTGAGATGGTGAAATCTACAGGATACTAAGGCGCGGGTGTGTCAGAGTGTGCTATAGATCAGAGTCGTCATGGCATGCATGCGTTAGGAAGGATGATGGACAACTGGACAAGAGTGGGAGGCACTGTCGGGTGTGGTTACAAATCCTCGCGGTCCGCAACGGAGGAATCGCCTCCATCAGCGACTGAAACACGAATGATCGCTGAACTACAACGACCGTTATCCTGGCAGAATAACGTCGGCAGTGCACCGATCGAAGTGATATAAAATGATGAATTTTACTATCGAGTATCAAATCACGCGGAGCATGTGTTAAGATACATGAATTTCCTAGATCTTGGGCTAGCTAAGAAATAATCATAAAAGAGGTTTTCTAATTTAACTAACAATTAACCTAACATGATCACAAGGAAGAACAATCGCAACAATCACCAAGAACCACATCAAATCTAGGACAAGTCACTTTGACAATAAGATAAATATGAAATTGAAATCAAATCCAATATATATAAGATTACACATAAAGAGATAAGATTATCAAGTCAACAGCTTTAAGAGTAGACAAATTCTTCAATAAAATAGAGAGATAGAAGAAAATGTGGGGTTTGACGAAGATAGCACTGGAGCTATAGTGAGAACAAAGCGACTAGTCGGCTTCTTAAGAGAGGTGTGGATTGGTCCTCCACCCTCTAAAGGTACACTTTGGATGCATCCTGGGTAGGGGAGGCGTTGTTACCGACCTCATAGTAGTCCGTCTTCTTATCACACCGCTCCCAAACAACACATCTCAAGCACCAGATCTTTCAGTGACCTATTTATTCCTTAAATATTCTCAAATGAGCATAAGATGGAGTGAAAGGTGAGTTTTCACCCTAAAATTGGGCCGACGACCTAATGAGGGAAGAAAACAACGGTGTCGAGTGAAGAGGATTCCAGGAAAGGCCGTAAAATGCAATTTTGTACAACCTAAACACAAAGAGTGCACACACGTGCGCATAAGGACGCACACGCGTGCACGAAGAAATTCGGCTCAGGTGCAGAAAACCAGCAGTGGCCGCACATGTCCAATGAATAGTACCCCCCGCACGCTCGAAACATGCGCACGCGCATTTCCAATGAGTTTAATTTTTGGCCAAAACTAGACATTGAACGCACATGTGCATGAGGGAAATTTGATATATTTTCCCTTGGACAAGCACACAAGTCCACACCCCTTCAAAAAATAACCCAAACATTTCATATCTTAGATAAAATACAAAAAAAGAAGGAATACATGCAATTACCAAGCAAATTAGATCGTTTCAATACCATTAATAGGGTGAAAACACGGTATAACAAGTACGCATCACATACCCCCACCCTTGAATGCTTGCTTATCCCAAGCAAACCGCACTCACCCCAAGAGATAAATGATATTATTAGATAGTTGAACATTTAATCTCTATAACAAACTAATTCATAACCAATGAATACAAAAGAAAAACTAAGAAAAATAAATCAAATAGTATGAGCACCAAGTCTTTACAAATACAAGAGTATTGTAATTTCCCAACCTAGTCATGCCTAGACACATCCATCCTAGACTAGGGCATTGAGAAATGTTGAGCACTGATGTGTCGATTTTATATCATGTTTTCATACTCATTTAGGCTCATATTCTTATGTAAATGCTTAACTTATAATGAATTAACGCTTATAATTCCGTAAAAGCATAAAGCACACTTGAAACACATTTCTAGCCTATTGTTGTTTGCAATGCACACTTTATAATCTTTGGGGAGAGCATGTTGCCTTCCCCGTCATTTTTTATGCACTCGACACTTTTCTGCAGGCGCCAGCGACCTTACGCCTTGTTAAACATCATTTAGAATGCAAGGATAGACCACCTCAATTGCAAGACAAATCTACCGAATACGTACAGTCGTGCGTTTTTCCTTGTCGCACGGCTGCTTCGACCATGCGAATTCATGCCTTGAAAAATATCAAAAATGAGCGATCTGTCAGTGCCCGCGCGTTTTAGTCTCGCAGGGTTGGGTTCAACAATGCGTCATGATAGTCGCACGGGTATGTGCATATATCAATAATCGCACGGTTGTGCGATATTGCTTCGCGCACGGACCAGCCTGAGTGTGCACAATCATTATCTGAAATCATGCAGTTTTTAAGCTTTCTGTCATCACTTGTGCGTTTCCTTATCGCACGGGCTATGTTGACTGTGCTTGAGTAAAACGTACAAGCGCCATATTTTACTGAAATTATAATATCCTCGCCGAGGTTTATTTTTAAAATCATTGGTCTCGCATAGTTGGCAAGCACGATCGTGCGCCAGACCGGAACAAATTGCCGTTGACTTCCTATATAAACTACATATTCATGATTTTTGAGGACTCACGGTTCCCTCCGCGAAAAAGCCCATAAGGGTGAGCTTCAGAGGAGGTTTCTCTTCTCTAGCTGCTAGGGCTTTCTTACATCATCCTAAACTTCAAGGAAGGAGATTCCAAGCTCATCATCATCACCAAGAAAGGAGATCTTCGCATCGGACGTGGCCAGATTGTAGCGAGCAGAGAAGACTAGTAAAGTAGGAGGAAGTGACAACCCTTCTGGACCCAGACGTTAGTTGATGATTGCGTAAGGAGCACAAATTGATAACCTGGTGATCTCCTTCCAGATCTACAGTAAGCCTCTGAGTTCCGTCATATCTCTTGCCTTTTTCTCCGCTCGCTTTAAATGATTGTTCGCTGTTGTCTCTTTTTCATGGATGATGACTGCACTCTAGTGATATAACATTGAACTATTGTCATTTTATTAAATCATTTGAATGTGCATGTGTTACTTGAGGTGTGACGTTTTAAGCTTGCTGAGAGAGGGGTAGAGATTTGGTGATTTAATTTCACTTTGAAATATGCTGATTTATCTTGTGATAAAAAGCAATGAGGTGTTTGTGATTCTCAATCTCAAACTCGTAAGAGAAGCAGTGAATGCGACCCATAGTTGAGCGAACTAAGCTTGGCTTTGTGAAGCCCGCATCGAGATGGTGAAGGCGACCCACAAACATCTTTTTCTTGCATTTTTTATTTTCACTTCCACCAACAAGTCAAAACTCCTTGTTCTTAAACTTTACAATTAGTTTCTCTTAACTCTAAAAACACATCCTAAGCTGCATTCCTCAAGAGATCAATACATGGGAACTTACTCCCATTTTATATTACGTGAACGACCAGTGCACTTGTCGAGTTTGCATCAAGCACCAGCAGATCTGGATTCATGGCTCACAAGCACCCGAGATACTTGCAATGGAATCCACCATTGATAATCCTTATAATATCCACATGTTTAGAGACTACTCCTCGAATTCTTAAGAGCGGTGTGGATTGGTCCTCCACCCTCAAAAGGTACATCTTGGATGCGTCTGAGGTAGGGGTGGCGCTGTCACCGACCTCCTAGTGTCCAGGTTCTCGTCACACCGCTCCGAAACACCACTACTCAAGCACCAGGTCTTATATTGGCCTCTGTATTCCTTAGATGTCTCTCAAATAAGCATAGGATGGAGTTAAAGGTGAGTTTTTACCCTATAACGGGGTTGGCGATCTGAAAGAGGGAAAAATAGTGGGTTCGAGTGAAGTGGATTCCAGGAAAAGTCCTAAAATGCGATTTTATACTACCTAGACACAAAGTGCACGCGTGTGCCCATAAGCTCGCATGTGCGTGCACATAAGCTCGCACGTGCATGCACGAAGGAATTAGTCCTAGGTGCAGAAAACCTAAGTTGTCAAGATGCGCCTGAGGCGCCGGACGCAGTGGGCGACGCCCGAGCAGGGCCGAGGAGGGCGAAATGCCTCGGGTGCACCTAGGCACGCGCCTTACGGGCCATGCAGACCACATTAGGCGCGCCTGGCCGCCGGTTCAGTTTTTTTAGGTTTAGGTTTTGTTTCTTATAAGAAGTCGGGGTAAGGCACACCGTCATTCTTCATCTCACGCAACTGACGTAAGGAAATCTCGCCCCGACGCCCTCATCTGCTCGCCGACCGCCCTTTATTGGTTAGTTTCTTCTTCTCTTCTTCTTCTCTTCTTCTTCTCCTTATTTATTCTTTAGTCTTTCCCTGTTTCTTCTGCTCGCCGACCCCGACGTTCTCTGTTTCTTCTCTTCTTCTTCTCCTTATTTGTTCTCTTCTTCTTCTCCTTATTTCTTCGCCGCTCCTCATTTGCTCGCCGACCAATTAATAATGCATGTGTCTTTGACGTCTCTCATTCAACTACTCTCTTTAGTCTTTCCCATAACTATTCTAAGCTTGCTTCACATTCACCATTATCCCCCATGAAATTTTATTGTTATTAAATTATGATTTGATTCACTATTATCCCCCGTGAACTGGATTGAAATTTGGATATCAATGTTAGTGAAATTTGGAGACCAGTCCACTGTTTTACAGTTAACTGGAAGCTCAAGTTCACTGTAAAACAGTGAATTGGAAGCCCAATTCACTATGGAAGTCAGTTCAGTGGTTTTCACTTTCTAATAATTCTCTTCATCTCTTGTTAATTATTATATAAACTTATTCTTTTTGTTGTAAAATGTTTTAATAGCCGGTAGCCCAGTTCACTATAAAATAGTGAACTGGAAGCCCAGTTCACTATAAAACAGTGAACTGGTAGCCCAGTTCACCATGGAATTTAGTTCAATGGTTTTCACTTTCCACTAATTTTCATTATCTTTTGTTAATTATTATATATACTCATTCTTTTTGTTGTAAAATGGTTTAATAGCTGGTAATGGATGCAAGTGAATCTGGTTCATCCAGTGTCCAATATAGGATTGATCCAGGTTAGAAGTATGTGCGTCAGACATCTACAACTAATTAAAATGATTTAACTTGCAATTTCTGAGAGAAAGTCACAAAGGGTGAAATTTTTTGTGTAGAGCAACACCTAGTTGGGGGATTCAGAAATACTAAAGCTTGTCCCAAATGCCCACAACTTGGACAGATAGAAATTCAAGATTATATGGAAAAGAAAATGACTGCAAGCAATATGAAAAAATAAGCATTCCCAGACTTTGCAGATGTAGATACTTTTGGAAGCGATGAAGATATAGATGACATTAGAGCAAAAATTCATGGATGCGGACCAAGCAGTGCACCTAAAAAGCCTCGGATCAAAGAACCGATGATTGTTTTTTTTTTGTACCTAACGTCGAGAAGAAAATACAAAAAAGGCCAAAAAAACTAATGAAGCAAACTTCAATTACCAAAGAGTGTAAGAAGGAACTTAGATGGAGGGCTTGCAAACATATAGCTCAATGGATGTATGATGCTGTTATTCCTTTTAATGCCGTTACATATCCTAGTTTTGCAGTGATGATAGAATCCATTGGACAGTTTTGGGTTGTACTGAAACCACCCAGTTACCATGAAGTTCGCGTGCCTTTGTTGAATAATGAAGTAACTGAAGTCAAAAATATGATGAAGAATTATGAGGATGAGTGTGATAAGACCTTGCAAGTAGAAGAGAGATCTAGGGGAAGATTTAGAGAGAGTGCAAAGAGAGGAATTAGGGTTAGGGAGTGAGAGAGAGGAAATACCTTGAGAATGATCATGCATGCCAACGAAAGGGAGCCCCGGGTTTATTAATACCTGGGGCTCAAGGAGTCCGGCCGGCCCCCCCACTTGGGGACTGAACCGGGTCGGTTCGTCCCCCCTTGGCGTCTTCATAGGTTGGGGGCTGAACCGGATGGTTCAGCCCCGTTGTTTGGCCTCCGTGAAATTGTAGCGGATGCGGCGACATAACATTCCCTCCCCCTTCAAGCGGCAACTTGTCCTCAAGTGGGAAATCCGGAAACGCCTCGTGAAACTCCAAGAAGTCAACCCAAGAATTATGTTCGGCGGGCATGTGCGCCCACTTGACGAGTAGCTCGAGCCGGTACTCGGCACCCCGCCGCTTCCATTTGGTCAACAGAATCGCCTCCGGCGAAGGCCGCAATTCGCCGCTGCTAGTAGCCTCTGGAAGAGTAGGGCTGATGGAAGTGGAGGTCCCGAGCTTCTTCTTCAGCAAGGATACATGGAACGTCGGATGGATGCGAGAACCCTCCGGGAGAGCAAGAGTATAAGCCACGGGCCCCACCCGGCGGAGGATGCGGAACGGGCCATAGTATTTCGGTGCCAGCTTCTGGTTGGTCCGCCGAGAGACCGATAGTTGCCGATATGGTTGGAGCTTAAGGAAGACCTCATCGCCGACCGCAAACTCCCGCTCGGTACGATGTTTGTCTGTCTGAATCTTCATGCGATCTTGGGCGAGGCGTAAGTTCTCCCGGAGTAGCGATAAAGTCCGGTCGCGATCCAGTAACATTCGGTCGACCGCGGGCAGAGCGGTGCTGGCTGGCTCATAAGAACTCAAAGTAGGCGGGGGGCGGCCGTAGACCACCTCAAAAGGAGTGAGCTTGCTGGCCGTATGGAAAGATGTATTGTAGCAGTATTCCGCCCAATGGAGCCACCGAGTCCAGGAGCGTGGCTCATCCATGACAAAACACCGCAAATAGGTTTCAACCCCACGGTTGAGGACCTCCGTCTGCCCGTCTGTCTGAGGGTGATGGGCCGTGCTCATGCGGAGGGAAGTCCCCTGAAGTCGAAACAACTCCTGCCAGAAATTGCTCACAAAGACGGGGTCCCTGTCTGATATGACCGCGCTTGGAATGCCGTGAAGTCTCACAATCTCCTTGGCGAAAACATCAGCAACTGTTGCTCCAGTGTACGGATGGCTCATAGCGATGAAGTGTCCGTATTTGGACAACTTGTCAACCACGACCAAGATGACAGATTTGCCCTGAGACTTGGGCAGGCCGTCAATGAAATCCATAGAGACAGTGTCCCAAATCTGACGGGAAATCTCCAACGGTGTCAGCAGCCCGGCGGGAGAGGTAGTCTCGTACTTCTGTCGCTGGCAGATCTCACATTCACGTATAAACCGCTGAACATCGCGTCGCAGCCCTTTCCAAAAAACATTTGCCCGGACCCGTTGTAGTGTTCGCAAGATGCCGGCGTGTCCGCCGGTGGGTGAGGCGTGAAACTCTTGCATCATGACCGTCCGCCAGGCCGACGTGTCAGGGAGGACTAGCCGGCCCTGATGGTAAAGCCTGTCTCCCTGCAAGTGGTAGCCGGCTTCAGTAGGCTTCCCCTGTCGCAGTGCTGCAATGATGGCTTGTAGATCCGGATCCTGCTGAACTTCTGCCTGTATCTCTTCCAGTGACTCAATCACTGGTCCTGAGATATGGGACAAGGAACTCTCTGGTAGGCGGGAGAGTGCATCAGCCACCACATTTTCCTTCCCCTGCTTATACACAATCTCATAATCGTATCCCAGCAACCTTGTCAGCCACTTCTGCTGCAATGGTGAGGCTAATCTCTGCTCCAGAAAGTGTTTCAGGCTCTGGTGATCGGTACGGATCTGGAAGTGTCGTCCCAAGAGATAAGGCCGCCACAAGGCGACCTCATGCAGGATGGCTAACATCTCCTTCTCGTACGTCGAAAGGCCCAGTGTCCGGGGTGCCAACGCCTTGCTGAAGTAGGCCAAGGTTCGGCCCTCCTGTATCAACACAGCTCCAATACCGACCACCGATGCATCGGCCTCCACTACGAATGTCTTGGAGAAATCCGGAAGCGCCAGAACCGGGGTAGTAGTCATAGCCGCCTTCAGAGACTGAAAGGCGACCTCTGCCTCTGAACTTTATGCCGCTGCCCCTCCGCCACTACTTGATGACGATCCAGTTGCCGAGGCTCTACAACATAAAGACCTTCGGAGCCGTGATGACGCTAACGGACGACGCCGCTACAACCTTCGCCCACGGCGTGCTACCCTCACTTGATGACTATTTTAATTAATTTGTCATGCTTTATTATTTTATGTGCGAATATAAAATTATTCCAATCTTGGTTAATAATTTTATATTCATTTGTGACTTGTAATCTTTAATTATTTTCTGCAAACATTTTGGTGTGTATGTAACCGCCCGTATGGATGAGATTTCATCTCCATTATGGACGGTTGGATCTCTTTTGTAACTCATATTTAAAGGAGGCTATTATGATGAGTAATGGAATGAAAAGAAAACCTAAACCCCCCCTTTGAAGAATTCGGCCACCATGGAGAGAGTCCATTAGCCGCCCCCCCCTTTGGTGTGACGCCAAGCCTTGCCTCCTCCATCCCCGTTCGGTGCGACTCCGGCGTGGCTTCCTTTCGGTGCGACTCCAAGGAAGAAGGTTGCAGCCCATTCGGTGTGAAGCCGGTGGATCCGTGGAGAGAGTGATTCTCCCACCTTATCTTGTGTGATTGTTGTTCTTGGTTGGGTAACTTCTTCCTCTTAGAGATTCTTGCTTTAGATTTTGTGGAGGTTTTTGCAAACCGTTTCTTCCGTGATTTTTAAATACGTCGCTTGCAAATTCCGATTTCGATTTCGTTGTTATTGAACCTCTTGTGATCCGGATTGGGTAGATCCGTTGCGAGAGCGAGACTTGGCCTAGCCTTGACTTGCCCTCCAAGATTGGCACATTTTGGTGTTAACAAGGGAGTTAATCACAACTCGAACTCGACCGCCTATTGAAGTTTTCCGCTGCTCCGAAAATAAATTATTGCTGCGTTGAAACGGCTCAAGTTGGTACAATAGATGCTTGTGTAGGTGCGGTGAG
This sequence comes from Platanthera guangdongensis, assembly GCA_039583875.1. Lineage (NCBI taxonomy): Eukaryota > Viridiplantae > Streptophyta > Magnoliopsida > Asparagales > Orchidaceae > Platanthera > Platanthera guangdongensis. Next base: position 81,310,443 of record CM077166.1, read on the forward strand.
TTGTGTGCTTGTTGGAGAGGTAGGTCCTAAGGACGTTGTATCGAGTCCGACAATTTTCTCTTTCGGATTTGGGAGCAAACCCGACCCCTTTTCGCTCGTTTTTGGTCGGAGCCCTTCCCTTTGGTTTTATGTCTTGTGATAATATTTTCCGTTAGCGTATTCGGGCACGAATCACGGTCACCCCTACATCAATTTGGTATCAGAGGCGGTCGTTTCAACTACCACGTTGCAAACATCCTCTCTACGTTTCTTGTTGCCCGATCGGATCTAAAAAAAAAAAATCAAAAAAAATTATTTTCTGTGGTCTGCCAATAGCGGGCTGAAATCTTTATTTTTCAGCAAAATTTCAAAAAAATTTTTTTTAACGATCCACGTGTTCCTCACATCGGGAAAATATAAAAATATCTTATTTTCAGTATAGCTACAGCCCTAGGAAAAATCACCTTTCCAAAATTTCCTAGACCTGAATGCGCACTAGGCACGGATCTGAGTACGCGACACCGTCTACGTCTAGGATGGCTGTGAACGAGCATGGCGATCCCAACACCGAGGCCATAGCAGGGCTACGTAACGAAATGACGGAGCTTAGAAACATGTTGGCACAGATCCTGCAAAATCAAGCAAGGCCACCCCCGCCACCCATTAATGTTGAGCAGCCCAACCGGCGCCAACAAACTCCTGAGTCGGATTCCGATGAGGACTCTCCCCGAGTGCCCCCTCGAGAACACCGCCACGATCGTGCTTACGATATCACTAGGGCCATTAAGATCGACGCCCCCACTTATGATGACATGGGAGATCCCCAGATCTTCCTTACTTGGGTGGTGGATATGGAGTGCTACTTCGATTGGCACACCCTTACGGACCATCAAAAGGTCCAAGTTGCCAGGATGAAGCTAACGGGACGTGCCAAAACTTATTGGCTGAATGAAGAGCGTAGGCTAGGAACCGGGAACGGGGTCCCACTTATTGGATGGGCCGTGATGAAGAACTTGTTGACCGATCAGTACGTTCCCGCGTACCATCGGACACAGATGTTCGACGAGCTTGCCACTCTACGGCAGGGCTCCAATTCGGTAGCTGAGTATATGGGAGAACTGCAGGACCGTATGGTGTGTTGTGATTTGAGGGAGATCCCCGAGGTCACCCTATCCAGATTTCGTAAGGGGCTTCATCCCGATATTCAGCGGAAGCTCTTACGATATGGTCATACGGATCTGAACACGACATTTAATGCCGCCCTCGACATCGAAAAGCACTTAGCCTCTAAGGCTCACTCCCGGTATTCCCATGCGAAGGGAAAGTCCATAGCTGGAGCCTCTTCCTCCACATACCAGGATAAAGGGAAGTTTCGGTCTGCCGAGTCAAAGTCTGTCGTGATTACTGCTAGGAACGACAAGAATCCTGCGAGTGAGCGTGTCCCTATAGGGAAGGTTAGCAAGGCTAACACTACTTGTTACTCTTGCGGCATTCAAGGCCACTATGCCTTTGAATGCCCAACGAAGACTAAAGCCATAGCCCTTCTAGAGTCGACTACCGACCTAGCTGATTTCGTTTATGAGGCTGCTGAGGAGAGTGACCCAGAAGGGGTCCCAAGCGATTTAGAGGACGAACACCCCGTTATGGTGATGCGTTGTATCTTGACCACCCCTCGTCCGTTAGATGACTGGAAAAGGACTAGTATATTTTCCCTGATCTTTAAGAGTGTCGAGAAGTTGTGCAAGTTGATCATTGATAGTGGCAGTTGTGTAAACGTCATCTCTGAGAATGCCGTTACACGTATGTCCTTGACTACGCAGCCCCACCCGGCTCCCTATCAGGTAGCCTGGATTAATAAAGTTACCGTCCCGGTCACCAAGCGTTGCCTTGTACCTCTCTCGATCAAATCCTATACTGACGAGGTGTGGTGCGATGTCCTTCCAATGGACGCTTGTCACGTGTTATTGGGCCGCCCTTGGCTTTACGACCGTGACGTGACACACTTTGGAAGGGCCAACACATATGAGTTTAAATTCAATGGCAAGGTCATTACGTTGAGACCGACCGTCCCGAAAGAGCCAGTAGCTTTGGCTAAGGACACCACTGTTCCAGTCGAGAGGAAAACGTTGAGTCTCGTGGGAAGAAAAGAGTTTGTGAAGGATCCCTTTCTTGACGGGATGATGTACGCTCTAGTTCTTATGAGTGCGAAAGGGGATACGAGAGCATTGGATGAGTTGCCTAGAGAGTTACAGGAATTGTTGGATGAGTATAAGGACGTGTACCCGGATGAGCTGCCTTCGGTATTACCACCGCTTAGGAATATACAGCATGCTATAGACCTTATCCCCGGCTCCTCCTTACCGAACCCGCCCCACTATAGGCTTCACCCCGCCGCCCATAAGGAGTTACAGACCCAGATCGAGGATTTGATGAAAAAGGGGTTCATTAGGACTAGTATGAGTCCATGTGCGGTACCGGCCCTTCTTGCCCCCAAGAAGGATGGTACGTGGAGAATGTGTGTTGATAGCCGTGCCATCAACAAGATTACCATCAAATATAGATTTCCTATTCCGCGATTAGATGACCTCCTAGATGTCTTATCTGGCGCCACCATTTTTTCAAAGTTAGATTTGCGGAGTGGCTATCACCAGATCAGGATCCGTGAGGGGGACGAGTGGAAGACAGCATTTAAGTCCAAGGATGGGTTATACGAGTGGCTTGTGATGCCCTTTGGGCTATCCAACGCCCCCAGTACCTTCTCCCGGATGATGACCCATGTCTTTCAGCCTTACATGGGGAAGTTTGTGGTCGTCTATTTTGATGACATTTTAGTCTTTAGTACCACCACTGCTGAGCACGTCTCCCACATGAGATCGGTTCTTTCCACCCTGCGGAAGGAAACCTTATACCTTAATCTCAAGAAATGGACATTCTATGTCACTGAAGTGGAATTCTTAGGCTATATAGTCGGTTCGGATGGCATTAGAGTTGACCCTAATAAGGTTAAGGTCATGATGGATTGGCCCGAACCGACCACATTACGAGAGGTGCGAAGTTTCCATGGGTTGGCTACTTTTTACCGCCGTTTTATTAAAGACTTTAGTAGCATTATGGCCCCCATTAGTGATTGCATGAAGAAAGGTGAGTTCACCTGGACAAGGTCCGCCGCTACTGCTTTCCAACGCATTAAGGAACTTATGACTGAGGCACCTGTCCTATATCTACCTGACTTCAATAAGGTCTTTGAGCTTACGTGTGACGCTTCTGGCGTAGGAATAGGAGGTGTCTTGAGTCAGGAAGGGCACCCTGTGAGTTATTTTAGTGAGAAGTTAGCGGGCGCCAAATTGAATTACTCGAATTACGATAGGGAGTTTTATGCCGTCATTAGATGTCTGCACCATTGGAGGCACTATCTCCTCTCTAAGGAGTTTGTGATCCTCTCCGATCACGAGGCACTGCGGTTCATCAATGGCCAACATAAAATCAGCCCGCGACACGCTAAGTGGGTATCTTTCCTACAGGGTTACACTTTTAACCTCAAACACCTTAAAGGAGCTGACAATCGAGTCGCGGATGCTCTTAGTCGCCTGACCCTGTTACTCACCACTATGGAGGTTAACGTGGTAGGATTCGAGCGAATCAAGGACGAGTACGCCACATGTCCAGACTTTCAGGATGCATATTTGTCTGCCCAAGATAGCTCCCCCACGATTATATCTGCGTTCGTCATTAAGGATGGCTACCTATTTAGACATGGGAAGTTATGTATCCCGCAGTCATCGCTACGCCTTCATATCATCTGGGAATTGCATAGTGGAGGGTTGAGTGGTCATTTCGGTAGGGATAAGACCATTACGTTAGTTGAGGAGAAATTCTATTGGCCAAAACTTAAGGCAATGGTGGGAAGGGTAGTTAGTAGTTGTCGTACCTGTCAGGTATCCAAGGGCACCAAGACCAATGTAGGATTATATACGCCCCTGCCTATCCCTTCCACGCCATGGGAAGACGTGAGTATGGATTTTGTTCTAGGCCTACCCACCACCTTACGCCGTCACGATTCTATTTTTGTAGTGGTGGATAGATTCTCTAAAATGGCATATTTTATTCCTTGCGCTAGAACCAACGACGCATCTCACATTGCCAAATTATATTTTAAGGAAGTAGTTAGTCACCGGGGAGTGCCGAAGACAATAGTCTCGGATAGAGATGTTAAGTATACGAGCTATTTTTGGAAGACACTTTGGGTCTTGATGGGTACCAAGTTATTGTTTTCCTCAGCCTATCACCCTCAAACCGATGGGCAAACAGAGGTAGTCAATCGGAGCCTAGGAAGCCTCCTTAGATGCCTAGTGAGCGATCACAAAGGTACGTGGGATCTTCTTCTTCCCCACGCCCAGTTGGCCTATAATAATTCCCAAAACCGGTCCACTGGTCTGTCTCCAAATGAGATAGTTCACGGGTACAAGGCCCATGTGCCTCTTGACTTGGTTCCTTTGCCCCCGACATACAAGACAAGTCAATTTGCACAATCCTTCGCCCAACATATTCATGACCTACATGCACGTATACGAGCTACCTTGACTGCTCAATACGAGTCTTATCAGTCGCACGCTAATCTACATAGGAGGGTGTCACACTTCAACGTCGGCGATTTGGTCCTAGTCCGGTTAGTTCCCGACCGCTTGCCATCTGGCACCGTTAAAAAGTTGGCACCAAAGCGCGCCGGCCCTTTTCGAATTATAAAGAAACTAGGTGACAACGCTTTCGTGTTGGATTTGCCAGCTGATTGGGGTATCTCCCCTATTTTTAATGTCTCGGATTTGACGCCGTTTGTTTCTCCTCCACCTGAGTTGAATTCTTTGTCGTCTTCTCCCTCCACTAAAATTTCTACTGGGTTGGGGAGTGGTAGTTCGGATGATCTCTCTCTTTCGGTCCCCGCAGGTATAACATCGGATGGTACGTTGCCTTCTTTTTTCCCTACTGCTGACATGTTTCCCAGGTTTCCGAAGACATTTCTCACTCCAGATATGATACTTGCTGCTGAGTCACTTACCACTCCTGATGGTGCTACCTACCGCTTCCTCATCCGTTGGCGTGACCGCCCCCCTTCCGATGATTCATGGGTACTTGCGACAGAGCTTCAACGTTTGGATGCCGAGCTTCTCCGCCGCTATCTCTCGGACCACGCATCGGAGATACGTGATTTTGAGTGGGGGAGGATTGATGCCGCTGCCCCTCCGCCACTACTTGATGACGATCCAGTTGCCGAGGCTCTACAACATAAAGACCTTCGGAGCCGTGATGACGCTAACGGACGACGCCGCTACAACCTTCGCCCGCGGCGTGCTACCCTCACTTGATGACTATTTTAATTAATTTGTCATGCTTTATTATTTTATGTGCGAATATAAAATTATTCCAATCTTGGTTAATAATTTTATATTCATTTGTGACTTGTAATCTTTAATTATTTTCTGCAAACATTTTGGTGTGTATGTAACCGCCCGTATGGATGAGATTTCATCTCCATTATGGACGGTTGGATCTCTTTTGTAACTCCTATTTAAAGGAGGCTATTATGATGAGTAATGGAATGAAAAGAAAACCTAAACCCCCCCTTTGAAGAATTCGGCCACCATGGAGAGAGTCCATTAGCCGCCCCCCCCTTTGGTGTGACGCCAAGCCTTGCCTCCTCCATCCCCGTTCGGTGCGACTCCGGCGTGGCTTCCTTTCGGTGCGACTCCAAGGAAGAAGGTTGCAGCCCATTCGGTGTGAAGCCGGTGGATCCGTGGAGAGAGTGATTCTCCCACCTTATCTTGTGTGATTGTTGTTCTTGGTTGGGTAACTTCTTCCTCTTAGAGATTCTTGCTTTAGATTTTGTGGAGGTTTTTGCAAACCGTTTCTTCCGTGATTTTTAAATACGTCGCTTGCAAATTCCGATTTCGATTTCGTTGTTATTGAACCTCTTGTGATCCGGATTGGGTAGATCCGTTGCGAGAGCGAGACTTGGCCTAGCCTTGACTTGCCCTCCAAGATTGGCACATTTTGGTGTTAACAAGGGAGTTAATCACAACTCGAACTCGACCGCCTATTGAAGTTTTCCGCTGCTCCGAAAATAAATTATTGCTGCGTTGAAACAGCTCAAGTTGGTACAATAGATGCTTGTGTAGGTGCGGTGAGTTGTGTGCTTGTTGGAGAGGTAGGTCCTAAGGACGTTGTATCGAGTCCGGCAATTTTCTCTTTCGGATTTGGGAGCAAACCCGACCCCTTTTCGCTCGTTTTTGGTCGGAGCCATTCCCTTTGGTTTTATGTCTTGTGATAATATTTTCCGTTAGCGTATTCGGGCACGAATCACGGTCACCCCTACATCAGAACTCCAGTGAAAACCGTCTTTCTGCAACAGCTGAGTGAGGGGGCGGGCTATCTTGCCATAATCCTTCACGAACCGCCGATAGTACCCAGTCAGCCCGAGGAAACCCCTCAAAGCCCGGACCGTCGTAGGAGGTGGCCAATCGACCATGCTCGCGATCTTCTTTGGGTCAGCTTGTACCCCGTGTGCGGACACCAGGTGTCCCAAGTACTCAACCTCCGGCTGTCCAAATGAGCACTTGGACCGCTTGGCGTACAACTTGTGATCTCGCAGTATGGTGAAGACGGTGCGGACGTGCTGCAAGTGATCCTCCCAATTCCTGCTGTAGATAAGTATATCGTCAAAGAAAACTAGCACATACCTTCGAAGAAGGGGGCGGAATATTTCATTCATGACTGCCTGGAAGGTCGAAGGTGCGTTGGCCAACCCAAATGGCATCACCAAGAACTCATAGTGACCATCGTGGGTACGGAAGGCCGTCTTGTGGATGTCGTCCTCCTTCATGCGAATCTGATGGTAACCGGACCGGAGATCCAATTTAGTGAGCAGGTGCGCCCCGTGTAGCTCATCCAGCAACTCCTCGATCATAGGAATGAGAAATTTGTCCTTGATGGTGGAACTGTTAAGCCCCCGATAATCCACGCAAAATCTCCACGAACCGTCCTTCTTCACCAGTATGATCGGGGAAGAGAAAGCACTAGTACTGGGACGTATAATACCGGACGTCAGCATCTCGCATACGTTGCGCTCTATCTCGACCTTCTGAATATGGGGGTAGCGGTAAGGCCGGATGTTGGTGGGATCCGTCCCAACCTTCAACTGGATCTGATGGTCCCTGAAGCGGGACGGTGGAAGGGAGCGTGGCTCCTGGAAAACATCATCGTACTGTCCCAAAAGTGCTTGTATCTGCTCGGGCTCTGCGCTAGCCTCTGATCCCACGGGTGCCACCCCCAGAATCATGGCTATTGTCCCGCCTTGCTCCTCCAGTCTCTGCAAACCCCTGAATGAGATCTCCTTGAGTGGAGATGTCCTGATGCCTTGCAAACAGTGGTCCTTGCCCTGCTGAGTAAACTCCAACGTCATCCTGTCCCAATCTGTGGTCACCCGCCGTAACTGCCGGAGCCACTGTACTCCCAAGACCATATCCGAGCCTCGAATGGGGAGAAGGTAGACGTCGGTGTGGCAAATGTACCCCGGCATCCGCAGCTCGGCCCCCTTCAGGACCCCTTCGCATCGCAACTTGCTCCCATCCGCAACCATGACCTGGAAGACGGCCTCCCGATCAATAGGAATCCCTGTCTTGAGAGCCACCCCGGGGTCAATGAAATTGTGGGTGCTCCCACTATCGACTAGTATAGTAACCCGCTCCTGGCCAATCTCCCCTGCGATCCGTAAAGTGAGGGGGGCTGTGCACCCTGCCATCGCCTGAAGAGATATTCCAAACTCCGTAAGATCCAAATCATCCTCAACTGAGTCACCCGTAGTGTCTTCTTCGCCGTCCTCGTTCCGCAACATGAAGACTTGGACCTTCTGACACCGATGCCCCGGAACGAATTTCTCATCACACTTGAAGCACAACCCCTTGTCCTTTCTGGCCTGCAGCTCCTGCCACGTCAACTTCGTCACAGTGGGACGGCCCCCGGCCGGTGGTTCCTTCCTGATTACCTCTGTCACTGTGGGTGCCCGTCCTGTTGTTCGGGTCTTCTGCCGGTTGTACCGCTCCTCCTGTATCCTGGCTAGGCTGATGGCATGACTCAGACTGCGTGGCATGTACGCGTGGACCTCGTCTCTCAAATGGTCCTTCAGTCCAGATACAAAACAACTCAGCATTGTCCTTTCTTCCCAATTGACCCGATTGGCCAACCGTTCGAATTCTGTCCGGTACTCTGTGACTGATCCCTTCTGCCGCAGCTTCTGTAACATAGCCTCCACATCTTCATACTCTAAGGGCCCGAAACGAGCCGAGAAGGACTCCACAAACTCCTCCCACGGTGCGTAATTGCGTCCCCTCAGAAACCACTTGGTCCACTGAAAGGCGTCCTCCTCCAGATGGAAAGACGCCAACTGGACCCACTGCCCCTCAGGAATCTCTTGGTACTTGAAGAAAAGCTCAGCCTTCTGGATCCACTCTAAGGCGTCGCCGCCCTTGAACTTAGGGAAGTTCATACGTGTCAATTTGGGCTGCATGTATGGCCGGGGTTCTGCAGGTGCTGGTGGGTAAGGTTGCGCCGGGGCCACTGCGGCCCCGGGCCGCCCCCGGTCCATGCCGTAGCCTCCTTGTTGCCCTCCACCCCATGGGTTGCCATTTCCGTAGTCCGCCGGTCCTCCGTAGAGCGGAGGTGTCGGTAGGATGCCCGCCACTCCTCCGATTGGGACCGCATTCGCTCCAGTTGGTCGAAAAGGGGCCACTCCTTGCCCCGGACCCCGCCAAGAGGGGCCAGCCTGGGTTCCGGGTCCGTTCCAGGCGGACTGGGCGCCGAACGGCCCGTACGGAGCCGCCAGGCCTTCCGGCAGCCTCCAGCCACCTGGGCGGCGGTAGCCGGCCTCCGTCGACCCCCCGACATTCCCTCCAGGGCCTCCGTATCTCTCCTGGGTCGATCCGGCCGTGCGGGTGGCGTAGGCGTCGATCCGCGCAGGATCGGCTTCCGCCGATCCCGCAAAGAGGAAACCGCCCGCTGCAGCCCCCGATCCGGCCCCCTGCTGCCCTCCGCTTCCGATTCCAGTGACGTTCTGCGTAATAGGATGGTAGGAGGCCTCCGTTTCAGATCCTTGCACCGCGGGATTTTTTCCTTTCAGATTTTGTGCAAGTAGGGTTTTGATCTCCTCCATGCGCGCATCCAAGCGATCCTCTAGGGTTTTCTGAGAGGATTTCACTTGTTCTTCGAGCGCCGTCATCGTGTCCGACAACCCTACATAGTTCTCCTCGAGGGATGCAAGCCGCGCGGTTTCGGCTTCTGAGCGAGTCACCATCGTCGCAGGATGTTGCTCTGATACCAAATGATAAGACCTTGCAAGTAGAAGAGAGATCTACGGGAAGATTTATAGAGAGAGCAAAGAGAGGAATTAGGGTTAGGGAGTGAGAGAGAGGAAATACCTTGAGAATGATCATGCATGCCAACGAAAGGGAGCCCCGGGTTTATTAATACCTGGGGCTCAAGGGGGCCGGACGGCCCCCCCACTTGGGGACTGAACCGGGTCGGTTCAGTCCCCCCTTGGCGTCTTCATAGGTTGGGGGCTGAACCGGATGGTTCAGCCCCGTTGTTTGGCCTCCGTGCTTTCGGTCGCCGAGTGTACGTTTGCCCTTGAAATTGTAGCGGATGCGGCGGCATAACAGAGTGATTGTTATTTGGATGTTCTATCATGACAGACGAATGGATAAATAAGAAACAAAGAACTCTTATAAATTTTTTGGTGAATTCACCAAACGGTACATTTTTCTTGGAATCTGTTGATGCATCTGATTATGCGAAGACTGAGGAGATGATGTTTGAATTGTTTGATAGAGTAGTGGAACGTGTTGGAGAGACCAATGTCGTTCAAGTTATTACTGATAGTGTAAACAATAATGTACTGCAGGTAAATATATCATTAATCATCATTATTTAATATTTATTTAATTTTAATGTCATATATTACTTGGAACGTGTTTGTTAAGAAATAAAAAATTATTGGAAGCAAAACGACCACATTTATATTGAACATCGTGTGCCGCTCATTGCATCAACTTAATGTTGGAGGATATTGGAAAGATGCCTAGCATTAGTAGAACAATTAAAAGAGCAATGATCGTAAATAGTTATATTTACGTTCGGCCTGGACTAGTCAACATGCTAAGGAGCTTCACAGGGCAAGTGAAGCTTGTTAGGCCTGTTGTTACTACGTTTGCGAATTCTTTCTTTGCTCTTCAGCGCATTCATAAGCAGATGACCAATCTAAGAAAAAAATGTTCTCTTCACCCGAGTGGATATCAAGCAAGTGGGCAAAGAAAACGAGAGGTAAGCAGTTACTAAACATTATATATATGGTCTCTTTCTGGAGTACTATTGTGTTTATTTTGAAGTTTTTTGGACCATTAGTTCAGGTACTAAAATTAGTAGACTAGGAGAAAAGACCGGCTATGAGTTATATCTATGAGGCTATGGATAGAGCGAAAGAAATAATCGTGAACTCTTTCAATGGGAAAGAGGAAAAATACAAGCACGTCTTGGAGATTATGGACAAGAGATGAGAAGATCATCTTCATATACCATTGCATGCAACAGCTCATTATTTAAATCCGTAATTTTTCTATTCAAACCCTGAAATGACATTAGATAGAAAAGTCATGAGGTTTATACCAAACAATGCAAAAGCTCATTCTAAGTAGGGGTGAGCATGAAAAAGCGCAAACCGCAAAAATCGCCCGCACCGCAAAAACCGCACCGATTTTTAAACCGCACCTCGTAGTTTAGGTGCGGTGCAGTTTTGAACTTTTACAAACCGAGCGCGGTTCGGTGCGGTGCGGTTTTTAGATTTTGAAAACCGCAAAAACCGCACCGCACCGAATATTTTGTGTATTTAAATTTTTATAATTATGCGACGTCACATTTAAGTATATTTAGTAAAAGTTGATATATTAATACGATATATTACCGTCATAGTTATTATAATTAGGTGAGATATTTTGCTGAATCATCTCTTCCACACACACTATAGTGGAATAAATGTTTAAAACTATAACAAAAACACGACGTACGCATTAGTGGAAATATGACAAGATATGACACAATGACGACAAATGATCCATATAGCCGATCACACTATAGTGGGATAAAAGTTTGAGTGTTGTTGTATAAGAATGAAAGAATCTCCTGCAACGAAGTTTAGTGTGAAAATATTTGTCTATAAAATATGATATTCACAAAATAATATATTGTTCATAAGTTGATATGACATCTCCAAAAAAAAGACAAATAACTGCATCAAATTTTATGAAAATAAAATCAACTGTTGTAAGAAAATGATGTAATTTAATACAATAAAGAGAGAAAAACAGCAAAACATAAAATAACTCATAAATTATCAAGCAACATTCATAATTTTGATGCTTACTTGTAGTATATGTAAAATACATGTTAAAAACCGCACCGAAACCGCAACCGCACCGCAAAAAACCGCACCGAACCGAAACCGCACCGCATAATTTCGGTGCAGTGCGGTTTTGCTCGGGCAAAAACCGAGCCCTTACGGTGCAGTTGCGGTTTGGGCCAAAACCGCACCAAACCGTACCGTGCACACCCCTAATTCTAAGTCCTAACATTCAAGATAAAATTACAGACCAAATAAGTTTATATAAAAACGTTGAAGGTTTATTTGGAATGCAATTTGCAGTTCGACATAGGAAAAGAAAATCCTCAGCTTAGTAAATTAAATATTATTCAAAGTTTCAAACAAATAATTTATTTACTAAGAATGATTTATTAATTTCTTGATATTTATTTTTTGGGGTAGCTGAATGGTGGCAATCATATGCAGTTGATACTCCTAATCTGACTAAATTTGCTATAAAGGTTTTAAGTCTCACTTGCAGTTCATCTAGATGTGAGCGTAATTGGAATTTTTTTGAACATGTACGAATTTTTTTGAACAAGTATGTAAATATTAATTTATATCATTATATGATTAATTATTTATTTCATTATTTGTTATGTTGCAGGTCCGTAGCAAAAAAAGAAATCGACTATCACAACGACACCTAAATTATTTAATATTTGTAAAATACAATCGCTCCTTACGTCGGCGATATGATTCACGTGATTGTATTGATCCGATCTCGCTGAAAGATATTGACGACAACAACGAATGGTTGATGAGAAGAATGTGGGAAGATGAAGAGATTGAGCAGGATGACGATTTTGTTTTTGATGACAATTTATGGACATGTGATATCGGGTACGGTAACTATGGCCAGTGGAGTAGAAGAGAACATCTACTCTACGCGCTTACCCAAAGGGAAGAAGATAGCTGACAAGGGGAGCACATCTAAGATGAGCACACCTACTCCAACAATCCGTACAGATGTTGCCGGGGATGAAGAAGAAGCCGAGTTCAATGAAGAATAAGAAGATTTTAGTGAAGAAGATGAAACCTTAATTGATTCAGACGATGAATAATTAATACTTAATGATGACGAGTTCACGAGACCAAGGAAAAATTGAAAAATTATGTGATGACGTGATATTATGTTTTTTTTCTTGCATATTAGTTTAGAGTTTACGAATTTTGACTTTGTAGTTTATGTTTGTTTTTGGTGCGAAACATTGCAATCTCTTAATATTTTTTTTTCAAATCATTATTTTCAAATATTAATAGCATTTCATTTTCCTGGCTTTCTATTTGTTATGTAAATTTGTGGCTGAAGTTAATAATTTTCATTATTGTTCAATTGGTGAAAGAGCATATTACTTTAGATGATAATTCATGTGTTTGCCCGTAACTTACTCCAGTTACCTTGTTTATTCACTTTGAATTTAATTGAAATATTTTCAAGTTGATTTAACTTCATTGTATTCGATTGTATAGCATTTTAATTTCAATAGTGAATGTTTCTGACTTTGTTAATTTCATCACTTATAGTAATTTTTTATTAGATAGTTGCTTATGCATTGCATGTGCATCATTCTAAAATTTTAAGACATTTCATGAAACTCACTCATTGGAGTTTTTTACTGCTCATTCTAAAATTTTAAGACATTTCATGAACACTCCCTCATAAGAGATTTTCAAAACATTTTCCATTTGGCATTCGCGAATTGGGCGCCCAATTGGCTCAATTTCAACGAAATGGGCACCCAATTGGCTCAATTTCAGCAAATTTGGCGCCCAATTGGCTCAACTTCAACCAATTAGGCGCTCAATTGACTCAACTTCAGCGGATTTGTCCCCCAATTCGCTCAACTTCATCGAATTGGGCCCCCGATTCGCTCAACTTCAGCGAATTAGACGACCAATTCGCCCAAATTTCCCCCCCATTTTTGCCATTCACGTGCCTCAGATGCGTGTGTGCACCTTGCGCCTAGGCTCTAGGGCCCCTTTTTGTCTTGGTGCGCAGTTCCAGAGAGTTTGATTTTTAGCCAAAATTAGACATTGAACGCGCACGAGACCCATATAGTAACGACACGCCCGTGTGCGAATATGTGCACGCGCACACAGTCTGCTTCAGGAAAAACTGTAGCACAGGAGGCCAGAGAAGAGGACCAGCACACGCATGCACATCAAAACACACGCGCGTGCACATCAAAACACACGCGCCTGCACATCAAAACACGTGCGCGCGTGAAGGAAATTTGACATATTTTCATGAGACACGCACACAAGTCCACACATATACAAAAGCTAACATTTCAGATTTAGGGTAAAATAAGGAAAATAACAAAAATACATGGAATACGTACAATTACTAGATAAATAAGATGATTTCAATTCAATTAACATGATGAAAACATGGTATAAAAAGTACATATTAGCGTTGTGGAAACAACATGCGAGGAATGACACGGTTGGGAAATGCGCGGGAAGATGTTACGCCCTAAATAAACACGAACACTCCAAGGGGAAAATCCCTCTTGTTCAGCCCTAGGCTCTAATTACTTTTCCAAAATCCAAATACAAGACAAAACCACAAAGGAATGGGTCAGGAGTTATATTTCCCCTCCCGCCCAAAAAGAAACAAAAATAAAGTGCGATAATAAAAATAAAATAACATAACGGAGAAGAAAAATAACATAACAGAGATGATCACGCCAAACGTCCTGTTGTAGTCCCATCAGTCGATCTACTCCTTTGAGAATATACGCGCCACGTCGACAATGCTCTTTCCTACAGGGCATCCTCCTCCGTGTCCGTAACAATACCCCAATCTGGAAAATTTGCCTTGTCCTCAAGGCAATACTCCAGAAACTGGCTGTGAAAGTTGTCACGATCCAACCACGTCGCCTTGCAGTGAATCTTTTGGTACCATGCAACCAGAACCTGATCTCGGACCTGACCCTCCACAGTGACGGGTTTGTTGTCCAAGATCGCCTCAGAAATGTAAACGGTGGAGCCGTCAGATGCCATGTCCGGTGCAAGGGTCGCTTCGACCGAGTGGTCTCCTACCGCCCACTAGAGCTGGGACACATGGAAGACTGAATGTATGCGACTATGGGCGGGTAGACCGAGGAGGTAGGCCACCTTGCCGATGCGGGCAATCACATCGAACAGGACTTAGAAACAAGCCGATAACTTCAGATGAGAGCGGGGCACCACTGATGTCTGGCGGTAAGGTCGAAACTTGACGAATACCGCGCCCCCACTTGAAATTGAATATCCCTCTGAAGCTTGTTCGCGTGGAGCATCTTCTGTTGTGCGTGGAGGAGGCGGATCTTCAAGATCCGAAGAATCTCGTCCCAATACAAAAGCTTGGTGCGCACTGTGCCACTGCCCCGACGAGACATTCTACATGATGGTGCTGAATCACTGTGGGCAGTGGTTTCTCGTAGACAGCCTGGAAGGGGATCATGTGTCAGTCGAGTACTGAAACGAGATGTTGTAAGAGAACTCGGTCCACCCCAATCATTTGCTCCAGTCACGGGGGAGGCCGGAGACCAAACAACGCAAGTATGTCCCCATGCAACTGTTCATAATCTCGGACTGCCCGTCCGTCTGCGGGTGGTATGCCGAACTCATCCGGAGCTGTGTGCCTTGTAGTTTGAAAAGCTCCTACCAGAAGGAACTCATGAAAACCGGATCACGATCGTTGAGGATGGATCGAGGAAAATTGTAGTAGAATGACGCCATAAATCAATGCCTCGGCCACCGTTGGAGCTATAATTGGGTGGCACATGGCTATAAAGTGGTCGTATTTGGAAAATCGGTCCACCACCAACAGGATGCAGTCGTACCCGAAGGACTGCGGGAGGCGCGTGATGAAAATCTCAGAGCTCTTTCTAGCCTCTGGTGTTGCTTCTCTTCAAATGAAAACCTATGAACCTATTTATTGTTTTCTGGAGAGATACGTCGGTAATTGCGTCGGAGCGGAATGTGCTGACGAATAACGTCATTCTGTTTCAGTCACATGGATCATCAAATTTAGCAAAATGACGAAAGTGCCCCCCGGGCGGGCCGAGTGGCCCTGGCAGTGTGTCCGATGGTGGCGACCGCCGATGCGGGGGGGGGGGGGGGGGGGGGGGGGGGGGGGGGAGGGGGGGAGGGAAGGCGCGTGTGCGGGGCGCGCGCGTGTGCGGGTGTGCCGTGCTTGGGTGTCCGTGTCTGGCTGCGCCCCTTCCTTCAGGGTGGTCCTTCCTGCACTACTGCTGGGATCTCTTGGTCTGACTCGGAAATTTCGAGTGGGGACCCCATCAAATGCCCCCAAAGTTTCGCAAGTCATGACCCGCAAAGCGAGGAGCGCGAAAATTTCTGAGCTTGATCGCCTTGCCTCGGGACTGGTTGCTCGCGCGTCGTTCTTTCTTGTTGTGCAAGGGCCACATCTTCTCATATGAGATCGAGAATGGGAAAGGGACTCATATTTCGAGCACTGGCAGACGAGGCATGCTGCCACGAACTCCTTCACGTGTCGCATCATGCCTTTCCAATAAAGTGCCGCTGCGAGGCGACAATAGGTATGAAACGCCCCAGAATGGCCCGCTGTCGGGGTAGTATGGAACTCCGTTAGGAGCTACTGAATGCTGGGGGGAAATGATGAAATGACTAATCAACCCCGATAAAAGAAACGACCTCCAAGAAGGGAGTAAGGGGGGCAGACATCGACATCCGTTCGTAAGCGCTCTATGATGGCTCGCAAGGTCGGATCGGTCTCCACTTCTCTCTGTAAAGTGTCCGCCTCCTGCCAAATTGGGTGTGATATGGCTGCCAATTCCGTGGACACTGTCTGTCGGAATAAGGCGTTTGATGCCAAGTTTGACTTGTTAGAACGGTATTCCACTGTGAAGTCATAGCCTAAGAGCTTTTCCACCCAAAGCTGCTCTAACAGGGTAGTTATCTTCTGGCTAAGAAGGTACCAAAGGTTGTGGTGATCTGTGCGAACGATGAAGTGTTGCCCCAAGAGGTACAATCGCCAATGCTGAATCGCCAAGACGAGTGCCATTAACTCGTTCTCGTACGCTGGGCCTGAGTGGGATCGAATGGTAGAAGAGAAGGACCGATTGAAGTATGTAACCGGCCGCCCAACCTGCATAAGCACCGCGCCAATGCCTGAGTCGGAGGCATCACACTCCACTATGAAGGACAGAGTGAAATTTGGCATGGCTAGAATTGGGGCCGTAACCAAAGCCTGCTGTAGGGTTGTGAAAGCGGTAGCTGCCTTGGGGGACCATCAAAACGTCATATCAGCCGTCTTACGCAGAAGACGTGTGAGAGGCAGATCCAACTTGCATAGTTGCAGATAAAACAACAATAATAGTCTGTCAAGCTGAGGAAGCCTCGTAGCTCACGTAAGGAGCGCGGTGAAGGCCACCACAGAACTGCCTCCACCTTGTCGGGGTCCATGGCCACCCCTTTAGCAGATACGGTGTGACCAAGGTAGGATATCTCGCGCTGAGCGAACACAAATTTTTTTAAATTGGCGACTAATGAGTGCTGTAGTAGAGTCGCTAGAGTAGTCTCCAGGTAGCGCAGAGGATCCCACCACTTCAAGCTATAAACAAGTATGCCATCAAAGAAATCAATAACATACTTACGAAGCACCACATAAGATTATGTGCCACTGGGATAGGATACTTGTCCACCACGGTGGCTTTGTTAAGCTCACGATACCGTCCTTCATACGGACTAGAAATACCAGACTGAAAAACGGGCTAGCGCTCGGTTGGATCAGACCGACAATCAACATATCAGGGACCAAGCATTCGATCTCATCCTTCTAGATGTGACTGTAGAGATAAGGGCGGACCGACTGACTGAGATTGCCTGGATGACCTCCTGGAGGGGAATATGGTGGGCGGTGATGCACGACGGTGCAAGACCTGGTAGTGGCCCAAACACTTAGGCGAAGGCTTCTAAGAGGCGGGACAACTGGGGTAGATGAGAAGTAGGCGGCGGGGGTAGGTGCCCGGGCCCCAAAGTCGTGGTCTGCCATAAAAAAGTGCAGAAATCCACCGAGTCAGTGCGCTGGGCTGCTTGCGAAGAGATGACGATCCGCTGGAGGGAAATATCACCCTGAAGCGTGCATGGACGTTTGGCCCACTGAAAAGTCATACGGATAGAAGCCCAATTGTGGTTGATGCCGCCCAAAGTCGGCAACCAGCTGATGCCCAGAATGGCGTCGACCCCGCCTAAGTCGAAAACGTGGAAATCTACGGGGGCGGTATACTCGCCCTGCTGAAGAGAGAGGTCGTAGCATAAACCTCGAGTTGGCGATCGATGACCATCACCGAGGTGAACGATAAAACTCTATATAGGATCTGAAGGCAACTGCAAACGCGTCATGAAGTCGTGGGAGATAAAGTAGTGGCTCACGCCATTTTTGATCGTGAACACCCTCAGTGTTCCCTGGAGTCTTCCCCGGAGCTTCATGGTGCGGGGTCTTGAGATGCCCTCCGTAGAAGAACATGAAAGCTCTAAACGATGCTGGCCGAGCTTCGTCGGTTCCTCGGGAGGATCATCCTCTAGCAGCAGGGCGTCCAGTTCAGCAGCCATCACCTCGTCCTCGTCAGTGTTGGGTATTGTATTCACAATAACCTATATTTGTGTGAAGTCACACTTGAAATAAGATGAATTAAGTATGTATTTGATGCTATTCTCTAGTTTAGTGTTTGCGGGTCATTATTGCTAAGTGTTGACCAATGTCTGTTTACAATGAGTCACTTAACACAGGACCATGCAAAGTAATCCCTCATTGTGTGATCCATGATGTTGACTCATGTGTAACCTCTCTATTGGGATGCACTTCATTTTCAAGTACTAAAGCATAAAAGAAAGGAAAGGTTGCTGATCTTCGAACAAAGAAAAAAAGAAATTTACTCTGAAATTTCCTAAGTCTATTTTTCGAAAAGAAGAATGTTTTTCGAAAGATCTAGATAAATTTTTCGAGAAAGTAGAACTGTTCTCGAGAAACATAAGGATTTTTCGAAAAACTCTAAAAAACTTGTAAGATCTCTTTTTCGAGAAATGTCCTGTAGATTTCGCGAAAAAGCAAAACTCATTTTTCGAAAAAGAAATGTTGTTTTCGAAAAATCAGACTCATGTTTCGAGAAAGAAAAGTTGTTTTCGAAAAGTCAAATTCATTTTCCGAAAAATCAATTCCACAGTTCAGAGAATTCTGCGTGAAGCATTTTCTCGTGAAGGGTATGCCATTTTTTCGAAAAATCAAATTCTTTTCGAAAAAACATAAAAGAAAGGAAAGGTTGCTGATCTTTGAACAAAGAAAAAAAAGAAATTTACTCTGAAATTTCCTAAGTCTATTTTTCGAATAGAATGTTTTTCGAAAGATCTAGATAAATTTTTGGAGAAAGTAGAACTATTCTCGAGAAACATAAGGACTTTTCGAAAAACTCTAAAAAACTTGTAAGATCTCTTTTTTGAGAAATATCCTGTAGATTTCGCGAAAAAGCAAAACTCGTTTTTCGAAAAAGAAATGTTGTTTTCGAAAAATCAGACTCATGTTTTGAGAAAGAAAAGTTGTTTTCGAAAAGTCAAATTCATTTTCCGAAAAATCAATTCCACAGTTCAGAGAATTCTGCGTGAAGCATTTTCTCGTGAAGGGTATGCCATTTTTTCGAAAAATCAAATTCTTTTCGAAAAATCATGTTTCCTTTCGAAGAATGCAGTTGTAGAAAATTTAAATTTCAAATTCGTCTGACGGGATTTCAATTCAATCTTAATTCTTCATGATTAGTCCACGTGAATCATTCCTTAATGATTTCAGACCGTCAGTGAATGTCGTATATAAAGTCTCTCAAGGATTTGCTAACCCTAGTAGTACTTACAGAAATCTGAATCGCCGCAAGTTATAGATCGGGAAAAGCTGCACGCCGCCATCGTCATTCTTCTTTGACGCTTCTTCCTCGATCCTGCGATTCAAAAGAAGAAAAGATTCGACAGATTACAGAATCAAGTTTCTTCAATCATTCATTTGATCGCGTCGGATCCTAAGAGTTTCAGATCGTGTTCTCTCAAGATTTCTTCCTCAACATCTTTTTCAAGAATTTCAGGTCTTAAGACGGAAGAACTTTGAAGATTTCAGATCTGGAAGTAAAGTTTTTATTGTAGTTGTAAAATTATTTCAACTCTTATAGGAGTGTTGTCTCCGAGTTTGTAGGAAGATTATTCTTCCGAGTGTAGATCCCGTTTTGGGGGGTCAAGTTTGTAGGGGTGTGTTAACTCCAAGTTGTAGGAGCGTTGCTCAGAGGTGTAGGATTGTTTCAATCCAAGATTTAGTGAAGTAGCCAAGTCTAGTCGTGGTGCTAGATTGGTGAGGTGGAAAGTGGACGTACCCAAGATTGGGGAACCACTATAATTCCTTGTGTCATCTGGCTTGTGCTTGATTATTTTTCTGTGTTAATGTCTCTCAAATTTTTATTCCGCAAAAGACGCAGATCTCACCTATTCACCCTCCTCTAGGTGATTTAGGTAGACAACTAGATACTTTCAATTAGTATCAGAGGGAGATTGTTCTCAAAAAGGTTCACATCTTGAACAGATCTCTACTTCTAGTTGTCGTAGAGATTATCAAGCATGGACAGATTCAAGGACTCCGCAAAGCTTCCGGTGTGCACAAAGGCTAAATTTCTCATGTGTAAAGAAAGAGTCAAATTTTTCATGGAAGCTGTTGATCCCCGCATCTTCTTGATAGTTGATGAAGGCCCCCATGTTCCCATGACAACCTCCACTATTGATCCATCCAGAAAGGTACCAAAGAAACTGATGGATCTCGACAAAGATGAGATTGCCCTTGTCTCTCTGGACAAGAAAGCTAAAAATATCATTACAAGTGCAATCAATGACTTAATGTTGCAGAACCTTATTCACTGTCAATCTGTCAAGGAAATGTGACAGTCTCTGATCGTCCTGATGGAAGGGACAAAAGAAGTAAATGATGATATAAGATCCCTTCTGAACCAAAAATATAAGACTTTCAAGCAAGGCCCCAAGGACATAATTGCTGACACATATGATAACTTCTTCAAAATCGTCAACGGCCTGAAGAACTACGACCGAGTGTTCATAAATGGAGAACTAAACGACAAGTTTCTAAGATCCTTAACTAAGGAATGAGACAATAAAATTTGTGCCATCAGGGAGTTCGGGAGACTGGCTGAAACTGACCCCCAGAACCTCTTCGGAAAGCTTATGTCCTATGAGCTTCAAATCAACACAAGAAAAGCTGAAAAAGAGGGCAGCAGATCTTCATCAAAAGAGAAGTCTGTTACACTAAAGGCAGACAGCTCAAGGAAGGCGGTGATGGATCTCGGATAAGAAGCAACCATTTTACTGAATGGCAGCTGGACGCTAGTCAGATTTGAACTAGAGTTAACATTATCTATCAAGATGTGCATGAGACTTAATTTGTTAGATGAAGCAGGGGGGAGGAACAAAGAGAAATTTTTTGTTCAAGATTGGAAGGCGTGATACAAGTAAGAGCTCCTTACTCTTGCCCACACCCTAAGGTGTTTTCCGACACAAATCCAAAACCAACATACCCTTTTTCTCACACACTCTTCCTTACTATCTATTGCTCTTTTATTTTCTTCATATATGATACATCATTGTCTTAATAACATAAATATTCCATTGGAAGAAGACATGCGAGTGAGTATTGTGGTTGCTCCTTGTGAGTATTACATTATCCCTGAGCATCCACACTTTTAATATTTATAGAAACAACCATTTTACTGAATGGCAGCTGGACGCTAGTCAGATTTGAACTAGAGTTAACATTATCTATCAAGATGTGCGTTAGACTTAATTTGTTAACATTATCTATCAACATTATCTATCAAGATTGGATGGGTTCGACGAGCCCAGATCTGCGAGCCGCTCTAATGGTCACAGTGGCCGCCAGCCCGCTCCCCTATACGCGACCTGGCCGCCTGTCCGCCTCGGCAGAGGATTGGCGGGTCGCGGTGGCCCGGCTCGCGCTCGCCCAAGAAGAGTAGGCGAGCCGTTAGAGCCAGGTCGCACCCGCCTCTCGCGGGACGAGAGTAGTGGCGAGCTGACCTCCCTATCCCTGGATGGGTCCCAGTAAAAGCCCCGAGGTGAAATTACCTAGATGGCCTCCCCATGGGTGTGAATAGCTTGTTGGAACAGCGGAGCTACGCTGTTGGCAGACCAAGTTGGACTACACATAGCTGTTCAAAACAGCGGAGGTTGGCTATTTGCAGGTCATTTTCAGAATTCTATAAATAGAACCCAAGGGGCACCTCAGGGGGCACGCTCTCATACTCTCTAGCTCCTTGGTCCTCTAGTGTTTTCTGAGGTAGGCTTAGCTCGGTCTGTGGCTAAGGAGGGGAAGTACTCTCAGGTCTTCCGGGTGTGTGGTGGGTCGTCCTCGCCGAGCCCTTGGGTCGGTTCTTGTCTTTGTTTTCCTTTGTTATTTTGCTTGCAGGAGCGAAGTAGGCGCGTGATCACCTCTTCCCCAAGGGTGAACTTCGCAAGAGACCGTTTTTCGGTTTCAACATTTTGGTGCGGTGAGTGTGGAACATGGTCAGTACAGAAAAGCTTCAGCGAGCTAGATGACAGGAGGATAGGGATCTGAAAGGCCGAACTCGCCGCCCCCCTCTTGCCACGGTGGGGATGTTTGAGGATTTCAGGAACGAGGTGCTGGGCCTCGTCAAGTTCGCACTCGGCACGCGAGCCGAGTGCTCGACTCCAGCAATCCAGATCGCAGCCGCCCCCTCTCTGGGCGAGGACGCCCCCGACAGGCGAGCTGGGAAGGAAATTGCCGAGAAGGGCCGGGGCGCGAGCTCCCCGGGCGCGAGATCTTCCCCGGCTCGGCAGGCCGAGGCTGGTTTCGGCGAGCTGGGCTCGCGAGACTCGTCAGCTCGCCCAGTAGGGGGAGGCAGCCCCTTCGGCGAGTTGGTCTCTTCAGCTCCAGTTCCAGAAGGGTTCAGGGAACACGAGATGTCCTACACCGGGAAGGGAGACCCGGTCCAACACGTCCAATGGTTCGAGGACGTGGTCTCGATCCGGCAGATGTCTGATGGGTTCAAATGCCGACTCTTCGCCATCACCCTCAAGGAGAAGGCGAGGGAGTGGTTCCATCAGCTGCCGACCAGCTCAATCTACTGTTTCGAGGACCTGCGCCGGGGGTTCATGCTGAGGTTCACTACCTCGAAGAGGAGGAAGAATGAGTTGTAGTCCCTGTTCCACATCAAGCAGGGAGTAAACGAGACGCTGAGGAGCTACGTAGACCGGTTCCAGGAGGAGGTCACCCAGGTCCAGGAGATGTCGGGTCATAGTTTGATGATGGCTTTCACCTTGGGCCTGCAACAGAGTTTCTTCAGGATGGAGTTGAAGAGGATTCCCCCCCTCTCCTACGAGGAGTTGATGGAGAGGGCGGCGAGAGAAGTTGACGGGGAGGCGTCAAACCCGGAGTTTGCCCGGAAACTGGCCAGGTGGGCCACGAAAGAGGAGAAGGAGCCAAGAGGAGGAAGAGGCCAGGAGGAGAGGAGGGGAGAGCCCCGACAGAGGGAGCAGAGGCAGCTCCAGGGGCAGCAGCAGCCCAGGTGGGGGCGTCAGGAGCCTGATCGTCGGCTGGGCTGGAGGTCCGAGTGGCAAGGGCAGGGGCCACAGAGAGGGTACCAAGGAAGGGACCGCCACCAGGGGGGCAAGATCAATTCCACCCCCCGGGCTGGAGGCAGGCCCAGAGAGCTCGACTCCCCGATCAGGAAGAGGCTATGACCATAGCCATGGGGGAAAGGAGGAGAGTAGCAAGGGGAAGGAGGAGAGAGGTTAGGGTGGAGTTGCCTTACTGTGACTTCCATCAGGAGGAAGGGAACGCCACAACCACGTGCCCGGAGTTCCTCGAAATGAGGGGGAACAGGGAGCTGCAGCAGCAGCAGGGGCGTCAAGAAGTGAGGATCGAGGAGGTCCTGCCTCGGGCGGAGGAGGACCGTTGCGAAGACCGGGTGGATGTCGGGACCCGAGGAGGGATCAGAGTGATCCACCGGGGGGTGGGGGTTGAGGCTTCCCGGAAGGCAAGCCTCCACATCTTGTATCGCCGGAGCGTTGGCTCCACATCCCAGACACCGCCCCCAGAGGAGAGGATCACCTTCTCGAGGAGCGATATGGCGGATCACGAGGATCCTTTTTGCGATGCGCTGGTCATCCAGACAGCCATCAAAAATTTTACCGTCTCCAGGATCCTCGTCGACAACGGAAGCTCCGTCAACGTCGTCTTTAAGAAGGCGTTTGACGCGATGAAGGTGGATGCGAAGAGGGTGCTGGCCTCGGATGGGCCCTTGTTTGGATTTTCGGGGGAGAGGAAGGAGGTCGAAGGAGGGGTGGGCCTCCATGTCACCCTGGGGGGGC
This sequence comes from Platanthera guangdongensis, assembly GCA_039583875.1. Lineage (NCBI taxonomy): Eukaryota > Viridiplantae > Streptophyta > Magnoliopsida > Asparagales > Orchidaceae > Platanthera > Platanthera guangdongensis. The sequence goes on from CM077166.1 coordinate 81,334,297, forward strand.
AATCCAGGAACTGCAGGTTCGTCATCGTGGATGCCCCCAGCAGCTATAACGCCATCTTCGGGAGGCCCCTTATCAGCGCCTTCCGCTGCGTCCCCTCATCGTTCCATCAGTGCTTGAAGTTCAATGCTGAGGGGATTCAGGTCAGGGTCAGGGGGGACCCCAAGGTGGCGCGAGAATGCTACGTCACCGCCGTGAACTCCATCTCTTGGCAAGAGGGAGCCAAGGAGATGGAGCGAAGGATGGAGGAGGCGGAGCAGGGAGCTGGCAGGGAGGAGCTGGAGGCGGAGAGCTGCGTTATGGTAGAGGCAGCAGGAGGAGATCAGGAGGAGTCGGCCGAGGCGATGGCCGTGGAAAAAGAGGTGGAGGCGGATGCCCTCGTCCCAGAGGAGAGGGGTGTTGAAGAATGGGGGGAGCAGTCCCGGTTGGAAGCTGCGGAAGAGGTGGTGGAGCTGGAGGTCCACACCCGTGAAGGCAGGGTGGAGAAGGTCCGCGTCAGCGGAGGGCTGACCCCGGAAGACCAAGGCCGGATGCTGGAGTGCATCCAGAAGAACGTGGACATTTTCGCATGGAGCGCCGCGGAGATGTCGGGGGTTGACGCGGATGTGGCTTGCCACCGCCTCAACTTGGACCCGGGAACACGCCAAGTCCAACAAAAGAAGAGGTCCACCGCGGACAAGCTGGCGGAGCCATCAGAGAGGAGGTGGCGAAGCTTCTCAAGGCCGGCTTCTTATACGAGATCCAATACCCCGGCTGGTTCTCAAATGTAGTCATGGTAAAAAAAAGGGACGGTCGGTGGCGAATGTGTATCGACTTCTCCTTGCTTAATAAATCTTGTCCTAAGGACTGTTATCCCTTGCCTCGGATCGACGCGCTGATTGACTCAGTCGTCGGTTTTTCTATAATGAGTTTTCTAGATGCATTTTCAGGTTATCATCAAATCAGAATGCACCCCCCGGACATCAAGGATGTCTCGTTCATCACAGGGGATGGATGCTACTGTTACAAGATGATGACCTTCAGACTAAAGAACGCAGGGGCGACCTATCAAAAGATGACGGACAGGGTTTTCAAAGAATAGAATGGGAGGAACCTGGAGGTGTACGTGGATGACATCATGATCAAGAGCCAGGATGTGGACTCTCACCTCCAGGACCTGGAGGAGACCTTTGCTACCCTGCGCAGGTACAAGATGCGGTTGAACCCCCTGAAGTGTGTCTTCGGGGCCAACATGGGGAAGTTCTTGGGACACCTCCTCACCCCTGCGGGGGTCGAGCTGAACCCGGATAAGGTCAAGGCCATCTTGGAGCTGGGATCGCCACGGAACACTAAGGAGGTGCAGCGGCTGACGGGGAAGCTGGCAGGGCTGAGTAGGTTCCTCTCTCGGGCTGGGGAGAAGTGCTCCCCCTTCTTCAAAACATTAAGGGGGGGGGGGTCAGAAATTCGAATGGACCAAGGAGTGCGAGGAGGCATTCCGGGCCCTCAAGGTGCAGTTGACTCGGGCTCCATTGCTTCAAGGGCCGAAGGAAGAGGAAGACCTATTTCTATACCTCGGGGTCGGGACGGAGGCCTTAAGCTCTGTCCTAGTTCGTGAAGAGGGGAAGAAGCAGCTCCCTATATACTACGTGAGCCGGGTCCTGAGAAAGGCCGAACTCCGGTATCCCATTTTGGAGAAGCTGGCCTTCGCCCTGGTCATCTCAGCCCGAAGGCTGCGACCCTATTTCCAGGCACACTCAATCCGAGTGGTGACTGACCATCCCCTCCGCAACATTTTTGAGGGGGTGGAGCATTCTGGCAGGCTGGCCAAGTGGTCGGTAGAGTTGAGTGAGTTCGACGTTTCCTTTGTCCCCCGCCTCTCGATCAAAGCTCAAGCAATGACCGACTTCTTGGCCGATTATGTGATTGAGGTGGCAGAGGAAGAGCTCACTCATCCGACTCCTTGGAAGGTGAAGGTGGATGGCGCCTCGGGGAGGCATTCCCTAGGAGTGGGGGTGATCTTGGAGAGCCCTCAAGGGACTAAAATCGAGCAGACGGTGGTGGTGCACTTTCCCATCACCAACAATCAGGCCGAGTATGAGGTCGTGATGGCGGGGCTGCGCCTGGCCAGGGAGCTGGGGGTGTTGGACGTGGAGGTCCTCACCGACTCCATGGTAGTAGCTTCTCAGATCAACGGGGAATTCGAGGCGAGAGAGCCTACCCTGTGGCTATACTTAGCCAAAGGGGGTCATCGACATGTTCCAAACTTTTTCCATCAAACACGTGCCCCGGGGGGAGAACGAGCAGGCAGATCAGCTAGCGAATCATGGACCCCGTGTGGGGGGTGCCATCACCGACTTATTCCGCCCTTCCATCGAGGAGGGGGAGCTTATGGAGATAGACCAGCGGCCTTCGTGGATGGACCCGATCGTAACTTCCCTTTCCACTAGAGAGTATCCGGAGGGGGCGGACAAGAAGAAGCTCAGATATAAATCAACGTACTACCTCCTCCGGGACGGGCAGTTGTACATGAAGACCCTTTCGGGAATGTTGGCTCGATGCGTGGCCGAGGGGGAGGTACAAAGAATCTTGGAAGAAGTCCACTCCGGGGAGTGTGAGAGCCACTACGGGAGTCGGACCCTGGAAGGGAGGATTGTCAGGCAGGGGTACTTCTGGCCCACCCTGGGGCGTGATGCAACGGAGTTCGCGAGAAGGTGCCACAAATGCCAGCTGTTCGCCCCCTCTAGCTACAGCCGGATCTGCGGCTCAAAAGTATCACAGCCCCCTGACCCTTCACCATTTGGGGAATGGATTTGGTCGGACCATTCCCCCAGGCCAGTGAGCAGAGGAGATTCCTAATGGTGATGATCGATTATTTCTCCAAGTGGCTGGAGGTGAAGGCGCTGGCCAAGGTGACTTCCCAGGTCATCAGGAACTTCGTTTGGTGGGAGATCATCTGCCGCCACGGGCTGCCCCAGGCCATTGTCACGGACAATGAGCCTCAGTTCGCCAGCGCAGAGTTTACCAGTTTCTGCGAGCAACTCAGGATCGACCTCAGGTTCGCCTCGGTCCACCACCCCAGGAGCAACGGGCAGGTGGAGGCCGCGAACAAGATCATTGTCAACCTCCTAAAGAAGAAAGTGGAAAATCTGAGAGGAGCTGGGTGGAGCAGCTTCCCGCGGTTCTCTGGGCCCTGAGGACCACCCCCAACACAGCTTCAGGAGAGACCCCCTTCAAGCTCTCCCATGGGTGCGAGACAGTGCTCCCCGTAGAATTCGAAGTACAAACGCCTCGGGTTGTTGCGGCCGGGGAAGGCAGAGAAGAATGGTAGGATGAGAACGAGGACGAGCTGCGGCTCTCCCTAGACATGGTGGAAGAGCTGCGGGACCTTTCCGCCGTCCGACAGGACGAGGTGAAGAGAAAGATGGCCAAATACTTCGATAAGCATGTCAGAGTTAAGCAATTTGTGGAGGGGGACTTGGTGCTGAAGAAGGTGGATGCAGCAGGGAGGTCGGCAACCGTGGAGAAGCTCAACCCCAGCTGGGAAGGTCCATTTATTGTAAAAGAGACTTTAAGATCAGGGGGGTATCGACTCCAAAATGTGGAGGACAAGAACCTAAGTCTAACCTGGAGTGGTGACGACTTAAAACGCTTTTTCCCTTGAAACATGTAAGTGGTGCTTCGATTTTTAATGAAGTTCTTTAACACATCAATGCTGTCGCAGTAGGTTTGCATGGAGAGAGGAAGTGTACCTGGACCCCGAGCAGATCCCGCTGTCAGGCTCTCACCTAGCTGGCAGGGCTGGAAGTCACTCGGTGTCATTCTTAGACCTCGAGCAGATCCCACTGTCAGACTCTCACCTAGCTGGCATGGCTGGAAGTCACTCGGTGTCATCCTTAGACCTCGAGCAGATCCCGCTGTCAGGCTCTCACCTAGCTGGCAGGACTGGAAGTCACTTGGTGTCATCCTTAGACCTCGAGCAGATCCCGCTGTCAGGCTCTCACCTAGCTGGCAAGGCTGGAAGTCACTCGATGGTGTCAGCCTTGGACCCTGAGCAGATCCCGCTGTCAGGCTCTCACCTAGCTGGCAGGGCTGGAAGTCACTCGGTGTCATCCTTAGACCTCGAGCAGATCCCGCTGTCAGGCTCTCACCTAGCTGGCAGGGCTGGAAGTCACTCGATGGTGTCAGCCTTGGACCCCGAGCAGATCCCGCTGTCAGGCTCCCACCTAGCTGGCAGGGCTGGAAGTCACTCGGTGTCATCCTTAGACCTGGAGCAGATCCCGCTGTCAGACTCTCACCTAGCTGGCAGGGCTGGAAGTCACTCGATGGTGTCAGCCTTGGACCCCGAGCAGATCCCGTTGTCAGGCTCTCACCTAGCTGCCAGGGCTGGAAGTCACTCGGTGTCATACTTAGACCTCGAGCAGATCCCGCTGTCAGGCTCTCATGTAGCTGGCAGGGCTGGAAGTCACTCGATGGTGTCAGCCTTGGACCCCGAGCAGATCCCGCTGTCAGGCTCCCACCTAGCTGGTAGGGCTGGAAGTCACTCGGTGTCATCCTTAGACCTCGAGCAGATCCCGCTGTCAGGCTCTCACCTAGCTGGCAGGGCTGGAAGTCACTCGATGGTGTCAGCCTTGGACCCCGAGTAGATCCCGCTGTCAGGCTCCCACCTAGCTGGCAGGGCTGGAAGTCACTCGGTGTCATCCTTAGACCTCGAGCAGATCCCGCTGTCAGGCTCTCACCTAGCTGGCAGGGCTGGAAGTCACTCGATGGTGTCAGCCTTGGACCCCGAGCAGATCCCGCTGTCAGGCTCTCACCTAGCTGGCAGGGCTGAAAGTCAGTCGGTGTCATCCTTAGACCTCGAGAAGATCCCGCTGTCAGGCTCTCACCTAGCTGGCAGGGCTGGAAGTCACTCGATGGTGTCAGCCTTGGTCCCCTAGCAGATCCCGCTGTCAGGCTCCCACCTAGCTGGCAGGGCTGGAAGTCACTCGGTGTCATCTTTAGACCTCGAGCAGATCCCACTGTCAGGCTCTCACCTAGCTGGCAGGGCTGGAAGTCACTCGATGTCGTCAGCCTTGGATCCCGAGCAGATCCCACTGCCAGACTCTCACCTAGCTGGCAGGGCTGGAAGTCACTCGGTGTCATCCTTAGACACCGAGCAGATCCCGCTGCCAGACTCTCACTTAGCCGGCAGGACTGAATGTCGCTCACTGAGGGAGGTTTCGACTTCTCAGCAACTAACAGGGAAAGTCTAACGAAATGACCCAACACCCGAAATACGGGCACATGGGGCGTGAACCCAAGCCGCATCGCGAGAGAGTCGGCTCGAAAGAAACCCGACGACCCGGCGAGAGTCGAGCCGACTCGCCTCTCCTAATGAGCGGGTCGGCGTCACGACGAACCCGGACTATGGGGGCAGGTCGCCATCCGCGGGTCGGCTAACCAAGTCCCCTATGGTCCCTAAATTAAGTCTGTGGGCGTGCGACCTCGCCAACATAACACAGGATGAGCGACTGCAAGCAGTAAAGTCAAAGCCGACCGCGAATACGCAAAGGAAGAGAACCTACATCCCGCAAACAATCGCGAGCAACAATAACAAATATACACAAGGCGAGCAGAGAATCGTTCAACGGAAAAGCAAGATTACAAAGTCAGAGCGCAGCCCGCGCTTACATTTCAACAAACGAAAATGTACAAAATATATATACACATGGTGGGCGAGGAGCAGGAATGAAGGCGATGCGGCCCCCCGGGCGGCGAGCCCTAGATTCGTTGGTAGGACTTTTCCCCCGGATCCGCCACCGGAAGGAACAGCGCCGACACTACCTTGCTCGCCGAGAGACCCACGCCCTCGCTATTGAGAAGGTCGGCTCGCCGCAGCACCTGCATCATATACTTGGCGGCGCTGGCGGCATTCTTTTGCATTAACACCTCCAGCTCGTATTCGGAGTGGTGTTTCAGCAGGCAGCTGAGGCTGGCCGACGGAGGGGCGGCCGCGGCGGCCTCTAGCCCGCGCACTCGCGCCTCCAGCGCCAGCTTGTCCTGACCGAAGGTGGAGATCTCGGCGCCCATCCGGCTGGCCGTCGCCGCATCCTGCGAAAAAGGAGATGGTTAAAGGGGAAACGCAGAAAAGGGAGCGACGACAAAAAGGAAGAGCGGGCTGAGGGACGTACCCCCCCCCCCCCCCCCCCCCCCAAATACCGAGCAAGAGCCGCCTCGGCCGCGTTGGCTCTCTTCCTCTGGAGTTCCGCCTCCTCTTGGGCGAGTTTGCAGGCCGCCTCTTTCTCGTCCGCCAACTTCTTGAGCGAGGCGGTGTTCCGCTCCAACTGCGTGCAGCGCCGCCCGACCATATGAGCCAACTTTGCGCCGCGGAGTTGAGCCCGCGCGCTTTCGTGCACCAGCACCCGCGTTGCCTCTTTATCATAAACGGCGGCATCCTCCCTCAAGTAGAGGGCGAAGGAGAAGTTGTGGGCTTCCCCGCCGATAGTATCCTGCTCCAGCCAGCTCGGTAAGAGGGTCGAGATCACCGCACGATTTGACTCCTTGTCCCACTGCAGAAGCAGGACGCCGAGCTCGTCCAAGTACTTTTCACCATAGCCGAAATTGCGGTGCCCTCTCGGCATCGGCTGCGCGGCGGCTCGCACCCCTTCCGGCGGTCCGGAAGTGCCCGCCGCCTCGCCAAGGGTTTCGCTGGTCGAGGCAGTCACGAGGGGGGGATCCTCGGCTGGCTCGATCGCGGGGGCCTTGTCTTTCCTTTGGCCCGCGGCGGGTGCCTCCCCCGCAGTCTTCGCCTTCTTGGGCGGGGGAGGAGTAGGTTGTTCGCGGCCCGCCCGCTTCTTAGCGGGAACCGCCGGGATGATGCGCTGAGCGACGTCAGCGGCCTGGGCGTGGGCGAGCCCGCCGGCGCCGACCCTGGTGCTCTCATAAGGGGGGTGAAGGGGAACGTCCCGCTCGCCTACCAAGAAAAGGAAGGGTGAGACGCGGGCACAAAACAGCGAAACAGAGTAATGGCGGGTCGCTTACCTCCCCCAGGCAGGACGACGGCAAGGCTATCTAGGTTGCGGCGCAGGTACGCGACCTCAAAGTTCTTCCCAGCAAAGAACCCCCACAGGTCGGCTTCATGGCCCCCCAGGCTAGGCGGGCGGTAGCTCGCCTCGCTGAGCTGCTCTGGCGAGAAAGGGACGTTGCCGAAGTCCCCCTTGACGAACATGAATTTCTTGAGCCAGTTGGGGCTCTTGTTGACGGTCTCCCGCACCTTGAGGTGGGCGCTGGAGAAGTAGGCGGTCCCGTCCCGGTTCGCGCGGAAGGAGAACACCTTACGAAAGACCGCAAGGCTGAACTCGACTCGCTCCTCCCGTAAAAAGCAAGCGAACCCGACCATGACCGCAGCAGAGTTCGGGGTCATTTGGCCTATGACGACCCCGAAGTACTTCAGAATTTGACGGACTTCCGGCCACAGAGGGAGCCGGAGGCCCACTTCAAAATGAGCCAGGGGGATGGCGAGCTCACCCCCGGAGACATCGTTGATCTTCTCTCCTTCTCCGGGCCGCCTCGCCGAGAACCCAGGCGGGACGTGGTCACTGAGGGCGTCTAAGTACTCGCTCTCAGGGATAACGACGCCAGGAAAATCATGCTCAGAAAAAGTCCAAGCGCACTTACTCCGCCTGTCCGCATCACCACTGTCGCCGCCCATCTCGCAGAAGGTTTGCTGAGCGAGCAAAGAAATCTGGGGAGGGCACACGCGAGGCGGGAGTCGCAAGGCGCGAGAAAGGGAAAAAGGCTTGAGAATGGTAAACAAATGAAGGTTGGGAGGGCTTATTTATAGGAGTAAAAAGGGCGGGAAAATCCTCCGTCGTCGGGAAAAGTGCGGATAACAAAATTAGGCCTGACGGTTCGACTTCCCGGCTCGCGACCACACCACCGGGACCGTTCAAAAGCGGGTCACGCCCACCCGCATCCGCACGAAAAGCGGGCGAGCTGCGACCCACACCTACCCAGAGTTCTGAAGCGAGCCGGGGAGACTCGCAACCTGCGAGCTTCTGGCCCGCTCTCGCCGAGATCCAGTTGGCGGGCTGGGCAAATCCATTCTATGGTCTCGTACCCTCCCGAAAGAGCGGCGAGTGGACGAGGCGGTCTCATCCATACCCGCCTCAAAGAGGGTCGAGCAACAACGCGTTAAAAACAAGCACATCAGAAATCAGAAATCAGAAATCAGGCCCGTGGACGTGCGAGAAAGGTCGCAGATTATTACAAACATAAAAAGAGTTCCTAAAAATAACAGATTCCCCCTGAAGCGAGTCGCTCCGAAGCGCAAATGCGGCCTGGCCCGGTGGTAGGCCGCGAGCAAAGGGGCAGGGGAGGCGGATCAGTATTGAATCCACTTCCACCTACCCCGCCTTTGCGTTTCGGTTCGTGGTGGCACGCGCAGATAGTGGTAGTCGCGCACCGCAACCAACTCCTGTTGAGCCAGACCAACTTGTTCCGTGACACTCTTAAGCCGCTCCTCGGCCCGCGTGATGTGCACGCCAGGTGAGGTGACCTCACCACCTTCCGCTGCGCGCAGAGCCCCCTCCAGAGACGCGAGCCGAGCCTCGGTTTCGGCCTTGTCCCGATCGACTCTCTTGACGATCTCCTGAAGCAACAAAGTATGTTTCTGGAACAGCCGCGTCACCTGCCTTTTCATCTCCACAGCGTCAGCCGGATCGCCCAGATAATCCGAAACGCCCTCCACATCAGGGGGAGGTGAATACCCCTCGCTCATCTCAGCCTCAGAGGTGATCGCGTTGTAACCTGCAAACGAAGGGACTCAGAGGGGACAGGCGTGGACAGAACGAGCGCCGAGTGCGAGCTTACCAGGGGTTTGCACACTCTCCATACCGACGGACGGACGGGAAGAACCCGGCCGACCTTGAAAGGGTTCTCCCTCGAAGGCTGCAAGAGATTTCCCTAGCCCGGGGGGAACTGGCGACGGAGGGGTATTCTGGGGTGGACGACCCAGGCCCGACGGGCTGGTGATCCGCTCAGTCGACAAAGGGGGGGGGGGAGCGATCCTCCCCCATCACCCTCATCTTCGCGTGGCAGTACCTACGAGATAAACGGTCAAAAATGAAGCAACAAGTCAGGAAGGAGGATCACATACCTCAGGAGCGACCTCGGTGCCAGCCGCCGAGCTGGAGCCCGGGAAGTTATTCGCCGGGGACCGCCTAACAATCCTTCCTTTTATCGGCCTGAAGAGAGGGCCGGGAGACCCAAACGCCAACCAAGGGGCGACCTCGAGGGCCTCCTCCCGAGTCTTCTGGCCCGCGGCTGCCAGACGGGCTCGCACCTCCTCGCTGACTGGCATAGTGCAGCTGCAGTTCGCTTGGACAGACGAGATGAGGTAGGGATTCATCCACGGGCTCAGTGGTGTATTTATAGCCGGGTAGTGGGACCCACCAGAAGATTCCATGCCAGCTCAGCATAGCACTCGCCGAACACGCGGGTTGGATGATTTTTTCCGAGCTTGATCAAGCTCAAAACGAGCGGGGATTGTGTAAAACCCCGTGTTCGTCGAGCGGGCCCCGCCAAGCCAGGCGAGCGAACCAGGTCGCCCGGCCCACACCAGAACAACATGCAGACATGCGACAGGAGGCTAGCCCGCTCAGGTCAGGCGAGCGAGCCAGGCGAGCTGACCCCTTCATCCCTCTCGCTTGCTCAGAGGTTCGTCGACCGGAGTTGGGGTCGCCATTCGTCGAACCAGTATTCGCGGATGGGTTCGACGAGCCCAGATCTGTGAGCCGCTCTAATGGTCACAGTGGCCGCCAGCCCGCTCCCCTATACGCGACCTGGCCGCCTGTCCGCCTCGACAGAGGATTGGCGGATCGCGGTGGCCCGGCTTGCGCTCGCCCAAGAAGAGTAGGAGAGCCGCTAGAGCCAGGTTGCACCCGCCTCTCGCGGGTAGAGAGTAGTGGCGAGCTGACCTCCCTATCCCTGGATGGGGCCCAGTAAAAGCCCGAGGTGAAATTACCTGGATGCCCTCCCCTTGCCCTCCCCTTGGGTGCGAATAGCTTGTTGGAACAGCGAGAGCTACGCTGTTGGCAGACCAAGTTGGACTGCACATAGCTGTTCAAAACAGCGGAGGTTGTCTATTTGCAGGCCATTTTCAAAATTGTATAAATAGAACCCAAGGGGGCACCTCAGGGGGCACGCTCTCATACTCTCTAGCTCCTTGGTCCCTAGTGCTTTCTGAGGTAGCCTTAGCTCGGTCTGTGGCTAAGGAGGGGAAGTACTCTCAGGTCTTCCGGGTGTGTGGTGGGTCCTCCCCGCCGAGCCCTTGGGTCGGTTCTTGTCTTTGTTTTCCTTTGTTATTTTGCTTGCAGGAGCGAAGTAGATGCGTGATCACCCCTTCCCCAAGGGTGAACTCCACAAGAGACCGTTTTTCGGTTTCAACAGTCCTGAATGAGGTTTGTAGTGCATGATCTTAGGTTGATGAGTAGATAGTGATGATATGGAAGGATATCTGATAGAAAGGTTGGTCGAAGTGGGAGTGACAAGATTTGAGGGTAGAGTAACAATGAGCTTGAATTATGTGGGAAAAATATGAGTCGAGCGATAAGAGAGCTGGCAAGCGGGCGAGGTCTCCAAGAATGCAAGGGAGTAGAAAAAACATGTGGTGAGGGTAAAAGGATGGCAAGGCGCCAGGAGGAGTGTCTGTTGCGGATATGTCAGAAAGCGAGCAGATGGGAGGGCCTTTAGTGGGCATCGCTGGATGAGTGAGAATTATGGGGGTGCGTGCCGCGGTCGATATCAGGAGAACGAAGTGGGGTGTCTGAAATGGAGGAAGTGGCGGTGGTTCTGGTTGTCAAAGACCCACTGAGGGGTGGTGGTGGGATGTATATAGGAGGAAGTTTGTCCGGAAACAAAGTGGTGAGTCAGGGATATAAGGGGGCATGTGGAAAAAGTCAATGACAAATCTTAAGTGCCATGATGAGGAGAGTATCCTAGACAGTTTCCACTTGATCACAACGAGCATATACTGAGTCTGAAAGGAGAGTCATAGTGGAAAAAGGGGAAAGGACCTCCAGAATGCGACGATATGCACATGAGGGCTGCCAGAATGTTGTAGGCGCAGCTGAAGGCTGCCAGATTGCTGCAGGAGCCGCGCATGGGCAACCAGGCTACGACCGGAAACACAAGAGGGCTATTGGAGTGACGAGCGACCACTGAGAAGTTGCAGAAGTGGTGGCAGCCCGCATAAAGTGCTACCGAGCATGTTGAGAGAAGTGGAAGGGCCAACTGGAGGCACAGGAAGTGAAGGCGTACTGGAATCATGAGACAAGAAGACCGCGTTGATTGCATCTAATTACAAAGTACGCAAGGGAAAAGGGTAATTAAGTAATTAACCCATGACCCGAAATACACATGTGATGATAAAAGATAAAGTTGATAGCTATGCCACACCCACACACACTACTACCGAACGTTTGTCGTCGAGTTGGAATCCCTATTCTTGTCGCTTTGTTCCCGATGTCGACTTATGCGTTGTGTCCTCTTCTCCTCATTCTTTGCCCTTTTCTGTCTTCGTAATTGAAGATCTGTTTTTTTGGGGATGAAGCCATTATTTTTACTAATTATTCCCATAAAAGCATTAAAAATGTTTCTTCTATTGCATGATAAAGGTTCACCTAAAGGAAAAACTTCAAATTCACAATTAACAGGCTTCCCCTAAGATTGAACCACTTTGTAAGGATCATTAAGTTATGAAATATTATTCCTATGGCTATGTATTGTGTTGCATCCACATGGATTCCCGTTTGTTTTCCATGATTGTTTATCCCGTGCAATGGTCGCTCATATTGGAATTCCATCTGATGTGAGGAGAGTAGTCCTACACCAGGTATCTCATTTTCTCTTGTGTGCTCTATAATAAGGATTTGGCCTCTCCAATCTTCAGCAATTGATATTAAGTTGAATATCGCGTTCTCTATATTAAGATTAATTTAATGATAATGTTCAGAAGAATTTAGAAACTTTGTGGTTGCTCCTCCTAATTGTCAAAAATAGTTTCTCTTAAAGATATTCCCGTACAAATAATTTTCAAACTTTTGTTTTCCTAAAACAGTTCTTTTGTTGCAGTTGTTATGCGAATGCTGTCTTGCAGTGTCTGACATTTACAAAGCCTCTAATGGTCTATTTACTTCGTAGATCACATTCAAGAACATGTAATTTCAGATTGTCAACTTATTCTTATACTCCATCATACTTTGTGCAGCTGTTTTATTGAACACTAATAATCTCTGATGCATTACTTAGGCCGGATAAGAGACTGGTGCCTGATGTGTGAACTTGAACAGCACACTTCACTGTTGTTGGAGGGAGGTGGCCCACTTTCTCCTAGTAATATTCTCTTAAACATGAGAAGTGTTGGCTGTCGAATGGGTGGTGGAAATCAGGAAGATGCTCATGAATTTTTAAGGTATTTTTAATCAATTTCTTCAATGAATAATTTTACATTTGTTTCCTCTTAATTATAATGTCATCTTTTTCTACTAATTTTTTCTAGTATTTCACCAGGCTTTTGGTTATGTCCATGCAAGCTGTATGCCTTGTGGCTCAAGGTGGTGAGAAGAAGGTTGATTCAGGATTGCAGGAAACTACTCTCGTGCAACAAGTTTTTGGTGGACGACTCAAATCTAAGGCAATCCATATCTCCACTTTGATTTTTTTTGACATGGTTGATATTTCTCATCATTTGTTTAAATTGCTAGTTGTTGATGTTATTGTACTCAGGTAAAGTGCCTGAGATGCCATCAAGAGTCTGAACGATATGAGAACATAATGGATCTTACATTAGAGATATATGGGTGGGTTGAGTCTTTGGAGGACGCCCTCACACAATTTACTACCCCCGAAGATTTAGATGGTGAAAACATGTACCGATGTGGAAGGTTTGTGGTCCTCTTTTGCTTATAATTTGCATATCTGTGTTTTTTTGTTTTAAGTATCTGCAAACCATTGTAGGTGTTCTGCATATGTTAGAGCAAGGAAACAATTGAGTTTACATGAGGTGCCAAATATCTTAACAATAGTCTTGAAAAGATTCCAGGTAACAACATGATTTTTTTTCTTGGCTCAGTTTTTAGATTTTATTAGTAATAGAGATTGATCTCGCCTCAGTTGAGTGATTTTATTATTCCTATTTTTGGATCATCAGTCGCACTATCTGAGACCGTGATTGTGACGAGCTTGATATTTCATATTTTATGTAATTTTCTTTTATTTTCCGGGGTTTTATTTTGAAAATTATGCTAGGTCGTTCATTCATATGATTCGAACCATCAGATGCACTTTAATTTCCCCCATATGTATATACATACTCCTATTAGGGCTAATAGGTGGCATCATGGATTGAAGCCCTTAACCGCCTCTTTGTTCGGTCCTAGATGGGTACCGACTCTAGTCAGCCCCACTCAGTGCGACGCCGAGAAACCACCTTTGCTCCTCTGGTCTCCTGAGGCTCCACTGCTACTCATTTCAGCCTTGTGAGGCTCTGCCATCGCCTTGTCAACCCTCCACTAACCTCGTAGTTGTTCCCCACCGCCTCATCCCACCTATCCTAATGTTGACCAACCCCTTTCAACACTGACAGACCTTTCCCTACCCAGGCCAACCTCCTCTGCCCCATTCCCAGTGCATCCCGAGTCCTCCCAAGCCTCTTCCATCCATCGTTTCCCCTCTAGGTACCTCTACAGTCCCCGGTTCTCCTCTCCATACCCTCCACCACTCCTGACAAATCCATCATCCCTTCATCTACCCTTCCAGCATGCTAAATCCCCCCACATCCGTTTCCTCTTTGTTTCTCCATCCCGCAAAGCCACTTTGGTCTTCACAACTCTCCCAAAGTACTATCCAGCAGCCGCATTTCTCCTCCCAGTGATAATGTAATTGGGGAAGAGATGTTTCTCTTATTTACTATCTACGATGAAGGCAAGTATGCCTATCATGTATAGCATATTATATAAAATGACATATCAAGGTCGTATAAATCCACGGGTGTGTCGAATACTTCTATTTCGAGAAAATAAACCATTATTTTATCGGAGAAAACGCTGAATCGAAATTAACTATACTAAGTGAAAAAAAACTAATGAGTTGAATAATTACACAGACATCTGAAAATCGCGTCGACGAAAAGAAAACAAAACTCGCCTTGAAATGAAAGATGAAAGATAATTTTATAATCGTTCTAAACTAAGCCTTGACAATGAAGATTCTCAAATTATGAACGCACCTATCTCAAGGATTACGCCCAACTGAGATTAGGTTGATCGACCAAACTCTCGCTCTCAAATCGAAACCCCTAAAACTCACCTTAATGAGGTGAATCCCGCTATAGGATTTGACTTCTATCAAGAAGATTTATGTCATCCTCTCTCGACGGTTGCGTGCAACTCTTTTTATTCTCGAGCGATCAATTCATACGTACGATCCTCTCGGCTAACTAGAGTACAAAAACGAATACCGAAATCCATAATCGGAATATGGGTCCGATAACGATATAAATCGGGAATAAATCTAAGGAAGAGAAGAACAAAAATAAAAGAGAGGATGATTCATTCCAAGGTGCGAAAATAAAAGAACCTAAAAACTAGTTACTTTGAGACAAAATAAAAACACTAAAATGAGAGAAGAGAAGGGGGAGTGGTGGAGACCAACACTAACCAGGTCGACGCAAAGGTGCCTGACGCCGCACCCGACCTGACCCCTATCGGACTTGAATGTACATGTTTTATTTGTGTTATGTATTGTAATTTGTGTTAAAATATATATATATATATATATATATATATATATATATATATATATATATATATGTGTGTGTGTGTGTGTGTGTGTGTGTGTGTGTGTGTGCGCGCGCGCTGTTGAGAGGATGTGAGCTTATATATATGTATAAGAATATAAATACATATATCTATATATTTATAAGAATATACATATATTCATATATCTAAAGTTATATATATATAATTAGGTCAATATGAAGCCGGTTCTGTGGGCGGCCGAGCGGAACAAAGAAAATGAGAAGCACTGTTCATCTTCAGGCCCAATCCCGCACAAAACTTCTCCCGCAGGCCAGCGCCAGATCCTTCCCGACATTATCGCTGCACGCGTGAAGCCCCACGACGCCGCCGCCTCCTTCGAAGCCCCAACCGTTGCCCACGATAGCAGATCCGACCACGACACGAGCGCTAACTGCCGGCCCACGTTCCTCTTCCTCCATCTCCGGTTCGCCACACCTGCATCCTTCATCGGCTTGGACGGCCGCTTCCACCTGCAGTTGCGGCCCTATAAAAAGAAGAATAGGAATCAGATGATGGAGAGGAGAATTGAATGAGAAAAAAGAAAATCGGGATTGCGATACTTGCTGTGAGTTTGATTTGTGTGTTTAGAATATTTGTGTTAGAGATTTTAAATTATTTTATTCTCCATTTATGAGTCCTGTTGCGGATGTTTATGAATATGGAGTTGTTGAATGATGTGATTAAGTCCTGTAGGAGATTGTTATTATCGGTTAGAAGCTGTAGTGTTCTTGTTGATTTTGCTGTATTGCTTCCTCTGGCCGACAGAGGAGATGAACAGTGACCCGAAAATTTGTTGTAAAGTCCAAGTTAAGGAACAGTGTTATCTAGTGTTGGAGAGTAACATTGCTGCTGCTTGAACCTGGAATGTTGAATAGTTGAATTAGGAAATTGAGTTAATTCTTGGTGCATGAGATTTCGTGAATGTCACCGGGAGAGGGTTTTTAGGGTTGTTTACTATCTTGATTTGAGGAAGATAGTATTTAGGTGAATAGGGTGATTTAGAATGGTAGATTGCTTCGTTGAGAGAAGTTAGATTACTCCTAGTGCTTCGAGATTTCGTGGAGCCACCTTGAGTGTTTGAGATTTCGCGGAACCATCTCTAGTGTGAGAGCGAGTGAATTTTAAGTGTGTTAGGTTTGTGGCTCTCTTACCTAGTTGAGTGATTCCGTGGAACCACTTTGTGTGAGAGAGTGACTTAATTCCTTGGTGCCCGTGTGCGACAACGACCGACCTCGTAGCGGAGAACGAAGGTGACGAGTAGTTCCTCGCGTGATCGCCATCGACTTCGAAATACGGAAGACTCCTCTTCCGTGGGTAATTGTTTCTTTCTCCTTCATTTGTGTACATCTAAGTTTTCTCATTAAGATAATTAGATTCTTGTAGGGTATTCGCCTGAATTCTGTCAATAAACGCTACGTCGAAAACTCTAAACAGAAGCGTATTTGGAGTTCACGATTTTCGTTTTGCTACGACAAGGGAAACGGAACGTAAGTTGCGAACTTCCTTCCCGGGATTTAAATTTGAACCGTTTTACTGAGAAAAATCATTTTAAAAACAAGTAGCGATTTTGTGCATTTATAAAAAAAATCCAAGTTGCGTAATTTCTTAAGTGCTGCGCCCGCTCTAAAATTGACAAATTTAATTATTCTTTGTACACATTTAGGGTTTCCTAGGAAAAGCTGACATGCGCGCAAACCCTACGCGCCGTCCTGCATCAATTTGGTATTAGAGGGCAGGTTTCAAAATTTTTCTAAGTTTTGAGATTCCCCTTTGTAGAATAGGAACCCGCACATCATTTTCAAATTTATTCAAAAAAAGAGAGAATTTGTTTTAGTGTCATCATTGCATTTGACTTGTGTGTTCGCATGCATCAGCGTAGTGATAAGAATACGTCAAGTTAAACGTGGTCACCTGAGTCGTGGACACGAAGGGAATGAACCATCCCAGTGGTTTTTACCTTTCGCCCACCAAATGAAGACATTAACCGAGAGAACCTGCCAGTTGCGTGAAATGTTAGCAAACCTTAGAGGTAGGGTTAATAGTTTAGAAATACCCCCTCGAGCGACAATGACACCTCAAATTCGAGATGAGCATTTTGTCCGTCCACGTTACGATGTCCCACCACATTATGTAGAAAGATCTACATTTAGGAGGAATCCACTCTATGAGGATCACGACTACACTTACAGTCACTCCTATAGAGATCCATCAAGGAGATCATTACGATATTTTGATGATTATCCTCGATCACTGTATACTCCTTGCAGAGGTCGTGTTGACCCACCAACACGTTCTCATTATAGAGACGATTAGTACGATGACCATCGTTAATTTTATCCTCGTACTCAAAGGGATCATACTGGTCCTTATGCACCATATTATGAGGATAGAGCACAATATCCCTCTAGTTATCGATACTACACGTCTCCTTTATATGAGAAACCCGAGACTGCATATGTGTGACCACCACCACACGTTCGTAGGACACATGATCATCTACAAGCATGTCGTGATTATGATATGGACGATCGTAACAACTACCGTCAAGAGTCTTATAGAGGTCACTATCGTCGAGAGTACATCACACCTAGTGATCCTCCTATTGTCCCGAAGACAAACATGATGATAGATATTGAGGGTCAGCAAGGGAATATCACTGCCCAAAGCATGGAGACATCACCTACTATGTCTGATGTTCTAATACAGGATGTGTGGAGTCAACCCTCACATGAGTCTGCTCCACACAGTGAACCCACTTGTGATTCTATATCTACTAGCTCTCCTTGAAGTATAGATTCCTTGCACACTTCACCTAGTGGTGCACCGAGTCACATCACCACACCCGATGGCGCATCGAGTTACATCACCACACTTGATGGCGCACCGAGTGATATTACGACCGAAGTCGATAGCTTAGTAGTTATCTCAAGGTAGTCACCCCTACCCTATCTGGGAGTATGCCCCCTTCTGACGGGTCATTTCTAGAGGACCATCACTCGACTCATAGGTCATTTGACGACCCTCCTATTGAGCCTCCAGATGAGACACCTCGTCCTTATGTGGATGAACTTTATCTGAATAGTACACTTGCGAATTTTAAGACATGGATACCTGCCCCATTGTCGCCATTGATGTCGATAGTGTTTCTGCGAGATGATTTTGAGTGTGACATCTATATATTAGGGCTTGAGCTTAGCCATCTGGTCACTCACACTCTAGATGAGTTATGAGATGTACCACTTGCTGATCATCGTATTCGCGATGAGTTTTCATATGTCCTGCCTGGTGAGCCTCCCGATGCCTCACTTTCCCTTGACACATTTATTACGGTTGTCACACTTCGTGCACTTTTATCTGAGAGCGTTGCATCTGTTGTTGGAACTTACGTTTTCACGCGTCGTATTTGCGACAAATTTTATTATACCCCTCCTGGTGAACCCCAAATGAAAAACTTATGGGTTCACCGCACATTTGAGATGTATCCATCCTTAGAGACACAGTCGAGTTTGAGGTTGCACTCACTGATTCGTTGAAGTTATATCTTGTCACCCGCACTTTCAGAGACAGTCCGTACACCATGTTGACACATCTGATCACCGATGTTTCTGATTTACATTTTAGTGTTCATCGCCCTGGTGATGAGTTCTTTTATGATCCACCCTCTGAGCCTCCTTATCATGTACCTCTTTCAGGAGTTGCTCTTGGTATCTGAAATCATCAGTTTGTGACATTAGTCGTATTAGTAGTTCATTTATTGCATTTGCATGGTTTGCATAAAAATTGTTTGAGCGGAAAATTGCATAGTACTTTTGATTTTTTTATGCAACTCAATTTAAAAAGCATAAACGAGCTACTAGTTTTAAAATTGATGACTTGATAATGGTTCAGGTAGATCCGGAACGGTTACCTTCAGGTACCTTAAAGAAATTAGCTACTGTAGAACTAGACCCTTTCTAGTAGTAAATCGAATTTTGCAAAATGCATATGAATTTGAGATGTCTTCCGTTTGAGCAGCAAATCCTGTTTTTAACGTAGTCAATCTGACTTAATTCTACGACTACTCACATGAGTCTTTAGAATTTTCATTGTCGTCTTGTCCATTTGTTTCTTCTGGGTTGGTGAGTGAGAGTGAAGAGCCACATTCAGGACATACCGACGTTCATTCCGCTACTGACACTTCCATAGTAATTTCTTCTATTTTCACTGCCAGTTTTAGGTTGAACAGGAGATTATTCTATTCCAGTTCCCGAGCAGATATTGAATAGTGACCACTACTGATGATGGTTTTCAGAGATCTTTGTTTCATTGGCATGGATGTTAAAACTTCTCCCGTACTACTACTCGGAGCACTCACCAGAGATGAGTAATTTAGAGGGGGAGAGTTGGTGGTGACCAGCCCTAACCAGGTCGACGCAAAGGTGCCTGACGCCGCACCCGGCCAGACCACTATCGTACTTGAATGTACATGTTTTATTTATGTTTTGTGTTGTAATTTGTGTTAAAAATATATATATATATATATAATTACATAAATATATATAATATATATACATATATATATATATATATATATATATATATATATATATATATATATATATGTGTGTGTGTGTGTGTGTGTGCTGTTGAGAGAATGTGAGCTTACATATATGTATAAGAATATAAATACATATATCTATATATTTATAAGAATATACTTATATTCATATATCTAAAGTTATATATATATGAGGATATATATATGAATACAAGCAGTCGTGCACGGGGGACCCCGTGCGGGCAACATTTGTCGTGGGTGCGACATATGTCGTGGGGTGACATTCGTCGTGGGGGCGACATTCGTCGTGGGGGCGACATTCGTCGTGGGGGCGACATTCGTCGTGGGAGCTACATTCATCTTGGGGTCGACATTCATCGTAGGGGCAACATTCGTCGGGTGTGTGACATTCGATGGGGGTGGTGACAACATTGGTCGTGGGCGGTGACATTGGTCATGGGCAGTGAAATTAGTTGTATGCGGGAACATTTGTCATAAGCGGCGACATTCAGTGGGAAAGGCAACATTCGTCGGGGAAGGAGACATTTGGCGGGCACGATGACATTCAGCGTGGGAGGAGACATTGGTTTGGGGTGGTGACATTGGTCGGGGGTAAGAACATTGCTCATGAGCAACATTGGTCAGGGGTAGTGACAATTGTCGGGGGTGGTGACATTGGCCTGGGATGACAACATTGGTCATGGGCGACATTTGGCTGAGGTGGTGACATTTGGCAGGGATGACAACATTCGGCGGGGGCAGCGACATTCGGCGGGGACAGCGACATTCGGCAGGGACAGCGACATTCGGCATGAGCAACTACAATTTTTGTTGAGAGAAACATTTATCGTGTGCAACACAAATTTTCGTAGAGGGCCACAATTATGCAAAATATTTTTGTGTGCACCATTATCAATTGAATATTTATCAAGCATAGAAAATACCACATTCAGATGCGTCACCACATTGAGAAGAAAAGATCATTTGTTGAGGGCGACAACATTTGTCGTGGAGGTCGACATTTTTCGTGGGGGTGGCATTTGTCGTGTGATAGACATTTATCGCGGGAGCGACATTTGTTATTTGGTCGATATTTGTCGTGGGAGGAGTCAATTGTCGTGGAGCGAAACATTGGTCGTGCAGTACAGTTATTGCAACATGAGACCATATTCTGAACATGATACTAAGTTTTGAGAATTTATTTTGTAAATGTTAAAAAAATTCCAAGATAAAAACAATTTATCAGTGTACATCCTAATACATTACTATAGACATAGGATGAAAATTATGCTTACCACTACCAAATATATCATAAATTCATACAGACATTGAAGAACTCACTTGGCATTGCGGCTATTACTTCGTAGACTCTCTTCAAGGCTTAAGAAAGGTTGTAAAATAACAAATTCTCCTCATTCAAATATCAGCTTCCATTGAATTTACAAATTCACTAAATACACTATTAGAAAAGAGAAAGTAATATAACAGTTACTGCAGAGAAGAGGTATGGTGTTACTTATCTTACAACAAAAAAAGTGACCATAGACGGATCTCTTGCACGTGCTGAAAGTACTGCAGTCTTGATGCAAAGTTGATGTTATGCATGCTGCCATCATCATGATTATCACTCTATGTTACGCGCTCATTTTATCGCACAAAATTACATCATTAACATACAAAATCTTAGAATGAATCCATAAACATCAGCTCACCGTACAAATGTTGTCATCAAATATTAAAAAAAGCAAGTAAGAAATCAAAAGAACCACTGAATACTTTCTAATATAAGTCATAATATAAAGAGAAAGCATTTAAACAAAATACATGAGTGTAAAGATTTGGAGTTGGATATACTTAAAGAAAAAAGTATTGGAGAATGAACATGACGTCTAAAATAAATTAGCTAAAGATTAAATGTAAACAGTTTTGAAGGGTCGTATTACCTTGAAACTCATTTTTTATTATTGTTTAATTAATCTCCCGTGATGATGATCTGTATTCCAACAATCAACTTATATAAATATCAAGAACTATATGAATTAACCTAAGCATTAATGAATTCCTTATTATGAATAAAAAATATCTACTCCCTGTTTTGTCGATCTCTCCATTCTGTCCTTCATTTCTCTGTTTCCTGCATTGAAAAACCAGTAAAACCTGGGGATGGACGCTAAAGATATGAGTGTTGAATACAAATGAATCAAATTTTATTAAAATTAGCAATTGAAAGTGGAGAACCTAAAGGCAGTGTGGAGTTGAGAAAGTGAATGCTTCGCCCCAATAGCCGACCGAAAAGTACCCCAACTATGAAAGTACTCCGACCGCGACAGGAAAGTAGAGAGAAATTAGTCCAAGTAGAGAGAAATTTGACAAAACATGTATTCTCACTTTGGCAATTCATCAAACATGCAGTGAGCAATAAAAGTCAACTTGGACATGTTCTGATAATTATTGAAACTTGAGCAAAAATTTTCAGGAAAAATAAAAGAGATTTGATCAACTATATAATATATGTCTATCTTATGAACATGAGAAAAGTCCTTACGGAAAAAAATATTTGCTCAGCTATAATAAACATGAAGAAGTGAAGATGATTTACTTTATTTTGGGAAAAATGCGAAGGCCATGGAAAATCAATTTAGGCAGATAAATTAGATGATACCCTTGTGAAATTGCATCTTATCGGGGAAGGAAATAGTTGATGCACTTCAGAGGCTTTTTGTTTTCGCAGGAATTGAAATGGGTTGCTGCAATGCAATTCTCTAGGCCCCAAATGAAAATAAAAATTAAATTTAGGCGAGCAGCACGAAGCGCGTAGAAGAGAAAAATATGGACATTGTTGGAGTGGAGTGAAATGCTTCGGTAGGTCTTAGTGAATACTAAGGTGGAGAAAATGGAAAGAGACATAAATGGGAAAGGTTATACCTTGGTTCAAGTACCCAAGATCGAAGGCCTATAGGACATTGGCGGAAGAGGAGTCCTCCTGCTGTGGAGAAGAGATGAGGCGACGACGTACATGCGACGATGGCAGACTTGCGACGACGGCGTCTTGCCACGAGCTTGCGATGGGCTGGAAGAGGAGGAGATGTTGCGGCTTTGGATGGGCACCGTGTGATCTGCCCTAGCTGCGCAGAAGAAGATGAGGGGGGTATCGGGAATTCGAGGCGGATAAACAGCGCCGGTTTCTATTAATTAAGCTTTGATCCCGCCAAATGACCCAAATACCCCTCAATTAACTCACAAAAACTGCTTTTATGAAGATATTGTGGGATTAAAATGTTACACCACCCCCTCATTAAGTCCCACTTATAGTATAAAGATATATAATATGCGGACAAGCATAAGGTGCGGGCCGTACGGGCAAGAGATTTTGGGGGTCAAGATGGTCTCAAAACGAAAAGTGATCAACATAAAAGTTGTAGATCTCGGCGAGACGAACAACTTTCATGTTGATCAATTTTTGATTTGGAGCCGTCTTGGCCTTCGATTTGAGCCTCAAAATTGGGGGCGGCGAGAGGCTTTACTGTAGCACTCTCTCCGCCCCCAATTTCGAGGTCCAAATCGAAGGCCAAGACGGCTCCAAATCAAAAAGTGATCAACATGAAAGTTGTTCGTCTCGCCGAGATCTACAACTTTCATGTTGATCATTTTTCGTTTTGAGACCATCTTGACCCCCAAAAGTCCTTGCCCGTACGCCCGCACCTTATGCTTGCCCGCACAGTATATGCCCCCATTTGAGGACTTGATTATGGTTCGCCTAGATCCGGAACGATTACCTTCTGGTACCTTAAAGAAACTAGCTACTGTAGAACTGGACCCTTTTTAGTAGTAAATCGGATTTTGCAAAGTGCGTATGAACTTGAGATGCCTTCCGTTTGAGCAGCAAATCCTGTTTTTAACGTAGTCAATCTGACTTAATTCTACGATTACTCACATGAGTCTTTAGAATTTCCATTGTCGTCTCCTCCATTTGTTTCTTCTGGGTTGTTGAGTGAGAGTGAAGAGCCACATTCACGACATACCGACATTCATTCCGCTACTGACACTTCCATAGTAGTTTCTTCTATTTTCACTGCCAGTTTCAGGTTGAACAGGAGATTATTCTATTCCAGTTCCCGAGCAGATATTGAATAGTGACCACTACTGATGATGATTTTCAGAGATCTTTAGTTCATTGGCATGGATGTTAAAACTTCTCCCGTACTACTACTCGGAGCACTCACCAGAGATGAGTGATTTAGAGGGGGAGAGTTGATGGAGACCAGCCCTAAACAGGTCGACGCAAAGGTGCCTGACGCCGCACCCGGCCAGACCCCTATCAGACTTGAATGTACATGTTTTATTTGTGTTTTGTGTTGTAATTTGTGCTAAAAAACATATATATATATAATTACACACACACACACATATATATATATATAGATGTGTGTGTGCTGTTGAGAGAATGTGAGCTTATATATATGTATAAGAATATAAATACATATATCTATATATTTATAAGAATATACATATATTCATATATCTAAAGTTATATATATATGAGGATATATATATATATATATATATATAATTATGTCAATATAAAGCCGGTTCTGTTTGCGGCCGAGCAGAACAGAGAAAATGAGAAGCACTGTTCATCTTCCGGCCCGATCCCGCACAAAGCTTCTCCCGCAGGCCAGCGTCAGATCCTTCCCGACATTATCGCTGCACACGTGAAGCCCCACGATGCCGCCGCCTCCTTTGAAGCCCCAACTGCTGCACTCGACAGCGGATCCGGCCACGACACGAGCGCCAATCGCCGGCCCACGTTCCGCTTCCGCCATCTCCGCTCCGCCACACCTGCATCCTTCATCGGCTTGGACGACCGCTTCCACCTGCAGTTGCAGCCCTATAAAAAGAAGAATAAGAATCAGATGATGGAGAGGAAAATTGAATGAGAAAAAAGAAAATCGGGATTGTGATACCTGCTGTGAGTTTGATTTGTGTGTTTAGAATATTTGTGTTAGAGATTTTAAATTATTTTATTCTCGATTTATGAGTCTTGTTGGGGATGTTTATGAATATGGAGTTGTTGAATGTTGTTGTGATTAAGTCCTGTAGAAGATTGTTGTTATCGGTTAGAAGTTGTAGTGTTCCTGTTGATTTTGCTGTATTGCTTCCTCCGGTCGGCAGAGGAGATGAACAGTGACCCGAAAATTTGTTGTGAAGTCCAAGTTAAGGAACAATGTTATCTAGTGTTGGAGAGTAACATTGCTGCTACTTGAACTATGGAATGTTGAATAGTTGAATTAGGAAATTGAGTTAATTCTTGGAGCGTGAGATTTCACGAATGTCACCGGGAGAGGGATTTTAGGGTTGTTTACTATGTTGATTTGAGGAAGATAGTATTCAGGTGAATAGGGTGATTTAGAATGGTAGATTGCTTCGTTGAGAGAAGTTAGATTACTCCTAGTGCTTAGAGATTTCGCGGAACCATCTCTAGTGTGAGAGCGAGTGAATTTTAGATGTGTTAGGTTTGTGGCTCTCTTACCTAGTTGAGTGATTCCGTGGAACCACCTTGTGTGAAAGAGTGACTTAATTCCTTGGTGCCCGTGTGCGACAGCGGCCGACCTCAGAGCGGAGAACGAGGGTGACAAAGAGTTTCTTGCGTGATCGCCATCGACTTCGAAATGCGGAAGACGCCTCTTCCGTGGGTAATTATTTTTTCTCCTTCCTTTGTGTGTTTCTAATTTTTCTAATTAGGATAATTAGATTCTTGTAGGGTATTCGCCCGAATTCTGTCAGCAAACGTTACGTCGAAAACTCCAAACGGAAGCGTATTTGAAGTTCACGATTTTCGTTTTCCCACGACAAGGGGAACAGAACGAAAATTGCAAACTTCCTTCCGCGGATTTAAATTTGAACCGTTTTATTCAGAAAAATCATTTTAAAAACAAGTAGTGATTTTGTGCTTTTATAAAAAAAAATCCAAGTTGCGTAATTTCTTAAATGTTGCGCCCGCTCTAAAATTGGCAAATTTAATTATTCATTGCACACATTTAGGATTTTCTAGGAAAAGCCGACAGGCGCCCAAACCCTACGCGCCGTCCAGCATCAGGGAGAGATTGCATAAGTGAAATAAGCTGAGTTAATTAAATGAACTAGAAATAAGAGAGAAACATAAAAGGAAGGTAGAGAATTTTCATAAGAAAAGGAAGAGTAATTTCTTTAACATAATTAAAGGAGGTACAAAATGACATTTGCATGAAATAGAAATTACAATAACTAAAATCTTAAGCTAATGAAAGAAATTGCAAGAACACTAATTAAAGAAAAATTACATAAAAATAAAACCTAAATGTAAAATACAAAAAAAACTATATATGGAGTGTCCAAGGGGGGCAGAGCCAGGAGAGAGAAATGTTGTGGGGGTCGGCCTGAATTTATAGGAGAAATTTTGGGGGTACATGTCCTCTGTCACGCCCATGGCTGGGGGCAGTGTAATAATAAATGATGTGGCGGAGCGGATTTTGAGGCCGCGGAGGGCTGAAGGCGTCGGGATCAAAATTGATGGAACATGCCCCAGGGCCACACCCGTGGCCTTGGGGTCCTGTAAGGTATGAAGGCGGAGACTTTGGCTCTGATTGCACTGGGATTGCTGGAAATCTGCTTTGGGAGGGTTACACCCCAGGGTCACGCCCGTGACCCTGGGGGCATGACAGGCATGGATGAAGGCGGCGTGACCGAGGCGTGGACTGGGCGCAGATTCTGTGGGCACGCCTATGGAACACGCCCGTGGACAAGTGGTCACACCCGTGACTTTTAGGCGAGTAATAAATGCTGATTGGATTTGTGCTCGGGATCACATCTTCCTCGGGATTGGTTACACGCCCTAAGTACACGCCCGTGACCAGGGGGCCACACACATGACCGGGGGTCGTGTACTTGAAAAATCGGCAAAATTTCCCGAAACCTGCAAAACAGAAATAAAATATTATTAGAACACAAAATAAAAAAAGAAATGATTTTAAAGGAAATAAAAGAGAATATTTAATAATTAAAACTAATATTAACCTAAATTAAATACTAAAACTATGTACAAAATCTACTCATCACCCAACCATTCGCACACTCTCCACTACCGGTGCCAATGGCTTGGTGAGTTTACTTCTAGTTTCATCTTTCTGGCATTTTACTGGCGCATCTTAACAGCTAGAAATCTTTTTCTCTAATGTAATTTGACTATTTCACTTTGACTAGACATGCAGTTTTTGTTAGCCTACATTTAAATTTAGTGCAGACTCATTTAATCTGCAATTACTATGTGTTTACCTAACTTGAAATGTTCCTGATCAACTGTGATATTCATGCGAGTTATTAAATTAATGTTATTTAATTAATTGAGTGTTGGAAAACATTCGTGCATGATTGAATCATTTGCATTAGAGAGTTCGAGTTTATGTTGTGATATTTTATTTATTGGATTGCGTGAATGCATTTGGTCACATCTTTAGTCAGTCAGCCCATAATTTTATTTGCATTGTCACATGCTTGTTTGCGTTCATCTAGGGTTAAGGCATGGCATTCCCACCACTTGTAGATTCGTGTTGCGTCAAATAGTGATCTTATAAAATGTGCCAACTGTTTTGAGCTAGTTCTTTTGTTGATTAAACATATTAACTCTTATATTTTAATGTCAAATGGAGGGCTTTCTATATCAGCATCATTTTAACTTTAAATGGTAATGTATATGGATTCATTATTGGCTGGTTCAAGCATTTTGCTTCAGGAGAAGCTGTTCATTTTCATTGTTTATAGTGTGATGAAATAGAAAGGGAGCCTTGGCTCACCGGTTGTGGTGTTGCCGCATGTCCTTGAGGTCACAAGTTCGAGTGCTGGAAGCAGCCTCTTGCAAAAATGTAGGTAAGGTTTACCAAAATATTACCCTTTGTGGTGGGACCCTTCTCTGGATCCTCGTTGCACGGGGATACTTTGTGCACTGGGCTGCCCTTTTTATAGTGTGATGCAATGGAAAAAAGAGACTTGTACGATGTTTTTCTGCTAACGAGTAATGCAATAATTAACGTTGATGTTCTTTTATTGACTTCGATATGTTTTGGAATGCCAGTGAGAAAATAATAATAAATCATGAAATACAACACTATGAAACAAAGATTCTAAATTCCAGGGATATGACTCATAAGAATCACTTTGGTGATCTCCTTCAGTTTAGGCAAGATGTGTAAGGCAATTAAATGCATAATACAAAATCATCCAACAAAAAGCCCCAGGTATAGATTTTAGGACTACTCTAGGGTGGTTCTAGGATCATGGATTTGTTCTTATAGACGATGTGTAAAAACCCAATGTAACAACCCACTTCTATGACCCATTAGGAGATATATTTCTTGTATGGTTTAGTCTCATATTTTGGTTAGGAGTAAGTTATCACTCCTCCCACTTAATAGATATGTGCATGTATTTGTATTTTTCTCTAAGCACAAGTAATAAAATTATTGTGTTGTACAATGTGTTATTTTCACATCGTATTAGGGCAAGTCTATTCTTAAAACTCCCCTCTCGCTCATGTTGATTGAGCTCACACTTCTTGAGGCTCAGTTCCTGATCGAATTCCATGCTTTTGGATCCCCCGGTTCATCTCTTTACTTATAAAGGAGCTGTCTGTCCTCATATGGACCCTATTGGATCTGGGTTTGCCGAATCCTGGACCAGAGCTCGCCGACCTTGCAACTTCCGGAACTCGGTGACCTCGCACCCTCCAGTACTCGTTAACCTTGTAGCCTCGAGCTCTCACCAACCTCGCTACCTCCAGAGTGTTGGAGCTTGCATTCTACGATTTCTGATTTGCTAATAACAAATCTTGTTTGTATTTGATTTTTGGGTGTTTTTGGTGTGCAGATATCACATGTCTATCTCTCATGTCTTTTGGGTGATGAATCAGATCAGAACTGAGCTCGGGAGATATCGCCAGACGATATTAAGTAGAGCCGACAGGCGATAGCGCCACTCGACGCATTTTCGTTCAACGCTCGACGAAGCTCGTGGGCGACGTGACATCCGTTACATCGCTATCGCCAGACGATGATATCCCGTATTGCCAGGCGATAGTGCACGTTCGACACTCGACGTATCTGCGATGCGAAAATGAGGAGTTCGTGGGACACGTGACAGCAGTTACCGATATCGCCAGGTGGCGATACCCAGTATCTCCAGGAGATATCGCCATCGTATAAAAGCCATTCAATTTCTTGTGGAAATGACGAATTTGATTACCTGGAGTGTACTTTCCTGCAAAGACGATTCAGAGAGCTCTAGATCTCAGAGATACTACTCCATACTCTCAAGAAGGCCAAAGCGTGGAAGATTGACGGCACGTTCGCAGCATTCGAAGCAACTCTAGCAATGATTCGTCGGCATCTTCAGCGCATTGTTTGAAGGGAGTGTTTAGCCTAAAGTGTTCAATTTGTTTTGTTCTTGTTTCTATTATTTTCTCATTGTAATCGAGAGGGGAAATCGCCGCTTTATGCGTAGTGTCTAGCTCCTTGTGTGGCTTAGGAGAGAATCGCCGCCTCGTGAGTGTCGTCCAAGTTCTTGTGCGGCTTAGAGAGAAATCGTTGTCTTGTGTGCATCGTCTAGATCATGATTAGATATAAGTGGAGACTAGTAGCAAGATCTAAGAAGAGATACGCTTTAGCCTGCCGGTTCTTGGTAGAAGAACCAGCAAAAACACAAGTAAATTATTTGTTTCATGAGCCTTTGTCTCTAGCTCTATAGTGATATTTTGTATTCAATTTATCACTTTTAAAATATATCATTGTTGTTTTTGCTAGTATATATTTTCATTCTTTAATTATATTATTTTTATTCATCAAACAAATTTGTCTGAATTTAAGAAAAATTTAAAGAACCCTTATTCACCCACCTCTAAGGTCGTCTTAAGATCCAACACTTGGTATCAGAGGAAGGTTACTCCAAAATCCGTTTCACCACCGGGAGTAATGGCGCAAAACACTAACGCGTTTTCTGAGTGGCAAGGTATAAGTAGACCTCCCTTATTCACGGACACTGACTACAACTATTAGAAAGCTCGAATGCGATGCTTTCTAATAGCACGAGACATCGATGTTTGTTGCATGGTAGAAATATGCTACACTGCTCCTATAACTGTAGTTGGAAGTTTCTCAATGGAAAAACTCAAGGATAAATGAAATGAAGCTGATAAGCTTCGCTGTTAAAATAACGTTAAGGCAATGAACGCCTTATTTTGTGCGTTAGATAAGAGTGAATTTAATCGTGTTTGTGCATGTGATACTGCATATGATATTTAGAATCTTTTTGAAGTTACTCATGAAGGTACATCGCAAGTGAAGGACTCAAAGCTTTTCCAGTTATAATCAGAGTTTGAGAAGTTCAAAATGGAGGTTGATGAGGATGTAGACTCCATCGTACATAAGGTTCAGCAAAATAGTGAACGACTCAAGGATTCTAGGGAAGAATATCTCAAATGAAGATTTGGTGAGATAAATACTTAGATCGCTTCCCCCGAAGTTTAATCCAAAAGTGACTGCCATCTCGGAGTCACACGATCTAAAGTCTCTTCAAATTGAGAATCTAATAGACAACTTAAAAATCCATGAAGTAGAGTTGAGGATTTAACAACAAGAGTATAACCTGGAGTCAAGAAAGAAAGCTTTGACGTTGAAGTCCAAGAAGGAAGAGGAAAGCGAGTTCGATGAAAGTGACGATGGAGATGTAGAAAGCCTATTTATGAAGAAATTCAGGAAATTCATGAGAAATCCTGAAAGAAGAAATTATTTCAGGAAATTTTTCAAGAAGCAAGAATCTGGGAAAAGAAAAGGAAAAACTCAAGCTGATGGAGAGGATGACGAAGATAGACCACCACCTGAGTGTTATCATTGCAGGAGAATTGGCCACATAAAGAGAAAGTGCCCAATGTATCTGAAAGAGCTGAAGGAGAAGCGGCACAGAAATAAAGATAAGAAGAAAGTTCTGAAGGCAGAAACATGAGATGAAACCACTTCTGAGGAATCAAGCAGTTCAGGATCAGAAACTGAAGAGGAGGCCAACATGTGCTTGATGGGAAAGAGCGTTTCATCACATGATGAAGGAAGCAGTGTCCAGAGCGACACTGAGGTAACTCCTGAAACTTATGATGATTTATATTCTGAATTTTTGAGAACCTGCAAATATTTAGATAAAAAACTGGATGAAATTCAATTGATTAAATCTAAAAATAAATTGTTAGTAAAAGAAAATAAAAAATTAAAAAAATGAAGTAAAAGTACTTGGAAAGGAGAAAGCGACATGTCAAGAGGATTGTCCCTCCTTGACAAAGATACTAGAGCTTGAGAAAGATCTCTCTAAGACTCATACTCGGGTTGAAACTCTTACAAGAGAGAAAGAGGCCTTGTAGAGATCTCTAAAGTTTTCTCAATCTCAAGTGGAAGACAGCAAAAAGTCCTTCGCAAACCGATGCGGCACCATTGTTGCCGAAAATAATGTATTAAGGGGACAAGTCCGTGATTTAGAAATGACCACTAACAAATTTGGAGTGGGTCAAAAATCACTAAATATGATTTTGGCAAACCAGTACTATGGTTCTGAAAAATTCAGACTTGGATACTCACCTGAACACTATCGCCCGACGACATCCACTGTCGTCGGCGATAAGAAAAAGTCCAGAAAATCTTTTTTCCAATTTAAAAATAATAAAACTACTGTCCTTGTAGCTTCCAGCAAAAGGTCAAAATTTATTTTAAAAAACCCGTAGACTTTTTTCATCAAGTGTGCCAAATGTAATAAGTTTGATCACACAACACACATTTGTAAGAAGACGGGACACTGTTCTGTTAAACAAATCTGGATACCTAAGACTTCCACCTATTCTATGGGAGGAATCACTGGGGTAACTGGAACTTTACTCTCATCCTATTTCTAGGTGTGTTGGCAGGCTAAGGACAATGAAGACGTGTGGTACTTGGACTCAGGGTGTTCCAAGCACATGATGAGCAATAAATCGAAGTTCCTTCGCCTAGAGATGAAGAAAGGAGGAGTAGTTATTTTTGTGACAACGGAAAAGGAAAAATCATCGACATTGAAGTAGTAGGTAACAAATCATTTACTATCTGAAATGTTTTGTATGTTAAAAGTTTGAAACATAATTTAATCTCTATAAGTCAGTTATGTGATGCTTGCTTAAATGTCTTATTTGACTCGTCTTCAAAGTTATGCAAAATTATTAAACCAAAATAAATGATAATGTTATTACTGCTCTTATGTTTCAAAATGTCTACATGATTAGATTTAATGATTTGTCACATTCTTCATTAAAGTGTTTTATATCTAAAAATGAGGAGTTAGATTTGTGCCATACACATCTTGGACATTCTAGTTCCAAGCTAATTATAAAACTGTCTCAAAACAAACTTGTTAAAGGTTTATTTTTTTTGCATGAAAATTTATCGTCTTTATGTTCACCATGTCAAAAAGGAAGATTTTCAAAGTTTTCATTTAAAAGCAAAAATGTCGTTTCCACCACTAGGCCTTTAAAATTGATACATATGGATTTGTTTGGTCCTGTTAATACACTAAGTCTAGGTGGTAGAAAATACACTTTTGTTTTGATTGATGATTATTCTCGCTTAAGTTGGACAATTTTCTTAACGTCTAAATCTGATGCGTTTTTAGAATTTTCCAAATTATGTATACGTGTTCAAAACGAACTAGAGTTAAAAATAAAATGCATTCGTTCAGATCATAGAGGTGAATTTGATAATTTAAAATTTGTTTCTTTTTGCAATGAGTTACGAATTAAACATGAATTTTCCGCTCCTCGTACACCTCAACAAAATGGTGTGGTAGAGAGGAAAAATAGAACTTTGCAAGAAATAGCTCGCACTACACTATCTGAATATAAATTACCCAGATCTTTTTGGGGCGAAGCTGTTAGTACTGCTTGTTATGTTATTAATCATGTTATGCTTCGACCTCTCTTAAAATTAACAACTTATGAGTTATATTTTCAAAAGAAACCAAATGTGTCTTATTTTAAAGTTTTTGGTTGTAAATGTTTTGTTTTGAACATTAAGGATAATTTAGGTAAATTTGATGAAAAGTGTGATTAAAGCATTTTTGTTGGCTATTATTCAACAAGCAAAACTTATAGAGTTTACAACAAAAGAGCTAAAATGGTTGAAGAATCTGTACATGTTAAATTTGATGAGTTTTTCCCTTGTGTAGAAGCTAATAATATAAGTAAAGATGAAGAGTTCTCCCCTCTACAAAGGTTGGATGATGATGAAATTCTTGTAGACAAAGATAAAGAAAAAAGAGTCGAACAAGAAGAACAAGAAGAAGAGCAAGAATATGTTCCTCCAAGGGAACTAAGATTCTCAAAAGATCATCCCCAAGATTTGGTTATTGGAGAACACTCAAGAGGGGTAAGTACTCGTTCATCCGTACGTGAGTTATTCTTTAATATGTGCTTTATTTTTGATATACAACTTAAAAGTGTTGAAGCTGCTTTAAATGATAATTCTTGGTTTTTAGCTATGAATGACGAACTTAATCAATTTGAACGCTATAAGGTTTGTAAGTTAGTAGAAAGACCGTCAAATCATCCTATTGTAGGAGTTAAGTGGATTTTTAAAAATAAACTAGATAGTGAATCTAGGGTCACTAGGAACAAAACTAGACTCGTAGTAAAAGGTTATTCACAAATAGAAGAAATAGATTTTGTTGAAACCTTTGCACCCGTAGCACGTTTAGAAGTAGTTAGAATATTTCTTGCATTTGCTAGTTTTAAAAGGTTTAAACTATTTCAAATGGATGTTAAAACTGCTTTTCTTAACAGATATATTAGGGAGAAGGTTTATGTAGAACAACCTCCAGACTTTGTTGATGTTAGATTTCCTGATCATGTTTTTAAATTAGAAAAAGCCTTTATGTTTTGAAACAAACACCCCGAGCATGGTATGATAGATTTACTATTTATTTATTAAAGAATAATTACAAAATAGGTAGTGCTGATTGTACTCTATTTGTTAAACATATTAATGATCATCTTATAGTTTTACAAATATATATTGATGACATTATTTTTGGATCCACAAATGAAAAGTTATGTGATAGTGTTATAGAAATTATGGAGAATGAATTTGAAATGAGCATGATAGGTGAACTCACTTATTTTCTTGGTTTTCAAATTCCTCAAAAGCATGATGGGGTTTTTATTTGTCAATCTAAATATATTCATGATGTTTTAAAAAGATTTGGGTTTGAAATCTAAAACAATCAAATACCCCCATGAGTGTCTCATTAAAATTAGGAAAAGATGAAAGTGAAATATCCATAGATCAAACACTATATAGAGGAATGATAAGATCACTACTGTATTTGACTGCTTCTAAACCTGACATTATGTTCGTTGTATGTTTATGTGATAGATTTCAAGCTAATCCCAAAGAGTCTCATTTAAAAGCAGTTAAATGTATTTTTAGATATCTTATTGACACATCTAAGTTAGGTTTGTGGTATCCTCACAACGATACCTTTATATTACATGACTTTTCTAATTCTGATTATGCTGGCTGTTCATTAGATCGTAAAAGCACCAGTGACATCTGTCACTTACTTGGCCCTTCACTAATTTCATGGTCGAGTGAGAAACAGAATTCTGTTGTCTTATCCACCACTGAGGCCGAGTACATGACACTAGACAGTTGTTGTGCACAAGCTCTGTGGATGAAGCAAACTTTAGAAGACATTGGAATTGTTCATGAAACAATTGAATTAAAGTGTGACAATAAAAGTGCAATTGACTTAACATATAATCCAGTTCATCATTCTAGGTACAAACACATTGACGTACGCCACCATTTCATAAGAGACCGCATAAAATAAAATACGATCAAAGTCAATTTTATAAAACTGATTCATAGTTTGCGGATATTTTCACAAAATCACTTCCAGATTCCCGCTTTTCATTGTTAAGATTAGAACTAGGAATCCTAAAAATTTCAAACTAATGAATCACCATAACAAGCAAAACAAGAAAACACTTAAATTGCTAAGAACATGAAAATTAAACCAAAATAAAAATACATAAACCATAAATGTGAACATCACATACTAAGTCTCATATTATTACAGCAGCACAACAACACATACTAAGTCTCACATAATGTTACAGCACAAATTTTTTTTTAAAAAAATTAAGAAACTTCACTGTCGCCGACGACAGTGACTGTCGCCGGGCGATAGCGTTAACTTGTCCAGTCATCCCGAAAATCTTCAGAAAGTTCTACTGTCACCTGCACTTGTCTCCCCTTGATCATCAGCTGAACTGTGCTCACTGCTCCTCGTCCGGCGTGCTCGACGAGTAGATGTACGGGGAGGCTCCATGACCGGATTATCCAATTTTGCCGTCTCTGATGGAGTGAGCTTCAACTTGAGGCTTTTAGTCAGAAATTTAAAAAATTTCTGAACTCCCAAAAAGTTCTTCACTTCCCTCCTGTGTTCTTCGAACGACTCTCGCAAGTCATCCAACCCTTCTCGCAACGATCCACCTCTTGGAATTGGCAGGTTACGTATAGTGGACATATGTTCACTACTCCTTGATGACCCTCCTCGTGTTGATCGGCCGATGGAATGTGTTCCACTCGTCAAAAATATGGATGGAATACAATCGTTGAAGTACAAATCCGGGTCTATCCAAATGTATTTCTTATATAAAATACGTTGAATGACGGCTCCAAGTGATAGTGTATTTAGTTTCTTCCAATTAGGACTCTTTAATCTAAATACATAGCGTATTATCGAAAGGATAAAGTCCGCCATGTCAAACGGCTCCTGCTCCAAAATCATGTATGTAACATAATTCAGTTGAGCCGTTATCTTCCGTGTATCACCGGATTTGAGTAAGACGGTGTGCCTCAATATGTCTTGCACTAGTCGTGCATTCTCAGTGAGCGTGGCCGTAGATTGAATAAGTGTTTTGGTGGAATTTCCATGCAAAATCAAATTCAATAGTGTCCAATCTCTATCCTTCCGATAGTTCTCTACTACATCTAAAGTATTTTCATGCACTATTAACCCAAACTCTTCTCTAAGGTCGTAGTGGGTTATCTCTACTGCCTGTCCTTGTATCTTAGATCGTACTCCACCATTCAGTTCCGTGAACCGCGGATCTTTGAGATAATTATAGAACTCTCTAATTAGTACGGAAAAAAATGTATCTGGAATAATAATAGTCATTATTCCCGCCATTGCTAACAGGTCGTGGATGTGTGTATGACGGGCAGGGTCGAATTCGATCATCCGTCTGATCCCTATGTTAGCATTTTCAATTCTTGGAAATGTTTGATAGGAAGAATATGAATCACTGCCTGTGCTTCTACGGGCTTTGGAACTGGAAGCCATTGCTGCAAATAAATTTTTTTTAATAAACAAACAAAATCGTTTTTTTTTGGTATCGCCATTCGGCGACACCCACTGTCGCCCGGCGATACCAGAAAATGGTCTTCCTCCATTTCTGACTCCAGATCTGATTTTTCACTCATCCAAACTACCAGATCTGAAAGTTATTTTTAACAAAACACATTTACAAACACTTAGACCCCTCAATATATGCACATTTTTCACCAACACAAAGACAATTTCTCATGCTCCATCTTACTTCAAAACTTGGAAATTTCTCATCTATGGTTCCATGCTTCACTATACAAACACTTAAATCCACAAAAATCTAAAGCATGAAAGCAAAACTCAAAGTTCCTTACCTTGGTCTTAGGTTTTTGCCGTCGTCCGCTTCGAGTTCCGCGACCTGCCTTCAGGAAAAATTGCTAGATTTGATGCCTTTGACTTCATGCCACCGGTTTTATATTTTTCGCATTATCGCCAATCGGCGATACCCGGTATCGCCCGACGACAGTGACAATTCACTATTCCACCAATTTTTCTTCGTTACTCAGATTTAGGCATGGTGTAATGTTTTTTTGAGCTCCAAATAACTTGGTTCAATAGTTCAACATTCTTATATCCGTTCTACATACTTAAGTGCTTAGTATTCTTAAACTCGTGAAATTGTTTTCGCATGTCTATAAGTATGAGAAATCTTTTAGTTATGATAATGTTCTTTCACTCACGGTTGTGCAAATCTTCATATGCATTCACCTTACTACATATGTGAATTGTCAATGTTCTACCATAACCGCTAGTGTTGCATGTTCCTGCTAATGCTTTATCCGAGTTTGTACAGTGCACCACTAATATTGAATTATCTTGTATGCTCTCACAAGTGAATTCAGACTTCTTTGTCCAGCCAAACAAAAAATGTGATAAATAATTGTATGATCATAAAAGTGCACACCTTTGGTGATATATTTCACACAAAACAAAAACAAATAAACAAATAATATAGGGCTGACAAGAAACCTCCACCAAACACTACTTACCCTCCTGATAAGTCTTAATAAGCATTGTGAGGTTGATCACCTTGGAAAAATTGTAAAGTGTCTTGTGCAAATCTTTAACTGGATAATTTCTTTGTTGTGTGCTCTGAACTCTTGGGTACGAGTATAGTTCCGCATGTCCAACTCTATGTTATGTTGTTTTTTTAACATTCCCCATGTCCATGTATTTGTAAGAGTCTGCATAAGTGTTTCCGACACCATATCACGTGTACACAACATTATCCTCTCTAAAAGTTCTTATGAGCATTGGACTGAAATTTTTTTACAGAAATATTATTCACCAGTGTATGTATTTGTGATATAGCTCGCTGAACATTGCCAATGTTAGTGCTTACTCATTTCTTTCTTTACTATACATTGCTCACCTGTCCTATCTAGAGTTTCTCATTTATGTTTTTTCCTTTTTTAGCTTCCGCCCCACTCTGCTCTATCTTTTGACAATACCAAAGGGGGAGAATTTTCAAAGGAAATCGTTCATATACACTAATAAGAATTTTCATATACACTCATAATCCTTATATTAACCACGGAAAAGTTCACTATGCTTCAATTTGGGGGGAGATCACATGTAGGAGGAGTGTTTCATCCAAGAGCAATTTGTGCACATACACATGCTTCGTCTTGATACTCAAATCGGGTGGACCCTATAACATTCATGATTTTTTTTTTAATGAATTTGTTATTATCAAAAATGGGAGTTTGTTGGAGCATGCATTCCACGCTTTCTGGTTTGCTAATAAAAAATCTTATTTGTATTTGATTTTTGGGTGTTTTTGGTGTGCAGATATCACAGGTCTATCTCTAATGTCTTTTGGGTGATGAATCAGATCAGAACTGAGCTCGGGAGATATCGCCAGACGATATTGAGTAGCGCCGACAGGCGATAGCGCCACTCGACGCATTTTTGTTCGACGCTCGACGAAGCTCGTGGGCGACGTGGCATCCGTTACATCCCTATCGCCAGACATCGATATCCCGTATCGCCAGGCAATAGTGCACGTTCGACGCTCGACGTATCTGCGATGCGAAAATGAGAAGTTCGTGGGACACGTGGCAGCAGTTACCGATATCGCTAGTTGGCGATACCTAGTATCGCCAGTTGGCGATACCTAGTATCGCCAGGCGATATCGCCATAGTATAAAAGCCATTCAATTTCTTATCACGAATTTGATTACCTGGAGTGTACTTTCCGGCAAAGACGATTCAGAGAGTTCCAGATCTCAGAGATACTCCTCCATACTCTCAAGAAGGCCAAAGCGCGGAAGATTGACGACACGTTCGCAGCATTCGAAGCAACTCTAGCAAGGATTCGTCGGCATCTTCAGCGCATTGTTTGAAGGGAGTGTCTAGCCTAAAGTGTTCTATTTGTTTTGTTCTTGTTTCTATTATTTTCTCATTGTAATCGAGAGTGGAAATCGCTGCCTTGTGCGTGGCGTCTAGGTCCTTGTGTGCCTTAGGGAGAAATCGTTGACTTGTGTGCAGCATCTAGATCGTAATTAGATCTAGGGGAGGCTAGTAGCAAGATCTAGTAAGAGATATGCTTTAGCCTGCCGGTTCTTAGTAGAATAACCGGCGAAAACACATGTAAATTATTTGTTTCATGAGCCTTTGTCTCTAGCTCTATAGAGATATTTTGTATTCAATTTATCACTTTTGAAATATATCATTGTTGTTTTTGCTATTATACATTTTCATTCTTTAATTATATTGTTTTTATTTATCATGCAAATTGGTCTGAATTTAAGAAAATTTTAAAGAACCCTTATTCACCCCCCCTCTAAGGACGCCGTAAGATCCAACACAGAGCACGCTGACCTCGTAGCCTCCAACGCTCGCCTATCTCGTTGCTCGCTGAACTCCTGGATTGAGCTCGCCTGTGCCCATTAACAATTAGATTCCACCATGCCCTCACACTATGTTGTCATCTCATTTATTATACTCGGCACTTCCTGCCAAACTTAATTCTAGTGAATATTTATAACATGGGGACAAATGATATGTCTGGTTTGTTGAGTATTCCGACCACACTCTATCCTGCTCCCATCAATGAAGTCCGAGATGAACTAAAATCTACCACTAGCTCCCTCACTAGAAAGAAAAACCTTGTTGAGTGGGTTTATTGGTACAACGAGTACTCCAAACTAAGAGTCTTCTTTATCATTTAACTCGCGACGCCCATGTTGAACTTATCAAGTTATGACTCCGAAATGATGACCATGTTCAGTCCTGAATTCTGAACTCCACAGGCAGTGAGCCATCTCGAATGACTATGCACCTAAGTTGTTAAAGGCGCTCCTCAGGCGCGCCTAAGGCTCCAAGCTCACCAGGCTCAGAGGTTTACACATTCGTGCACATTTTTTGCGCCTTTGTACTTTAAAGGCTCGCCTGAGTGTGATTTTTGTTGCAAATCTTTTTTTTCAAAATAATGAAAAAAAAATGTAAGAACTCCGTAGTTTTATATGATTTTGTGTTTTTGAAATATAATCGATCGTTGAGACTTAGATATGATGCAAGCGATCATATTGATTTTATTTTTTAAGAGATAGAAATGATAGTAATGAATTACTTATGAGTAGAATATATGAAGAATCTGTTTAAGAAGAT
Source organism: Platanthera guangdongensis (assembly GCA_039583875.1). Classification (NCBI taxonomy): domain Eukaryota; kingdom Viridiplantae; phylum Streptophyta; class Magnoliopsida; order Asparagales; family Orchidaceae; genus Platanthera; species Platanthera guangdongensis. The sequence continues at coordinate 81,373,741 of CM077166.1, forward strand.
GAATTGATGTTTGATGTTGATTATTTAAAATAAATATGGTGGCGTCCTGCCTTCTTCGGGCGCGCGCCTGCGCCTTGAGCCTTGCTCGTAGGCTTCAAGACCCCTTTGCGCTTTGGTGCGCCTTTAATAACTAAGCTATGCACCACGTGTAACACCTCCACCGCAACAACCATATAGTATGAGTCCGGCTGGGCCCTACAACAACATACAATCATCCCAGTTTAAGTACTATAAAATGATATTAAAAAGAACAACTACTACAAGGCGAACTCAGGTTAGAGCACAACCAAAAATGAACGTAAAACCTAGGGTGTCCACTGTTGAAATCGAAAACTTGGTTTCTGTGGAGTTCACCCTTGGGGAAGGGGTGATCGCACACCTACTTTTTTCTCACAAGCAAAATGACAAAGGAAGCAAAGAGGAACAAACCCAAGGACTCGGCGAGGAGGACCCACCACACACTCGGAAGATCTTATAGCGCTTCCCCTCCTTAGCCAAAGGACGAGCTAAGGCTACCTCAGAAAGCGCTAAAAGACTAAGGAGCAAGTGAGTATGAAAGCGTGCTTTCTGAGGTGCCCCTTGGGTCTTATTTATAGATTTCTGGAAACGGCCTGCAAATAGCCAACCTCCGCTGTTCTGAACGGCTATGTGCAGTCCAGGTTGGCCTGCCAACAGCTTAACTCCACTGTTCTAACAAGCTATTCGCACCTATGAGAGGGGCATTCAGGTAATTTTACCTCGGGGCCCCACTGCGCGGGTCCCATATACTTGGAGGTCAGCTCGCCACTGCTCTTCGCGCCCAGGGGGCAAGTGCGACCTGGCTCCCGCAGCTCGCCATCTCCTCTTGGGCGAGTGCGAGCCAGGCCGCCGCGACCTACCTGTGCCTCTGCCTAGGCGGGCTGGCGTCCGGGTCGCCTGTAGAAGAGCGGGCTTGCCCAGTCTCAAACTGCCGCTGCGGGAGCCCCGGAAGGGGGCTCGCTGATCTGGACCCGTCGAACCCAATCCCGAATATTAGTTTGACGAATGTCGAGCCCGAACTCTGCTCGACGAATGCGGACCACAAAACTCTGCTTAACGAATGCAGACCACAAAACTCTGCTCGACGAATTCCCGACGTGCGCGCGAGAGAGAGAGAGAGAGAGAGAGAGAGAGAGAGAGAGACGGGAAGGGTCGGCTCGCGCGGCTCGCCCTCCTGACTTGGGCGAGTGCGAGCTGGCCATCCGCTGCCCGCCCTCGTACTGTCCTGCCAGCTCGCGCGGCTCGCCTGCCTGGCTTGGGCGAGAGCGAGCTGGCCATCCGGGGCCCGCCCGCATACTGTTCTAGGTGCGGACTGGGTGCCTTGGTCCGCTCGCCTGATCTGGCGGACCCATTCGACGAACACGGGGTTGTACACAATTCCCACTCTTTTTGAGCTTAACCAAGCTCAGAAAGAATCATCCAACCCGCGTGTTCGGTGAGTGCTGTGCTGAGATGTCACCGAATCTTCTGGTGGGTCCCACTCCTTGGCTATAAATACACCACTGAGCCCTCAGGTGAATCCCTACCTTCTTTTGCCTTTCTGAGTGAACTGTAGCCGCACCATGCCTGTCAGTGTGGAAGTGCGAGCTCGGCTGACAGCCGCGAGCCAAAAGACCAGGGAGGAGGCCCTTGAGGCTGCACCGTGGTTGGCGCGCGGGTCTCCCGGTCCTCTCTTCAGGCCGGTAAAAGGAATGATCGTCAGACGATCTCCGGCAAAAGACTTCCCGGGCTCCAGCTCGGCAGCCGGCACTGAGGTTATCCCTGAGGTATGCGCCTCACTCGGTCCGAGTGGACGCCATCGAGTGACATCCAGCTCTTCCAGCTAGGTGGGAGCCTGACAGCGGGATCTGCTCGGGGTCCGGGAGCACTTCACCCTTTCGTACGAGTTACTGCGACAGTATTGGCACAACAAGAGACTTTATTAAGAACAAAATACCACTTACATGTCTCAAGGATAAAAATGCTTCAAGTCGTCACCGCTCCAGGTTAGACTTAGGGTCTCGCCCTCCACATTTCGGAGTCGGTACCCTCCTGATCTCAATGCTTCTTTTACAATGAACGGACCCTCCCAGCTGGGGTTGAGCTTCCCCACGGTTGCCGACCTTCCCGCTGCATCCACTTTTTTCAGGACCAAGTCCCCTCCGCAAACTGTTTGACTCTGACGTGTTTGTCAAATTACTTGACCATTCTCCTCTTCACCTCTTCTTGTCGGATGGCGGAGAGGTCACGTAGCTCCTCCACCATGTCAAGGGAGAGCCGTAGCTCCTCCTCGTTCTCTGCCGTCCATTCTTCCCTGCCTTCTTCCGCCGCAGCCACCCGGGGCGTTTGGACTTCAAATTCTATGGGGAGCACTGCTTCACATCCGTGGGGAAGTTTGAAGGGAGTCTCCCCTGTTGCTGTGTTGGGGGTGGTCCTCAGGGCCCAGAGAACCGAGGGAAGCTGCTCCACCAACTCCCTTTCAGGTTCTCTACTTTGTTCTTTAGGAGGATTACAATAATTTTGTTCGCGGCCTCCACCTGCCCGTTGCTCCTGGGGTGAACCGAAGCGAACCTGAGGTCGATCCCAAGCTGCCCGCAGAAGCCGGTGAATTCTGCGCTGGCGAACTGAGGCTCGTTGTCCGTGACAATGGCCTGGGGCAGCCAATGGTGGCAGATGATCTCCCCCCAAACAAAGTTCCTGATGACCTGGAAAGTCACCTTGGCCAGCGCCTTCATCTCCAACCACTTCGAGAAATAATCAATCATCACCAACAAGAACTTTCTTTGCCCACTGGCCTGGGGGAAAGGTCCAACCAAATCCATTCCACAAATTGCAAAGGGCCAGGGGGCTGTGATGCTCTTGAGGCGCTGAGCCGGCTGCAGTTGGAGGGGCAAACAACTGACACTTGTGGCACCTCTTCGTGAATTCCGCAGCATCGCGGCCCAGGGTGGGCCAGAAATACCCTTGCCTTACGATCCTTCCTTACAGTGTCCGACTCCCGGAGTGACTCCCACACTCCCCGGAGTGGACTTCCTCCAAGATTCTTTTCACTTCCCTCTCGGCCACGCAACGGGCCAACATCCCCGAGAGAGTCTTCCTGTACAACTGCCCGTCCCGGAGGAGGTAGTATGCCGATTTGTACCTGTGCTTCTTCCTGTCCACCCCCTCCGGATACTCTCCCGTGGAGAGGAAAGTTGTGACCGAGTCCATCCACGAGGGTCGCTGATCTATCTCCATGTGTTCTCCCTCTTCGATGGAAGGGCGGAACAGATCGGTGATAGTCCCCCCCACCCGGGGACCATGTTTTGCTAGTTGGTCGACCTGCTCGTTTTCCTCCCGTGGCACGTGTCAGAGGGAGATGGTTTGGAATGTGCCGACGACCCCCTTCACTTTGGCCAGTTATCATCACAGGGTAGGCTCTCTTGCCTCAAAGTCACCGTTGATCTGGGAAGCTACCACCATGGAGTCGGTGAGGACCTCCACGTCCAACACCCCCTGCTCCCCGGCCAGGCGCAGCCCTGCTATCACGGCCTCGTACTCGGCCTGGTTGTTGCTGATGGGAAAGTGCACCACCACCGTTTGCTCGATTCTAGTTCCCTGGGGGCTCTCCAAGATTACCCCCACCCCCAGGGAATGCCGTCCTGAAGCGCCATCTACCTTCACCTTTCACGGAATCGGACGAGTGAGCTCTTCCTCCGCCACCTCGATTACGTAATCAGCCAAAAAGTCTGCCATTGCTTGAGCCTTGATCGAGAGGCGGGGGATGAAGGAGATGTCAAACTCGCTCAACTCCACCGACCACTTGACCAACCTGCCTGAATGCTCCACCCCCTCAAAGGTGTTGCGGAGGGGATGGTCGATCACCACTCGGATGGAGTGTGCCTGGAAGTAGGGCCGCAACCTTCGGGCCGAGATGATCAGGGCGAAGGCCAGCTTCTCTAAAATTGGATATCATAGCTTAGCCTTCCTCAGGACCCGGCTCACGTAGTATATGGGGAGCTGTCTCTTCCCCTCTTCACGCACCAAGACAGAGCTCAAGGCCTCCGCTCCAACCCCGAGATACAAAAATAGGTCCTCCCCCTCTTTCGGCCCTTGGAGCAACAGAGCCTGCGTCAACTGCATTTTAAGAGCTCGGAATGCCTCCTCGCACTCCTTGGTCCACTCGAATTTTTGACCTCCCCTTAGCGTCTTAAAGAAGGGGGAGCACTTCTCCCCGGCCCGAGAGAGGAAACGGCTCAATCCTGCCAGCTTTCCCGTCAACCGTTGCACCTCCTTAGTATTCCGCGGCGATCTCAGCTCCATGATAGCCTTGACCTTATCAGGATTTGGCTCGACCACCGCGGGGGTAAGGAGGTGCCCCAAGAACTTCCCCCTGCTGGCCCCGAAGACACACTTCAGGGGGTTCAGCCGCATCTTGTATTTGCGCAGGGTGGCGAAGGTCTCTTCTAGGTCCTGGAGGTGAGAGTCCACATCCCGACTCTTGATCATGAGATTATCCACGTACACCTCCAGGTTCCTCCCCTTCTGTTCCCGGAAGACCCTGTCCATCATATTTTGATAGGTCGCCCCTGCGTTTTTCAGCCCAAAGGGCATCATCTTGTAACAGTAGCACCCATCGCCCGTGATGAACGAGACGTCCTTGACGTCCGGGGGGTGCATCCTGATTTGGTGATAACCTTAAAACGCATCTAAAAAACTCATTACAGAAAAACCGACGGCTGAGTCAACCGGCGCGTCGATCCGAGGCAAAGGATAACAGTCCTTAGGACATGATTTATTAAGTAAGGAAAAATCGACACACATACGCCACCGGCCGTCTCCTTTTTTAACCATGACTACATTGGAGACCCAACCGGGGTATTGTATCTCGGATACAAAGCCGGCCTTGAGATGTTTGGCCACTTCCTCCCTAATGGGCTCAGCCAGCTTGTCCGCGGTGGACCTCTTCTTCTGCTGGACGGGGCGTGCTCCCGGGTCCAAGTTGAGACGGTGGCAAGCCACATCTGCATCAACCACCGGCATCTCCGCGGCGCTCCATGCGAAGATGTCGACATTCTTCTGGATGCATGCCAGCATCCTGCCCTGAGCTTCCGGGGTCAGCCTCCCGCTGACGCGAACCTTCTCCACCCTGACTCCTCGGGTGAGAACCTCCATCTCCACCACCTCTTCCGCAGCCTCCCTCCTGGACTGCTCACCCATTCTCCAACGTCCCCCTCCTCTGGGACAAGAACCTCCTCCTCTACTCCCTCCACGACCATCGCTTCAGCCAGCTCCTCCTGACCTCCTCCTGCCACCTCTATCTCGGTGCAGCTCTCCACCTCCATCTCCTCCCTGCCAGCCTCCTGCTCCGCCACCTCCTGCTCCGCCGCCTCCATCCTCCGCCCCATCTCCTCGGCTCCCTCCTGCCAAGAGATGGAGTTCACGGCGGTGGCATAGCACTCCCTTGCTACTTTGGGGTCACCCCGGACCTGGCCCTGGATCCCCTCGGCATTGAACTTTAAGCATTGATGTAACGACGAGGGGACGCAGCGGAGGCGCTGATGAGGGGCCTCCCGAAGATGACGTTGTAGCTGCTGGGGGCATCCACGATGACAAACATGCAGTTCTGGGACTGCCCCCCCCCCCCAGGGTGACATGGAGCCCCACTCCTCCTACCTCCATCCTCTCCCCCGAAAATCCAAACAAGGGCCCATCCGAGTCCAACACTCTCTTCGCCTCCACCTTCATCGCGTCGAACGCCTTCTTAAAGACGACGTTGACGGAGCTTCCGTTGTCGATGAGGATCTGGGAGACAGTGAAATTTTCGATGGCTGTCTGGATGACCAGCGCATCGCAAAAGAGATCCTCATGGTCCGGCATATCGCCCCCTGAGAAGGTAATCCTCTCTTCTGGGGGAGGGGTTTGAGATATGGAGCCAACGCTACGGCGATACATTGTATGGAGGCTCGCCCTCCGAGAGGCCTCTACCCCCACCCCCCCATGGATCACTCTGATCCCTCACCGGGTCCCGACATCTGCCCGGTCTTCACACCGGTCCTCCTCCTCTCGAGGCAGGACCTTCTCGATCCTCACTTCCTGTCGCCCCTGCTGCTGCTGCTGCTCCCTGTTCCCCCTCATCTCGAGGAACTCCGGGCACGTGGCCGTAGCGTGCCCTTCCTCTTGATGAAAATCACAGTACTGCAACTTCACCCTTACTGCTCTCCTCCTCCTCCGCGCTGCTCTCCTCCTCTCCCCCATGGCTATGGCCATAGCCTGATCTTGGTTGGGGAGTGGAGGTCTCTGCACCTACCTCCAACCCGGGGGGTGGAACTGATCCTGGCCCCCCTGATGGTGGTCCCTTCCCTGGTGCCCTCTCAGTGGCCCCTGATCTTGCCACCCGGGCCTCCAGCCCAACCGACGGTCCGGCTCCTGACGGCCCCACCTGGGCTACTGCTGCCCCTGGAGCTGCCTCTGCTCCCTCTGCCGGGGCTCGGCTCTCCTCTCCTCCTGCCCCCTTCCGCCTCTCAGCTCCTTCCCTTCCTCCGTGGCCCACCTGTCCAGCTTCCGGGCGAACTCCGGATTCGACGCCTCCCCGTCGACTTCCCTCGCCGCCCTCTCCATCAGCTCCTCGTAGGAGAGGGGCGGTACTCTCTTCAGCTCCATCCTGAAGAATCCCTGTTGCAGCCCCAGGGTGAAAGCCATCATCAGACTATGGCCCGGCATCTCCATCACCTGGGTGACCTCCTCCTGGAACCGGTCAACGTAGCTTCCCACGGTTTCATTCACTCCCTGCTTGATGTGGAACAGGGACTCCGACTCCTTCCTCCTCTTCGAGGTAGTGAACCTCAACATGAACCCCCGGCGCAGGTCCTCGAAGCAGTAGATGGAGCTGGCCGGCAACTGGTGAAACCACTCCCTCGCCTTCTCCTTGAGGGTGATAGCGAAGAGCCGACATTTGAAGTCATCCGACATCTGCCGGATCGAGACCACATCCTCGAACCATTGGACGTGCTGGACCGGGTCCCCCTTCCCGGTGTAGTAAGACATTTCGGGTTCCCTGAACCCCTCCGGAACTGGGGCGGAAGAGACCATCTCGCTGAAGGGGCTGCCTCCCCCTGCCGGGCGAGCCGGAGCATCCCGCGCGCCTATGTCGCCGAACCGACCTCCACCTGCCAAGCCGGGGAAAAGCACGCTCCCGGGGAGCTCGCATCCCCTTCCTTCTTCTGCAACCTCCTTCCCAGCTCGCCTGCCGGGAGCCTCCTCGCCCAGAGACGGGGCGGCAACAATTGGAATGGCTGGAGTCGAGCACTCGGCATGTGCGCCGAGTGCGAACTTGACGTGGCTGAGTATCTCGTTCCTGAAATCCTCAAACATCCCCACCGTAGCTAGGGGCGGCGGGGCGGCGAGTCCGACCTGTCTGAGCCTTGTCCTCCCGTCATCGAGCCTGCTGAAAATTTTCTGTGCTGACCACTCTCCACGCTTATCGCACCAAAATGTTGAAATCGAAAACTTGGTTTCTGTGGAGTTCACTCTTGGGGAAGGGGTAATCGCACACCTACTTCTTTCTCACAAGCAAAATGACAAAGGAAGAAAAGAGGACCAAACCCAAGGGCTCGGCGAGGAGGACCCACCACACACCCGGAAGATCTTAGAGCGCTTCCCCTCCTTAGCCAAAGGCCGAGCTAAGGCTACCTTAGAAAGCGCTAAAATACTAAGGAGCAAGCGAGTATGAAAGCGTGCTTTCTGAGGTGCCCCTTGGGTCTTATTTATAGATTTCTGGAAACGGCCTGCAAATAGCCAACCTCCGCTGTTCTGAACTGCTATGTGCAGTCCAGGTTGGCCTGCCAACAACGTAACTCCGCTGTTCTAACAAGCTATTCGCACCTATGGGAGGGGCATCCAGGTAATTTTACCCCTGGGCCCCACTGCGCGGGTCCCATAGACTTGGAGGTCAGCTCGCCACTGCTCTTCGCGTTCAGGGGGCGGGTGCGACCTGGCTCCCGCAGCTCGCCATCTCCTCTTGGGCGAGTGCGAGCCAGGCCGCCGCGACCTGCCTGTGCCTCTGCCGAGGCGGGATGGCGGCCGGGTCGCCTGTAGAAGAGCGGGCTGGCCCGGTCTCAAACTGCCGCTGCGGGAGCCTCGGAAGGGGGCTTGCTGATCTGGACCCGTCGAACCCAACCCCAAATATTAGTTCGACGAATGTCGAGCCCGAACTCTGCTCGACGAATGCAGACCACAATACTCTGCTCGATGAATGCGGACCACAAAACTCTGCTCGACGAATTCCCGGCGTGCGAGAGAGAGAGAGAGAGAGATAGAGAGGGGAAGGGCCAGCTTGCGCGGCTCGCCCGCCTAACTTGGGCGAGAGCGAGCTGGCCATCCGCTGCCCGCCCTCGTACTGTCTTGCCAGCTCGCGCGGCTCGCCTGCCTGGCTTGGGCGAGAGCGAGCTGGCCATCCGGGGCCCGCCCGCATACTGTTCTAGGTGCGGGCAAGGTGCCTTGGTCCGCTCGCCTGATCTGACGGACCCACTCGACGAACACGAGGTTGTACATCCACATCTCTGAGATACAATCAAAAGAGTAATCAACCTTAAGGCCTTAAAAACATATAATCCCAATACAACAAATTATATCTCAAGAGCATCTAAGTACATAAAATATCCTATGCCACCTCGACGCTCTGGCCAGAACAAAAGCAAAAGCAAACAGTAATGGAGGGGAAAGGGAACACTTCATGAAACAATGGTTTTTTACCGATTAATGAGCTCCAGTTTGAGATCCTTGCCCAACAGCCATCACAAAAAAGCGGTACACGAGGGTCAGTCAGAGCTGACCACAACTTTATCAACCGAGCATGATAGTCCTAATCAGTTTTACTAATTACACTGGAAGGAGGCGTGTAACGAATGCCAAACGAGGGGTCTAGCAGTAGACGTGTGATGGAAGGAGCGACCGAATCGGTTGTTGAGTCATTTTAAGTGGCGGAAAGCGCAGCCTAAAGATGGCAGGTTAGACCAAATGCTAGGTGCCAAGGGTGAAGTGGAGGAGAGGGAAGAGAAGAGGAGGAAGAGAGGATTAGAATTAGCTCTCAGGGCTCTTCCCAAAATGATATTACCCTCAAGAGAATCCAAATGAGAGATGGGTGCGCTAATAAAATATAAAGTTAACGGGTGCACTAATAAAATATAAAACTGCGGGTGTGCTATGCACATGCTCACTACTGATGAACGTTTGCCATCGTGTTGGGATCCATGTTGTCGTCTCGGTCACGACGCCGGTATGTGTCATGTCCTCGTCTCTACTTCCCTCACCCTCTTCCACGTAACATCTCTCCCCCTTGAGCAACCTTTCAATAGGAAGACGGGGTTTCAAAACTCCTTTGTATCTCTTCGGTCGGCTTCTTCCCCTTCCTACCTTAAATATCTAGTTATGAATTCGACTCATAATTATTATCCACTCTAGACGTTTCTCAAAAAGTTCTAGCATGGTTCCTTTAAAGCACACATACTTATAGTGGCATATCTGATAGGTAAAACTTTGGATAAATATATTCTCCAAATTCTGCGAATTTTAGGCAAGAACACCTATCATTTATAGTATATGATATTTTAAAAATAAAATATCAAGTGTCCTATTTTTTCGGGTCTGTTGACTACTTCTACTCACACAAATTAATATTATTTTATCTGTAAATAAAATTGGTTTTATAAAAAAATAGAGAAAGAGAAAGTGAGAGAAAACATTTGATCGGGAATCTTTCTTATGAAAAACAAATTGTAAATCTAGAAATCATAAAACTTGATTGAGAATAATCCGACCGTGGAGATTCCCAAAATTTGTTAGCGCCTCTCTCGTGGATTAATAACAACTAACCTTAGGTTGATTAATTAAGACCTATCGGCCAGTCGAAACGCCTAAGTTTGCTTTACGAGGTGAACCCCACTATTTGATTTGACTTCAATCCGAAAGATTTATGTCATCTTCTCTCGAGTCGTGAATGCAACTCCTTTCACCTTTGAGCGATCTACACATACTCACGGATCTCTTGATTAAGTAGAATACAGATCAAGACTCCATTAGCATACGCTGAAATCGAAAAGAAAAATATCAAAGGTAAAGCGTAATTTTCGCAATAAGAGATTATGAAAAGGAAATTACGTAATAAAAATACTTACGAATTCATCCGATTAAATGCTATGAAATTAGCTAGACATAATAAAAGGAAATAACACTTTTATAAAAAGGAAATGAAGAGTACATGTGCATGAAAATAAAACTATACTAGAAATTGAAAATACAAGAAAGTAAAATTGCATAAAGAAATTACATGAAATAATACATGAAATGAAGTAAAGTGAACCAATCTAAAGCAAGTACTTGATGAGGATCATCTTGGCAGCAACTTGAATATATAGTTGAAAATTTGGAAGTCACGCCCGTGACCTAGGGCTCGTCTGGTACAGAATCGCCAACTTGAAAGCGCGGGAACGTTGGGAGGAAAATCGACAAAATTGAGTAATTTGGTGGTACACGCCCCGGGTCAATTAGGCGGTCTTGACTGGGTCAGCAACGACGACGAAACGACGGACCTGGAGTCAATTAGACAGTTGCAGAAGAGGTCACGCCCCTTTGTCACGCCCGTGACCAAGGGCGTGTAAGCTGAAATGGCACATCGGCATGAACTGCTTCTTTGAATGCTTTGTTGGGCCGAGTCACGCCCATGACCTAGATGTCACGCCCCCATGTCATGCCCGTGAGATGGGGCGTGTAATTTTAGTTGACATGACAGCGTGATCTGGAGCGCGAGAGGCGTGTCATGACCGTGACTGAGGTCACGCCGCTAGGTCACGTCCATGACCTGAGGGCGAGTACTTACGATTTTTTGTAGAAAAACTCCAGAAATTCTCCGGATCAAGCTGTGAGTTCCAAATTGTTATTTGCAACACCAAATTACTTGAAAATACAACAGAAAGTGAATTAGACAATTATTAAGTTAAAAAAGAATAAAAGGTAATTAATTATTATTAAAATAGTATAGTAAAATATAAATAAATAATGTACTATCAAATACCCATACTTAAACTTTTGCTATTTCAGTGCAAAACTAATTCATAAGTATGAAAAAAATTCATAGGACATTTGCAAAATTATTTACTCCTAATTATGAACTCTAAATAATATATGACTCATAACAAAGTAAGTTCGGAAATAAAATTTAGACTCATAAGTGACGCAGGAGGGATCTATAGGCGGCGGGAAATCTGCGACCTAACCCTACATGTTATGCAAAGCCTGACGGATTAAATCACAATTGAATAATAAATTTTACCATCCCACACAAATAATTCAAAAGCAAGCTAGAATAATTTATTTGGGGAAAAGCAATCTTAAACTTTCCTCCGCGTGGAGGGCCAAAGTAAGAGCACGCGACGAATAAATCCTTCCTGCAGTTAGAGATTAATCCATACACAAATAACTATAATAAGCTGAACACCCAAACAACCATGTAATAAACTACTGTAACAATGTCTTACAACTAAATACCGATACAAAAACACAATACGAATAATAGAGCTGCTATAAATAAAATAAATTTGAATATTGGAGAGCTCAAAGAGGGGTTCCGGTGGTTGGTGGACCAGATCAGATAAGGGGAAGGCTGGTTGGGGGATTATGAAGGCTGGATCGAAGAGGTGAGTGGCATGATCTGGGCTGAAATGCCCAGATCTGGTCTGTTTTGCGACTGGAAACAGCCAGGTGGCTGATTGGGAGGAGCTGGAAGGCAACCGGGTAGAGGGGTGGGCCGACGACCTAGGTTGGAGGTTGCTTGAAAGAGTTCTGGAGGTGGAAGACTGCTGGATATGGGAGTGGCTTGGCAGCGGCCTGATGCGGGGGGGTTTTTTTAGGGTAGGCGGTGGCTGGACACAGTAGGGAGGGGCGGGTTTGAGGGCTAGGGTCGGCGGTTTGAAGGAGGGGTGGCTAGTAGGCGGGTGACAGGCTGGGTTTTGGGAAGACTGGAAGTGGCCGGCTGGGTTGTCAAGGCTGGGAAGCAGAAATGTAATTCCTGCAGGGGTTTTCTTGAGGGGATCAGTGGATGGACAACACAAAAAAGGAAGGGAGGATGGTGGGGGAGGAGGAAAATGCCAAGATACAAAATCTTACCCAATGAGTCATCACCAAGGGGTTCCACAGAGTCGGCACCACGGAGAGATCACCGGAAATGGGGAAGAGAAGTCTCCAAATTTCAGCAATGAGAAATGACGACAGCCCTAAACCACCTATTTATAAGAAATAAAAATTAGGACACCTGGAATCAACAGCTACAATTGGTCGTTGTTCTCGGTGCCAAAACTACGTGAAATAAAATCCCAAAAGTACAAAGCTATATATGAAATTGATTCGCAACGCGAATCCGGACGCATTCACGGAGTCGGATCGTCGATCCGGGCACGCCATATATGGTAAGTCTCCAAATCAGCCCCGAATGGGCCCAAAGCTCGTTCTCGTCTCTGCACTCCATCAATCTCCCCGACTTGAAAGAATTCATCTCCTGATGAATCGGGTGTAACACCCCCATCCGTCACAGAGCATATAACAGAAGCTCCGGCCGGGGCCCGACGTCATATACTACGGATAGACCAAAGAGTTACTAAATTGAAACCATAATACAATATTTTGCATCCTAACATAGAGTGCATTCTAGCGGAAGTAACTTCAAGGTTAAGAATAGAATCCAACAACTGCATTAATGTCCACTACCACAACTATGAATGAAAAACAAATACACAAATAATGTTTTGGCCTTAAGGCCTCACAATGTTCAACTTTAAATAAAATGTGTTACATAATTCGGCACGCATGCCGGCCACACATGAACGATAAAATAATACAAGCATTTGCTTTGACCTTCGAGGGCCAGCACATGAACGATAAAATAATACAAGCATTTGCTTTGACCTTCGAGGGCCAGCACGACATTTCTAGGCTTCAGCCCGCTACTTCCCGCTTGGCTCGGCAGCACTTGCACGCAACATTCCATCGCACGGTGGAAAACAAAAGCAACGGTCAGCATTAGCTGACCAAATTATAACGACCCCAGTCACCCCACGCCTCACCCGGGGTGGCGGTGCTCCTTCCCTGCAGGCATTAGTATAACCACAACATGGCAATAAGAACGTGCAACTTAAGCACCATTCGCCACAGACATTGGCGCAAACGCCCAACGCCCCATGCTCTCAGGCACACTCTTGGTGCACAAGACCTCAGGGGTCACACCACCGTTCATAGACGGTCAACAACGTTTGAGCTTTTATTGTCACAGAGCCACCGCCAGAGACCACGCCCCAAGCCTCCGGCAAAGTCATAACGATCTGCAGATCCACTGTATGACTCACTCCAAGACGGACGACAAGGGTTGGGTACAGTTCAGCCTTTTCCCCTGCTCAAATCGTCAGGCGCGTCAGCCACGACGTGGGTCGGCATCCCCTTTCCCATTTCTGTACTATTCATAACCCGATTATGAACTTAGGTTAGCTCTCATGGCTACCTAGCTGAGCAATTTAAGCTCACGCTCAATTAAAATATAGCCCACAAGTCTCCCAGAGACATGCTTCACAAGCAATAGCCCACAGGTCTCCTAGAGACAGACTTTGCAACCAAACATATCTTACAGGAAGCTATCGCCGGCGGTAGCACTACCACCGCGCGTTAGGGGATAGACTATCAGTTCTTCTCCTTTTTCGGGTGTTTTCCTGGAGACTACCCCCAGTACTCTCAACGCAGTCATCTACACACCCCGCGACTCCGAAATCTACACGATAACCACAGAGTCTTCTCCTCCATACAAAACATACAAAAATCACCAATCTAGACCAACCCGTCCGGATGGGATTCACACATGTCTATTCCGTACTTTGATTCCGGATCTAAATGCAAAACTAACGGGAATACACGGATCTTCCCGTCGGGAGAATCACATCCACGTGTTCGTGGAGTGTCTACCCTCTAATGCCAAAAGAAAGGACTTCATATGTCCAAGGAAGAGAATCGTTACTCTTGATGTACGCTTTGGTGTCATGGAAGAAATCCAGACGGTTGAAAACGACCGCTCCGACTTTGCCTCCGCAAATCCGAACTCGCCTTGCGAATCCGAACTCGCCATGTACTCAGCGACAGACATGGATCCTTGCTGAAGGGAAAATAATTGGTTGAGCAAGCGACTCCGATAAGACAAAGGCAGATACCTCTGGCACAATATACACTTCATGTCCACCCAACTAGTGATGCGATGAATATGGTCTCGCTCGCGGGTCCTCTCAACGCTAGACCAGTAAGCTCTTGCCTGATCTAAAAGTCTAAGTTTCGTAAATTTAATGCGATGCTCACCGAATAACTCAAACTGATCAAGTTAAGACTCCATATCCACGAGCCAATAGCTGAAAAACTCGGGACTCGAAGAGCCGTCAAAGGAAGGGACAACAGTATGAAACTCACTCTCAATATCTCTCTCAAAGCGACGATCCCTATAATAGTCATCCATAAGGTAATCGAGTCGTATTGAAGGATCAACACGATCTGCTCGCGTGCAAGGATATGAATGACAACAATCATTATACTGATCGTGAATAGTGTAGTGGGGTCGTCTCGTTGGATCAATGCGATCTCTAAAAGTGGTGTACTGCGATCAAGAATAATTGCTGTAGTAATGTGAGTGTCTCTCTGAAGAGGCTCTATGTGAGTGTAAGTGGACTCGGGACCTCCAAAGTGAGGAGAAAAATAATTGTGACACCTAGACATAACAAAAAACCTATATACTCTACGACTGCGTATCGAAAAGTGTGCGCAACCTGACTCTGATACCAATTGACACAGGGCGATTCTATAGGAGGCGGAAAATCCGCGACCTAACCCTACATGCTATGCAAAGCCCGACGAATTAAATCACAATTGAATAATAAACTTTAACATCCCACACAAATAATTCAAAAGTAAGTCAGAATAATTTATTTGGGCAAAAGCAAGCTTAGACTTTCCTCCGCGTGGAGGGCCAAAACAAGGCGAAATTTTTCGAACCGGAGCCCGTTTGGAAATCTAGGTCCGGGTTTAACCCTGTCGCGACACGTGGCGCGATCACAGCGGCACATTAAATCCCGTTATTTTTCTTCCTTCTTCCGTCGTTTAGTCTCCTTCTACTGCGAAATTATTCGAACCAACTGTGCTCCAGCGAACTGTGCTCGGAACTCCGACGAACTGTGCTCGAAACTTACCATTTTCCTGTGCATCCTCGTCGTCATCCTACCGAAGTCCGTTTCTACAGCCTCTCGTTCGAATATCCTCTACAGGTCAGTTCATGCCCTTGTTTTAGGGTTTCCTTGCTGACATCCTGCAATGCCTGACCGTGGCGATGGAAGACGATCTCGCCATGATCTGTATAACGATCTCCTGGGAGATCACAAGTGTTTTCCACCATGGAGATCACTTTTGATCTCCATGGAGATCACTTTTGATCTCCATGGAGATCACAGTTGATCTCCATGGAGATCACAGTTGATCTCCATGGAGAACACAGTTGATCTCCTAGGAAATGTGGTCAAGACAGGAGATCATTATTGAAAAATCACTGATGAAATATGTTGTCCAGACAGGAGAGCAAAACTAAAATGTGTTAACTGATGAAATGTGTTAACTGATGTCAATGGTTACTCCTTGTTTGACAGATATAAATGGAGAAAGGTGGTAGCTGACATTTTCTAAGTTCAAGGTGCTATTTCTCCAATTTTGTGGGCCAAGTTGAGAAAATAATTGATCGACTGCTGGCCGAGGAGAAGGAAAAGCTGAGGGAATGTAAAGTTTTATCTATTTTCACTGCTCCAAGGGTACCACAAAATATTCCTCTACTGTATTACTTGGTTTCAGTCTATGATGCAAGGAATGATACATTTTCTATTGGTTCAAGAGAGCTTACATTTACCCCTAATGATGTAGCACTAATAATAGGGCTACCAAATAATGGGGATAACCTAGTCATGGTTCAAAAACCTTATGCTATTAGGACAAAAGCCACTTTAAGGAAAGAAATTGCTGAAATGGATATTACACTCGATTTCCTAGGAGATCATTTTTGATCTCCTTGGAGATCAAAAATGATCTCCACACAAATCATATGTTTTCTCTTGTCGAAAAATCATTTTGATCGCCCAGGAGATCATTCTTGATCTCCCAGGAGATCATTCTTGATCTCCCAGGAGATCATTCTTGATCTCCCAGGAGATCATTCTTGATCTCCCAGGAGATCATTCTTGATCTCCCAGGAGATCATTCTTGATCTCCCAGGAGATCATTCTTGATCTCCCAGGAAATCAAAACTGATCTCAACAGAGATCATAAGGTTTCTCCTTGTCGGAAAATCATTTTGATCTCCTGGGAGATCAAGAATGATCTCCTGGGAGATCAAGATTGATCTCCTGGGAGATCAAGAATGACAACCCAGGGTACATCTATTTCGAACTACAAAAGGTTATAAAATGGTATTCCATGAGCTCCGTTATTGACATACCTGTATCTTCGCCATTCAGCTAGAATCCCGACGGTGGCGTAGAGTGATCTCCTGAGAAACCGACGTCAAAACTGAAAATATCTTGCAGGTAGAATCCACAGCCGTTGAAAGTCGAAATTTTTCGAGGGTTCAGAATAATGACGAAGAAGAATGCGCAATTATTCGTGAGAAGGATGAGATTTAGCTCATGGTTATAAATTTTGTACGGGAGAAACAGAAGAAACGGCGGAAGAAAAAGAGAAATAGCAGGATTTAATGTCTCGTTGTGATCGCGCCACATGTCTCTACAGGGTTAAACCCGGACCTAGATTTCCAAACGGGCACCGGATCGAAAAATTTCGCCAAAACAAGAGCATGTATCGAATAAATCTTTCCTGCAGTTAGAGATTAATTCATGCACAAATAACTATAATAAACTAAACACCCAAGCAACCATGTGATAAACTACTGTAACAATGTTCTACAATTAAATACCGATACAAAAACACAATACGAATAATAGAACTGCTATAAGTAAAGTAAATTTCAATATTGGAGAGCTCAAAGAGGGGTTCCGGTGGTTGGTGGACCAGATCAGATAAGGGAAAGGCTGGTTGGGGGATTATGAAGGCTGGATCGGAGAGGTGAGTGGCTGGATCTAGGCTGAAATGGCCAGATCTGGTCTGTTTTGCGGCTGAAAACAACTAGGTGGCTGATTGGGTGGAGCTGGAAGGCAGCCTGATAGAGGGGAGGGCCGACGGCCTGGGTTGGAGGTTGCTGGAAGGAGTTCTGGAGGTTGAAGATTGCTGGATATGAGAGTGGCTTGGCGGCGGCCTGATGTGGGAGGGGTTTTTTTAGGGTAGGTGGTGGCTGGACACAGCAGGGAGGGGCGGGTTGAGGGCTAGGGCCGGCGGTTTGAAGGAGGGGTGGCTGGTAGGCGGGTGGCAGGCTTGGTTCTTGGCAGACAGGAAGTGCCGGCTGGGTTGGCAAGGCTGGGCAGCAGAAACGTAATTCCTGCAGGGGTTTTCTTGAGGGGATCGGTGGCTGGACATCACCAAAAAGGAAAGGAGGAGGGTGGGGGAGGAGGAAAATACCAAGATGCAAAACCTTACCCAAGGAGTCGTCACCAAGGGGTTCCACAGAGTCGGCACCGCGGAGAGATCACCAGAAATGAGGAAGAGAAGTCTCCAAATTTCAGCAATGAGAAATCACGGCAGCCGTAAACCAGATATTTATAAGAAATTAAAATTAGGGCACCCAGAATCAACGGCTATAATTCGTCATTGGTCTCGCGGCCAAAACTACATGAAATTAAATTCGAAAAGTACAAAGCTATATATGAAAGTGATTCGCAACGCGAATCAGGACGCATCCACGAAGTCGGATCGTCGATCCTGCCACGCCATATATGGTAAGTCTTCAAATCAGCTCCGAATGGGCTCAAAGCTCGCCCTCGTCTCTGCTGCACATCAATAAGAAATAACTTATAATTCATAAATTGAAATGAGTAAAATAAATATTAGTTTAAAAATTCTCTAATTAAATCTTGATAATCAAAATTGCATTGAATTAAACAAAATAATCCAAAGTTAAATTATAGAAAATTTAAACTTTATAATAAACTTTTTAGATAACTACAAAATATTAACTAAGTCCTCTAATTTAAATCTTGGATAAGCAAATGATATTGGTTGAATAGGGTAAAATTTACATAGAAGAAATTATTTTGTTTGAGAAATGATGAATTTTATTCTCTTATTTCCTTTTTTTGAATTTTTGTTTTCTTTTAAATATCTCAAATATGTATGTTTAAGGGTGATGATTTTATCCTCTTATCTCTCTATCATATAATCTTTTATATATTTGAGTGCATGTGTTTATGAATGATTAATTTTATCCTCTCATTGCATGACATATGATCTTTTAATTTTTTTAATACCAAACAAAGAGTATAATAAAAAGATAGGGGAAGAGCTAGGATTTAATGGCTAAACAATTTCAAAGATAATTATATTGAGTGCACGTAAAATAATTTTTGAACAATCTTAAGAATCTATGAGCTAAAATTAATATAAGTAAAATCTAAAGATTTTAAGCATAATTTTTGCAAAATGGAATTATGATATTTTAAGGAGAGAAATAAAACTAAAATATATTTTAAACAAATCAAGATAATAAATAAATTATTAAGTCAAATTCATCTAAAAATTAAATCTAACAACTTTTGAAAAAGACATAAAATAAAGTGATACATAAAAAAGTCTATAGATAAAACTCATAGTTAAAATTAGTTAGTTTAAATAAAATAAAGTTTGGAGAAATCTAATATTACAAATTTTATATAAGTTTTTTTAAGTTTTATAATTTTTTTTTGGATTTTGTTTTTTAAATAAAATTAAAACATAACTTTTTAAAAAATTCTTAGACTTCTCAAGGGTTATCCAATGACGGGCTCGCAAGGTAGTATGTGATTTTGTCGGATAAAAGTCCAACATAGTATTTTCGCAAGAAATTTGATTTTATTTAAATTTATACTTTTTTGTATTTTTTTGAATTTTTCAAAACAAAATTGAAAACAAAGAAAAGAAAAACAAATTTTTTATATTTTTGAAAACTTTTCTATTTTTTCGAATTTTAAAATTTTTGAGATAAAACAAGATGAAATAGGACACCCCCCATACTTAAAAATAAACATGATCATCAATGTTTGTAGACCAAGTAGGAGGGAGGAAACAAGTAAAGAAAATGCAAAAAAAGTAAAGTGTAAGAAACGGTGCCTCCCAAGAGTGTTTTGTTTTTACCGTCTCTGATCTAGACGGTTAAGGGTTAGCTAAATGGAAATCTAAAAGAGAAATGCACAAACAACTCCCTTAATTCGCGTCGCGGTGAACAGGTCGAAATCCGTTCCCCGACTCCGCTAAATTTTTTATTTTTTTTTGTCCGTTTGCTTGAAAATGCAAATCCAAATCACAAAGACATACCTGAGGTAATTTAGATTTTTGGAGATAAGCGACAAATGGATCGTCGAAGACAGTTGGGTGCAACGACTCATTCTATACATGAAAATTGTTTGAATAAAAAAAATCAAAATTTAGCGAGGCAGAAAAATTTTCACAAGGAGTTTCCTGTGAAAATATTTGATTAGGCTCCGGTCATTTATTTTTTAAAATTAAAGTTTCATTTAAAATTCTATTGAAATAGCAAGTGAAATAAATTTATTGGACACAAAATGTTCGTGAATTTCATTTTCTAAATAAATAGATGGGTTTTGTGAATATTCATGACAGAGAAGAAGATTCGGGTGGAGTAGGAGAAGAGACATGGTCTTCTATTTTATCCGTTGTGCCCATTATATTAATAAAATCTCAGTAAAATAATTTTTCTTGATCTTCTGTGTAAGAAACTATGAGTTCCATGAAAATAATGTTCCTCTATAATTAAATTATGCAAAGATGGAGAAATAGCAGTAGATTAAAAATTACTCTCATCCAAATTTTGTGGGGCAAGATCAAATTGATTCAGTGAAAATTTCGCAAAATTAGAGGTGGAGCTTTGTGGCTTGAAGGTGGAAGAATAAAAATTCGGATCGAAAGAATTATCTTTATCGCACCGGAAACTATCCGAGTGATCTTGCAACCAAGAATAATTCACATCGGAGGTAGAAAATTTTTTTAAATCAAAAACATTATCCGTGTTAGAATTGGAAAAATTATTATCATAAGAATTATCAAAATTATTTTCATAAGAAATTTTTTGAGAATAAAAATAATAATAACATTCCTCATTTTGATGAGGTGCACTAAAAAAATGACAAATAATTTGACGTTTTCTTGCGGCTTCTAAAAGATCAAGTTTGTTTTGAAGCTCGACAAGGGCAGTGACAATTGAGATAACATTTTGTTATAAAATAAAGCAACCGTCACTTAATAAAAGTGAATTTGAAAAGGAAAATTAAAAAGAAAAATGTGGGTGAGAAAAAAGAGAATGATAAAAGTAATAAAATTCACGCTTTCAATATATCAACCATAATAACTTTCCGACAAAAGTGTCAAAAACTTGATATGTAAAATTTAAGATAAATATATTTTCCAAATTCTACGAACTATAGACAAGAGATATATCATTCATAATATAAGATGTTTTAAAAATAAAATATCATGTGTCGTATTTTTTCGGGTTTGCTGACTACTTCTACTCACGCAAATTAATATTATTTTATCGGTAAATAAAATTGATTTTATAAAAGAAATAGGGAAAAAAAAGAGGGAGGAAACATTTGATCGAGAATTCTTCTAAAGTAAAACAAATCGTAAATCTAAAATTCATAAAATTTATTGAGAATAATTTGACTCTGGAGGTTTCTAAAATATGATAACGCCTCTCTCAAAGCTAACAACTAACCTTATGCTGATCGATTAATACCGCTTTACCAGTCAAAATCCTTAAGTTTGCTTTACGAGGTGAACCTCACTATTGGATTTGACTCAAATCCGGAAGATTTATGTTATCATCTCTCGAGCAGTGCATGCAACTCCTTTCACCTTTGAGCGAACTACACATACTCACCGATCTCTCGATTAAATAGAATACAAATCAAGACTCGATTAGCATACGTCAACACAATGAAATCAAAAAGAAGAATATCAAAGGTAAATCGTAATTTTTGCAATCAGAGATTATGAAAAGGAAATTACGTAATACAAATACTTAAAGAAGCCATCCTATCAAATGCTACGAATTAGCTAGACATAATTAAAGGATAGAACAATTTTATCAAAAAGAAATGATGAGTACATGTGCATGAAAGTATAGCTATACTAGGAATTGAAAAGACAACTTCAAATAAAATTGCATAAAGAAATTACATGAAAAGAAATGCATGAAATGAAGTAAAAATGATATAATCTAAAGCATGGACTGGATGAGGATCATCTTGGCAGCCGCTGGATTTATAGTGAAAATTTGGAAGTCAAGCCCCTAGGTCACACCCGTGACCTAGGGCGTGTCTGGTACAGAACCACCAACTTGAAAACCCGGAAGTTTGGGAGGAAAATCGCCAAAATTGAGTAACTTGGTAGTACACAGCCCGTGACCTAGGGCGTATCTTGACTGGGTCAGCAACGGTGGCGAAACACCGGATCTAGAGTCAATTCGACGGTTGCAGAAGTGGTCATGCCCTCGATCTCGCTTGGGACCAAGGGCGTGTAAGCTGAAATGACACGGTGGCGTGAACTACTTCTTTGAATGCTTTGTCGGGCTTAGCCACACCCATGACCTGGATGTCACTCCCCCATGTCATGCCCTTGACCAAGGGGCGTGTAACTTTAAGTGACGTGGCAACGTGATCTGGAACGCGGGAGGCGCCTCATGGCTGTGATTGAGGTCACGTCGCTAGGCCACACTCGTGACCTGGGGGCGTGCACTTGAGATTTTTTGCAGAAAAACTCCAAAAATTCTCCTGATAATGCCCATGAGCTCCAAATTGCTATTTTCAACTCCAAATTACTTGAAAATACAAAAGAAAGTGAATTAGATAACTATTAAGATAAAAATGAATACAAGGTAATTAATTATTATTAAAATACTATAGTAAAATATAAATAAATAACGTACTATAAATATCGCATCGGAAATGTTTTGAAGTCGGGAAATTCTAATAAATTTTAACTCATCCTTGAAACTCTCGGAAACTTTCTTTTTCTTTTAGATAGTTTTTTTTCGAATACTCATTGGATCATTTCAATTATTTTCGAATATGCCTTAGTATGCTTGAAAATGCCCAAAAATTGTGTTTTACGATTGTGACATGGATAAAGATATGTGAGAAAAAAGTTGAATGATAATGGCGAAATTCAATTGATTGCATACTTTTATTCATGACTCCTATTTAAGATATGATATATATTTGTGACATGCCTTATTTTTATTTCATATATTATATGTGAGATATAATGATGAAAAAAATGAAGTAGACGTAAATATGACACTTGTTTTCATATTAATTTGTACTTATATTTAAATAATTGTGCATTTCAAAAGATATCAACATAACATGGTTCTCGATAAATCGGTCTCAATAATTCTTTTCTAAAAAATTTTCTTGCAATTTGTTGAGATGAATACTATATGCTCAAAGAATAGATTTGTGCTTCCTTTCTTCCCCCTCTCTCTTGTCTCATTCTTCCAAAAGAACTCTGTTTTCCAGTGGGGAATTCCCACGCCTAAAATAGGTATATAATATATAGACCCTTATAATTATTTCATAAAATAATAATTAAATATAGGAGTAACTAAACTATAAAAACTTATAAAGTTGTTGTTTTCATAACTATAAGTTGTTATTTTCATAACTATCATCTTTTATGTCATTGTTGCTCTTTATTGAAATAATAGAGCGGCGTATTCCACTTATATATCATTTCCCTTCCACAGTAATTTGCTACTTGTCCATTCCAAGTTCATGTAAGTTTCTAGATATTGGAAAATTTCTACATGCCACATTACATTACTAATTCTTCATCAAATTTATCCTCTATTTGTTCCTTAATCAGACAGGAAAATATGGGAAGATCAACAAATGTGTCACCTTTCCTGACTTGTTGGACATGATTCCATTTGTGTCCGGGGGTGCTGATAGCCCCCCTCTCTACATGCTATATGCTGTTGTTGTGCATTTGGATACCTTAAATACGTCCTATTCTGGCCATTACGTGTCCTACGTGAAAGACACTCAAGGAACATGGTTTCGTATTGATGACTCGGAGGTAGTTCGAAACTTATAAAACTTTACACTTTCTTTACACTTTCCTCCTTTGAAGTTGCTCTTCGTTTTTATGATAAAATATTATGTTGAGAACTAGATCTCGCATCCGGAAGCTGATATAGCCTCGTGTGCTTAATATAGATCCTGATGTGAGACACACTAGTTTCTCTATGTGAAATTATACCCCATTTGGTAATGCCGTGCTGGTGGCTCTAGTGAGAAGTGAAGCTCAAAATTGTGAGATTTTGGCCTTTCCCCACTCCATCGGAGCTCAAAAATAGAGTTTACCCCAGCAGACCCATGGCTCCAGTAACATGAATAACAAATACTAGAGAAAATGGAGTACCAAACAAAACTTAAGCTCTCAACATGCCCCTAATGTTTAGTGTCTGACCTCTGACACATGGGAAATCAATGTATATTTGACTGGCTTTTCCTTTTTTTGTTCTCATTTACCCCATTGTTACTTTTCACGGCGATGTTTCTCCTTATATGCAGGTGCAGGTTGTGTCCTCAAGTCAGGTTATGTCTGAAGGCGCATATATGCTTTTTTACTCCAGGTAAAATCTTTAGATTCTACCATGCCATTTTATCTTATGACAGGAGCTGAAAAAGAGCGTTTGGTCATCAAATGCTATTCAGGTGTTTCCCGCGTCCTCCTAGGGCTTACGTCGGGAGTGGACTCCTACAAGCTCCATCTCTCAAACATAATTCACAGAAATCTCTAAAATCTTTGAGGCATGGTTCTGCCAGCCTTCTGCCGTCCAACTCAGTAATTGGCGACAATGGCTCAAGACACGAAAAAGGATTCGATGACTGGAGCGAGCGTTCAAGAAGCTTCCTTCGAAAAGAGGAAAATTACTTGGGCCCGGTTAGCACCGACTTCTCCGACGCCACTTCCAGTGAATGGTCCCTCTTCACCAGCTCAGACGATTCTTCTTTCACCACGGAGAGCAACAGAGATTCATTCAGCACAATCGATCACGGGGACTCACCTGGCCTCGATCCGATTTCGTCTATCTTCGGTCCCTTTTATGTGCCGGAGAGCGCCCAGGGTAGTGGAATGTCGTGTACAAAGTCCTCTCCTTCCGGTATGCAAACCGGATTTCACAGGGAAAGACCTGCATTCATCTCGGATTCTACGATGCCGAACCGTCAATTTCGGCGGTGTACATAAGGTGAAGATCCCATACCATTTTTGTCTGCCCTTATGGCAAGTGTGTACCCTGTTGTAAGAGACTAAATGGGGAGCAATCCTGAGGTTCTATTTGTAATCTTCTGTTTATTTGAAGTCAGGGTCTAGTTGTGCCTCATGCTCTTTTAGTTGGATGAGGCTGGAAGAACTTATTCGACACTGCAGCTTGTAGATCATCCACTAAGAAGTCTTAACATGTGGTTGCTTTTGCTGCTGACTCCTGACTTGCGTTATGTAATTGTGTGTCGGTCTGGGTTGATGTCAAATGCGCATCTGAATTTTTTTGGGCACCTCCACATATTCTGTTCTTTCTCTAATAATCACATCAATTTTTAGGAAGCATTGGTATCACAGTTTCTGAACTTGTATGAATGAAGGTGAATTTTTTTTTTCAACTACCTACCTTCATTTTTTGAAGAGTTGCTTTTGTTGAAAAATTTATATATCATCTCAATAAAAATGTTATTTTTAGGATATAAATAATAATGTTATCATAATTTTTGAAGGCATCTTAAGAAATTTAATCGTTGGACTTTTGATCGATTTATGGTTGAAAGTTGGAATATAGGTGTTGCGGGTTACCTGGTTTTGCTTCGGTCCGGAAAATTGGACTGTTTTAGCTCCGAGTTATACCGGACGTGCAAACAGTCAAGTGAAAATCAAACAATAATAACGTTTTTTTAATGTGGAAAATCCAAAAGAGTGAAATATTATGTGGTCGGATCTGTGTCGCTCCAAAATTCACTATTTATCTTCGTTTACAAGTGTTTGGTGTTTCTCAGAGGGTGATGTCACCTCTTCGTTACAAGCTTTGAATATAAAGAAGAGAAAAGCTAATTTCACAGAGCTTCCAAGATGCGTTCACGAGAGAGTTCTCTTACGTATTCTCTCGGGCTAACTGAAGTGTCCAGGTGAGCGTCAAGTGTTGAGCGAGCTAGAGAGGGAGCGGAACGAATCTCGAGCAAAGGAATGATCTAAGACTTATGTTTTCGTCAAAAAATCTTAGTGCTCTCTTTAGTCTCCATAGATGCTTCTTTTCTAATGAAGGTTTGATGACTTTTTTATAGCTTTCTGAAGGAGCGTGTTGTTGAGAACAGTGCTAACAATATTCCTGATTTTAAGTAGCGCTTCAATATAGATTAGCACATTTGTATTTGATGTACATGCTCTAGTTGTGATAATTTCAGGTACCATGATAGTACAAACTCAGTATAGGATTAGATTTAGTGTCATCAGACATAGTCTTGTCAATGTAATTCCTAATTGTGCAAGACAACTTGTCAACCTAAGCTCTAAATTATGTTGGATTATTAAAAAGAGTCAAACAATAAAAAGCTTAGAATTAACTTAGTTATAATTCGACTAGACATGTAGTTGAATTGTTAAATGATCTAACTAAATGCACAGATTAAACAAGTCGAATCGTGCATATATCAACAAAGCACAAAAGTTCTATTAAGACAGATTCGACCATTAGATTTGGTCGTTAGTACAAAAGAACTGAATACATTCCGGTAGAAGTATCATAAGGATGAAAGTTTATCATAAGTACAGATTCGGCAAAAGACCAAGACGATCGTGTTGAACTATCAAGAAGACTCGGGTAGATGCACTTAGAATACAAAGTCTGGAGATTCAGTTAAACATCAAAGCATTCGTATAGATGAATCAAGACGATTCATGTAGATGATAAGTATACATAAAACTGTTAAGATTCGTGTAGATCATTTACATGATCGTGCATACAGCTTTAGACGATTCGACCGGATGCTTCTTGAAGATCAAAGTTGTGTTGAAGCCGTGAAGAAAGAATCTTACATCTCAAGCTATAACTCGATTGAAGGTCTGAAAAGTCAACTAGATCATTTTGATCAAATAGGGAGAAGGAAGGGTTACATATATAACTATTTTGAGTCTAGATTCAACCGAAAAAAGTTCGGAAGAAGGATTTAACTATAAGCTTTCAACCAAAAATGTACAAAGTAGGATTTCAACCAAATGCTCTCTATTCGACTTGAACAAGGGGACATTCACCTGAATATGAAGATGATTTTGCTAGATTACCTTGTGCAGAAGAATGTGGAGAAGATTCAACCAGATGTGTCTCATTCAACTAGAAGAACTCACATTCCTCATCTCGCACTTCGAGATGGGACTGCGTCTCCCTTTATGGCCAGAGGTGAGTCAGGTCCTCAATACTTTGGTGTTATCCCGACACAGTTGAATACCAATGTCATTGGCATGCTTGTTGCATTCATATGCTTCATGCGTGAGGAGAGGATTGAGTTTAACCTTATTGCGTTCAACACGTTCGTCTATAGGGTGACAAAGTATGGTGTCACCTTCTCGGTCTCTCACTTCAAGGTGTACGAGACCGCCAACAAGAATCACACCTGGATAAACAAGTTCATCTTCGTTAAGTGGAATCACAAGAACATGTTGGAGCATGCGTTCCACGCTTCCTGGTTTGCTAATAACAAATCTTGTTTGTATTTGATATTTGGATGTTTTTGGTGTGCAGATAACACATGTCTCTATCTAATATCTTTTTGGTGCTGAATCAGATCAGAATTGAACTCGGGAGATATCGCCAGGCGATATTGAGTATCGCCGATCGGCGATAGCGCCACTCGACGCATTTCCGCTCGACACTCGACAAAAACGTGGTTTCCGTTATTTCGTTATCGCCTGATGACGATATCCGGTATCGCTCGGCGATAGTGCACGATTCGGCGCTCGACGTTTGTACGATGCGAAAATGAGGAGTTCATGGGGCACGTGGCAGCGGTTACCGCTATCGCCGGTTGGCGATACATAGTATCGCCAGGCGATAGCGCCCGAGAATAAAAGCCTTTCATTTCTTGAGGAAATCATGAATTTCATTACCTGGAGTGTATTTTCCTGCATAGACGTTTCAGAGAGCTCTAGAACTCAGAGATACTCCATACTCTCAAGAAGGCCAAAGCGCGAAAGATTGACGACACATGCGAAGCATCTCTAGCAAGGATTCGTCGGCATCTTCAGCGCATTGTTTGAAGGGAGTGTCTAGCCTAGATTGTTCAATTTGTTTTTGTTCTTTCTTTTACTTTCTCATTGTAATCAGTAGAGAAATCGCCACCTTGTGCGTTGCGTTTAGGTCCTTGTGTGGCTTAGGAGAGAATCGCCGCCTTGTGAGTGGCGTCCAAGTCCTTGTGTGGCTTAGGGAGAAATCATTGCCTTGTGTGTAGCGTCTAGATCATGGTTAGATCTAGGGGGAGGCTAGTAGCAAGATCTAGGAAGAGATACGCCTTAGCCTGCTAGTTCTTAGTAGAAGAACCGGCGAAAACACAAGCAAATTTTTATTTCATGAGCCTTTGTCTCTAGCTCTATAGAGACACTTTGTATTCAATTTATCTCTTTTGAAATACATCATTATTGTTTTTAGCTTGTATACATTTATACTATTTAATTATATTGTTGTTATTCATCTAATAAAGTTTGCTTAATTTTTAAGAAAAATTAAAAGAACTCTTATTCGCCCCCCCCCCCTCTAAGGGCACCGCAAGATCTAACACTTGGTATCAGAGCCAGGTTACTCCAAAATCGGTTTCATCACCGGGAGTAATGACGCAAAACACTCAAGCATTTTCTGAGGGTCAAGGTATTAGTAGACCTCCCTTATTAACGGGCAACGACTACAACTATTGGAAAGCACGAATACGATGCTTTCTAATAGCTCTAGACATCGACGATTGGGGCATGGTAGAAACATGCTACACTGCTCCTATAACTATAGTAGGAAGTGTCTCTATGGAAAAACCCAAGGACAAATGGGATGAAGCAGATAAGCTTCGATGTAAAAATAATGCTCAGGCAATGAACGCCTTATTTTGTGCGTTAGATATGACTTAATTTAACCGTGTTTGTGCATGTGATACTGCATATGATATTTGGAATCTTCTTGAAGTTACTCATGAAGGAACATCGTAGGTAAATGACTCAAAGCTTTTCCAGCTAGAATCAGAGTTTGAGAAGTTCAAAATGAATGTTGATGAGGATGTAGACTCCATGTACACAGGGTTTAGCAAGATAGTAAACGACTCAAGGATTCTAGGGAAGAATTTCACAAATGGAGATTTGGTGAGGAAAATACTTAGATCGCTTCCCCTAAAGTTTAATCCAAAAGTGACGGCCATCTCGGAGTCACACGATCTAAAGTCTCTCCAAATTGAGAATCTGATAGGCAACTTGAAAACCCATGAAGTAGAGTTGCGGATTCAACAACAAGAGTATAGCTTGGAGCCAAGAAAGAAAGCTTTGACATTGAAGTCCAAGAAGGAAGAGGAAAGCGAGTCGATGAAAGTGATGATGAAGATGAAGAAAGCTTGTTTGTGAAGAATTTCAGGAGATTCTTGAGAAATCCTAAAAGAAGACATTCTTTCAAGAAATTTTTCAAGAGGCAAGAATCTGGGAATAGGAAAGGAAAAGCCCAAGCTGGTGGAGAGGATGACGATGATAGACCTCCGCCTGAGTGCTATCACTGCAGGAGAATTGGGCACATAAAGAGCAAGTGCCCAAACTATCTGAAAGAGCTGAAGGAGAAGCAGCACAGAAAGAAAGATAAGAAGAAAGTTCTGAAGGCAGAGACATGGGATGAAGCCACTTCTGAGGAGTCAAGCAGTTCAGGGTCAGAAACAGAAGAAGAGGCCAACATGTATTTAATGGGAAAGAGCGCTTCATCACATGATGAAGGAAACAGTGTCAAGAGCGACACTGGGGTAGCTCCTGAAACGTGTGATGATTTATATTCTGAATTTTTGAGAACTTGTAAGTATTTAGAAAAAAAACTGCATGAAATTAAATTGATTAAATCTGAAAATAAAGTATTAGTTAAAGAAAATAAAAAACTAAAAAATGAAGTAAAAGTTCTTGGGAAGGAGAAAGCGACTTGTCAAGAGGATTGTCCCTCCTAGACAAAGATAGTAGAGCTTGAGAAAGATCTCTCTAAGACTCAGACTCGGGTTGAAACTCTTACAAAAGAGAAAGAGGGATTAGAGAGATCCCTAAAGTTTTCTCAATCTCAAGTGGAAGGCAGCATGAAGTCCTTTGCAAACCGTTGCGACACCATAGTTGCCGAAAATAATGTATTAAGGGGACAAGTCCATAATTTAGAAATGACCACTAATAAATTTGGAGTGGGCCAAAAATCTCTAAATATGTTTTTGGGAAACCAATACTATGGTTCGGAAAAATTCGGACTTGGATACTCTCCTGAGCACTATCGCCCGACGACATCCACTGTCACCGGCGATAAGAAAAAGTCCAGGAAATCTGATTTTCAGATTAAAAACAATAAACCCCCTGTCCCTGTTGCTTCCAGCAAAGGGTCAAAATTTACTTTAAAGAACCCGTCGACTTCTTTCATCAAGTGTGCCAAATGTTACAAGTTTGGTCACACAACACATACTTGTAAGAAGACGGGATACTGTTCAGTCAAACAAATCTGGGTGGCTAAGGCTTCCACCTATTCTATGGGAGGAACCACTTGGGTTACCGAATCTTTAGTCTCATCCTCTTTCTAGGTATGTTGGCAGGCTAAGGACAAAGAAAACGTGTGGTACTTGGACTCAGGGTGTTCCAAGCACATGACAGACAATAAATCAAAGTTCCTTAGCCTGAAGATGAAGAAAGTAGGAGTAGTTACTTTTGGAGACAACAGAAAGAGAAAAATCATCGGCATTGGAGAAGTAGGTAACAAATCATTTACTATCTCAAATGTTTTGTATGTTAAAGGTTTGAAGTATAATTTAATTTCGATAAGTTAGTTATGTGATATTGGCTTAAACGTTATGTTTGACTCATCCTCAAACCTATGCAAAATTATTAACTCTAAAATAAATGATGTTATTATTACTGCTCCTAGATTTCAAAATATTTACATGATTAGATTTAATGATTTGTCACATTCTTCATTAAAGTGTTTTATTTCTAAAAATGAGGAGTTAGATTTGTGTCATAGACGTCTTGGATATTCTAGTTCCAAGCTAATCATAAAATTGTCCCAAAATAAACTTGTTAAAGACTTACCTTTTTTGAATGAAAATTTATCATCTTTATGTTCACCATGTCAAAAGGGAAAATTTACAAAGACTTCTTTTAAAAATAAAAATGTCGTTTCCACCACTAGGACTTTAGAATTGATACATATGGATTTATTTGGTCCTGTTAATACACTAAGTCTAGGTGGTAGAAAGTACACTTTTGTTTTGATTGATGATTTCTCTCGTTTTAGTTGGACAATTTTCTTATCATCTAAATTTGATGCGTTTTTAGAATTTTCCAAATTATGTTTACTTGTTCAAAACGAAATAGAGTTAAAAATAAAATGCATTCGTTCAGATCATGAAGGTGAATTTCATAATGAGAAATTTGTTTCTTTTTGCAATGAGTTAGGAATTAAATATGAATTTTCTGCTCCTCGTACACCTCAACAAAATGGTGTGGTAGAAAGGAAAAATAGAACTTTGCAAGAACTAGCTCGCACTATGCTATCTGAATACAAATTACCTTGATCATTTTGGGCCGAAGCTGTTAGTACTGCTTGTTATATTATTAACGTGTTATGCTTCGACCCCTCTTAAAATTAACACCTTATGAGTTATATTTTCAAAAAACCAAATGTCTCTTATTTTAAAGTTTTTGGTTGCAAATGTTTTGTTTTGAACAATAAGGATAATTTAGGTAAATTTGATGAAAAATGTGATGAAGGTATTTTTATTGGTTATTCTTCAACAAGTAAAGCTTATAGAGTTTACAATAAAAGGACTAAAAATAGTTGAAGAATCGATACATGTTAAATTTGATGAGTTCTTTTGTGTAGAAGCTAATAATACAGATAAAGATGAAGAGTTCTTCCCTCTACAAAGGGTGGATGACGATGAAAATCTTGGAGATAAAGATGAAGAAAAAGGAGTCGAACAAGAAAAAGAAGAAGAAGAGCAAGGATACGCGCCTCCAAGCAAACTAAGATTCTCAAAAGATCATCCCCAAGATTTGGTTATTGGAGAACCATCAAGAGGGGTAAGTACTCGTTCATCCATACGTGAGTTATTTTCGAATATGTGCTTTATTTTTGATATAGAACCTAAAAGCGTTGAAGCTGCTTTAAATAATAATTCTTGGTTTTTAGCGATGAATGACGAGCTTAATCAATTTGAACGCAATAAGGTTTGGAAGTTAGTAGAAAGACCGTCAAATCATCCTGTTGTAGGGGTCAAGTGGATTTTTTTAAAATAAGCTAGATAGTGAATCTAGGGTCACTAGGAACAAAGCTAGACTCGTAGCAAAAGATTATTCACAAATAGAAAGAATTGATTTTGATGAAACTTTAGCACCCGTAGCACGTTTAGAAGTAGTTAGAATATTTCTTGCATTTGCTAGTTTTAAGAAATTTAAACTATTTCAAATGGATGTTAAAACTGCTTTTCTTAACGGGTATATTAAGGAGGAGGTTTATGTAGAACAACCTCCAGACTTTGTTGATGTTAGATTTTCTGATCATGTTTTTAAATTCGAAAAAGCCCTTTATGGTTTGAAACAAGCACCCCGAGCATGGTGCGATAGATTTACTATTTATTTACTAAAGAATGATTACAAAATGGGTAGTGCTGATTGTACTTTATTTGTTAAACATATCAATGATGATCATATCGTTTTATAAATATATGTTGATGATATTATTTTTGGATCCACAAATGAAAAATTATGTGATAATGTTATTGAAATTATGAAGAATGAATTTGAAATGAGCATGGTAGACGAACTCACTTATTTTCTTGGTTTTCAAATTATTCAAAAACATGATGGAATTTTTTTTGTCAATCTAAATATATTCATGATATTTTAAAAAGATTTGGGTTTGAAAATCTAAAACAAACAAGTACCCCCATGAGTGTCTCATTAAAGTTAGGAAAAGATGAAAGTGGAATATCCATAGATCAAACACTTTATAGAGGAATGATAGGATCACTATTGTATTTGACTGCCTCTAGGCCTGACATTATGTTCAATGTATGTTTATGTGCTAAATTTCAAGCTAATCCCAAAGAGTCTCATTAAAAAGCAGTTAAACGTATTTTTAGATATCTTATTGGCACATCTAAATTAGGTTTATGGTATCCTCATAACGATACATTTATATTACATGGCTTTTCTGATTCTAATTATGCTGGTTGTTCCTTAGATCGTAAAAGCACCAGTGACACCTGTCACTTTCTTGGCCCTTCACTTATCTCGTGGTCGAGTAGGAAACAAAATTTTGTTGCCTTATCCACCACAGAGGTCGAGTACATGGCATTGGGCAGTTGTTGTGCACAATCTTTATGGATGAAGCAAACTTTAAAAGATTTTAGAATAGTTCATGAAACAATTGAATTGAAATGTGATAATAAAAGTGCAATTGACTTAACATATAATCCAGTTCATCATTCTAGGTCCAAACACATTGATGTACGTCACCATTTCATAAGAGACCACATAAAACAAAATACGATCAAAGTCAATTTTATAAGCACTGATTCACAGTTTGCGGATATTTTCACGAAACTACTTCCAGATTCCCGTTTTTCATTATTATGATTAGAACTAGGAATTCTAGACCTTTCAAATTAATAGATTACCATCACAAGCCAAAAAAAATAATAACATAATTAAATTGTTAAAATCATGAACATTAAGCCAAATTAAAAATTACATAACCCATAAATGGAAACTCCGCATACCGAGTCTTATATTATTACAGAAGCACAATACCACATCTAAGTCCCACATAACATTACAGCTTAAACAATTACAGAAATTGAAGAAAATTCACTATCGCCGACGACAGTGACTATCTTCGGGCGATAGCGGCAAAATGTACAACCATCCCGACATCTTCAAAAATTTCTACTGTCACACGCACTGGTCTCTCCTTGGTCATCTGCCGAATTGTGCTCGCTGCTCCGCATCCGACGTGCTCGACGGGCAGATGTACGGGGCGGCTCCATGACCGGATCTTCCCATTTTGCCGCCTTTGTTGTAGTGAGCTTCAACTTCAAACTTTTTGTTAGAAATTTAAAAAATTTCTGAATTCCCAAGAACTTTTTCTTCACATCCCTCTTTTGTTCTTCGAACGACTCTCGCAAGTCGTCCAACCCTTCTCACAACGATCACCTCTAGGAATTGGTGGGTTTCGGATAGTGGACACCGGTTCACTCCTCCTTGATGACCCTCCTCGTGTTGATCGGTCAATGGAAGGTGTTCCACTCGTCGAATATATAGATGGTATACAATCATTGAAGTACAAATCTGGGTCAATCCAAGTATACTTCTTATATAAAATACATTGGATGACGGCTCCAAGTGGTAGTGTGTTTAGTTTCTTTCAAGTAGGACTCTTCAATCTAAATGCATATCGTACTATCTAAAGAACAAAATCCGCCACGCCAAATTGCTCCCGCTCCAAAATCATGTACGTTACATAACTAAGTTGAGTCGTTATCTTTCATGTCACCGGATTTCAGTAGGACAATATGCATCAATATTTCTTGCACAAGTCGTGCATCCTCCATAAGCGTGGCTGTAGATTGAATTAGCGTTTTGATGGAATTTCCATGCAAAAACATATTCAATAATATCCAATCCCTATCCTTCTGATAGTTCTCTACTACATCTAAGGTGTTTTCGTGCTCGATTAACCCAAACTCATCTCTCAGATCATAATGGGTTATTTCTACCGCCTGTCCTTGTATTTTCAATCGGACTCTGCCATTCAATTTCGTGAACCGCGAATCTTTGAGATAGTTATAAAATTCTCGAATCAGTACAGAGGAGAATGCATCTGGAATAATAATCAACATTATTCCAGCCATTGCTAACAAATCATGGATATAAGCATGACGGGCCGGGTTGAATTTGATCACCCGTCCGATTCCTATGGTAACGTTTTCTATTCCCGGAAATATTTGATAAGACGAATATGAGTCACTCCCTGTGCTTCTTCCTGCTTTGGAACTGGAAGCCATTCCTGCATATCAATATTTTTTTCAGAAACAAAATATTTTTTTTTGATATCGCCATCCGGCGACACCCACTATCGCCGGGCGATAGCCAAAAATGGTTTTCTCCTTTTCCAACTTCGGATCTGGTTTCCCCCTCATCCCAAACACCAGATCTGCAAGTTCCTTTTTCTCCAAATTCTCTTACAACCTCTTAGATTCAAGAATCTATGCACTTTTGTCCACTTAAACAAACATAGTTTCTTAAGATCCCCAAACAAAATTTATGCACTTTAAAACTTGGGAATTTATCATCTAAAGTTCTATGCTACACTATCCTAACAATTAGATCCATAAACATCCAAAGATTTAAAGCAAAAATACAAGTTTCATACCTAGGTTTTAGGTTTTCGCCGACTTCTGCTCCGCCTTCCGCGACCTGGCTTCAGGAAAAATGGTTGGTTTG
Source organism: Platanthera guangdongensis (assembly GCA_039583875.1). Lineage (NCBI taxonomy): Eukaryota > Viridiplantae > Streptophyta > Magnoliopsida > Asparagales > Orchidaceae > Platanthera > Platanthera guangdongensis. Next base: position 81,408,691 of record CM077166.1, read on the forward strand.
CTGCCTTTGACTGACTGAGCCCGTTTTTATCCTTTTGACACTATCGCTGACCGACGATACCCGATATTGCCCGACGATAGTGAATTTTTGCTATTTCTTCAAATTGTCTTCCTGACTCAGATTTAGGCCACGTGTAATGTTTTTTTTTGAATTTTTTAATAACTTGGTTCTCTAGTTCATCATTCTTATATCCATTCTACATACTTCTGTACTAGTGTTCTTAATCTCGTGAAATGGTTTTCGCATGCATCTAAGTATGAGAAATCTTTTAGTTATGATAATGTTATTTCACTCACGGTTGTGCAAATCTTCGTATGCATCCGTCTTACAACATGTGAATTGTGAATGTTCTACCATAACCGCTTGTGTTGTATGCGTTCTGCTCCTACTTTATCCTAGTTTGGTACAATGCACCTTAATATTAAATTATTCTGTATGCTCTCACAAGTGAATTCAGACTCCTTTGTTCAGCTAAATAAAAAAACATGTGATTAACAAAAGTGTATCATCCCGAAAGTGCAAACCTTTGGTGATATGTTTCACAAAAAAAATAAATAATAAAGGGCTGACAAGAGAACCTCCACCAAACACTACTTTCCCTCCTGATAAGTCTTTATAAGCATTGTGAGGTTGACACCTTGGCAAGAATTGTAAAGTGTCTTGTGCAAATATTTACATGGATAATTTCCTTATTATGTGCTATGAACTCTTGGGTACGAGTATAGCTCCGCATGTCCAACTGTATGTTATGTTTGTTTTTTAACATTCTCGTGTTCATATATTTGTACGACTCTGCATACGTATTTCCGACACCACATCACATGTACATAACATTATCCTCTCTAAACGTTCTTCTTATGAGAATTGGACTGAGAAATTTTTCCAAATCTTATTCACTAGTGTATGTGTTTGTGATATAGTTAGATGAACGTTGCCAAATTTAGTGTTTACTCAATTTCTTCCTTTATTCTAGATTGATCACCTGTCCTCTATGAGTCTCTATCTTATGTTTTTCCTTCTTTCGCTTCCGCCACACTCTTCGCTATCTTTTGATAATACCAAAAGGAGAGAAAATTTACAAAGGAAATCATTCACTGAAAAATTAAATATGAAAACATGGAAACATTAAATTTCCCTATGCTTCCATTTAGTGGGAGATCACGTGTAGGGGGAGTGTTTCATCCAGGAGCAATTTATGTACATACACATGCTTCGTCTTGATACTCAATTTGGGTGGACCTTTTTAACATTCATGATTTCTTTCTTAATGGATTTGTTATTATCAAAAGGGGGAGATTGTTGGAGCATGCGTTCCACGCTTCCTGGTTTGCTAATAAAAATCTTGTTTGTATTTGATATTTGGATGTTTTTGGTGTGCAGATAACACAGGTCTCTATCTAATATCTTTTTGGTGCTGAATCGGAGCAGAATTGAACTCGAGTGATATCGCCAGGCAATATTGAGTATCGCTGATCGGTGATAGCGCCACTTGATGCATTTCCGCTCGACACTCGACGAAAACATGTTTTTTGTTATTTCGCTATCGCCTGACGGCGATATCCGGTATCGCTCGGTGATTGTGCACGATTCAGCGCTCGACGTTTGTGCTATGTGAAAATGAGTATTTCATGGGGCACGTGGCAGCGTTTACCGCTACCACCGGTTGGCGATACCCAGTATCGCCAGGCGATAGCGCCCGAGAATAAAAGCCTTTCATTTCTTGAGGAAATCACGAATTTCATTATCTGGAGTGTATTTTCCTGCATAGACATTTCAGAGAGTTCCAGAACTCAGAGATACTCCATACTCTCAAGAAGGCCAAAGCGCGAAAGATTGACGACACGTGCAAAGCATTCGAAGAATCTCTAGCAAGGATTTGTCGGCATCATCAGCGCATTGTTTGAAGGGAGTGTCTAGCCTAAAGTGTTCAATTTGTTTTTGTTCTTTCTTTTACTTTCTCATTATAATCGGTAGAGAAATCGCCGCCTTGTGCGTGGCGTCTAGGTCCTTGTGTGGCTTAGGAGAGAATCGTCGCCTTGTGAGTGGCATCCAAGTCCTTGTGTGGCTTAGGGAGAAATCGTTGCCTTGTGTGCAGCGTCTAGATCGTGGTTCAAGCTAGGGGGAGGCTAGTAGCAAGATCTAGGAAGAGATACGCTTTAGCCTGCCGGTTCTTGGTAGAAGAACCGGCGAAAACACTAGCAAATTATTTATTTCATGAGCCTTTGTCTCTAGCTCTATAGAGACACTTTGTATTCAATTTATCTCTTTTAAAATACATAATTATTGTTTTTAGCTTGTACACATTTGCACTCTTTAATTATTTTGTTGTTATTCATCTAGTAAAGTTTGCTTAATTTTTAAGAAAAATTAAAAGATCCCTTATTCACCCCCCTCTAAGGGCGCCGCAAGATCCAACAGAACATCCCTGTTGGGAATATTGCCCTCAATATTCCTAGATTTGAAGAAGCATCACCTATAATGTTAAGAGCATAATGTATTTGATGACCTATCTACTTCATGTTTATGCAAGACATATTACTGTAGACACTAAAACATGTTTAGAGCAAAGAGGGACAATACCACTAACTAGGTATGGCTGTGTCCATTGTATCGTTGACATACCATTGAGAATGAAGTTTCTAATCAACGATATCGTGGAGAAGCAGCTGAATGAAGTAGTTCTCAGCGCCAAGGTTGATACCGTTGAGAAAAAAGATTATACTCAACATTATTTATGAAGCGGGATAAATATTACCGTTGTGCCTGTATAGCGTGGCTGGATTCAAAATTGGCATTAACGCATAAAGTAAGGATAGACTATTCTATTCTTATCCATGCCGATGACAAGACACATTCCAGGGCAATTGCAGGAGTCAAAGGTATTAAAGGAGATATGTTAGGTCAAGGGAATAGTGCTATAACCCGACCAAGTGTCGTCGTTAATCGAAAAACATAAAGAGGCGCATTGGAGGCAAGCAAGTTCTTTATAATAACTTTCAGAAGAAAAAAAGAGAGTCATTAATCTTACTCAATGTTAGATCTTATTCTAGCTGTTGGAGAAGAAAAATCAAAGAGGAGAAAAACCATAACCTATTCTACCTGAAGATCCATCTGTTCAGGGCTAGCTCCAGTTACTTGCCATCACAGCAAGAACAAGAGAAGAACTGAAACTTCAAGATCTAAATAATCTTAAGTCTTCTGTTATAAAATATTCAATCTCTATTTCTGTAGTATCTATTTTTAGATCTGAGCTATAGAGCCTTTGTGCCTGAGTTGTAGGGCTATACTCCTAGACTGAGTTATAGGACTTCGAGATAAGTCTGAGGTAGGACTTGGAGATAAGTATTAGGTAGGAAACCAGGATTATTTCTGAGTTGGAGTTAGAGTACTCTGAGTTGTAGGGCTTGTGTGCCTGGGTAGGATCTTGGAGGAGATCTGAGAAATCTTGAGGGATTTGAGTTGTAAGCCCAAGGAGCTGAGTATTTGGAGGACTTTACCAAGTCTATCTCATTGTTAGATAATTGTAGAGGGAAAGTAGATGTACCCAGACATTGGTGTACAACTATAAATATCTGTGTACTGATCTTTGTTTGCTTGGCAAGCTTTACAATTCTTATAAACTACAAAATCTTGATAAGTAGTAAAATAATACATAACCACCTATTCACCCCCTCTAGATGAGTTAGACTACCACTAACAACTAACTATCAATCCCCTACACATCTATTCAACAAGATTAGGCGACCTATTGCGCTCCGCAAGTGGGAGGCCATGATTCTAACCTTCATAAATTCTTCCTCGATGGGAATTTTGAAGTCTCCTACTTGAGGAAGAACCTCAACTCGCTCCTCCCGGTTCTTCCAAAGGAAGGTATTGTCTTGCTTAGCCTTTTTCGGATCTCACCACCTTTGGGTTTTCTCTTTTTACAACATGTTACAGTTGTTATCATGTAGAGGAGCAACTTATCATAGTGAACAAGCCCTACACAAGTGCTAGGACACCCGCTACTCAACTTGCTCAAGTGAAGGCAACCACTGTGGCAAGCGACAATGAGTCAGGAACTTCCATCTCCCTCAGTGTTAAGAAGAGATTCACATCTGTTGATCTTCACTCGCCCACAATCTCGTCCCCTCCAAAAAAGTAGAAGGTTGCGGCGACCAAGGAGAGGTGAGTCTGGAAGTCTCCCTTAAGAGATCAGACAGCAGAGGGCATGTACGAGCTCCCTACCGGGTCGGGGGTGGAAAGTCGAGAGGAGGGGGATACTGACTCGCACCCCAACTTTGGTTTGGGGTAGAAAATCATGGATAGCTCTGTCGGCTGATGGTCCTTTGGGACAAAAAGGCCAGGGCCTCCATCTCCACTCTCTTTTCTTCTTAATCTGAATGAAAATCCTTCAGTGGGCACTCCTATGCCATTTATTTTGGGCTCTATGGGCGGAAGGACGCGAAAATGTATAATGTCATGACTATGTCAAATTTAGCCCATGAACTCACACCACAGCCTTCATCTCTCCAGGAAGTGGGACCGGGCCGAGCCAGCGCGAGAACTCGTGGCTGATGAGGCGAAGGAGCTGATACTCAAGTTGGAGGTCGCCAAAAAGCTCCGTGAGAAGTGGTCTGGTGGGGTGGTAAGTCTTGCTTACTTGGGGAACTTAGCACTATCACTTCTCCTTTCTACTAACCTATCCCTAGCCCAGTTCCCATAGGATGCCAATACTGCATATTGGATGCGTGCGCGCGTTGCCGTCTTGGAGGGGAAGAACAAGGAGCTCAAAGACTAGATCGCCTGAATGCTCTCCACCACTCTACCGCCGAATCACTATGAGTCATTTAATAAGGGAGGTGGGCTACAACAATATACTACACAAGATATTGAAGAGATGATGAGCACCACCATCAAAGTCGAGAAGCACGCGCTTCTGAAGATACAAAGTCTCAACGTGCGAAGGATGATTGCGAGAATGTCATTGCGGCTGAGTTGGAACCCGAGTTGTTCCTCCCTATCAAGGCGTTAGAAGATGATTTTGACTCGCTCTTTGACGAAGAAGGTGGTGAATCGGATGACAAGGTTTGAATGATAGTCTAGGACATTTTTGTGGAAGCTTTTATTAGTACTGTTGTTTTTTATGCTCGTAGGCAAGGTCCTTTTTGAAATACATTACTGTTATTTTCATGAGTAAAATTTTTGACTTAAATTAGTTTTTTCCTTACTATGTTTTGGCTATCCTTCTACCTCTCGTCAATCACAACTGAATCGTGAATTTGCCTATCACAGACCCTTAGCATTCAGATTGCGATTGTGGCATTGTTCTCATCACAAAAAACATCTCGCGGAGCTCACCCTAGTCTTTTGCACCAACATCCCGTTAGGACTAGATTAAACTCACCTACTCGCGGATTTTGAGCATTTGTAACGTTGAGGAACCTTAACACGACTCATTTTGATGTTTTTGATAAGAGCGAGTGCTCATCACATTTGAGATGTATTATTATGATTCGGCTCGCATTTGAACTTTATTTCTCTACTAGGCGTCAACCCCCACATAAGTTAGGTGAGAGCTCGTTAGGCGAGTGCTCAGCTTACTGGAGAATGTCGAGTATGTACTCACTCGCCTACTTCCACCTGTCTCACTTTTCATAGCTTTCAATTCCATCACCATTTCCCAAAATATTCGGCCACTCAAGTGTTCCTTCATCCCTGCCAGCTAGTGAGAGCGCGGTCAGCGGGATCAGCTTGGGGAGTTCATTCAACCAATAACAGACAATAACCTGCCACACGAGTGTTCCTTCATCCCTTCGACTAGTGAGGGCCCGATCAGCGGGATCTGGTTGGGGCGTTCATTTAACCAATATAATAAAACAACCTGCCACACGAGTGTTCCTTCATCAATTCCAGCTAATGATATCTCGGTCAGCAGGATCTGCTTGGGGCATTCATTCAACCAATATCATACAACAACCTGCCACTCGAGTGTTCCTTTAGCCCTGGCGGTTAGTGAGATCCCGGTCAGTGGGATCTACTAAGGGCGTTCATTCAACCAATATTACACAACAACATGCGACATGAGTGTTCTTTTAGCCGTACCGGCAAGTGAGAGAACATCAAGCGGGATCTACTCAGGGCATTCATTCTACCAATATCACACAACAACCTGCCATATGAGTGTTCCATCAGCCATACCAGCTAGTGAGATCCCAGTAAGCAGGATCTTCTCAAGGCGTTCATTCAACGAATATCACACAAAAACCTGTCACATAAGTGTTCCTTTAGGCTTGCCATCTGGTGAGAGCCCGATCAGCAGGATCTGCTCAGGGAGTTCATTCAATTAATATCACGCAAGAACCTGCCACTCAAGTGTTCCTTCAGCAATGCTAGATAGATAGAGCCTAGTCACCGGGATCTACTCGAGCATTCATTTAACCAATATCACACAACAACCTGCCACGAGTGGTCCTTCAGCCCTGTCGGCTAGTGAGAGCCCGGTCAGCGGGATCTGTTCAGGGCTTTCATTCAATCTATATCACAAAAAACCTACCACGCAAGTGGTCCTTCAGCCATGCTGGCTAGTGAGAGCCAGTTTAGCATGATCTACTCGGGATGTTCATTCAACCAATTTCATATGAAAGTATATAAATAGAAGATGGAGTTGTGAAAAATAAACGTTCTCATTATTCAATAGGGTGGAAATGCTTCAAGTCATCGTCACACCATGTGCGACCAAGGGACACCCCTCCACATTTTAGAGAAGGTATCCACCTGACTTTAGGGCCTCCTCGACTATATAGGAGCCCTCCCAATTGGGATTAAGCTTTACGGTCATTATCGACCTCCCAGCAGCGTCAACCTTTTTACGGATGAGATATCCATTTATAAATTGCTTTACCCGGATATTCTTATCAAAGTACCGGGCCATCTGATGTTTGACTTCTTGTCAAATGGATGACAAGTTGCGGAGTTCCTCCACATGGTCCAATGAGAGCCACTGTTCATCATTCTCCATTCTCCACTCTTCATCTCCTTCTCCTGCAGCAACCACCCGTGGGGACTTCACCTCATACTCCACTAGCACCATGGACTCAAAGCTATGAGAAAGTTTGAAGGGGGTCTCCTTTATGGACGTGTTGGATGTGGATCTTAGGCCCCAAAGGAACGAGGGAAGTTGGTCCACCCACTTACCATTTTGGTTCTTTACCTTCTTTTTTAGTAGGTTCACGATTATCTTGTTTGCCGTCTCCACCTGCCCATTACTCCTGGGATGATGGATTGATGCATAACACAGGTCTATGCCAAGCTAGACATGGAAATTGATGAACTCTCCACTAGAAAATTATGGTCCATTGTCTGTGACTATCGCCAGAGGCAACCCATGTCGACTGATGATCTCCCCCTACACAAAGTTCTTGATTACCCAGGATGTCACTTTGGCTTGTGCTTTCACCTCCAACCATTTTGAAAAGTAGTTGATCATGACCAGGAGGAACTTCCTTTACCCGTTAGTTTGGGGAAAGGGTCCTACCAGATCTATTCCCTAAATGACAAAATTCCATGACGTCATAGTACTCCTGAATCTCTGAGCTGGCAAGAGCTGGAGTGTTGTGTACAGTTGGTACTTCTGGCACTTTTTCACTAATTCTATCGCATCCTTACTTATGGCTAGCTAAAATTATCCTTGTCGTAACACCCTACCTTCCAAATTCCTACTCCTGGAGTGACTGTCACACTCCCTAGAGTGGACCTCCTGTAGGATCCTTGGTACCTCCTCTGCTGCTACACATTGTGCCAAATTCCCATAGATGGTCTTTTTGTATAGTCCTTCCTTGAAAGAAATAGTGCCTAACCACCTAGAGGGGGGTGAATAGGTGTATTTTTTCTTTTTTACTTTAAAGGCAGACAAACTGTTTTGTACTTTAAGCAGCAAATGCAAATTATACAGCTATCACAACACAGCAACCACAAAAACAAACATTCACAGAGTGCACACAGTGTTTATAGTGGTTTCCCAAGATATGGGTACATCCACTTTCCCCCTTCGCCTATCTAGTAGTGTACTAGATTCGGCATAACTTCAGCACTTCTCCTCAGATCCTCAGATCTTACAGCTCAGAACCCCAAACAGGTTCCTACAACTCAGAGTGTCCCCACTCCAACAACTCAAGCACAAAGCCCTACCACTCAGTCTTCAACATGACCTACACTCAAGCTAAACAGTCCTACCTCAGCCTTCAACAAGGCCTACACTCAGAGAATTTATTCTTCTACACTCAGGCTCAAAAGACCTACCTCAGCCTTTATAAATTTAGGCTTACAACTCAGATCCCTTAGGATCCTACAAAAAGATAATAAAAAGTTTTTAGATCACCACTCAGTTTGAGAGAATGAAGAGGGCAACCTTCTTGATCAGTTCTTGATAGCACTGATTCCTGAGATCAACTTTGTCTTTGCTTTCTTCAAGGCTTCTTGAGTCTGAACTCAGTAAAGTTGATCTTCTTGAAGTAGACCTGCTGGCAACTTCCTTCTTGAGTTGAAGAATTAAATCTGGATCCTACTTTGCAGTCTGGTTCAGAACCTGCTCCTTAAGAGATTTGATTAAGAAGTCTCTTTCTTGACTTCAATTACTGGAGTTCTCTCTCTCCAAGTATGTAACACCCCCGATTTTTTTCGATGATTTTATTTGTTTGGGCAATGTCAGATTTATGACGTCGTGGCGTTACTTTTAACGTCGATTTGACGGCGCAATGCCGTTAAGGCAATTTCGCGTCCGTGCGGTTGAGTAGGCCAAATTCTTATTGTAATGAGAAGATTTTGCATTTGAAATTTAAGTTAAGTAATTTTGGACTTGCTCGTCAAGTTTCATCGCAATCCGAGCATTTTTGGAGTCTCGGCGCGCGATTGAAGTTTTGGATTGTTTATGTTCGTCGTATACTTCGAAGATTAATATCCCGGGAATGGCTTGTCGGATTCTGGTTTTGATTTCACTGTTAGATTTGTAGCATTAGTGTTCGCCTTCGGTGCAAGTTTCGTTTAATTCGGCGCTCGTTTGGGCTTCCGTGCTGAGTCTTCTCGAGAAGCTATGGTTCTACTCGATTATCCCGTTTTAGATTTTACTCGGGTGCCGTTTTGAGGGTCAAAACGGCGTTGTATCAAAAAATGGTCAACATGAAATTCGTTTGTCTCGACGATATCTACAACTTGCATGTTGACCACTTTTCGAATTGAAGCCGTTTTGAACCCCTAATTCCGTTGTTTCTGCAATAACTCGAGTGGTGAGCTGCTACTCGAGTATATGCTGCTTCTACTCGAGTAAGTCATGTTTTAACTCGAGTAATGAGCCTCTACTCGAGTATAGTATGTTACTACTCGAGTAGGTATGTTACTACTCGAGTATATATGCTGTTACTCGAGTAGGTATGCTGTTACTCGAGTAGGTATGCTGCCACTCGAGTAGACTATTTCGTTTTACGTTCAGACACCGTTTTGAGGGTCAAAACGGTGTCGTATCAAAAAATGGTCAACATGAAATTTGTTCGCCGCGATGAGATCTACAACTTTAATGTTGACCATGTTTCGATTTGAAGTCGTTTTAAACCCATAATTCCGTTTTTTCCGCTACAACTCGAGTGGTAAGCTGCTACTCGAGTATATGCTGCTTCTACTCGAGTAATTCATGTTTTTACTCGAGTAATGAGCCTCTACTGGAGTATATTGTGTTACTACTCAAGTAGTATGTTATTACTCGAGTAGGTATGCTGTTACTCGAGTAGGTATGCTGCTACTCGAGTAGGTATGCTGCCACTCGAGTAGGCTATTTCTATATGCGTTCAGAGGACATTTTGAGGGTCAAAACGACATCGTATCAAACAATGGTCAACATGAAATTTGTTCGTCTCGACGAGATCTACAACGTTCATGTTGACGACCTTTTGATTTGAAATCATCGTAGACCTCTATTTTGAGTTCCCGCAAAACTGCTCAAAATAAACCGTTTTTGACAAAACTTTTTATAAACATATATATATATATATTCTTGGACTTAGGTTTTAGAACCAAACTTCATCTTCTCCGTTATTTTTCTCCCGAACTAGAGCAGCGAGCAAGAGAGAGAGTTTCTTTTTCGTGAATATTCTGGTGGCCGCCGACGGTTCTCCGGTGCTCGAAATCTTCAACTGAACTTAGATTCGGAAAGCTCTCGTCGAGAGCTACGCTATCGTGGTAATTTCTTCCTCATTTCTTGAGTTTTTTTCGTTAGGGTTTTTCGGCCCTAATCCCTTTTCCGCCATTTTTGTCTAGATCTCAACTTCTCCCGCATCCTTTTTGCCCCGACCTACGGCGTGGAGTGATTCGGTGGATTTTTTCTGGTAAAAACCAAGGCAAGTCGTGGTTTCTCCTCTATTCTCCTTGTCTGATTCGATGGTAACAGCTATGTTTTCATGTTCCCTAAAATTTTCTACACTTTTTCTTCCAAATTATTGCAAAAATTAACCGCTTTGTTGACCACATGTTGTTATGTTGTTTTGCCATGATAAACTTGAACTTATCTATTTATGTTTAATCGTCCTTGAAGTGTCTTATTGATGGCTTAAGTGCCTTAGATCTCGTTATCAAACGTATTAGAGTTTAATTAGGGATTGTAAATCGGTCCTAAGGGTTGATCAACCATGTCCGGAATCTAGTAATGTCAAGTAGAGTTTATCGAGCCAAATCCCGAGGTATTTGTGTTGTGGTTTTTTTTGGGTTTCTTGAATGCGGGTGTTAGTGGACGTTTCCACCTCCGCAGTATTTGTTACCTTCATTAGTGCCCTGTGGAAGTCTACCTGGTTTTTGGATGTCTGCGCTGTATGGTGGAGAGCATGAGACTCCCTCGCAGTTAGACGGATTGTATATCCGTTGTTTTGGGTGGTGTGTCCAAGAGTGACCACTTCGCCTGCGTTTTTTGGGTGGTGTGTCCAAGAGTGACCACTTCGCCGTGATTTTGGGTAGGGTCGACCACAGGTGCCTAATGAAGGTTTTGTTTTTTTTCTTTCTGGGGAAATATTTATGTAGTCACCTTATAACCTTGTGCGTCTGGTGTACTCTTGTGGAACGTGACAAGTCATGTAGGAGTTCTCTTCCTGTTGATGCCCTGTTTCTTTTGTACTTTGCTTCGGTACTTTTGGTCTTGGGCTGGTACCCCTGTTGACCTTTGTTTATTTTGGCTTATTATTTTTTCCTGCCACTACTTGCACCTTCTTGCTGAGGTGTTCTGTCTTTGGAATGCCTCAGGTTCAGAGTTGTAGCAGGTAGCAGTGCTGGTTTTGGAGTTTTCTGGCGGCAGTGTTGGCCGTGGTTGTTGCCTCGTCTTAGCGAGGTAGTTTGTTGGTTTTTTTTAGTTTTACTAGTTCAGACATACTTTTGTTCGTGAGTTCGTGTCATTTTGTTGGCGCCCACTGATTTTGTTAGTTGCTGATACTTGCTAGCTGCTCATTTATTTAATAGTGGATGTGGTTTACTTACTCTCTGGGAGGATTTATGCTAGGAATGCATGTTAGGTATTTTCAACTATAAAATCTACTATTATTACTTCATACATTACATGATTTGAAACTCTAACCCGGTATTTTTAGCGACCGTAAAATCTATCTTTCCTACTATAATAAATTTAGAGTTCTGCATGGCATGAGTTGTCCTCTGGGGACGTGTATTCTCATGTAGATGTTTGAGTCAATCTAAACAAGTATTTTTCCGCAGCGTATAACTATATTTTGATTCGTGGACTAAATAAGCCACTAAGCCGAGGGATACGGCTAACTGCTGCACTTAACTGATTTTCCTTAAAATAACTTAAAAGATCTTTCTCCATGATTAAGTAGGTTTTTGCCTTAGCGTCCGTAGTTATCCCCTGCTGACATGGCATCATGACACACATTTTCCCTTACTCTGATAAGCTATTTATGTGGTGAAAATGTGGGTTGTGACAGTTGGTATCAGAGGGACGTTGCTTGATAATTTGTCGGGCAACCTTTCCTTGTTGGTATTAGGTGTTTAGCATCATATCATACCACACACCGATATGTCATCAGCACGTCTCGGCTGAAGCACGAACACTACACTCATAGCATAACATGAAGTATATGTAAGACCCCCCCTCCCCGGATCCCAAAACACGGCACGAAGGGGGAGTCTTATGCCCGGAACAGCCGCTACAACAATATCAATATATCATGCCAACCCAACCAAATAAATAAACAGAAGAAGTCAAAATCCACACTAAGTTATAATGTCCAAATACATCAATAATGAGAAGCTAAAACATGCTTCTACAATATATCAGAGTACAGCTAAACATTGCCCAAACGGGCTACATCAGAGTAAGCAAAACACTAACATCGGAAACAGACGGTATCGACGGCACCGTCACGTCAGGCCCTGTCGTCCTGGCCTGGCTGTCCTGCGGCGTAGTCTGCGGCTGCTCTACCTGCGGCGTGACCTCCTAAAAAGGAAGACGTAGCAACCGTTAGTCGAAACGACTAAGTGGTTTCACATCCGCTCCCCCGGCGACTCCTCGGCACCGGGCGGAGAAAAGAAACAAGAGTATAGTATATAACAAGTAAGCAAGTAAAGGAGGTACAAGCAAGTGGCAGTAGTGTAAGAGTAACACATCATAGTCAGCATATATGAAAGAGCTACACTAAACTAGCAAGTATAAGTAACAGCAGGAAAGTAACTTAACTTATAAGAATGCCCATACAAACTTATAAGTTAAGGATCGGGTTACATAAAAGTAACTCATCGTATAAGAGTGCCCATACAAACTTATACAATGAGGATCTTGTTGTGCAATGTTATGAAATGCTATGAATGCTATGCAATGACTCACCCATACACACCCATGCAATTGCTATGTCGACACAGACTATAGTTCCCACTTTTCGAGCAGGTAGCTAACCTCTCAGGCATCAGCCGCCGTGGCCAGGCGGTGACAGTAGAACGGGCACTTCTACTACTAGGCGGGTATCACACTACTTCACCTAGGCCTCCGTATGCCTCAACGCTAAGAACACAACAGCGGAGCCCATGCGTACTATGGCCCAGCGGGGTCTTGGGTAGATGTGCACCAAGAACACAGCCCGAACTGGCCTTGCGTGACCTGGAAGGGGCCTCGGAAGAAAGCACGAGGACACAGCCCAACCGTTCACATGGTCGGAGGGGCCTCGGGACGTGAACACCGAGGACACAGCCCAAACCGACCAAGTCTAACTGCCAACTCCCGTCGGTGTGACGACTGGCGAGCCCGTAGACCTGCCACACTATCCTTAACCCGAGATTACGACACCGCGTGTCGACTCACACCACATGCAAATACCACATCAACATAACATGGAAGGGGCCTAGGAAGCAAACACGAGGGCACAGCCCAACCATCCATCCACACCTCATCTCAACACAACCAAAACAAGTGGCGGTCAACACCGCACTTACAAACTCACACAACACTACTCATAGGAAGACGACTCTCTAAGTATTGGACTACCAAATTCAATCCACTATTCAACATTCACATGGCCATGAGTTATCCTTCTATATGTCATATCAGGTGATTTCAACACAATATATCAAGATGCACATGTATAAAAATCTACTAACTTCTAACCAGTCAAATCATTCAAGTATACTATCTTACAATTCTATCACATGAAATCCGATTAATAATCTTCATCATTTATGCAACTGAATTAATTATTCATAAGAGTTTATCCAAGCCTCAAGGTTACCTGTAATATTAGTTTCACCGAATCCAAATCCAAATATTATAAACCCAGATTTTTAAGTGCAGGAATAGTCTGGACAGCAACTTCGACCGGAGATTCCCGAGGCTACAGGAATCCGGTGAAGTCGTGTAACCCCTCGATGGAAAGGTATTTCCATATACTACATCTTTCATATTCAGAGCTCAACCCAGATTTGACATTATCCTATTTGAAATCGGACTTGAAGTCCGCTGCGTACAGAACACAGTTTCTGCATACGAGGTTTATTGAACACCATTTTCGTTTAGACTTTCCCGTGGCTACAGACTTCGCCAGAAGTCGTGCAACCATTCGTTGGAAAGGTATTTTCAAGGGCTTCAACTTTCGTGTTAAGCCGAAAGCCCAGATCTGGCCATAGCATACATAAAAATGGCCACGAAGTTCGCTGCGCGCAGAATACAGATTCTGCACGCTTCTTAAAGAAAAATGGACGGCATCGGTCCGTCTTCTTCCTCAAGCGATCCTTCCTAAATTTTCCAGAAATGTCCTCCTCCCTTATTCAACCTCAAAGGCCAAAACTCCTCACGAAACCATTCACCCATCGTCGTATTGAAGAAAAGGGGAAGAGTTGAAGAGATCTAAAGTCTATGATTCAAATCCTAGCATGACCGAACCTAGAAATCTTCTCCTCTCCATCAAGACTCTCTTGAGCCGATGTCTCTCCTAGGAAAATAACTATAGATCTAGCACCAAGGGAGAGGGTAGGAAACTCACCTTGGCTCCAGCGGTACCACCATTTCTAGCCATGGATCTCGTAGTTCTCCTTGGCGGCATCTTCTCTTTCACGGCGATGGCGGATCTCCTTTGGTAAAACTTGCTTCTGCAGTTTTCCCTCTCACAGGAGTTCTCACAGGAATTAGGGGATGAAAAGAGCATGAAAACGGCTAGGGTTTTCTGTCCCCTATATAAATAAAATGTGACACGGGTAGGGACACGGCCGTGTCCTTACCCGTGTCCTGCCTGGCGAAGCGGCAACGACAGTTTCCATGTCGGTTCAATACTTGACACGGGTAGGGACACGCCCGTGTCCCGACCCGTGTCCCTATGACACGGCCGTGTGCTTGGCCGTGTACTTCTCGGGTTGCGTCTCGACACTTCTCGTCGAGCTCAACTCGACGCACACGGGTAGGGACACGGCCGTGTCACTACCCGTGTCACTTGGTGTCGACACAGCTCGACGATCTCGACACGGGTCGTCGAGCTCAACTCGACGCACACGGGTAGGCACACGGCCGTGTCCCTACCCGTGTCCCTTGGTGTCGACACAGCTCGACGATCTCGACACGGGTCGTCGAGCTCAACTCAACGCACACGGGTAGGCACACGGCCGTGTCCCTACCCGTGTCCCTTGGTGTCGACACAGCTCGACGATCTCGACACAGCTCGTCGAGCTCAACTCGACGCACACGGGTAGGCACACGGCCGTGTCCCTACCCGTGTTACTTCCTTTTTACACTGATTCTCCATTTCTCCACAAGTGCAGTCCAATTCCCTGCACTCTCAGGACTCAAGTCAGCCCTCCTGACTCAAAACACACACACTAGGGGCCTAGAGCGATTCGGGACGTTACAAATCCTATAAACAAAATAAAAGATTTCGTCCCCGAAATCAGGCTTAGGCTGTGGGGAGGAAAGCATGACAGGAAATTTAACACTTGCTTTTAAATAAAATTACCTTGAGCAAACAACTCCGGGTAGCGTTGCTGCATTAAATCCAATGGCTCCCATGTGTACTCCTCCTTCCCATGATTCAACCATAGCACCTTTACTAAGGGAACACTTTTGCGGCGCAAAGTCCTTGTCTCGCTGTCAACAATCCGCACCGGCTCTAGTCGCACAGACCTATCTGATGCCACTGCACCATCAGTAGTGGGAATATACTGGTCGGGCCGCAACAGTGCTTTTCGAAGCGACGACACATGGAACACGTCGTGGAGATTTTCTAGTTCTGGTGGTAACTCCAACCGATAGGCCAACGGGCCAATTCTTTCCAATATAGTATAAGGCCCAACATACCTTGGGCTGAGCTTTTTCACTCCCCGCACCCGTGACACTCCATGCATCGGCCGAATCTTAAGGAACACTTTTTCGCCCACCTGGAACTCCACCATCCGGTGCTTTTTGTTGTAATATTTCGCCTGTCGACTTTGAGCCTCCAACATGCGATCCCGTATCAATCTGACCGCCGCATCAGTATCATCTATGTATTCGTTTCCCAATGCCTTCGGATCTTCATCTTGCACCCAAGACAAGGGAGTCCTGCACCTTCTTCCGTAAAGGGCTTCATGGGGCGCCATGCCGATGCTCGCCTGATGGCTATTATTATAGGAGAATTCCACCAGGGGCAAGAGCCTTTCCCATGGCTCTCCTCTGTCCAGCACGCATAACCTCAATAAATCTTCCAGTGTCCTGATGGTCCTTTCAGACTGCCCGTCAGTCTGTGGATGAAATGCGGTACTAAAGGTTAGGCGTGAGCCCAAATACGCCTGTACTGCCTTCCACTCATTGGATGTAAACCGACCATCCCTATCCGAAACAATTGTCTTGGGCACGCCATGATACCGTACAAATTGCTCCACAAAAAGGCGTACCAAAACATCCACGTGTGCTTCCTTCTTCATTGGAATGAACCGGGCCACCTTTGTTAGTCGATCCACAATAACCCACACCGAATCATTCCCGGAGCGGGAACGAGGTAACCCATGAACAAAGTCCATGGAGATATCCTCGAACTTCCATTCGGGGATGGGCAGCGACTGCAACAAACCACCGGGACTCCTGCATTCAGCCTTCACTCTTTGGCAAGCTTCGCAATGTGTAACATAGTAGCGAACATCCTTCTTCATTCCCGGCCAACACATGGTCTTCCGCAGTCCGGCATACATCTTAGCAATACCCGGATGCACTGAATATTGAGAGGAATGCGCCTCTCTCAATATATCTTCCCGAATTTTGCCGCCCTTGGGAATATAAAGTCGGCCACGAAAATAAACGAGGCCGTCTTTGAGTGTGTACTCATCGGTGGTCCTATCTTCAATTGCCTTGATTGCCGGGGCCAAGGACGCATCCATTCCTTGCTCCACCCGAATCCGGTCTCGGATATCACAAACTATGCTCATGTTGGCCAAATACTCCGCATACTCTGCCGAAGGATCCTTGAATACTAGAGTAATTTCCATCTCCTCGATCATCCGAGCCAACTCCATACTCATCAGCCGAGACTCTGGGCTAGAGCCTGGCACTTTTCTACTCAAGGCATCGGCTACCGAGTTCGCTTTCCCGGGGTGGTAGTTCATGGTGAACTCATAGTCGCATAGAAATTCCAACCACCGCCGTTGTCTCAGGTTCAACTCCTTCTGAGTGTGAACATATTTCAAGTTTTTGTGATCGGAAAAGATCTCGCAGTGCACGCCATATAAATAATGCCTCCAGACTTTCAAAGCGAACACCACTGCTCCCAACTCCAAATCATGAACCGGGTAATTGATTTCATGTTTCTTTAACTGCCTTGAAGCATAAGCGATCACATGCCCGTGCTGCATCAGTACCGCTCCCATCCCTTGGTATGATGCATCCGTGTAAACTTGGAATCCTTCCTTCCCAGACAGAAGTGCAAGGATGGGGGCGGAGGTAAGCCTATCTTTCAATTCTTGAAATGCCTCTTCACATTGAGGTGTCCACTCAAATGGCACACCCTTCTTCGTCAAGGAGGTAAGAGGAAGGGCAATCTTGGAAAAACCTTTCACGAACTTGCGGTAGTAGCCAGCAAGTCCAAGAAAGCTTCGTACATCAGCCGCCGACTTCAAGGGCGACCACTCCTTCACGGCCCGCACCTTTGCTGGATCCACTGCTAACCCTGCTCCACTGATCACATGCCCCAAGAAGGCAACCTCCTTAATCCAGAATTCACACTTGCTAAACTTGACATACAAGGCACGCTCCTTCAATTTCTTCAAAACCAAGGTCAGGTGCTCGACATGCTCCTCCTCCGTATTTGAGTAGACCAAGATGTCGTCGATGAAAACAATGACGAAGATGTCCAAATACGGTTCAAACACCTTGTTCATCAAACTCATGAAGGCCGAAGGGGCATTTGTGAGCCCAAACGGCATTACTGTGAACTCATACAAACCATATCTCGAACTGAATGCTGTTTTTTGAATATCCCCCTCATGTATCCTCAGCTGATAGTATCCGGAGCGCAAATCCAATTTAGAAAACCAATGTGCTCCCACTAGTTGATCGAACAACTCATCGATCCGCGGTAGTGGATAAGTGTTCCGCACCGTCAACCGATTGGGTTCCCGATAATCTATGCACAATCGCAGTGTTCCATCCTTCTTCTTCACGAACAGCACAGGGGCTCCCCATGGTGATGAACTGGGGCGAACGAACCCTGAATCCACCAGTTCTTGCAATTGAACTCTAAACTCCGCGAGTTCTTTCGGAGCCATTCTGTATGGAGCCTTGGATACAGGCTTGGCACCTGGTACTAGATTGATCTGGAAGTCAACTTCTCTATGCGGAGGTAATCCTGGTAGCTTCTCAGGAAATACCTCAGGAAAATCCCGCACTACCCGTACATCCTTTAATTCCAACGCTGCTTCCTTCAACTCGAACCAGATCATGAAGACCTCATCCCCCTTCATATGAGCTTTTACAGCCTGAATAGAAGATAATATCATACGTGGCGCGAAGCCAATACCTTGGAAGATGACGTCAGAGTCTCCATGCCTCAAATAGATCCGCTTCTCCGCGCAGTCGATCCTCGCGAAGTGCCAGTCCAGCCATGCCATGCCCAAAATGATGTCAAACTCCGGCATTCTCAGAACCGTGGCCGGCGTATCAAAGGCCTTCCCATCAATAAATAACTCCAACTCGCACTTGGCGGTCGCGATCATCTCCGAGCCGTCCGGAAGGCGTACACGTCGAGCTATGCCAGTGAAGTACTGTACATCCCCCATGTCTTTTATGAAATCCTCGGACACAAAGGAGTGTGAGGCACCGGTATCGAACAGCGCATAGGCTGTCTTCCCGCCAATAATCACGGTGCCTAAGTACCAACAACCAAAACTTATTGCTATTGGCTAGTAAGTTCTAATCAATTCAAGCTAGATCATGCAAATATGTAAATTAGTTAAATCATACCTGCAATCACATCTTGTGGGTTCCTTTCCTGCGCCATGTCAAGCGCGTACACCTGATCCCGGACCGGTCCGGGGTTTCCTCTTGGCGGTCCTCGTCCTCGACCGCGCATATATCCCCGCCCTCGTGGAGCGGCTGGAGGGAGAGCAGGAGGGAGAGCAGGAGGGAGAGCAGGAGGGGCGTTCCCATATAGCTGCGGGCAAAAACGCCGGATGTGGCCCGGCTGGTTGCATTCGAAGCACACCAGACCACGACGCCCTTCAAGTTGTTGAAATCGCTGATGCTGTGGGGGTGGAGGCAACGCAGGCGGCTGCGGAACTGGATGCTCCACCCTATAGTTTCGCTGGACACGCCCTCCACCTCTTTGATAACCTCTTCCTCCTCTGAAGTCCCGTCTCCTTCTATTACTTGGGCCGGCTTCCATCACGTCCTCCGCAGGCCTCTTACTACATCCCATGTGGTCCGCCTCCAATCTTTTCGCCATATCAATGATCTCCGCCAAGCTACCATCCGCTATAAACAAAAGGGACTGCCTTAGGGGATCTCGCAGCCCTTTATAGAAGCGCTTGGCATAACCTCTGTCATCCAACTCATAAGAGTCCGCAAACCTTGCGAGATGCTGGAATTCCCGCTGGTATTCTGTGACCGACTTTGATCCCTGCTTTAGTAGAAGGAACCTCTGCTCAAGCTCATCTCGGGCCGATGTAGGGATAAAGTGCTCCAAGAAAACACCCGAGAATTCACTCCAACTTATCTCTGTGTAGATCCGGCCTTGGAAGGTAGAGCCCATGAGGGACTTCAACCACCTCTTCGCATGTAAGTCCAAGACGGACACTGCCAATGTCACTGCCATGTTGGCTGGGCAACGGATACCGGCCAACAACTCCTGTATCGTGTCTAGCCATTCCTCTGTACGTACGGCTGACTCCGTCCCAAGGTAGACGGGAGGGGAGAGAGCCCGGAAGGTGCTCAGCCAGTTGGAGCTCGGGGCCTGTTGTTGCACCGGAGCCTGCTGTGCCTTGAAAGCATCAAGAATGGCGGTGAGCATCTGCCCCAACTCAGACTGTTCGAACTGAGTGGGTATGGGAGGGGTAGGAGTGCCCCCCATCGGCTCAACATGCAGTGGAATCTACACGTACACGACAAATTTGTGGTCAGGTTGGCTAAACTTAAGGTCTAAGTTGGACAAACTTAATGTGAATTACATATGGGCACACCACTGCTTCCGCTAAGTCAGTTTGTCCCCAAACTGACTAACCAAACGGGGGTGGCACCATTGTTGAATGACTTCGTAGTTGAGGATCGTGGCAAACTGATACCATTTGTAAGACCCCCCCCTCCCCGGATCCCAAAACACGGCACGAAGGGGGAGTCTTATGCCCGGAACAGCCGCCTTGCGGTAGCATTAGCACACGGGCTAACCTGTACCACAAGACGCCTATTCCGCCGGCTACAACAATATCAATATATCATGCCAACCCAACCAAATAAATAAACAGAAGAAGTCAAAATCCACACTAAGTTATAATGTCCAAATACATCAATAATGAGAAGCTAAAACATGCTTCTACAATATATCAGAGTACAGCTAAACATTGCCCAAACGGGCTACATCAGAGTAAGCAAAACACTAACATCGGAAACAGACGGTATCGACGGCACCGTCACGTCAGGCCCTGTCGTCCTGGCCTGGCTGTCCTGCGGCGTAGTCTGCGGCTGCTCTACCTGCGGCGTGACCTCCTAAAAAGGAAGACGTAGCAACCGTTAGTCGAAACGACTAAGTGGTTTCACATCCGCTCCCCCGGCGACTCCTCGGCACCGGGCGGAGAAAAGAAACAAGAGTATAGTATATAACAAGTAAGCAAGTAAAGGAGGTACAAGCAAGTGGCAGTAGTGTAAGAGTAACAGCATCATAGTCAGCATATATGAAAGAGCTACACTAAACTAGCAAGTATAAGTAACAGCAGGAAAGTAACTTAACTTATAAGAATGCCCATACAAACTTATAAGTTAAGGATCGGGTTACATAAAAGTAACTCATCGTATAAGAGTGCCCATACAAACTTATACAATGAGGATCTTGTTGTGCAATGTTATGAAATGCTATGAATGCTATGCAATGACTCACCCATGCACACCCATGCAATTGCTATGTCGACACAGACTATAGTTCCCACTTTTCGAGCAGGTAGCTAACCTCTCAGGCATCAGCCGCCGTGGCCAGGCGGTGACAGTAGAACGGGCACTTCTACTACTAGGCGGGTATCACACTACTTCACCTAGGCCTCCGTACGCCTCAATGCTAAGAACACAACAGCGGAGCCCATGCGTACTATGGCCCAGCGGGGTCTTGGGTAGATGTGCACCAAGAACACAGCCCGAACTGGCCTTGCGTGACCCGGAAGGGGCCTCGGAAGAAAGCACGAGGACACAGCCCAACCGTTCACATGGTCGGAGGGGCCTCGGGACGTGAACACCGAGGACACAGCCCAAACCGACCAAGTCTAACTGCCAACTCCCGTCGGTGTGACGACTGGCGAGCCCGTAGACCTGCCACACTATCCTTAACCCGAGATTACGACACCGCGTGTCGACTCACACCACATGCAAATACCACATCAACATAACGTGGAAGGGGCCTCGGAAGCAAACACGAGGGCACAACCCAACCATCCATCCACACCTCATCTCAACACAACCAAAACAAGTGGCGGTCAACACCGCACTTACAAACTCACACAACACTACTCATAGGAAGACGACTCTCTAAGTATTGGACTACCAAATTCAATCCACTATTCAACATTCACATGGCCATGAGTTATCCTTCTATATGTCATATCAGGTGATTTCAACACAATATATCAAGATGCACATGTATAAAAATCTACTAACTTCTAACCAGTCAAATCATTCAAGTATACTATCTTACAATTCTATCACATGAAATCCGATTAATAATCTTCATCATTTATGCAACTGAATTAATTATTCATAAGAGTTTATCCAAGCCTCAAGGTTACCTGTAATATTAGTTTCACCGAATCCAAATCCAAATATTATAAACCCAGATTTTTAAGTGCAGGAATAGTCTGGACAGCAACTTCGACTGGAGATTCCCGAGGCTACAGGAATCCGGTGAAGTCGTGTAACCCCTCGATGGAAAGGTATTTCCATAGACTACATCTTTCATATTCAGAGCTCAACCCAGATTTGACATTATCCTATTTGAAATCGGACTTGAAGTCCGCTGCGTACAGAACACAGTTTCTGCATACGAGGTTTATTGAACACCATTTTCGTTTAGACTTTCCCGTGGCTACAGACTTCGCCAGAAGTCGTGCAACCATTCGTTGGAAAGGTATTTTCAAGGGCTTCAACTTTCGTGTTAAGCCGAAAGCCCAGATCTGGCCATAGCATACATAAAAATGGCCACGAAGTTCGCTGCGCGCAGAATACAGATTCTGCACGCTTCTTAAAGAAAAATGGACGGCATCGGTCCGTCTTCTTCCTCAAGCGATCCTTCCTAAATTTTCCAGAAATGTCCTCCTCCCTTATTCAACCTCAAAGGCCAAAACTCCTCACGAAACCATTCACCCATCGTCGTATTGAAGAAAAGGGGAAGGGTTGAAGAGATCTAAAGTCTATGATTCAAATCCTAGCATGGCCGAACCTAGAAATCTTCTCCTCTCCATCAAGACTCTCTTGAACCGATGTCTCTCCTAGGAAAATAACTATAGATCTAGCACCAAGGGAGAGGGTAGGAAACTCACCTTGGCTCCAGCGGTACCACCATTTCTAGCCATGGATCTCGTAGTTCTCCTTGGCGGCATCTTCTCTTTCACGGCGATGGCGGATCTCCTTTGGTAAAACTTGCTTCTGCAGTTTTCCCTCTCACAGGAGTTCTCACAGGAATTAGGGGATGAAAAGAGCATGAAAACGGCTAGGATTTTCTGTCCCCTATATAAATAAAATGTGACACGGGTAGGGACACGGCCGTGTCCTTACCCGTGTCCTGCCTGGCGAAGCGGCAACGACAGTTTCCATGTCGGTTCAATACTTGACACGGGTAGGGACACGCCCGTGTCCCGACCCGTGTCCCTATGACACGACCGTGTGCTTGGCCGTGTACTTCTCGGGTTGCGTCTCGACACTTCTCGTCGAGCTCAACTCGACGCACAAGGGTAGGGACACGGCCGTGTCACTACCCGTGTCACTTGGTGTCGACACAGCTCGACGATCTCGACACGGGTCGTCGAGCTCAACTCGACGCACACGGGTAGGCACACGGCCGTGTCCCTACCCGTGTCCCTTGGTGTCGACACAGCTCGACGATCTCGACACGGGTCGTCGAGCTCAACTCAACGCACACGGGTAGGCACACGGCCGTGTCCCTACCCGTGTCCCTTGGTGTCGACACAGCTCGACGATCTCGACACAGCTCGTCGAGCTCAACTCGACGCACACGGGTAGGCACACGGCCATGTCCCTACCCGTGTTACTTCCTTTTTACACTGATTCTCCATTTCTCCACAAGTGCAGTCCAATTCCCTGCACTCTCAGGACTCAAGTCAGCCCTCCTGACTCAAAACACACACACTAGGGGCCTAGAGCGATTCGGGACGTTACAGTATATGGGACATATTATGTAGTATGGGATGCATAATATGTGTCTGTATATGGATCCAACTTAGGGGCAACATGTGAGGGTTATGTAGTATGGGATGCATAACCTCACCACATGAATGCGACTAGCACGTTTCTTTTTTGTTGCATGAGAATGTCATGTAGTATGAGATGCATAACATTTTCATGCGTACATCGCTCATAACATGCATTATGGCCTTTTTTAGAATGCATAACACAATCATGCATAACATAACCTTGCATAAGCATAATGTGCCAAGCTAAAGATTGCAGGATGACATATGTACACACATGGTTTTAAATCAGAAAACGAATATAAAAGAACATGCATTCATGTCATAGGCACAAGAGTCAATAGGATGAGAGAATATCATCCTAAGTAGGACATAATATTATTATAAAATCCCAGAGCAAGTTGCAGCGTAAGCAAGTGTCTTTTAAGTATGGTATGAACTAGTTGTGTGGCTTTGTTGTAAGCTAGGATTTTGATGAGTGTTCATTTGAATTTTTTTAGAAATGCCGCCAAAGCATCCTGCGACGAGGTCGACTCCCCAGTCGGAGGGTGAGTCATCAGGTGCGCAAAGCGATGCGCTTATCGGGAGTCTGCGTCAGAGCAATGAGGCTCTGTCAAGGCAAGTAGTTGCAATGCAATTGCAAATTGAGTCCTTATTGTCTGCCGCTCCCGCGCAGCAAGCCTTAGTGCAAGATCCTGCCTTGGGCCAAGCTGTGCCTGATTCCCCTACTCCTCTGGTGGCCCCGATGGTGATACCCCCAGAAATGAATTTCATATCGCACTTCCAACGATTGGGACCTCCCACCTATGACGGGAGTGCTGACTTTATGATTTTAGATGATTGGATCATCTCCATCGAGGAGATGTTTTCATATTCCGGAATTCTAGAAGCCCAGCGAGTGATGATTGCAGCCTATCAGTTAAAAGGTCTGGCGAAGAGTTGGTGGATTCAGGAAAGAGAGAGCCTGAAGGAAGGCTGTACTTTGGAATCTTTTAAGAAAATATTGCTGAAAAAGTTTCTACCCTCAGTCGAGCAAGACCGCCTGATGAATAACTTCATGCATCTAAAGCAGAGACAGCTCACCGTGAGCGAGTACGAGATTGAGTTTAGCAAACTGAGCAGGTTTGCTCCAGATTTGGTAGCTTCTGAGGAGGGTAGAGTGAAACATTTCTTGGGAGGACTAAGAAGCGATGTCCAGCAGTTGGCATGCGCTTACCAAGCTGAAAGTTATGCTGAAGCAGTGGAAGCCGCTTTAAAAGTGGAGGCGATTGAAAACGCCAAGAGTCGCGGTGCTGCGGCAAGGAAGGAGAAAAGAAAAGGTGTTGAGGATGGTAACTCCAGGGTATTTGGCCCTTCTTCGAAGAATAAAAGTAAGGATGTGTGTAGCTTCTATGGTCAACCTGGCCACCCCTACGAAAGGTGCTTCAAGGGGACTGCAACCCTGAAGCAGCAGCAGGTGCATGCCATCCAAGGTGCACCCAAGGGAGAGCTTGTGTGCTCGTTCTGTGCAAGGAAGGGTCATGATGTGACTCGTTGCTGGATGAAAGAAAGGGTTTGCTTCCAGTGTGGGCAGAAGGGACACCAGAAGTTTTCGTGCCCTCAGGCTCAGCCCCCACTGCAGCCTGCCCCACTTCGAGCTCTGCCGCCGCCGCCAAGCCTGGATAAAGGAAAGGGAAAGCTGAACGTGATGACCAGCGAGGAAGCCCAAACCTTTACGCAAGTGATATCAGGTTAGCCTCAGTTTAATTTATCCTTATTAATTATCCTTGTTGCCCTAGTTATTGTTCGTTTAGTTACGTATGTTACGGTTTTAGGGGAGTTTAAGGTGCGGAATAGGTGGGCGCGCGTTCTTTTCGATTCGGGTGCCACCCATTCCTTTGTGGCCCGAAGATTTGTTGATAAGCACCGTCTGAGTGTCGACCAATTAGGAGGCTCCTTCAATGTCAAGCTCCCTTCCAGTGATTTAGTGATATCTAACCAAGGAGTTCTGAGATGCCCTATTCGTCTTGGCAATTTTCTGGCATATGCAGATCTGATGATTTTGGATCTGTCTGATTTTGACGTGATTCTGGGCATGGACTGGCTGTCCAAATATGATGCGGTCATCCAGTGCAAGGCTAAGCGATTGGATTTCAGAATGGACGACGGACAACCTATGAGCGTCTATGGATTTCAGGACAGAGTTTCTCCTGTCATTTCTGCGGTACGTTCTTATCGTGCTATAGAGTCTGGTTGCGAGGCGTTTTTGGTTTCTATTTCTGCTCTGGAAATAGCTTTTGTTACGCCACGTCTTGAGGATGTCTCGGTGGTGCGAGAGTTTCCAGATGTCTTTCCTGATATTCTTCCAGGACTTCCTCCTGAAAGGGAGATAGAGTTTGTGATAGACCTCGAACCGGGCACTCGTCCCATTGCTAAAGCACCATAACGTATGGCTCCGCTTAAGTTGGACGAGTTGCGTACTCAGCTCGATGAGTTGCTGAGGTGTGGTTTTATTAGGCTAAGTACTTCTCCATGGGGTGCTCCTGTTTTGTTCGTCAAGAAGAAAGATGGATCGATGAGACTTTGCATCGATTACAGGGAATTGAACAAGGTAACAATTAAGAATAGATATCCCCTGCCAAGGATTGATGATTTGTTTGACCAATTGTGTGGTAGCTCGGTATTTTCAAAGATCGATCTTCGCTCAGGCTACCACCAGTTGAGGATTCGAGAGGCAGATATTACTCGAACCGCTTTTCGTTCCCGACATGGACATTATGAGTTTCTGGTGATGTCTTTTGGTTTAACTAATGCACCTTCTGCGTTCATGGATTTGATGAATCAGGTGTTTAAGGATTTCTTGGACCGATTTGTTATTGTGTTCGTAGATGATGTCTTGGTGTATTCTCGTAATGTTGAGGAGCATACTCAGCATTTGCGTCTGGTTTTGTCGACCCTAAGGGAGCATAAGTTATATGCGAATTTGAGCAAGTGTGAGTTTTGGCTACCTCAGGTGTCCTTTCTGGGTCATGTGGTAAGTAAGGACGGTATTTCTGTAGACCCGACCAAGATTTCTGCGGTACTGGAGTGGGAGAGACCTTCTACGCCGAAGGAGATTAGGAGTTTCTTAGGCCTAGCTGGCTATTATAGAAGATTCGTGGAAGGATTTTCGGTGTTGTCTGCTCCTCTAACTAGACTTACTCAGAAGAATACTACTTTCATTCGGAGTGATAAATGTGAAGAGGCTTTCCAAGAGCTAAAGAAGAGATTATGTACTGCTCCGATTTTAACCTTACCTACTGAAGGAGTTGAGTATGCTGTGTATGTCGATGCGTCACATATCGGACTTGGTTGCGTTTTAATGCAAGATGGTAAGGTGATTGCGTATGGATCGAGACAACTAAAGATCCACGAGAGAAACTATCCTACGCATGATTTGGAGTTTGCTGCTGTAATTTATGCGTTGAAGCTTTGGAGACACTTATTGTATGGCGCGTTGTGCAAGATCTATACGGATCATAAGAGTTTGAAGTACGTCTTCACTCAGAAAGAACTAAATTTGCGCCAGCGTCGGTGGTTAGAATATGTGGCGGATTATGAAGTGGAAATTCTTTATCATCCAGGAAAGGCTAATGTAGTAGCTGATGCCTTGAGTAGAAAGACCGCTAAGATTTTTAATCTGTCGGTGCAGTCCTTGATAGAGGAATTTTTGTTGATGGATATTGAGGTTGGGAGTAGTACCGTGCCTGCTAGTCTAGAAGCAGAAGAACCCTCTTGGATTTCCCTTACTCGAGCACATCAGAAGGATGATCCCGACTTGTTACATCTCCGGGATAGAACTATGAAGGGAGAGCTACCTGATTTCTCTGTGGACGAGTTGGACACCTTGAAGTATCGGGGTAGATTATGCGTCCCCGCCTTTGGCGATATTCGAGCTAAGATCTGTGCTGAAGCTCATGGTTCCAGTGTAGCCTACCACCCTGGCTCCACAAAGATGTATAAAGATCTAAAGCAAATTGTTTGGTGGTCAGGGATGAAGAACGACATCGCAAAGTTTGTATCAGAATGTTTTACATGTCAGCGTGTTAAGGCTGATCATAGAAGGCCTGGTGGTAAGTTGACACCGCTTGATATTTCAAGTTTGAAATGGAAAAGTATTTCAATGGATTTTATCACCGGTCTGCCAAAATCTCCCCGTGGGCATGACTCCGTTTGGGTGATAGTCGACAGATTGATAAAGTGTGCTCACTTTGTTCCATTTAAGATTGGGTACTCGATCAAGAAGATAACTGAGCTATATCTTGAAGTGGTCATCAGGTTGCATGGTGTGCCTATTAGCATCGTATCAGATCGGGACTCTAGATTTACGTCTCGTTTTTGGAAGAGTTTACAGGAGGGGTTGGGTACCGATTTAAGGTATTCCACCGCCTATCATCCTCAAACTAATGGTCAGACGGAAAGGGTAAATCAGATCGTAGAAGATATGATCAGGTGTTAAAGTTTGGATCATGGTGGTGCTTGGGATGAGCGTCTCAGACTCATGGAGTTTGCTTACAATAACAGTTATCAAGAGAGTCTGCAGATGGCTCTGTTTGAGGCCTTGTATGGGAGGCATTGTAGAACCCCACTGTTTTGGGATGAAGTTGGTGAGAGGCCGTTGTTAGGTCCGGGAGCTCTTGAAGAGATGAATTGTGCCATGACCCATATTCGGGAAAAGCTTCGTGTGGCTCAAGAGCGCTATGAGAAGTATGCTAATCTTCGAAGGGTCGATCTGGAGTTTGCGGTTGGAGACTTGGTGTTTCTGAAGGTTTCTCCGATGTCCGGTGTTAAAAGATTTGGTAGGAACCACAAGTTAGACCCCCGGTATGTGGGACCTTCCCAGATTCTTGAGCGCATCGGAGTGTCGGCTTATAGGTTGGAATTGCCTGCGACCTTCCCTGGTGTCCATGATGTGTTCCATGTGAGCTAGTTGCGGAAATGTGTTCGTAATGATCGTCAAATCCTCGACTCGATACCCCAGATTAAGCCCAACCTTACTTATGTGGAAGAACCTGTTCGTGTTCTGGATTTTCAAGAGCGGGTGTTGCGGAGAAAGACCATCCCTATGGTCAAGATTCTTTGGAGAAATCAAGACGTCGAGAGCGCGACGTGGGAATTGGAATCGGTGATGAGGGGATCTCACCCGCACCTCTTCTCTTAGTTTCAGGTATGTCGTTATGTTTTCAGTTATGTTTGATTTTATCATTTTGATTGGTTTTGGAGTTGTGTTAAGTTTCGGGACGAAACTTCTTTTTAGGGGGAGTGACTGTAACGCCCCCGATTTTTTTCGATGATTTTATTTGTTTGGGCAACGTCAGATTTATGACGTCGTGACGTTACTTTTAACGTCGATTTGACGACGCAATGCCGTTAAGGCAATTTCGCGTCCGTGAGGTCGAGTAGGCCGAATTCTTGTTGTAATTGGAAGATTTTGCATTTGAAATTTAAGTTAAGTAATTTTGGACTTGCTCGTCAAGTTTCATCGCAATCCGAGCATTTTTGGAGTCTCGGCGCGCGATTGAAGTTTTGGATTGTTTATGTTCGTCGTATACTTCGAAGATTAATATACCGGGAATCGCTCGTTGGATTCTAGTTTTGATTTCGCCGTTAGATTTTTAGCATTAGTGTTCGCCTTCAGTGCAAGTTTCGTTTAATTCGGCGCTCGTTTGGGCTTTCGTGCTGAGTCTTCTCGAGAAGCTATGGTTCTACTTGATTAGCCCGTTTTAGATTTTATTCGGGCGCCGTTTTGAGGGTCAACAAAGCATTGTATCAAACAATAGTCAACATGAAATTCGTTCGTCTCGACGATATCTACAACTTTCATGTTGACCACTTTTCGAATTGAAGCCGTTTTGAACCCCTAATTCCGTTGTTTCTGCAATAACTCGAGTGGTGAGCTGCTACTCGAGTATATGCTGCTTCTACTCGCGTAAGTCATGTTTTAACTCGAGTAATGAGCCTCTACTCGAGTATAGTATGTTAATACTCGAGTATGTATGTTACTACTCGAGTATATATGCTGTTACTCGAGTAGGTATGCTGTTACTCGAGTAGGTATGCTGCCACTCGAGTAGGTTGTTTCGTTTTACGTTCAGATACCGGTTTGAGGGTCAGAACGGCGTCGTATCAACAAATGGTCAACATGAAATGTGTTCATCTCGACGAGATCTACAATATTTATGTTGACCACTTTTCGATTTGAAGTCATTTTAAACCCCTAATTCTGTTTTTTCCGCTATAACTCGAGTGGTGAGCTGCTACTCGAGTATATGCTGCTTCTACTCGAGTAATTCATATTTTTACTCGAGTAATGAGCCTATACTCGAGTATATTGTGTTATTACTCGAGTAGGTATGTTATTACTCGAGTAGGTATGTTACTACTCGAGTAGGTATGATGTTACTCGAGTAGGTATGCTGCTACTCGAGTAGGTATGCTACCACTCGAGTAGGCTGTTTCTGTCTGCGTTTAGAGGCCGTTTTGAGGGTCAAAACGGCATCGTATCAAAACATGGTCAACATGAAATTTGTTCATCTCGACGAGATCTACAACTTTCATGTTGACGACTTGTTGATTTGAAGTCATCCTAGACCTCTATTTTGGGTTCCCGCAAAACTGCTCGAAATAAATCGTTTTTGACAAAACTTTTTATAAACATATATATATATATATATATATATATATATATATATATATATATATATATATATATATATATATATATATATATATATATATATATATATATATTCTTGGACTTAGGTTTTAGAACCAAACTTCATCTTCTCCGTTATTTTTCTCCCGAACCAGAGCAGCGAGCAAGAGAGAGAGTTTCTTTTTTGTGAATCTTCTGGTGGCCGCCGACGGTTCTCCGGTGCTCGAAATCTTCAACCGAACTTAGATCCGGAAAGCTCTCGCCGAGAGCTATGCTATCGTGGTAATTTCTTCCTCATTCCTTGAGTTTTTTTCGTTAGGGTTTTTCGGCCCTAATCCATTTTCCGCCATTTTGTCTAGATCTCAACTTCTCCCGCATCCTTTTTGCCCCGACCTACGACGTGGAGTGATTCAGTGGATTTTTTCCGGTAAAATCCAAGGCAAGTCATGGTTTCTCCTCTTTTCTCCTTGTCTGATTAGATGGTAACGGCTATGTTTTCATGTTCCCTAAAATTTTCTACACTTTTTCTTCCAAATTATTGCAAAGATTAACCGCTTTGTTGACCACATATTGTTATGTTGTTTTACCATGATAAACTTGAACTTGTCTATTTATGTTTAATCGTCCTTGAAGTGTCTTATCGATGGCTTAAGTGCCTTAGCTCTTGTTATCAAACGTATTAGAGTTTAATTAGTGTTGTAAATCGGTCCTAAGGGTTGATCAACCATGTCCGGAATCTAGTAATGTCAAGTAGAGTTTGTCGAGCCAAATCCCGAGGTATTTGTGTTGTGGTTTTTTTTTGGGTTTCTTGAATACGGGTGTTAGTGGACGTTTCCACCTTCGCAGTGTTTGTTACCTTCATTAGTGCCCTGTGGAAGTCTACCTGGTTTTTGG
Source organism: Platanthera guangdongensis (assembly GCA_039583875.1). Taxonomy (NCBI): domain Eukaryota; kingdom Viridiplantae; phylum Streptophyta; class Magnoliopsida; order Asparagales; family Orchidaceae; genus Platanthera; species Platanthera guangdongensis. Next base: position 81,439,847 of record CM077166.1, read on the forward strand.
ATGTCTGCGCTGTATGGTGGAGAGCATGAGACTCCCTCGCTGTTAGACGGATTGTATATCCGTTGTTTTGGGTGGTGTGTCCAAGAGTGACCACTTCGCCTGTATTTTTTGGGTGGTGTGTCCAAGAGTGACCACTTCGCCGTAATTTTGGGTAGGGTCGACCACAGGTTCCTAATGAAGGTTTTGTTTTTTTTTCTTTCTGGGGAAATATTTATGTAGTCACCTTATAGCCTTGTGCGTATGGTGTACTCTTATGGAACGTGACAAGTCACGTAGGACTTCTCTTCCTGTTGATGCCCTGTTTCTTTTGTACTTTGCTTCAGTACTTTTGGTCTTGGGCTGGTACCCCTGTTGACCTTTGTTTATTTTTGCTTATTATGTTTTCCTGCCACTACTTGTACCTTCTTGCTGAGGTGTTCTGTCTTTGGAATGCCTCAGGTTCAGAGTTGTAGCAGGTAGCAGTGCTGGTTTTGGAGTTTTCTGGCGGCAGTGTTGGCCGTGGTTGTTGCCTCGTCTTAGCGAGGTAGTTTGTTGGTTTTTTTAGTTTTACTAGTTCATACATACTTTTGTTCGTGGGTTCGTGTCAGTTTGTTGGTGCCCACTGATTTTGTTAGTTGCTGATACTTGCTAGCTGCTCATTTATTTAATAGTGGATGTGGTTTACTTGCTCTCTGGGAGGATTTATGCTAGGAATGCATGTTAGGTATTTTCAACCATAAAATCTACTACTATTACTTCATACATTACATGATTTGAAACTCTAACCCGTTATTTTTAGCGACCGTAAAAGCTATCTTTCCTACTATAATAAATTTAGAGTTCTACATGGCATGAGTTGTCCTCTGGGGACGTTTAATCTCATGTAAGATGTTTGAGTCAATCTAAACAAGCATTTTTCCGCAGCGTATAACCATATTTTGATTCGTGGACTAAATGAGCCACTAAGCCGAGGGATACGGCTAACTGTTGCACTTAACTGATTTTCCTTAAAATAACTTAAAGGATCTTTCTCCATGATTAAGTAGGTTTTTGCCTGAGCGTCCGCAGTTATCCTCTGCTGACGTGGCATCATGACACGCATTTTCCCTTACTCTGATAAGCTATTTATGTGGTGAAAATGTGGGTTGTGACAAAGTAAATCTGAAGTTTCTTCAAAAATACTGATTTACAGTTTTCTCTGGATCTGTCTTGATCTTCTTAAATTTTAATCTTCTGATTGATTGATGATTCAATAATTGTGATCAATCTTTTTTTGTTGAAGGAGAAAAGCCTTTATATAGTCTTCCTCCAAGGTAACCGACTGATCCAGTTTCTAACGATCTTCTGACAGCTCTGACAGTTGCAGTAGAACGGCTGAAATGGCAGTTGTCAAGTCATCCAGTCACTTCTTGAAATCACTGTCTCTGTCTAAAAGTGTCGAGACTGATCTTCATTATGTGTCGACACAAATAGACTAAGTGTCGACACAAGTGGACTAAGTGTCGACACAAGTGGACTAAGTGTTGACACTAGCCTTGATGGTGTCGACGCAACTCCTTGTGTTGTTGTAATAGCTTCTCGACACTGCTTCTTCAGAATGTGTCGACACTAATTCTGTGTGTCGACACAAGCCTTCTGTTGAATGTGTTTACACTGATTCTGTGTGTCGACACAAGTACTTCTTCTTTAACACTTAGTTGAATTCTGCTGTATGTCGACACATCTCCTTTGTGTCGACACATACTTTCTTGTGTTGAACCTTCCTGAGTGTCGACACATCTCCTTTGTGTCGACACAAGTACTTCTTTTACTTTAACTGTGTTGAAACTTGCTATCTGTCGACACAAGTCCTGTGTGTCGACATAGTTGATGTCGACAATGCCTTCAGTGTGTTGACACAGCTTCTTGGTGTTGACTCATTGGATGTCAACTAAACTTCTATGGGTGTCGACACTGCCTCTAAGTGTCGACATGATATATGTTGAGTATTCTTCATAGTGTGTCGACACTGCCTGTATGTGTCGACACTTTTCTTTTTGTGTCGACTCTGCCTTTCCTGGTGTCGACACAAATACTCCAAGTGTCGACACAGCTTCTCTAGGTGTCGACACAAGCCTTCATAAGTGTCGACACTGCATCTCTAGGTGTCGACACATGGACTTAGAAACTTTTCTGCATTTCCTGCAATTACTTAACCTGCACATATAAACTCAAAGCACATCAAATACACCTTGATGTATATCATTGAGTAGGGTGAGGATTCTTCAAATCTGGTACACATTTTCCAATGTACCTAACAATCTCCCCCTATTTGGAGAAGACATAACCCTTAGTCAATGATATACACCATACATAACAAATACACATTATGATGTATAACAATATTATATGACAGGGAAAATACTAAACAACATGTATAAACAATCTTCACAGAATAAAAATGTAACAGATTGAATATCAAACATTATTTTGTTATAACTTCCAATAGTTTCATTAATCAAAAGTTTACATGGATTTTAATGCAAATGATTACAGAGTAGTAAACTTAAAAAAATTCTATTCTATGGCTGCACTGGCTCCTTGATGACAATGCCCTTGCCAGATTGAATCTTGGCTTGAACTGGAGCATCAGTGTCATCAGCAGGCTTCTTGCCCTTAAGATCTTTCTTCTTCTATTCTTCAGCCCTTATCTTTTGTCTCTCAAAATAATGGTAAGGCTTAGGGAAATACTTGTTAGGCTCCTGTACATTAGGAGGTAGCTTCCCTAGTTTAGCCTTTCTTCTGTACTGTACAATAGTCTCTTGTCTGACTTCATGTTTTCTCCATTCCTGATCAGAGTAACATTTACCCCTCTCTAGGAAATTATCCTTTGCAGCCTTCCAAGCAGTCAGAATAATATTTCTAGAAGTTGGGCTCCACTGTTCAAAATCAGGCCTTAACTCTGCCTGTTCTCTGAACCTCTTCTTAGATAATTGAGCTTCTTGCTCTTTTAATACTGCCTCTTGCTCTTTTAATACTGCATCTGACAGAGGCTGTACTAATTTCTCAAAAATAATATTGTTATTACCCTCAGGAGGGCTATACATAGATTGTACCTCCTGATGTATCATCTCAAAATCGGCTGGAGGGTAGATTACTTGTGCAACTTCAGCTGGCTCACCTCCAAAATATGCAGGATTTATCCCAGATTCTGCTACATTATCATCATCACACAAGGGTGGATATCCAAGGGTAGCTCTGATGCTGTTTGAAATCCATTTAGCATGGTTAGAGCCTGCTTTGACTAATACCCTCTCCCCCTTTATGACTTCTCTTTCTATATGATCCCTAAGATCATCCTTCTGAAATCTGATCTGAGCATTCAGATAGTTAACACCATCTTTATAAAAAGGTTTTAACTTTTGGAGCTTTTCAGTAATAGCCTTTTGAGAATCTTCAATTGCAGTTTTAACAGCAGTTAGGTTCTCTTGTAATTGCTTATCAAAGGCTTCTTTGGCAGTAGCACTTACTACAGTCTGTGCAGTAGCTATATTTTTCATTTCAGTGACAATCACATTATGTGATTCAATCAAGTTTTCATTCATTCTTATTTGATTTTCTAAGACATAGCCCTGCTTAACTGCTATGTCATCAACCTGTGTCTTTATCTGCTCTTGGTGAGTGGCTAGGTAAACCACTGCATTACCTCCTTTATGAAAACAGTCAATCATTTCCTTCTTATTTTGATTTACTTCAAATCTAATAGATTTTATATCTTGAGCCAGATCAAATTGAAGGGATTTATGTCCTTCATCCATATATTTTTCTAGAGCCTGCCTTTGCTCATCCATCTTGATCTGCAAAGCCACCAACAAGGAGCTGTAATCAGCTGTTGGGGCAGGCTGTAGAACAATGGTTTGTAGTGCTTTCTTATAGGTCTGGCTTCTCCTTTTGAAGACCTGTAGCTTTCTTTTCTTGGCTCTAGCAGCCTCTTCATCCTCAGAAGCAGAAGTACTGACAATGTCTACTCTATCTTTAGGACTAGGATGCAAGTCCTTCTCAGTCCTTGGTAGCTCCTCCTGTGTCCTTTGCTCCTTATTCTCATTTCTAATTTGCTCCTCTACATTTCTTGCTGTCTCCTCCTGAGACCTAACATGCTCCCCCTTAAGATCTACCTGCTCCCCCTCAAAAGCTGCTCTCTCGCCCTGAAAATCAGTCTGTAATAAATCAGGGAACAGCTCGTCTAGAGTATACTCCTGTTGAGAAGGAACTGGAGAGTTTCTTATCTCTGGAGAATTATCAGCAACTGATGTGTCCTCCATGACAACATCTTGTGGCTGACTATGTATCTGATTTTGCTGATCAACATCAAGTAATGATTCAGTCAATACTTTGTCCTCAATATTGAAAATAGATTGATTAACTTCATGTATTACCTCTAGGATTGTTTGAGTAGCCAGTTCACTATCCAAGTGAGTTGACTCTTCCACATGATGAGGCTCCCCCTGGAGTGGATCCATGTGAATGGGGCTAGCAGATGGTAGATCCCCCTGCCTCTGGGCATCATCAGTCCTTACTGGTGACCTTCCAGTAACATCAGCTGCTTCCTTATCAACTTCATCCTCATTAGAACTGAAAACTACTTGCTCCTCTGAGCTACTTGAGGATTCAGGAGCCACAAAGGCTTTCTTCTTCTTCTGTTGAGAAACTTCCTTTTCAGGAGTAGGCATGTCCTTAGTTAACACCCTATACCACCTTGAGATAATCCTAACATCCATTCTCCTCATATGGTTTATCTTAGAACCTGCAGCTTGGTTCATCACTTCAGGAATAGTTCCAGCCAAGAACAAACTCATAATCCTACCCAGATTGGGCTTCTTCAAACTTTCCTTAATATTGTCAAACATCACTGCTGACCAATCAGTTTTGAGTTTGAAAATGATCCTTGTCATTAAACTGAACATGTGAGCTGATATTCTATCATGCCCACCTGGCTTGCTCAGAATCACCTTCCCAACTACTTCAGATAAAAACTTTCCTTGTATGTTCATCCCTTTCCTGTTAAAAACTGGTCCAATCTTCATGTTTGAATCTAATCCACACCATTGCAGTGCCTCTCTTATCCTTGATGCAGGTACATCTTCCTCTTCTTTAGTTCTAGGTAGATGTAAAACTTTTCTTAGACTTTTCTGGGTGACTTTCACCTTAACTCCATGGACTTTGGATTTAATCTTAAGACCAGTTTCATCAAGGGTAGCTGCACTAAAGAATTCGAGGACCTCCTTCTTCCAAATCTTGATTGGCTCTGAAACTAGATACTCTAACCCAGTCTCTGCAACTAGGGTTACAACACCTTGAATTTCTGGTTCCGCATCGTCAAAGGCATGTCGCACTAGCTCAGAACCTTCATTGATGTTCTCTTCTAGCTTGGGCGCCATTAGGGTTTGGAGAAATTTTGAATTTAGAGAAGAGAGATGTCGACACACAAGTTTGGTCTCGAAACTATGGTGAGCGTGTCGACAAACAATGTGGATGACCTATTTATACCTTTCTAAAATCGAAGGTGAAAAGGCGCGTTGAAATACTTGAAATGTGTCGACACTGTTGAAAAGTGTCGACACATACTTCTAATGTCTCGACAACTATGTGTCGACACAAATATAGTCGACAGAATATATGTGTCGACACTTATACATCTCAGCTCGACGATTAGTCGAAACTCGACTCGACGAAATTAGTGTTAAATCTAAGTGTCGACACCACCCTGGATGTATCGACACCTACAATGCATGTGTCGACTGTAACACCCCCTATCCGTCACATAGCATAAAGCAGTAGGTCCGGCCGGGGCCCGACGCCGTATGCCACAGACAGACCGGGTGGTTACTTATGGAAACCATCCAACCAATCTCAACGTCCTACACAGAGCATTCTAGCGGAAGCAGTTTATAAAAGTTGTAAACAAGAACCCAACATCAAAGCACGAATGTCCACTAATACAAAATAGGAATGTTATACAAAATACCCAAAACAAGCCTTAAGGTCTTACAAAATGTTTCACTTGAATATTACATGTTTTACAAACCACGGCACGCAGGCCGGTCATACATGCATAAAACAGTAAACACTTCCATTTGGGCCTTCGAGGGACGGCTTCGCAAAAAGGGCTTTAGCCCGCTATTGATCGCTTGGTCCAGCTGCACCTGTAAACAACAAACCACCGCACGGTGGAAAAACAAGGCAACGGTCAGCAATGCTGACCAAATTATAACGATCCCGCCCCCAACTCGGGGCGGCGATGCTCCTTCCCTGCATTTCATTAGCATAAGCGAGCAACGTATATCAATAGCCATTTCATCACAGACGTTGGCTCGCACGGCCACACACCCCGTGCACTCAGGGCACATTCTCGGTGAACCGGTCGATGTCACGTCAATTAAAGCCATTAACATTCCGGACTCACCACCGCCACTTAGACGGCCAAACCTATGAGCAAATTGTCTTCTCGGCATGGGTCACGTCAATTTAAGCCATTGACCGCCGAAGACTCACATCTATGCCAACGGCAAGTGCCACGTAACCTTAGGTCTCTTTAACCGAACGACATAGAGCGGGTACGGTTCCATCTAACCCGTGCTCACATCGCAATGACAATTTAAGCCATTTGCGCGGGTCAAACTTCCACCGAGTCCCATTCTATCACAAGTCACATAACTCGGTTATGTTCAAGTTGGCTCTCATGCCACCAAGTTGGCAAGATCTTATATCCGCCCAATTTTTCGGGTGTACCTTTGGGTTAGTCCCCAAGGCTCCCTGCTGCAATCTACCGCGTAGAAAACCCGAAAAACAACCAATAGCACGGAGTCTTCTCCGACATTTATGCAATGCAACATCACCGATCCAGAACGACATGTCCGGGTAGGCTTCACACATCATGTCTATGTCCGTTCTCGCATACGGACTCTAAACAATGGGGACTTCACATATCTACCCGAAGGAACACCTCCAACTCTCCGCAAACTCGCGAGAGCGGGCTTCCTATGCTAAGAAAGAGAGCTATTCATGCTCAAGATGAGGATCATTACCCTTGCGTTCCTCTTTGGCGCCATTGAAAAGTAATCGGATGAAAACCACTGCACTAGCGTTGCCTCCGTGGATCCGGAGTCGGCTTGCGATTCGGAGCTCCGAAGCTCCTCCAATGGCGGATCTAGCTCCTTCTTCCTCCCTTGGCTCTCCTCTCTCTCCAAGGATTTAGAAAGATGATAAGGTATGAAAAGTGAGGGTTTTCCAAGTCCACTTACGGGTATATCCTCTCAGGAACAACCCCCAGTCGTTGGATCTTCAGTTAAAGAAATGAACGGCTTCGATTCGGGGTTGAAATGCCCAATCTAGACCGAACACGGCCTAACACACGCCCGTGTCCAGGGCCGTGTGCCGCATTCGCCGTCAAAATAGAATCACCTGGAACCTCACACGGGTATCGAACACACCCGTGTTCGAACTGACACGCCCGTGTTCCACCTGACACGGCCGTGTGGCCGGCCGTGTACCCCATGATTTTTCCCCAAAATCAACCCGAGCACTGCACGGGTTCTAGGACACGCCCGTGTCCTTGCCCGTGTCACCTTGACATGCCTGGGCCCCAGGCCGTGTACACGGGACACTTTGTCGAGTGAAGATCGACGATTTGATGACACGGCCTTGGACACGCCCGTGTCCTCGGCCGTGTGCCTTGTCTCGACGATCGTCGAGCGAATCTCGTCGACTCCCTGGGACGATCGTCGACACGGGTCGACACGCCCTGCGACACGCCCGTGTCACAGGCCATGTGCCCACTCTCGACGAATCGTCGAGTAAATCTCGACGACTTCACGGCTAAGTGTCGACACGGGTCGACACGCCCTGCGACACGCCCGTGTCGCAGGCCGTGTGCCCACTCTCGACGAATCGTCGAGTAAATCTCGACGTCTTCGCGGCTAAGTGTCGACACACGCTTGACACACCCTGGGACACGCCCGTGTCCCAGGCCGTGTGCCTGCTGCCAGAACCCAAACTGGCCCAAAACGTCCCCCTCTTGCTCCTTTGAGTTTCGGGGCGTTACAACTCTCCCCCTCTTAAAAGAATTTCGCCCACGAAATTAAGTAAAGGAAAGACATGTACAAAACCAAAATTTGTACCTGAGCGGAACAACTCCGGATACTCGTCAAGCATAGTCTGCTCTCGCTCCCAAGAGAGCTCCTCACGGCCGCAATTGTCCCACCGGACCTTGACCATCCTGATCTCTTTATTGCGTAGCCGCTTGACCTCCGAGTCCTCGATCCGCACGGGCTTGACCTTTGTCGTTAGCCCACTATCCACCGGCACTTGATCAACCGCGATCACTTGCGTAGGCTCTTGCACCGCCTTCCGAAGCACCGAAATGTGGAATACATCATGTAAACCACTAAGCTCCACTGAGAGCTTCAACCGATAGGCCGCTTCACCAACTCGCTCCAGAACCTCAAACGGTCCAAGGTACCTCGGGCTTAGCTTTTTCAATCGCCGCACACGCGAGACACCCTTGAACAGCTTGATCTTTAAGTATACATAATCGCCCACAGCGAACTCCACGTTCCTGTGCTTGGCATTATAGTACTTTGCTTGTCGGTCCTGAGCGATAAGCAACCTCTCCCGAATGGTTCTCACCAAAGAAGTAGCCTCCTCCACTTCTGATCGCTTATACAATTTTGACTCACCCGTTTCTAACCAAGACAACGACGTGCGACATCTTCTACCATATAGGGCCTCGAAGGGCGCCATCTGAATACTCGCTTGGTAGCTGTTGTTGTATGCAAACTCTACCAAATAAAGGTGGTCTTCCCATTGCTTTCCAAAATCCAAGACACACATGCGGAGCATGTCTTCCATGGTTCTATTGACCCTCTCGGTCTGCCCATCCGTTTGCGGATGGAAGGCTGTGCTGAATTTCAAATTTGTTCCCAACATTTGTTGCACCAGCCTCCAATCATTGGACGTGAACCGCCCATCTCGGTCACTCACGATGCTGCGGGGCACACCATGAAGCCGTACTATGTTATCCACATAAAGCTTTGCTAACTCTCCACCGGATCATCCTTCCTATGCGGAATAAAATGCGACACCTTCGTTAATCGATGCACGATCACCAAATGGCGTCGTTCCCCTTTTTCGACCTTGGCAAACCGTGCACAAAGTCCATAGAGATGTCGTCGAATTTCCACTCCGGAATAGGCAAGGACTTAAGAAATCCTCCCGGCTTTTGGCACTCCGCCTTTACCAAGGCGCAGGTTTGGCACTTCGCTACGTATAGCGCCACATCCTTCTTTAAACTAGGCCATCAAAACAGTTTCTTCACATCGCGGTACATCTTCGTGCTCCTCGGGTGAATCGAGTACTTGGTATGGTTTACCTCGTACAACAATTCCACCCGCAAATTGCCCACACTTGGGACGCACAGACGATCGTCTTTCCAAAGCAATCCGTCATCCACAATGAATTGGGAATTTGACTCATCCAGAGCTTCTACCATGAATTGCTTCATATGGACATCCAAATCCGACGCCTGCCGAATCCGATCAGCCAGGTCATATTGGACTTCAGTCCAATTCCGTACTGCTTCAGCACTTGGTTGCCTATCCGCACAAACAATCTCCAACGCCTCCAACTCCCGCACCAACCGCTCATCATGCATCGATAGCCAGTTGACTTGAGCTGGGGCTCGGCGATTCAACGCGTCCGCAACCGTATTGCCTTTACTAGGCATGTAGTGGATCTTGAATGTATAGTCCCCCAGGAACTCCATCCATCTACGCTGCCGCATATTCAGATCCTTCTGATCAATCAGATACTTCACGCTCTTGTGACCGGCGTAGAGATCCATTTTCACACCGTATACAATTACGCCTCCATAGCTTCAAGGCAAAACTCACGGCCATTAACAACAAGTCATGGACCGGATAGTTCCTCTCGTGCACTTTTGCTTTCTCAAGCCATAAGCTATTACGCTTCCGTGTTGCAGTAGCACGCAACCCAAACCGCTGCCCAAAGCATCATTATAAATCTCATAGCCTTCGGTTCCACTTGGCAAAGTCAGCACAGGCGCCGTGGTCAACCGACATTACAACTCCTCAAAAACTCGCGCGCACTCTGGCGTCCAAAAGAACTTATGCTCCTTCCTCGTCAAAGTAGTGAGAGGTAACGCTATCCGCGAGAAGTTCTCCACGAAGCGCCTATAATAGCCGGCAAGCCCCAGAAAACTCCGGACTTCCGCTACCATAGCAAGCTCAGGCCACTCTCGTATCGCAATAATCTTCGTCGGATCCACTGCAATACCTTCCTCACTCACTACAAGACCGAGTACACCACTGAGGGTGACCAAAACTCGCACTTTGAGAACTTGGTATATGACTGATTCTTCCTTATCATCTCCAAACCAAAAGAAGATGCTTGAAGTGATCTTCCTTACTCTACGAGTACACCAGACTATCGTCGGCGAAGACGATCACAGAATGGTACAAGTACTCCCGGAAGGTCCTGTTCATCAAATCCACGAACACTGACGGCGCATTAGTCAGTCCAAACGGCATGACCGTAAACTCGTAGCGCCCATGTCCTGTACTGAACGTTATCTTAGGGATATCACTCTCCCTTATCTAATTTAGAGTACACTGTTGACCCTACCAACTGATCACAAAGATCATCGATCCTTGGGATTGGGTACTTGCTCTTTTCCGTCAACTTGTTGACCTCCCGATAATTAATACGCAGCCTCAACCTTCCATCCTTCTTCTGAATAAAGAGGGTCGGTGCGCTCCAAGGCGAAGGACTTGGACGCGCATACCCTTGCTCCAACAACTCTTGCAGTTGAACTTTCAGCTCCGCCATTTCCTTAGGCGCTAGCCGATACGGAGATCGTGACACAGGCTTTGCACCTGGCACTAGCTCGATCGTAAAATCTATCTCCCGCTGAGGCGGGGCTCCAGGAAGATCTGCGGGGAACACATCAGGGTATTCCGATACCACTGAAATACAATCCAATGCGGGCTTCGGCTTTGCAGCCTCCACTAGTGTAAAGAACAGTTCTGCACCGGCACGAACCACCTTCACCACCTGAAGAGCAGACATCAACGTCTTGCTCGACCCCTTTAAGCCCGTAAAAGTCGTTTCACGACTTGCTCCCAGCTTGACTTCCTTACTACCGCAATCTATATGGGCCTGCTGCTCCGAGAGCCAGTCCATGCCAAATATGACGTCGAACTCCACTAATGGAAGTAAAGATGCCCGCAGGTCAAACTCCTGCTCCCCAATACGAATCTTAACATCGCAGATCCTATCCGCTCGCATCGAACACCCATTGGGCAACAACACATCCAACTTATCCTTCGCCATCGAAGAAGGGACTCCGATGCGTGATATAAATCCTTCGGACAAGAAGGAGTGTGAGGCTCCCGTATCGAAGAGTGCTCGTGCCGGATTTTCACAAATCAATATAAATCCTAAACAAGTAGTGGTAAGGTAACATGTGCATAACAAGTATTTAAAGAAATTGACTTGCTATAAATTAAACCGTACCTGTCACCACATCAGCTTGTTTAATGGCCTCCTGTTGGCCAAGATTGTAGACCCTTGGTTGGGCCGGAGTATAATGGGATGCGGTCGACTCCACCGCCTTTCCCTTTTCTTCATAAGTAGCTCCCGGCCTCCTCTCGGACTTAGGACGTCCGCTCCAACAATCACGGGCGAAATGCCCCGTCTTTCCACAAGTAAAACACGCACCCGGGGTCCGACCCGTAGTCGCCCCAGAAGCTCCAGAAGGAGCTGGACCCGAAGTCCTATGCTTCTTGAAAGACCTCCGATAGCCGGACTTTGAAGTAGTCGGCACTTTGTATTCAGATTTCTTCTCACCCAAGCTTTTCTTCGCTTGTACATTTTTCATGTCCTTCTCCAAGGACCGGGCAGTATTGACCAAGGTTAAGAAACCCTGCGTCATCGGCCCCGAAAGTAGTAGTCTCAACTCATCTCTCAACCCTTCATAGAAGCGATTAGTCTTGCGCTCCTCATCCATGATGGTGGAGCTAGCATAACGACTTAAACGAGTGAACTCGTGGAGATATTCATCCACGCTCCTCTCACCCTGTACCAACTTCAGGAACTCATTCTCCAACGCTATCTTCTGCGTCGAAGGGAGGTATCTTGCCAAGAACAATCCCGAGAACTCTTCCATCGGAACGTCTATCAGTTGTCTACCTCTCAAATGATGCAGCTCCAATCCTTCCCACCACATCCTCGCTTCACCATCCAAAAGGAACGTAGCGATGGTGGTCATTTGCCACTCCTCCGTCTCCGTTGCTGTCATGACTCTCTTCACCCTGGAGAGCCAGTCTTCAGCCTGAGATGGGGTTCCCAACCCCGAGAATAACGGAGGGTTAAAGCTCATAACATGCTTAAGCTGCCTCTCAGTTGCCCTCCTTGGCACTACGGTTCCAAAACCACTTGCTCCACCCTCCTCGGCTCAGCCTCTTGAAGAGGTACTTGCTCCATCACAGGAGCGGGCTGCTGCGCTTGCCTTCCAGGCTGCGCATTAATCACGGCCAACACCGCTTCAGCCACCAATCGTATGTTCTCCGCCGACAGAGGTGTTGCGGGAGCATCATCCAGTGCAATACTAGCCTCAGAAACTCGGTGTTCTGACGGCCCAATACCACTTCTGGTCACCTATAGTGGTACAAAACACCGTTAAGCGACCAAATAGTATTGCAAACAGCAATTATAGGAACACGCTGGTTCCTCAAACACGAGTATTTTCAATCCTAAGTGGACATTCATGGGTTCTTTTACCATTATAACGATGACGCACACAATGTGCTCACCACCCCTTAAAAAGAATTCGTCCACGAATTCAGTTTAAGCCCAACCAAAACCAGTAGTCTGATACCAAATTGTAACACCCCCTATCCGTCACATAGCATAAAGTAGTAGGTCCGGCCGGGGCCCGACGCCGTATGCCACAGACAGACCGGGTGGTTACTTATGGAAACCATCCAACCAATCTCAACGTCCTACACAGAGCATTCTAGCGGAAGCAGTTTATAAAAGTTGTAAACAAGAACCCAACATCAAAGAACGAATGTCCACTAATACAAAATCGGAATGTTATACAAAATACCCAAAACAAGCCTTAAGGCCTTACAAAATGTTTCACTTGAATATTACATGTTTTACAAACCACGGCATGCAGGCCGGTCATATATGCATAAAACAGTAAACACTTCCATTTGGGCCTTCGAGGGCCGGCTTCGCAAAAAGGGCTTTAGCCCGCTATTGACCGCTTGGTCCAGCTGCACCTGCAAGCAACAAACCACCGCACGGTGGAAAAACAAGGCAACGGTTAGCAATGCTGACCAAATTATAATGATCCCGCCCCCAACTCGGGGCGTCGATGCTCCTTCCCTGCATTTCATTAGCATAAGCGAGCAATGTATATCAATAGCCATTTCATCACAGACGTTGGCTCGCACGGCCACACGCCCCGTGCACTCAGGGCACATTCTCGGTGAACCGGTCGATGTCACGTCAATTAAAGCCATTAACATTCCGGACTCACCACCGCCACTTAGACAGCCAAACCTATGAGCAAATTGTCTTCTCGGCATGGGTCACGTCAATTTAAGCCATTGACTGCCGAAGACTCACATCTATGCCAATGGCAAGTGCCACGTAACCTTAGGTCTCTTTAACCGAACGACATAGAGCGGGTACGGTTCCATCTAACCCGTGCTCACATCGCAACGACAATTTAAGCCATTTGCGCGGGTCAAACTTCCACCGAGTCCCATTCTATCACAAGTCACATAACTCGGTTATGTTCAAGTTGGCTCTCAGGCCACCAAGTTGGCAAGATCTCGTATCCGCCCAGTTTTCCGGGTGCACCTTTGGGTTAGTCCCCAAGGCTCCCTGCTGCAATCTACCGCGTAGAAAACCCGAAAAATTACCAATAGCACGGAGTCTTCTCCGGCATTTATGCAATGCAACATCACCGATCCAGACCGACATGTCCGGGTAGGCTTCACGCATCATGCCTATGTCCGTTCTCGCATACGGACTCTAAACAACGGGGACTTCACATATCTACCCGAAGGAACACCTCCAACTCTCCGCAAACTCGCGAGAGCGGGCTTCCTATGCTAAGAAAGAGAGCTATTCATGCTCAAGATGAGGATCGTTACCCTTGCGTTCCTCTTTGGCGCCATTGAAAAGTAATCGGATGAAAACCACCGCACTAGCGTTGCCTCCGTGGATCTGGAGTCGGCTTGCGATTCGGAGCACCGAAGCTCCTCCAATGGCGGATCTAGCTCCTTCTTCCTCCCTTGCCTCTCTTCTCTCTCCAAGGATTTAGAAAGATGATAAGGTATGAAAAGTGAGGGTTTTCCAAGTCCACTCACGGGTATATCCTCTCAGGAACAACCCCCAGCCGTTGGATCTTCAGTTAAAGAAATGAACGGCTTCGATTCGGGGCTGAAATGCCCAATCTGGACCGAATACGGCCTGGCACACGCCCGTGTCCAGGGCCGTGTGCCGCATTCGCCGTCAAAATCGACTCACCTGGAACCTCACACGGGTATCGAACACGCCCGTGTTCAAACTGACACGCCCGTGTTCCACCTGACACGGCCGTGTGGCCGGCCGTGTACCCCATGATTTTTCCCCAAAATCAAACCGAGCACTGCACGGGTTCTAGGACACGCCCGTGTCCTTGCCCGTGTCACCTTGACACGCCTGGGCCCCAGGCCGTGTACACGGGACACTTCGTCGAGTGAAGTTGGAAGACTTGATGACACGGCCTTGGACACGCCCGTGTCCTAGGCCGTGTGCCTTGTCTCGACGATCGTCGAGCGAATCTCGACGACTCCCTGGGACGATCGTCGACACGGGTCGACACGCCCTGCGATACGCCCGTGTCGCAGGCCGTGTGCCCACTCTCGACGAATCGTCGAGTAAATCTCGACGACTTCGCGGCTAAGTGTCGACACGGGTCGACACGCCCTGCGACACGCCCATGTCGTAGGCTGTGTGCCCACTCTCGACGAATCGTCGAGTAAATCTCGACGTCTTCACGGCTAAGTGTCGACACACGCTTGACACACCCTGGGACACGCCCGTGTCCCAGGCCGTGTGCCTGCTGCCAGAACCCAAACTGGCCCAAAACGTCCCCCTCTTGCTCCTTTGAGTTTCGGGGCGTTACATCGACACTACTTCTCTGAAGTGTCGACACTAACTGTCTAGATGTGTCGACATCATTTCTCTGAAATGTCGACACAACTTCTATGTGTCGACACAAACAACTTCATGTGTCGACACCATTTTACTTAGCCAATTTTTTAAACTATTCAAAGTTTAACATTCCTAATTCAATTTAAACTTATTGAATTTGGTTTCATCTAGGGGCTTAGTAAACATATCAGCAATCTGATTATCTGTTTTAACATATTCTAGGGAAATGTCTTCTTTTTCTACATGTTCTCTAAGAAAATGGTATCTAATTTCTATGTGCTTAGTCCAACTATGTGAGACAGGATTATTAGCTATAGAAATTGCACTTGTAGAATCACAAAGTAAAGGTGTTTTACTTACTTGAGTACCATAGTCTTCTAGCTGATGTTGAATCCATAAAAGTTGTGCACATCAGCTTCCTGCAGTAACATATTCTGACTCAGCTGTGGAGATGGCTACACTGGTCTGCTTCTTACTGCTCCAAGACACTAGTCTTCCACCTAGAAATTGACAGGTTCCTGTAGTACTCTTCCTATCTTCCTTGCAGCCTGCAAAATCTATATCTGAATAACCTGTCAGTACAAAATCTCCATTCCTAGGGTACCAAAGGCCTAGATAAGGAGTGACCTTAAGATATCTCAAAATCCTTTTGACTGCAGTAAGATGAGATTCTTTAGGGCATGCTTGGTACCTAGCATAGACACATGTAGCATACATGATATCTGGTCTACTAGCAGTCAAATACAGTAGGTAGCCAACTATCCCTCTATACAAAGTTTCATCTACAGGTTTCCCTACATCATCTTTGCTTAGAGACATGCTTGAACCCATAGGAGTTTTCATGGTAGTGGATGATTCCATACCATACTTCTTTATCAACTCTAGGGTGAACTTAGACTGGCATATGGACATGCCATCTTCAGTCTGTCTTACTTGGAGACCTAAGAAGAACTTAAGTTCCCCCATACTGCTCATTTCAAATTTTCCTTGCATAAGTTTTGCAAACTTTCTGCAAAGACTACTTTCAGTAGACCCAAATATTATGTCATCTACATATATTTGGACTAAGATAATCTTGCCTTTAGATTCCCTAAGAAATAGAGTCTTGTCTATTTTCCCCCTTGAGAATTTGTTCTTAATGAGGAAACTAGATAGGGTTTCATACCAAGCCCTTGGGGCTTGTTTTAACCCATATAAATCCTTCCTAATTCTATATACATAATAAGGTTTGAGAGAATCAACAAAACCTGATGGCTGCTCTACATAGACTTCTTCCTTTAGATTTCCATCCAGGAAAGCTGACTTTACATCCATTTGATATACCTTAAACCCTTGATATGTTGCATAGGCAAGGAACATCCTTATTGCTTCCAGTCTTGCTACTGGAGCAAAGGTTTGATCAAAATCAATACCTTCTTCCTGCCTATATCCCTTTGCAACAAGTCTAGCTTTATTCTTTATGATGATTCCATTCTCATCCAATTTGTTCCTGAAGATCCATTTTGTTCCAATGATATTGTGGTCTTTGGGTTTAGGAACAAGCTCCCAGACCTTGCATCTTTTGAACTGATTCAGCTCCTCTTGTATGACATCAATCCAATGAGGGTCTAGAACTTCTTCTTCAAACTTCTTTGGTTCCACTTGGGATAGGTAGCTGGAGTAAAGAACTGTACTCAAATTCCTGCTTCTTATTTGCACTCTTTGTCTGGGATCACCAATTATTTGATTGGCTGGATGATCCTTTAAGTGTCTATTTGCTGGAGGTAGTCTGTCTTCAAGTTGTACACCTCCAGCCTCTTCATTTAGCTACATCTCTTAGTTTTCTTCTGTATCTGGAGAGTATTGCACGCCCCCTGGACAGCAGCCACCATCTTCCACTTGCTGAGTTGCAGTAGAACCTTCTGTAATGGTAAGCTTGTCCATCCTATCAGTTATACCTGTAGAGCTACAAACACTACTTGACAATTCACAGTTAATGAGTCTTGTTTCATCAAAGACTACATGTACAGACTCTTCTACAACTTGAGTAACCAAGTTGTAGACCCTATAAGCCTTACTATTGTTGTTGTACCCAACAAAGATCCCCTATTGGGATTTGGCAGCAAACTTGGTTAGATAAGACTTGCCATTGTTAAGTATATAGCACTTGCAACCAAAGATCCTGAAATAGGATAAATTTGGTTTTCTGCCCTTCACAATCTCATAGGGAATCTTTTTGTGGCACTTGGTGATAGTAGCCCTATTGATTACATGACATGCAGTGTTTACTGCCTCAGCCCAGAAATATTCTTGGAGAGAAGTGTCACTCAATAGGGTTCTACCAGCCTCTATCAATGTTCTATTCTTCCTTTCAGCAATACCATTTTGCTGAGGTGTTCTTGGTGAGGAAAATTCCTGAAAAATCCCAAACTCTTCACATAGTCTTGTCATACTTTCAGACTGAAATTCAGTACCATGGTCACTTCTGATTTTGACTACTGTACTGTCCAATTCATTCTGAATTTGTTTAACAAAACTATATAAGATACTTGGGGTTTCAGATTTTTGTCTTAGGAAGAACACCCAAGAATATCTAGAGTAGTCATCAACCACCACAAATGTATAGACTTTCCTACCTAGACTGTGACTGACATAGGACCAAATAGATCTATATACAAGAGGTATAGACACCTCACTGAATCCTTATTTTCAAGGCTATGAAAGGTGGTTTTGGTCTGCTTGCCTTTTTGAAAAGCTGAGCATATCCCATCCTTTATACATTTAACTTGAGGACCACTCCTCACTAACTCTTTGTTAAAGAGTTGGCCAATTGTCTTATAGTTAAGATGAGCCTACCTCCTGTGCCATTTAACACAATGTGAGACTCTGTCATCAGCTATAAGATAAATAGGAGAAACATTATTCTCACATACAAAGTCAAGACAATAAACATTTCTCTTCCTATATCCTGTCAGAATGATCTTTTGATCACTTGACCTTTTGATATGACAACCATTCTTGACAAATGAGATATCATATCCTAAATCACTCAGCTGACTTATGCTAATGAGGTTGTGTTTCAAACCCTTTACATAAGCCACTTGAGTAATTGTAATCTGATTACTAGAAATGTTACCAAATCCCTTGATGATTCCTTTTTCTGAACCACCAAAGATTACTTTAGGGCCATCCTTGATAGGTGTGTAGTACTTCAGCAACCCCCTTGTTCCAGTCATGTGCTTGGAACATCCACTGTCCAAGTACCATATAAGGGCATGACCACTTGGACTCACCTGCAAAACAGATTACTTAACCTTAGAACCCAAATAACTCTTGGGTCCTTGTTGCAAGTTAGTCTGACTTTTAACAAAACTACCTGTAGCTCTTCTAGCAGGAAGTTTTCTACTCTCCTTGACACTTAAATTGTGCCAACAATCTAAGGCAAAGTGGCTTATCTTGCCACAACACCAGCACTTAAACCTGTTGTACCTTTGTTTAGGTACTACCCTGTCTGAATTATCTACAGCAGGCTTCTTGTTTTGTGCTGGGGCTTTGCCCTTAGATTTGGACCTAGCAGTCCAGGCAGGTTTTTTAAAACCTAATCCAGCCTTACCCTTTTGAGGTACAAACTCATCTATCAAGGGTAAAACAGATTTAGGTTTAGAAAGCTAGCCACAATATCTTTCTCCTTCTGAAGTCTAACCTCCAGATTTCTAATTTGATCATTCTTGAATGTGATTGTGCCCATTTGAATAACAGTTATATTTTTCAATCTGGCAATCTCATTCAGTTTTTGATCTAACAACTTGTCTGAATCAGCAGCAGCCAATTGAAGACTAGCAATTTCCTTTGCCTGAGTTTTGGCCAAGGTTTTGCTTTTCTTCAAGGCCTGCAATATGTCCCTATATTTATCAATTAACTGATGAATATCTCCTTCAGATTCAGACCCACCCACATCACTTGATGCACATGTATCTGATTCTGACTCAGTACTATAAATTGAACTAGAAGAACAACTTTGTACCTTACTTGGTCCAGGATGATCCTGGATCTTGTCTCCTTCAGATATAGCCATCAGTACCTTGCACTGATGATCTCCATGCTCATAAATTGAGTTCATTAGCTGCATGAACTCATCTTCTTCCTCTTCAACAAATAATCCAATGTAGGCTTCACCTTCTGATTCTGTTTCTGAAGATGTCTGATCTGTCAGACTCTTGTCTTTCTTAGCAACAAAGGACTTTTCCTTTTTGCACTTAAACTGAATCTTCTTTTTGTCAGCTGACTTCTTCCTCATTTCAGGACAGTCAGCCACTACATGTCCCTGTCTATTACAGCAATAGCACACAATTTTTGAAGATGTAGCTTTGCTTGGCTTGGACCTGCTTCTGTCATTCCTTGATGACTTTCTTTTCTGATAGTAGTCATCTTTTGGCTGAGAAGTGGAAGGCTTAGACCTCCACTGCTTCTTCTTCAGAAACTTTTGAAAATGCCTAGTAAAAGCAGTGAAGTCTTCATCACTTTCACTGCTATCTGAATTCTTGCTATCTGAATTATCTGTGAAAGCCTCAGCAATTAATTGAGGTGGAGATGGAGACTTGCTTCTATACTTCTTAGTGGCTTCAGTCTTGAAGGCCACAGACTTTTCCTTGTGCTCCACTCTAGTATTCTTCTCTTCCTCCTTTTTAGCCATTAACTGCATCTCATAAGATAGCAGTTTTCCAAACAAAGTTGGAGGAGGTATATCAGCTAGTTTGGCCACTTCCCTAATGGCAGAAATCTTGGTGTCCCAGTCCTTAGTCAGAGATCTTAAGAACTTGTCATTCAGCTCATAGTTGCTGAACTCTCTTCCATAGGACATAAATTCATTAAATATCCTATAGAACTTCTTGTAACATTCTGTAATGCTATCAGACTTTCCTTGTCTGAAGCTTTCATATTCCTGATTTAACAAGGACTTCCTATCTTGTCTTACTTCCTCTGAGCCCTCCATATAGACTATTAATGTGTCCCACATTTATTTAGAGGTTTTACAATGAATTAAGATCTGAAATGTTGCATCATCAATGACACTAACAATTATATTCTGGGCTCTCTTATCCATAGTGGCCAGAATGATTTCATCTTTAGTCATTTCAGAGAAGTCCTTGGGAGTTTTCTGATTTGCATCCAGAATGGATACCTTCATTGGCACATATGAGCCTTCCTTGACTGTAATATATATCGTTGGGTCAGAAGCTTCCATAAAGAGTCTAACCCTCTCTTTCCATATGCCAAATATCTCTTTTCTACATATTGGCAATTTCATGGACCCCAGCTCTTTGTGATTCTCACTAGAACCCATTTTCTTGATTCTTGTTTGTTCTGAATCTGCCTACAAGATCTTACTCAAACTGTTAAGTCCCTTTTTGAGTAACCTCCCTCTGATACCACTTGAAAGAAATAGTGCCTAAACACCTAAAGGGGGGGGGGGTGAATAGGTGTATTTTTTTCTTTTTTACTTTAAAGGCAGACAAACTGTTTTGTACTTTAAGCAGCAAATGCAAATTCTACAGCTATCACAATACAACAACCACAGAAACAAACATTCACAGAGTGCACATAGTGTTTATAGTGGTTCCCCAAGATCTGGGTACATCCACTTTCCCCCTTCGCCTATCTAGTAGTGTACTAGATTCGGCCTAACTTCAGCAATTCTCCTCAGATCCTCAGATCTTACAGCTCAGAACCCCAAACAGGTTCCTACAACTCAGAGTGTCCCCACTCCTACAACTCAGGCACAAAGCCCTACCACTCAGTCTTCAACAAGACCTACACTCAGGCTAAACAGCCCTACCTCAGCCTTCAACAAGGCCTACACTCAGACAATTGATTCTCCAACACTCAGGCTCAAAAGCCCTACCTCAGCCTTTATAAATTTAGGCTTACAACTCAGATCCCTTAGGATCCTACAAAAAGATAATAAAAAGTTTTTAGATCACCACTCAGTTTGAGAGAATGAAGAGGGTTGCCTTCTTGATCAGTTCTTGATAGCACTGATTCCTGAGATCAACATTGTCTTTGCTTTCTTCAAGGCTTCTTGAGTCTGAACTCAGTAAAGTTGATCTTCTTGAAGTAGACCTGCTGGCAACTTCCTTCTTGAGATGAAGAATTAAATCTGGATCCTACTTTGCAGTCTGGTTCAGAACCTGCTCCTTAAGAGATTTGATTAACAAGTCTCTTTCTTGACTTTAATTACTGGAGTTGTCTCTCTCCAAGTAAATCTGAAGTTTCTTCCAAAATACTGATTTACAGTTTTCTCTGGATCTGTCTTGATCTTCTTAAATTTTAATCTTCTGATTGATTGATGATTTAATAATTATGATCAATCTTTTTCTGTTGAAGGAGAAAGACCTTTATGTAGTCTTCCTCCAAGGTACCGGCTGATCCGGTTTCTAACGAACTTCTGACAGCTCTGACAGTTGCAGTAGACCGGCTGAAATGGCAGCTGTCAAGTAATCCAGTCACTTCTTGAAATCACTGTCTCTGTCTGAAAGTGTCGAGACTGATCTTCATTGTGTCGACACAAGTAGACTAAGTGTCGACACAAGTGGACTAAGTGTCGACACTAGCCTTGATGGTGTCAACACAACTCCTTGTGTTGTTGTAACAGCTTCTCGACACTGCTTCTTCAGAATGTGTCGACACTGATTCTGTGTGTCGACACAAGCCTTCTGTTGAATGTGTCGACACTGATTCTGTGTGTCGACACAAGTACTTCTTCTTTAACACTTGGTTGAATTCTGCTGTGTGTCGACACATCTCCTTTGTCGTGTGTGTCGACACATCTCCTTTGTGTCGACACATACTTTCTTGTGTTGAATCTTGCTAAGTGTCGACACATCTCCTTTGTGTCGACACAAATACTTCTTTTACTTTAACTGTGTTGAAACTTGCTGTGTGTCGACACAAGTTCTGTGTGTCGACACAGTTGATGTCGACAATGCCTTCAGTGTGTTGACACAGCTTCCTAGTGTTGACTCATTGGATGTCGACTAAACTTCTCTGGGTGTTGACACTGCCTCTAAGTGTCGACATGATATATGTTGAGTATTCTTCATAGTGTGTCGACACTGCCTGTATGTGTCGACACGTTTCTTCTGGTGTCGACTCTGCCTTTCCTGGTGTCGACACAAATACTCCAAGTGTCGACACAGCTTCTCTAGGTGTCTACACAAGCCTTCATAAGTGTCGACACTGCATCTCTAGGTGTCGACACATGAACTTAGAAACTTTTCTGCATTTCCTGCAATTACTTAACCTGCACATATAAACTCAAAGCACATCAAATACACCTTGATGTATATCATTGAGTAGGGTGAGACTTCTTCAAATCTGGTACACATTTTCCAATGTACCCAACATCCCTCATACAATAAAAAAACGCTGACTTCTATCTCAACCATTTTTTATCGGGGACCCCTTCCAGAAACTCTCATGGGGTCAATAAGTTCACGAAAGGATCCATCCACGAAAGGCGCCTATCAATCTCCATTAGTTCTCCTTCTTCAATGGACGGACAAACCAATTCCATCACAATCCCACCAGCTCGGGACCCGAACATGTCTAACTGTTCTGTTAGGGTGTTCTCCTCCTATGACACGTTCTAAATAGAGAACGTTCGAAACATCCCAATGAGACCTTTTACCTTGGATATGTATCGCTGGAGTGTAGGTTTTCTTATCTTAAACTCTCCCTTGACCTGAGAGGCCACTACTATCGAGTATGTCAGTACCTTTACATCCTTCACTCCTAACTCCCGGGTCAAACCGAGCCCTTCTATTATGGAGTTGTATTTCGCCAGATTACTGGTGATAGGGAAGTGTATCTTAACGACTTGCTCTATTTTTTCCCCTAGGGTCTTACTAAGACTACCCCGCTCATAGAGAGTGTTTTCTTGATGCAACATCCACAAGGACCTCCCAAGCGGCCTGCTAGGGAGACTCGGCTTCCTCTACCTCGACCATATAATCGTCTAAAAAGTCTGCAACTGCCTGGGCCTTCATCAACAGTCGGGGAACAAAGGAGATGACAAACTCAATAAACTCTACAGACCACTTCACAAGTCTTCCTGAGTGCTCCACTCCCTCTAAGATGTTGTGGAGAGGGTGGTTGGTCACCACACAGATTGAGTGTGCCTGGAAGTATAACCTAAGCTTCCTGGCTGAGAAAATTAGGGTGAATGCCAAATTTTCCAAAATTGCGTACTTTACCTTCGTGTTCTTCAAGATCTTACTCACATAGTAGATCAACATTTGCTTCCTTCCCTCTTCACAAACCAAGACCGAGCTTATGGCCTCTAACCCTACTCCAAGATACAAAGCCATGTCTTCTCCTTCTCTGGGTCCTTGGAGCAATGAAGCCTGGGGAAGTGCTTCTTTGATGTCTGGAAGGCCTCCTAGACTTCAAGTGTCAACTCGAACATCTGATTCCCTCGCAGTGCTTTGAAGAAAGGTGAGCACTTCTCGCTTGCCCGGGAAAGGAATTTTCTCAGACCTACCTGCTTCCCCATGAGGCATCGTATCTTATCTGCATTTTTGGGTGATGCCGGCTCCAATATAACCAACACCTATTCAGTTTTGGCTCCACCCCTGTTGGTGTAAGGTGGTGACCCAACAATTTTCCCTTGCTGGCACTGAAGACACACTTCGAGGGGATGAGCCACATCTTGAACCTCCTCAAGATGGCAAAGTTCTCTGACAGATCTTGGACGTAAGAACTGTCATCATTGCTCTTCACCATCAAGTCATCCACATAGACTTCCAAGTTTCCCCCCTTCTGCTCTTAAAAGACACGGTCCAACATCCTCTGGTAGGTTGCTCTTGCATTCATCAATCTAAAGGGTATCATATTATTGCAGTATCACCCATCTCTCGTGATGAAGGAGACATCTTTGATGCCGGGTGGGTGCATTTAGATCCGGTGGTAATCTGAAAAAGAATCCAAAAAACTAATTACAGGAAAACCAACAGCTGAATCTACCAGTGCGTCGATCATAGGTAGCAAATAACAATACTTAGGGCAGAATTTATTTAGCATTGTAAAATCCACACAAATCCTTCACCTCCCATCACTCTTATTAACCATTACCACATTAAAGACATAGCCTAGATACTAGATCTTCGATACAAATCCGGCCTTCAGTAGCTTTCCCACCTCCTGTTGGATAAGCTCCTCTAGCTGGTCAGTGATGGATCTCCTCTTCTGGCTGATGGGGTAAACTATCGGGTCGAGATTAAGGCAATAACATGCCACATTTGCATCAATTCTCGGCATGTCTGATGCACTCCTGACAAAGACATCTACATTCCGCTGGACATAATCCAAGACATTCTCCTGGTCCTTCGGGCTCAGTCCTCCGATGATCTGCACTTTCTTTGTCCTCCTACCCTGGGTAAGGACCTCCTTCTCCACCACTTCTTCTGCTCCCTCCAACCTCGCCTGCTCCTTCATCACCATCTCCATCTATTTTGCTTCTTCTGGGAGATGGTGTTGATGTCCATGATGTACCACAAACTCTCCACCTTTGGATCTCCTCGAACTCTGATCTGGACCCCTCCAACATTGAACTATAGATATTGATAGAAAGAGAGGGGACACACTGAAACACGCTGATGAGTGGTCATCCAAAAAATACGTTATAACTGCTCGAAGTTTCAACTATGGCAAACCACCAATTTCTAGACTGTCCTCCCAAAGTTACATGGAGTCCGACTCATCCCTCAACTTCCTTCCTTTCCACCGAGAACCAAAGTAGTGGTCCTTCTGCAGCTTGCACCCTCCCCTTTTGGGGATCCGATCGTCAATCCATGGCCAGATCCGTGGAGAGGACTTAAGGCGCACCGTTTCATCCATGCAAATTGAGTTTTCCATGGCTAGGAAGAGGAGTCGTAAAGTAATAACACTCCTCCTTTCGGTCTTTAGGATTCGTGCATGGAATCCGTTTTCAATCTTGCTTTCTTTCAAGCATTTATACACCAGATCTTTCAAATCAGAGGGTTCGAGTTGCCATGGTTCAAGAACGTTCGTTACTACGGCTTCAGGAACCCGCTTGGCTTTTGACACTCAGCCTTCCCTAAGGCACAACTTTGGCACAAGCTCACGTACAAAGCTACATCCCGCTTCAAATCAGGCCACCAAAAGGATTTCTCATATCCAAGTACATCTTTGTACTGCCCGGGTGAATGGATTACTTCGTCAAATGAGCCTCAAACTTCAACTCCTCGCAGAGTTTGCCAAATTGTGATATACATACTCTTCCGTCCTTCCTTAAGATTCCATCAATCATCTCCCAGGTACTACCCTCACCTTTTTGAGCTTCCACCACAAATGGCAGGAACTCTACGTCCACACTTGTTGCTTCCCAGATACGATCGGACAAGTCAGGCTGCAACTCTATCCAGTTCAACCAAGCCATGCTATACTCGCTTCTTGCTACACACTCAAGGCCAAGGGACTCAAAATCTCGCACCAACCGCTCATCATGAGCTTCAATCCATTTCCCTTTTCCTGAATACTTTCTACTAAAGGCATCATCCACCATGTTGGCCTTGCCCGACATATACTGAATCGCCACGTCGTAGTCCCCAAGGAACTGACTCACCTGCACTGTCGCATGTTCAAGTCTTTTTGATCTAGAAGATACTTCAAGATTTTGTGGTCTGTGAAGATCTCCACTTTCGCACCGTACACATAGTGCCGCCACAACTTCAACGCAAAAATTATAGCCTCCAACTCCAAGTCATAGTTCCTCTCATGAGGCTTCAACTATTTAGATCCAAAGTCTATCACACTGCCATGTTGCACTAGCACGCAACCCAAACCACAACCTGATGCGTCACTAAAAATCTGAAATCACTCAGTCCCTTTAGGAAGATATAGGATTGGAGCCTACATCAACCTTTCCTTCAGGGTATCAAATGCTTGATTACACTCCTGTGTCCACACAAATTTCTGGTCCTTACGAGTCAGAGTAGTGAGGACAGAGCTATCTGCGAATAATTTTCCACAAATCTTATATAATACCCGACTAGTCCAAGGAAACTACTAACTTCCGCCACGATCCTCAGAACTGGCCAATCTTTGATGGCCTCAACTTTCGCTGGATCCACCGCCA
Organism: Platanthera guangdongensis; assembly: GCA_039583875.1. Lineage (NCBI taxonomy): Eukaryota > Viridiplantae > Streptophyta > Magnoliopsida > Asparagales > Orchidaceae > Platanthera > Platanthera guangdongensis. The sequence continues at coordinate 81,466,227 of CM077166.1, forward strand.
CCCCATCACCACTAATTACATGGCCCAAAAATGGTACCTCCTCTAACCAGAACTTGCACTTTGAGAACTTTGCATAAAGCTAGTTCTCTCTCAAAGTTTGCAAGCCTACTCTCAAATGAGCCTCACGCTCCGCCTCCAATTTATATTATACCAAAATATCGTCGATGAAGACGACCACAAATGAGTCTAAGTACTCCCAAAACACTCTGTTCATCAGATCCATGAATACTGATGGCGCGTTCGTCAACCCAAACGATATCACCGAGAACTCAAAGTGGCCATACTGTTGTGTTTTGCTAGGATGACACAACACTTGTGCACACAGTGGAAATAAAGAACAATAAAACCCAAAAGAGTTTGGATCTAGTGATGAACATTAATTAAGAAGTAAAGTGTTGTAAAACAAAATTAACTATGAGTGATTTAGTCAATTCTCAGCCAAGGTGATCTGAATGATTCGAACGAACGACAATGGCTAGAGTTCCGAGTGTAGAATAGTGTCCACGCCTCTACGGATATCCATATGAGCATGAAGTGTTGGTTCAACCATAGTGTTCTGGAAGTGATCAAGCATGTAGACTCACTGGCAACTCAGTATGAGCTTATCAGGGTCGCACATAAGATTATGGAGAAATTGGGAGATTGGATCTGTACTATTTAGCTCATATGATGAGTTGAAGGCATTTTGCGTTGAGTGTGTTTAGGTCACTTAACACCATTGGGCTGAAGGCATTGAGTGTGTTTAGTTCCCTCAACGGCTTGGTGGCTGCAAAATATTCTAAGGCATTTGATGTGAGTGTGTTAAGGTCACTCAACTCCATGAGGCTGAAGGCGTTAAGTGTGTTGAGGTCACTCAACGCCATGGAGGTTGAAAGATTCTAAGGCATCAGGCATTGCGTGTATTTTGCTCACTCAATTCCATCGAGGTGATAGTGTTGAGAGCGTTCAATCCTGTTAATGCTTTTGCGGGTTAAATGTTAACTCTGCGAATGCTGGCGTTGAGTGCGTTGAGTGCGTTGACTGTCGAACTTAAGCGTTGAGTGCGTCGAGTCCACTCAACGCCTTCATCGAGTAAAGGGTTTACCTGACAAATCTGGCTCTTAGGCATTGAGAGTATTATATTCACTCAACGCCGTACGACGAACGTAGATTTCGTCGAGCTGAGCTTGACGAATCATGTTCGACGTTCTGGCCTTTGGCGCAGATTTCGTCGAGCTGAGTTCGACGAATCATGTTCGATGATCTGGCCTTTAGCACAGATTTCGTCGAACTGAGTTCGACGAATCATGTTCTATGATCTAGCCTTTGGCACAGATTTCATCGAGCTGAGTTCGACGAATTTTTCGACGAGCTGAGTTCGACAAATGTCTGTGCTAAGTCAAATGTTGACTTACTGAATCTATCTCCTGGGATATAAATAGGATGTTTTAGGGTTTTCTAGGGACGGTTCTTTTCTTTCTGCACAGGATCCGATACTGTGCGATAAGAAGAAAACCTAGAAACCTGACAGAAGCGTTCCACCAATCCTGTCGTCGATTCCGATCCCGATCCCGATGTGTGTCGTCGCCGCCTCTCCTACAACAGATCTAGCAGTCTGTGGAGAAACTGAGTTTCCTCTCCCGACCTAGCGCTTGTGTGACAAGTTGTTGTCGGTCTTCCCGATCGTGTGGATTACTGTAGAGGCGCAGATATACTTTCTGTGCTCAAGACTCTAGCCGCTGTGTTGCCGGCCTGAATTTTCTAGAGCATCTAGGTTGAGTTTTGACTCAATCCCTCAAAGGTAATTTTTATTACAGTATGCTTTACTTCTTAATTCATGAATATTGCTAGATCCGAACTCGTTTGGGTCTTTCTTGTTCTTTTTTCGCCGTGTGCACAAGTGTTATGCCATCCCCAAAAACCCAACAATGGTATCAGAGGGAGGTTCCCGAAAATATTCATTGTTTCAGAAGTTGTTGAATCCATGACGTGTAGATTTGCTGATTTTGAAGTGTTCCAAATGCCCAAACCTAGTCTTGGATTTTTCCAAGAACACATGTGATTTCTTTGAGTTTACTCCTTAACAGTAACCATCATTGTGTTGGCTTGTGAAACTAAGTATATGTTAGATTTTGAATCTCAAATAAAGTGACGTGCTTGTCTACTGTCTAAGTGGAGTTGGTATTGCTCATGTCCCGTGCATGTAGGTCTGAAGATTTGGACATGTTCTAGATATTCAGACTTAGCCCAGTTCATCAAGTATTGATGATTCTTGTGCACATTTGGGATGTATTTGGATGATGCTTGTTGTATTTTATTATGCTTGATGTGCATGCTGGTTAAGTGTTAACCATGATTAAAGAATTAATTAGCTATTTAAAATCCCTTAAGCAATATTAAGTATTCGGATGCCTTCTGATGGTTGACACTCTTCCTGCCTCGATCGATGAAGTGCGGGCTTGCCAAAGAAAGGTGCATTAATCTATCTTGGTGAGGGTGCGAGCGAATAATTGTGATATCCCACTGTCGACATAGGGTCTAGCTTAATTGGGTGACCTCAAAGGTTGAGTGCCTAGAGGCATGGGGTTGGCATGCACCATATGATGGATGCGAATAAAAAGTTATTCACCAGCCATACAAGAATTGTATTGTGATGCAATTGGCAAGTGTTGCCTACCTAAATAGCTGCATTGTGAGAGGAAAGCCAAAGCTGACTCATAGTGTTTGTGAAATATGGATCTTGTCCACTAAGAGGGTTACTCGCCAAACTCTTCGAATTGATATCGAGGGTTATCAGTTTGATAAAAATAGTGGGATCTTTTGATTAAAGTCATAATTGAAAGATAAATTGTATTTTAAAATGTGGTACTAATTTGCTTTGCTTGTATTCTTGTAGAATTTCCATGGCAAGTGGTTCACTCTCCACCCAATCCTTCAGAGTGATCCTTGAGAAGGAGAAGTTGAGTGGTACAAATTATTTGGACTGGTACAAAAGCCTGAAAATTATTCTCAGGCAAGAGTGCAAGCTGTATGTTTTGGAAGAGGCATCCCCTGATGAGCTTGCCGGGAATGCACCTCGTGCCGATAAAGATACTTATAAGAAGTATCTTGACGACTCCTTAGACGTCGAATGTATCATGTTAGCGACCATGAACTCTGATCTTCAGAAGCAACATGAGAACATAGGTTGTAAGGACATTGATAAGCATCTCAAGAAAATGTTTCAAGGGCAAGATCATCAAGAGAGATTCGACGTCACCAAGACATTGTTATAGTGTAAGATGGGAGCTCGGGACCTAGTAGGGACTCACGTACTCATGATTATTGGGTATATCGAGAACCTTGAAAGACTAGGTTTCCATCTGGGCCAAGAGTTGGCTACAGACCTGATCCTGCAATCGTTGCCGGACAGTTATGAGCAGTTCATCTTGAATTATAACATGAATAAAATAGACAAGACACTGCCCGAGCTCCTAGGCATGTTGCAAACTACCGAGATTAATATGAAGAAGGCCAAGTCTGCTAGCCCCATGTTGATGGTGCAGAAAGGCAAGGGCAAGACTAAGGGATTCAAGAAGATGAAGGTGGGACATAAGTCTGGACTGGAGCCCAAGTCTTCTACACTGAAAAAGAAAGGCTCAGAGAAAGAAGGGAAGTGCCACCATTGTGGCAAGGCTGGTCATTGGAGGAGGAATTGTCCTTCATACATTGAGGGTCTGCAAAAGATGAGAGAAGGTATGACCTCCACTTCAGGTATGTATGTTATAGAGATAAACCTTTCTGCTGTTTCATCCTGGGTATTGGATACCGGATGTGGTTCACACATTTGTATAAATGTGCAGGAACTGGGAAGGATAAGAATGCTGAGTAAAGGAGAGGTGGACCTGCGCATTGGCAATGAAGCAAGAGTTGTGGCTATTGCCGTGGGGGTTTATTGTCTTGCTTTGCCCAGTGGGCTTGTAATAGAACTACATAATTGTTATTTTATTCCTTCCATAACTAGAAAAATTATATCCATTTCATGTTTGGACATGGTGGGTTTTTCTTTTATTATTAAGAACAACTGTTGTTTAATATTTAAGAATGATGTTTGTTATGGGGTAGCCCAAATGTTTAATGGTCTGTATATTTTGTACTTAGTCCATCTGATCTATAATATTGAAAATAATAAAAAACTAAGAACAAATGACTCGAACCCTACGTATCTTTGGCATTGTCGTTTGGGCCATATAAATGAGAAACGTATATCCAAGCTCCATAGAGATGGACTGTTAGACTCATTTGATTATGAATCATTTGAGAGATGTGAATCTTGTTTGTTAGACAAGATGACTAAAGTTCCTTTCACTGGCTTTAATGAGAGGGCTGATGATCTCTTGGTATAGTACATAGTGATGTATGTGGACCAATGAGTTATATGACTAGAGGTGGGTTCTTTTACTTTGTTATATTTACTGATGATTTCAGTAGATACGGATATGTGTATCTTATGAAGGGCAAATCCAAATCCTTTGAAAAGTTCATAGTGTTTAAAAGCGAAGTAGAAAACTAGCTGGGTAAGAAGGTTAAAGCACTCCGATCTGATCGAAGTGGCGAATACCTAAGTCGTGAGTTCCGTGATCATCTGATAGAGTGTGGTATTGTGTCACAGCTCACTCCACCTAGAACACCGCAACATAATGGTGTGTCTGAGAGGAGGAATCGTACTTTGTTAGACATGGTACGGTCGATGATGAGTCATGCAGGTCTGCCTATTTCCTTTTGGGTCTTTGCTCTAGAAACTTCTGCTTTAACATTAAATCGTGCTCCAACGAAAGCAATTTTAAATATGCCATATGAGATATATACTGGGAAGCATCACAGTATGTCATTCATTAAGGTTTGGGGTTGCGAGGCATATGTGAGACGTCAAATGCCCGATAAGCTGGAACCCAAATACAATAAATATTATCTTATGGGGTATCCTAGGGAAACCAAAGGATACTATTTATACCAACCGTCCGAGGACAAAGTGTTTGTCGCAAGGACTGGTGTCTTTCTTGAGAAAGAGTTCTTAAGTAGAAAGACAGCCAGGGTAGAACTTGAAGAAGCTCAAGAACCACAAACAGTGAATGAACCAGAATTGGAACCTGAGTCAGGACTACAAGTAGTTGTAGATGGAGAACTTGCTCAGGAAACACAAGTTCCACGTAGATCTGGTAGACCAAGATTTGAGCCTGAGAGATATGGATTTCCGTTTCTCAAATAGGTAATGTGTTGCTTATGAATCATAGTGATGAGCCTGCAACCTACCATGGGGCTATGTGTGGACCAGACTCCGATAAGTGGCTTGAGGCCATGAAATCTGAGATGGACTCCATGTATGAAAACCAAGTTTGGACTTTGGTGGAACCACCTGAAGGGGTAAGACCCATAGGGTGCAAGTGGGTCTTTAAGAAGAAGACTGACATGGATGGGAATGTACAGACATTCAAAGGCCGACTGGTGGCAAAGGGTTTTAAGCAAATTCATGGTGTTGACTATGATGAGACTTTTTCCCATGTTTCTATGGTTAAGTCCATCAGAATTCTGCTTGCTATTACTGCGTATTATGACTACGAGATCTGGCAGATGGATGTCAAAACAGATTTCCTTAATGGGAACCTACTGGAGGAAGTGTACATGACAGAACCTGAGGGTTTTGTATCTCCAGGTAAAGCCACTAAAATATGCAAGATGCAGAGATCCATTTATGGATTGAAACAGGCTTATCGAAGTTGGAATCTTCATTTTGATAAAAAGACCAAAGAGTTTGGTTTTATCAAGAATGAGGATGAACCTTGTGTTTACGAACAGGTTAGTGGGAGCATTGTAGTCTTCCTGATATTGTATGTAGATAACATACTGTTGATCAGGAATGACAAACCGACCCTGCAAGTTGTTAAGAACAACCCAGGCGACTTCTTTTCGATGAAGGACTTAGGGGAAGCGACTTATATACTCGGTATAAAGATCTATCGATGTTGATGCACGAAAACACAAGTGGGGGTCGAGCACCACCAGCTAACGGTTCGAACACCGGGGAATATGGAGACTGCGAGTAGTGATCTACTAAGCGGATGAGGGCAGGAAGAAGAGCAGGGCCGTGAGCCACGACAACAACAGACTTTACCCGTCGCGGCCTGAATGTCTCTCTTGCGACGGGCTTTCCCTTGATTGAAGAAAGATTTGGTTACAAGTGAAAGGGGAAGGTTGACAAGAACAGAGCGAGGGGGAGTCCGCAAGGCACAAGATTCGAGTCCGCAGCCTGTAACAAGTAGGCTCCTGGGTCCGAGTCAGCGTGCCTTGGGTGAACCACCTCCCCCCTATTTATAGGATAGGGGGCCTGCCCAAATGGGCAGGGCTAAAATAACTGGCTGCCCGAGATACAGGAGAACTGGGCAGCGGTGACAGGAAGCAAAGAGAAAGAACACGCCAGTCCGCACAGAAGGGGCGGACTGGGCTCGCGGACTGGAGCTTCTACCGCTGCTGGGCGCGATCCTGCTGGAGGGCGGCGGCCTGGGCGGACGAGACACTGCGTCCGCCGCTGCAGAGAATCTGATATCCCAAAGTCCTGGCGGACTGAGCGGACAGGTCCTTGCGTCCGCTGCTGGTGTACCATCCTTGGTGTCCGATTGGTGACCTTGCCGGACTGGGCGAACTGACAAATTGCGTCGGCGCCTGTTGAAATGGGGGTTTTGGCATCTTGCAAGATGTTGCGGACTGAGGGGTTAACATAATCCCTGCACATTTTTAAGTTTCCAGAAAACTTCGAAAATATTTTCTTAACCGCCGAGTCCGCAAGCCTCGAAAATGCCGCCAGCGCTATAAATATCGCTGGAGGCCCTAGAACTGTTGAGAATCTCGATCGACACGGGGCGCTATTCACCACTTGCGGTCTCCACTTTCCAGTCCGGCATGGCAAGGCTTGGAGCTTTCTTCTCTAATCTCACTGCAAAAGGCGACCCAGCACTGACAACGCCTATGAAGACCAAGAAGATAGTAAAGAGGTCGACAAGCAAGGATCTTGTCTGCCCTACAGGAGAGAGTTCCCACAGCCAGAAGCCTGCGGAGAAAGCAGTCCGCCGTGCCGACATATCTGCTCGCGAGGATGCCGCAGTCGACGCTGAACTATTGAGAAGTGAAAAGATGGTGACCCTGTCGGACTCTGCCCCTTCCCAGAAAACCGCAACCTCGGCGGACATCGTTGGCGAACACATTGAGGTTGACATATCTTCTCCCAATGCCCAGGTGCCTATTGTTAACTTGGATGAATAAGATAGGCGGACTGAGGAAGAGGACGATGCGCCCTCAAAGGCATTGACTGCTGTGAATCCTAAGCATGTCCGCGAGAACCAGCCCGATTTAGGGGGGTCCGCTGCGGATTCTGCTGAGAAGACTGCTAAAAGAAAGAAGAGGAAGAGGGACGGGGCGTCCTTCGCCGAGCGGGTAGAGAAGAAACTGCACGCAATGAAGGAGAAGAATGTCTCCAAGCGGACTGGGGATGCGGACTTACAACACAGATCGCGCGACAAAGAAGTTCCTGACAGCGATCTGGTTACACCAGAGGCCCAAATCCAGGGAGATAATTCCCTCTCCACGGTCAGTCTAACCACTGATGAGATATTAGATTCGATAGATGTCAACGAAGTAGATCTAATCAACGAATCCCTGCTGATTATACTGCAGCAATCTAAGGCGGAGGCCACTGGGAATAAGGGTGACGAACTCCCTTCCTTGTCCGCTGCGGAGGAAGAGGAGAGAGAGAGGCTGAAGGAGAAGATAGAGGAGCAGAAGAAACAAATTGTTGCATATGTTGCTGCGGTGGGGGCGGCCTCGAAGCAGGTCACGGCGGATAAAGCCGCTGAGGATCTGCGGATTGCTGCAGAGCTGCTGCGGTCAAGTAAACTTCAACTGGCGCGTAAATACTTTAAGCGTCAGTGGCTTTACAGGTCGCCGCCGTGGACGTCAAGACCAATCAAAATCATCACCGAGACGGACGACATTGTGGTCTCAACAAGTTCGGCTGCTGAGAAAAGAGCAAAGGTTCTGAAAGTGTAACTAGATCTGATATACTCTAGAGGGGGGTGAATAGAGTATATGGTGCTTTAAAAACTTTTACAAACTTTTTACAACAATTGTTGTAATATGTGTGAGTAGGGAAGCAAAAATAAATCTAATCACAGCACTAAGCTAAGCACAGAAAAAATCAAGGCCAGAAACAAAACTGAAAGCAAGCAGAACCAGAAGACACAAGGAAATATAGTGGTTCCCCAAACTTGGGTACATCCACTCTTCTACCACCCTAGGTAGGAATCCACTGCAGGATGAGTTGATCAGGTGTCCTAGGCACCAATGAGCTTTTGATAAGGTGCTCAAAAACCAAAGCAAATTTTTTGATCAGGTGTCTTGCCACCAATGAGCTTTTGACAAGGTGCTCAAAAACCAAGCTCAAACTTTTGAAGGGAGTTTGAAAAACCCTTTACAGAGTGGGGGTGAGAGAGTGATGGAAGTCTTCTCTTTCTCAAACAACTGAGAAGACTATGTGGATTGATGTCAAAGCTCCCCCTGAATCCTTGAAATCTTCAGGAAGAAAAGCTTTGCTGAGGGTGATAGGCCTTCAAAGATTGAACTCCAGCAATGGATGATTTCAGCAATAGCTGAAATGTTGAGAGTCTGGAGTCTTGAAATATGTTGGACTTGAATACTTTGAAAACTAAAGAGATCTGAAGATTTGAAAACTTGGTCTCCTTGGATGAGTGTTCTTCTGAATTCTTTGAGATAGAAGATTTTTGAGAGTGTCTCTTTAATCTGTATTGTGTGTTTGTGTTCTTCTATTAGAGAGATTCAGAAATCATGTCTTTTATTCTCTGGTACAGAATAGAATATCATTCTCTGTCAAGTATAGCCGTTGGCCTGCATTAATTGCATCCTTAATTGCATAATATCTTCTGGAGTAAAGTCCACAAAAACATTCCTTGAAAAATCCCTTGAAACTTGGTCCAGAATTGAATGAAAACGGCTAGCAAATCTCTGAATTAATTGCAGAATAACTCCTAACTGATTTGAATTTGAATTCTGGAAGTTATCTGAAATCGTCGAACTGAGCTCTGCTATCGTCGAGCTGAGCTCAGCGATCAGGAAATCTTAAGCAGTAAAATATCGTCGATCTGAGCTCAAAGATCGTCGAACTGAGCTCCGAGATAAAGATCCAAAGCATAGTCAAAATCGTCGACCTGAGCTCACCGATCGTCGAATGGAGTTCGACGATATTATGAAGTTGAGCTCAGCGATCGTCGAATGGAGTTCGACGATCTGTCGAAGTTGAGCTAGACGATCATCGACCGGAGTTCGACGAATTATCGTGCTGAGCTCGACGATATGACTTAGTCTCCAGACTGAGAATCCTGGTCTTCAGGGCAGCTTCCAAACCTAGACTTCTAACCCTTAGACTCGATTCTAATTGACCTATTAAGCTATACAGAAGGTCAAGCAAAGGTTCCTTGAGACATAGTGATCCTGACCCAAATTAGTAATAGGGTGTTCCAACAATCTCCCCCTATTTGGGTTAGGATTACTATTTACAGACTTTGGAAAAATTGAATAACAACAAACAATCAGAAGAACATAAAAACAACAACTAGACATGCAGAAACATCACAGAGATATATTTATGGCATCCAGATAATCAGAAATTCCAGAAACTGTCACCTTACAATGTCATTTCTTCTCTTTGCCTTTAACCATTTTGATTTCTCTGTTTGGATTTAGGGCTTCCTTGTTGGACCTGGTGTCATCTGCTGCACCCAAATAAGTTTTCTTTGAAGGCCTGGGAACCACAGCTGCAGGATGTAATTCCATGTATCTGTCAGCATCAAAGAATTTACTGGAAGCATATCTCTCTAATTCTTTCTGTCTTTGCTCAGACATTGTAGAAATGTTGGAGGAATCCAATCCTTGATCTCTGGCCTTCTTAATCTGATCCAGTGCAGCTAATTCCTTTAACCTGGCAGTCCAAGCAGCTGGGTTATTTTCAGGGTCCTCAAAAGGTACATGTGGCTCATACCTGTTGGAAGGATTGTCTTGAGGAGGCCTGGCAGACACAGTCTCTTTTAGCTTATAAGGGAAAGGACCTGATGATGTATCAGATGAGATATGTCCTCCCCTAGAATATGGGTGCTGCCTGGAGTACCCTTTGGAATATACCTGAATATCTCTCTGATTACCTCTATATCCTCCTCTCCTAGAATATGAACCCCTGGATTGGCTTTCCCTTTGATAGGATCTGGCATGAGGTTGATAGGGAGCCTGGCTTCTGGCTGGGGGTTGACTTTCAGAGCTTCCACCTACACCTGCATCAGGAGGAGGTGGTGGAGGAGGATGAGGGTGCTGGAATTGGGATGAGCCCTTCTCATATTTTCTCTTTTTCTTCATGTCTTTCAGTTGGTTCTTGGAATACTGCATCCAGTGTTCAGAGATTGGGCAATTATGAAGGATATAATAAGGAATATCATTATTATCCTTAACTTTAGCAGGATGAACCCTTTTCATAGCCTTGCTCCTTGCCTTTCTTTTCCTGGCAATGGTAGCAGATGAGTCATCAGAGTCTGTTTTAAACTCATCAGATTCAGAACTCTGATCATCATATAAAGCATCTATTTTCTTCATCAATTCTTTCTTTAGCTGAATAGAGGCAGATGAGGCAGAAGCTGAAACAGCAGCAACAGTAGGGGTTGAGATGGTAACAGCAGGGATAGCAGCAGATGGAGAAGGTGCAACAACAGCAGCAACAGGCTCTGGGCAGGTGACAACAGCAGCAACTTCACTAACAACAGCAGATTCACTATCAGCAATAGAAACTGGAGAGTTGATAGCAGCAACAACTTCACTGACAATAGCAGAAACATCATCAAAAACTGCCGCAGGCTCAATTTCAGTGGCCTCTGACATCAGAATGTCCTTGGAGATTGGCTCATCAGAAGCAGTAAAAACTTCAGCAGCAGCAGCATCAAAATTCTCAAAAGCAGCAGTATCAGTCCTTTCTTCAGAAGCAGCAGCAATGACTGAATGTACAAAAGAAGTGAGGATGCTAGGGTCACAGCAAGACAATGGCACAAGTGCCTTGGATAAGTCTTCTGGAGGCTGGATAGCATGGACCTCTGGCAAACAGCTAAAGAAAGCAGAATCAAAAGCTGAGAGCAAAGACCTTAGGTCTATTGCAAGAACTGCAGTAGGAGGCACAACAACAGCAGCAGTAAGAGGAGGAGCAGCATTCACAGAAACAGCAGCAGCAACAGCATGAAGAGTCTCTTCATATGGCATCTCCCCCTGCCTAGATGCAGATACATCTGGATCAAGGCACCCTGCTGGAGGTGCTGCCTGAGTAAGGAGGGAAGAGAGCCTGGAAGAAAGGGCTGCCACAGACAGGTGTAGAGGAGCCAAGGAGGTCTCCAATAGTAGAGAGAGCCTGGGGGCAATCAGCTCATACAGCCTGTCAGCTAGGGCTGAGAGGTCTACTTGCTCAACAGATGGAGAAGAGGTAGATGGTAAGGAGGCAGCTGGGAATGCTGCAAGGGAATTGGAGAATTGTGGAATGGAGGGTTGAGGTGTTGGTAGGGTGGATATGGAGGATAGGGGAATGGATATGGATGGGGTGAATGTTGGTTGGTCTATGATGTGGTGGATAAGGTCTTGGAATGAAGTGGAGGAGGTAGGTAAGTCAGGAGGAGAGGATGGGGAATCATCCATAAAGGAATCATCCAGTAGGGTGAAAGATGGAATGGATGGTGAGGAGGTGACATCAGGTGGAGGGTAGGAGAACAGTGGTTGGAATTGGTCTGCTGGTGGAGGTAGAATGGGTTCTGATAAAAAGAGTTTGGTCTACTCTACCCCTTATAAAACCATTTTCCAAGAGAAAGCATGCTAGGGTCTCATACCGTACTCTAGGAGCTTGCTTGAGACCATATAATGCTTTGTTCAGTCTAAAAACATAATCAGGATAAGTTGGAGAGATAAAACCTGGAGGTTGTCTGACATAAACTTCCTCTTTGATGTCTCCATTTAAGAAAGCACTTTTGACATCCATCTGATATACTTTGAAGCCTTTGTGAGCTGCATAAGCTAGAAATATTCTGATGGCTTCCAATCTTGCAACAGGTGCAAAGGTCTGGTCGTAGTCAATTCCTTCTTCTTGAGAATATTCCTGAGCAACTAGCCTTGCCTTGTTCCTTATAATTACTGCTTGATCATCCAGTTTGTTTCTGAATACCCATTTTGTTCCAACAATGGAAAGATCCTTAGGCTTTGGCACTAGTTCCCATACTTTGTTCCTCTCAAATTGATGCAACTCCTCTTGCATTGCAATGATCCAGTGTGGATCTTGCTCTGCATCTTGAATGGACTGAGGTTCAATTTGAGATAGGAAGCAGGTGTGCAACAGGTTTTGGTTGACCTGATTTCTGGTTTGCACACCAGCTGAGATTTCTCCAATTATTTGGGAAATTGGATGGTCTCTTGATGTTACTAAATCAACAGGAGGTTTTGATTGTTCACCAGCCTGTGTTGTTGTTTCCTCTTGTGGTACAACAACTGGCTCTTCAAGTTGTGCTTCAATATATTGAGCATTCCCTTCATCTTCACTGCTTTCATCCTCTTGAGTAACCTGTAACTTGTTCATATCTTCAACTAGAGAATGTTCCTGCAAAGGTTCTATGGTAGAAGAATTCTTCTCCTTAAAAGACATGTTAGCTTCATCAAATGAAATGTGAACAGATTCCTCAATTTTCAAAGATGGTTTATTATAGACCCTATAGGCCTTGCTGATCATAGAGTATCCCAGAAACACTCCTTCATCAGCTTTGGCTTGAAATTTTGCTAGATATTTCTTGTCATTATTGTGAATGTAGCAAATACAACCAAAGACTCTAAAATAGTCAACTTTAGGTTTCTTCCCTTTGAGTAATTCATAGGGAGTCTTTCCCTTTAGTTTATGTATCAGACTTCTGTTCAGCACATAGTTGGAGGTGTTCACTACCTCTGCCCAAAAGGATAGAGGTAGATGAGCATCTGACAATAATGTAGTGGCAGATTAAATAAGGGTTCTATTTTTCCTTTTAGCTACCCCATTTTGTTGAGGAGTTCTAGGAGCTGAGAAAGTATGCATGATCCCTTCACTCTGACAGAACTCTTGCATAAGAAGAGAATCAAACTCTGTCCCATGATCACTTCTGATCAGGGCAATGTGAGTATTGAACTCAATCTGTATACATTTGAGAAACTCTGTCAGACACTTAAAGTTATCAGACTTCTTCCTTAGAAAGAACACCCAAGTGAATCTAGAGAAGTCATCTACAATTACTAAAGTATAGGATTTCCCTCCTAGGCTTTGTACTGTGATGGGTCCAAAAAGATCCATGTGTAACAGATACAATATCCTAGGTGAATCACTCTTATTCAGTGACTTAAAACTGTTTTTAGTTTACTTGCCTAATTGACAAGCCCTGTAGAGTCCTTCCTTCTTGTAGGGGCCAGAAGGTAGTCCTCTAACAAGATTGTCCTTGGATAGCCTAGTAATAGTTCTAAGGTTTAGGTGTCCTAATCTCTTATGCCATAAAACATTGGGTCTACAGACAGAGTTAAACAAGCATATATCTACAACAGTTGAAAGAAAATCTACTAGGTAGATGTTACCTTTTCTTTTACCTGTCAACATAGTTGTGTTGTCCTCTGACTTGATTTTGCATAAGGCTTTGCTGAAGGTCACCTGGTAGCCTTCATCACACAGCTGACTGATGCTGATTAGGTTGTGCTTCAGTCCTTCCACATAGGCTACCTTCTTGAAGGTTACTGAACCAATCTGGACTGCACCATATCCTTTAGTCTGTCCAAAGTTTGAATCACCAAAGATAACTTTGGGTCCAAGCTTGGCTATGAAGGATGTGAGGTTGTCCTTGTTCCCTATCATGTTCTTAGAGCACCCACTATCCAAGTACCATTGCTGGTTAGATGTTGGATAGGTCTTCACCTGCACATAAGACAATTTATTTGTTTTTGACCCAGTTTACCTTGGGCCTAGGTTGATAACCTTTAAATTCAGAAATGAAAGACATCCTAGGTTGACTCTTATATTCTTCAGGATGATATCTCCTTGGAGGTAAAATCCATTCAGTATAAGGGTTAAAGGTTTGGGATGAAGAACCCTTAGGATTCAATTTTGATTTGCCTTTGAAAAAGTTTCCAGAGTTCTGACCTCTGTTCGACGATCTTGGAGCTGCGTTCGACGATCTTGGGTTAGATCGTCGAGCTCCGTTCGACGGTCGACTATGACTGAGGTCAGGTATATGAGATCGTCGACCTGCGTTCGACGACTTTGGCTGAGATCGTCGATCTGCGTTCGACGATTTTTCCTGAGATCGTCGAGCTGCGTTCGACGATTTTTCCTGAGATCGTCGAGCTGCGTTCGGCAATCGTCGATCTTCATTCGGCGATCGTCGACCTCTGTTCGACGATTTCTGCTGGGACTTGGTTTTCTGAGGCAGATCAGAATTTTTCCTAGCAACCTCTACAACTCCCTTTCCTTTGTCAGAAATGAATTTGATTGGGGTTGTTAGAACAATAGGTTGGCTGGATGAGGCACCCAAGCCTAGTGTACTGTTAAATCTAGAGTTCACTGTGCTTGTGATGTCCATCAGCTTGATGCTTCTCCCATTAAGGGATTTTTCAAGCTTCTTGGCCTCAGAGAGCTCACTTTTCAGTGAAGCTATCTGTTCCCTACAGCACTCCAACTCCTGAGAGAGTTTGAGGTTTTCTGACCTTAGAGCATTGTGTTCAGATAATTGATTTCTGAGAGAGATAATCTCTTTCTCAGACTTTAGCAGGTCTAAACACAGTGCTTTAAATTCAGATTTAAAATCTTCTGAACTAAAATCAAAAGAGCTAATTACCTGATCTTCTTCAGGTTGAGTCTCTGAGTCTGACTCCGACTCTTCTTCCTCTGAATTGTGCTGTGAGGCATTAATTGCCATCATGCAGAACTCCTTTTCTTCTGCATCATCCTCATCATCACTGGAGCTAGAAGAGGCTTCTGACTCCTCTTCTGTCTCACTCCAGGATTCAGCAACAATCCCTTTTCTTGTATGCTTATTTTTGCTTGAAGAAGGTTTGCCATTGCCATTCCTTTTGTAGTCTTTCTCCTTTCTTCTTTCTTTTCTGTCCCTGCTGTCCTTGTTCTTGTTCTCTGGACAGTCAGGAACTATATGCCCTGGTTTCCTGCAACCAAAGCAAATAATGTCTTTATTATTACTAATGGACTTGTCATACCTTGGCTTGTCCTACTCCTTGTACGATCTTCTTCTGAAGTCCTTTCTGGCCATCTTGTAGAATCTTTTGGCCAGCAGACTGAGTAGTTCATCATTCCCTGTGGCTTTGTCTTCAGGCAGATCCTCAGTAGCCTTGAATGCTATGGTCTTCTCTTTTCTTGTGGCTGGTGAGGCAGCCTTTTGTTCTTCCTCTCTATTCTTGATGAGTAGCTCATAAGATTTGAGCTTACCCAACAGGGCTTCAGTGGTGATCTCATTCAGACTTCTGGCATCCTTAATTGGCCAGATTCTTGAATCCCAAGTGCTGGGGAAGCACATTAGGATCTTGTCATTAAGTTCAGTTAGAGAGATCTCTTTGTCCAATGTCCTTAATTCACTGACAATTAGACTTTGTCTGTTGTACATGTCTCCCACTGACTCAGTCTCTCCCTTCTTGAAATTCTCATATTGAGAGATGAGATGGGATCTTCTGTATTTTCTCTCATCAGCTGAGCCTGAGACTATTTCTGAGAGCATGTCCCAAATTTCTTTTGGTGAGTTGCATTTAGCTACCTTTTGAAATATTTCATCTGACATTGTCTGGGCTAGGATGTTCATAGCCTTGGCATCAGCTACCTTCCATTTTTTTTATATCAGCATCTGTTACTGATGGAGGTGGAACAGCATTTGTACTTGTGCTCTCTGGGGGTATTGGACACACTGTCAAAACAGAGTTGAAGATATCTTCGTCAATAGAATTCATGTAAAGTCTAATCCTTGCCTTCCAAAGTGCAAACTTGGAAAGATTGCACACTGGAGGTCTGGTGCTAGCATAATCTTTGTTCTGGGCCATGATTTGTGCAGACAAAATCTAATAATACACTACAAAAGAAGAACAGATCTAGTTTGGGATCTTTGGGTTCAGGTGTTAGCCTGTACAACCAATCAGGTATGGTATGTTTAACCAACCTCCCTCTGATACCAATTGAAAGTGCAACTAGATCTGATATACTCTAGAGGGGGGTGAATAGAATATATGATGCTTTAAAAACTTTTACAAACTTTTTACAACAATTGTTGTAATATGTGTGAGCAGGGAAGCAAAAATAAATCTAATCACAGCACTAAGCTAAGCAAAAACTAAGCACAGAAAAAATCAAGGCCAGAAATAAAAATGAAAGCAAGCAGAACCAGAAGACACAAGGAAATATAGTTGTTCCCCAAACTTGGGTACATCCACTCTTCTACCACCCTAGGTAGGAATCCACTGCAGGATGAGTTGATCAGGTGTCCTAGGCACCAATGAGCTTTTGATAAGGTGCTCAAAAACCAAAGCAGATTTTTTGATCAGGTGTCTTGCCACCAATGAGCTTTTGACAAGGTGCTCAAAAACCAAGCTCAAACTTTTGAAGGGAGTTTGAAAAACCCTTTACAGAGTGGGGGTGAGAGAGTGATGGAAGTCTTCTCATTCTCAAACAACTGAGAAGACTATGTGGATTGATGTCAAAGCTCCACATGAATCCTTGAAATCTTCAGGAAGAAAAGCTTTGCTGAGGGTGATAGGCCTTTAAAGATTGAACTCCAGCAATGGATGATTTCAGCAATAGCTGAAATGTTGAGAGTCTGGAGTCTTGAAATATGTTGGCCTTGAACACTTTGAAAACTAAAGACATCTGAAGATTTGAAAACTTGGTCTCCTTGGATGAGTGTTCTTCTGAATTCTTTGAGACAGAAGATTTTTGAGAGTGTCTCTTTAATCTGTATTGTGTGTGTGTGTTCTTCTATTAGAGAGATTCAGAAATCCTGTCTTTTATTCTCTGGTACAGAATAGAATATCATTCTCCGTCAAGTATAGCCGTTGGCCTGCATTAATTGCATCCTTAATTGCATAATCTCTTCTGGAGGAAAGTCCACAGAAACATTCCTTGAAAAATCCCTTGAAACTTGGTCCAGAATTGAATGAAAACGGCTAACAAATCTCTGAATTAATTGCAGAATAACTCCTAACTGATTTGAATTTGAATTCTGGAAGTTATCTGAAATCGTCGAACTGAGCTCTGCTATCGTCGAGCTGAGCTGAGCGATCAGGAAATCTTAAGCAGCAAAATATCGTCGATCTGAGCTCAAAGATCGTCGAACTGAGCTCCGAGATAAAGATCCAAAGCATAGTCAAAATCGTCGACCTGAGCTCACCGATCGTCGAATGGAGTTCGACGATATTATGAAGTTGAGCTCAGCGATCGTCGAATGGAGTTCGACGATCTGTCGAAGTTGAGCTAGACGATCGTCGACCGGAGTTCGACGAATCATCGTGCTGAGCTCGACGATATGACTTAGTCTCCAGACTGAGAATCCTGGTCTTCAGGGCAGCTTCCAAACCTAGACTTCTAACCCTTAGAGTCAATTCTAATTGACCTATTAAGCTATACAAAAGGTCAAGCAAAGGTTCCTAGAGACATAGTGATCCTGACCCAAATTAGTAATAGGGTGTTCCAATAGGTTCATCGCGAATGGAAGAAGCGGTTAAGCGCCTTTGACCCGGAGCGGGCAAGGCAGCCAATCATCTTCGATAGTCGGCAACTCGCTGCTGCTATGTCTAAAAGTGATCTTTCATCCTTTCTTTGCGTCCGCCGCGAACTTCCTTTAAATGTGAAGTTGACTTTGTTTGTTGCAGGTAGAAAGTCGCCGCTGGGCTCCATTGAGAGTGGCGAGATCGTGGTCACACCAAATACTGGTGCTGACGCGGTCTCGCACGTGGAATCCGCGGGGGATGAGCCGCCCAGCCTGAATATTATTAAAGAGTTAGAGAAGAAATTCCAAGCTGAGATGCAATGTGTTAAAGCAGAGTTAGAGAAGTCAGAGGAGCGCGAGAGGGCGTCCGCGTCATGAGAGAAAGCGTCTGCAGAGCGCGAGAAAGCCCTAAAAGACCAGATCGCCAGCATCTCGAGGGCGCTGGAGAGGTCTGAAAGGGAGAAGAAGAGGCTTGTGGATGATGTACGATTCTATAAAGGCAAGCACTTGGCGTCAGTGCACGAAGAAAAAGGGAAGCGGGCTGCTGAGGTCGCTGAGCAGAGGCCGCGAGTGTCAGATCGCACTGCTCCAGAGATCGCCGCACCGTCAGGCGGTGTCCAACAGTCTGCGGATGTGGAGCCGAGGCCGGCGACGGAGCCAATGGTGCCCCTCAGTCGGGTAGATCGGGAAGCTGCTCATATGCACCAGACCATAAATGTTATTCATCATCACCTCTACCGCGTGTACAACGAGATTCTTCAGATAAGCGACCAAGCAGCTCATTTATGCAGAGATAGGGCGGAAAGGCCGGCTCGGACCGATAATAGGGACCGCTGAGTCCGCAATGCCATGAGCGTTTATTTGTTTAATTGTATACTTGTTTGTATAATTGTGCTTCAAACAACGCTGTGTTGTAAACTGAACTCTGTTGCGATCTGTGCGGACTCAGATTATATATCCGCAAATTATGTAGCTTAATCCTTGTGATGTGGCGAATTGTGCAGACTAATGATGTGTCCGCTTCTCGTTATTTAACCTGCAGGTGGGAAATACTGCATGAAAGGGGAAACTAGATCAGATATACTCTAGAGGGGGGTGAATAGAGTATATGGTGCTTTTTAAAACACAAAGAAAAACTTTTGCAAAGCTTTACAACAATTGTTGTAATGAGTGTAAGCAGGGAAGCAGAAATAAAACTAAGCTATGCAGAAATTAAGCACAAGAAAATCTAGGCCAGAAACAAAAAGAAAACATGCAGAACCAGATGACACAAGGAAATATAGTGGTTCCCCAACTTGGGTACATCCACTCTTCTACCACCCTAGGTAGGAATCCACTGCCGGATGAGTTGATCAGGTGTCCTGGGCACCAATGAGCTTTTGATAAGGTGCTCAAAAACCAAATCAGATTTTTTGATCAGGTGTCTTGCCACCAATGAGCTTTTGACAAGGTGCTCAAAAACCAGATTCAAACTTTTGAAGGGAGTTTGAAAAACCCTTTACAGAGAGGGGGTTGAGAGAGTTATGGCAGTCTTCTCTTTCTCAATCAACTGAGAAGACTAAGTGGATTGATTTCAAAGCACCCCCTGAGTCCTTGATCTTCAGGAAGATGAGCTTTGCTAAGGGTGATAGGCCTTCAAAAATAGATCTCCAGCAAAAGATGATTTCAGCAAGCTGAAATGTTGAGTGTCTGGAGTCTTGAAATGATGTTGGCCTTGAACACTTGAGAGCTGAAGAGATCTGAAGAATGTTTGAAAGCTTGATCTCTTGATGATGAGTGTTCTTCTGAATTCTTGTTGACAGAATATTTTTCAGAGTCTCTGTATATTGAGAGGTGTCCTATTCTTGTCAATCTTCTTCTTTTGTTCTTGTCTATTCTCTGTCTTTATTCAAAAACATTCTCTTTTATTCTCCGAGTCTGAATAGAATATTACTCTGTCAAAGATAGCCGTTGGTCTGCATTGATTACAGCCTTAATTGCATAATATGTTCTGAAGGAAAGTCCACTGAATTGTTCCTTGAAAAATTCCTTGAAACTTGCTCCAGAAGTAAATGAAGACGGCTGGCAGATCTTCTGAATTAAATGCAGAATAACTTCTATCTGATTTGAATTTGAATTCTGAAAGATAACTGAAATCGTCGAACTGAGCTCTGCTATCGTCGAGTTGAGCTCAGCGAACTGGAAAATGCAAGCAGTAAAGAAATCATCGATCTGAGCTCAAAGATCGTCGAACTGAGCTCAGAGATAAGGATCCAGTGCAGAGTCAAAATCGTCGACCTGAGCTCACCGATCGTCGAATGGAGTTCGACGATATTGCGAAGTTGAGCTCAGCGATCGTCGACCAGAGCTCGACGATATTATGAGGTTTGAGCTCAGCGATCGTCGAATGGAGCTCGACGATCTGTCAATAGTTGAGCTAGACGATCGTCGACCGGAGTTCGACGAAACGTCGTGCTGAGCTCGACGATTTGGACTTAGTCTCCAGAAAAACTTGGGTCTCCAGGGCAGCTTCCAATCCTAGCCTTCTAACCCTTAGACTCAATTCTAATTGACCTATTAAGCTATACAGAAGTTCAAACACAGATTCCTAGAGACATAGTGATCCTGACCCAAATTAGTAATAGGGTGTTCCAACAATCTCCCCCTATTTGGGTTAGGAAAACTATTTACAGACTTTTGAAAATCAAACAACATCATACAATCAGAAAAACACAAAAACAACAGTAGCCAGACATTACAGAACCATCACACAGATATATATATATGATATCCAGAAATCAGTCAGAAAAACCAAGAGTTATCACCTTACAGAGTTATTCCTTTTCTTTGCCTTTTACCATCTTGATTTCTCTGTTAGGATCTAAAGCTTGTTGTTTGGATCTGGTATCATCAGCTGCTCCCAGATATGTTTGCTTAGAAGTCCTTGGAACCACTGCAGCAGGATGCAATTCCATGTACCTGTCTGCATCAAAAAAATTTGCTGGAAGCATATCTTTCTAGTTCTTTCTGTCTTTGTTCTGACATTGTGGAGATGTTGGAAGTGTCTAGGCCTTTCTCTTTGGCTTTCTTGATTTGATCTAAAGCAGCCAGCTCTTTCATTCTAGCAGTCCAAGCAACAGGATTCTTCTCAGGGTCCTCAAATGGGACAGGTGGCTCATATCTGTTGGAAGAAGTATCTTGAGGAGTCCTGGCAGTCACAGTATCTTTGAGCTTATAGGGGAATGGACCTGAAGTTGTATCAGAAGGAACATGTCCTCCCCTGGAATAAGGGTGCTGCCTGGAATGCCCTTTGGAGTAAACCTGAGTCTCTCTTTGATTTCCCCTGTATCCTCCCCTTCTAGAGTAAGAGCCCCTAGACTGGCTTTCCCTTTGATATGTTCTAGCATGAGGTTGGTAGGGAGCCTGGCTTCTAGCAGGGCCTGAACTTGCAGAGCTGCCACCTGCACCTGCATCAGGTGGAGGTGGTGGAGGAGGATGAGGGTGCTTGAACTGAGTGGAATCTTTCTCATACTTCCTCTTCTTCTTCATTGCCTTTAGCTGGTTCTTAGAGAACTGCATCCAATGCTCAGAAATTGGGCAGTTGTGCAGAATATAATAAGGAACATCATTATCATCTCTAACTTTGGCAGGAGGAACCCTCTTCAATGCCTTACTTCTTGCTTTCCTTTTCTTTGCAATGGTGGCAGATGAATTATCAGAAGCAGTGTTATAATCCTCAGATTCAGAACTCTGTGCATCATATAAAGCATCAATCTTCTTCATCAATGTTTCTTTCAGTTGAACAGCAGCTGATGGGGCAGAAGCAGAAGGGGCAGCAACAGGAACAGCAACAGATGGGACAACAGATATAACAACAGGTGCAACAACATATGGAGCAATAGAAATAACTTCAGAAACAGCACTGGTAACTTCAGGAGAGACAGCAGCAGCAGCTTCAGTAACAACAACAACAACTTCAGCAGGCTCAAAAACAGCAGCCTCTGTCATCAGAGAATCCTGGGAAAAGGGCTCAACAGAAACAATTTCTTCAGCAGCAGGGATAATTTCAGAGGCAGATACAGCCTTTTCTTCATCAGCAGCAGCAGTAACATCCTCAGAAGCAGCAGTCACTGAATGAATAAAAGCAGAAATTATACTGGGGTCACAGCATGAGAAGGGCACCAGAGCCTTGGACAGATCTTCAGAGGGCTGGACAACATTGGGCTCTGGGAGGCAGCAGTAGTATGCAGTATCAAATGTAGATAGCAAAGACCTTAGGTCTATTGCTAGGACTGGAGCAGCAGCAGTAGCAGAAGCAGACACAGAAACAGCATCAGTAGCAGCAGAAGCAACAGCAATAGCAGCATGAAGGCTGGCTTCATAGGGCATCTCCCCCTGCCTGGATACAGATACAGCTGTATCAAGGCACACTGCTGGGGGTGCTGCTTGAGGAGCAAGGAAGGAAGAAAGCCTGGCAGAGAGAGCTGCCACTGACTGTTGTAGAGGAGCTAAAGAGGCCTCCATGAGAAGAGAGAGCCTGGGTGCAAGGAGCTCATACAACTGGTCAGCCAAGGCTGGGAGATCTACTTGCTCAAGAAGAGGAGCAGAGGTAGAGGGTACAGGGATGGCTGATGGAGCTGGAGGAGGAGGGCTGAAGGGTGGAATGAATGGCTCAGGAGAGGGGATGGTGGAGATGGAGGATAATGGGATGGATATGGATGGAGTGAATGTGGGTTGGGCAATAATGTGGTGGAGAAGGTCTTGGAAAGAGGTGGAAAAGGATGGTAATTCTGGAGGAGAGGAGGGGGAATCATCCATGGAGGATTCATCCAGAAGTGTGAAGGATGGAATGGATGGGGATGAGGTGACATCTGGTGGGGGATAAGAGAATAGGGGATGGAAGTGGTCTGCTGGTGGAGATGAGATGGTTGCTGGAGATGGAATAGAGGTTGGAGATGGGCTGGAAATTGTAATGGGGGATGAGGCTGGAATGGTGGATGGAGCTGGATGTAGGGTTGAGCTTGGAGGAGGAGGAGAAGCAGCACTAGCAGCAGGCAGGTCTTCTGCAGGGGCAGAGACCTGGGGGGGAGTGACTCTTAGAGTCCTGGTGCCTGAAGGGGCAGATGGAGAGGGCCTGCTGGGCTTGATGATTTGCCTGTCCCATTTCCCAAATAGGGCACAGGTGAGTCTCTTGGAGGCATTGATGTGCACTCCAGAGGAGACTAGCAGAGTAGGGCACTTAGCCTGAAGGAAGATTCCCAGAATTCTTCCATAATTCACAAAGGTTTTGTTTATCTTTTTCTTCAACAGATCAAAAAAGACTTCTCCCCAGTTCAAGCTTTTCCTATCTACCAGAGCTCCCATGAGGCAGAGCTGATATCTGGAGATGGTGTCATGTGCAGAATGTTTGGCCAACAGAACCTTGCCTACAACATCTGCCAGAAACCTGTATTCCACTGACAGGTTCCTCTTAAACAACTTGCTAGGGTTCCCCTCAGGATGACCCATCCTGGCAAGTATATCAGAGAATTCTTCTCCAGAAAGTTCAGCAGAGTCTTCACCATTTCTTAATCCAAAAACCTCTGTGAGGACTGTTGGGGTCAGAGGTACCTGGGTGCCACCAATGGATCCAACAATGGTGTTGTTGTCAAGGTTGTGTGCAGTATATACCCATTCTTTGATTTCATCAGAGACAAGTTTGATTCTTGTGGTCATGAGGGCAGATAAATGCTGATCTTTGAATAAACTGAGGATGTCCTGGAAGGCTTGATCAGTTGTGTTGAAGGAGTCCAAATCAATGTCAAAACCTGTATCAAATTTCATGGCGGCTAGCACAGCAACTGAAACGGCCATTGTACCTGCAAAAATCAACAGACAAAACGACCAAGAGTAGAACTGTTTGGAGGGAAGAAAATTCTTGCAGAGAAATTGAAAGCGCAAGAGAGAACGACGGCGAAAAATGAGTTTTATATTAGGGTTCGACACAGAAATGGAAAGATCGTTGAACTCAGTTCGACGATCGAGGCTTCTAAAGGAATCTGAAGAGACTCCAAAATCGTCGATCTCCGTTCGACGATCTGGAAAGGCGTCGAGCTCCGTTCGACGATCGTTCAGTGAACAAAATCGTCGAGCGCCGTTCGACGATCGTTGACCGAAGGAGACAGTTCATGCTGTCTGAGGGGCGCTGAACTCAGTTCGACGATTCTGGAAATCGTCGATCTCCGTTCGACGATCTTTGGGGCAATCATCGAGCGTAGTTCAGAGATCAGAAAATCCTAAATACTAAGAAAAATCA
This sequence comes from Platanthera guangdongensis, assembly GCA_039583875.1. Taxonomy (NCBI): domain Eukaryota; kingdom Viridiplantae; phylum Streptophyta; class Magnoliopsida; order Asparagales; family Orchidaceae; genus Platanthera; species Platanthera guangdongensis. The sequence continues at coordinate 81,490,305 of CM077166.1, forward strand.
GAATTTTGCCTAGTCTTGGTCCATTTTTAGGTTTCAAAATCTTGGGGATTATTTAAGACTTCCTCCATCTAACATTCCTAACTGATTTAGGAAGAAGGTGTGTTTCTTTTCATCCAAAGGCTTGGTGAAAATATCTCCCCTTTGTAAATCAGTTGGGATATACTGCAATTCAATTTTGTTCTTTTCAACATTATCCCTTAAGAAATGATGCCTAATCTCTATATGTTTTGTCCTACTATGGAGGACTGGATTTTGAGCTATGGAGATAGCACTTGTATTGTCACAAAAGATTTTTGACTTTTCTAAGTTGTAACCATAGTCTAGGAGTTGGTTTTGAATCCACAGTATTTGTGAACAACAACTGCCTGCAGCCATATATTCAGCTTCAGCAGTTGAAGTTGACACAGATGTTTGTTTCTTGCAAAACCAAGAGACAAGTCTATCACCAAGGAACTGACAAGTTCCACTGGTGCTTTTCCTGTCAATTCTGCATCCAGCATAATCAGCATCAGAGAATCCAGTTAACTCAAATGCTGAATCTTTTGGATACCAGAGACCTAGATTTGGACAACTTTTAACATACCTAAGAATCCTCTTTACTAATGTGAGGTGTGACTCTCTAGGGCTAACTTGGAATCTAGCACATATACATGTAGCAAACATTATATCTGGTCTACTAGCTGTAAGATACAGTAAAGAGCCAATCATTGCTCTATATGTTGTCTGATCAACAGGTTTCCCATGTTCATCAGCATCCAATACAGCATTGGTAGGCATGGGTGTTTTCATACAAGATGCCTCAGACATGCCAAATTTCTTAACCAGCTCATGAGCATATTTGGTTTGAGAAATAAAGATGCCTTCAGCATGTTGTTTGACTTGCAATCCTAGGAAGAAGGATAGCTCACCCATGCTACTCATCTCAAATTTAGAATGCATTAGGTTAGAAAACCTTCTACACAATTTTGAGTCAGTAGAACCAAAAATGATATCGTCTACATAGATTTGTACTAGTAGGGTATGAGACTTATGGGTTCTAATAAAAAGGGTTTGGTCTACTCTACCCCTTATAAAACCATTTTCCAAGAGAAAGCATGCTAGGGTCTCATACCATGCTCTAGGAGCTTGCTTGAGACCATATAATGCTTTATTTAATCTAAAAACAAAATCAGGATGAGTTGGAGAGATAAAACCTGGAGGTTGTCTGACATAGACTTCCTCTTTGATGTCTCCATTTAAGAAGGCACTCTTGACATCCATCTGATAAACCTTGAAGCCCTTGTGAGCTGCATAGGATAAAAATATCCTGATGGCTTCTAATCTTGCAACAGGTGCAAAGGTCTGGTCGTAGTCAATTCCTTCTTCTTGAGAATATCCTTGGGCAACTAGCCTTGCCTTGTTCCTTATTATTACTCCTTGATCATCCAGTTTGTTTCTGAATACCCATTTTGTTCCAACAATGGAATGATCCTTAGGCTTGGGCACTAGTTCCCATACTTTGTTCCTCTCAAATTGATGCAACTCCTCTTGCATGGCAATGATCCAGTGTGGATCTTGCTCTGCATCTTGAATGGACTGAGGTTCAATTTGAGAAAGGAAGCAGGTGTGCAACAGGTTTTGGTTGACCTGATTTCTGGTTTGCACACCAGCTGAGATGTCTCCAATTATCTGGGAAATTGGATGGTCTCTTGATGTTACTAAATCAACCGGGGGTGTTGATTGTTCACCAACCTGTGTTGTTGTTTCCTCTTGTGGTACAACAACTGGCTCTTCAGGTTGTGCTTCAATATGTTGAGCATTGCTTTCATCTTCACTGCTTTCATCCTCTTGAGCAACCTGTAGCTTGTTCATATCTTCAACTAGAGAGTGTTCCTGTAAAGGTTCTATGGTAGAAGGGATCTTCTCCTTGAAAGACATGTTAGTTTCATCAAAAGAAACATGAACAGATTCCTCAATTTTCAATGATGATTTATTATATACCCTATAGGCCTTGCTGATCATGGAGTATCCCAGAAATACTCCTTCATCAGCTTTGGCTTGAAATTTTGCTAGATGTTTCTTATCATTATTGTGAATATAGCAAATGCAACCAAAAATTTTGAAATAGTCAACTTTAGGTTTCTTCCCTTTGAGTAATTCATAGGGAGTCTTTCCCTTCAGTTTATGTATCAGGCTTCTGTTCAACACATAGTTGGAGGTGTTCACTGCCTCTGCCCAAAAGGATAGAGGTAGATGAGCATCTGACAACAATGTAGTGGCAGATTCAATAAGGGTTCTATTTTTCCTTTCAGCTACCCCATTTTGTTGAGGAGTTCTAGGAGCTGAGAAAGTATGCCTGATCCCTTCACTCTGACAGAACTCTTGCATAAGAAGAGAATCAAACTCTGTCCCATGATCACTTCTGATCAGGGCAATGTGAGTATTGAACTCAATCTTTATACATTTGAGAAACTCTGTCAGACACTTAAAGTTATCAGACTTCTTCCTTAGAAAGAACACCCAAGTGAATCTAGAGAAGTCATCTACAATCACTAAAGTGTAGGATTTCCCTCCTAGGCTTTGTACTGTGATGGGTCCAAATAGATCCATGTGTAACAGATACAATATCCTAGGTGAATCACTCTTATTAAGTGACTTAAAACTGTTCTTAGTTTGCTTGCCTAATTGACAAGCCTTGCAGAGTCCTTCCTTCTTGTAGGGGCCAGAAGGTAGTCCTCTAACAAGGTTGTCCTTGGAGAGCCTAGCAATAGTTCTAAGGTTTAGGTGTCCTAATCTCTTATGCCATAAAACATTTGGTCTACAAACTGAATTGAATAAACAGATATCTATAGAAGTTGAAAGAAAATCTACTAGGTAGATGTTACCTTTCCTTTTACCTGTCAACACAGTTGTGTTGTCCTCTGACTTGATTTTGCATAAGGTTTTGCTGAAGGTCACCTGGTAGCCTTCATCACATAGCTGACTGATGCTGATTAGGTTGTGCTTCAGTCCTTCCACATATGCTACCTTCTTGAAGGTTACAAAACCAATCTGGACTGCTCCATATCCTTTAGTTTGTCCAAAGTTGGAATCACCAAAGATAACTTTGGGTCCAAGCTTGGATCTAAAGGAATTGAGGTTGTCCTTGTTCCCTGTCATGTGCTTTGAGCATCCACTATCCAAATACCATTGCTGGTTAGATGTTGGATAGGTCTTCACCTGCACATAAAACAATTTACTTGTTTTTGACCTAGTTTACCTTGGGCCTAGGTTGATAACCTTTAAATTCAGAAATGAAAGATATCCCTGGCTGACTCTTATATCCTTCAGGATGATATCTCCTTGGAGGTATAATCCATTCAGTATAAGGGTTAAAGGTTTGGGATGAAGTGCCCTTAGGATTCAATTTTGACTTGCCTTTAAAAAAATTTCCAGAGCTCTGACCTTTGTTCGACGATCTTGGAGCTGCGTTCGACGATCGTGGGTCAGATCGTCGAGCTCCGTTCGACGGTCGACTATGGCTGAGGTCAGGTATATGGGATCGTCGACCAGCGTTCGACGATCTTGGCTGAGATCGTCGATCAACGTTCGACGATTTGTCCTGAGATCGTCGAGCTGCGTTCGGCGATCGTCGATCTTCATTCGGCGATCGTCGAGCTCCGTTCGATGATTTGAGCTGGACTTTAGTTTTCTGAGGCAGATCAGAATTTTTCCTGGCAACCTCTACATTACTCCCTTTCCCTTGTCAGAAATGAACTTGATAGGGGTTGTTAGAACAATAGGTTGGCTGGATGAGGCACCCAAGCCCAGTGTACTGTTGAATCTTGAGTTCACTGTGCTTGTGATGTCCATCAGCTTGATGCTTCTCCCATTGAGAGATTCTTCAAGCTTCTTGGCCTCAGAGAGCTCACTCTTCAGTGAAGCTATCTGTTCCCTATAGTTCTCCAACTCCTGAGAGAGTTTGAGGTTTTCTGATTTTAAACCACTTTGTTCAGATAATTGATTTCTGAGAGAGATGATCTCTTTCTCAGACTTTAGCAGGTCTAAACATAGTGCTTTAAATTCAAGTTTAAAATCTTCTGAAGTGAAATCAAAAGAGCTGATTACCTGATCTTCTTCAGGTTGAGTCTCTGAGTCTGACTCTGACTCCTCTTCCTCTGAGTTGTGTTGTGAGGCATTAATTGCCATCATGCAGAACTCCTTTTCCTCTGCATCATCCTCATCATCACTTGAGCTGGAAGAGGCTTCTGACTCCTCTTCAGTCTCACTCCAGGATTCAACAACAAATCCTTTCCTTGTGTGCTTATTTCTGCTGGAGGAAGGTTTGCTATTTCCATTCCTTTTGGAGTCCTTCTCCTTTCTTCTTTCTTTTCTGTCCCTTCTGTCCTTGTTCTTATTCTCTGGACAGTCAGGAACTATGTGCCCTGGTTTCCTGCAACCAAAGCAAATGATGTCTTTGTTATTGCCAATGGACTTGTCATACCTTGGCTTGTCTTGCTCCTTGTATGATCTTCTTCTGAAGTCCTTTCTGGCCATCTTGTAGAATCTTTTGGCCAACAGGCTGAGAAGTTCATCATTGCCTGTACCTTTTTCTTCAGGCAGATCCTCAGCTGCCTTAAATGCTATAGTCTTCTCCTTTCTTGTGGCTGGTGAAGCAGCCTTCTGTTCTTCTTCTCTGTTCTTGATGAGTAGCTCATAAGATTTGAGCTTACCCAACAAGGCTTCAGTCGTGATCTCATTCAGGCTTCTGGCATCTTTAATTGGCCAGATTCTTGAATCCCAAGTGCTGGGGAAGCACATTAGGATCTTGTCATTAAGTTCTGTTAGTGAGATCTCTTTGTCTAATGTCCTCAGTTCACTGACAATTAGACTCAGTCTGTTGTACATGTCTCCCACTGTCTCAGTTTCTCCCTTCTTGAAGTTCTCATATTGGGAGATGAGATGAGATCTTCTGTCATTTCTCTCATCAGCTGAGCCAGAGACAATTTCTGAAAGCCTGTCCCAAATCTCCTTGGCTGAATTGCATTCAGCTACCTTTTGAAAAATGTCATCTGACATTGTCTGAGCTAGAATGTTCATTGCCTTGGCATCAGCTACCTTCCACCTTTTGATGTCATCATCTGTTCCTGATGGAGGTGGAACAGCATTTGTGCTTGTACTTTCTGGGGGTCTGGGACACACTGTCAAAACAGAATTAAAAATGTCCTCGTCAATAGAATTCATGTAGAGTTTAATCCTTGCTTTCCAAAGTGCAAACTTTGACAGATTGCACACTGGAGGTCTGGTGCTTGCATAATCTTTGTTTTGGGCCATAAGTTGTGCAAACAAAATCTAATATTAAAATACAAAAGAAGGATCTAGTTTGGGATCTTGGGGTTCAGGTGTTAGCCTGTACAACCAATCAGGAATGGTATGTTTAACCAACCTCGCTTTGATACCAATTGAAAGGGGAAACTAGATCAGATATACTCTAGATGGGGGTGAATAGAGTATATGGTGCTTTTTAAAACACAAAGAAAAACTTTTGCAAAGCTTTACGACAATTGTTGTAATGAGTGTAAGCAGGGAAGCAGAAATAAAACTAAGCTATGCAGAAATTAAGCACAAGAAAATCTAGGCCAGAAACAAAAAGAAAACATGCAGAACCAGATGACACAAGGAAATATAGTGGTTCCCCAACTTGGGTACATCCACTCTTCTACCACCCTAGGTAGGAATCCACTGCAGGATGAGTTGATCAGGTGTCCTGGGCACCAATGAGCTTTTGATAAGGTGCTCAAAAACCAAATCAGATTTTTTGATCAGGTGTCTTGCCACCAATGAGCTTTTGACAAGGTGCTCAAAAACCAGATTCAAACTTTTGAAGGGAGTTTGAAAAACCCTTTACAGAGAGGGGGTTGAGAGAGTTATGGCAGTCTTCTCTTTCTCAATCAACTGAGAAGACTAAGTGGATTGATTTCAAAGCTCCCCCTGAGTCCTTGATCTTCAGGAAGATGAGCTTTGCTAAGGGTGATAGGCCTTCAAAAATAGATCTCCAGCAAAAGATGATTTCAGCAAGCTGAAATGTTGAGTGTCTGGAGTCTTGAAATGATGTTGGCCTTGAACACTTGAGAGCTGAAGAGATCTGAAGAATGTTTGAAAGCTTGATCTCTTGATGATGAGTGTTCTTCTGAATTCTTGTTGACAGAATATTTTTCAGAGTCTCTGTATATTGAGAGGTGTCCTATTCTTGTCAATCTTCTTCTTTTGTTCTTGTCTATTCTCTGTCTTTATTCAAAAACATTCTCTTTTATTCTCTGAGTCTGAATAGAATATTACTCTGTCAAAGATAGCCGTTGGTCTGCATTGATTACAACCTTAATTGCATAATATGTTCTGAAGGAAAGTCCACTGAATTGTTCCTTGAAAAATTCCTTGAAACTTGCTCCAGAAGTAAATGAAGACGGCTGGCAGATCTTCTGAATTAAATGCAGAATAACTTCTATCTGATTTGAATTTGAATTCTGAAAGATAACTGAAATCGTCGAACTGAGCTCTGCTATCGTCGAGCTGAGCTCAGCGAACTGGAAAATGCAAGCAGCAAAGAAATCGTCGATCTGAGCTCAAAGATCGTCGAACTGAGCTCAGAGATAAGGATCCAGTGCAGACTCAAAATCGTCGACCTGAGCTCACCGATCGTCGAATGGAGTTCGACGATATTGCAAAGTTGAGCTCAGCGATCGTAGACCAGAGCTCGACGATATTATGAGGTTTGAGCTCAGCGATCGTCGAATGGAGCTCGACGATCTGTCAATAGTTGAGCTAGACGATCGTCGACCGGAGTTCGACGAAACGTCGTGCTGAGCTCGACGATTTGGACTTAGTCTCCAGAAAAACTTGGGTCTCCAGGGCAGCTTCCAATCCTAGCCTTCTAACCCTTAGACTCAATTCTAATTGACCTATTAAGCTATACAGAAGGTCAAACACAGATTCCTAGAGACATAGTGATCCTGACCCAAATTAGTAATATGGTGTTCCAACACTGCGAACTAAGCGGATTGAAAATGTATCCGCTCCTTGTGACTTGCTGGGAGAAAAAAGCGCGATCTGGGCGGACAACAAATTGTGTCGGACACAACTTTTTGCTTTTAATTTTCCTTGGCATGTGAATCTGTGTTTGTATCCGCGTTGTTGCTTGGCTGTGTTTTTTATTTTTTGCGGACTGTGCGGATTGGAATTGCGAGCTCTGCGGCCTGGTCAAAAAGCTGTCAGACTCTTTAGCTATAAATAGGGCCTTCCGCTTTCTCTTATGCAGGAAACAACTGAAGTAAAAGGAACCCTGCGGCCTGCAAAATGGTGTCCGCGCGTACTGATGCTGCTGTCGCCTTTCACACCGCGGACCACCGGAAATGCACATTGAAAGAGGCCGACCTGGATGCCTTTGTCGAAAAGAAGATGGCGAACTCGAATATCCTTGTCCGCCTTCCTGCCCATCAAGAAAGGTTAAACTTCTCAACCGCAACCCAGATCGCCATCCCAGTGGACCATTTTGACAGCGGATTCAAGTTTCTGCTTCTTTGGGAACTCGCCACCATCTTTGAGCACTATGGAATGGTGCCTGGCCAGCTTGCGCCGAATACACTCGCTGCGATCTGCAGCTTTGTCTCTTATTTGCGATCTGAAAAGATCGCTTTTTCAATGAATGTCTTCCACAAGATATTCTCTGTCCGCTCCATTACCGCTTCCGGAGGCCGCCCCTACAAGGGGTGATATACTTCTACTGCAGGGGGATGAAGGTTGTGGGCCTTCCCAACAAAATCCACAACTGGACCTCTAGGTTCCTGATCTTTGAGAGCGACCTAGGGTTCGCGCACACCTATCCGCAGGTGCGCGCGGACTCCTCCTTCAAAAGCATGCAATTAGATGACTTGGAATCCACCATTGTCGAGTTCTTAGCCAACTCCAGGCTTGACATCGAGCATTACATTCCGCTGCTGGCGAGCTTAGCGGACATCATGCCCGAAGAGAGTAAGTAGTTTACGAACTCAGCTTTTGCATCCGACGCGACCTTGGTGTTTAACCTATTTGTTTTTGTAGCGACCTTGGCGGTACCCGCTAACTTGCCACAGATGCCTAGCGGCTTCATTCCTACACAAAAAGTGAATAAAGAAGCAGTCGCAAGAAAGAGGAAGGAGGAAGGGGATCCCGCGGCGGATTACTCTTCCTCTGAAAGCTTCACCATGAGTGGTTTTGGCATCAGCCAGAAGGATCTTAGGGGGAACCCTATGGTCCACTGGCATAGCAAGAACAAACACGTCCGCCTGTCCACCGCGCTCCCTTCGTGGAAGAGTCCGCGGATAACACGCCACACCCATATTGCGATCTCCGCGCTTTACGGAAAGCGCAACTTGAGCGACCTTAAGAAGGTGCCCGCCGCCGACCTCCCTCTGCTAGCTTCTCAGGCCGCTGCGAATAGTGTGGTGACAAACCACTATGTTGCCACCCTGGCCAGAGACCTGTTGAGGCAGAATGAACAACTTCAAAAGGATAATAAAGCGCTAAAGGAAAGGAATGTGCGGTTGGGAAAAAGGGTTGCTCAGCAAAGAGAAGAGCTTGGGGTTAGTTGAATTCGCAGCGGCCTTAATTTGTTATATGCCGCAATCTGTCTGACGTTTGCTTTTATTTTGTGTAGGTCGCCTATGACTTGGAAAACAACAACTTCCAGGCTTCCATGCTCCATTTCGTGAAGGAGACCGTCGAGGTCGCCATTGAGCGACTTGTCCGCGACCGCTTCATAAAGGAGGGGGTGGATGGCGTCCCTTTCTTAGAGATCTTCCCTGAGCTGGCTGCGCAGGTCGCGACGATGGAGAGGGCTAAAAAAGGCAAGGATATCATTGAGGAAGAAGGCGAAGAAGAAGAGGAAGAAGACTAAGAAGAAGAAGAAGTTGAAGAAGAATACGGAGGGCAGGGCGAAGGGCAAAGCGCCAAGGAAACAGCGGACAATGCTGCCTCGAGCCAGCGAGTAGAGGAACTGTCCGCCGAGTCCGACACCTCTGCATCCTCCTCTACTACCGGGAGCTCGCATAGCGGGTCCTCCTCAAGTACAGGATCAGATAGCAATGGGAGCGGCTCGGGGGGCTACTCTCCAGAAGTTGACATTGTTGGCGAAAGCCCTGCACCTCTAGAAAAGAAACAAAAGACTACAGATTGATTAATGTATTTTTATCTTTTTTGGTTTTTGTAAATGGGGCGGACGCAAGATCGCAGTCTGCCGAACATATAGAAATATGTAAAGAGTTTTTGATGAAATAGAAAGAAAGGATATTTTTGCATGTGTGCTTCCTGCAATGTTCTTTTTCCATGCTCACCGCACCGACACTTAGCAGTCCGCACGACACGCTGATAAATCCCACAGCTTTTTAACTTGCTGATTAGAGACAATTATTGTCCGTCATTGGAATGAGAAGAAATTGTCAGGCGGACTCTATTGAGTTTCAATTGCAGTCCGCACGATACTAAGATCATTTATAACGAGTCTTGCTGATTAGAGATTTCAACTTATCAATCCATTCAATATCCGCCTTAAAAAATGACGAAAATAGCCAGCTGATAACAATGTCAGGTGGTACTTCATTGAGTTCTAGTAGAGTCCGCAATTCTCTTTATTAACTTATTAAATTATAATATATGAAAACCATTCGGCGGACTGAGCGGATACAGAAAACCAATCCGCTCATAATAGAAATGATCTATAGCTTGCGATCTCAAGGAATCCATCGGACTGAGTGGATACAGAAAACCAGTCCGCCAAAGATAGATAGAATCTATAAATCATCCAAGGAAACTGGAGTACTGCGCGGATAGATAAAACCAGTCCGCCAAAGATAGAAATGACCTATAGCTTGCGACCAGGTGGGAAGGTGCGCATTGCATGACTTTCCTCACCAGGCCTCAGGCTTATATGATCAACCCAAACAAAACTGGCGGACTGTGCGGATACAGAAAACCAATCCGCTCATAATACAAGAAATGATTTATAGCTTGCGACCAGGTGGGCAGGTGAGCCTGAGCGGCATACTTTCCTCACCGGGCTACAAGCTATAAAATCAACCCAAACAGGAGGACTGAGCGGATAGAGAAAACCAGTCCGCACATAATTCCCTGAGAAGAGCAAAATGCTCACTTGGCGGAACGGTTCCTTGCCCTCTTGCCTGGAGTACAGTCTAAGCTGTGGGTCTCCTGCAGGCACTGCTCGAGGGTACCATGGAGTGTTCGAGGGTTACAAGCTAAGATGACCCGCATGCAGGTGAGCCGGAACGACATACTTTCCTCACACGATCATCGAAGTTGTAACGATATCCCTAATGCGGCATGGTAGAGCTTTACCCCCACCCAACCCTCCATAATGCAGAGGTGGGGTCAGGTACTTACGGGATCCGAAGTCCAGAATCCAACCGCACTAGAGCTTGCAAGCTCCCACTACACGGTGCGAAATCTCCTCGCAACACGTGGTCTTCGTGGTGTTACACTAATGACAACAGCTCTAGGGGAGATCTTGATGAACTCGGCGATGTCTCCTGGTATCAGGGAACCGTTATAGGTCTTTGTGAGAGAGAGAAGACACTAGAAAAGGTGTCAGTATGGATCCTTTAATTAATAAAGTGTATTTGTGAAGCAAAAATAAGAAAGAAAAGGGGAGTTCAGACGCAGAACTGATTTTGGAATCTTTCTTAGTGTTTCATCTTTTATCATTACATATACAAAACACTTGAAGAAGCGTTAGCAAGCAGTTTCTATTCATAATAACTCTTGAAGAGGATACGCAAAGTAGAAAAAAGGAGGTTCAAGAATAGAACCGTTTGAGATCATCCCCGCTCCATGTGTGTGGTATATCCTCTCCTTCGTATGTCTGCAAGCGGTAAGCGCCGCTCTTTAACGCTTCTTTGACAACAAAAGGGCCGGCCCAATTTGGATTAAGCTTCCCAATTGAACCAGCTCTTGCAGCAGCATCAATCTTCTTTAGAACGAGATCTCCCACTTGGAAGTGTTTGATCCTCACGTTCTGATCAAAGTAGCGGACCATCCTTCTTTTGACCTCCTCCTGCCTTATGGCTGCTTGATCTCTGATGGCCTCGATGTGTTCCAAGCTGAACCTCATCTCTTCATTATTCAACTCAAGCCAGTCCTCAACGCCTTCTCTTGCAAGCAGAACTCTGGGTGACGGGACTTCAAACTCAACTGGGATAAGTGCCTCTGAGCCATGAGAAAGTTTGAATGGAGTCTCCCTAGTTGCGGATGATGGCGTTGTCCTAAGGGACCAGAGGACTGATGGAAGCTGATCAGCCCAGCTGCCCTTGAGATTCTGCACTTTCTTTTTGAGCAAATTGAGGATCTGCTTGTTGGCTGCTTCTACTTGGCCATTGCTTCTGGGATGATGAACTGATGCAAACCGCAGCTCTGTTCCGATCTGCCTGCAAAAATCTATCATCTCGGAGTTGTTGAATTGTGGCCCATTATCAGTGATTATAGCCATTGAAATTCCATGCCGACAGATAATCTCCCCCCAATTGAAGTTTCTGACGACCTGAGTAGTTGTCTTAGCCAATGCCTTGGCTTCGATCCACTTGCTAAAGTAGTCGATCATTACGATGATGAAACGTCGATGACTGCTTGCCATGGGAAAAGGACCGAGGAGGTCCATTCCACAAACTGCGAAGGGCCAAGGAGTTGCAATCGATCTGAGGGACTGAGCTGCTTGGTGTTGAAGTGGAGCAAACTTCTGGCACTGAACACACTTTCTGGCATAGATCTCAGAGTCTCTCTTCATAGTGGGCCAGAAATATCCTTGCCACAGGATTCATTTTTCAAGAGTTCTTGCTCCCGAGTGGCTTCCACACTCTCCTGAATGAACCTCTTGCAAAACAGTGAAAGCTTCTTCTTCTGAAACACACCGGGCCATGGTAGAGAGGAAAGTTTTTCTGTAAAGAACTCCCGCCAATAGGAAGTAGTGAGCTGCTTTTATTCTGAACTTTTTCTTATATCTGACTGTATGATGATAATCTCCCGTTGACAGATAGAGGATGAATGGATCCATCCAAGAGGTACGTTGGTCTACTTGCATCAAATCTCCTTCCACCACTGCCGGGCGGAAGAGCTCGGAAGTTGTTCCTCCTGAAGGCATCCCATACTTGGAAAGAAAATCGGCCTCCTCATTTTCTGTTCTGGGGATGTGCTCGATGGTAAAGCTCTTGAACCTGCCGACTTCTATCTTCACAAGAGCTAGGTATTTCTTCAAGATCGGCTCTCTTGTTTCGAAGTTACCGAGGACTTGTGACGCCATCACCAGAGAATCGGTTTTGATATGAACATGATCGATTCCTAGTTCTCTTGCGAGCCTCAAGCCTGCTAGCAAAGATTCATACTCGGCCTGATTATTGGTTACTGGAAAGTAAAATTTGATGGCCTGCTCCAATTTGACTCTGTTTGTATTGATGAGAACCACTCCTGCCCCAGAAGAACTTCTGCCTGAGGCTCCATCAACGTAGATGGTCCAAGCCAAAGGCGACCTTTTTGCTCGATCAGAACTGGACTCTGGCATGTCAATTAGAAAATCTGCTAAGACCTGAGCTTTAATGGCTGTCTTGGGCACATAAGAGATTTCAAATTCACTCAACTCTATTGCCCACTTAGCTAGTATGCCGGAATGTTCTGGTTTTTCCAACACACCCTTCAAAGGCTGATCGGTGACGACTTGAATTAAATGTGCTTGGAAGTAGGGACGAAGCCTGCAAGCCGACATGACTAGCGCCAAGGCTAACTTCTCCAAAATTGGATACCGTGTCTCAGCACTCTTCAGGATATGGCTAACATAGTAAATTGGGAATTGCTTTCTACTCTCTTCCCGAAGAAGAACGGAGCTGACGGCCTCAGGGCCAACCCCTAGGTATAAGAAAAGAATCTCTCCTGGCCGGGGACTCTGAAGCAGGGGTGCTGAGGTCAGTTGCATCTTCAACTGCTCAAAAGCTTGGGAGCATTCTTCCGTCCACTCAAACTTGGATGCTCCTCGGAGAGTTTTGAAGAACGGAGCACTCCTATCTCCAACTCGAGAGAGAAATCTCGCAAGGCCTTCCAGCCTCCCCCCTAACTGTTGAACTTCTTTTGGCGAACGAGGGGTAGGCATATCAAGGATGGCTTTCACTTTATCAGGATTGGGGGCAAGTCCTTCCGGAGTAAGGAGATGACCAAGAAACTTACCCTTACTCGCCCCAAACGTACATTTCAAAGGGTTGAGCTTCATTTTGTACCTACGCAGAGTAGCGAACGTCTCTGCTAGGTCTCGCAAGTGCAGCGAAAACGAATTACTCTTAATCAAGAGATCGTCTACATACACTTCTAGGTTCCTCCCCTTCTGATGGTTAAACACACGGTTCATCATCCGTTGGTAGGTTGCACCAGCATTCTTAAGCCCAAAGGGCATCACAAGATAGCAATAACAACCATCATTAGTAATGAATGACGTATGAGGAATGTCGGGCTTATGCATTCTTATCTGGTGATAACCAGAAAACGCATCTAAAAAACTCATATAAGAGTACTCTATCGCAGAATCAACTAAAGAATCTATCCGAGGCAAGGGGTAGCAATCTTTAGGGCACACTTTATTAAGTTTGGTAAAATCTACACACATTCGCCATTTTCCTCCTGGTTTCTTAACCATTACAACATTAGAAATCCAAGTAGGATATTGAATTTCTTTGATAAAATTTGCTTTGAGGAGCTTTGCGACCTCCTCCCTTATCGGCTCAGCAAGCTTTGTGGCTATGTCCCTCTTCTTTTGTTGTATAGGCTTGCAGCCGGGATCAACATTCAAGTGGTTGCATGCAACATCAGGATCCACTCATGGCATGTCTTCTGCTGACCAGGCGAAGACATCCAGGTTATTCAGCAAGCAGGAAATCAACTCAGCCTTTTGATCTTCAGGTAGCTTCGAGTTGATGGAGAGCTTCCTCTCCTCCCCCTCAGCAATGGGGACTCCTTGCGTCACCTGGGCAGGTTCCAGGTGAGTACCCTCATCGGCAGCAGCTTCTGTTGGAGCAAGGGAAGGGCTGGCTTCAACCATGTTGATAGTGCGGACGTAGCACTCCCTTGCTCTTCTTGGGTCACTCCTAACCCGACACATCCTTCCATCTGCAAAGAACTTGATGGCAAGGTGGTAAGTGGAAACCACCGCTTGATACTTGTTTAACAGGGGCCTGCCGAAGATGGCATGGTAGCTGCTGGGTGCGTCAACCACTATGAATTGTATTTGCTTAGTCGCCCCTCCAAGCTTCACGGGCAGGATGACGCTGCCCTCCACTTAATTTCTCTCCCCCGAGAAACCATAGAGTGGCCCCTCAGTGGAAAGCAGAGGCTTTCCGGTCCTCAGGGCCTCAAAGGTAGACTTGAACAGGAGGTTGACCGAGCTGCCTGTGTCAACAAGAATTCTATCAACTGTAAAGTCCCCCACCATAGCCTTGATTACTACAGCGCCATCAAACAAGTTGGTTGTTTGAGGTAGATCTTCTAGACCAAAGGTGACAACCTTACTTGGAGGAGTAACAGAAGAAGAGGCCACCTCTGCCCGGGTGACCCTTGAAATTGATGATTTCCGAGAAGACTCGGTCCCTGCTCCACCATGAATGAAGAAGAGGCGTCCCAGAACCCCTTCATCATCTGCATCGAAGAAATCCACCGGGACGTTGATCGGCCCCAGACAGCCTTCGTCCTCTACATCCACACATTCCTGGTATGACTCAGCTACTTCTTTGCACTTTGAGGTGGATGGCTTCGAAGAAGAAGGAGAATCCATCTTGGCCAAATTAATCTTTCCCTCGGCAAGCAGCTTCTCTATCAGCATGCGAAGGGCCTTGCAGTCCTCGGTCAAATGGCCCTTTTCTTTGTGGAACTGGCAATATTGTGCATTATTCCTTGGCTTCCACATTTTCTGAGGCTCTTGCCTCTTTTCTTCTGATCTCCTTTGCAAGATCTGGATGACTTTGTCGAGGTCCAGATCTGCAATATCCTCCACGGGGCTTGCATCAGGTTGGATCGGAGCAGGCAAGGCTGCTTGTTGGAGGATGAGAAGAGCTTGCAATGGAACGGTGGGAGTGGCGGCCAACGGTAGTCTCTGCTCATGAAACTGTTGATGGACTTGGAAAGGTTTCTTGTTGCGGAAGTTCCTGCCTCTTTGAGACAGAGGCTGGAAGTCTGGGCGAGGGGGCTTGCCACGAGAGGAAGAAGCGGTGGCATACCTTCGTTCAGCCTTAGCTGTCAGGGATGAGACATAAGTTGGATTGGCATTTTCTCCTTCAATGAAACGGTTGACCATGACGATCAACTCTTGATAAGTCTCAAGTGCCTTGGTTGTTGCTTTAAACTTCAGAGGGCCTTCCCGGAGGCCATGGATCAAGGCGACCTTATAATAATCGGGGTTTACATTCCTGACCCCTTGGATCTCTCTCTGAAAGCGATCAACAAATCGCGCCACCGATTCATTATCCCTTTGCTTGATTTCAAATAGGGCAGCTGTCCCATTCTTCCTCTTCCTCGAGGTAGCAATCCTCAGCAACAACTGGCTACGAAGCTCTGCGAAAGAAGAGATTGTGCCCGAAGGTAGCTCGTAGAACCACTCTCTCGCCTGTCCTTCGAGAGTGGTAACTAGCAGTTTACACTTGATAGCATCTGAGAGGCATCTCAAAGCAACTGCCCTCTCAAATGCTTGGAGGTGAGAGACTAGATCAGTCCCTCCTGAATAGAATGGGATGCGAGGCTCCCTGAAGTTGCTCGGAGCCGATTCCCATCAGATTCGGTCAACAAAGGGAGATGTGGTCTCGAACTCTGCGGGGTAGAAGGGGCGGACTAGAGCCGGGGAGTCCACGGGCTCGGCGGACTGGCGGTCAGCAAAATGAAGCTGGCGAGCAGGAGTGCCCCTGGTAGCTTCTCTGAAGAAATTTCTGAAAGCAAACTGCTCCTCCTGAGGGCGCAGAGGAGCGGCGGACTGAGCAGGGTTCCGAGGAGTTGCTGGCGACTGCCGAAGCGGAGTTCGGCGAGCTGGGGTCTGGCGGACTGGCATGTCCGCTGGGTCTGCTGCGGCCTGAGGAGCAAGCCGCTGGGCCAGCGCGAGCAGAGCTTGGCTGATTGCGTCGAGACGCTGGTCAGTCTGCTGGCGGGACTGCTCAGCCTCAAGGCGAGCTTGCTCAATTGCGTCCCAAAGAGAGTCCTCTGAAGAGCTGGAACGGTCTGAGGAGCGGGCTCTGCAGTCTGACATTTCCGTCCGCTGAATTCAAAACACTACTCGGATCTGAAGGTCGCGTGTTAACTGTTGATACACGAAAACACAAGGGGGGTCGAGCACCACCAGCTAACGGTTTGAACACCGGGGAATAGGGAGACTGCGAGTAGTGATCTACTAAGCGGATGAGGGCAGGAAGAAGAGCAGGGCCGTGAGCCATGACAACAACAGACTTCGCCCGTCGCGGCCTGAATGCCTCTCTTGCGACGGGCTTTCCCTTGATTGAAGAAAGATTTGGTTACAAGTGAAAGGAGAAAGTTGACAAGATCAGAGCGAGGGGGAGTCCGCAAGGCACAAGATTCGAGTCCGTAGCCTGTAACAAGTAGGCTCCTGTGTCCGAGTCAACGTGCCTTGTGTGCACCACCTCCCCCCTATTTATAGGATAGGGGGCCTGCCCAAACGGGAAGGGCTAAAATAACCGGCTGCCCAGGGTACAGGAGAACCGGGCAGCGGTGACGGGAAGCAAAGAGAAAGAACACGCCAGTCCGCACAGAAGGGGCGGACTGGGCTCGCGGACTGGAGCTTCCACCGCTGCTGGGCGCGATCCTGCTGGATGGCGGCGGCCTGGGCGGATGAGACATTGCGTCCGCCGCTGTAGAGAATCTGATATCCCAAAGTCCTGGCGGACTGAGCGGACAGGTCCTTGCGTCCACTGCTGGGGTACCATCCTTGGTGTCCGATTGGTGACCTTGCCGGACTGGGCGAACTGACAAATTCCGTCCGCGCCTATTGAAATGGGGGTTTTGGCATCTTGCAGGATGTTGCAGACTGAGGGGTTAACAATAGAGATAGATCGAATAAGTTGCTGGATTTGACCCAAAGTACATCCATTGACAAGGTGTTGAAATAGTTCAGTATGCTTGAGTCCAAGAAAGGATTCTTGCCCATGTTTCATGCTATGAGTCTCTCTAAGGACCAGTGTCCTAAGTATTGTGAAGATAAGGACCGCATGAAGTTGGTTCCATACGCTTCGAAAATTGGATCAATCATGTATGCAATGTTATGTACTAGACCCGATTTCTCTTACGCTTTGAGCATGACAAGCGGGTATCAGTCTGATCCCAGTGAAGACTGGATAGCAATTAAGAATATCCTCAAGTACTTGCGAAGAACTATGAATATGTTCTTGGTATTCGGAAGAGAGGAAGAGCTCATTGTAAGTGGTTACATGGATGCTAGCTTTCAAACTGATAGAGATGATTCAAAGTCTCAGTCAGGGTTAATGTTTTGCCTGAATGGAGGTGCTGTTAATTGGAAGAGTTCCAAGCAGGATACAGTTACCGATTCTACTACTAAGGCCGAGTATGTTGCCGCTGCAAATGCAGCGAAGGAGGCTGTATGGATTAGGAAATTCATCGGCGAGTTAGATGTAGTTCCTAGTATTGTTCATACTGTAGATCTCTACTGTGACAACAATGGTACAAATGCACTTGCTTTGGATCCTAGATCTCATCCGCGCTCCAAACACATACTCCGGCGGTTCCATCTAATTCGAGAGATTGTCGATCGAGGAGATGTGAGAATTTGCAGAGTGTCGACTGAGGAAAACATTACATATCCACTGACAAAGCCTCTTGTGTGGAGAAAACATGATGGTCATGTTAGATCTATGGGTATATGATACCTAAATGATCAACTCTAGTTTGAGTCTTGTGGATTGTATGTTTGTTGGCTGTATAATATTTCATTTGATGAATAAAAGTACTATATGCATTTCATTTTATATATTTTGGCAAGTTCTTTTATTATGAAGTTATTTTTATTGTGATAGAGTAGTTCAATTTAATAAATGCCCTTAGAGTGTTTGCTTTCATAGATCAAGTAGTGACTTGATGTGAGAACTTATGATTTCAGAAGCTTCATTCTTAAAGGTCCATGGTCGTTGTATCATCTTAGAAGCTAAAGGGATATGATGATACCTTTAAGACTAGCATGTGCGTTGACTGATGACCCGTCCTCACAGGTCATGATATTGTGATATCAATTCATCACATGGGTACTTGTTATGAACAAGTTGTATAGGATAGACCCACTGTGAGAATACTTTATGAATTATTATATGAACGTGTCACAAGTATGGCTCAAGTGGCAATGGTGTTTGTGGTCCTTTGACCTGAAGTCACAGCTTTCATTAAGTGAGAAAGAGCATGCTTTGATGCCATCAAAAGTCTAGTCTTGAGAAAGTTGGATGATAAAGGTGGTTATTGGGTACGTTACGAATCATTTGAGTATTTTCATGTGAGCAGAGATGGGATTTATCCTCCTATATGACATGAGTTGCATTCATGGGGCCCCTTGATGGAATGGGACTGAGAAGTGCATGGCCATGCTTGGTTGAGTCAATATATGATATTGGACTCCCAAATTTTCTGCAAGTCCATTCTCGATCAAGAAACTGGGATTTAACATTTATGAGGGTGACAGTCTATACCTCTAGTTCTATCCGGATGTAAGGGACGAAGGGACATGACAACACTGTAACATTGGTCACAATGGCTTTTGAGTTTTATATACTTTTACTGTTTGGGGAGCAATGATGTATTGCTAGATGCCTCTTATTGTTTGTGAAGCTTTCGTTTGATACTTTCTAGATCAAGTGGGAGACTGTTTGTGAAACTATAGTGATTTGGAAGTGATCAAGCATGTAGCCTCACTGCCAACTCAGTATGATCCTATCAGGGTCGCAGATAAGATTGTGGAGAAATTGGGAGATTGGATCTATACTATTTAGCTCATATGATGAGTTGAGGGCATTTGGCATTGAGTGTGTTTAGGTCACTCAACTCCATAGGGCTGAATGCATTGAGCGTGTTTAGTTCACTCAATGTCATGGTGGCTGCAAAATATTCTAAGGCATTTAGCATTGAGTGTGTTTAGGACACTCAACGCCATGGGGCTGAAGGCGTTGAGTTTTTTGAGGTCACTCAACGCCATGGAGGTTGAAAGATTCTAAGGCATCAGGCGTTGAGTGTGTTTTGCTCACTCAACACCATCAGGGTGAAAGGGTTGAGAGCATTGAGTCTAGTCAATGCTTTCGCGGGTTAAATGTTAACTCTACGAATGCTGGCATTGAGTGTGTTGAGTGCATTGACTGTCACACTTAAGCGTTGAGTGCGTCAAGTGCACTCAACGCGTTCGTCGAGTAAAGGGTTTACCTAGCGAATCTGGTTCTTAGGCGTTGAGTGTATTATATTCAATAAACGCCATTCGATGAATGCAGATTTTGTCGATCTGAGTTCGACGAATCATGTTCGATGATCTAGCCTTTGGCGCAGATTTCGTCGAGCTGAGTTCGACGAATCATGTTCGACGATCTGGCCTTTTGCGTAGATTTCATCAAGCTGAGTTCTACGAATCATGTTCGACGATTTGGCCTTTGGCGTAGATTTTGTCGAGCTGAGTTTGACGAATTGTTCTACTAGCTGAGTTCAACGAATGCCCATGCCGAGTGAAATGTTGACTTGCTGAATCTATCTACTGGGATATAAATAGTATGTTTTAGGGTTTTCTAGGGACGGTTCTTTTCTTTCTGCACACGAGCCTATACTGTGCGATAAGAAGAAAATCTAGAAACCCGACGGAAGCGTTCCGACAATCCTGTCACCGATTCCGATCTTGATCCCGGTGTGTGTCGCCGCCGCCTCTCCTACAATAGATCTAGCAGTCTATGGAGACGTTGAGTGTCCTCTCCTGACCTAGCCCTTATGCGACAAGTTGCTGTGGGTTTTCCCGATCGTGTGGATTACTGTAGAGGCGCGAATATACTTTTTGGGCTCAAGACTATAGCCGCTGTGTTGCCGACCTGATTTTTTTGGAGCATCTAGGTTGAGTTCTGACTCAATCCCTTAAAGGTAATTTTTGTTACAGTATGATTTACTTCTTGATTCATGAATATTGCTAGATCTGAACTCGTTTGGGTTTTTCTTGTTCTTTTTCCGCTACGTGCACAAGTGTTGTGCCATCTCTAAAAACCCTACACGAAGAACCCTAGACTCCTGTCATACAAGAATTAGGTCGGAAGTAGATTTTCCCTTAATGTCTCCACGAACTACTAGATCTGTTCAAGGAGAGGTGGAAGTGATGAACCCGACGATCAGGAAACCTTTTTCGTCAACAGTAGCAGGTCGGGTGGTCGGTGGCAGCGAGCGGCTTTCACGAACTAGCGGAACAGTTCTGTCATCGGAAAGGAAAGGCCGTCGCTCGATTAGGTTAGAGGAATGAACAATTACTTATTTCAGTTTACTGTACAAATCCTATTTATACAGGCTACCGAACCAATCGAAATCCATAGACCAGCCGAACCAGACTTAAAGGGAATAAACCGGACGAAACAAAATTCGTCGAGTATCATGTCGATATTTGATGAATCAAAAGATATTCATCGAGATAACATGGATATAGTCGACGAATCGATACAGATCTAATCGTTTACATATTAAGAGGATATTCGACGAATCAACGATACTCGATGAATCGCGATACTCGACGAGTGAGTCTAATTCATCGAAACTGTCACGACGATACTCGACAAATTTGAGACAGAAGCGTTGACATGTCACGACGATACTCGACGAATTCAAACTATTTTTCGAAACCTCTTAGCTATACTCGATGAATTTCCCTTAGATAATTTCGACCACTTATCTGATGACCCATATTCACAATACAGGTCCCGGAATAAAATTCCTCCACATCCAGAATGTCATAGGCTTGGTCCTTCACTCATATCACAAATGATCAAGTCCATCACAAACCTTTCCAACTTATCAAATGCTTTTATGTGCTACCCTATAGGCTCATATTGCGTTGGCAATGAGGCCATAGGTTTGATCACTTCCAGATCACCATATTAATAATACCAACAGTCTCCCACTTGATATTGAAAGTATCAAACAAAGGCTTCACAAACAATGAGTGACATATAACAATACATCATTGCTCCCCAAACTGTAAGAGTTTATATAACTCAAAAGCCATTGTGACCAATATTACAGTGTTGTCATGTCCATTTGTCCCTTACATTCAGATAGAAATAGAGGTATAGACCGTATCACCCTCATAATGGTTCAATCCCAGTTTCCTGATATAGAATGGACTTACCGAAATTGGTGAGCCCAATATCATATATTGACTCATCAAAGCATGGCTATGCATTTCTCATTCACATTCCATAAAGAGGCCCAAGGATGCAACTCCTGTCATATAGGAGGACAAATCTCATCTCTACTCACACGCAAACAACCAAATAATTCGTAACGTACCCAATAACCACCTTTATCATCCAACTTTCTCAAGACTGGACTTTTGATAGCATCAAAGCAAGCTCTTCCTCACTCGATGAATGTTGTGACTTCAGGTCAAATGACCATAAACACCATTGCCACTTGAGCCACACTTATGACACGTTCATATAACAATCCACAAAGTATTCTCATGGTGGGTCTGTCCAGTACAGCTTGTTCACTAAGAAGTACCCATGTGATGACTTTATATCACAATATCATGAACTGTGAGAACCGGTCATCAGTAAATGCACATGCTAGCCACAATGTGTCATCATCGTACTTAGCTTCTAAGATGATACTCGACCAGGGACCATTTAAGAATGAAGTTTCTAAAACATAGGCTCTCATATTCAAGTCACCACTTGACTCCTATGGAAGCAAACATTCTAAGGGCATTTATTATGTTATATTAATATATCATAATAGAAATAAATTTACAAAATAAAAGAACTTGTCATATATATATATATATATATATAAATGAAATGTATACAGTACTTTATTCATCAAGTGAATTATTACAGCCAACAAACATACAATCCACACGGCTCCCACTAGGACTGATCATTAAGGTATCGTATACCCATAGATTTAACATGACCATCATGCTTTCTCTAGCTAGAGGGTTTATTAGTGGATCCGCAATATTTTCTTCAGTCTACACTCTACTAATGCTCACATCTCCTCGATCTAAAATCTCTCAAATAAGATGGAATCGTTAAAGTATGTGCTTGGAGCGCTGATGAGATCTAGGTTCCGAAGGAAGTGCAATTGCATCGTTATTATCATAGTAGAGATCTATGGGACGGACAATGCTAGGAACTACATCTAACTCGCCGATGAATTTTCTAATCCATACAGCCTCCTTCGCAGCATTTGCTGCAGCGATATACTCAGCCTCAATTGTAGAATCAACAATTGTCTGCTGCTTAGAACTCTTCCAACTAACAACACCTCCATTTAGGCAAAATATGAACCCTGACTGAGACTTTGAGTCGTCCCTATCAGTTTGGAAGCTAGCATCCATGTAACCTCTTACAACGAGCTCTTCCTCTCTACCAAATACCAAGAACGTATCCTTAGTCCTTCGCAAGTACTTCGAGATATTCTTAATGGCAATCCAATGACTTTCACCGGGATCAGACTGATACCTGCTAGTCATGCTCAAAGTATAAAATACATCGGGTCGAGTACATATCATTGCATACCTGATTGACCCAATTGTCGAAGCATATGAAATCAATTTCATGCGGTACTAATCTTCACAAGACTTAGGAAACTAGTCCTTAGAGAGTTTCACACCATGAGATATGGGTAAGAATCCTTTATTGGACTCAAGCATGTTGAACTACTTCAACACCTTATCAGTGTATGTACTTTGGGTCAAACCCAACAACTTCTTCGATCTATCTTTATAGATCTTAATACCAAGTATTTAAGTCGCTTCACCCAAGTCCTTCATAGAAAAGCAGTTCCCTAGGTTATTCTTAACAACCTGTAGGGTCAGTTTGTCATTCCCGATCAACAGTATGTCATCTACATACAATATCAGAAAGACAACAATGCTCCCACTAATCCTCTTGTAAACACACATTTCATCCTCATTTTTGATAAAACAAAACCCTTTGATCTTTTCATCATAATGAACATTCCAACTTCAAGAAGCTTGTTTTAATCTATAAATGGATCTCTGCATCTTGCATATTTTAGTGGATTCACCTAGAGATACAAAACCCTTGGGTTGTGTCATATACACTTTTTTCAAGGAGGTTTCCATTTAGGAAAGCCGTTTTAACATCCATCTGCCAGATCTCGTAGTCATAATACGCAGCAATAGCAAGCAGAATTCTGATGGACTTAACCATGGCAACAGGGGAAAAGGTCTCATCATAGTCAATACTATGAATGTGCTTGAAACCCTTAGCCTCTATTCTCCCTTTGAATGTCTGTACATTCCCATCCATGTCGGTCTTTTCCTTGAAGACCCCCTTGCACCCTATGGGTCGTACCACTTTAGGTGGTTCCACCAATGTCCAATCTTGGTTTTCATACATGAAGTCCATTTCAGATTTCATGGACTCAAGCGACTTCTCAGAACGCGGTATACTCATAGCCTCTTGGTAGGTTGCAGGCTCATCATTATGATTCATAAGCAACACATTACCTATTTGAGACATGAGAAATCCATATCTCTCAGACTCAAACCTTGGTCTACCAGATCTATGTGGAACTTGTGTCTCTTGAGTAGGCTCTCTAGCTATAATAACTTGTAGTCCTTACTCAGGTTTAAATTCCGGTTCATTCACATTTTGTGGTTCTTGAACTTCTTCAAGTTCTACCCCAGCAGTCATTCTACTTAAGAACTTTTTCTCAAGAAAGACACCAGTCCTTACGACAAATACTTTGCACTCGGATGGTAGGTAGAAATAGTACCCTTTTGTTTCCTTAAGATACCCCACAAGATAACACTTACCTGATTTGAGTTCCAGCTTATTAGGCATTTGACGTCGCATATATGCCTCACAACCCCAAACCTTAATAAACGACATACTAGGATGCTTCTTAGTCCATATCACATATGGTTTCTTGAGAACCGCTTTCGTTGGAGCACGATTTAGTGTAAAAGCAGTAGTTTCTAGAGCAATAGATACTTGAAGCGGAAGTCATACCTCCGATCATCTTATGCAGACCCTCAATGTACGAAGGACAATTCCTACTCCAAGACCAGCCTTGCCATAGTGGTGGCATTTCCCTTCTTTCACAGAGCCTTTCTTCTTCAGTGTTGAAGACTTGGGCTCCAGAGTAGACTTAGGTTGTACCTTCATCTTCTTAAATCACTTGAAATTGCCCTTGTCTTTATGCACCATCAGTATGGGGCTAGCAGGCTTGGCCTTATTCATATTGATTTCAGTAGTTCTTAACATGCCTAGGAGCTCGGACAGTGACTTGTCTATTTCATTCATGTTATAGTTCAAGATGAACTGCTCATAACTATCTGACAATGATTGTAGAATAAGGTCTATAGCCAACTCTTGGCCTAGAGGGAAGCATAGTCTCTCAAGGTTCTCAATATACCCAATCATCTTGAGTACTTGAGTCCCTACTAGGTCTCGAGTGTTGGTGCTACCATAGTGATCTGGAAGTGATCAAGCATGTATCCTCACTGTCAACTCAGTATGAGCCATTCGACGAATCGTGCCTTTGGCGCAGATTCGTCGAATGCCGTTAGACAAATCTGGCCTTTGGCGCAGATTCGTAGATCGCTGTTCGACGAATTTGGCCTTTGGCATAGATTCGTCGAACGCCGTTCGACAAATCTGGCCTTTGGTGCTTTCGTCGAACGTCGTTCAGCGAATCTTGACTTTGGCACAGATTCGTCGAATGTCGCATCTGGCCTTTAGCGCAGAAGGCGTTAACATCATCGAGATCATTCAACGCCATAGCGCAGAAGCATTAACAGTGTTGAGTTCACTCAATACACTCAATGCATCTGGCCTTTTGCATTGAGTGTGTTGAGTCCAGTAAACACATAACGTTGAAGCATTGACAGTGTCGAGCTCATTCAATGCCCGTGCTGAGTCAAATGTTGACTTTTTGATATTCTAAAATCTAAGTCTTGGGTCTGCTAATAATGACAGAGCTTATTCTATTTATTCCTTGGGTATAAATAGGATAGTTTAGGGTTTACTACCAAAAATGGTTTCTCTTTCTGTCTAGGCACACGAGCCGTCACTGTGCGATAGGCGGAAAACCCTAAAATCCCGTCGGAAGCATTCTGCCAATCCCGTTGCCGATCCTGATCCTACCGAGTGTTGTTGCGGCCTCTCCTTCAACAGACCTAGCAGTCTATGGAGATGCTAAGCATCCTCTCCCAACCTAGTGCTTGTTCGACAAGTTGCTATGGGTTCTCCCAATCATGTGGATTTCCTATAGAGGCGCAGATATCCTTTCGACACTCTAGACTCAAGCCGCTGAGTGGCTGACCGATTTTTCTGTTTCTCTAAAATGGCTTATTTTATCGTGTGCAATAAAACCAACGATGCGTCACACGTTGCACAATTATATTTTAAAGAGGTGGTTGGCCATCGAGGAGTTCCAAAGTCTATAGTTACTGATAGGGATGTGAAGTTTACTAGTTATTTTTGGAAGACCCTGTGGAGGATTATGGGCACCAAACTTCTATTCTCTTCCGCGTACCATCCGCAGACGGATGGGCAAACAGAAGTTGCGAACAGAAGTTTAGGTAGTTTGCTTCGATGCCTTGTGGGAGACCACAAGGGTACATGGAACCTTATCCTCCCTCATGCTCAGTTAGCATATAATAATTCCAAAAATAGGTCCACGGGTTTGTCCCCGAATGAGATCGTGCACGGTTATAAAGCTCTCGTGCCACTTGACTTGCTTCCGTTACCTCCATCTTTTAAGTCAAGTCAATTTGCACAGGACTTTGCCTCTCACATCCATGATCTTCACAAACGCATAAATGAAACGCTTACCACTCAATACGCATCTTATCAAGTTCATGCCAACGCACATAAGAGAGTGTCTCCCTTGAAAGTGGGCGATTTAGTCATGGTACGTCTCATCCCTGAACGGTTGCCTACGGGCACCTTAAAAAATTTAGCGGATCGGCGAGCGGGACCTTTTCGGATTTTAACACGGTTAGGAGACAATGCATTTCTTTTGGAATTGCCAACTGATTGGGGTATTTCCCCTGTTTTTAATGTTTCGAATTTAACGCCATATATTGCTCCGCCACTAGAATTATCTTCCTGTCCGTTTAGTTCCACTACAGATTCTCATGGGTATGGGGTTGAGGGGGGTAAGGGCTCGCTCTCTCCGTCGATCTCCAACGGAGGTACGCTACATGTTGATGATATAGATTTTTCCCCTTTGCTGCCTAATGCTTTTTCCAGGTTTGCTAGGACAGCATATTTGCCAGACAGGATTCTCCAGGATGAAGTTTTTCCCACTGCAGATGGCGATGTGCGCTGCTACTTGATTCGATGGCGTGATCGCCCTGCCTCTGATGAATCTTGGCTCCCGGAAGCGGAAGTGGCTCTATTGGATGGTGTTCTCTGACGGTATCTTCAAGACAACTCATCAGTGATGAGTCCTTTCAAGCGGGGGAGGATTGGTGGCGACGACGGCGCCCAAGTTGACGACGGCCCCCCAAGTTGACGACGGCCTCCAAGTTGTTTATGACGACACGCTAACGGAAGACCCTCCTTCGTCTCCAACAAAGGACTCGTGTCGTCGTGGTGTTCGTATGGAGCGGCGCTACAATTTCCGCCCTCGGCGCAAGACAAATAACTAGTTGAACTTATCTTATTATTAGCTTAAGAGCATTCGTATTTTTAGTATGCTATTTTATTTGGAATATGTTATTTTGGGCTGCATGTAGCCATTTAGTGTGTTATTTTTATTTTTATTTTGGGCTACATATATCCAAGACTTGGTGTTAAGCCTATATATAGGCATGTATGGTTTGTTTAACTTAAGTTGAATGAGAAGAAACCCTAAATTTCCTATTCTTGCTAATCTTCCTCTCCCTCTACCTCTCTTAGTCGCCCCCTCCACTCTCTATCTCTCTCTCTCTCTAAAACGTTCGGCCAGCCCTCTCCTTCATTCCCATCTTCCAAGCAGCCACCTCCTCTCACCATCTTCAACCCGACCTCCACCTTCCCCAGCCGGCCGGCCACCTATATCCTCCACCCGAGCAAACCCCTTGGAAGATAACCCGGCCACCTATATCCCCACCCGAGCACCCCCTTTGAAGAGAACCCGGATGCCCCTCTTCTCGTGAAGTTTTATCCGAGAAGGGCCTCCTTCTACGGCGAGGAATCGGGATTTTGGTGTAAAGCGACCAAGGCGGACGATCTATCTCTCCAACCGGCGCGAATCCTGCGGAACCGTGGAAGAGCGACCCTTCAAAGGTAGTCAGAATCATCTATTCCGACTTGGGTAACGATCCTCTCCACTCACGTGTGATTCCCTCTTGATATTCTAGTGGTCGGAAATAATTTTTGCGTTGGATTTTTTATCGTTAGATTCTTCGTGGTTTTCCTTTTGATTTGCATCAATCTTAATCGCGATATTTCCGAAAGGGTTTGGCGAGCCCCGCATTTTTGTTGGGAGAGATCTACCATTTTTCCATCGCATTTTGGGTAGATCTCTTTTGGTACAACCTTCGCTCGGTCGGACCCAATATTGGTCCTTTTAGCTGGGAGAACGTAGGCCTATAGCCGTTCGTTTGACCCTCCCACGGAGTAACTACCGTATGTTGGTGAACTGTGATAAATCGTTTGCGAGTGCACCGCGGTTAATGCTAGTGCGAGTGTGATTGTGGAATTAGAGTGGCGCCCGCTTTATTCCCGTAACCCATATTGTGTCCGCGGTAGAAGCCTACATCAAGTACGCTAGGCGAGTACCCCAGGAAAATTACGGGATAAGAACCGATGAAGGTGAGCTTACCTGACGAGGTAGGCACCCCCAATAAAGTTTGGGGAGGGGGCATGCTCGGATTCTTGCCGCGGCCTAAACATTGTGTTCTTGGCGTGAGGAGGTTGAAGCTTGGCACAGGGATGGCTTCAACGCCTCCCATCACAGTCCCGACCGGTTGTCGCGGTGGGGAAGGGATGAGAACTGGTAATTCCGGCCTCTACGATTCAAGCCCCATGGTCCCAAAGTGGGGCGATCGATCTTGCAGGCGATCATCCAAAGTCTTAAGCAGCAAGCCGCTGAGGGGGGGGGGGGGGGGTCTTTACTTGTGGCGCAGAGGCCTCGCTGTCAACCCGTTGGTTTTCCAGGTCGGCGCAACGGTCGACAATGTTCTTCTTTTTCTCGGGGCGGGTAGAGTAGTGGAGCCGGCCTCGTGCCCCAGAGTGGATTTAAAATAATGAAAGATGGGGTCGGTAGCTTGGAGAAATGGTTTCACTCTCTTGGCAGGATTGGGATCAGTCGAACCGCTATGCATGATGCTATGAGGAACCATAGTTAAGTTGGCCACGCGATCAGAGTAAGCCTCGCAAACTCAGGCAAGCCTCTCTTAGATCTCTTTGGGATAGGAATCTCGGCAAAGTTAAAGAAGGGGGAAGGACAAAGGCCGCCCAGGTACGCTGGTGTATATATATAGCCGCTGGTAGGCCTCACCAAAGATTCCTTCTTCCCTTTGTCCCACTCACCAAACACCCGTGGTTGGATGGTTCTTTCCGAGCTTTTGCCAAGCTCAAAAAGAGCGTGGATTGTGTACAACCCCGTATCCGGCGAGTGGGCCCGGTACTCGGCTCGGGTGGTTCGGCAAGTAGTGGGCAAGTGGGTCCAGTCGGGCCCACTCTCGCCAAGGGACAGAAAGAAGCGGCGAGGGCCATCCCTATCAAGCACTCATCGTTCAGGGCGAGTGGAGCTTCTCAAGGAGCACTCGCCAACCTAGACACTCAACGTTATTTTGACTTAGCGTTGAGTGAATCCCAACAAGCCTGCGCCCGCTCAGAGTTCATCGAACTTATCCTGGTTTTTCGTCGAACAGAGCTCGGCGTTCTTCGAACTAGAAACATGGGAAATTCAAACTAAGCTCGGTGTTCGTCGAACTGAATTTCTCTAGAGCCGGACCTGCCGGATCGTGTAGTCTAAGTCCCGGGCAAGCACTCAAGGGGCTAGAACTCGACAGCCCCAGGCTCGCCCAGGCGAGGTAGAATTATCTGGGGCAAGTAGAGCCGAAGGGCTCACACTTGCCCAGATGAGCCTGGCAAGAGGCAGGCGAGTAGGGCCATCCGGGCCAGTACTCGCAGAGGACTAGAATGAGATGGCAAGTGCCATCTCCATCGAGCACTCATCGTCTCAGGCGAGTAGAGACTTCAGGGGGGCCACTCGCCCAACGACTTATGATGTTCTTGACCATCTTTCCCCCGCTGGTCTACCTATAGCCAGGTAAAACAGTAGAGTTACGTTGTTGGCAGACCCAATTGGACTGCACATAGCTATTCAAAACATTGAAGGTTTGATACTTGCAGGTCGTTTTCAGAAAACTATAAATAGGACCCAAGGGGCAACTCAGAAGGCGTGCTATTTTATGCTTGTTTGCCCCCCATTCTTCTAGCACTTTCTCAGGTTGCCTTAGCTCGACATTTGTCTAAGGAGGGGAATCTCTCTAAGATCTTTCGGGTGTGTGGTGGAACCTTCACGCCGAGCCGTTGGGTCATTTCCCTTCTCTTTTCCTTTATTATTTGGCTTGCAGGAGAGAAGTAGGTACACGACCACCCATCCCCAAGCGTGGACTCCATAGATACTCAATTCTCGGTTTCAACAGTTATAAGGATAGCAATAAACCAAAGGAACAAAAGGTTACCAACCCAAACATGTGGAAGAAGCTGACAAACCTCAACAATTAAGCCAAAAGACAGATCAAAATATTTACCTATAAAGTCCAAAAGTACGGAATTTGCACTAAGTGCGATAAAAACCAAAGTTTTAACAAAGATATAAGTAAATAACTGTAAGTATAAGGTATTAATTAACCCATAACTTGGTGAACAAAAACACCGACAACAAATCCGGCACCTGCGGCGGTGGAAACCTACCCAACACACTAATAACAAAAATTTCACAAGGGCCCAAGGAAAGGTGGTCTTATACCTTGACACACCCAAAACCACAGAAAAACCTGCACCTGCATTGGTGGGAACCTACCCAACACACCAGCAGTTACATACCCACACTGGACAAACCCACCAGGGCAATAATTCACCAAAAAAGCAACCAGTTGGTGGTCCTTTATCCACTGCCAAACTTGCCATATTCATACAACCGAAACACTGAAAACCATAGTCAAACACAGACAACCCACAAACAAAACACTGGACTTCTTCAATAATAAATGCAGGAATAAATCCCAGAAATTGACCTAAGGCCAAACCCGACGAATTAGAAACAATTCGGCCATAGAAGACCAAATCCACACTGATTTGTTGGGTATACTCGATGAATACAAGAGGCACTCAATGATTTTTTATATAGCAAAACCAGTCCACTTGAGATATACAATGATTCGACGAAAAATCTCAAGTCTGTGGAAAAGCATCCAGTACACTCGATGTCATGTTGAGTACATTCAAAGCATGCGACGCCATCCAGTTATCTCAAACATACTGCATTAACCCGACGCCGCGTTGAGTACACTCAACGCGTAACAGTTAACTCAACACTATGGACTTCACTCAACTCCGCGTTGTGTACACTCAATGCCGCGTTGAGTACACTCAACGCCGCGTTGAATAGACTAAATGCCGCGTTGACTACATTAAATGTCGCCTTCAGTACACTCAATGCCGCATTCAATACACTCAACGCCGCGTTCAGTACACTCAACGTCGCGTTCAGTACACTCAACGTCGCGTTCAGTACACTCAACGCCGTGTTCAGTACACTCAATGCCGCATTCAGTACACTCAACGCCGCATTCAGTACACTCAACGCCGCGTTCATTACACTCAATGCTTTTGACTTAGTCTCAGAACTACTAAATGCCCAAACTTCAGTCAACTCTATATCACTCAATGCCAAGGCTTCACTCAACGCCATATATAGTTCACTAAATGCTTTTTCCTTAGCGCTAAAACATCACTCGATGCACTAAATGCCAAACTAGCTTTACTCAACGAATTCGTTGAGATTACTCAACGAAATTAACTTAGACTCAAAAATCACTCAACGCTTTCAGCGTCAGGTCAAAATCACTCAATGCCAAGTCTTATATCAATGAATTCGACGCCTAATACTTGACAAATACCGCAACACTCAACGCCATGCATTACCCACCGAATTTCACAGGATACTCGACAAATTTGACTTACTCAAACTGATTTTAGACAATTTGACTTGGACAAATCCCAACCTATATCTGACGAATTTTATACTTAAATTAAGTGCCTTATTCACCGGATTCTAACCTAAGACTGACAGCCATAAAAGACACAATGAATCTTAGGCTTAAGCTATCTATCTATACCCGTCGATTTATCCTATCCAAATTAATTCCATACTCAACGAATTTACTCAGTTATCTCCAATAGAATCAGCTAAGTTAAACCTAGCCAAAAAACATATACTATCCAGCAAACTGGCAATGGCCGAACCCAACACTACTCCTTAATACTAAGGAAAGGATAGCAATAGAAGATACAAAAAAATTAAGAGGAAGTTTTGCAAGGGGAAGAAGTCACGACTTTCCTCGATTCGGCCGAAATCCGACCACACGACGATATTTTTCGACAGATCTAGTCGCAAGAACACCTAAGCAACAATTCCTAAAACTTTTGAGAACCAAGGAGAGTCAAAACAAAATTCCTAACACCCAATTTCAAGAAACGGGAAAAACTCACCGCACAAACATAGATCTTGGTGAGATCTATCTAGATCTACTCTCCGACGATGATTTCGCGCATCAGGGCTCCTACAATCGACGGCTGAGGGCTTCGCAAGGACCGCCGCTTCCATTCTTCTGCAACTCAGTCAGACGGTTTTAAGAAAGATGATGAATATGGTTTTCGTCTTATCGCAAGGATATTTATATAGAATAAATAATATAATATATTATTATTATAAGTAAAATGTATAAATGACCAAAACTCGCACTACCTGAGATTTCTACGAAAATCACACCGTAGCTAAATATTGATGCTACGAATCCAATGGCGAGGTCGAAATTGAAATCCCACAAATCAAACTCGGGTATACACTCCCTGAAATTAAAACACCAAATATCCCAAAAACGCTCCACCATGTTCCAAAACGAATCCCGACTCGCAAGGAAAAATCAAAACATAAGAGAAATTAGCCAAGATACTACTCCCAAACCAAAACCTCAGATACCAATAAGCAAATGTCACGCTACAATAGTGGTACCCACCAAGTACACGTCAACGTAACGCCCTGACATCAAAATACATCACTAAAGGGATTGTAAATAAACCTTGGAAAATCAGGGGCGTTACAGCCACCCCTCAAAAAGAAACGTTTCGTCCCGAAACTTTACGCACAAAAGATTCCACGATAGAGGAAAACAACCAAGGATTATAGAATAGAAATACATACCAAAAGAACTATTAGAACAGATGAGGATGAGCCTCCCTCATAGCTGACTCCAACTCCCAAGTTGCGCTTTCCACGTATTGGTTTCGCCACAAAACTTTAACCATGGGTATGGTCTTTCTCCGCAACACTCGATCTTGAATATCCAGAATGCAAACAGACATCTCGACATAAGACATGTTATGCTCCAAATGGGGTACATAATCAAGAACCTGCCGGTCGTTAAGCCCACACTTCTGCAACTGGCTTACGTGAAACAAATCGTGCACACCAGGAAAATTTGCGGGCAAACCCAGTCTATAAGCTAACATTCAAATACGCTCAACAATCTTGAAGGGCCCATATACCTAGGATCCAACTTATGGTTCTTACCAAACCTCTTTACACCAAACATCAAGGAAACATTAAGAAAAACCACGTCCCCAACAGAAAATTCCAAATCAGACCTTAGCCAATTGGCGTTCTTTCCATAACGCTCCTGAGCTAAACGAAGCTTTTCTCTAATAAGCGTTACAGAAGTATTCATCTCTTCTAAAGCATCTAGACCCAACAATGGTCCCTCACCAACCTCGGTCCAAAACAAGGGAGTTCTACAACATCTCCCATACAAGGCTTCAAATGGGGGCATTCAGCAAGCTTTCTTGATAATTGTTATTATAAGCAAATTCCATCATTCTCAAATGCTTGTCCCATGCTCCTCCATTGTCCAAGATATAACAACTTATCATGTCTTCCACAATCTGATTAACTCTTTCTATTTGACCATTTGTTTGCTGATGATATGTGGTGGAATACCTCAGATCGGTACCCAATCCTTCCTATAAACATTTCCAAAAATGAGACATAACCCTGGAGTCTCTATCGAACACAATACTAATAGGTAATCCATGTAACCTGATAACCTCATCTAAGTATAACTCTGCGATCTTCTTCATGGAGTAATCAATCCTGAACGGCACGAAGTAAGCACACTTTGTCAGACAATCTACTATAACCCATACAGAATCATGGCCTTTGGGAGATCTCAGCAAACCAGTAATGAAGTCCATAGAAATACTATCCCACTTCCAACTTGGAATATCCAAAGGCATCAACTTGCCACCAGGCCTTCCATGATCGGCCTCAACTCACTTAAAAGTGAAGCACTCAGACACAAACTTGGCTATATCAGTCTTTATACTATACCACTAAATGATCTTCTTTAGATCTCTATACATCTTCGTAGAACCAGGGTGGTATTCAACACTGGATCCATGCACATCACTACAAAGTTTAACTCGAATATCCTCAACAACGGGGATACAATATCTACTATGTTATCTCAAAGTACCCTCATCATCGATTGAAAAGTCTGGTAACTCCACTTTCTCAGTTCTACTATGGAGGTGTTGCAAATTAGGATCATCCTTCTGATGTAGCCTTGTGAGTGTAATTCAAGAAGGCTCTAACACTTCCAAACTACTTGGCGAGTCACTACTCCCAACTGATATATCTATTAACAAAAATTCCTCCACCAGGGATTCCACAAAAAGTTCAAAGATCAGTACGGTCTTTCTACTCAAGGCATCAACTACCACATGAAACTTGCCTGAATGATATAAGATCTCAACATCATAATCCGCGACATATTATAGCCATCTTCGCTGGCGCAGATTCAACTCGTTTTGACTGAAAACATACTTCAAACTCTTATGATCCATGTAAATCTTGCACAACGCGGCACACAAATTATGTCTCCATATCTTCAAGGCATAAATCACTGCTGCGAATTCCAAATCATGCGTAGGGTAGTTCCTTTCATGAATCTTTAACTACCTCGACCCATATGCAATCACCTTGACTTCTTGCATCAACACGCAACTAAGTTCAACATGTGATGCATCTACATAAACGACATAATCCAAACCTTTAGTAGGCAAAAACAAAACTGGAGCAGTACATAATCTCCTTTTAAATTCCTGAAAAGCTTCCTCGCACTTATCGCTCCTGACAAACACAGTGTTCTTTTGCGTTAGCTTAGTCGGCGACACAGATAATGTGGAGAAACCTTCCACAAACCTCCTATAATATCCTACCAACCCAGGAAACTTCTAATCTCTTTGGGTGTGGTAGGTCTGTTCCAATCCATTATAGCAGAAATCTTCTCTGGGTCAACAGAAACTCCGTCCTTATTAACCACATGTCCCAGAAAGGAAACCTGAGGAAGGGAAAACTCACACTTGCTTAACTTGGCAAACAACTTATGCTCCCTCAAAGCAGGCAAAACCAAATGCAAGTGTTGGGCATGCTCTTCAGCACTGCGAGAATAAACCAAGACAACATCAATGAACACGACCACAAAATGGTCCGAAAAATCTCTAAACACTATGTTCATCATGTCCATGAAAGCAGAGGGTGCATTAGTTAAACCAAAAGACATTACTAAGAACTCAAAATGTCCATGCCGGGAATGAAAAGCGGTCTGTAGAATATCTGTCTCATTAACTCTCAACTGATGGTAGCTTGAACGAAGGTCAATCTTCGAAAACACCACACTACCATGCAACTGATCAAATAAGTCATCAATTTGCTGCAAGGGATACCTGTTCTTGATAGTTACCTTGTTCAATTCCCTATAATCGATGCACAGCCTCGTGGACCCATCTTTTTTCTTAATAAACAACATGGGAGCACCCCACGGTAAAGAACTTGGTCTAATAAATCCATTCTACAACAACTCATCCAGCTGGGTACACAACTCATCCAGCTCACGAGGGGCCATACGGTACGGTGCCT
Source organism: Platanthera guangdongensis (assembly GCA_039583875.1). Classification (NCBI taxonomy): domain Eukaryota; kingdom Viridiplantae; phylum Streptophyta; class Magnoliopsida; order Asparagales; family Orchidaceae; genus Platanthera; species Platanthera guangdongensis. The sequence goes on from CM077166.1 coordinate 81,525,741, forward strand.
TAGCAATAGGACGAGAACCCGACTTAAGATCTATAACAAACTCCAAATCCCTCTAAGGTGGAAGACCAGGAAGACTATCTGGAAAACATCAGGAAACTCAGACACCACAGGAATCTCTTCCACACACGACAAACTATAAACGGTCTCCAAAACTGAAACCAAGTAGGCAAAACAATCAGAATCTAAACGCTTCTGAGCACATATCACAGAATTAATCGAGGAAACCTGGCGCGAAAAACCATAAACACTCCTGGGATGACCGCTGTCCATCTTGAAGTTCAACCGCTTGACCTTGCATTGGATAACCGCATCACATTTGGACAACCAGTCCATGCCCAAGATCTTGTGAAAGTCCTCAATGTATATCAACCTCAAATCAGCAATAGCTAGGAAATCACCTAGAAGAATCGGACAACCCAGGATACCCTGGTCTAACACCACCGAGTCACTAAAGGGAAAATTAACGTGAATCGAATTGCTAATAAGATCGAGAGTCAAATGATGATGCTCAATAAAGTTCCAAGCCACAAATGAGTGGGTAGCCCCAGAATCGAAAAGAACGCGCGCCCTGCAGTTCTTTATCTTAAACTTCCATATAAAATCACATTCATAACTAACCAGGCAACATTGAAACTACAACTAAAAGAGAAAAAAACAAACTAGGTTAGGATCTAACCTAAGATCACCTGGGTGGATGTCTGTGCTTCCTCCCAAGACACCACATTTAACTTGCCGTTCCCTTTTTCCAAATGCTTCGGTGGCGGCAAAGCCTGAAGTGGAACAAGTTGCAACATGGGCTGAGACTGCAGACATATTGACTTGAAATGTTCTTTCTGTCTTCACTGAAAGCAGACTCTTTCCTTACCCAAATAATGGGCAGCATCTTGCCCCTCCTATTTGCAAACAGCACAAATCAGCTCACATTTGGGAGCGCTCTGAATCGCAAACACCTACAGCTGCTTCTGAGCTCACAATCTCTTATAACACTTCTCAAATGGACGGCCAGGTTGGCCACAAAAGCTGCACATCTCTTTGCTTCTTTTCCTTGAAGTAGAACCGAATTCTTGAGAACTCTTACACTCGTCAGACTTCCTCTTATCTTTCCTCATCTGCTGGCCTAGATCCTTTACATTGTCGATTGCTTCAACCTTTAAGGCGTCTTTTACTACTTCATCATAAATTTCAGATCCATAAAAACTGGCTAGCTGCTGGATGGCATTCCTAAGACCACCTAGAAAGTGCTTAACTCTACTAGACTCCGAGGATACCAGATCTGGGGCAAACCGGCTCAATTTAATGAACTCTTCCTCGTACTCACTAACCGTGAGTTGCCTTTACTTCAAATACAAAAAATTATTCATCAAGCGGTCTTGCTCGATCGATGATTAGAACTTCCTCATCAATAACTCCTTAAAGGCTTCCCATGAACATCCATCCTTAAGGTTCTCCATCTATCTTATCCACCAGATCTTTGCAAGGCCTTTCAGTCGGTACGTAGCGACCACCTGAGTATGAAAACATCTCCTCGATTGCAACAATCCAATCATCCAAGGATATGAAGTCAGCAATACATTCATAGGTAGGGTTTCCCAGTCACTAAAAATATGAGATAAAGTTCATCTCTGGTGGATACACAACTGGGGGCACTAGAAGAGCAAGAGGAATAGGAATAACCTGACCCACAATAGGGTCTTGCAATCTAATCGGCTTCCCAAAAACAACATACAACAAAGCCTGGATCTGCGACTGCATCTCTAACATTTTCCTAGACAAAGACTCATTGCTTTGTCGTAATCCTTCGATCAATGCCTCACTCTACGCCCTAGACCACTCGCCCTCAGACTGGGGATTCAACCTTGTCGCATGACTCTTTTATGGCATTCTAATAGCACAACAAACAACTAATCAAAACCTAGCTTATCACTAGAACAACACAACTTAGTTCAAACAATACATGTATAAATACTTGCTCAAGCTGCTAACTTGCTCTGGGATTTTATTAATGATGTCATGCCCAAACATAGGATGATATACCATCATCCCACTGACTCATGTGCATAGACTATGAATGCTTGAATTCTTATTCCTTTTTTACTTAAAATCATGTGTGTACATATGTAATCATATAAATCTTTAGCTTGGCACATGTGCTAATGAAATGCTATGTCATGCATGTTGTGCTATGAAATCTAATAAAGGCCTTAGTGCATGTTATCAGCGGCGTACATATGAAATATTATGCATAACATACTACATAATATAGCATGCATCGAAAAGTAAAATCTAATGTGCATTCATATGATGATTATTATGCATCACATACTACATAACAGTCACATGTTGCCTCCTATGAGGATCCATATATAAAAACATATTATGCATCCCATGCTACATAATATGCCCCGTATACTTCTTGTCATGCTTATGAGTTTAGTGTTCAAGCTTCAGCCAAGACATACTGATGACACATCGGTGTGTGTATGCAATGGAACAAGATAACTAAAATTAACCTGAGATGTTTGCTCGACCAATTGTCAAACAACCCATCCCTCTGATACAAACTGTCATAACCCTCATTTTCTCTGAATTTATATGTATATCAGAGTAAGAGAAAATACGCTTCGTGATGCCATGCCGTGCAGGGGATAACTGCAGACCTTCAGGCACACTCCCACCAAAACATAATTTTTGAAAATACCAAATTTTGATGTGAGAAAAACATGTTTAAAGTTAAGTTTTAGTGGTCGTATCCCTCGGCTCAGTGGATCAACTAGTCAACCACTGAAAATATAAGTATACACTGTGGAAAGTACCTTGTTTATATTATTTGACATCCTACATGAGGAAAAACATCCATACAGGACAACTTATTGTATGCATGACTCTAGATTTAGTATAAATATAAAAATAACATTTACGTTAATCAAACAAAGTGATTTTAGTTTAAAAGATGTCATGTAAGAAATGATAAAAGTAATACTTTTATAGTTTAAAATATCTAACATGCAACCTAGCATAAACCCTTCCCAGAGAGTAAGTAATCCAATAAGGCCTACATAAAAAGGCTTAGCAACTAGCAAGAACTTAACATTAAACAAAAACAAATCCAGTGGTCGTCAACAACCTGACACGAACACACTAAAAGAAATGTATGTCTGAACAAAATATAATAACAAACTACCTCACAATCAGTGAGGAAAAAAACAGTTGCAGCCAATGTAGGACACAAGCAAGCACCAAACCTAGTCACTCAACTAACTACTTTTCCAAACCTGAGGCATTCAAAGAAAGAATACCTCAGCAAGAATAAAAATACAAGTGGTGACAAATTCATAAGATTAGCAATAAACCAAAGGAACAAAGGGTTACCAACCCAAACATGAGGAAGAGGCTGACAAAACCTCAACAATTAAGCCAAAATACTGATCAAAAGAAAAACCTATAAATTCCAAAAGTACGGAATTTGCACCAAGTGCGATAAAGACCTAAACTTTAGGAATCATGTAAACAAATAACTGAAGTATAAGGTATTAATTAACCCATAACTTGGTGAACAAAAAGACTGGCAACAAATTCAGCACCTGCGGTGGTGGGAACCTACCCAACACACCCATAAAAAAAACTTCACAAGGGCCCAAGGAAAGGTGGTCTTATACCTTGACACACCCAAAATCGGGGAAAAACCGGCACCTGCGGTGGTGGGTGTAACAACCCCATCCGTTCATATGGTATATTCTAGAAGGTCCGGCCGGGGCCCCACAGTATATAGCACAAAACAGGCGGTGAAGGTACAGGATGATATCAGAGTAGCGCATCGCACCTATCACAAATCATTCTAGCGGAAGCCTAACTACAACTGGAACTCCTCATAAATGTCCAAACATAAAACTTCACATTTTATACCATATAGGAATGTCTTACAAGAAGTACAAAAGAGTTGGCCTTATGGCCTATACAGGGCTTTCACACAGTGGCCTAAAACAATTGGCGCGCAGGCCGGCCACACGAAAAGAAAACACACAACAACATCGAGCCTTCGAGGGCTCGCAACAGTAGCAGCAACAGCAGCAGGAACATCAACCTCTATGCATCCCGCTCGGCTCTCCAGCACTTATACAGGGACAATCCACCCAACGGTGGCAAACAAAAGCAACGGTCAGCGTTCAGCTGACCAAATTATAACAACCCTACCCCTTCTCTCGGGGCAGCGGTACTTCCCTGCAAGCATAGCAAATCACAAGGATGGCAATCTATATATATCATCAAATGTGCTTTCACGCACACAAGCCATAACAACTGTTCGCCACCCGGCCCAACGGTCCGTGCACTCAGGGCACATTCTTAGTGTTCTGGCAAAGCTTTTGCCCACCACCGTATTAGGGTCACAACCCAACGGTAAATCTCTTGAGCATTTACTCCGTGGCGTGCAGCCGGAGTTAGTCTTCCTACACCGGGATGGCCCGTAGCCCCCCATTATGTCATGGCGCGCAGGCCGAAGACTCTTGCTATGCGCTCCAACAGACCGCACCTTTTGGTCTCACGTCGGACGGACATTGATAAGCCCGGAATCCGCGACCTGCCCGCGCAGCTTTCCAGACCGGGCGGCCTGCCTACTCAAGCCACCAAGCCTCCCAAGCCGGGCGGTCTCCATGTCAGGCCGCTGCCAACGCCGACCCTGCTCAGCGACAAGGCCCAAGGACCCAGCCGTCAGCTCGCCAGGAGGAATCAGCCAGGCCGCGCGGCTTCCCTCCTTTCTTGTTTCTTTCTCTTTTGCTGCCCCTCACCTCTGCCCGGTTCTCCTGTACCCCGGGCAGCCGGTAATTTTAGCCCTGCCCGTTTGGGCAGGCCCCCGAGCCTATAAATAGGGGGTGGGTGCACTCCCCAAGACACGCTGACTAGGATCCAGGAGCTCGCCTGTTAAGAGCTGCGGTCTCAAGTCTAGTGTATTGCGGCTTGTAGTCCGGCCGACTTCCTCTTTTACTTCTTGTAACTGTTTCTTATTTTAAGTAAAGGAAAGCCCGCTGCAAGAGTGGCATTTAAGCCGCGGCGGGTGAACTCTGCTGTTGCCGCTGCCAGCGGCCCCCTTTTCCGGTCCTTTAGCCGCGACCGCTAGTAACCGATTGGTCGACAGTCTCCTCCTTTCCTCCCCTATTCCCCGGTGTTCGAACCGTTAGCTGGTGGTGCCCGACTCCCTGTCCGTTTTCGTGCATCAACAGTTAACACGCGGCCTTCAGATCTCAACTAATCGATGAAGTCAGCGGTCTAGGGATCCAGACCGCTCAATCCTTTAGAGTTCGGCGGCCTGTCGAGCAAGCCGCGACTTCGCCGGCTAAGGTTTTCAGCCCACCTCCAGCGCTGTAGAACCTGGCGTTCTACCTGCTCGGTTTTCTTCTCGGTCTTCTTGTCCGCTTGTTGCACCGTCTAGCTGCCCGTCAAGCCGCCGCTATTCTGCGGTCTCTTGAAAAAGTTTAGCTATTTCCCTCTTTTCAAGATGAATCCTGCTAAGGGTCAGAATAAATCCAGCAACATCTCAGTTACTACAGATCTCTCAGAAGTGCAGGATTGCTCGTATTTGGATAGTGAGTTTATGGACACTCATAAAGAAGTTTTTGTAAACAGTGTTGAGCGTGGCCTAGAATCTGTTGCAAGTGAACCTCTTTGTGAGGAAGAAGAAGAGGCCCCTTCTCCATTCATTAATCGAATTCAGTGGGATACTGTCTCCGATGACTTCAGAGTACCGCATCTCCCGGAGTATTCTGGCTGTGATGATCCGTTTTCTCATTTGCAAGCTTTTGAATCAGCTGTTTCACTGAGAAACATGTCAAATGGAGTAAAACGCAAACTCTTTGTTATGTCTTTTGGCAATGTTGCAAGAGAATGGTTTTATAGCCTCCCACCTCGATCAGTAACCAGCTTTAAGGATCTTCAAAGTCAATTTATTTCTAGATTCATTATTTACAGGAAGCGGAAAAGAGACGTTGGAGCTCTCTTCCGAATCAAGCAAGGAATTGACGAGTCTAATCCAGATTTTGTTGATCGGTTTCGAAAGGAGGTTTTAGATATTTGTAGCGTCCATCAAGACTATTACTTGCATGCTTTCATAAATGCACTCCAAGAAGGCCCATTGAAATTCAAGCTCACCACAAAATATCCCAAAAGCTACAGAGATCTTATTGACATAGTTAATACATTCATAATAGGCGAAGAGGCAAATAAAGGTTATGTTTCGTTTCTGAATCAAATGGCTAAACAATCTCAAGGGACTTATGGTCAACAGCAATCTATTTCCTCACAAGATGTTTTGCAAGTTGAATATTGCAAGTCTCCTTATATTCTCTAGGATAAAACTCCAAAGTATGAAAAAGGTTCAGATAAGTATGTTAAGTTCAAAATTCCTATGGAAGATCTTTTGATAATCATTCAGGGAATGCCTGAGTTCAAGAAGCCTCGGCGTATGAAATCCAAAATCAAGTATCGGCACGAGCAGCTTTTTTGCAAGTATCATAAAGATATTGGTCATCTAGCAGAAGATTGCATAGCTCTCAGGGAATTGGCTAATCAACTTGTAAGAGCTGTAAAGCTGCAAGAATATGTTATTTAGTAACTCTCTAAGGCAATCTTCCATTTCTTGCTCAATAATTCAAGCAGTGATTCCTCTTTCTTTCTATAAAGAAAAGTGCTTATGTTCAGAATAGTACATAACATCTCCTTCACAATCGGTATTAATGAGGCATGATAAAACTACAGATATATATCCTTTGTCACTTCCTTAACATCATGAAAATGTTACTTTTTCATTTGAAGCTTATTTTTAGCTTTACTCTTTATGCCAATATGCATGCATGTAGGGGCAAGAGCCCCTTTCGAATTCTTAAGCCCTCCACATCCCGCTTGACTTCAGTCGCAGATGTGTAGTGGGTTTTCCGCTTGGCCTTCAGTCGCAGACATTGCGTACCCGTCACGCATGACTTCAGTCACAGACAGGCATTACGTACTTGTCCCGCTTGACCTTCGTCGCAGACATTGCGTACTTGTCCTGCTTGACTTCAGTCGCAGACGTTGCGTACTTGTCCCGCTTGACATCGGTCATGGATTTTAAGAATTTCGATCCCGCTTATGTGTTCTTTGTGTGGAAAGCAATGCCGCACGCACCTGCCCACATTGACACATAAGTGCATGTCTTCACCTATTTTTGCAGGACAACACGCGCCTATCCGCTATCTCGCGGCTTTATTAAGCGGCCTGTGCAGGTTGTATAATTAATTACACAAGCCGCTCGGTTTCATATTCCGGCTTAAGTTTTTTAACTTTCCTGTTCTTACCTGCCGGATTATCATTAATATATTTGGGAACTCGGCCGACTTACGTCCGCCTATCCGCTATTCAGTATCTTATTTGGCTCAAATATATCAATTGCCGGTTTGTTATTCATATGGAAAGGAAGTCGCCCGACCTGCGTCTGGCACTTAATTCCTGGCTTTGATCTGCCGACTTATGGTATTAATTATATTAGCTAATCAGCGAACTGTCGTCACAAAAATTCCCGGCTTCCATATGCCTATATCGGCCTGTATTATCGGAAGCCGAAGCTTGTTTCTCTATTCTTGTTCCTTTAATCAAATGGGCAATTCGTTTCAGAGTTCGCCCTAGCCGCAATCTAATATTTCAATGTTATGGATGTCTGCCGACTGCGACAGGTGGCCGCGCGGCTTAGCGGTCACGGTTTATGTATGAGCAAGCCGCGGCAATTCAGCTCTTCCAGCAGATAACGTTGAATAATTCATCAAGGAAAATTGCGATTTTAGTTATTAGCCGCTCGGCTTATCGTCGACGTGCACTCCGGTATAAATCGCAGGAAAATATCTCTCTCTTGCGGATAGCTTTATTGAAGTCGCAGCGCAAACTCAGCCGGTTTACATACTTATATTTTAAATCGGAAGCTAAACTGAGACCGCGCGGACTTAGTCAAGTAAGAAAAGTGAGTTGTAAAAAAAAGAAAGGTAAAATTGCCTTTATTTCTATTTCATTAAGTATTACAAACTATTAATCGCGCGGTTACAAAAACAATACCGCCGATATCCAAAAGTTCAAAATAAAAAAACAAGTTATAGATTTTCTAATCGTCCGGTTTGAGCTTCTTAGTCGCAGGAGAATCCAAATCACTGCCATCGCCAATGTCGACGGATGATAGAGAGTACCCGCTGCTAGTTGCGGAGCTCGCTGAACCACCAGAAGTTGTCGAGTCTGGCCGCGCGGTCTCTGATTCTTGGCCGCCGGACTCAGGCGATGTGCGCGCACTCCGGCTTCCCTGGCCGACCTCTTCCACGGCGTCTCCCATTACCTCGCCGACTTCTTCCCCGACCTTGCCCTTGCCCTTGATCGACCTGTAGACGTCGGCCACCTGGTCTTTCAGGGAGGGGTAGATGTCGGCACATGTAAAGTCGGTGAAGCCGGTGGCCAAGCCGCCAAGGTCCCGGAGGCGGTTAAGCGCTCCATCAATCCCTTGGACGAGTTGGGGGAAGACTTGGTCTTGGAAGATGGGATTGGCCGGGTTATACATTTCCTGCAAAGCAAAAGTAAAGGTAAGGTCGCGCGGTTACATAATGCTAACCGCACGAGTATTGGTAATGACTTACCGCCTCCTTTTCCTTAAGCCGCTTGTTCTCTTCTTGTTGTTCGCCTAACTGTGTCTTCAGGCCACTGTTCTCCTTCATCAGCTGCTTGTAGGCAAGGCCCATGAAGTGACTTGCCACGAAGCTCCTCGCGCCGACTTGCGCGGCTAGCTGCGGCAGGTCGTCTGGAGGAACTCGTCGCATAGCCCTCAAGTTGCGCTTGCCATACAGCGCGCCGCCAACCGCGCTCGCGTGGCGGCTTACTTCTTCTTCCCCCCAGTAGGTGAGGGCGGTGGAGATTGTCACTGACTTGCCGTCCGGACTCCACCGTAAGGCCGGATCGCCGTGGACATCCTTCAGGCTGCTGCCGGTTCCATGCAGCATAAACTCTCCAGAGGAGCCCGACTCCTCCTCCTCCGCAACTCGCGCCGGCTTGGCCCGCTTCGCTCTCTTCTCTCTTTGAGTGAGGGTCAAGCCGCCAGGAGTCTGCGGCTTGTTCAGCGGGACCGCCACAACAGCTGCAAAGAAAAAGGAAAAGTTAGTTTCCAGTCCGTGCGGCTAAGAGTTCAGTTCGGCCGGCTTGGAGCTTACTATCTTTCGCTTCGATTCCCAGTAGCGACGGCAACAGCGGGATGTAGTGGTTTACATCAAGCCGCTCGCCTTTGAAGAAGTTGTAGATCTCCTTCTCGACGTCGTCCAAGCCGCTGCTGCCAAAGGCGGCCTCTTCACGGATCTGGGGGTCGACTGACAGCAACCCCAGGTTTCCCTCGAAGATGAGAAACCGCTCCGGCCAGTTCGCGATCTTGTTGGCCAAGTTGACTATCTTCAGCCCTCTACAGCCGAAGTAGAGGTGCCCCCGGAAGATCTTTGTCCCGGAGTCCGGGATAGACCGCACCGAAAAGCACTCTCGGAAGAGCCTCATAGAGAAGCGGACTCTTTCCGACCTCAGAAAGGAGATGAAGCTGTATATGGCAGCTATCGAGTTTGGGGGAAGTTGTCCGGGCACAACTCCGTAGTGGTCGAAGACCGCTACGGCCTCCAGCATGACCGGGAAGCTGAAGCCGCAGTCAAAGTGGTCGATGGGGACCGCGATCTGATTTGCATTGGAGGAGTTGATCCGCTCATCCTGTCGGGGAAGCCGCGCGATCAGCGGACTTCCTTGCATGTGTTTCTCGACAAAGTCATCCAGCTCGGCTTTTGTAAGCCAGCATTCTTTATGGTCAGCTGAGTGGAAAGCGGAGGCCGCGTCTGTCCTAACCGCAGTGGCCTTGTCAGACCGCAACGACTTGGACTTAGCCCGCATCCTTCTTGATTTGTGATGAAATCTACGGGGTCTGCTCTATTTATAGAAAATCCGTGAAGCTACAGTGCCCAACGTCAAATCGCGGCTAGTCGTCACGCCGCGCGGCCTAAGTCCGCTCGAAGTGCAGATCAGCTTAATGACCAAGCCGCCGTTTAATCCGTCAGTCCGCACGGCTATTTCCCTGCACTTAGAAAAATTCTATGGCGAATCATGTGGATATCAAGTATTCAAGCCGGCGCTCTGTTCGCTAGACCGCGCGGCTACTATCCAAAACTTTAAATTTCTCAGAACAAAGCAGCAGACATGTGGATTATAAATTCAAGCCGCATAAGCCGCATTCAGTTCGCATCATAATAGAATACAACAGTTTACAGCAATCAAATTGTTCAACATCCAGAGAAAAAATATATATTACAACATAATATACGAATGTCCGCGCGGCTTAGTTCTCTCAAGTCGCTCATGATCGTTTGTCGTCTTCCGGCCTGTCTCTTCCTATGTGCGCGACCTGTTCACCGGTCTGCACAATCGCAACGTACACCTGGCTAACCAGATTGTGAAGCGCATGCAGAGACCGATGAACTCGCACAGTGTCGCGCTCTACCCTCGCAAACGGTATCATGGGGATCGCTTGAACCCCCAGACCGCTTGGAACTGCGACCTGGTTAGGCGCCGCGGCCACCGGCGGATGCGAACTCTCGCCAGAGGCCGGGCGGCTAGTGCCCGGTAACTCTGCAGGAGTTGGTAGTGCAGGCCGCTGTTCTCCGCCGGTCTCCGCCGGCAGGTCTTGGTTCTCGCCGCCTTCAGCATGTGGGATCTCTTCTCTGTCTCCTTCCAGCCATGCGGCCATCAGCAAGTACTTCTCCGCCCTTTCCTGCTCCAAGGCGACCTGCATCTCAGCAATCTTCGCCTCAGCGGTTTCCATCGCGGTCTGGAGCCTGGCGGTCTCTTCCTTCCTTGCGGTCTGGAGCCTGGCAGTCTCTTGTTCCATCGCAGTCTTCAGCCTCGCGGTCTCCTGCTCAAGCGCAGTTTGCAACCTTGTGGTCTCTTGCTCCAGGGTGGTTTGCAACTCTTGGATCCTTTTTTCCGCGGCCTCCTAGGCAACCCGCTGCTGTTCGTCTTTAATCCGCAGGGTTTCGGTGGCCGCATCCAAAGCCGCCTGCAGCGTGACGACCTCATTCTGGAAGTCGGCCATCTCCTTCTGGCGAACACTTGGCGGAGGTAGCATAGATATAAATGTGGTCAAGTCGCCCGGTTTCATTGTGGTCTCCGGTACACCTGCAGAAGAAAGACCGCAGTCAGGTTCAGCCGGATTGTTGCGACATTCTAGCAAGAAAATCGGTAGGATAAGACCGCCGGTTTGATGTTTATCACCTCCAGAGGCCGCGGTATGGATTTTAATCACTGGCCGCCTGAGCCGCTCAGGATCTATCCTCTTCAGCTTTTCTTTCCATAGCCGCTCGGTTTCCTTAGCTCGGCTTTTCAGTTGAGCCGTGGTCAGGAAAAAGCTGGCCGGCAGATTTAATATAATATTTGCCCCCTTCTTCCTTGACCGCGACTTGTAGAATTTAATAATTCGCCTAACGTCCCGGTGTTTACCTTGCAGCAATGGAAGTGCGGTCACCACCGGCTTATCGGCGATCAGCTTCTTCATCTCCTCCATCTTCTCGCGAAGCTTCCGTTTCTCGGCTCCTTCAGAAGACGCGGAAGCCGGTTCTCCAGGCTTCTCCCCAATAACCTGGATGTCGGGGCGGTCAACCTCCTCAGAGGCCGCTGGTGTCGACAATAGCGCATCTTGCTACTGGAGAGTCTCCATGCCCTTCAGGAGCTCGCTCAGCGAATCGCTAACCGCAGGTGTACCCTCCAGTTCGCTCGGCTTGTAATCCGGTGTGGGCGGATTCTCGGTTACCTCCTTCTCGTGCGGCCTGTGTTGCAGACTGTCCGCTCCGGTCTTTTCGGAAATATTCCGGTTTCTGGCGTGCAACTTCCTCATCTTCCTCTTCATCCTTTCTTCAAGGGTTTCGCTCCTTTCTTTCTGCCATTCAGGGAGCCGAACACCTTTTCAGTCCGCTTGCGCTGTTCAACCAAAGTCCGCTCGAGTTCTCGCGCCTTCTCCGGCTCGTTGTCATCCACAACGATTACGTCGACCTTGTCCTGCAATTCGGACGGTTTCCCAGATTCAACACTCTTCTCCTCCGTCCCAACGATTTTTAGGAGTGGTTCTCCTGATGGAGAGAAAGTCAGGTCGAAGGATTTGGCAATTCCGGTTTGTGGTGGTGCAGCCTTCGAAACCGCTATGGGATCTAATGCGGCCTGCGATGGTCCGCCGACGATCTCTGTCGGCCTCTTTTCAGGTCCAGAAGCCGCTGATGTCTCCGGCTTCCCAATCTTCTTGGCAGTCTGACGGGCAGAATCATCCGAGTTCTGGCTCCGGCTCTGCTTCATTTCTGGCAGTTTCTTGTTGCGGTCTAACATTGATGACATCACATCCATCGCTAGAGAAATCGCGTCGGCTTGCAAAATTCTGACCGCAAGTGGCGAGTAGCGACCCGTGGCTTGGCAGGAATCCCGAAGAATGTCAAGGGTCAGGGGATTTTATAGACGACGATGAAGCAGTCGCGGTCTCCGGCTTAGTTATACATTTTCGAAGTTTTTTGGAAACTTAAAAATGTGCGGGGATTATGATAAGCCCGGAATCCGCGACCTGCCCGCGCAGCTTTCCAGACCGGGCGGCCTGCCTACTCAAGCCGCCAAGCCTCCCAAGCCGGGCGGTCTCCATGTCAGGCCGCTGCCAACGCCGACCCTGCTCAGCGACAAGGCCCAAGGACCCAGCCGTCAGCTCGCCAGGAGGAATCCGCCAGGCCGCGCGACTTCCCTCCTTTCTTGTTTCTTTCTCTTTTGCTTCCCCTCACCTCTGCCCGGTTCTCCTGTACCCCGGGCAACCGGTAATTTTAGCCCTGCCCGTTTGGGCAGGCCCCCGAGCCTATAAATAGGGGGTGGGTGCACTCCCCAAGACACGCTGACTGGGATCCAGGAGCTCGCCTGTTAAGAGCTGCGGTCTCAAGTCTAGTGTATTGCGGCTTGTAGTCCGGCCGGCTTCCTCTTTTACTTCTTGTAAATGTTTCTTATTTTAAGTAAAGGAAAGCCCGCCGCAAGAGTGGCATTTAAGCCGCGGCGGGCGAACTCTGCTGTTGCCGCTGCCAGCGGCCCCCTTTTCCGGTCCTTTAGCCGCGACCACTAGTAACCGATTGGTCGACAGTCTCCTCCTTTCCTCCCCTATTCCCCGGTGTTCGAACCGTTAGCTGGTGGTGCCCGACTCCCTGTCCGTTTTCGTGCATCAACAGACATAGCGCAGGTCGGATCCTCCACCCCCCGTTGCTCAAATCGCCTTGCCTTCTCCGAGTACAGCGTACTCATGGCTATCAAAGGCGCGGGTCGGTCTCACCAATCCTGTTCCTGGCATTCAAGCCTGGGCATATCTCGATACCCATTTCCTTAGCATAAAAGCGGGTCTTTCCTGGGTCTCCCAGTACTTCCTGTGACTCTCTTCACAGGTGGACACCGCACAAGCACAAATGTCAGGGGTCTTTCCTGGCTATACTGCCAGTACTTCCTGTTACTCGCTTCACAGGTGGACACCCTACGACATCAAGCATCACAAAGGGCATTTCCTGGTCACACCAGTACTTCCTGTGCTTCATTCACAGGTTGAACCCAAAAACATCACAAGGCTACTTTCCTGGGCTACCACCCCAGTACTTCCTGCTACTCCTTTTCGCAGGTATAACCCGTAGACTCCTTAACCTACACGTTATCACAGAGTCTTCTCCGGTTCGTATGCAACATCAGCAATCCAGACTAACCTGTCCAGATGGGCTTCACACAGCATGCCTATTCCGTACTCCATTTCCGGATCTATATGCTAACAAAGGGGATTTCAAGCATCCACCCAACGATTTCCAAAATCAGCCACCTCTTGGTGGGGGAAATCACAAAGCTATGCCAAAAAGAAGCCTTCATATGGCTAGGAAGAAGAGTCGTTACCCTTGACGACCGCTTCGGTGCCATGACCACAAAGCGTGCTTGCAAGACTCGCAAGAGCGTTTCCTCCGCAACGCTGGCTTCGGATTGCTCGTCGGTAACCAACAGCACCACCAGCAGTAGCCCCCTTTCCTTCTTCCTCCTCCTTTCTCTCTCTCTTTCTCTTATCTTGAAGAAAGATTAAGGCCAAAACAAATGAGAAGCACTTCTCAGTTTTCGGCCTTTAGGAAAAAGAGGAAGAGGCTTCAGCCCTTAGATCCCAGCTGAAGGAATGGACGGCCACGATTTTGCCAAAAACACAGATTTTGACCCGACACGGCCTCGGACACGGCCGTGTGCCAGGCCGTGTGCCTCAAGCGGTGGTCGACACGCCCATGGGACACGCCCGTGTCATGGGCCGTGTCACCAACACGCCTTCGAACACGCCCGTGTCTGTGGCTGTGTGCCTGGGCGAAAAAAATCCCAAATCATCCCGAGACTTCACACGGCCTGTGACACGCCCGTGTCCCAGGCCGTGTGCCCTGACACGGCACAAAGACACGCCCTGTCGAAATCCTTCGGCGGGCTGAGTTCGTCGACCCGATTTGACACGCCCTGTGACACGCCCGTGTCACAGGCCGTGTGCACTTATCGACACTCGACGCACACACGTCTCGACACTCGACGATCGTCGAGATAAAGTCGTCGAGCATGCGACACGGACTTGGACACGCCCGTGTCCTGGGCCGTGTGCCCCCTCTCGACACATCGTCGAGCGGAAAAAATCGTCGAGACAAAGCCCGATCGTCGACACACCTCGACACGCCCTGTGACACGCCCGTGTCGCAGGCCGTGTCAGCTGACACACCCTGGGACACACCCGTGTCCCAGGCCGTGTCACCCAAAAATTCCTGTTTCCGAAATTTGGACTGTTACAATCCTCCCCTCCTACAAAAAATTTCGTCCTCGAAATTCAGACACAGGAAGGCAACAGTAAACAGTAAGAAATATGTTACAACATACAAAATATTATGTTACAACATCCTCTTTCTATATTACACAAACAGCTCAGGGAACTCTTCGCGCATGGTTTGCTCTCGCTCCCATGACAGTTCTTCACAGCCACAATTGTCCCACCGGACTTTCACCATGCTGACCGTCTTGTTCCGTAACTGTTTCTCGGCTCGATCTTCGATCTGAATGGGTCTAACTTGCGTTGTTAGCCCATACTCCACCGGCACACGATCATCCGCGATCACTTGAGCTGGATCTTTCACGGCCTTCCGAAGCACCGAGATGTGAAAGACATCATGCAACCCACCCAAGTCTGCCGACAGAGCTAGCCGATAAGCCGCTTCGCCAACTCGCTCAACCACTTCAAAAGGACCCAAATATCTTGGACTCAACTTTTTCAATCGTCGAATCCTGGAGACACCTTTGAATGGCTTGATCATCAAGTAGACCCAATCGCCAACCGCAAATTCCACGTTCCGGTGCTTGGCGTTGTAGTATTTCACTTGTCGATCTTGAGCAATAAGTAATCGCTCTCGAATCGTCCGTATGGTTGAGTTTGCTTCCTCAACCTCATTTGGTTTACAAACCCGGGCATCACCCGCTTCTACCCAAGCCAAGGGAGTACGACACTTCCTGCCATATAGTGCTTCATATGGTGCCATCCCAATGCTCGCCTGATAGCTATTATTATATGCAAACTCGACCATATAGAGATGATCTTCCCATCTCTTTCCGAAGTCAAGGGCGCACATTCGGAGCATGTCTTCCATTGTTCTGTTGGTACGTTCAGTTTGGCCATCCGTTTGGGGATGAAAGGCCGTACTGAAAGTCAACTTCGTGCCCAACAGTCGGTGAACTAGCCTCCAATCATTTGACGTGAATCGCCCATCTCGATCACTTACGATGCTCCGAGGAACACCGTGAAGCCGCACAATCTGGTCAACATATAACTTTGCCAAACTTTCAACTGAATCATCCCGCCTGTTCGGGAGAAAATGTGCCACTTTCGTTAGCCGGTCAACAATCACCCAAATGGAATCATTTCCTCGCTGCGATCTTGGCAACCCATGCACAAAATTCATGGAAATATCATCAAATTTCCACACTGGGATCGACAGTGACTTCAAATAACCGCCCGGCTTTTGGCATTCCGCCTTCACCATCGCACATGTTTGGCATTTGGACACATAAAGGGCAACATCTTTCTTGAGCCCTGGCCACCAGAAAAGCTTCTTCATATCGTTGAACATCTTTGTGCTCCTGGGGTGAATGGAATATTTTGTATAATGCGCTTCATATAGCAGTTCTTCCCTCAATTTCCCCACATTCGGGACGCACAAACGGCCCTCTTTTCGCAAAAGACCGTCATTCCAGGTGAAGTTACCTTCTGGCCCTTCATTCACATAGCGCAAGAGATCTTCATCCAACTCCGTTGCCCGTCGAACTCGGTCTGTAAGGTCACACTGCACCTCAGTCCAGTTCAAACATGCAATGGCAGTGGAACAACACCATCCGTTCATATGGTATATTCTAGAAGGTCCGGCCGGGGCCCCACAGTATATAGCACAAAACAGGCGGTGAAGGTATAAGATGATATCAGAGTAGTGCATCGCACTTATCACAAATCATTCTAGCGGAAGCCTAACTACAACTGGAACTCCTCATGAATGTCCAAACATAAAACTTCACATTTTATACCATATAGGAATGTCTTACAAGAAGTACAAAAGAGTTGGCCTTATGGCCTATACAGGGCTTTCACACAGTGGCCTAAAACAATTGGCGCGCAGGCCGGCCACACGAAAAGAAAACACACAACAACATCGAGCCTTCGAGGGCTCGCAACAGTAGCAGCAACAGCAGCAGGAACATCAACCTCTATGCGTCCCGCTCGACTCTCCAGCACCTGTACAGGGACAATCCACCCAACAGTGGCAAACAAAAGCAACGGTCAGCATTCAGCTGACCAAATTATAACGACCCTGCCCCTTCTCTCGGGGCAGCGGTACTTCCCTGCAAGCATAGCAAATCACAAGGACGGCAATCTATATATATCATCAAATGTGCTTTCACGCACACAAGCCATCACAACCGTTCGCCACCCGGCCCAACGGTCCGTGCACTCAGGGAACATTCTTGGTGTTCTGGCAAAGCTCTTGCCCACCACCGTATTAGGGTCACAGCCCAACGGTAAATATCTTGAGCATTTACTCCATGGCGTGCAGCCGGAGTTATTCCTCCTACACCGGGATGGCTCGTAGCCCCCCATTGTGTCATGGCGCGCAGGCCGAAGACTCTTGCTATGCACTCCAACAGACCGCACCTTTTGGTCTCACGTCGGACGGACATAGTGCAGGTCGGATCCTCCACCCCCCGTTGCTCAAATCTCCTTGCCTTCTCCGAGTACAGCGTACTCATGGCTATCAAAGGCGCGGGTCGGTCTCACCAATCCTGTTCCTGGCATTCAAGCCTGGGCATATCTCGATACCCATTTCCTTAGCACAACAGCGGGTCTTTCCTGGGTCTCCCAGTACTTCCTGTGACTCTCTTCACAGGTGGACACCGCACAAGCACAAATGTTAGGGGTCTTTCCTGGCTATCCTGCTAGTACTTCCTGTTACTCGCTTCACATGTGGACACCCTATGACATCAAGCATCACAAAGGGCATTTCCTGGTCACACCAGTACTTCCTGTGCTTCATTCACAGGTTGAACCCAAAAACATCACAAGGCTACTTTCCTGGGCTACCACCCCAGTACTTCCTGCTACTCCTTTTCGCAGGTATAACCCGTAGACTCCTTAACCTACACGTTATCACGGAGTCTTCTCCGGTTCGTATGCAACATCACCAATCCATACTAACCTGTCCAGATGGGCTTCACACAGCATGCCTATTCCGTACTCCATTTCCGGATCTATATGCTAACAAAGGGGATTTCAAGCATCCACCCAAGGATTTCCAAAATCAGCCACCTCTTGGTGGGGGAAATCACAAAGCTATGCCAAAAAGAAGCCTTCATATGGCTAGGAAGAAGAGTCGTTACCCTTGACGACCGCTTCGGTGCCATGACCACAAAGCGTGCTTGCAAGACTCGCAAGAGCGTTTCCTCCGCAACGCTGGCTTCGGATTGCTCGTCGGTAAACAGCAGCACCACCAGCAGCAGCCCCCTTTCCTTCTTCCTCCTCCTTTCTCTCTCTCTTTCTCTTATCTTGAAGAAAGATTAAGGCCAATACAAATGAGAAGCACTTCTCAGTTTTCGGCCTTTAGGAAAAAGAGGAAGAGGCTTCAGCCCTTGGATCCCAGCTGAAGGAATGGACGGCCACAATTTTGCCAAAAACACAGATTTTGACCCGACACGGCCTCGGACACGGTCGTGTGCCAGGCCGCGTGCCTCAAGCGGTGGTCAACTGACTTATCCAAACCAGTGACACGCCCATGGGACACGCCCGTGTCATGGGCCGTGTCACCAACACGCCTTCGAACACGCCCGTGTCTGTGGCCGTGTGCCTGGGCGAAAAAAATTCAAATCATCCCGAGACTTCACACGGCCTGTAACACGCCCGTGTCCCAGGCCGTGTGCCCTGACACGGCACAAAGACACGCCCTGTCGAAATCCTTCGGCGGGCTGAGTTCGTCGACCCGATTTGACACGCCCTGTGACACTCCCGTGTCACAGGCCGTGTGCACTTCTCGACACTCGACGCACACACGTCTCGACACTCGACGATCGTCGAGATAAAGTCGTCGAGCATGCGACACGGACTTGGACACGCCCGTGTCCTGGGCCGTGTGCCCCCTCTCGACACATCGTCGAGCGGAAAAAATCGTCGAGACAAAGCCCGATCGTCGACACACCTCGACACGCCCTGCGACACGCCCGTGTCGCAGGCCGTGTCAGATGACACGCCCTGGGACACGCCCGTGTCGCAGGACGTGTCGCCCAAAAATTCCTGTTTCCGAAATTTGGACTGTTACAGTGGGAACCTACCCAACACACCAGCAGTCACATACACACACAGGGCAAATCCACCATGGCAATAATTCACCAAAAAGGTAACAAGTTGGCGGTCCTTTATCCATTACCAAACTTGTCATATTCATACAACTGAAACACCGACAACCATAGTCAAACACAGAATACCGACAACCAAAACACCAGACTTCTTCAATAATAAATGGAGGAATAAATCCCATAAATTAACCTAAGGACAAACCCGATGAATTATATACAATTCGACCACAGAAGACCAAGTCCACACTGATTTGTAGAGTATACTCGATGAACACAACAGGCACTAGATAATTTTTATATAGCAAAACCAGTCCACTAGAGATATACAACGATTCAGCGAAAAATCCCAAGTCTGGGAAAAGTGTCTGGTGTAACGTATGTCTCTAACGGAAAATCTACACGAGAGAAGGCTCTAGTTCGCCAACAACGCACTCTAGATATCTCTAAAATAGCGATGAAAAATGAGTCAGATCGTTCCCAAAGTTAACGCAAAGGTTGCCAATCTTTTGAGAGAAAGATCAAGGCTATAGGCCTAGATCCGCTCAAGCAAAATGGACCTACCCTGTCCGGAAAATAGGAAACACGAACAATAATGATTTCACTTCCAATATTTGAAAGCGATTGAATTTTAAAGCTGCGGAGAACACGATGATTCACCTTCCATAAATCTAAGAGAAGAAACACATGGAGAGGTGAAGAGTTTACCCAACCCGGATTTACCGTGCTCACAAGATATGGTGGGAAAATCAGTCTCTCCACGGATCCACCGACGTCACACCGAATGGGTATGTGTTGGGTACATTGGTTCTAATGTACCTGATTTGAAGAAGCCTCACCCAACTCAATGATATACATCAAAATGTATTTGATGTGTTTTGAGTTTACTTATGCAGGTTAAGTATTTGCAAGAAAGATGGAAAAGTTTCTAAGTCCATGTGTCGACACCCAGAGGGAAAGTGTCGACACTTAAGAAGACTTGTGTCGACAGCCAGGCAAGCAATGTTGACACTTGGAGTCATTGTGTCGACACCAGGGATGCAGAGTCGACACCAGACAGAAAGTGTCGACACAAGGAGCTGTGTCGACACTTAATGAAGAAAAGTGCAGTGAAGCAGTGTCGACACTTAACAGCAGTGTCGACACCTAGAAGAACTGTGTCTACATCAGAAAGTGTCGACACTTGGAGGCTTGTGTCAACACTTAGCAAAAGTCAGCAGAGACTAAGTATAAGTGTCGACACCCAGAACAATGTGTCGACACACAGCAGAAGAGTCAACACTTGAAGAAAGTGTCGACACAAGGAGCTATGTCGACACTTAGCAAAGTTCAAGAATATTCTAAGTACAAGTGTCGACACAAAGGAGATGTGTCGACACTCAGCAAAGTCCTCAACAGAAGAAGATGTGTCGACACAAGGAGCTGTGTCGACACTCAGCAAGAATCAACACTAAAGACATGTGTCGACACCAAGAAGCAGTGTCGACACTGACAAGTTCAACACATGAAGATGTGTCGACACAAAGGAGTTGTGTCGACAATTACAAGAAGTCAACAAAGTGCTGAAGAACAAAGTGTTGTGTCGACACTCATATCAGTGTCGACACATGAAGAAGAAGCAGTGTCGAGATATAAAATCTACAATACAAGGAGTTGTGTCGACACCTTGTAGGCTAGTGTCGACACTTAGATAACTTGTGTCGACACTTGGTCTATAAGTGTCGACACTTAAAGACAGACAGTCTTGACACTTTCAGACAGTTACAGAATTTTCAAGAACTGACTGGATGACTTGAAAGCTGCCATTCCAGCCGGTCTACTGCACCTGTCAGAGTTGTCAGAAATCAGTTATGAACCGGACCAGCCGGTTACCATGAAGAAGGCCTATAAATAGGCTTATACTGTCTACAGAAGGATGATGATCAACACATTAAGTTATACAAAGAAGATCTAGCTATTCCCTGAAGAATCAAGTGAAGATCTAAGAAGTTGGAGAGAGAGAGCTCCATCCAAGAAGTCAGCTGTTGGAACCAGGCTGAGAAGAAGGGTTCAGATTTGTTCTGAATCTTAAGTTGCAGAGATCAAGGATCAACTGCAGAAGAGATTAATCTTATTGTGTTCTACTTTCAAGAAGCTTTGAAGAAAGCCAAGTCAGATTGATCTCAGCTGAGTTCTTCCAAAAACTCATCAAGAAACTCACAACTCTTCTCTCTTTTCTCTGAGTTGTAGAGTATACATTTTGTAATCATATTATCTTGTAGGATCCTTAGGGATCTGAGTTTTGTAAGCCTGTAATTATAAAGGCTGAGTGTAGGGCTTGAGTGCCTGAGTGTAGGAGATTTGAATCTCTGAGTGTAGGCCTTTGTGGCTGAGTGTAGACCTTGGTGGCTGAGTGTAGGCCTTGGTGGCTAAGTGTAGGCTTTGTGAAGAAGCTGAGTTGTAGGGCCTTGGGCCTGAGTTGTAGGAACCTATTTTGAGGTTCTGAGTGTAAGATCTAAGGATCTGAGATAGTGGAGAAGTTTGGCCGAATCTAGTACACTACTAGATAGGCGAAGGGGGAAAGTGGATGTACCCAAACATTGGGGAACCACTATAAACCTGTGTGTTCTCTGTGTGTATGTGGTTTGCTGTGATTGCTGTGTGATTGCTGTGCAAAAGTAGATATAAATCTGTGATAAAATCTGAATTCTGCCTACAAAGTCAAAAAGATTTAAGTCACCTATTCACCCCCCCTCTAGGTGATTAGGTACAATATCTTTCAAGTGGTATCAGAGCCAGGTTACTCAAAAAGGGACATAACTGTCTGGGTAGATCCTGTTGGAAGATTCAGTTTAAGTCAAATTACAGAATTAAGAAAATCAAGAACCATGGGTTCCACTGAGAATCATAAGAAATTGGGATCCATGAAGCTACCCATTTGCAGAAAAGAAATCTTTGGCATCTGGAAGAAAAGGGTGAGACTTTTTTTGGAAGCCTCAGACCCTAGGATTTATATCACAGTGAAAGAAGGGCCTTATGTGCCCATGAAGGTGTCAGTCTTAGATGCAAATCAGAGGACACCTAAGGATTTCTCTGAAATGATAAAGGATGAGATTGTTCTAGCCACAATGGACAAAAGGGCTCAGAATATCATAGTAAGTGCTATAGATGATGCAACTTTTCAGAATTTGATACACTGCAAGACATCCAAGGAAATGTGGGATACTCTTATTGTGTACATGGAGGGTTCTGAAGAAGTGAGGCAAGATAGAAAATCTTTGCTAAACCAAGAATATGAAAGCTTAAGGCAAAGTAGATTTGATAGCATAACTGAATGCTATAAGAAGTTCTATAGGATTGTGAATGAGCTAATGTCCTATGGCAGAGAGTTCAGTAATTATGAGCTCAATGATAAGTTTCTAAGGTCCCTAACAAAAGATTGGGACACCAAGATCTGTGCCATTTGGGAAATGGCAAAGTTGGCAGAAATTCCTCCACCAACACTATTTGGGAAACTGCTATCCTATGAGATGCAGTTGATGGTGAGGAAAGAAGAGGAGAAATCAACAAGAAGTGAACATAAAGAAAGGACAATGGCCTTCAAAACAGAAGCCCCCAGAAAGTACAGAAGTAAGTCACCAACTCCACCACCAAAAGTAGCTGAAACTGAGTCAGATGAGTCAGCAAGCAGAAAGTCTGAAAGCAGTGAAAGTGATGAGGACTTTGCTGCCTTCACAAGACATTTTCAGAAGTTCTTAAAGAAGACACAGTGCAGGACAAGGCCATCTACTTCACAGGGCAAAGAAGACTATTATCAGAATAAAAAGTCTTCAAAGAAAGACAGGAAAAAGATCAAGTCTAGCAAAGCAACTCTTTCAAAAATTGTATGCTATTGCTGTAATAGACAATGACATGTTGTTGCAGACTATCCAGAGAAAAGGAAGGAGTCTAATGACAAGAAAAAGACTCAATACAAGGGCAAGAAGGAAAAGTCATTTGTTGCCAAAAAGGATAAGAGTCTGTCAGACATTTCTTTATCAGAAACTAAGTCAGATGCTGAGGCATATATAAGACTGTTTGCTGAGGAAGAAGAAGAAGAGTTCATCCAGATTATGAACTCTATATATAAACAAGAGGACAGTCAGTGCCAAGGACTGATGGCATTGACAGAAAGTGACAAAATCCTAGAGCAGCCAGGACCTAGTAAGGTACAACATTGTTCTTTCAGTTCAATTTCTTATGCTAGTACAGAATCAGATTCATCATCATCAAGTGAGGAGAGTGCATCTGAGTCTGAAGAGGATATTCATCAGTTGATAGATGAATATAAAGTTCTGTTACAAGCATTTAAGAAATGCAAATCCTTGTCCAAGAGTCAAGCTAAGGAGATTGCAAGTCTCAAAATGGCTGCAACTGATTATGAGAAGATGTTTGATCAAAAGCTAAATGAGATAGCCAGACTGAAGCACATAACTGTGATTCAGATGTGGACTATATCATTTAAGAATGATCAAATCAAGAGTCTGGAGATTAATCTTTAGAAGGAGAAAGACTTAGTTGCTAGGTTTTCTAAACCAAAGTCTGTTCTACCCATAATTGATGAATTTGTTCATTACAAAGGTAAAGCTGGACTGGGGTTTACTAAACCTGCAAGGACTGTCATGTCCAAGTCCAAGGGCAAAGCCCCAAACTCTCAAAAAGTTAGCTGTAGATAAAACAGCTAAGACTGTACCTAAGCAAAGGTACAATAAGTTTGAGTGTTGGTGCTGTGGCAAGGTAGGCCACTTTGCAATGGACTGTTGGCACAATGCTAGTGCCAAAGTGAGTGGCAAACTGCCTGTTGGAAAACCTGCAGGTAGCTTTGTTAGGAAGCAAACTAACCGGTACCAAGGACCCAAGAATTCTTTGGGTTCTAAGGTTCACTAATCTGTTTTGCAGGTGAGTCCAAGTGGCCATGCCCCAATATGGTACTTGGACAGTGGATGTTCTAGACATATGACTGGAAGAAGGGGTTTACTAAAGGACTACACACCTATAAAGGATGGTCCAAAAGTCACCTTTGGTGGTTCTGAAAAGGGGATCATCAAGGGTTTTGGTAACATTTCTAACTCCTATATTACTATTACTCAAGTGGCTTATGTCAAAGGTTTGAAACATAACCTTATTAGTATAAGTCAATTGAGTGATGTAGGATATGACATCTCATTTGTGAAAGATGGTTGTCATATCAGGAGGTCATATGATCAAGAGATCATTTTGACTGGTTATAGAAAAAGGAATGTCTATTTCTTAGACATTATGGTTGAGAACAATGGTTCTCCAGTGTGTCTTGTAGCTGATGAGACAGTCTCTCATTGTGTCAAATGACACAAGAGGCTAGCCCATCTAAACTACAAGACAATTGGCAAACTCTTTAGTAAAGAGTTAGTGAGGAATGGTCCTCAAGTTAAGTGTATTAAAGATGGTATTTGATCAGCTTGTCAAAAGGGCAAGCAGACTAGATCCACCTTTAGAAGCATTGAAAACAAAGATGTTGTGAGGTGTTTATACCTCTTGCATATGGATCTCTTTGGTCCAATACCAGTTCACAGCCTAGGTAGGAAGGTCTATACCTTTGTAGTTGTAGATGACTACTCAAGGTTTTTCTGGGTGTTCTTCCTAAGACAGAAATCTGAAACACCTAATGTCTTCTATAGCTTTGTCAAACAAATTCAGAATGAACTAGACAGTACAGTGGTCAAGATAAGAAGTGACCATGGTACTGAATTTCAGTCTGATAGCATGACAAAACTATGTGAAGAATTTGGGATATTTCAAGAGTTTTCTTCACCAAGAACACCTCAGCAAAATGGCATTGCTGAAAGGAAGAATAGAACCTTGATTGAGGCTGGTAGGACCCTATTAAGTGATACATCACTACCAGAATACTTCTGGGCTGAGGCAGTGAATACTGCATGCCATGTTATTAATAGGGCTACCATAACTAAAAGCCACAACAAGACCCCCTGTGAGGTTGTGAAAGGCAGGAAACCAAACCTATCCTACTTCAGGATCTTTGGTTGTAAGTGCTTTATACTTAACAATGGAAAGTCTTACTTGACTAAGTTTGCTGCCAAGTCCCAAGAGGGAATTTTTGTTGGGTACAGCAACAACAGTAAGGATTATAGAGTCTACAACTTGTCTACACATTTGTAGAAGAGTCTGTACATATAGTATTTGATGAAAATAGACTTATTAACAATGAGTTGTCTAGTAGTATTTGCAGCCCCACAGGTATAACTGAGAAGTTGGACAAGCTCACTATAGAAGAAAGACCTACTGTAAGACAGCAAGTAGAAGACAGTGGCTGTTGTCCAGGGGGAGTACTACATGTACCTAATGCAGATGAAGTTCAAGGAGTACAGCAAGATGAAGAAGTTGAAGAATTTCAACCTGAAGTCAGGATGCCTCCAACCAATAGGCATCTTAGAGATCATCCAGCAGAACAAATCATTGGTGATCCAAGACAAGGGGTACAAACAAGGAGCAGAAATCTGAATGCAGTGCTCTTCTCCAGTTTTCTATCCCAAGTTGAACCAAAGAAGTTTGAAGAAGCCATCCTAGACCCTCTTTGGATTGAGGCAATGTAAGAAGAGCTGAATCAGTTCAAGAGGTGCAAGGTTTGGGAACTTGTTCCTAAGCCTAAAGACCACAACATAATTGGGACCAAGTGGATCTATAGGAACAAGATGGATGAACATGGAGTCATCATTAAGAACAAAGCAAGATTGGTTGCTAAAGGATATAGGCAGGAAGAAGGTATTGACTTTGATCAAACCTTTGCTCCAGTAGCCAGACTGGAAGCCATAAGGATGTTCCTGGCCTATGCAACGTTTCAAGGATTTAAAGTTTACCAAATGGATGTCAAGTCAACATTTTTGAATGGTAATCTAAAAGAGGAAGTCTATGTGGAACAGCCATCAGGTTTTGTTGATTCAACTCAACCTAATCATGTCTATAGACTTAGGAAAGCTTTATATGGGTTAAAGCAAGCCCCTAGGGCTTGGTATGAAACCCTGTCTAGTTTCCTCATTGAGAATAAGTTCACAAGGGGGAAAATAGACAAGAGTCTATTCCTTAGGGAATCCAGAGGCAAAGTAATACTAGTCCAAATATATGTAGATGACATAATATTTGGGTCTACTGAAAGTGGTCTTTGCAAAAAGTTTGCAAAACTAATGCAAGGACAATTTGAGATGAGTAGTATGGGGGAGCTTAAGTTCTTCTCGGGTCTCCAAGTTAGACAGACTGAGAATGATTTATCCATATGTCAGTCTAAGTTCACCCTAGAACTCATAAGGAAGTATGGTATGGATTCATCCAGTACCATGAAGACTCCTATGGGGTCAAGTATGTCTCTAAGCAAGGATGATGCAAAGAAACCTGTAGATGAGTCTTTGTATAGAGGGATAGTTGGCTCCCTTCTATATTTGACTGCAAGTAGACCATATATCATGTATGCTACATGTGTCTGTGCAAGGTACCAAGCATGCCCTAAAGAGTCTCATTTGACAGCAGTCAAAAGGATATTGAGATATCTAAAGGGCACTCCTTATCTAGGCCTCTGGTATCCTAGGAATGGGGATTTTGAACTAACATGTTATTCAGATGCAGACTTTACAGGATGCAAAGAAGACAGAAAAAACACAACTGGAACCTGTCAATTCCTAGGTGGAAGACTGATTTCATGGAGTAGCAAAAAGCAAACAAGTGTGGCTATCTCCACTGCAGAATCAGAATATGTGGATGCAGGAAGTTGCTGTGCTCAACTTCTATGGATACAACATCAGCTTGAGGACTATGAAATTTAGGTAAGTCGAACTCCACTATTTTGTGACTCTACTAGTGCTATATCAATTGCACATAATCCTGTTTCCCATAGTAGAACTAAACATATTGAAATAAAATATCATTTTCTTAGGGAACATGTAGAAAAAGAAGATATTTTACTAGAATATGTTAAAACAGATAATCAACTAGCTGATATGTATACTAAGCCCTTAGAAGAAACTAAGTTCAATAGATTTAAAATTAAACTAGGTATGATAAACTTAGAATAAGTTTATAGAAATGGCTAAGTAAAAAGGTGTCGACACACAGAGATATCTGTGTCGACACAGAAAATTGGTGTCGACACTTCAGTGAAAAGGTGTCGACACATCTAGGAAGTTGGTGTCGACACTTCAGAAAATTAGTGTCGACACATGACAAGTAGGTGTCGACACATCAAAGGTGGTGTCGACACTTAGGCTTTACTCACAATTATCTGAGTAAAGTCTCGACTGAATGTCGAGTTGAGTGGTGTCGACACATAATCAAGTGTCGACACATATAATCTGTTGACTAAACTTGTGTCGACACATAGGTGTCGAGACATTATAAGACAGTGTCGACACTTATCAACAGTGTTGACACAATTTAAGTTAGCTGACCCGCCTTTTCATTTTCAAACCTAGAAAGGTATAAATAGGATTTTGCCTTAGTCTGTCGACACGCTTTCAAAAGTTTCGAGACTAAACTTGTGTGTCGACACCTCTCTTCTCTCCAGTCAAATTCTTCAAACCCTAATGGCGCCGAAGCTCGAGGAGAACGTCAATGAAGGCTATGAACTGGTGCGAGCCGCGTTTGAGGATGCAGACCCAGAAATCAAGAATGTGATAACCCTAGTTGCAGACTCGGGGTTAGAATTTCTTGTTTCTAAGCCCACAAAGATCTGGAAGAAGGAAGTTCTAGAGTTTCTAAATGGAGCTAAGGTAGACGAATCTGGACTCAAGATCAAGTCCAGGGTCCATGGAGAAAAGGTGAAGGTATCACCAAAAAGTTTAAGAAAGGTTCTAAACCTGCCTAGAACCAAGGAAGAAGAAGTAACTGCTTCTAAGACCAGAGAAGCATTGACATGGTGTGGTCTGGATCCAAAGATGAAAATTGGATCTGTATTCAATAGGAAGGGGATGAACAGCCAGGGTAAATTCCTCTCTGAAATTGTTGGAAAAGTAATTTTGAGTAAGCCAGGAGGGCATGATAGGGTATCAGCCCATATGTTCAGTATTATGACAAGGATAATCTTCACTTTAAAAATAGATTGGTCTGTTATTGTCTTTGATAATATTAAAAGAAAGTCCGAAGAAACCCAACTTGGGTAGGATCATAAGTTTATACCTTGCTGGTAGCATAGCAGAGGTTATGAGTCAAGCTGCTGGAACTAAGATCAATCATATGAGAAAGATGGACATGAGGATCTTCTCCAGATGGGATAGGGTTTTGTCTAAGGAGATGCCAACCCCTGATAAACTAACTCCTGAGAAAGCAACAGCTCTAAAGAAGAAGAAGAAGCCTGCCCCAGTGGCTCAGGATACATCTAGCAGCTCTGATAGTGAAGAGCAAGTTGTCTTTACACCAGATGATTGTCAAGAAGACATTGGAGTTGCTGGGAAGTCTCCAGCTCAACAAGAAGTTGCAGAGAGGCAGGGGGAGCTACCTCAAGCTAGCCCCATACACCAGGATCAAATCCAGGGGGAGCCTCTAGTTGTAGAAGAGCCAACTACACTAGAAAGTGAACAAGCAACAAACATCATACTTGAGGTAATCACTGAGCTTAATGCTTTAGATTTCCCTATAGAGGATAATGTATTGTCTGATTCCTTAAATTATGTTAATCAACAAACTCAGATTGATAGTCAAGTCCCAGATGTTGTCATGGAGGACACATCTGTTACAGTTCAAGTAGTTTCTGATCCAGTGGTAGATGAGCCAAGAATTTCTCCAGCTCATTCTCCACAAGAATATACTATGGAAGATCTTTTCCTAAATTTGGATCAAACAGATTTTGACAAGGAATGTGCTGCTGCTGAGGGGGAGAATGCTCCAATTGAGGGGGAGCAAGTGTCAATTGTAGAAGAACCTACAAGGAAAGAGCCTGAGAAGCCCCAAGTTGTTGAGGTGCTACCTAAAGAGAGGGTAGAAATTGCAAGCACATCAGCTTCTAAAGATGAGGAAGCTGCAAGGGCAAAGAAAAAGAAATTTCAAGTATTCAAGAGAAGGAGTCAGACTTATAAGAAGGCTTTGCAAACTATTGCACCACAGCCTATATCACAGCCAGCACCAACTATTGATTATAGTGCTCTAATGGTTGCAATGCAAATTAAGCTTGATGAGCACAGGCAGGCCATTGAGAAGTATGTGGATGAAGGGCAAAAATTGTTACAGTTTGATTTGGCCCAGGATATTAAGTCTATAAGATTTGAAATGAATCTTAATAAAAAGGAGATGCCTGACTGCTTCCACAAGGGAGGGAATGCAGTAGTCTATTTGACAACTCATCAAGAAAAGATAAAAGCTCAAGTAGATGAACTTGAAGTAAAGCAAGGCTATGTACTGGAAAATCAAATCAGGATGAATGATAATTTGACAGAGTCTCACAATGCCATTATCACTAAGATGCAGAACATAGCTGCTGGACTGACTACTTCTACTGCTACTGCTAAAGCAAAATTTGACAAAGCATTCCAAGAGGAAATAACTTCTGTTAAGACTGCCATACAAGACTCTCAGAAGATCATCACTGACAAACTCCAAAGGTTGAAACCTTATTTTAAAGATGGAGTCAACTATTTGGATGCCCAAATAAGATTTCAAAAGGATGATTTGAGGGATCACATGGTTAGAGAAGTCATAAAGGGGGAGAGGGTGTCAGTCAAAGCCAGCTCTGATCATGCCAAGTGGATATCTAATTCTATCAGAGCAACTCTTGGTTATCCTCCTTTATGTGATGATGATAATGTTGCAGAATCTGGAATTAACCCTGCATATCTTGGAGGTGAGCAACCTGAAGTAGCTCAAGTTATCTATCCTCCTCCAGATTTTGATATGATACATGCTGATATCCAGACAATGTATAGCCCACCTGAGGATAAGAAAAATGTTATCATAGAAAAGATGGTTCAGCCAGTATCTGAAGCTATGCAAGAAGCTCTGCAGAAAGAAGAAGAAACCAGATTGTCTAAGAAGAGGTTCAGGGAGCAAGCTGAACAAAGACCAGACTTTGAGCAGTGGAGCCCCACTTCAAGAAACATTATCTTAACTGCATGGAAAGCTGCAAAAGATAATATTTAAGACAGGAATAAATGGTTTTCTGAATTGGAATGGAGGAAACATGAGACAAGGCAAGAAGCAATAATGCAATATAGAAGGAAGGCCAAGATGGGAAAGCTACCTTCTACTGCCCAGGAGCCTAGCAAGTACTTTCCCAAGCCATATCATTATTTTGAAAGGCAAACGATTAAAGATGAAGAGCAAAAGAAAAAGGATCTGAAAGGCAAGAAGCCTGCTGATGCTGAAGTTGCTGAAGCCCCTGTTCAAGCCAAAGTACAATCTGGAAAAGGAATAGTAATTAAGGAGGCTGAACAAAAATAGAATAGAATTTTATTCAGTTTACAATTGTAATCTTGTGTTTTTCAAACACTATGTAAAACTTTTGTATAATGAATATTACAAAGTTGTGAGAACAATATGATGTGTTTTAAATCTATTTCATAATTGTTCTGAGATGTTATCTGTATATGCATGTTTGTTTAATACATGTAATGTTCTTTCCTGATTACATAATCCTGTTTTACATCATACTTGATTTTATTCTGTATGGTGTATATCATTGACTAAGGGTTATGACTTCTCCAAATAGGGGGAGATTGTTGGGTACATTGGTTCTAATGTACCTGATTTGAAGAAGCCTCACCCAACTCAATGATATACATCAAAATGTATTTGATGTGTTTTGAGTTTACTTGTGCAGGTTAAGTATTTGCAGGAAAGATGGAAAAGTTTCTAGGTCCATGTGTCGACACCCAGAGGGAAAGTGTCGACACTTAAGAAGACTTGTGTCGACACCCAGGCAAGCAGTGTCGACACTTGGAGTCATTGTGTTGACACCAGGGATGCAGAGTCGACACCAGACAGAAAGTGTCGACATAAGGAGCTGTGTCGACACTCAATGAAGAAAAGTGCAGTGAAACAGTGTCGACACTTAACAGCAGTGTCGACACCTAGAAGAAATCTGTCTACATCAGAAAGTGTTGACACTTGGAGGCTGTGTCGACACTCAGCAAAAGTCAGCAGAGACTAAGTATAAGTGTCGACACCCAGAACAATGTGTCGACACACAGCAGAAGAGTCAACACTTGAATAAAGTGTCGACACAAGGAGCTGTGTCGACACCTAGCAAAGTTCAAGAATATTCTAAGTACAAGTGTCGACACAAAGGAGATGTGTCGACACTCAGCAAAGTCCTCAACAGAAGAAGATGTGTCGACACAAGGAGCTGTGTCGACACTCAGCAAGAATCAACACTAAAGACATGTGTCGACACCAAGAAGTAGTGTCGATACTGACAAGTTCAACACATGAAGATGTGTCGACACAAAGGAGTTGTGTCGACACTTACAAGAAGTCAACAAAGTGCTGAAGAACAAAGTGTTGTGTCGACACTCAATATCAGTGTCGACACATGAAGAAGAAGCAGTGTCGAGATATAAAATCTACAACACAAGGAGTTGTGTCGACACCTTGTAGGCTAGTGTCGACACTTAGACAACTTGTGTCGACACTTGGTCTATAAGTGTCGACACTTAAAGACAGACAGTCTCGATACTTTCAGACAGTTACAGAATTTTCAAGAACTAACTGGATGACTTGACAGCTGCCATTCCAGCCGGTCTACTGCACCTGTCAGAGTTGTCAGAAATCAGTTATGAACCGGACCAGCCGGTTACCATGAAGAAGGCCAATAAATAGGCTTATACTGTCTACAGAAGGATGATGATCAACGCATCAAGTTATACAAAGAAGATCTAGCTATTCCCTGAAGAATCAAGTGAAGATATAAGAAGTTGGAGAGAGAGCTCCATCCAAGAAGTCAGCTGTTGGAACCAGGGTGAGAAGAAGGGTTCAGATTTGTTCTGAATCTTAAGTTGCAGAGATCAAGGATCAACTGTAGAAGAGATTAATCTTATTGTGTTCTACTTTCAAGAAGCTTTGAAGAAAGCCAAGTCAGATTGATCTCAGCTGAGTTCTTCCAAGAACTCATCAAGAAACTCACAACTCTTCTCTCTTTTCTCTGAGTTGTAGAGTATACATTTTGTAATCATATTATCTTGTAGGATCCTTAGGGATCTGAGTTTTGTAAGCCTGTAATTATAAAGGCTGAGTGTATGGCTTGAGTGCCTGAGTGTAGGAGATTTGAATCTCTGAGTGTAGGCCTTTGTGGCTGAGTGTAGGCCTTGGTGGCTGAGTGTAGGCCTTGGTGGATGAGTGTAGGCTTTGTGAAGAAGCTGAGTTGTAGGGCCTTAGGCCTGAGTTGTAGGAACCTGTTTTGAGGTTCTGAGTGTAAGATCTGAGGATCTGAGATAGTGGAGAAGTTTGGCCGAATCTAGTACACTACTAGATAGGCGAAGGGGGAAAGTGGATGTACCCAAACATTGGGGAACCACTATAAACCTGTGTGTTCTCTGTGTGTATGTGGTTTGCTGTGATTGCTGTGTGATTGCTGTGCAAAAGTAGATATAAATCTGTGATAAAATCTGAATTCTGCCTACAAAGTCAAAAAGATTTAAGTCACCTATTCACCCCCCTCTAGGTGATTAGTTACAATATCTTTCAGTATGAAACCTTCTTCCGTGGAGACGCACCGAAGGAATCCACGCCAGAGTCGCACCAAAGAGGGATGGACGAAGCAAGGGGCAGTTTGACACCACAAGTGGGGGCGGCGGCTTGGAGATCTCCTCTTGGCCGAATTCTCCTAGCAAGTTTCTTTTGGATTCAAATTCTTCTTCTTGTCTATTAATTCTCATAAAGAGGTCTCCTTATATAGGAGTTATAAACACATAGGAGTTACAAATTCATAGGAGTTACAAACACACATTTAACCATCCAAAATGGAGATGACATCTCATCCATCCGGGTGGTTAATTACACATCACATGTTTTAAATGCAGGAAATAAATAAATAAGTTCACTCATGAATATAAAATTATTATCCAAGTATGGAATAATTTTATATTCTCAAATATAAAATATAAATAAAATAAAGTAACTTAGAGCATGATTTTAAAATGAATCTTCAAGTGGGCTTAGCATGCCGCGGACGGAGGTTGTAACGTTGCCTTCCGTTAGAGTTATCATGGCTCCTAACGTCTTTATGTTGTAGCACCTCCACAGCCAGATCATCATCAAGTAGTGGCGGCGATGCCTCGACATCAATCCTCCCCCGCTCAAAATCACGTATCTTTGGTGTGTGGTCCAAGAGATAGCGGCAGAGAAGAGTGACATCCAATTGTTGAAGCTCTAGCTCAAGTACCCAAGAGTCGTCGGAAGGAGGGCGATCACGCCAATGGATGAGAAAGCATCAGGTAGCACCATCGGTGGTAGTAAGCATCTCAGCATCAAGTATCCTGTCTAGTAAAAGAAAGATTTTGGGAAACCTTGGAAACATGTCAGTAGTGGGAATAAAAGAAGGCAACTTACCATCTGATGCTAAACCTGTGGAGACCAGGGGAGAGAGATCATCTGTACTACCACTCCCCAAACCCCAAGAATTTTGAGTGGAAGGAGAAGACGACAAAGAAGTCAACTCTTGTGGAGGTGAAACAAACATCGTCAAATTCGAGACATTAAAAATGTGTGAAACACCCCAATCAGCCAGCAAATCTAAGACAAAAGCATTATCACCGAGTTTCTTTATAATCCGGAAGGGTCCGACGCACTTTGGAGCTAACTTTCTAATGGTGCCAGTTGGCAGTCGCTCGGGAACTAAGCGAACTAAGACTTTATCGTCAACTTTAAAGTGTGACACTCTCCTATATTGATTAGCTTATGTTTAATAGGATTCATATTGGGAGCCTAAGGTTGCCCGGATATGTGCGTGCAAGTCATGAATGTGTTGGGTGAAGGATTGTGCGAATTGACTTGCTTTATATGTAGGTGGTAACAGAACCAAGTTAAGTGGCACATGAGCCTTATACCCGGGAACAATCTTGTTAGGGGACATACCCGTGGACCGATTCTTAGAGTTATTGTAAGCCAATTGTGCATGGGGAAGAAGTAGATCCCAAGTTCACTTGTGATCACTCAAAAGACACCTTAGAAGATTCCCCAAACTCCGATTGACTACTTCCGTCTGACCATCGGTTTGCGGATGATAGGCAGCGAAAAATAATAATTTGGTCCCCATTAGAATCAATAAAGTTTTCCAAAAATAGCTAGTGAATTTCACGTCCCTATCCGAGACAATTGTCTTCGACACTCCGCGATGACTAACGACCTCTCGAAAATATAACTTAGCTATGTGAGATGCATCGTTGGTCCAACTACATGGGATAAAGTATGTCATTTTTGAAAACCTATCCACAACTACAAAAATGGAGTCGTGTCGACGTAGAGTGGTGGGGAGGCCTAATACGAAATCCATGCTCACGTCTTCCCACGGTATGGAAGGAATTGGTAAAGGGGTATATAACCCAACATTGGTTTTAGAGCCCTTAGATACATGACATGCTCGGCAACTACTCACTATTCCCCCAACCATTGCCTTAAGCTTAGGCAAGTAAACTTTCTCCTCAACAAGTGCAATGGTCTTATCCCTTCCAAAGTGTCCACTCAGACCTCCTCTATGTAATTCCCAAATAATGTGGTGCCGTAAGGAGGATCGAGGAATACACAACTTCCCGTGCCTAAAAAGATAACCATCCTTAAGAACAAATGCAGATATGGTCGTGGGAGAGCTATCCTTCTTGGGGGCAAGCAGAGCTGGAACAACACATGGACTTATATTATTCCTAATAAACCCCTTCTTCAACAAGTCCTCTATCTGAACCTACAACTCCTTATGGGTAGCGGGATGGAGTTGGTAATGGGGCTGGTTGGGCAAGGAAGACCCCAGGATGAGATCTATCACATGCTAAATATCTCTAAGTGGAGGTAATGTCGGTGGTAACTCATCCGGGTACGTATCCCTATACTCTTCCAACAATACTCGTAGCTCACTGGGCAGATCATCCAATACTCCAGAATTCATCTTCGTACTCAGAAGAACTAGCGCATACATCACTCCATCAAGAAACGGGTCCTTAATAAATTCTTTTCTTCCGACTAGGTTCAAGGCCTTCCTCTCAACTGGGATCGTGGTGTCCTTAATCGGTCCTACTGGTTCCTTTAGGATAGTCGGCCTCAACGTAATGGTTTTTCCATTGCACTTGAATTCATATGTGTTGGCTCTCGTAAAATGCGTCACATCATGGTCATAGAGCCATTGGCGGCCTAGTAACACGTGACAAGCATCCATCGGGAGGACATCACACCATACCTCATCAGTATATGATTTGAATAAGAGGGGGGACCAGACATCGCTTGGTAACCGGGACAGTGATCTTGTTTATCCAAGCTACCTGATATGGGGTCAGGTGTGGTTCCGTTGTCACGCCCATACGCGTGACGGCGTTCTCAAAAATGACATTCACACAGCTACCACTATCGATAATCAACTTGCAGAGCTTCTCATTACTCTTAAAAATCAAGGAAAATATGCTCGTCCTCTTCCAATCATCTAACGTACGAGGGGTGGTCAAGATACAACACATCACCATAAGATGGTGATCGTCCTCTAAATTAATTGGGACACCATTTGGGTCATCCTCATCAGCAGCTTCATAAACTAGATCATCAGGAGTCGAGTCTAATAGTGCGATGGCCTAAATTTCCGTCATCTTAGTTTGTAGTCCCTCAATAGCCTCGGCATTTGCACCCCCGTGCTCATTCGCAGCCATTCTAGACGAAGACGGTGTAACATACTCCGTTCCTAGCCTAGTGCGCA
Source organism: Platanthera guangdongensis (assembly GCA_039583875.1). Taxonomy (NCBI): domain Eukaryota; kingdom Viridiplantae; phylum Streptophyta; class Magnoliopsida; order Asparagales; family Orchidaceae; genus Platanthera; species Platanthera guangdongensis. Next base: position 81,561,580 of record CM077166.1, read on the forward strand.
TACAGGGTTACCCAAAATTTTGAAAGACGAATTTTCCTAGGGCCGACCCTATACAAAAAACAAATTATTTTTATAATTTCCCAAAGTTATAGAAACAAGGAGCGTTAAAATAGTTTTATATATATTTTCGCAGAAAAATAAATATTTTAGACCGGTATTGGCAGACCAGAAATTTTTTTTTTTTGCTGTTTTTTTTCGATTAATTCGTAGCAACGAAAATGAGCGAGGATGTTTGCAACATAGAAATTGAAACAACCTCGCTTTGATACCAAATTGGTGTAGCGTATGTCGCTAACGGAAAATCTATATGAGAGAAGGCTCTAGTTCGCCAACAACGCACTCTAGATCCGCCGCACCTACACAAGTATCTATCGCCCTTAATATGTGATCGTTTAGCGCACAAAACATAAACACATTCGGAGAATAATCGACTCTAAAACAGTGATGAAAAATGAGTCAGATCGTTCCCAAAGTTAATGCAAAGGTTGTCAATCCTTTTGAGAGAAAGATCAAGGCTATAGGCCTAGATCCGCTCAAGCAAAATGGACCTACCCGGTCCAGAAAATAGGAAACACGAACAATAACTATTTCAATTCAAAGATTTGAAAGCGATGGAATTTTAAAGCCACGGAGAACGCGATGGTTCACCTTCCACAAATCTAAGAGAGGAAACACAAAGAGAGGGGAAGAGCTTACCCAACCCGGATTCACCGTGCTCACAAGATATGGTGGGAGAATCACTCTCTCCACAGATCCACCGACGTCACACCGAATGGGGTGCAACCTTCTTCCTTGGAGTCGCACCGAAGGAATCCACGTTGGAGTCGCACCGAAGAGGGATGGAGGAAGCAAGGGGGGCAGTTTCACAACAGAAGTGGGGGCGGCGGCTTGGAGATCTCCTCTTGGCCGAATTCTCCTAGGGAGTTTCTTTTCGATTCAAATTCTTCTTCTTGTCTATTAATTCTCATAAAGAGGTCTCCTTATATAAGATTTACAGACACATAGGAGTTACAAACACATAGGAGTTATAAACACACATTTAACCATCCAAAATGGAGATGACATCTCATCCATCCGGGTGGTTAATTACACACCACATGTTTTAAATGCAAGAAATAAATAAATAAGTTCACTCATGAATATAAAATTATTATCCAAGTATGGAATAATTTTATATTCTCAAATATAAAATATAAATAACGTAACTAAGAGCATGATTTTAAAATGAATCTTCAAGTGGGCTTAGCACGCCGCGGAAGGAGGTTATAACGTTACCTTCCGTTAGAGTCATCATGGCTCCTAACGTCTTTATGTTGTAGCGCCTCGACAACCGGATCATCATCAAGTAGTGGCGGCGATGCCGCGACATCAACATCGAGTATACTCGACGCCGTGTTGAGTGCATTAAAAGCACTATATGTCATCCAGTTAACTAAACTATACTGGATTCACTAGATGCCACATTGAGTATACTCAATCCCTAACAGTCAATGCTATGGACTTCACTCAACACCGCAATGAGTACACTCAATGCTGCGTTGAGTGCACTCAATGATTTTGGCTTAGTCTCAGAACTACTCTATGCCCAGACATCAGTCAATGATGTATCACTCAACGCCAATGCTTCACTCAATGCTGCGTTGAGTACACTTAATGCTTTTGCCTTAGCGCCAAAACATCACTCGACATACTCAATGCCAAACTAGCATTACTTGATGAATTCATCAAGATTACTCGACAAATTTGACTTAGACTCAAAGATCACTCAACGCTTTTAGCGCCAGGTCTAATTCACTCAACGCCAAGTCTTATACTTGATGAAATCGACGCCTAATACTTGATGAATACAACAACACTCAACGCCAAGCATTATCCATCGAATTTCAATGGATACTCGACGAATTCGACTTAGACTCAAAGTAATTTTTGATGATTTGACTTGGAGCAATCCCAACCTATATCTGACGAATTTTATATTTAAATTAAGTGCCTTATTCTCCGGATTCCATCCGAAGACTAACAACCATAAAATGCATAACAAAACTTAGGCTTAAGCTATCTGTCTTATACTTATTGATTTATCCTATCCAAATTAATTCCATACTCAACGAATTTACTCGGCTTTCGCCTATATAATCGGCTAGATTAAACCTGATTAGAAAACTTATACTATCCAGCAGACTAGCAATGGCCGAACCCAACACTACTCCTAAATACTAAGAAAAGGATAGAAACAGAAGATACAAAAAAGAAAAGAAATTTTTGCAAGGGGAAGAAGTCACCACTTGCCTATATTCGTCAGAAATCCGGCCAAACAATGCTCTTTTTTCACGGATTTGGCCATAAGAACACCTAAGCAACAATTTCTAAAACTTTTCAGGATGAAGGAGGGTCAAAACAAAATTCTTAACACCAAAAATTTCAAGAAACGGAAAAAACTCACTGCAGAAATGTAGATTTTGGTGAGAGCTATCCAGATCTACTCTCTGATGACGATTTCGTGCACCAGAGCTCCTACTATCGGCAGATGAAGGCTTCGCAAGGACCACCGCTTCCGTTCTTCCGCAACTCAGTTAGACGGTTTTAAGAAAGATGATGAGTAGGGTTTCCATCTTATCGCAAGGCTATTTATATAGAATAAATAATATAATATATTATTATTATAAATATAACGTCCAAATGACCAAAACTCGCACTACCTCAGATTGCTACGAATCCAACGGCGAAGTCGAAATCAAAATTTTACAAACCAAACTCGGGTAAACACTCCTCAAAATTAAAACATCAAATATCCCAAAACGCTCCACCATGTTTAAAAACGAACCCCGACTTGCTAGGGAATATCAAAACATAGGATAAATTAGCCAAGCTACTACTCCCAAACCAAAACCTCGGATACCAACGAGAAAACGTCACGCTCCAACAACGATATCCACCAAGTACGTGTCAACGTAATGCTCTGAGATCAAAATACGTTACTAAAGAGATTGTAAATAAATCTTGGAAAATTAGGGGCATTACACTTATGACTTATACCATATTGATTCTTCAAATATAAGTTATCATGGTTTTATTTACGATGAATATCCAACTATGTATGTACGTATAAATCTTTTCTTTTCCTATCCATATAGATTATTACTTACCAACCAACGTGAACTTATGATCACCAAAATTTTCATACTCATTAGACTGGCTTTATTATGTATAACAATTAACCAACCTCCAAACTTAATATGTGATGAAAAGATTATCACCTCTTTTTTTCTTCCAAATTCATGACTGATTACATCTCAACATAAGTAACAATACATAATTTGTAGAGTGAATGCTCCATGTATACATCAAGCGATCATTATTAATATTGATGTTCACAAAAATGAATCATAATCACTTTCCAAAATGGAGTCTGATTTATAAGATATAAGGAATCCTTGCAAAATAATAATATTCGTCACGAGTCGATTTCATCATAAGAAAGAATCTTATTAAACACTCATTAAATCTTGTGTAATTTCATCGTATACCCTTTGATAGTCAAAATCTAAATCCCATAGTCATGAGTCCTCCTAAAAGTGATTATAATGTCGTCAGACATATGTATTCTTGTTCTTGATTCTCTCAGAATCAATATTGAAGTATCATTTACATCAATATATCGTTTGCCAAATCTCCAAATTTGCTGGGGTTATTATACTTCCAATTCCATGTCCTAGCAAATAAATCTTATGTGTCATAACATTACCTTATTTCAATTCTTTTGTTTCCAAAATAATGACTTTTCGATTAATTGAGCAATTCAATGGTTATATTTCATAATTATGATCAAGTGACTTGGCTATATCAGGTAAGCATTGATAGTAATGATATTTCATCATTGTGTTTAATTCCCCAAATCCTAGCCTTTTTAGGATCAACAATGTAGTATTAAATCATACCAACTATAATAAACTTAATTATAATATTCTAAAGGCAATAAGTCATCTTATCAAGATTTCTAATTATACATTAGATTATCTCCCAAAGTATAAGGGTAAATAAATCATTCAAATTTGAAAGGGATAGATTCTTTGATAAAACACATCATTTGTAAATCATCTCTAAATGCCCTAAAGTGCAAAAATTCTGACTTGCAGGAGCTGATCCCAAACCATAATTTCCATGACGCAATATATTTGTCCCAGACAACTAGATTTGGCAACCCTAATTTTTGACTAAAATCAAATATCATTTGACCCATTACGTTTAATAGTTTGTCCTGATAATAATGTAGATCGCCATTTCAAGATTGAGTAGGTGAATCTAAAATGCCATATACCAACAATGGATTATTTTTTTTTCATGTCTTAAGCTCATGAGCACCTATAACCAAGTTCTACTCTTATCCACTCCTTATCCGACTTAAGCATGTACATAATTCAGACTCCATGTTATTCTTTCTTGCGATCTACAAGAGTTTGTTAATCAATCTTTTAACCAGCGGTATATCCACTATTCTTACATTACCATAATTGGGTTAGGGTATTGGAGCACCTAGGAATAGGCTTTGTTGATGCGATAAACAAACACATCCCTAATTGTATGTAATTTCTTTCTACAACCGATACTAACTCGAATTGAGGTCTTTTGAATGCAAATTAATATGATTCCACGTGTATGTGTAAATGATTTACACCGTGTCTGGCATTAAGGAAATCATGATTATTCCTTAGGTTGTATACTAAGTAGTTATCTACTTCATTAAATCCAAAATTTGTGAAATTTCATGAAGTCATACTATTTCCCATGATTTAAGGAGTCGCAGGTACATTTAACTTAGGTAACATTCTACTTATATCTCAAAGAATTAATTTACAACTATCTTTGTTCACTTATCTGCATATCCTTGGAGTGATAAGGAGAATGAGTAATCATTCTTAACATACTCAACTTTCCAATTTCGGCCGCAAATTTATAGCGGTCACAACTCGGCATTAATAATCCAAGTTGCTTAACATGAAATAATCCTTCAAGGGTCCTAATCTTCTAGGGAGGCTTGATCATCATATCAACCATGCATATACAAAACCTCATCCCTACATGAGCAACATTTGAATAAATCAAAACTTCAAGATCACTATGTTTGTGACTCCACATCTTCTAAGCAAGGTCTAGGGAAAATCAAATCGTTATCAATTTAGCCCAATAAACAAAAGGATAAGCCCCCATACATTTTAGGATAAATTTCTTTAATATCTATAGTGCATTACTCCTATATATACACACATTCCTTAGGGCTTGCAATCTTAAACTTGGAGTTCTACCCTGAGACGTATTGATATGCCACATACTTTAAGCCCTTAAGGTTATTATTTACGACAATCTTCTCAGGTTCAACATATGACCCAACCAAAAATGGGTCTCTTATGAAACTTGAATTCTTATTCAAACCTTTGTATTTGTCACGATGTTTGTCTCAATGTAATCAAGTCATCGATACGAGTGTTAAGTTTTGGAGTACCCTACCATTCCACTAATAGATTATAGGAACCAATTCTCCTTGACGCGGTCCTATAAGCTTGGGTAAGAAGTGATAATATCACTCGATAGGTGTAGTAGGGACATCAGAGTTTAAGCCTCAAGAAGTGAAGCTCGCATCAAATTCTTCCCATGGTAAATTTGAGTATCCTAGAACCTTAACCAATCTATATCCGAGGTCAATTTGAGACAAGGATACACCACGAAATCCTCTTAGTAAGTCAAACCAAAATGGTGTCCTAATTGGGTTGGCCTAACTAATTATTTAAATGGACTATTTTCTGTGATTTAAACACATGGGCACACAATTGCTTCTGCTGCATAGTTTGTCTGCAAACTAATGCTCGAGCGGGGTGAACTATTATTGTGAACTTCTTTCTCATATGATCATTTGTTAATTGATACCAATTTGTAAGACCCATCCCCTTACCAAGGATGTTTCCCGGTCTTATGCCCAGAACTGCCATCTTACAGTGACACTGACACACGGGTTAGTCACCCTTGCACAATGCCGATCCTGTCGGCTAGTACGATCATTTTAACTCGTAGGCCAAATCGAGAATAGAAGTAAAACAAAAAAGTATATCAAGTCCACATCACAGATATATCATATAAATAATGAAAGCAATCCAACATTAAGTATAAAGAGAGTAAAGGGCTTATGCCTAGTACATGCCAAAATGAATAAATCTCTCTCACACAAACTCTAAGCGGAAGCTGAAACTAAAACACCCATCATCACCTGATGCTGCGATGTAGTAGTAGTGTGCGGTATCTGTGCCTCACGTCCTACCACCCTGTCCTACTGGTCGTGATGGTGCTCTATCTCCTCGAGTTCCTAAAATGATACGTTCATAACCGAAAATTAGTCACAAAGACAGCCATTTTGTCTCTGCCTCACCCCCGCGATTCATAGGCACCGTGCAGGAGGATGAAATCGGAGGATAACAAATGCAGGATCAAAAGAGCAGGTGATATATAGTGGAACTAATCTATCAAGAGTAAACATCTACAATGATATATCATTATACTAGTAGTTATAAATAAATAGTACAACAAGTGAAGAACTGTAATAAAACTATAGTAATAAAAGTAGTGGTAAAGTAATAAGTATAGTGTAGAAAGGAAACTACTAGTACTAAACTACCATCAAAAAAGTACCTTAACTTATATGAATGCCCATATAAACATACAAGATTTGGGTTTCAGGGAATATAACTTATCATAAAAAGAGTCTATACTATTTTTTATGATATGGATCTGCAGTATGAATTTCTTAAAGTACATATGTATGGTATAATGTATTATGTATGCTATGACTCATACAAGTGCAACTCACCCACATGACTTTGTGATCACAGACCTTTAGTTACCACCTTTTGGAGTTAGTTAAACTCTCTGGTACCACCATTGTGGCTATGACAGTAGTGGAGAAGGCATCTATACTCATAGGCGGGTATACACACTACCAGGCCTAAACCACATATACACTTTTGTATGCTTCCTAGGTGCACTATAAAGTCTCTGCATAGTATTTCCTAGCTATCCCACCAGTCTTTTTGGTCGGTTGCGCGTTTTTGGGGATTGTCCTCTAGAACGCATTATAAAACAACCTACTGGCCCATCACACCTCGCCAGAGTCAACATACTACTGTCGGTGTGACGACTGGCCCAGTACCCAATGACCCTCCACTGATTTGTTCATATGCACATGAAAGTTATCTCAACTCGAGCCTCCAGCTCACAGGACTAACCAATCCTGATATCGAACTCCCCTGCCTCCAGCTCGTAGGACTATCCTGTCTTGATATCAAACTCCCAAAAATCCAACTTGCAGGACTAACCCGCCCTAATATCAAACTATTGAGCCTCCTGCTCGTAGGAATAATCCGTCCTAATATCAAACTCCCAAGCTTCCAACTCGTAGGACTAACCCATCCTGATATCAAACTCCCATGCCTTCAGCTCGCACGACTAACCCGTCCTGTATCCCTCCAACCATACACGGGTGAGATTGCTACATTGTTACTTCAACCTAACCTATTAAACTACTCTTATCTAACTTTTAGTTGTACTTAGAGACTTAGGGTTAATCCTGGACTAACTGAGGTCTACCCGATGAAGGGCTCGTAGCGGTACTAGAGAATACAATGGGATGAATCACAAATAGCCCTTTCCAGGACACTTATTATTGGTGCCTCATCGTTATTAATATCCCACTCTCATTGTTGTTCTTGAGTAAATCTAATGACTTATGATATTTATAGGAGAATGATGATCCTTCGTCAGACTCTAATCTAGTTATTTTATTAAGTGGTTATGCACACTAGCATTCGATACTAAGAGGTTACAAAACCTAGAATTCCAACTAGACTTTCAAGGTCTCCCAAACATATCTTTAAATCAGTTACATTCCTCTACCCTGAATGTTGTACCCAGCCCGCCCTCATGCATCTGTTGCATAGACGGTGCAAACTCGAAACCCCTAAGTGTGGTGCAAATCTACTTGTTGATCTTCATGAACCGAAAACAACTCTAATGATGTTGAAACTGAAAATTCGGTCTCTTTGGAGTTCACCCTTGGTGAAGGGGTGATCACACACATTCTTCTCCCCCACGATCCAAGCAACTAAGCAAGTGGAACAAGGAACGGACCCAAGGGCTCGACGTCGATGTCCCACCATACAACCGGAAGATCTTAGAGCGCTTCCCCTCCCTTACCAAATGTCGAGCTAAGGATACCTCAGAAAGAGCAAGAAGACCGGGACACAAGTTAGCATGCCTTCTGAGGTACCCCCTTGGGTCTATTTATAGATTTCTGAAAAGGGTCTGCCAACATCTAATCCCTACTATTCTAAATGGCTATATGGAGTCCAATTTGGTTTGCTAATAGCGTAACTCAGCTATTCTGAATGGCTATTTGCATCACCTACGAGGGTATCGAGGTAATTTTACCTATGGATCTTATTGGGCGAATGATCTGTGAAAGCACCACTCGGCGGAAGCGGCGAATGCCGGGAGCACAACACATTCGCCGCCTTGAAGCTGTCTGGGGAGGCGAGTGCTGGCTGTGCGACCATTCGCCCAGCTTGGAGAGAACTGATCTCGCGTGCGCTGAGGCGCGAGACCCTTAGGCGATTTCTAGGTTAATATTGAACTCGCGGAAGGGGTCAAATGCCCCCCTCGTAGGGCTGCATGAATGCCCCTCTTTAGACCTTGGGCGAGTACATGCCAGACTACATCACTCGTTCGTCTGATGGGGTCCACTCATCGAATATGGGGTTGTACAAATGATGCACCAAGACCTTATTCATGATTTTAGGTGGCTGGTTAAAATTTTCATTTGCTTTGAATGACCTAAACACTATATGTCAACTTTTGTTAAGTGCAGCCCAAAGTCTATCCTTAGCTCATACAAGGTGACTTCCAATTCCTTGGGCAAAATACCTCCAAATTTTTATCATGGGTTCATCATGTGATAATTAGTGTGAAATCAGAAATTCATAATTTTCTAATTATTTTGGGCCATAATTAAAATTATTTAATTATGGGACCTGTCACATTGAACATGAACTACTAGATCCATATGCCCTCTAGGTCTAAATAATTTATATGGTGTTCATCTAGATATGGGAGGTTAGTGTACAGATTTTCCAAATTTTCCAGATTTATTTGACCCATGTTTTCTATTTATGAATACTAATACTATATTATCAATTTTCAAAGGAAGTATGAAAAATAATGTACCAATAAATCAGAGAAAAATTCTAGATGATAATATTGCCATGGCATTGGCAAAAACAAATTTTCATAATTTTTCATAAAGTTTTGACTTATGATTTTCACAATCTATGATGTGTACAATAATGACACTACTCATGTAATCCTCATTTCCATCGATCAAAAAATACTAAGAAAATTTACAGAGGTCTATAGTACTGAAATAAAGCTATAGTAAAAGTTTCATATTTTTCCAAGTCATATAATACACATTTATAACTAACAACATTTAAGGGCATAGAAGTAATTAGTTCTAATCTCCACATGAAATAAATTCCAAAAATCCTGCCCATGGCCTTAGTCTATTGGAATTGGGCTTGGCTCCTTAATTCTCTATTTAGGCTTATTATTGACCAAGTTTGACCTTAAGGTTGACTTGGTCAATGTGATGAGTGGGCTGGCCCCACATGATGGTCATGAGCCCTATGACACCACCAAACATGGGATGGGCCATGGTGATTCCCCACTTGAGCTAATTGAACCTATGTAAGTGATTTTAACCAAATTAGGGTTATGGTTGACTTTAGTCAAATTGGACCAATGGATGACCATGTGATGGGGCTTCATGGTCTAATGCACTCCAATTAGGGTTTGAAGTCTATTGGTGGGGTCAAATTGACCATGTGATTCTTAATTGAGCCACATTGGGTTGAGTTGACCCATGTTGACCCTAAGGGCGGTTTAGTCAAATTGGCCATTTTGGTGACCCTATGATGGGGCTTTTAGGTCACCTAGATTTCTTTTAGGGATAGGGACATGGTGGTGAGGCCACTTTGTACTTGTGGTTTCAATTTAGGCTAGATTCGCTTGAGTTGAACTTGAACACCATAGTGGGTCCCATGTGAGTTCACGCTAACTTCTGGGCCCTAAGATCACTACCTAGCCTAATCCCTCACACTCACCACATGTCCTACCATAATTTGAGTTAAGGGGTCTAGAAGAAAATGAGATGTTATATACCAGCTCCTTGAACTCCACAAATAAACGGAATGCATCTGACTTCTCCTTCATGAAGTACACCCAAGTGTACCTCATGTAGTCATCAATCAACAAAAACATGTATCTGCTGCCTCCAAGACTGGCGGTGACGGGTCGGTCCCATCAGATCACCATGAATACACTTCCATGGTGTTTTACTCTTGCTCTGTGATTTATTAAATGGAAGTCAATGAGCCTTTCCATATTGACACCTCAAGAGGACATGACAGTCACTGAAGGATGACAACTTAGGCAGGCCTTTCACAAGGCTCTTCACTATCATAACTTTCAATTTGTTCATCCCAATTTATCCCAGCCGCTCATGCTAGATAGTTGCACTATAATTTTCCCTCATCCGATCAACATAGGAACTTATTGATAGTTCATACAAGTCCCTTACCCTTCTCCCAACATAAGCAACGTCAGCCTTTACCGTTGACACATTACATAGAAATTTAACTTCAGTCAGGCCGAAGAGAACGTGATAGCCTACGTGTTGAAGCCAGTAACCTGACTTCACCTAGAGTTCAGACCTGAAGTTGCAGCTCACACCTACTCTTCCCGAAACTCCTTCTTGACGTAAGTCTTGGAACTAAAAACAGACTGTGGGCTTTAGCTTGGAGGTCCCACCACTTGCCCGGAAGAATTAGAAGTTGTTCCCCTCCCTAGCTAGTGATGATATAGGTGCCTTGTAGGAAGAAGAAAAAAGGGTTCAACAACCTTTTCAAGGCATATTATCGGTCTATTGAAATGCCTCTGAGTTTGATCTGCGAATAACCAAATTGAACCGACCTGAAATTACCAAAATACCCTGGGTTGGGTCTGCCAACAGCAAAACTTCACTGTTCTGAAGGGTTATATGCAGACCACAAAGGGCAAAAGAGTAAAATTACCTTGGGTAAAAGGGTAAAATCCCATCTTGGGGGTAAGAAAGTAAAAACACCTTTTCCTCATATGTCGGGTGAGAAAATAAACGGCAGGTGGGACGAGCCTATCTGTATGTCTCGCGCGTCCTGCACCCCGCGAGAGGCATCTCGCCACAAAAGGCCAGCACGCGCGATTTCCGGCCGTGACCAGGGGCGTGACCCGCGATTTCCGGCATTTGATGGCTTTCGGACCAGTGATTGAAGATTAACGCAACTGTCATGCCCGTAGTCACGGGCGTGACCATGGGTGTGACCACTGATGTACACATCAATTCAGCAATTCTGTTAGTTCTCTGCACCCGAAGTTTTTGATGTGCCTGTCATGCCCCCAGTCACGGGCGTGACATGGGGCGTGACCAACCCATGGAAATGTTCTATAAATTCAGAACCGCCCTCTTCCATTTCAGCAAGTTTGGGCTGAGAGGGGGAGGTGCTGCCCCTTTGTTTCTTGTTCTTTTTCATGATTTCTCTCTCTCTCTCTCTCTCTCATTCTAGTTTAGTTTAATTCAAGTTTAGTTAAGCTTTTATATTAGCCTTTGTAATGCTTTAGTTGCTAATTGTAGGGCCAAAATATGATTTACTTTCCATGCACATGTAATTTTCTTTCCAAGTGTAGCTCTCTTTAATCTTAATAAAAGTGTTGTTTTCTCTTCTCTTTAGCATTTTGTGTCTTTATGCTTTACTACTCATCCCCCCTCTTCCACCACACTCTGATTAACTAATCCTCCTTGTAATCGACCATGATGATCCGATGTTCGAGTGATTAGGTTAAGATGCTTTGAATCTTACCTTTTCTTTTTAGGATTTAGCCTTGAATTACTCTTGATTTATCCCAAGTTGGAGGTATATCATCGATATATACTCTCCACCTCTGCTTTCATTCCTGGCTAGCCGAGAGGCCGATGGTTTGAATTGAGCACTCAAGAGTAAAGGGAGTTGTACGCACCCCTCGAGAGAGGCAGACATCCAAATCTCTCGGATTGGAGTAAAATCCAATAGTGGGGTTCACCGCGTAAAGTGAGTTTTAGGCCTCCGATTTAGGCGAAAGTCGGTCGGACCTTCCTAAACTCAGTTGGGCACGGCCTTCGAGAGAAGCGTGTTCATGTTTATGGAACCTCCACGGTCAAGGACTTTTACCCTATTAAGCTTAGGTTTATTTTCTCGTATTTTTAATCGACTCTTGTCGAGGTGATTCTCGATCGAGTACTTCTCTTTCTCATCATTCCAACCCTTTTTGTGTAATAATTCCTTTTATGCTCTTTCTTATTACAAGTAGCTCTCTTTCTTTGCAAGTAGTTTTCTTTTAAACCCTAAGTCTTCCGTCGATTGAATAATAGACTTCGTGTGAGTAATCTTTCTCAACCGTTCCCGGATTTAAATACGACAATTGTGTCCCCTTACTACAGTTCGATATGTATACTTGCCTAGTTGGATTGCTAGTTCGGCTACTCGCTTTTCGTAAGCTTTGGCCGGGCCATCAATTTTTTGGCACCGTTGCCGGGGAGCAACGCTCGTTGATAAATTGAAAACACGAATCTATTAGTTTTATCATTTCTCTTTCTCATCCCCCTTCTAAAAATTTTTTTAAAAAAATCAAAAAATTTTATTTTACCGCTCTTAATAGAAACCCACTTCACAATTTTTCTACGCCGCCTAAATCTCTTGAAAAGGGCAAAGCGGTTTTAAGTGCTGCTATCTTGTCTAGTACCTTGCGAACCCTTCACCGGGTAGTCCTTGGGAAGTTCGGTAGCTAAGCTACATAAAAAAAATCTATTTCAAAAAAAAATTGTTACCTCTCTTTTTCTAGTTTATTTTTATTTCTCTTCTCTTCTTTTAGTTATGACCCGCGGGAGTCCGTCGATTATTTTGGACTTGGACCACGAAATTGAGCGTACTCTTCGGAGAAGATCGCGATTTCAAGGTCCTACTATCCAAATACCGGTTGAGGATTCCGAGTCATTTTCCACTTTAAGAATGGAAGAACCCAATGCGGAGGAAGCCGTGTAAAGGCCTTTGTCTTATTATGCACGACCGAATCTCGATGGTACTGAATCTAGCATAGTTCGCCCTGCGATAGCAAATAACAATTTTGAACTGAAACCCAGCATAATTCAAATGGTGCAGCAGTATGTGCAATTTGACGGACTTCAAGATGAAGATCCGAACGCACATATTGCAAGCTTTCATGAGATTTGAGACACCTTCAAGATAAATGTTGTCGTAAATGATGTTATTAGGCTAAGATTATTTCTTTTCTCTCTTAGAACTAAGGCTAAGAAGTGGCTGAACATTCTACCTAAAAATAGCATCACAACCTGGACGCAATTAACTGAAAAATTTTTGGCGAAGTATTTTCCGCCTGCTAAAATTGCAAAATTTAGGAACGACATTTCTGCCTTTGGACAAACAGACTCTAAAACCATTTATGAAACTTGGGAAAGATTTAAAGAATTATTAATACGATACCCACATCACGCTCTTCCTGTATGGCTGCAGGTGCAGATGTTTTATAATGGGCTAAATCAAAGCACGAAGCAAATGATAGACGCAGCTTCTAGCGGTACTTTAAACCATAAGACCCCGAAAGCGGCTCTTGAGCTTTTTGAGGACATGGCCATGAACACTTACCAGTGGAATATGCCTATGTCCCGCCCGAACAAGCCTGCAGGTTTCTTTGAAGTGGACAATGTCTCCCAGCTCGCGCTGCAAGTTGAAATATTAAGCAAAAAAATTACGGAGATGACTGCTGCCTCCTCCGCTCAAGTATGGGAATCTATAACTCCTCCCCCAAAACATTTGGATTATGTTAATAATATGCATAGAACTGCTTTTAATAATTTTTATGCTGTAAATTTTCGTCCTCCTGGTTTTAATTTTCCGAATAGTTATAATCCTGCTTTAAGAAATCACCCTAATTTTTCGTGGAGTAATCCATCGAATGCTGTGCGGACGCCACCACAAATTGATTTTTCTACACCACCACCACCTCCTCAAAGTTTTCCAAAAACTATAAGTTTGGAGGAAATGTTTTCAAAAGACATGAATGTTAAAAACGCTACGACTATAACCTTAACTGGAAGCGTTAAAAATTTAGAGAATCAAGTAGGACAGCTCGCTAAAATAATTTCTGAGCGACCCGTAGGGTCTCTTCCTTCCAATACCGAACCCAACCCGAGAGAGCAAGCGAAAGCTATAAATCTTTGGAGTGGGAAGAAAGTTCCTGGTATGGTAAGTGAAGAGCCCGAGGCAAGCTCCGCTCCCGCTTAAAAAAAAATCAAAACTCCGCTCCCATTTTAAAAATTCTACCTTCTGCTGAAAAAGTTATCACCCCTATTTTAGAAAAAGATCTCACTCCACCACCCACCTTTAAAAATAATCCATACCCGCCATGTAATGCCCCAAAATTTTGAAGAGGAAAATTTGGTTTCTGGCAGGGGGCACACAGCCTGGGACACGGGCGTGTCCCAGGGCGTGTCAGGCTGGAGTCGACGACTTGGTCGCGTAGTTGACATTTTACGCTCGACCAAGTGTTGAGATTGGGCACATGGACTGATACGCGGGCGTGTCTCAGGGTGTGTCGAGCCCGTGTCGACAACCGGCCCGGGGTGTCGACATTTTCGCTCGACAATGTGTCGAGACAGGGCACAAAGCCTGAGACACGGGCGTGTCGAGCCCGTGTCGACACTCGGCCCGGGGAGTCGACGAATTTTGCTCGATGATGTGTTGAGACAAGGCACATGGCCTAGGACACGGACGTGTCCAAGGCCGTGTCTGTCAGTCAACGAACTTCGCTCGACGAAGTTTCGAGACAGTGAACACGTCCTGGAGCCCAGGCGTGTTGAGGTAGACACGGGCAAGGACACGGGCGTGTCCAGTACCCGTATAGTTCTTGGGGCTGTGTCGATGGAGGCACACGGCCGACCACACGGTCGTGTCAGTTGGAACACGGGCGTGTCGGGTCGAACACAGGCGTGTCGGATGCACATGTGTCGTTCTAGCCGTGTCGATTGGGACGACGAATGGGGGACACGGCCCTGGACACTGGCGTGTCGCAGGCCGTGTTCGACCCAAGTGTTTTATTTTTCAGGCGGATCGTGGCCATTCTTTCCCTTATTTTGGGATCTGATGGTCCGGGACTGCTCCTGGGGAGTTAAGTCCGAGAATAGGGTTTGAAATCCTCATTCTTCTCCAAGCTTTCTCTTACTAAATTCTAGAGAGAAGGGAGAGCAAGGAAGAAGGTGAAGTAGAGATCCGGCTGTTGGAGAGGCTTTAGTGCTCCAAATCGCGAGCCGAGTCCAGATCTGTGGAGGCTAGACCGTTGCGAAGGTTTTCATCCGGCTATTTTGCCATGGCTAGGAAGAGGAGTCGGAAGGTAACGACACTTCTCCTCTCGATTTTAGGATGCATGTCTTAGCATCTTTTCTTTTCTAGTTTTTGGGCGCCAAACACTCAAATGAGAGGGGTTTGGGTCGCCAAGGTTCAAGAGGAACCTCTGGGTCGATTGAGTCCGTCCCCGGCATGTTTTGCGTTAGAGATCCGCTTCGTTAGTGGATTAGGCATGGTGGGTGAAGCCGTACTCGCGACCGTTAGTCCGACTCTGTGATGTTGCATACGAGCTTTAAGGATTCGTAGAGATCCGTTGCGGCAAGATGCCATTTGTGATGTGGTGATTTTTTCCCCTTTTTCTCGAGTGAGTATGTGTAGTCGGAACCGGACAAGGTTAGCTCCTCAATGGCGGTACATGGTTTCCATGGTGGACAAGGTTATCTCCGCTTTGGTGGTAGATGGTTTCCTTGGTGCGCGGGAACGCTGCAGTACAAATAAGGGACTAGGGTGGAATGGTCTTGGTTTGTGATGTGCCAAGGCGTGGCTGTGTCTCCGTGGTCGGCTGGCTATCCCGTGACGTACACGTCATGTGTGGAGAGTGTCTCGGCGAGACTAGTCCCCTTCTATGAGACTGATGAGAATGCCAAGCAAGGGGCAAGCCCGAGCAATGAGGCCATGAGCGGGTGGGGTCCAACAAGGCTTCTTAGAATCGGTCAGTTTGTGTTTGTTAGAATCCTGACATGAGACGTCAGAGCTTGCAGGAAAGCCCGGGTCTAAGACCTTGAGCGGGTGGGGCCTAGGCAAGAGTTCCATGTGGCGGCTTGTGTGCCATTGTGGGGAAGTGTGTCCCACTTTTTGTTTGCGGCTTTATGCCAAAGGGGAAGCATTGAGTACCCTATTGATGTGATGTTGTTCTCGATGCATACGCTATAGGGTGCCTTGGGTGAAACCCGGGTGGTTGCATACATTTTGCATAAGTAGACCCCTTTTTATATTATATGCTCAACCAGTAGAGAACGTGTATGATGTTTGAGACATCCAAGCTTGTTCTTAATGCATTTCTTGCTTATGAATGTTGCATACGAAGTGCTAACTTGCAGGTTGGAAGAGTACCCCGGGGTCCGTTAGGGGCGGCCGGGAGGAGATGTGTTTGTTACACAGTTCGAGGTCAGCCTTTACTTACCCACATTACTAATAATTTTTACAGGCCAAGGATCGCAAGCAGGAGCTAGCTCGCCGGCCAGAAAGACCTAAGCCTCATGAAGTGTTAACTTTTGTAGTAACTCTACTTATATGATATTGTAAGTTTGAGACTCATGTTGTCCGGCTTGCACGATGAGGTAGAATAGGAGTGCTTATGCACTTTTTGATTGTTGTATTATTTGAGTTTGGACTCTCTCTTATGTTGTAAGGCCATAAGGCCATCTTTTTTTATTACTCTTGTAGTGGTGGATAACTTCTAGTCTTTCTTGTGTTTCCGCTGTGTTGTGCAAAGAGTTTTAAGTGTGGGTCGTTATATCATCTTATATTACTAAAGCTGTGGCGTTCGTATGTTGTGGGGACCCGGCCGGACCCATATTATACAGTCATTACAGGGGAGGTGTTACAATTTGGTATCAGAGCGAGGTTAGATACAATGTTAGTGCGTAGAGAAGTTATCCACATAAGAGTAACGCGGGACCATGAGTGTCCTTATGTTTAAGTCTTGAGATTAGAGACTGATCCCTTGTTTCTTGTTTTCTTGAAGAGTGCAAGCAACGAGGCAGGTACGTCGAGAGAAAGAGAAGAACTTTCGGCGAGCAGTGCCACTGCTCCAGGTCTTTTGGGCACTGGTATAAACCCGGCCGACTTCTGCCACATGCTTGCAGAAGCGATGGTGGCAGCCCAAGCTGCAGCGGCAGCTCAGGTAGCAACCCCTGCTACACCGGACACGGCGATGGACGTGCCAGGCGGAGAAGCCAGGCGAGTGGAGCCTTTGGCAGAAAGGGTGGTTGTCGGACATGGAGATCGACACATAAAGTATTTCCTGAGCTTCCATCCCCTGTCGTTCAAGGGAGTTGGTACGCCAACGGATGTGGAGGATTGGTGGGTTCGAGTTCAAGAGCTTCTGAGGGCGGCAGAGATGCCAGAAGAAAAGAAATCTGAGTATACAGCGTTCATGATGGAAGGAGACGCCATGTTGTGGTGGGTGAGCCATAGCGGCCGCCAGTTCCCTGGACGCACCCCGTCGATGAAGGAATTTGGGGATGCTTTTCTAAAGAGGTACATTCCCGTTTCTACACGGTTGGCCCTTTAGAGGCAGTTTCTGCACTTAATGCAGCGAGAGAAGATGGTGGACGAGTATGTGCAGGAGTTCACCCGTTTGGGTCGTTACGCGGGAACGACGATGGCAGATGATGTAGAGAGGGATAACCTCTTCTACCAGGGGCTGATGGAGAATCGGAGGCAACCCCTCATTTCCATGAAGAGAGCTGGTTTTAATGAGCTAGTTGAGGCTGCTAGGATATTGGAAAGTGATCTGGAGCGAACCCAACATCGTAAGGGTTTCACTACCAAGCAAGGGGAAGGGAAGCCTCCCCAATCCCAGGGAATGTCTGAAGGGAGTAGGTGGAGGAAAAAGCCTCACACTTCCAGGTCTGGTGAGATGAGCAAGTGGATGCCTGGAGGTTCTCACTCTAGGGGACCGCCGACGTGCTACAACTGCGGTAAGGTGGGGCACATAGCTCGTGTTTGTCCTCAAGGAGGATCAGAGCAAGAGGCAAGGCAGGAGCAGACGGTGCGCTCCGGCCCCAGTGCCGCAGAGAAAGGGAAGATGGCGGACTCAAGCACTTCTCGGTTCCAACCGGTGCAACCAAGGGCCTACAACCTTGGACAGCAGGAAGCGATCCGCCAAACCGATGCGGTGACAGGTATGAAGAAAATTTAAGTTTAAATCTTATGCTTCATACTTTTAGACTTTTATGTGTGATGTCTATGTTGTAGGCTTCGTATTAGTTTCCGGATACCCCGCTAGGGTATTGTTCGATACGGGAGCATCGCACTCCTTTCTTGCGGAGAGCTTTGCCCGGAGACTAGGAGTTGAGTCTTTCTTGGCGGACGCGGAGCTGAAAGTTCGCATGCCCAATGGGTTATCCATGACCACCGGGGCCAAAGGGCGTATCTATTGGGAGCTGGACGGAGTTGACTTCGTTTTGGTAGCAGCGATTTTACCATTGGTTGAGTTCGATGTCATTTTGGGCATGGACTGGCTTGCAGAGCAGCGCGCCAGTATTGATTGCCTATCTAAGGTAGTGACCCTAAGGAGCAAATGGCAGGCGGAAGTCAAATTGAGGGCCTTTGTGGAGTGGCATGTTCCCTGATTTCGGCCATGCAATTGATGCAGGCGATTAACCAGGGTGGTGTAGAGCTGGTAGCGCTATTGGAGGTTCGCCTCTCCCAGTTATCTATTGAGGAAGTGCCCGTAGTGGCAGAGTTCAAGGATATTTTTCCGGATGAACTTCCTGGAGTGCCTCCTCGGCGGGAGATCGACTTCTCGATCGAGTTAGTGCCGGAGGCTAGGCCGGTGTCACGTCCTCCGTTTAGGATGGCACCAAAGGAGTTGGCTGAACTCAAAGTACAGTTACAAGAACTGTTGGAGGAAGGGTATATTAAACCCAGTTCTTCGATGTGTAGCGCGCCGGTGTTGTTTGTAAAGAAGAAAGACGGTAGTATGCGGCTGTGCATAGACTACCGAGAGCTGAATAAATTGACCGTTAAAAATAAGTATCCGATTCCTTGGATAGACGACTTGTTCGACCAGTTGGTAGGGTCGGTGGTGTACTCAAAATTGGACTTGAAGTCAGGCTATTATCAGCTGTGAATTCGGGACGAGGACATACCCAAGACTGCCTTTGGTACGAGGTACGAACACTTTGAGTTTACGGTGATGCCGTTTGGGCTGACGAATGCGCCATCTGTGTTCATGGACCTTATGAATCAGGTATTTCGGGAATACTTGGATTCTTTTGTGGTTGTCTTCAACGATGACATCTTGGTGTATTCCAAATCGAAAGTGGAACATGAGACCCACTTGAGAGTGGTCTTGCAAGTGTTGAGGGAGAATCAGTTGTATGCAAAGTTCTCAAAGTGCGAGTTCTGGTTAGAGAAGGTGGCATTTTTGGGCCACGTGATTAGTGGGGATGGGGTGACAGTGGATCCAACAAAAGTGGAAGCCATCAGAGATTGGACAGTTTTGAGGACCGTGGCGGAGGTCCGAAGTTTTCTTGGACTAGCCGGGTATTACAGGAGATTCGTGGAGAATTTTTCGCGGATAGCTCTACCCCTCACCTCACTCACTCATAAAAATCATAAGTTTGTGTGGACTTAAGAGTGCAGTCAAGCATTTGAGGCACTGAAGGAGAGACTGATGATGGCTCCAATCCTAAGTCTACCACAAGGGACCGAGGGATTTCAAATCTTCAGTGACGCGTCGGGATGCGGTTTGGGTTGCGTTTTGGTGCAACATGGCAAGGTGATAGCTTTTGGATCTAGACAGGGTAAGCCTCATGAGAGGAATTACCCCGTCCATGACTTGGAGTTGGCGGCGGTAATTTTTGCGTTGAAAATATGGCGACATTATGTGTATGGTGCAAAGGTGGAGATCTTCACAGATCATAAAAGCCTGAAGTACCTCTTGGATCAAAAGGACTTGAACATGCGGCAACGCAGGTGGGTTGAGTTTCTTGGAGACTACGAGGTGGCGATTCACTATATGCCAGGTAAAGCCAATGTGGTGGCGGATGCCTTGAGTAGAAAGTACTCGGGGCAAGGGAATTGGATCGAAGCTCATGATGAGCAGTTGGTACGGGAATGGGAGTCCCTTGGTTTGGAGTGTGTGGCGAGAGGCGAGTACAGCA
The DNA here is from genome assembly GCA_039583875.1 of Platanthera guangdongensis. Lineage (NCBI taxonomy): Eukaryota > Viridiplantae > Streptophyta > Magnoliopsida > Asparagales > Orchidaceae > Platanthera > Platanthera guangdongensis. The sequence continues at coordinate 81,582,002 of CM077166.1, forward strand.
TAGCTCGGTTGAACTAGATTGAAATGCAGAACGACTTGTCCGATCGCATTCGGGAAGCGACTCGGTTGGATGTGGAGTTTCAACCATATGTGTTGGAGGCTCAAAAGGGCGACAGCAGCGCCTGGGAGATGATTGATGGGATTCTGAGGAAGGACGGAAGGGATTGTGTACCACAGTTCGACAAACTCCGTGAGGAGTTGATCTTTGAGGCTCACTTCATAAAGTACTCCATTCACCCGGGCAGTACAAAGATGTACTTGGATATGAAGAAATCCTTTTGGTGTCCGAGGCTGAAGCGGGACGTTGCTTTGTATGTGAATCGTTGCCAAACTTGCGCCTTGGTGAAGGCCTAATGTCAGAAGCCGGGCGGGTTCCTGAAGCCCCTTCCAATCCCTGAGTGGAAATTTGATGACATCTCCATGGATTTTGTACATGGTTTGCCTAGATCGCAGCAGGGTAATGATGCTATTTGGGTGATCGTGGATCGCTTAACCAAGGTGGCCCACTTCAACCCAAATCGGAAGGAGGACAGCGTGGAGAAGCTGGTGGAGTTGTATGTTCGCAACATTGTGCGACTGCGTGGGATTCCTAAGAGCATAGTCAGCGATCGAGATGGACGGTTTACGTCCAAGGACTGGAGATTGGTTCAGAAGAGTTTGGGCATGAAGCTAAAGTTCAGTACGGCGTTCCATCCTCAAACTGACGGGCAAACCGAAAGAACGAACCGTACTATGGAGGATATGCTGAGAATGTGCGTTCTTGACTTCGGCAAGAAGTGGGAAGATCACCTCTTCATGGTGGAATTTGCATACAATAACAGTTATCAAGCAAGTATAAAAATGGTGCCATACGAAGCATTGTATGGGAGACGGTGTCGAACACCGATGTCTTGGACAGAGGCGGGAAACACCAAAATTTTGGGAAAAGAGGTGGTAGTTGACGCTTGTGAGTTGGCATGGACCATTCAAGAGCGTATGAAGGTGGCGCAAGACCGGCAAGCAAAATACTTTAATGCTCGTCACAGGAAGTTGGAGTTTGCGGTAGGTGATTGGGTCTATTTGAAGATCAAGTCGTTCAAAGGCGTCTCACGGATTCGCCGACTCAAGAAGTTGAGTCTAAGGTTTTTGGGGCCTTTTGAAGTTGTTGAACAGGTGGGAGAAGCAGCTTATCGGTTGGCGTTGTCCGCAGAGCTGAGTGGATTGCATGACGTCTTCCATGTCTCCGTCTTAAGGAAAGCCTTGGTGGAGGCTAGTGTGGTGATCGAGCCGGCATCGGTGCCGATAGAGGAAGACTTGAGGACGCGAGTCCGTCCAATTGCTATAGAGGATTCGGAGACTTGGCAGTTGCGGAATAAAGAGGTTAAACTCGTGAAAGTCCGATGGGACAACTGCGGTCGTGAGGAGCACTCTTGGGAGCGAGAACAAGCCATGTTAGAAGAGTATCCAGCGCTCTTCAAATCAGGTACCATTTGAGTTGTGTTCCCTTTTGCTTCGTAATTTTGGGGCGAAATTCTTTTAAGGGGGAGAGAATTGTAACGCCCCAAAATTTTGAAGAGGAATATTTGGTTTCTGGCAGGGGGCACACGTCATGGGACACGGGCGTGTCCCAGGGTGTGTCAGGCTGGAGTCGATGACTTGGCCGCGTAGTCGACATTTTGCACTCGACGAAGTGTCGAGATGGGGTACACGGCCTGAGACACGGGCGGGTCTCAGGGCGTGTCGAGCCCGTGTCTACAACCGGCCCGGGGTATCGACATTTTCGCTCGACAATGTATCGAGACAGGGCACACGGCCCGAGACACAGGCGTGTCACAGGGCGTGTCGACCCCGTGTCGACACTCGGCCCAGGGAGTCGACGAATTTTGCTCGACGATGTGTCGAGACAAGGCACATGGCCTAGGACACGGGCGTGTCCAAGGCCGTGTCAGTCAGTCGACGAACTTCGCTCGACGAAGTATCGAGACAGTGAACACGGCCTTTAGCCCAGGCGTGTTGAGGTAGACACGAGCAAGGATACAGGCGTGTCCAGTACCTGTGTAGTTCTCGGGTTGTTTTTGGGGCTGTGTCGATGGAGGCACATGACTGACCACACGACCGTGTCAGTTGGAACACGGGCGTGTCGGGTCGAACACGGGCATGTCGAATGCCCGTCTGTCGTTCCAAGCGCATCGATTGGGACGGTGAATGGGGGACACAGCCCTGGACATGGGCGTGTTGCAGGCCGTGTTCGGCCCAGGATTTTTATTTTTCAGGCGGATCGTGGCCATTCTTTCCCTTATTTTGGGATCTGGTGGTCCAGGACTGCTCTTGGGGAGTTAAGTCCGAGAATAGGGTTGGAAACCCTCATTGTTCTCCAAGCTTTATCTTACTAAATTCTAGAGAGAAGGGAGAGCAAGGAAGAAGGTGAAGTAGAGATCCGGCTATTGGAGAGGCTTCGGTGCTCCAAATCGCGAGCCGAGTCCAGATCTGTGGAGGCTAGACCGTTGCGAAGATTTTCATCCGGCTATTTTGCTATGGCTAGGAAGAGGAGTCAGAAGGTAACGACACTTCTCCTCTCGGTTTTAGAATACATGTCTTAGCATCATTTCTTTTCTAGTTTTTGGGCACCAAACACTCAAATGAGAGGGGTTTGGGTCGCCAAGGTTCAAGAGGAACCTCCGGGTCGATTGAGTCCGTCCCCGGCATGTTTTGCATTAGCGATGCGCTCCGTTAGTGGATTAGGCATGGTGGGTGAAGCTGTAGTCGCGACCGTTAGTCCGACTCGGTGATGTTGCATACGAGCATTATGGATTCGTAGAGATCCGTTGCGGCAAGATGCCGTTTGTGATGTGGTGATGTTTTACCCTTTTTCTCGAGTGAGTACGTGTAGTCGGAACCAGACAAGGTTAGCTCCTCAATGGCGATAGATGGTTTCCTTGGTGGACAAGGTTAGCTCCGCATTGGTGGTAGATGGTTTCCTTGGTGCGCTGGAAAGCTGCAGTACAAATGAGGGACAAGGGTGGAATGGTCTTGGTTTGTGATGTGCCAAGGCGTGGCTGTGTATCCGTGGTCGGCTGGCTATCCCGTGACGTACACGTCATGTGTGGAGAGTGTCCCTGTGAGACTAGTCTCCTTCTGTGAGACTGACGAGAATGCCAAGCAAGGGGCAAGCCCGGGCAATGAGGCCATGAGCGGGTGGGGTCCAACAAGGCTTCTTAGAATCAGTCAGTTTGTGTTTGTTGGACCCCTGACATGAGACGTCAGAGCTTGCATGCAAGCCCGGGTCTAAGACCTTGAGCGGGTAGGGCGTAGGCAAGAGTTCCATGTGGCGGCTTGTGTGCCGTTGGGGGGAAGTGTGTCCCTCTTTTTGTTTGCGGCTTTATGCCAATGGGGAAGCGTTATGTACCCAATTGATGTGATGTTATGCTAGATACATACGCTATAGTGTGCCTTGGGTGAAACCCGGGTGGTTGCATACATTTTGCATAAGTAGGCCCCTTTTTATATTATATGCTCAACCAGTAGAGAACGTGTATGATGTTTGAGACATCCAAGCTTGTTCTTAATGCATTTCTTGCATATGAATGTTGCATACGAAGTGCTAATTTGCAGGTTGGAGGAGTACCCCGGGTTCCGTTAGGGGAGGCCGGGAGGAGATGTGTTTGTTACACAGTTTGAGTTCAGCCTTTGCTGACCCACTTTACTAATAATTTTTACAGGGCAAGGATCGCAAGCAGGAGCTAGCTCGCCGGCCAGAAAGGCCTAAGCCTCATGAAGTGTTAACTTTTGTAGTAACTCTACTTATATGATATTGTATGTTTGAGACTCATGTTGTCCGGCTTGCACGCCGAGGTAGACTAGGAGTGCTTATGCACTTTTTGATTGTTGTATTATTTGAGTTTGGACTCTCTCTTATGTTGTAAGGCCATAAGGCCATCGTTTTTTTATTACTCTTGTAGTGGTGGATAACTTCTAGTCTTTCTTGTGTTTCCGCTGTGTTGTGCAAAGAGTTTTGAGTGTGGGTAGTTATATCATCTTATAATACTAAAGATGTGGCGTCCGTATGTTGTGGGGCCCCGGCCGGACCCATATTATGCGGTCATTACAGGGGAGGTGTTACACACCATACCCTTCCGAACATAATAAACCACGTCAGGATGATCAATACACCCGTTTCTTAGAGATGTTTAAACAAATCCACATAAATTTGCCCTTCCACGAAGCCATATCCCAGATGTCGAAGTATGCTAAGTATCTTAAGGACCTCCTGACCAACAAGAAGAAGCTAGAGAACCTTTCGTATGTCACGTTAAATGTCAAGTGCTCGACGGTCTTGACAAACGGATAACCAAAGAAAATCAGTGACACGGGTAGTTTCTCTATCCTGTGTGTCCTTGGTGATCTCTTTGTGAAGCACGCATTAGCCGACCTAGGTGTGAGTATTAATCTTATGCCCCTCTCGTTGTTTAAAAAGTTATGAATTGGTAGTCTCAACCCCACATGCATGAGTATCCAGCTCGCCGACAGATCAGTCAAATACCCGTTAGGTATAGTGGAGGACGTCCTAGTCAAAGTCGACAAGTTCATCTTCCCGGTGGACTTTGTCATATTGGACATCGAAGAAGACGTCGAGGTTCGCCTGATACTTGGCCGACCCTTCCTTGCCACCTCCCGAGCTATCATTGATGTAAGCAATAGTAAGCTCTTCCTTCGAGTAGGCGACGACGAAGTAACTTTCTTTATCATTCCCTCGATGAAGAACACCCTAGCCAATGATGACTCTTGCTTTTTCATAGATGTCGTAAGTGAAGAATCCTACACTCACCTCTCTGATTTTGAAAAAGAATTTTCTGATTTTTGTACCTCTTCTACTACTCCAACTGAATCGCTACACCTAAGTGAAGAATCCTCCTATCGCCTTTTTGATTTTGAAAAAGAATTTTCTGATTTTTGATCCTCTTCTACTCTTTCAACTGAATCGCTGCAAGAAGACGCCTTGGCCGCTAGCCCCACCCCTTTTAATTTTACATATAAAAAAGTCTACGAGGACATAGATTTTGAAAAAGAACGGATTTCTAAAAACTCGTATGATGACCCCCCTACCCTGGAACTGAAAGAACTACCAGAGCATCTTCGATACGCTTTCTTAGAAAAGGACTCTAAGCTGCCCGTCATAGTTTCAACCTACCTCACAGATGCACAAAATGATAAACTTCTTTTAATTTTACGTAAGCATCACCGAGCTATTGCTTGGCAGATATCTGATATCAAGGGCATAAGCCCATCTTTCTGCACTCATAAAATCTTAATGGAAGATAATTCACGTAACTCTATACAACCTTAGCGCCGTATAAACCCGAACATGAAAGAAATAGTTAAGGGAGAGGTTATGAAATTGTTAGACATAGGAATTATCTACCCTATATCAGATAATAAGTGGGCTAGCCCAGTCCAGGTAGTACCAAATAAGGGAGGGTTAACGGTTGTAAGTAATGAAAATAATGAATTAATCCCGACACAGACGTTGACCGGATGGCGAATGTGTATTTATTATCGTAAGTTAAATGACGCGACCCGCAAGGATCACTTTCCCTTGCCATTGATCGACCAGATTTTAGAACGATTATCCAGCCATAGCTTTTATTGTTTTCTCGATGGCCTCTCAGGGTATTTTCAAATCCCCGTCTGCCCCGAGGACCAGGGGAAAAATACGTTTAGTTGTCCTTTCGGCACCTTCGCCTACCGAAGAATGCCGTTTGGATTGTGCAATGCGCCAACTACATTTCAATGATGTATGCTCGCTATCTTTGACAAGTACGTAGAAAGCATTATGGAGGTATTCATGGATGATTTCTCCGTGTTCGTTGATGCATTCGATAGTTGTTTAAAGAACCTGGAAAAAGTCTTAGAACAATTCGAAGAAACTAACCTTGCCATAAATTGGGAAAAATGCCATTTTATGGTGAGAGAAGGGTTAGTTTTGGGCCATAAAATTTTTGCAAGAGGTATTGAGGTAGACGTTGCTAAGATAAAAGTTATCGAGAAGCTGCCGCCCCCTACGAACATAAAATCTATAAGAAGTTTCCTAGGTCACGTTGGCTTCTACCGCCGCTTCATAAAGGACTTTTCCAAGATTACCAAGCCCCTTACCCATCTCTTAGAAAAAGACGCCCTATTCATCTTTGATGAACTTTGCCTAGCTGCTTTTAATTTTAAAAAAGGAAAATTAATTAATGCCCCAATTATGATTGCTCTGGTGTGGGACTTTAAATTTGAAATAATGTGCAATGCGAGTAGTTATGCGGTGGGAGCCGTTTTTGGTCAACGCATATCCAAAAACTTCCACCCCATCTATTATGCTAGTAAGACACTCACATCTGCACAGGAAAATTACACCACGACCGAGAAGGAGCTCCTAGCTGTAGTATTCGCTTTTGATAAATTCCTCCCTTATATTACACTTTCAAAAACTATCGTTTTAAGGACAACTCGACCCTTAAATATCTTCTTTCTAAAACGGATTCCAAGCCGCACTTGATTCGCTGGGTCTTACTCCTCCAGAAGTTTGACTTAGAGATCCGTGATAAGCGAGGAGCCGAGAACTTGGTCGCCGACCACCTCTCACGCCTAGATAATCCCTTTATTGAAAACTTAGATGAAAAATCTTTTAACGATTATTTTCCAGATGAGAAGCTGTTTTCGATTAACACATCTACTTCTCCTTGGTTTGCACGCATCGCCAACTATCTCGTGGCTCGTGTGCTCCCAAAAGAGTTCTCATCTCAGCAAAAGAAGAAATTCTTTTCTGAGTTGAAAAACTATTTTTGGGAGGACCCGCATCTTTTCAGAGTCTGTGCAGACCAAGTGATAAGGAGGTGTGTTTCTTTTGAAGAAGGTTTAGACATTATTAAGCATTTGCATGAAGGACCAACAAGTGGGCACTATCAAGTTGCTCGCACCGCTCACAAAGTGCTAAGCGCGAGTTTTTACTGGCCTAGCCTGTTTAAAGACGCACAGGACTTCATAAGTAGGTGTGATAGTTGCCAACGGTCGGGTAATATTTCTAATAAAAATGAAATGCCGCAGAATTATTTCCTAGAGTGTGAAGTTTTCGACCTCTGGGGAATTGATTTTGTTGGCCCTTTTACTTCTAGCTTCAGGAATAAGTATATTTTAGTTGCCGTTGATTATGTTTCACAATGGGCCGAAGCCCAAGCTCTTAATACAAACGCCGCGCGCCATCATTAGTGATAGGGGTTCCCATTTATGCAGCGCACAGCTTTCTAAAATCCTTTCTAAATATGGCGTTACTCATAAGCTTTCCACTGCCTACCACCCCCAAACTAACAGACAAGTCGAAGTCGTGAATAGAGAAATAAAAAGAATTTTAGAAAAGAATGTTTCCACATCTAGAAAAGACTGGTCAGCAAAATTAGACAATGCTCTATGGGCTTACCGGACAGCGTACAAAACCTCCCCCGGATGTACGACATCCTAGGTTGACTCTTATAACCTTCAGGATGATATCTCCTTGGAGGTATTATCCATTCAGTATAAGGGTTAAAGATTTGGGATGAAGGACCCCTAGGATTGGATTTTGATTTGCCCTTGAAGGAATTTCAAGAGCTCTGATCTCTGTTCGACGATCGTGGAGCTGCGTTCGACGATCTTGGGTCAGATCGTCGAGCTCCGTTCGACGGTCGACTGTGGCAGAGTTCAGGAATTAGAGATCGTCGACCTGAGTTCGACGATTTTGCCTGAGATCGTCGATCTGCGTTCGGCGATCGTCGATTTCCGTTCGACGATTTCTGCTGGAACTTAGTTTTCTTAGGCAGATCAGAATTCTTCCTACCTACCTCTACAACTCCCTTCCCTTTATCAGAAATGAACTTGATTGGGGTTGTTAGAACTATAGGTTGGCTAGATGAAGCACCCAAGCCTAGTGTACTATTGAATCTGGAGTTCACTGTGCTTGTGATGTCCATCAGCTTGATACTTCTCCCATTAAGGAATTCTTCAAGCTTCTTGGCCTCTGATAGCTCACCTTTCAGTGAAGCTATCTGCTCCCTACAGCACTCCAACTCCTCAGAGACTTTGAGGTTTCTGATTTTAAGAAACTATGTTCAGACAATTGATTTCTGAGAGAAATAATTTCCTTCTCAGATTTTAGTAAGTCTAAACATAATGCTTTAAACTCAGACTTAAAGTCCTCTGAATTGAAATCAATGAACTAATTACCTGATCCTCTTCAAGTTGAGTCTCTGAGTATAACTCTGACTCTTCTGTATCTGAATTGTGTTGAGAGGTATTGATTGCCATCATGCAGAACTCCTTCTCTTCTGCATCATCTTCATCATCACTGGATCTGGATGAAGCTTCTGATTCTTCTTCAGTTTCACTCCAGGATTCAGCAATAAATCCCTTCCTTGTGTGTTTGTTCTTGCTTGAGGAGGGTTTGCCATTGCCATTTTTCTTGAAGTCTTTATCTCTTCTTCTTTCTTTCTTATCCTTTGTCCTTGTTTTTGTTCTCTGTCAGGTACAATGTGTCGTGGTTTCCTGCAACCAAAGCAGACCATTTCTTTATTATTTGATCTATCATACCTTGGCTTATCATGCTCCTTGTATGATCTCTTTCTGAAGTCCTTTCTGGACATCTTGTAAAATCTTTTGGCCAATAGACTAAGCAGCTCATCATTGCATGTGACTTTATCTTCAGGCTGATCTTCAGTTGCTTTGAAAGCTATTTTCTTTTCTTTCCTTATGGCTGGTGAGGCAGTCTTCTGCTCTTCTTCTCTGTTCTTAATGAGCAGCTCATAAGATTTGAGCTTGCCCAAAAGAGCTTCTATGGTGATCTCATTCAGACTTCTGGCATCCTTGATTGGCCAGATTCTTGAATCCCAAGTGCTTGGGAAGCACATTAGGATTTTGTCATTAAGTTCAGTCAGTAAGATCTCTTTGTCCAAAGTCTTGAGTTCATTGACTATCAGACTGAGCCTGTTGTACATATCTCCAACTGACTCAACTTCTCCCTTCTTGAAGTTCTCATATTGGGATATGAGGTGGGATCTCCTGTCCTTTCTTTCATCAGCAGATCCTGAGACTATTTCGGAGAGCTTATCCCAGATTTCCTTTGCTGAATTACATTCAGCCACCTTTTGAAAGATGTCATCAGACATGGTCTGGGCTAAGATATTCATAGCCTTTGCATCAGCTACCTTCCACTTCTTGATATCAGCATCTGTTCCTGATGGAGGTGGAATAGCATTTATGCTTGTGTTCTCTGGAGGTCTTGGACAAACTGTCAAAACAGAATTAAAAATGTCCTCGTCAATAGAATTCATGTATAATCTAATCCTTGCTTTCCAAAGTGCAAACTTGGACAGATTGCACACTGGAGGTCTGGTGCTAGCATAATCTTTGTTTTGGGCCATGATTTGTGAAGAAATAATCTAATAATAAAATCAAAACAAGCAGATCTAACTAGGGATCTTGGGGTTCAAGTGTTAGCCTGTGCAACCACTGAGGTGTGGTATTTTTAACCAACCTGCCTCTGATACCAATTAAAAGTGTGAGCTAGATCTGATATACTCTAGAGGGGGGTGAATAGAGTATGGTGCTTAAAAAAGTTTTACAACAGTTGTTGTAATCTGAGTGAACATGGAAACAAATATTAAATCTAATCACAGAAACTATCTAATCACAAAGTAACCTACAAAAGAAATTAATCACAGATCCTAACTAATCACAAATCAATCACAGCCAGAAACAAAAATAAAGACAAGCAGGCTAGAAGAGACAAGGAGCTATAGTGATTTCCCTAAACTTGGGTACATCCACTCTTCTACCACCCTAGGTAGGAATCCACTGCAGGATGAGTTGATCAGGTGTGCTGGGCACCAATGAGCTTTTGATAAGGTGCTCAAAAACCAAATCAGATTTTTTGATCAGGTGTATTGCCACCAATGAGCTTTTGATAAGATGCTCAAAAACCAAGCACAAACTTTTGAAGGGAGTTTAAAAAACCCTTTACAGAGATGGGGATGAGGGAGTGATGGAAGTCTTCTCTTTCTCAAAGCAGTTGAGAAGACTATGTGGATTTTGATGTTGTCAAAGCTCCCCCTGAGTTCTTAAGATGTTCAGGAAATGAAGCTTTGCTGTAGGGTGATAGGCCTTCAAAAGTTGATCTCCAGCAAATGATGATTTCAGCAACAGCTGAAATGTTAGGTGTCTGGAGTCTTGAATGATGTTTGCCTTGAACACTTGAAACAAAGGGGATCTGAAGATTTCAGATTTGTTGATCTCCTTTTGGTGTGTGTTCTTGTATGAATTCTTTTAGACAGACAATGTCTACAGATCTTTTTCTTTCTCCTGTGAATAGTTGGTGTTAAGAAAGATGTTGTCCAGAGAATGTTTTCTTCTTGTGCTTCTTGTTCTGCTTATCTGTGCTGTGTATTAGAGAGATTTAAAAATCTTGTGTTTTATTCCCTGGTTCTGAATAAAAAATGATCCTCTATCAAGAATAGCCGTTGACCTGTCATTAATTACATCCTTAATTGCCTTTGTCTTCTGGGGGAAGTCCAAAGAAACATTCCTTGATAATCCCTTGAAACTTGGTCCAGAATAAATGAAAACGGCTACAAAATCTTCTGAATTAATTGCTGAGAATAACTCCTTAACTGTTGTGAATTTGAATCTTGAAAATCATTGAACTCTTTAGAAAAACGTCGAACTGAGCTGCACTATTGTCGAACTGAGCTCAGCGATTTGGACTTATACAGCAACAGAGATCGTCGATCTGAGCTCAACTATCATCGAACTGAGCTCAGAGATAGAGAATCAATACTGGAGTCAAGATCGTCGAACTGAGCTCGAAGATTGTCGAATGGAGTTCGACGATTTGTTGAAGTTGAGCTCAGCGATCGTCGAATGGAGTTCGACGATCCGTCGAAGTTGAGCTAGACGATCGTCGATTGGAGTTCGACGATTCGTCATACTGAGCTCGACGATATGACTTAGTCTCCAAACTGAAAAACCTTGGTCTTGAGGGCAGCTTCCAAACCTAACTACTAACCCTTAGACTCAATTCTAGTTGACCTTTAGATCTATACAGGAGGTCAAAAACAGGTTTCTTAAAGATATAGTGATCCTGACCCAAATTAGTAATAGGGTGTTCCAACACACCCCCAAACTAATGGATAAGTCGAAGTCGTGAATAGAGAAATAAAAAGAATTTTAGAAAAGACTGTTTCCACATCTAGAAAAGACTGGTCAGCAAAATTAGACAATACTCTATGGGCTTACCGAACAGCGTACAAAACCGCCCCCGGATGTACGCCATATAGGTTGGTTTATTGAAAATCATGCCATTTACCCGTAGAATCACAACACCGCACTTTTTGGGTCTTAAGATTCTTAAACTTCGATCCCCACTCAGTCGGCGATTTTAGAAAATTTCAACTCAATGAACACGACGAGTGGTGCTCCTATGCATATGAAAATAACAAACTTTATAAAGAGCGGATGAAGCGTTTGCATGATAAAAACCATAGGCACCCAAACACCTTTAAGCCGGGCTACCAAGTTCTTTTATATAACTCTCGTTTACATTTATTTCCGGGCAAATTAAAATCACGTTTGTTTGGGCCTTTTACTGTTTTAGAAGTTTTTCCTTATGATACTATTTTGATTTCTCACCCTGATAAGTGTAATTTCAAAGTGAATGGTCAGCGTCTTAAACTGTATTTCTGTGATGTGGTCAGTTCTAACTCTGTTAACTCCATCCTTCATGATCTAACAATTGACTAATCTGAACTTTTTTTTTCTTAAAATTTTTAACTATTTACTCGAACTTTGTTTGAAACAATATTTTTGGACAATATTTTTTTTGTTGCGTCGAGCTCAAATGATGTTTTAAACAAAGGGCGCTCTTGGGAGGCAACCCAAGTTATCTTTTTCTGTTTTCTTTATTTTACAATTTTTGCCCCGGACGGCTCCGACAGGCTGAAACTTTTGCGATCGCCTGCTCGAACGGTGCTGTTTCCATGACGAAGTCCAAAGAAGACGTTTCATGAAGATCCAAAGCGCTAGCATGGGGGAGCGACATCACTCTGCTTTCGCAGCAAATAAATCCGGGGAAGTACCTGCTTTTCAATTCTGTTTTTAAATTCTGTACTTTAATTTTCTCTCTCTCTCTAACCTCCTTCTCCATTGAGGACAATGTCCATTTTAAGTTTGGGGGAGGACTTCCTCCTTCTTTTTGCTTTTTGTGAATATCTTTTTTTGTGAATATTTTTCAAAAATCCAAAAAAATGAATATCTTAAAATTCCAAAAAAAAGAAAATATCTCCAAAATCCCAAAAAAGAGAATATTTCAAAATATAAAAAATATATATGCATTTTGGTATTTCAATAGTACCCCATGTTTGTGTTTTATTTTTCTCAAAATTCCTTATAAACAACTTGGTTAATCATAATTTTTCTAATCGTTTTTTTAATTATGTTTCACAAGTAAAATGTTGGGCATGCTGTGTTTCTAATTCACGGTAGCATGTTAAGGTGAAATATTTTTTCTAAAACACGCATTTCCATTATGGTTTTTTGTTATTTATCTTCTTTACTTTCTCAAAAATTCATCATCCACTATTTTCTTTTTCGTTTTTAGATAATTTTTGTAAGGTCAACTTTTGAATAGCGTAGTAGATGTGAACGATCCAAGTCACCTATTATTTCTATTTTCAAGATAATTTCATCAATCTTATTTTATTATCTAGGACTTGCTTTTTGAAATTTTTCAAATCTACGTTTTAAATAAATTTAAAAAGCGTGAAAATGATTTAGGCCGTTTTTGTTTTCATTTGAGCTTTCCTGCCAAGCTTAAAATTTTCACCACTAGTTAGCCGCTTTTGAGCATTTTTTCCAATTTCATTTGATAGCTCTACATTTCATATCATCTTCATCAAGGCCAAAATTTCCATCCTATCAAATCACGCTACCCTTCTTGAGTTTCATTCAAATATTTTCATGATTATGATAGGAAATTTTGTGTTATTTTTGGAGATATTTTTGAAAAAAAAATTGTACTCAAAAGAAATGTTTATTATTATTTGGCCAATTCAAAATGAAAAATATTTATGGCCTTTGTTTTGAAAAAAAAGAAAAAAAATGGAAAAGAAAAATATTTTGTTTTAAAAAAGATTGAAACTCTTTGTTTTAGTTTAGTGTGATTTTAAACCTACCTAATTATCTTTGAATTCCACTCATATTCATAATCCTAAACCAAACACTTCAGTCCTATTAAGTCCTTTTGATTCATGCCTTTTAAATTTTATTTAATAACTAAGAAAAGAGGAAAAATAAATCAGTATTAGTTTTGGATTTAAACATAGATTTTTGTTATTTAATTGATATAATTATAATACGTTGCTTGGATCTAGTAATAACTCAATGCATTTTTTTCATATTTGTTGCTTTGCTTAAATCTATTTAAAGAATTCCATCAGAATTTTGGATGATTTATTTTCGTTAAAGTAAAGTTTATAAAAGTTAAACCATACCTAAATAATTATTTTAGATTCACGTTTCACCTTTTCCCAACTTAGAATTTCGTGTAGTACTTGTGTAGACATAATTAGAAATTTTTGATTAGTCTTATTTCATGTTTATCTAGTTTTTATATTTTTGCATGGGGACAAGCAAAGCCTCAGCTTTGGGGAATTTGATAATACATTTTGTAGCATAATCTATTATTGTATTTTCTAGTTAATAATGTGCAAATCATGTCTTATATGCTTATTTTTTATCTTTATCATGTAAATATTATTGCCACTAACCTTTTTTTTGTGCTTTTGCAGGTTTCTAGAAAATTGGCATGTCACACCCCCTGTCATGCCCTGCCTGGGCGTGACACAGGGCGTGTCAGCTCATCCCGAGGATGCTTGATGATCAGACAAAAATCTAGAAAAAATCCCCTGTCACGCCCCCCTGACACGGCCCCCAGGGCATATCGCAGGGCGTGACACACGGCGTGTCGCCCACTGCCCAAAACCAGCCGCTGCATTTAATGGACTTCCCGTCTCCACACGTCAACAGTACTGTCACGCCACCCTACACGACCGTAACCAGGGGCGTGACCCACGATTTCCGGCATTTGATGGCTTTCCGACCAGTGATTGAAGATTGACGCACCTATCATGCCCGTAGTCACGGGCGTGACCATGGGCATGACCATCAACATAGACATCAATTCAGCAATTCTGTCAGTTCTCTACACCCGAAGTTTTTGACGTGCCTGTCACGCCCCCAGTCACGGGCATGACATGGGGCGTGACCAACCCGTGGAAATGTTCTATAAATTCATACCCCCCATCTTCCATTTCAGCAAGTTTGGGCTGAGAGGGGGAGGTGCTGCCCCTTTGTTTCTTGTTCTTTTTCATGCTTTCTCTCTCTCTCCTCTCTCTCTCTCTCTTTCTCTCTCACTCTCTCTCATTCTATTTTAGTTTAATTCAAGTTTAGTTAAGCTTTTGTGTTAGTCGTTGTAATGCTTTAGTTGTTAATTGTACAGCCAGAATAGTATTTACTTTCCATGCACATGTAATTTTCTTTCCAAGTGTAGCTCTCTTTAATCTTAATAAAAGTGTTGTTTTCTCTTCTCTTTAGCATTTTGTGTCTTTATGCTTTACTACTCATCCCCCCTCTTCCACCTCACCATGATTAACTAATCCTCCTTGTACTCGATCTTGATGATCCGAGGTTCGAGTGATTAGGTTTTGATCCTTTGAATCTTACCTTTTCTTTTTAGGGTTTAGCCTTGAATTACTCTTGATTTATCCCGAGTTGGAGGTATATCATCGATATATACTCTCCACCTTTACTTTCATTCCTGGCTAACCGAGAGGCCGATGTTTTGAATTACGCACTCAAGAGTAAAGGGAGTTGTATGCACCCCTCGAGAGAGGCAGACGTCCAAATCTCCCGGATTGGAGTAAAATCCAATAGTGGGGTTCACCGCGTAAAGCGAGTTTTAGGCCTCCAATTTAGGCGAAAGTCTGTCGGACCTTCCTAAACTCAGTTGGGCACGACCTTCGAGAGAAGCGTGTTCATGTTTATGGAACCTCCACGGTCAAGGAATTTTACCCTATTAAGCTTAGGTTTATTTTCTCGTATTTTTAATCGACTCGTGTCGAGGTGATTCTCGATCGAGTACTTCTCTTTCTCATCGTTCCAACCCTTTTGTGTAATCATTCCTTTTATGATCTTTCTTATACAAATAGCTCTCTTTCTTTACAAGTAGTTTTCTTTTAAACCCTAAGTCTTCCGTCGATTGAATAATAGACTTCGTGTGAGTAAGCTTACTCAACAGTTCCCGGATTTAAATACGACACTTGTGTCCCCTTACTATAGTTCGATAGGTATACTTGCCTAGTTTGATTGCTATTTCGGCTGCTTTTTTTCGTAAGCATTGGCCGGGCCATCAACCGGCACCTCCAGGCCACAAGAATAGGTGCAGCCCGCCGTGAAGCCAGTGCCGAGAGGGCACCTCAAATTTGGCTAAGGGAAGAAATGCTAGATGAGCTCGACATCCCCCTCTTCCTGTGGAACAAGGAATCGAATAGGGCCATCATGTCCACCCTGCTGCCGAGCTGGCTAGAGCAGGAGACCATCGGCGGGGAGGCCTACAACCTTTATTTCAGCTTATACTTGCGGGAAGATGCCACCATCTACGATGAGGAGGCCACGCGGGTGCTGATCCATGAGAGTGTGCGGGCCCAGCTCCGTAACCTGGAGCTGGCCCACATGGTCGGCCGGTGATGCACCCAAATTGAGGAGAACGCCCCCTCGCTTAAGAAGCTGGTGGATGAAAAAGAGTAGGCCCACCGTCTCGCCCAGGAGGTGGCAAAGCGATTGAGAGAAGGGGTGGATGCGGCTGACGCCGTCGTCACCACCTTGGAGGAATAAACGGAGGCTCTACAAGCGCGGGTATGAGAGCTAGAAAGCACTGCAGCTGCCCCGCCGCCCTCCAGCAGTGGATGCCAGCTCGTGCACTATACCGAGTTCGAGCTGGTGGAAATGATGCAGAAGAACACAACCTGCATGACGAAGTAAACCCTCCAGACATTACGACGGTCAAACCTCATTAAGAGCGAGGGCGCGGGCCTTTCCGAGGGCGACGTGGTACCGCCACTGTTCATCCTAGTACCGAAATTGGGAGACGAGTCCTACCAGCCCCTTTAGGACTTGACACCTGAGATCTCCCCTCGCTGACTCCCCGCGCCTCGCTGCTAATGTATTTTTTGTTCTTGATGTAAACGTGGGCTGAGCCCGACTCTCCCACTCGCTGCCATCCATCTCTCCCTTTTTACTTTGCACTCTCGGCCTGGCCCGACTCTCCCGCTCGCTGCCTCCGAGCCCGTGTCCTGTTAACGAGATCGTGCGTCCCCTAAGGACTAAGCTTAGGAAGCATAGAGGGCCCTAGTTATCTGAACCACAAATTACGACTCTCCTCTTTAGCCCGGATTCTCCTCGTCACATGTGTCAGATAGAGGGATTGGGTCGGCTCGCCCCACGCCGGGTCGTCTGGTTTCGCGCGAGCTGGCCCCCCATGAGATCATGATGAGGCTTGGGTTCTCACGTCCTCAGTGGATGCTTTGGATGTTGGGCGAATATGTTGGGTCCCAAGAGCTCACGTTGTCGATCCATAGTCCGGGCTCGTCGACTCGCTAAAGTCTCGACTCGGTACTCCCGGCTTGCCGACCTCATTTCATTCGTCGAGGTCTATCTTGCTGGCCAGTTTGGGGTTTGAGTAAACATCATCGAGTGACATCCAGCCCTACTAGCTAGGTGAGAGCCTTGCAGCAGGATCTGCTCGAGGTTTGGGTAGACACACATGAGTGGCATCCAACCCTGCTATGTAGGTGAGAGTCTGGCAGCGGAATCTGCTTGGGGCACGGGTAGACACACACAAGTGACATCTAGCCCTGCCAGCTAGATGAGAGCCAGATAGCGGGTTCTGCTCGGGGTCCGGGTAGACACACACGAGTGACATCCTGCCATGCCAACTAGATGAGAGCCTGGAAGCGGGATCTGCTCGGGGTCTGGGTTGACACACACAAGTGACATCCAGCCCTACCAGCTAGATGAGAGCATGATAGCGGGATCTGCTTAGGGTCCGGGTAGACACCATCGAGTGACATCTAGCCCTGCCAGCTAGGTGAGAGCTTGATAGTGGGATCTGCTCGGGGTTCGGGTAGACACACATTAGTGACATCCAGCCTTGCCATCTAGATGAGAGCCTGGCAGCGGGATTTGCTCGGGGTGAGGGTTAACACCATCGAGTGACATATAGCCCTGCCAGCTAGGTGAGAGCCTGACAATGGGATCTACTTATTGTCCAGGTAGACACACATGAGTGACCTCCAGCCCTGTCAGCTAGATGAGAGCCAGGCAGCGGGATCTGCTCGTGGTCTGAGTTGACACCATCGAGTGACATCCAACCCTACAAGCTAGGTGAGAGCCTGATAGTGAGATCTGCCTGGGTTCCGGGTAGACACACATGAGTGACATCCATCCCTACCAGCTAGATGAAAGCCTGGCAGCAGGATCTGCTCGGGGTCTGGGTAGACATATAGGAGTAACATCCAGTCCTGCTAGCTAGTTGAGAGTCTAGTAGCGGGATCTACTCGGGGTCCGGGTAGACACACATGAGTGATATTCAGCCTTGCTAGCTAGATGAGAGCGTAATAGTGGGATTTGGTCGGGGTTAGGGAAGACACATACGAGTGACATCCATCCATGCCAGCTAGGTGAGCCTGGCAGGCAGATCTGCCCGGGGTCCGGGTAGACACACATGAGTGACATCCAGCCCTGCCAGCAAGGTGAGAGCCTGGCAGCGGGATCTTCTCGGGGTCTGCTAAGTGAAATTTCCACCTACTCATATGAATCATTACAGGAGACTTGGCATATTAAGAAGATTCATTAGAAAAAAAAGACATCACTTACATATCTTACGGGTAAAAGCGCTTCAAGTCATCATTACTCCAGGTGAGACTCAGTCTCTCGCCCTCCGCATTCCAGAGGCGATACCCTCTTGATTTCAATGCTTGTTTTATAGTGTATGGACCCTCCCAGTTGGGGTTTAGCTTTCCCACAGCTTCCAATCTTCCCGCTGGATCTACCTTCTTCAATACCAAGTCCCCCTCCGCAAATTGTTTGACTCTGACTTGCTTGTCAAAGTACTTAGCCATTCTCTTTTTCATTTCTTCCTGCCAGATGGCGGAGAGGTCACACAGCTCCTCCACCATATCGAGGGAGAGCCGCAACTCCTCCTCGTTTTCGGCCTGCCCCTCTTCCCTACCTTCCCGGGCCTCTACCGCCCGAGGTGTTTGGACTTCAAATTCTATGGGGAGTACTGCTTCGCAACCTTGGGAGAGCTTGAAGGGGGTCTTCCATGTGGCTGTGTTGTGTGTGGTCCTCACAGCCCAGAGGACCGAGGGGAACTGCTACACCCAACTCCCATTTAGGTTTTCAACCTTCTTCTTTAGGAGGTTCACAATGATCTTGTTAGCCGCCTAGACCTGCCTGTTTCTCCTAGGGTGGTGGACCGAGGCAAATCTGAAGTCAATTTTGAGTTGCTCTTTGAAGCCAATGAATTCTACGCTGACGAACTGAGGCCCATTGTCAGTGATAAAGGCCTGCGGAAACCCATGGCGGCAGATGATCTCCCCCCAAACAAAATTTTTGATGACCTGCGAGGTCACCTTACCCAGTGCCTTTACCTCCAACCACTTAGAAAAATAATCTATCATGACGAGTAGGAACCTCCTCTGTCTGCTGGCCTGGGGGAATGGCCCTACCAAGTCCATTCCCCAGATTGCAAAGGGCCATGGGGCCGTGATGATTCTGAGATGCTGGGCCAGTTGTAGTTAGAGGGGGCAAACAGCTGGCATTTGTGGCACCATCTTGTGAATTCTACAGTGTCGTGGCCCAGGGTAGGCCAGAAGTACCCTTGTCTGACAATCCTACCTTCCAGGGTGCGACTCCTGGAGTGACTCCCACACTCCCCGGAGTGGACTTCTTCCAAAATCCTCTGCACTTCCCTCTCGACCACGTAGTGGGCCAGCATCCCCAAGAGAGTCTTTTGATACAACTGTCCGTCCCAAAGGAGATAGTATGCCGACTTGTATTTGAACTTTTCTTATCCATCCCCTACAGATACTGTCATGTGGAAAGGAAGGTCGTGAACGGGTGCATCCATGAGGGGTGTTGATCCACCTCCATCAGCGGAAGGGCGAAATAGGTCAGTGATTGTACCCCACACCCGGGGACTGTGCTTTGCCAGTTGATCTACCTGTTTGTTCTCCTCCCTGGGCACGTGTCGGTTGGAGAAGGTCTGGAACGTGTCGATGACCCCTTTCACTTTTGCTAAGTAAAACCGGAGGGTAGGCTACCTTGCCTCGAACTCCCCGTTGATTTGAGAAGCCATCACCATGGAGTCAGTCAGGACCTCAATGTCAAACACCCCCATCTCCCTGGCCAGGCCCAGCCCTGCTAATACGGCCTCGTATTCGGCCTGGTTTTTAGTGATGGGGAAGTGCACAACCATCATTTGCTCGATTCTCATCCCTTGGGTGCTTTAAAAGATTACCCCCACCCCCAAGGAATATTTCCCCGAAGCATCGTCTACCTTCACCTTCCACGAAGCTGGATGAGTGAGCTCTTCCTCCACCACCTCGACCTCGTAGTCAGCCAAAAAGTCGTCCATTACTTGGGCCTTGATCGAGAGGCGGGGGATGAAGGAGATGTTGAACTCACTCAGTTCCATCGACCACTTAGACAACCTGCACGAATACTCCACCCCCTCGAAGATGTTGCGGAGGGGATGGTCAGTCACCACTCGGATGGAGTGTGCCTGGAAGTAGGGTCGGAGCCTCCAAGCCGAGATGACTAGAGTGAAGGCCAGCTTTTCCAAGATGGGATATCGAAGCTCGGCCTTCCTCAGTACCCGACTCACATAATATATTGGGAGTTGCTTCTTCCCCTCGTCTCAAACTAGGACGGTGCTTAAGGCCTTTGCCCCGACCCCGAGATACAAATATAAGTCCTCTCCCTCCTTTAGCCCTTGGAGTAGGGGAGCCTGAGTCAGCTGCATCTTCAGGGCTAGGAACGCCTCATACTCCTTGGTCCACTCGAACTTTTGTCCCCCCCTCAATGTCTTTAAGAAGGGGGAGAACTTCTTCCCAGCCCGGGAGAGGAACCCGCTCAATCCCTCCAGCATCCCTATCAACCACTGCACCTCTTTAGCATTCTGAGGCTACCCCAACTACATGATGGATTTTACCTTGTCGGGATTTGGCTTGACCCCCGCGGGGGTGATGAGGTGTCCCAAAAACATCCCCCTGCTGTCCCCGAAAATGCACTTCAGGGGGTTCAGCCATATCTTGTACTTGCGTAGGGTGGTGAAGGTTTCCTCCAGGCTATGGAGGTGAGAGTACACGTCTCGACTCTTGATCATAAGATCATCTACATACACCTCCAGGTTCCTCCCCTTTTATTCACGGAAGACCATATCCATCATCTTCTGGTATGTCGCCCCTGCATTCTCCAGCCTAAAGGGCATCATCTTGTAGCAGTAGCACCTGTCCCACGTGACGAATGAGACATCTTTGATATCGGTGGGGGTGCATCCTAATATGGTGATAACCTTAAAATGCATCTAAGAAGCTCATTACAGGAAATCCGACGGTTGAGTCAACTAGCACGTCGATCCGAGGAAAAGGATAATAGTCCTTAGGGCATGATTTATTCAGTAAGGAAAAATTAACACACATACGCCACCGGCCGTCTCCTTTTTAAACCATAAATACATTGGAGACCCATACGGGGTATTGTATTTCGGATACAATGTCAGCCTTGAGTAGTTTGGCCACCTCCTCCCTAATGGGCTCGGCTGACTTGTCTGTCGTGGACCTCTTCTTTTGTTGGATTGTGCAATCTCCCGGGTCTAGGTTGAGGCGGTGGCTGGCCACGTCCGCGTCAATCCATGGCATCTCCGCTGCACTCCATGCAAAGATTTCCACGTTCTTCAGGATTCATGCCAGCAACCTGCCCTGAGCCTCCGGGGTTAGCCCCCCGCTGATGCGAACCTTCTCCACCCTACCTCCAAAGGTGAGGACCTCCATCTCCACAGCCTCTTCCGCAGCCTCCAGCCTTGACTGCTTCCCAATTCTCTGATGTCCCTCTCCTCCGGGACAAAAATATCCTTAACTTCCACCTCTTCTTCCACGGCAATCTCCTCGGCCAATTCCTCTTGGTCTCCTCTTATCACCACCTTGCGGCAGCTCTCTTCTATCTCCATCTCCTCCCCACCAGCCTCCTGCTCTGCCTCCTCCATCCTACACTACATATCCTCGGACCCATCTTGCCAGGAGATAGAATTTACGGCATTGATGTAGAGTCCCTTGCCACCTTGGGGTCCCCCCGAACTCGGACCTGGATCCCTTCGGCACTGAACTTTAAGTACTAGTGGAAGGACGAGGGGATGCAATGGAAGGTGCTATTGAGGGGCCTTCTGAAGATGGTGTTGAAGCTACTGGGGGCATCCACAATGACAAACCTACAGTTTCGGGACTACCCCCCAAGAGTGATGTGGAGCCCCACTCCTCCTTCTACCTCCTTCATCTCCCCTGAAAACCTAAACAGGGGCCCGTTTGAGGCTAGCACCCTCTTTGCCTCCAGCTTCATCGTGTAGAACGCCTTCTTGAAAATAACATTGAAGGAGCTTCTATTGTCAATGAGGATCCTAGAGATGGTGAAATTCTTGATGGCTGTCTGTGAAAGTGAGGGGTTAGATCTGGAATACTCTAGAGGGGGAAGGTGAGTATAGTATTTAGTGTTTTATAAAATTTTCTAACTACTTCAATCTAGTCCTAGTGCTGTAGGAATAAAATTAAAGCACAAACATAGCAATCCTAACTATAATAGCCACAAAAAGAAACAAAAGAAAAGAGCAACCATACAATACAAGAAATTTATAGTGGTTCCCCAACCTGGGTACATCCACTCTTCTACCACCCTGGTAGGAATCCACTCAGATTTTTGATCAGGTGCCTGACACCAATAAGCTTTTGATAAGCTGCTCAAAAACCAAACCTCAAGTCTTTTGGTCTAGTGACTTGCAACCAGGAATAACTTTTGAAGGGAGTGAAGAACCCTTTATACAGTTGGGGATGAGAGATGATTTTATCTTATCTTTCTCAAGTTACAAGTGAGAAGACTTTTGTGGATATGATGTTAGCAAAGGGCTCCCCCTCAGATGTTGAATGGTTCAGGGAGATGTAGCTTTACTTCAGGGTGATAGGCCTTCAGTCTTTCAGCTTTGACTAGACAAAGTACATGAACTTCTTGACAGATAGAGGATTTGTTGTCCTTTGAAGTGTCCTGGAGTGTAAAAGGAAGAAGACTCTTGATTTTGATTTGATGTTCTTCTTATTCATATTGTTGATATTCTTCTGGTCTAGATCCTGTATTTCTGTATCATCTTTCTACCTCTTTTTGTCTCAGAGTGTTGTCGAGAGAGAGAGCAGCAGAAGATTCTTGATTCTTGATTCACAAAACTTACTAACTGTCTCTTACAGAGAAGTAGATGGAAAATCCCTTTTGTATATTCCATATAATCTTCCTTTTCAAATTTGAAATTTTTCTGCATTCAATGCTGATGGCCTGGAGAATATTTTGCATTGATTGAGTTTCGCCAACTATAATATGGAAAAATGGTAAGCAATAATCCTGATGAAGACCATAATTAATGCTCCGTCTAACGGTAATATTCAGAGAATATTTATGCATTAATTAATCATAAATTATTATAGTAGGAAAGGGATAGATGGATGAAAATGACCAAGTCTAGATTCGTTTAACAAAGAATAGAAATCGTCGAGCTGAGGCCACAATTCGTCGAGCTGAGGAGTTGTGTTCGTCGACCAGATGACTTCTGTTCGTCGAGCTGAGTTCCAAGATCGTCGAGCTGAGAACAGATAACTGCATTCTCTAGAACCTTGCCTTTTCTATACATCAAGTTCGTCAAGCTGAGAATTTGACATCGTCGACCAGAGTTCAGTGAAGTGTTTTTGGACTTAGATATTTCTGAAATGAAATGCTGAAGTAGAGTATCCAGAAATCGTCGACCTGAGAACTGGGTTCGTCGAACTGAGAACTAGTTTCGTTGGAATGTGTCGACACAAGTCCTGTGTGCTGACACAATTGCTTCTTGTCTCGACATAGTTGTTATTTTGACAGAAATCTGGAGTGTGTCGACACAAGTCCTGTGTGTCGACACAATTACTGTGCGTCGACACACTCTGGCTTCTGGTGTCGACACAGTTGAAGTTGACAGATGTTCTATGTATCGACACAAGTCTTGTGTGTCGACACAATCTGGCTTCTGGTGTCGACACAGTTGATGTCGACAGATGTTCTGTGTGTTGACACAAGTCCTGTGTGTTGACACAATCTGGCTTCTAGTGTCGACACAGTTGATGTCGACAGATGTTCTGTGTGTCGACACAAGTCTTGTGTATCGACAAAATCTGGATTCTGGTGTTGACACAGTTGATGTCAACAGATGTTGATTCTAAGGACTTAGCATAGACTCTAGGACACAACCATGACCCTGGCTATATATGATGGGTCATATGATCCTAACTTAGTGAACCTAGCCAAAATCAAACTAGGGATCCAACAATCTCCCCCTATTTGGGGAAGGTCACTAATTATAGACTCATAATAAAATTAAAAAATTTACAAAGAATGAAAACATATATCTGGCAGGAAAAATAAACACATGAAGCAGATATATATATATACACAGTAAGCTTTGTATCAAGAAATTAATAAGTAGTTTCAAAACAACACAAACTTACCAGTTAAGGTTTCAGTTCCTCTTCTTTTTCTCATTGTGCTTATCCTCTTTATCTCTTTCACCAGGCTTAGTAAATATAATTGTCCTGTTGGGATCTGCAGCTTGCACCTTTGTCATAGTCATGTCAGCAGCCCCTATGATATTTAAAGATGTAGCCCTTGGGACCACTGCTTCTGGATGCAGTTTCATGTATTCATCGACATTGAAATATTTATTAGCTTTTTCAAACCTCTGGAGCTCTTCCTTCCTATACTTTGACATAGTAGTATATTCTGACGTATCCTTCCCTTCAGCTCTGGCTTTGTTGATCATAGAAAGGCCAACCAGTTCTTGGATCCTGGCTATCCTAGCTGTTGTTGCTATTTCAGGATATTCATATGGTATAGGTGGGGAGGCAGGTCTCTTGGGGCTTTCGGCTTTTTGAAGGTTAGGGAGTTGTTGCTGTAGCTGTTGTTGATGCTGCTGCTGCTGTTAAGGTTGGTGCCGCTTGCTTGAAGAGTATTATCTCTGCTGGCTGCTTCCTGAGGATGAGGAACTATCCTGATGCCTTTTATAAGTTTGAAACAGAGTAGTCCTTTGAGATGTTGTGCCTGAAGCACCAGCATCTAGAGGAGGAGGTGGAGGAGGATCCTTGCCGAATCTTTGTGGAGGTGGAGAATATCTTCTGCTTCTTTTCCTTTCTTTCTATTCATTTTTAGATAACCACATCCAAGTAGGCATTCCCTTATAAGGAGTGATTTTCTAGAGGATGTAGTAGGGGGTGTCATTTGCTGGATTGAGATTTGGAGTAGGAGGTGGAGGTGCTTTCCTCTTTTTAGAAACTTTCTTTTTCTTAGGTTCTTCATCTGAGTCCTCATCTTCATCATCATCATCATCATCATCAGAATCTGGAGGAGCATCATATAAGGCATCAATGGCCTTTAGTACTGATTTGTCAATTTACTTTTCAACCTGAGTAGTAACTCGAGGAAGAGCTGGGACTGGGGCTGGAGCAGGAGCTGGAGAGCTGTATACTTCAGTGCTTTTAGCAGCTGACTTATTTTCCTCTTGTATATCAGCCGTGATCAGTTCATCCAGATCAGGCATGGGGGAATCATCCATTATAAAAACTGGAGCAGAAATGGTTTCTGGAGGGGATGAAACACTGACTGAATTATTCTTAGGTGGAGATGGAATGGCCGTAGTCTTTGGAGCAGCAAAAATGTCTTTGAGTTGCTTAGCAACTTTAGGACTTATTGGAGAGGAATAAGGAATAATAGCCAAAGATGGCTTAGTACTGTCAGCTGGAGGAAAGCTCAAGTAAGATGTATCCAAAATTCTCAAAAGATTTACTAAATTTACTGTGGGATTAATGATATAATCACCACTAGTACTGATTTCTTCTGTTACTGTCTCATCTATGTCCATGTCAGTTTTAATAAAATGAATAAAATCAAATAAATCTTCATCATCTGCTGGAAATAAATCTGCATCATCTGCTGCTACTGCTACTGCATCTGCTGGAACTGTTACTACTGTAGCTTCTTCATCAAGTATCTCCCCCTGCCTGGTTTGAGTGCTAACTGGAGCCAGGATCTTAACTGAAGAGGGGGCAGCAGAGAGGGCATTTATTTGCGTAGCAAGGGAGGATATAGAAGTAGTAAGAGGTGAAATAGCCTCTGCTATAAGATTTTTTAGGAGGGGAGTAAGTAGGGCAAGAAAAGATGAAATGGTAGAGGGTTCCAAGGGTTGATTTGCAGATGGTGGAATGGAAGGTGTTTGAGGGAAAATAGATGGAGGAATGGAAGTTGACGGTGGAGTAGGAGTTATATCATCTTGCATGTTTGTATCTTGTGCAAAAGGAGTGTTGAGAGTGGAGGAGAGTAGATTGAATGTTGGGATGTTAGCTAGATGGGGAGTGTTGGATCCCTAGTTGATTTGGGCTAGGTTCACTGACTTAGGATGTGACCTAACATGGATAACCAGGGTCAAATTTGTGTCCTATAGTCTAGGCCAAGTCCTTAGAGTCAATATCAGATGGACCAGCTATGAACAAGACCATCAGAGACTCAAGAATTAGAAGATTTCTAGACTAAGTAAAATGAGTTCGACGTTCGCTGAACTCAGGTCGACGAAAGGCGCTCTGAGCTCGACGATCTTGAGATATTTCTTTGTGCTGAGCTCGACGATCTTCGTTCTCTATTCGATGAAACCTGGGATGCTTCAACAAGCTAAAGTCAGGGAAACTATAGATTTTTCTAAGTCCAATTTCAGGCTTTGGTCGACGAACAAGATTCTGAGCTCGACGAACTTGGACCTCAAGTTCACAACTTCTCAAGTCGACGAAGTCAACTTCTCAGGTCGACAAACTCAGTACTCTACTCGACGATTTCTGGTCTACGATTTGAATCCTTCTCAGCCAGAGACTTCTCAGATTCTTAGTCCACAATCATTCTTCGGTCGAAGATTTTGGATCTCAGCTCGACGAATGATGATTGTCAGCTCGACGAATGATGATTGTCAGTTCGACGAAGATTGTAGCAGAATTGATAAGTTTCCCTTGAAGAATAATTGCTATTGTCTGGTCGACGAACTCATCAGCTCAGCTCGACGAACTGTGAACTCAGCTCGAAGATTCCTGTTCTTCGTTCAGCGATTCCAGACTAGGTCTTCTCCAGTTTTTCGTCCCTTTTCTTGGCTATGATACCTGAGTAATTAATGCCCAATCTACTCGTAATGTTACCGTTGGAACGAGCATTGATCATGGATTATTACATGCCATTTTTTATGGGACAGTTAGGGAATTCATTGATTGTCGCTTCCTTCCCAGGCCGACTGCATTTACTGCTCAAGGTTTCAAATTTCGAATGTATTCTTCAGCCAGTTAACAAAAAAAAAATAAAAAGAAAAAAGATTAAGCAGTACTCGACAAACACACATAGGCAGACATCACACTCAAGAAGTTTTTCAGAAATCAAAAGTTCTTTTCTGCAATCATCCAAGGCCAGAGAACATCATCAAGAAGAAGAAGAACATACAATCTCCATCAAGAGTCTTCTTCTTTCAATCCTACAGGACAATAATCTCTATCTGTCAAAGAAGTTCCTGAAGTAATCTCTGGTCAAGGCAATCAAGTTCTTGAAGACCTGTCACCCTGAAGCATTGCTCCAAATTTCCTGATCGATTCAAGATCTCAGGGGGAGCAATCTGCTGAAATCAATCCACAAGTCTTCTCAGTTGTCATTGAGAAAGAGAAGATATCATCACCCTTTTTCCATCTTCTGTACAGGGTTTTAATTCCCTTCAAAATTATTCCTGGTTGCAAGTGTCCTACCAAAAGACTTGAGGTTTTGGTTTTTTGAGCGCCTGAACAAAAGCTCATTGGTGTCAGGCACCTGATCAAAAATCTGAGTGGATTCCTACCAGGGTGGTAGAAGAGTGGATGTACCCAGGTTGGGGAACCACTATAATTTCTTGTGTCGTCTGGTTGCCCTTTTTCTTTTGTTTTTGCTGTGCTCTGTGATTTGTTAGGTTGTTTTATTTATTACTCTGATTACTAACCTGTTCACCTAGCTTTACAGCAAAAGTTGTAAAGATTTTTTTAGAGAGCACAATACTCTATTCACCGCCCCTCTAGAGTATTTCAGATCTACCTTCACTTTCAATTAGTATCAGAGCCAGGTTGGTTAAACTACCACACCTTATGAGGTTAATTGGTTGTATAGGCTAACACCTGAACCATAAAGATCCCACTTGTTAGATCTGATTGTTTTGTTTCCTTTATTAGATTTATTTTTTCACAAAATGGCTCAAAATAAAGATTTTGCAAGCATTAGACCTCCAGTATGCAATCTTAACAGATATGCCATCTGGAAGGCAAGAATCAAATTGTATATGAATTATATTGATGAAGATATGTTTTCTTCTATCTTAACAGGAGTACGTCCAGCACCTGCAGCTTCTACAAGCACCTCTACAAACATGACTGCAGTACCTCCTCCAGATAATAATGATGCTTACAAGAAAGCCAAAATTGCAAATGCAAAAGCAATGAACATCCTGGCACAGACAATGTCTAATGACATATTTCAGAAGGTTGCTGAGTGCACCTCAGCCAAGGCCATTTGGGACTCCCTCAACCAAATGGTAGCTGGTTCAGATGATGAAAGGAAAGACAGGAGATCAAATCTCATAACGCTGTATGAGAATTTTAAGAAGGATGAGGCTGAATCAGTTGCTGAAATGTACCCTAGGTTGAGCTCAATCATCAATGAGCTTAAAACCTTGGATAAAGATATCACCCTTACAGAGGTGAATGACAAAATCTTGATGTGCTTCCCTAGCTCTTGGGACTCAAGAATCTGGCCTATCAAAGAAGCCAGAAGCCTAAATGAGATATCAAAAGAATCTCTGCTAGGCAAACTAAAGTTTTATGAGCAGTTGATTAAATCAAGAGAAGCAGCTGAACAGAAAGCAACAACTCCAGTGAGAAAGGATCACAGTATAGCTTTCAAGGCATCTGAGGAAAGTGATACCTCAACATCCAATGAAGAACTAATGAGCCTCTTTGCAAAAAGATTTTATAAGATGGCTAGAAAGGATTTCAAAAGGAAATCATCCAGGCAGGATGATAAGCCCAAATATGACAAGACACCAACCAAGGAGGTTGTGTGCTTTGGATGTAGAAAGCCTGGACATTACATCTCTGAATGTCCAGAAAGCCACAAGAAGGAGAAAAGCAGAGAAAAAGACTCTAGGAGAAAACACAGTAGCAGACCCTCCTCCAGCAAGTACAAAGAGAGAGACAAAGGCTTTGTTGTTAAAACATGGAGTGATACTGAAGAAGAATCATCCTCTTCCAGCTCAAGTGAAGAAGAGGAAGAAGCAAGATCCAAAGAGGTTTGCCTTATGGCAATTAATGCCTCCAGGAGCAGTTCAGGATCAGAAGGAGAATCTGAAGATGAGGCAGCCTCAGAGTCAGAGGCAGATCAGGTTCTTTCAAGTTTAAATTTTAATTCTGATTCATTTAAAATTGAATTCAAAACTATGTGTTTAGATTTAATTAGTTCAGAGAAAGAAATAAAAACCCTTAGAGGAAAACTAGGAAATCTTGAATCTGTTAACTCAAAAAATCTTAAACTAAAAGATCAACTAACTTTAGCACATGAGCAGATAATTAAATTAAAATCTGATTTATGTGAGGCCAAAAAACTTGAGCAATATCTCAATGGAAGAAGTCACAAGCTGATGGAAATAACAAGCACAGTAAATGCCAGATTAAATGGCAAGCTCGGCTTGGGTGCATCATCAGGTTTGCCCCCCATAATTAAGAAAAATATTCTTACCGCACCCATTAAGTTTGTTTCTGCCAAGGGAAAAAAAAGATAATAAACAAACCAATGTCTGAAAACAATCCAAAACCCATAGACAAGAGCAATAGAAATCAGAAAACAGCTAATAAAAACAAGGTTCAGCAGCATTCATCGAACCCAGATCGACGAAATGTGGCTCGTTCGTCGAACCTAGATCGACGAACGCTGAATGCAAACTTCAGTAATAATAACTCGTCTAACTGCGATCGACGAACTTTGTATGGTTCGTCGAGCAGAGGTCAACGAACATGGGGCGCAGAAAATGACTATTGTCATTCTCTAAGCAGAGATCGACGATCTCAGCCCTATTCGTCAAACTCCGGTCGACGAACTTACAAGAATTCGTCGAACCCAGAAGGACAAAAAATAAATCATTTCTCTTACAGAAATTCTATGTCATCTAATAAACCATTCAATCCAGTAGCTGCTTGGGTTATTCCACCTAGGAGATATCATCCTTTAGGTTATAAATCTCAACCTAGTTTGTCAGTTATATCCAGCTTTTCATTTCACCCAAATAAAGAACCCAAGGTAACCTGGGTCAAGAACAATTGAGTTTTGTTTTTCATTATAGGTACAGGTGAAGAGCTGCCCAAGGGTGAGTCAGACCTGGTACTTGGATAGTGGTTGATCCAAGCATATGACAGGCAGCAAGGCCAATCTATCTAATTACAAGTCCAAGCTAGGACCAAAGGTGATTTTTGGTGATTCAAATAGTGGCCAGTCTGAAGGATATGGAGCAGTAAAGATTGGAACAGTTACTTTCAAGAGAGTAAACAATGTAAGAGGACTCAAACATAACCTAATATCCATAAGTCAATTATGTGATGAAGGTTATCAGGTACCCTTTAACTCTACCTCCTGTTCTATTATTAATAATGAAAACAAAACTGTTTAAATTGGAATTAGACAAGGTAACATATATCTAGTAGATTTTATTTGTGCCAAAACTGATGTTTGTTTACTCAATATCACTAGTAACCAAAATGAGTTGTGGCATAAAAGTTTAGGTCATATAAATCTTAAAAATATAGCTAGGTTATCTAAAGACAACCTTGTTAGAGGTTTACCTTCTGGTCCCTACAAGAAGGAAAACCTATACAGGGCTTGTCAATTAGGTAAGCAAACTAAAACTAGTTTCAAATCTATTAATAAGAGTGATTCACCTAGGATTTTGTATTTGCTTCATGTGGACCTATTTGGACCCATTGCAGTACAAAGCCTAGGACGGAAGTCTTATACTTTAGTAATTGTTGATGACTTCTCCAGATTTAGTTGGGTGGCCTTTCTGAGAACTAAGTCAGATACATTCAAGGTTCTTACAGATTTTCTCAGGATCATACAGATTGAGTTATCTACTCATGTTGCATTGATCAGAAGTGATCATGAAACAGAGTTTGAGTCTCTTCTTAGGCATGAGTTTTGTGAGAAGGAAGGTATCAGGTAGTGCTTCTCAACTCCTAGAACTCCCCAACAAAATGGGATAGATAAAAGGAAAAATAGGACACTCATTGAAGCTGCAGGCACATTATTGGCAGATGCTTACATGCCTTTATCATTTTGGGTAGAAGCTGTAAACACTGCTAACTATGTCCTGAATAGAAGCCTTATACATAAGCTGAAAAATAAGACCCCCTATGAATTGCTTAAAGGGAAGAAACCTAAAATCACATATTTTAAAGTTTTTGGTTGTATATGTTGTATTCACACAAATAACAAAAGATACATTAGAAAGTTTGAGGCTAAGGCTGAAGAAGGGATTTTTTTAGGATACTCCCAAGTAAGCAAGGCCTATAGGGTTTTTAATAAATCCTCTCTTAAAATTGAAGAGTCATTCCATATATCTTTTGATGAAGCTAACATGTCTTATAAGGAGAAAGAGATTTCTACCAAAAGCTCTTTGCAGGTTCCACAACTGTGTGAGTCTATGGATGGACTAAACCTTACCCAAGAGGTGTCAACCCATCCTTCTCCACAGGTTGCTGAATACAGTGAAGAAGAAAATCAAGTGGAAGTGGCTGAACTTCCCTCAACAGCTAATATCATTCCACAAGAGGAATTAATCACAGAAGCTATTGCTGAACAAACTCCACCCACTGATCTTGTCACACTTAGAGATCACCCCAGATCTCAAGTGATTGGAGACATTTCAGCAGGTGTTCAGACAAGGCATCAACTCAACCAAGACTTGATGCATGTCTATTTTCTCTCTCAGATTGAACCTCTCTCCATCCATGAAGCTGAGCAAGATCCCCACTGGATCATTGCAATGTAAGAGGAACTAAATCAGTTTAAGAGATGTAGAGTTTGTGATTTGGTTCCAAGACCTCATAACTACCCAGTTATTGGAACCAAATGGGTCTACAGAAACAAGCTAGATGCTCAAGGAAACATTGTGAGAAACAAGGCTATGCTTGTTGATCAGGGCTACAGGCAAGAGGAAGAAATTGACTATGACCAAACCTGTGTCACTTTTGCAAGGTTAGAGGACATAAGAATATTCCTTGCCTATGCAGCTCACAGGAGATTCAAAGTTTTCCAAATGGATGTCAAGAGTGCATTTTTGAATGGAGTGCTTCAAGAAGAGGTTTATGTGGAATAACCTACAGGTTTTATCTCTCTAACTCAACCCTCTTTTGTATTTAAATTGCATAAAGCTCTCTATGGTTTAAAGCAAGCCCCAAGAGCTTCGTATGAGACCTTAGCAAGCTTTCGTTTAGAGCAAAAATTTACAAGAGAAACCATAGATAAAACCCTTTTCACTAGACATCATAAGTACCAAATTTTATTAGTGCAAATATATGTGGATGACATCATCTTTGGGTCTAATGATCCCAAATTATGCAAGTGGTTTGCTGACCTCATGTATTCTAAATTTGAGATGAGTAGCATGGGTGAGCTTTCCTAATTCCTTGGCCTCCAAGTGAAGCAGCTCCCTGATGGTATCTTCCTCTCCCAAGCTAAGTATGCTAAAGAGCTTATTAAGAAGTTTGGGATGGGTGATGCTTCAGGAATGAAAACACCTAAGGCTACCAATGTTGTTGTGGATTCCGATGCAGCAGGGAAACCTATAGATCAGAAGCATTATAGGGAAATTATTGGATCCCTATTATACCTAACAGCTAGCAGTCCTGACATCATGTTTGCCACATGCCTTTGTGCTAGGTTCCAAGTGAACCCCAAAGAATCTCACCTTATTTTCTTAAAAAGAATTTTGAGATATATAAAGAGTTGTCCTAATCTAAGACTGTGGTATCCTGTAGAGTCAGAGTTTGAGTTAACTGGATACTCAGATGCTGACTATGCTGGATGTAGAGTGGACAGGAAGAGTACCTATGGAACTTGCCAGTTCCTGGGTATGAGGCTTGTCTCTTGGATTTGTGAAAAGCAAACATCTGTGTCTACATCAACTGCAGAAGCAAAATATATGGCTGTTGGCAGCTGCTGTTCACAAATGTTATGGATACAGAACCAACTCCTAGACTATAGTGTCAACTTAAATAATTCAACATTATTTTGTGATAACTCTAGTGCTATTATTATAACACAGAATCCAGTTCACCATAGTAGGACTAAACATATTGATATAAGGCATCATTTCATTAGAGATAGTGTAGACAAAAAGAAAATTAACCTAATCCATATTTCTACTGATTTACAGAGAGCAGACATTTTCACCAAACCTTTGGATGAGAAAAATCATCTGTTCTTTATAAATCAACTGGGAATGATCAATGGAGAAGAGTTAAATTAATTTCTATCTGCATTCGACGAATTTTCCAGAGTTCGTCGAACGGAGTTCGACGAATTAGGGAAAGTTTGAGAGATGCTCGTCGAACGGAGATCGACGAATTCTCTGTGTGGAAATAATTTTCGTCGACTGGAGATCGACGAACTTTGCTTCAGAAGATATTTCGTCAAACGGAGTTCGACGAACTGTTTTCATTTCTTCTGGATGAGATCGACGAATTATCTATCTATAATTTATTCGTCGACCTCAGTTTGAAGAACTGTTTTCTTTTTCGTGGAACGGAGTTTGTCGATTCATATTCAGGAAAACCCTATATCTAGGTTTTCTTCGACCTCCGTCCCGCGCTTTCAATTCCTGTTGCACTTGATCGCTATTTGTTTCTCTTGCATGTCATCAATGGCGATTCCAGCAAGCACCCTGGCTGTAACGAAATTGGACACAGGATTTGATATAGACTTCGATTCATTCCAGCATTCTGACCCTATATTTCTCTACATTCTAGAACTTCTAGAAGAGCAGGGTCTCAAGGATTTTATGACCAGACGAATCAAACTACATGCAACTGAGATTAGAGAATGGGTATATACTTCGTCTGCTTTTGAGGACAACATCTTGACAGGGAATATCGGGGGTAATGCTGTTTCCGTATCCCCCGCCGTTCTCTCTGAAATTTTTGAGTTGGTAAATGGCGACGAAGATTTGGATGTAGATTCTGATGAGTTTAATGCACTGCTGAATCTGATGGGGTTAACTAGGAGTAACCCTAACAAGTTGTTAAAGAAACAACTTTCTGCCGCCTATCAGTTCATGGCAGATATTGTGGGAAAAGTACTGATGGACAAGCACTCCCCACACGATTACATAACAAGACATCAATAACCTTGTCATGTGCGCGGTGGTCAATAAGCATCCCGTTGATTGGGGCCAGATTTTCTTTGAGTTGATCAAGAAGAAAAACAGCAAGAAAGAGGTTTGCTTTGGAAGAATCTTGGAGATTTCCCTTCAAGCGAAAGAAAGTGAATTTATGGTCTCCACGACCATCTTCATCAATGCCAGCAAGCGCCTCACCTGCGCTTTGTTTGGCAGATGGGAGAGGACGATCACCAAGCCATCCAAGACTTCCTCCTATTCCATCCCAGCTTCTGAGAGCACAAGGGCCGTGAATGCCACTCCCCACCCTGCAGAAGAGGCTATCCCATCTTCACAACCTCTTCCAGCAACCCATTTTCCATCTTCAACCAGTCTTCCATCTCCTTCAGCACCCCAATCACAACAACATTCTCATGTCCCTACTCCTCCTCCCTCTCCACCACTTGACATCACTAATAGTCCATCTACCCCCCTTCAAGAGAATCCACACCCAACTCCTCCAGTATCACCTCCTCCACCTCATCTGTCTAGCATTCCACATTTTCATATACCATCCCCTTCTCCACCTCAACCAGACAACACCATGACAGATGTCATTCCCCATGTATCTCCTCCATCTGTTCCCCCTACTTCATCTACTTATCTACCTTCACCAACTACCTCTCCATCTTTGGACTCCTCCACTGTATCTACAATCATATCCTTGCTCACTCCACTCATCAAATCCCTAATCACAGAGGCCATTACACCTCTTGTGAATTCTATCAATTCTTTATCTGCCCAAGTTTCTCTCCTCTCTGCTTCCCCGTCTTCATTCAGGGGCCTGACTCTAGGTTGTCCTAAACCCAGGCATGGGGAGATGCTCTGTGATGAAGCAGCAGCAGATGCAGATGCAAAAGCAGCAGCAGCAGATACAGTAGCAAATACAACAGCAGTTCCTCATGCAGAAATTTTGCCAGAATTTGACTCAGATTTGTTTGAATTGATTCACTTTATGGATACTGACATTGACTTAGATGAGTCAGTTCCAGAGCAGATCAAATCTGTTGGTGATTTCCATTTAAATCCCACAGTTGATTTGACTGTTTTGTTGAGAAATTTTGATACAATTTATGTACAGTTCCCTATTAAATTTTCTCAACGTGGTCAGCAAGATAGCCCAAACGCCAAATTAATATCTTCGGAACTACCCAGTTCGCACGTTGAACCAGCGGAAACCAAGGATTAGAGGTACAAAGGTTAATCCCAACAAACAATGGAGGCACAAGCAGGTCTTTTATACATTCACTTCTTTACAATGCGAGGCATACATAGCGAGACATGATTTCGCTAGTATAACAGCTGAAAACAGAAAGCACCAAAAAACAAGCCGGGCGGACAGCACCGGAGTCCGCCGAGACCGCGAGGTCGCCGAGACTGCTGAGCTCGCCCAAGCTATGCTACAATCCGCCGAATAGACACGGAGTCCGCCGAAGCCGCGAGGCCGCGCAGACACACCGTTATTCGCCTCCTGCTGAACCTGAACTGAGGAACGCCCCTACCCGCCTGAAACCGGCGGACAGGTTATTGAAGCTGGTAAAGTTGAAACAGAACTGACAAGTCGCAGAGCGACCTCCTGCTGAGTCCGCAGAGACCGCACACTTCCAAGCACTTGACTGAGGTCACAGCCAAACTCCTAGCTCCTTGAAGCTATCCGCGCGACCTGCACACAGCAAACCGTCAGCCTGAAACAATCCGCGCGGACTGGAAAACACAGACCGCAGCTCCTTGCACACCCCAACTTACAGTTCACTCAAGTTATTTAGGTTATGCCAGGGGGGTCCTACTTATAGGCAAGGTGAGGAGTGTGGTCACCACCCAAGAGATAACGTCACCACCCCAGCCCGCACGATAGCAAAAGTACCGTCCGTCGAGTCCGCATGGACTTAGCCGGATACCAAGGAAAACTGCCAGGAGCAAGGCAAACATTGGCGAACCCTCTCCAGTCCGCCCAAGCTATGCGGACAAGGCATTAGCCCGCAAAGCTCCAACCACTGCAAGACAGCAACCCCCTTCAATGGCAGTCCGCACCAACCCGAGCCAGTCCGCAAGACTCACACCCCAATCCGCCACAAGTCCACGACCAAAGGAAGACAACAACAGTCCGCACGGTCACAGCAGACTTGGCGGATACCGCGGACACCATGGCCTTGGCACAAAGTGTGACCAAGTCCAAAACCATCAAGGGCCAATGCGAGCATGGCAGGCACAAATTCCCGTCCGCCAAACATCCTAGCACAGACCGCCATCAGTCCGCGAGCTCCTCGCACTTCTGTCCAAACAGCAGCCAACCCCGGACTCCAAACCCAGTCCGCCAATCGATCTCCACAGCAAATCGCCTGCTGTGCCACCAGAGCTCGACAAGGCCTCAGCCAAGCTCCAAGCCCAGTCTGCAACAGCCCACACCGCGGACACACCAGTCCGCAAGCTTGCCGCGGACATGAGCCAACCCGCCTAACAGCACAAGCTTGCACCCGCGGCCACTGAGCAATGCACCAGTCCGCAAGCCTCCATCCGCTCAGGCCGCTCCTTGGCAAAGCCAATCAGCAAACACCGTATCAGCAGAAATCAGGCCGCATAGTCCGCGGACTCCATGCAACAAGCCGCTCAGAAGACAGCCGGCTTCCCACTAGACCTTCCACCAGGCCGTACATCTCAGTCCGCCCAGTCCGCCCAGTCCGCCTAGTCTGCCAATGCTGTCCGCCCCAGGCCGCACAGCCTGTCCCGTCACCCACTTCCACTTCCCAAATTTCAACACTCCCCCTTGAAGTGGGAAGTGGTGACCAAGCCCAGCAAGCTGCACAAGCGTTCAAAAGGCCCCTTCGACAGTGGCTTCGTGAAGATGTCAGCAAGATTATCTTCACTCCGAACATGCCCGACCAGCAGAGACCCCTCCAACACCTTCTCCCTGGTGAAGTGGTGATCAATCTCTATATGCTTGGTCCTGGCGTGACACACTGGATTGTTTACCAGTTTGAGAGCACTCTCATTGTCACCCTGGAGTAGAGTAGGCCCTTGCACTTCTTCATGAACATCCTCTATAAGCCTCCTCAACCAAACGGCTTCCCGAGCAGCCAAGGCCGAAGCCTTATACTCCGCCTCCGTGGTTGAAACCAACACCGAGTCCTGCTTCTTGCTACACCACGAGATGCTAGCTGAACCACAAGTGAACACATAACCTAAAGTAGACCTTCGATCATCCGAATCACCGCCATAGTCAGCATCCGTGTACCCGAGCAATGCAACCTCTGCGTCCCTTCTATAGAGGAGTCCCATGTCAGAAGAAGCCTTGACATACTTCAAAATTCCTTTCGCTGCCACTAGATGAGATTGCCTTGGTTCAGCCATATACCGACTTACTCGGCCAACAGCGTAAGCAATATCCGGCCTTGTAATCGTCAGGTAAATCAAGCTCCCAACAAGAGCCCTGAACACCAAGGGATCATGAAGAACCCTTCCCTCATCTCGTCGAAGCTTCAGCCCAGATTCTAGTGGAGTAGAGCACTTCTTCCCTTCGCCCATGCCGAACCGCTTCACAATGCGATCAACATACCCTTTCTGGCTAATGAGAACCCCGCACTCCTTCCTCTCCACTTCCAGACCAAGAAAGTGATGCAACTCTCCCAAGTCTTTCATCTCGAAGCGTATAGCAAGCTTAGCCCTGAGCCTTGCTACTTCCCCCTCCAAGTTCCCTGTGATGATCATGTCATCCACATACAGCAGGACCAAGACTCGTAGCTCTCCCTTCTTCTTGATGAACAAGCTTGAATCCGAGTTAGAAGCAAGGTATCCACAGAATTGCAAGTACTCTGCAATCTTCCCATACCACGCTCTAGGAGCTTGCTTCAACCCATTGAGAGCCTTCCTGAGTTTGCAGACATAGTCCGGATGCTTCTCAGAGACAAAACCAAGCGGCTGATCCATGAAGATGTCCTTGTCAATCTCTCCGTAAAGAAAGACATTCTTCACATCGAGTTGCCACAACCTCCATCCCTTGCTAGCAGCTAAGGCGATCACCACTCTTACAGAAGTCATCTTCGCAATTGGACTAAATGTCTCCTCATAGTCTTCTCCATACTGCTGTGAGAATCCTCTAGCGACCAGGCGAGCCTTGAACCGATCAATGCTCCCATCAGCCTTCTTCTTCAACTTATACACCCACTTGCAAGTAACCGGAGTAACGCCATCAACCTTGGGCACAAGGTACCAGGTTTCATTCTTCTTCAGAGCATCAATCTCTTCCTTCATGGCATCATCCCACTCCTTTACTCCAGTGGCCTCGTTGAAGTTTGCAGGCTCTCGCTCATCCAGAGGACCTGCAAAGAAGCAGGAGACAAAGCTCACTGCATTCCCATCACAGTACCGAGCCGGTGGCTTAACCACCCTCTTCGATCTCCGAAGAACCGGCTCCTTGCTCACGGCTTCCGTTGCTTCTTCAGGCTCCACTCCTACCTGGGGCATGCATTGAGCAGTGCTCCCCCTGCTTCCTGAGCCAGAAGGCTCAGCCTCGGAGTTCGAAGCAACAGGAGCTGCTGGTGAAACAACAAGCTCCTCTTCCAAGCCTTCAGCAGCCTCCACCGGTGCTTCATCAACCTTGCTACTTCCGGTTAGCTCCACCGAGCCACCTCCATATGACGTCAGCTCGTCAAAGACAACGTCTCTTGACACCACGAACTTCTTCGTCACAGGGTCCATGCATTTCCATCCCTTCTTCCGCTCATCATAGCCAACAATGACAAGTTTCCTTGCCTTCGCATCCAGCTTTGTCCGTGAAGCATCCGGGACATGCACGTAGCAAGTTGAACCGAACACCCTAAGGTGTCCAACACTCGGCTTCTCCTTCAGCAACAGATCAACAGGAGTCTTCATGTTGATAGGGCTGAGTGGAATCCGGTTGATAACATAAGCAGCACAAGACATTCCCTCCGCCCAAAAGGACCTTGGGATATCTTTCGCATGAAGCCAGCATTTGCAGGTCTCCGTCAGATGACGGATCTTCCGCTCCGCTACCCCATTTTGTTGTGGAGTGTGAGCACAAGTAAGTTCCCGTTGGATCCCGTGCTTCCTGCAGAAGTTAGAAAACTCAGAGGAGACAAACTCCCCCCCATTATCAGTTCTAAACTTCTTAATCCGCAGGCCAAGCCGGCCTTCTACCAACTCCTTGAACTCCACGAACAAACGGAAGGCTTCCGACTTCTCCTTTAAGAAGTACACCCAAGTATACCTTGAGTAGTCATCAACCAAGACAAGCATATATCTGCTTCCACCAAGACTAGCAGTAACCGTCGGTCCCATCAGGTCGCCATGAATACACTCCAGTGGCATCTTGCTCCTTGTTTGTGATTTATCAAACGGAAGGCGATGTGCCTTACCGTATTGACAGCCATTACAAACATACCCATCACCAAAGGAGGATAATTTCGACAACCCCCTCACCAAACTTCTACTCGCCATTGCCTTTAGCTTGTGCATGCCAACATGCCCCAGCCTCTCATGCCAGATAGCAGCGCTATCATTGGCCCTCATTCTATCAACATAAGCACTGGTGGAAAGAATAAATAAGTTCTTCACCCTCCTCCCAACATGAGCAACATCAGCCTTTACCGCTGATACGTTGCGAAGGAACCTCACGTCTGTTGGCCCAAACAGAACGTGATACCCAGCGTCCACCGCATTGGTCACCGAGAAGAGGTTTTTCTTCATGCCCGGCATGTGATACACACTCCTTAATGTGAGTGGCCCCTGATCACTACCCAATGACACGACCCCCTCTTTCTCTACTGCATAAACAGCATTATCAGCAGTGATAATAGCTTCATTACCTGAGTATGCCTGCATGGAGGTGAACTTCGATTTGTCTCCGGTGAGGTGATGAGCACACCCGGAGTCCACGATCCACTCGCTGTTGAAGTCCTCAGCAGACAAGGCCCGGACACAAGTGCCCGTCATGAAAGCTCCGCCCCATTCTGCTTCTTCACTTCTCGAGCAAGCTTCCTCCTTTCCCGCAGCATGCCCAGGCTGCAGTTTGACCTTGCAGTCCCGCTTGAAGTGCCCACGCTGATGACACCGGTAGCACGTCAGTTTCTTCTTCCAGTCCTTAGGAGCATTGCTCCTCTCCGTCGGATATGAAGTTGAAGTCTCCTTCTCAACAGCGGCCTGCACCTTCTTCTTCTTTTTCCCTTCCCATCCTTTCTTCTTGCTTGAGAAGAGAGCTTCACTGCCTTCCTGATTCAGGTTCACTCCAGCCATCTGCCTTGCTAAGCTCTCCTACGAGGCAAGCAGATTCTCCAGCTCCAGCAACGACGGCTGAGTAGCCCACCCTTGAATAGATGTGACAAAGGCCACATACTCCTTCCGCAAGCCGCGGATAATGTGCCTTTTCATCTTTGCCTCAGAGATAGGCTCATCAGGATCTAGTGCCGACAGCTCAGCACACAAGCTCTTCATCTTTAAGAAGTACTTGGAGATGGAAAGGTCTCCCCGAGTTGCCCTGGCCAACTCATTCTCCAGGAACTGAAGCCGCACCACATTCTTCCTATTGAACAATTCATCAATGGTTGTCCAAATATCAGCAGCCGACTCACATCCAATGATGTGATCAAACAGTTCCGGAGACACAGCTCTCTTCAGAATGAACTCCGCCTTAGCATTTGTTCTTCTCCAGAGCCTAACCTGCTCAGCAGTACCGAAAGCAGCAGTGACTTCCTGCCTGTCGTCTCCACCGACGACTTCCCACAGCTCCTCACCAAGAAGATAACTCTTCATGCACGACTTCCACTTCTTGAAGTTAGTCGGCGTTAAGAGTTCAATGCCTAGACCAAACTCCCTTCCATTGCAACACCTGTTGGCAACCTTTCAGAAGCACCGAGCAACAACACAGGTTGATCACCACTCAATCACTGAGTCACAACACTGGCTGACTTCCGCTCACGCAACTGAACCTCAGCAACCTCCCTCTGATACCATGTTAAATTTTCTCAACGTGGTCAGCAAGATAGCCCAAACGCCAAATTAATATCTTCGGAACTACCCAGTTCGCACGTTGAACTAGCGGAAACCAAGGATTAGAGGTACAAAGGTTAATCCCAACAAACAATGGAGGCACAAGCAGGTCTTTTATACATTCACTTCTTTACAATGCGAGGCATACATAGCGACATGATTTCGCTAGTATAACAGCTGAAAACAGAAAGCACCAAAAAACAAGCCGGGCGGACAGCACCGGAGTCCGCCGAGACCGCGAGGTCGCCGAGGTCGCCGAGACTGCTGAGCTCGCCCAAGCTATGCTGCAATCCGCCGAATAGACACGGAGTCCGCCGAAGCCGCGAGGCCGCGCGGACACACCGTTATTCGCCTCCTGCTGAACCTGAACTGAGGAACACCCCTACCCGCCTGAAACCGGCGGACAGGTTATTGAAGCTGGCAAAGTTGAAACAGAACTGACAAGTCGCAGAGCGACCTCCTGCTGAGTCCGCAGAGACCGCACACTTCCAAGCACTTGACCGAGGTCACAGCCAAACTCCTGGCTCCTTGAAGCTATCCGCGCGACCTGCACACAGCAAACCGTCAGCCTGAAACAATCCGCGCGGACTAGAAAACACAGACCGCAACTCCTTGCACACCCCAACTTACTGTTCACTCAAGTTATTTAGGTTATGCCAGGGGGGTCCTATTTATAGGCAAGGTGAGGAGTGTGGTCACCGCCCAAGAGATAGCGTCACCACCCCAGCCCGCGCGATAGCAAAAGCACCGTCCGCCGAGTCCGCATGGACTTAGCCGGATACCAAGGAAAACCGCCAGGAGCAAGGCAAACATTGGCGAACCCTCTCTAGTCCGCCCAAGCTATTCAGCCCGCAAAGCTCCAACCACTGCAAGACAGCAACCCCCTTCAATGGCAGTCCGCACCAACCCGAGGCAGTCCGCAAGACTCACACCCCAATCCGCCACAAGTCCACTACCAAAGGAAGACAGCAACAGTCCGCCCGGTCATATCGGACTTGGCAGATACCGCGGACACCATGGCCTTGGCACAAAGTGTGACCAAGTCCAAAACCATCAAGGGCCAATGCGAGCATGGCGGACACAAATTCCCGTCCGCCAAACATCCTAGCACAGACTGCCATCAGTCCGCGAGCTCCTCGGACTTCTGTCCAAACAGCAGCCAACCCCGGACTCCAAACCCAGTCTGCCAATCGATCTCCACAGCAAATCGCCTGCTGTGCCACCAGAGCTCGACAAGGCCTCAGCCAAGCTCCAAGTCCAGTCCGCAACAGCCCACACCGCGGACACACCAGTCCGCAAGCTTCCCGCGGACATGAGCCAACCCTCCTAACAGCACAAGCTTGCACCCGCGGCCACTGAGCAATGCACCAGTCCGCAAGCCTCCATCCGCTCAGGCCGCTCCTTGGCAAAGCCAATCAGCAAACACCCTATCCGCAGAAATCAGGCCGCATAGTCCGCGGACTCCATGCAACAAGCCGCTCAGAAGACAGCCGGCTTCCCACTAGACCTTCCACCAGTCCGCACATCTCAGTCCACCCAGTCCGCCTAGTCCGCCAATGCTGTCCGCCCCAGGCCGCACGGCCTGTCCCGTCACCCACTTCCACTTCACAAATTTCAACATTCCCTTCCACTAAGCCACAGTTGGCTATTGTGCCTTATACTTCTCCTGTTAGTCTAGCAGTTGCTAAGCAACTCTGTGAAAGTTTTGAAATTCCAATTTTTGCTCTAACCTCTGCAGCTATTCCATCTTCTCCAAAAGCTATCTCAGCACCTATTTTTGTTATGGATGACTCACCTTTGTCAGATCTGGATGAGTTAATCTTGGCTGATATTGAAGAAGAAAATAAGGCAGCAGCTGAAAGCTCTGTCCCAATTACTTCTGATGCTTGTACAGTCTCTTCTTCAACTACTGCTGAAACTCCAGCTGTTGAACCTTCTGCCCCTCTTCCAGAAAAGACTGTTATTGATGATAAAGCTTTGAAAGCATTGGATGCTTTATATGATAACCCTCAGGGTTCTGGCAGTGAAGATGATGAAGATGATGATGAAGATGATTCAGATGAAGAAGTTGCCAAGAAGAAGAAGCAATTGTTGTCAAAGAAAAGGAAGGCTCCTCCTCCTCCTGCTCCTAAGCCTAATCCAACAACTGACACTCCCTACTACATCTTGCATAATGTTACTCCTTATAAGGGAATGCCTGCTTGGATGTGGCTGTCAATGAATCAGCAAAATGAAAGGAAAAGAAGTAGGAGATACTCTCCTCCACCAGTACAGAGATACAGAAGAGATCCACCTCCTCCACCTCCTCCAGTAGCTGGTGCTACTGGCTCTAGCTCTCAGAGATCTGCCCCTATGCAAACTTATCAGAGACATCAAGGGAGATCCTCTGGAAGCAGTCAGCAAGGGCATCATTCCTCAGAAAATCAACAGCAGCATCAACAGCAACAACAATCTATCTCTGAAGATCAGAAGGCTAAGAATCCTGAAAGGCCATATTCTCCAGCTATCCCTTTTGAAGATCCTGAAACAGCCAACACTGCAAAAATGGTCAGGTTCCAGGAACTTATTGGCCTATCTTTGATTACTAAAGCAAAAGATGAAGGGAAGGACATTTCTGGATACACAACTATGTCAAAATACAGGAAGGAAGAATTAAAAAGATTTGATAAAGCCAACAAACTGTTTAATGTTGATGACTACATGAAGCTCCATCCTGAAGCAGTTGTCCCCAGAGCTACATCACTGAAGATTATTGTGGCAGCTGAAATGACAATGACATAGACAGGGGCTTTAAGTCCAAATAGAGAAATTATCTTTAAAAAGCCAGGAGAGAAGACAAAATTAGACAAGTCTATGCAGAAGAAGCAGAAGAATTAATCTTTACTTTGTTTCAATTTCTTTCTGCATTTTCTTTCAACTATGTTGTTTGTTTAAACAAAGCCTATGTACATATAAATTTGCTGCATGTGTTAGTAATTCTCTGCCAGATATATTTCTTTTCTTGCTTTGTTTATCTGTGTGTTTACGTTTTGAGTCTATTAGTGAGCTCACCCAAATAGGGGGAGATTGTTGAATCCCTAGTTGATTT
Organism: Platanthera guangdongensis; assembly: GCA_039583875.1. Classification (NCBI taxonomy): domain Eukaryota; kingdom Viridiplantae; phylum Streptophyta; class Magnoliopsida; order Asparagales; family Orchidaceae; genus Platanthera; species Platanthera guangdongensis. The sequence goes on from CM077166.1 coordinate 81,625,992, forward strand.
GGGCTAGGTTCACTGACTTAGGATGTGAGCCAACATGTATAGCCAGGGTCAAATTTGTGTCCTAGAGTCTAGGCCAAGTCCTTAGAGTCAATATCAGATGGACCAGCTATCAACAAGACCATCAGAGACTCAAGAATTAGAAGATTTCCAGACTAAGTAATATGAGTTTGACGTTCGTCGAACTCAGGTTGACAAAAGGCATTCTGAGCTCGACGATCTTGAGATATTTCTCTGTACTGAGCTCGACGATCTTCGTTCTCTGTTCGACGAAACTTGGGATGCTTCAACAAGCTAAAGTCAGTGTAACTTCAGATTTTTCTAAGTCCAACTTCAGGCTTTGGCCGACGAACAAGATTCTGAGCTCGATGAACTTGGACCTCAAGTTCATAACTTCTTAGGTCGACGAAGTCAACTTCTCAGGTCGACGAACTCAGTACTCTACTCGATGATTTCTGTTCTACGATTTGAATCCTTCTCAGCGAGAGACTTCTCAGATTCCTAGTCCACAATCATTCTTCGGTCGAAGATTTTGGATCTCAGCTCGACGAATGATGATTGTCAGCTCGACGAATGATGATTGTCAGTTTGACGAAGATTGTAGCAGAATTGACAAGTTTCCCTTGAAGACTAATTGTTATTGTCTGGTCGACGAACTCATCAGCTCAGCTCGACGAACTGTGAACTCAGCTCGACGATTCCTGTTCTTCGTTCAACGATTCCAGACAAGATCTTCTCCAGTTTTCCATCCCTTTTCTTGGCGATGATTCCTGAGTAATTAATGCCCAATCTTCTCGGAATGTTACCGTTAGAACGAGCATTGATCATGGATTATTACATGCCGTTTTTTCATGGGACAGTTAGGGAATTCATTGATTGTCGCTTCCTTCCCAGGCCGACTGCATGTACTACTCAAGGTTTCAAATTTCGAATGTGTTCTTCAGTCCGTTAACAAAAAAAACAAAAAGAAAAAAAGATTAAGCAGTACTCGACAAACACACATAGACAGACATCACACTCAAGAAGTTTTTCAGAAATCAAATGTTCTTTTCTGCAATCAGCCAAGGCAGAGAACATCATCAAGAAGAAGAAGAACATACAATCTCCATCAAGAGTCTTTTTATTTCAATCCTACAGGACAACAATCTCTATCTGTCAAAGAAGTTCCTGAAGTCATCTCTGGTCAAGGCAATCAAGTTCTTGAAGACCTGTCACCCTGAAGTAGTGCTCCAGATTTCCTGATCCATTCAAGATCTCGGGGGGAGCAATCTGCTGAAATCAATCCACAAGTCTTCTCAGTTGTCATTGAGAAAGAGAAGACATCATCACCCTTTTTTCATCTTCTATACAGGGTTTTAATTCCCTTCAAAATTATTCCTGGTTGCAAGTTTCCTACCAAAAGACTTGAGGTTTTGATTTTTTGAGCACCTAAACAAAAGCTCATTGGTGTCAGACACCTGATAAAAAATCTGAGTGGATTCCTACCAGGGTGGTAGAAGAGTGGATGTACCTAGGTTGGGGAACCACTATAATTTCTTGTATCTTCTGGTTGCCCTTTTTCTTTTGTTTTGGCTGTGCTCTGTGATTTGTTAGGTTGTTTTATTTATTACTCTGATTACTAACCTGTTCACCTAGCTTTACAGCAAAAGTTGTAAAGATTTTTTAAGAGAGTACAATACTCTATTCACCCCCCCCCTCCAGAGTATTTCAGATCTACCTTCACTTTCAGGGAGGTAAGTGAGGTGAAGGTGGTGAAGGAATGTGGATATCATGGGGGGGATTGAGGTGCTATTAGTTGTGGTGATTTAGATGGAGAAGGTTATTGAGAGTCCTGAGGAGGGGAAGAGGGGATGTCAGGAAGATCTATTGGTGGAGAAGTGGCAGGAGATGTAGCTAGAGTAGGAACATGAGCAGGTTGTTGGGGTTGTTGTTGTGGTTGTTGCTTTGGTTAGTGTAGAGAAGGAATGGCGGAAGATGATGGAGGTGTAGGGGGGGATCTCTTCAGAAGGGTGGGAAGTGGCTGGATCAGCCCTTGTACTTTCAGAAGCTCTTGTGGAAGAGGGAGCCTTGAAGGGCTTTGTGATGGTCCTCTCCCACTTGCCAAACAAGACACAAGTGAGCCTCTTGCTGGCATTAATGAATCTGGCCGGGGAGACTAGGTATTCAACAGCTTTTTCTTTCAAGAAGATCCCTAGGATCGTTCCAAAACTGACTTCCTTCTTATTATTCTTTTTCTTTATCAAATCAAACATGATTTGAGCCCAGTTTACCTTTTTCTTGTTCACCACTGTACACATAACTAGAAATTGGTGCCTGGTTATATAGTCATGTGCAGTGTGCTTGCCTAGCAAGACTTTCCCAACTATGTCTGCTAGAAACTTAAATTCCGCAGAGAGATGTTTCTTCAGTAATTTGTTTGGGTTTTCTCCAGAGTAACCCATCATACTCAGCATCATATCATACTCTTCATTATCAATCTCGAATGCATCTTCTCCATTACTTAATCCAAAGATTTTAGTTAAAACGGCGGGAGAGAGAGAGAAACAACATTACACGCTATTGTTCCAGTCAGTGTGTTGGCATTTGTTATAGAGGAAGTATATATCCATGTAACGCCCCCGGTTTTTCTGTGTTTTGTTTGATCTTTGGCTGGCGTTATGATGGCGTATTTCCGGCTTTTTGCCGTTGTAGAGCGTGGTCTTAGCTCTTAGGGTTCCCTGTGTAGCCTGTTTGTAGCCTGTTAGCAAGATTCCCCAGCTAGCCGTAGTCTTTTTGATGACTCGGTTGGGCCTCTTAGGGAATGCTTGTGTTTTGGCTTCGGGAGGTGTTATCCCGGGTTTTGTTCGTCGAATGTTAATTTCGACTTCGTAGTTGCGTTCGTAGCGTGGGTTTTTAGCTGCGGCGTAAATTTTGTCTTTTTCCGAGAAGTTTCGGGTTTCGGGTTGTTTTGATATTGGGTGTATATAGTAATTATTATTATGTATTGTTGTTTATTATTATTACTGCTGATATATATAGTCTTGGGTCAGATTAGGGCTGGGTTCCTTTTTTGTTCTTTTTTTCCTGTTTCTGTGTTTGGAGGAAGTCGTCGCCTGTACGAGAGGAGAGGAAGAGCTCTGTCGGACCACCCTAGCCTTGGGGCGCCGCTTTCCTGGAGTTTTAGCGGTCGGATTTCGGTTTCGAGGGTGGATCTGGGCTGCCCCCACCGGGATCTGCCTTCTTTCTGCTCCTCAGCTTGCTACCCTGCGGCCAGATCCGCAAGCGGGGGAGGCCGCCGACCGAGTTCCTGGTATTGAGGCAAGTGATGTACCCTCATCCTTGCCTTAGTTGATCTTTGCCTTCTATTGATTTAAATTTTTTTTATCTCTTTCTTGTTGGGATTTTAGGTGTAAGCTAGGGCTTGTTCCCGATCATACCGTGGTTAGTGTAGAAGGTTCCAGTTAATTTCAGTTTTCCTGAGGGATTGTGTCTATTAGGGTCAGTTTTGGTTCGGTCTAGGTCGAGTAGTTACCATTGCCGATGGAGGTTGTACTCGAGAGAGAAGAGAGAATCCCCGTTCTCGTTTTTGGTCGTCTGCTGGATCTGGCTCCTGTAGCCAGGTGGGGTGTCGACACGGTTGTGTCGACACTGGCCAGTCTTGGTGTCGACAGTTGGTGTCGACACCGGCCAATCGTGGTGTCGACACTTGGTGTCGACACCAGCAGCGGCAGTGTCGACACCGGCTGCAGTGGTGTCGACACTTGGTGTCGACACCAGCGGCTGCAGTGTCAACACCATGTGTCGACACCGGCAGCAGTGGTGTCGACAGTTGGTGTCGACACCAGTCGCTGAAGTGTCGACACCATGTGTCGACACCGGCAGCAGTGGTGTCGACACTTGGTGTCGACACCAGCAGCCGCAGTGTCGACACCATGTGTCGACACCGGCAGCGGTGGTGTCGACACTTGGTGTCGACACCAGCGATGGCAGTGTCGACACCATGTGTCGACACCGGCTGTAGTGGTGTCGACACTTGGTGTCGACACTAACCGCGGCAGTGTTGACACCTTGTGTCGACACCGGCTTGTCGAGGTGTCGACACATCATGTCGACACTGGTGCTGCGTTTGTTTTGGGGTTAGGTAGACTCGGGGTTGGTTCGGGTTAGGCGTGCAAGGCTGCGTCGGTTGGACCCGACGTTTTGCCTTGGGTTCGTGTGTTTCTTAGGATTGTTAGAATGACTTTTTCCCTGGGGGGGGGTGCTTTGGGTGGTCGGCTAATTTCTGCATGCCGACTCTTCGGTCGTGGCAGGTGGTGGAGTTTTGATGGCCTCTAGAGGGGTGGTTTTATGTGGAGAGCTGTGGCCACCGCCTTTTGCCCCGGTTTGGGTTGGTGTGTGTGGGACCCTAAAGCTGCCACTGTTTGACCCCTTAGCCCTTTTTGGGTCTGATTCTAGTTATGCAATCAGACCCATGTTTGACCACTGCCACTTACCCACGTGTTAGGACTGTTAGTCCCTTTCCTGTTTATGCTTTCCTTTCTTTTGGCATATGTATATGTCCTGATGCTGTTGCAGGCTTTATTGGTAGGGCATGTTGGTTTTAATGCTCGCCCTTGGTGTACTCTGCGGTGTTTTAGACAGTACTCTTTTCTTGCTGCCTTTCCCTTTTTCTTTTACTTATGGCAGTTTGTTGCTGGGTTGGTACCCCTTCATCTTATTGCTCATTAACCTATTGCTCTATTTACTTTTGATTGTTTCCTTGCTGAGGTGTTCTTTTCTTGAATGCTTCAGGTGCAGGTTGTAGCCAGTTCAGCGGCTAGTTCTTTGGAGGGGCTTGTTGGTGGCCTCTAGGGTAGCTGAGATTGCTGATCCCCGTTTGCTGTGAGGTAGTTCTTTACTCTTCTGTATAAACATACATACTCGCCAGTGGGTTCGTGTCAGGTTGTTGGCGCCCACTGGTGGCTTTTTGAGATGCTGAATATGAATTTAAACTGCTGTGTTTGCCTATTTGAGGTTGGTTACTTGCTTCTGTGAAGGATTTATGCTAGGTTGCATGTTAGATATTTTAAAACCTAAAAGTATTATTATTTGTACCCCCATGCATAACATGTTTCTAAATCAAAGACACTACTTTTCCTCAACGTAAAATACTATTTTTCATACCTATTATATTCACCTTAGAGTCATGCACGTATAAGTCGTCCCCCGGGGATACTTATGCTCTTTTAGGGTGTCAAGTTAATTGAACCAAAGTATTTTCTGCTGCGTATAAATATAGTTTTAACTGTGGACTAGCTGATCCACCGAGCCGAGGGATACGGCCATTCAACATAACTGATTTTCTTTTATACTTAATTAACCATTTTCCTAAAAAATCTAACGTTTGGAGTTTTGCCTGAGCGCGTGCAGTTATCCCCTGCACGACGCGGAATCACGGCGCGTGTTTTCTCCTACTCTGATACGATTTTTACCGTGGAGAAAATGCGGGTTGTGACAGTTGGTATCAGAGGGAGGTTGCTTGACAAATGGTTGGGCAACCTTTCCCTTGTCTGCATTAGTGTTTAGCATCATACCATTCACACACCGATATGTCATCAGCACGTCTTGGCCGAAGCACGAACACTACACTCATGAGCATGAAGAAGTATACAGGGCATATTATGTAGTATGGGATGCATAATATGTGTTTGAATATGGATCCACCATAGGAGGCAACATGTGAGGGTTATGTAGTATGGGATGCATAACCTCACCACATGAATGCGGCTAGCACGTTTTCCTTTTCGTTACATGGGAATGTTATGTAGTATGAGATGCATAACATTTTCATGTGTACGCCGCTCATTGCATGCACTAAGGCCTTTTTAGAATGCATAGCACATCATGCATAGCATAACATTTCATAAGCACAACGTGCCAAGCTAAAGATTTACAAGATGACATATGTACACACATGGTTTTGAGTCAAAAAGAATACAAATACATGCATTCATGGTTTAGGTACCTGAGTTAGTATGATGGTGGTGAACCATCTTAGGATAAGCATAACATCATCATGGTAAAAACAACTCCCAGTGCAAGTTTTGCAGTTGAAGTTCATATTTAAGTGTGTTTGTCCGTACCGGGTAGTTTTGTTCTAGTGGATGGGCTAGGATTTGTCTAAAGCTTGTGCGATTCTAGGATGGCAAGGCATCCTGCGACGAGATCGACCCCCCAATCCGATGGTGAGACGTCAGGAGCGCAGAGCGATGCGTTGGTAGAAATCTTGCGGCAGAGTAATGAGGAGTTATCGAGGCAGGTAGTGGCTATGCAGGCTCAGATTCAGTCCCTTGTCGCAGTTGTGGCGGGACAGCCCCCGAGAGCTCAGAACCCCGCAGAGGGGGTAGCTGTCCCTGACCCTCCTGCTCCTCCCGTGCCTTTGGTTGTAGTGCCTCCGGAGATGGCGTTCATATCCCAGTTTCAGCGGCTGAGACCCCCTACCTATGATGGGCAGGCAGATTTTATGATTTTGGATGACTGGCTGATTACCATTGAGGAAATGTTCTCGTACTCAGGGATTACGGACGATCAGAGAGTGATGCTCGCTGCCTACCAGCTCAAGGGCTTAGCAAAGAATTGGTGGCTGAGGGAGAAAGAGAGCCTAGTGGCAGGTTGCACTTGGGAGTCATTTAAGGTGCTGTTGTTCAGTAAGTTTCTGCCTTCAGTCGAACGGGACCGGCTAATGAACGACTTTCTTCACTTAAAGCAGAGGAAACTCACGGTTAGTGAGTATGAGATTGAGTTTAGTAAGTTGAGTCAGTTTGCTCCGGGTCTGGTGAGTGTTGAGGCAGACCGAGTTAAGAGATTTCTGGGTGGACTAAGAAGCGACATACAGCAGTTAGCGAATGCCTATGGAGCAGTCAGTTACGCCAGTGCGGTTGAAGCTTCTTTGAGAGTTGAGGCCATTGAGAATGCCAAGAATAGAGGCCAGCAGTTAAGGAAAGATAAGCGGAAGTCCGGTGGAGGGAAGAGCCCTCAGGAACCTGATGCTGTCGCAAGAAAGAAGGTCAAAGAGATTTGTAGCTTTTGTGGCCGGCCAGGCCACCCCTTTGAGAAGTGTTTCAAAAGGTTGGGAGCGCAGAAGAAGGAACAGGTGCACGCGATTCAGGGTACTTCCAGGGGAGACTTGGTGTGTTCCTTGTGTGGAAGGAAGGGGCATGAGGCTGTCCGTTGTTGGTTAAAAGATAAGGTCTGTTTTCAGTGCGGCCAGAAGGGTCATCTCAAGACAAGGTGCCCTCAGACCCAGTCTATTCTGCAGCCAGTTCCCCTCCAGGCTCTGCCACCGCCTCAGCAAGTGGATAAAGGAAAAGGAAAGCTGAATGTGCTCTCGGCAGACGAAGCGCAGACCTCGACCCAGGTTATCTCAGGTTCGACTCCTCCCCAGTCGTTTCGTTACGTTCTCTTTTCGGGTGTAGTTTTCGTTTTAGCGCTTGTTGCCTTAGATGCGTATGCAATTCGTAGGGCGATTTAAGGTAAAGAACCGCTGGGCGCGCGTTCTCTTCGATTCCGTCGCTACCCACTCGTTTGTGGCTAGAGACTTTGTGGAGCGGTTCAGTCTGGGCTTAGATCGTGTTGGTGGTGCCTTCTGCGTTAAGTTCCCCTCCGGTGACTCTGTGGTTACGGACCTGGGTATCCTCGATTGTCCAATTTTGTTGGGAGATTTTCTAGCCAAGGCAGATTTGAAGGTGATTGACCTGGAGGACTTTGACGTTATTTTGGGCATGGACTGGTTGTCAAGGTACGATGCTGTGATCCAGTGCAAGGGTAAGCGCTTGGACTTCGTCAAAGACAATGGTCAGCCAGGGAGCGTTTACGGGTATTCCCTCCAGGAGTCTCCAGTCATTTCTGCGGTGCGTGCTCGGAAGTTGCTTGTTTCTGGCTCTTTTGCCTGTGTGGTTTCTCTGGTAGGGACGATTGTTAGTGTGCCCCGTTTGGAAGAGATTCCTGTGGTGCGTGACTTTTCTGATGTGTTTCCCGACGACCTTCCCGGTCTTCCACCCGATCGAGATGTCGAGTTTGCCATAGATTTGGAGCCAGACACACGTCCTATCGTGAAGGCGCCGTACCGGATGGCCCCGCGAGAGCTGGAAGAGTTGCGAGGTCAGCTGGATGAGTTATTGGCAAAAGGCTTTATAAGGCCAAGTTCTTCGCCTTGGGGTGCGCCGGTGCTGTTCGTTAAAAAGAAGGATGTGTCGATGAGGTTATGCATCGACTATAGAGAGCTGAACAAGGTTACTATTAAGAATAGGTACCCTTTGCCGCTAATCGACGATTTGTTTGACCAACTGCGTGGCAGTGCCGTGTTTTCCAAGATAGATCTTCGTTCGGGCTATCACCAATTGAGGATTCGAGAGTCAGATGTTCCGCGGACGGCGTTCCGTTCTCGTCATGGGCATTTTGAGTTTTTGGTTATGTCATTCGGTTTGACTAATGCGCCCTCAGCTTTTATGGATTTGATGAACAGAGTTTTCAAGGATTTTCTAGATAGGTTCGTGATTGTCTTTATAGACAATGTTTTGGTGTATTCTAAGGATGCAGAGGAGCATGAGCGACATTTGTGGCTGGTCTTGGCGACTCTGAGAGACCATAAGCTATACGCCAAGTTGAGCAAATGTGAATTTTGGTTGCCTCAGGTTTCTTTTCTAGGCCACGTGATCAATAAGGAGGGAATATCGGTGGACCCAGAAAAGATCGCTGCTGTTATGGAATGGGCGAGACCAGTTACCCCCAAAGAGATCAGAAGCTTCTTGGGTTTGGCTGGTTATTATAGAAGGTTTGTAGAAGGTTTCTCTACCTTGTCCGCGCCGTTGAACAAGTTGACGCAGAAGAATGTAGCCTTTATATGGAATGACAAGTGTGAGAAGGCTTTTGAGGTACTAAAAAGAAGGCTATGTTCGGCTCCAATTTTGTCTTTGCCTACGGAGGGAAGTGAGTATGATATATATATGGATGCGTCGCATGTCGGTCTGGGCTGCGTTTTGATGCAGGGCGGGAAGGTGATTGCGTATGGGTCGAGGCAGCTAAAGACTCACGAGAGGAACTACCCTACACATGACCTGGAGTTTGCAGCTGTGATCTATGCGTTGAAATTGTGGAGGCATTTGCTATATGGCGCGCAGTGCAAAATTTTCACGGATCATAAGAGTCTGAAGTATGTCTTTACTCAGAAAGAATTGAATCTGCGCCAGCGGAGGTGATTGGAGTACGTGGCCGACTATGATGTTGAAATTCAGTATCATCCAGGCAAGGCAAATGTGGTGGCCGATGCCCTGAGTCCGAAGTCAGGTAAGATTTTTAATCTTTCCGCCGAGCGTCTAGTGGAAGAGTTTCTGTTGATGGACATTTCTGTGGGAAGCTGTGATTCACAGAGTAGTATAGCTATAGCAGAACCTTCGTGGATTACGCTTACGAGACTACATCAGAAGGACGATTCCGATCTTCTGCATTTGTATCTTCGTGCTGAGAAGGGTGAATTACCAGATTTCTCTTTAGATGATGCGGGTACCTTGAAGTACCGTGACAGGTTTTGCATCCACGCAGTTGGAGATATTTGAGATATGGTGTGCAGAGACGCCCACGGATCTAGTGTTGCCTACCATCCAGGGTCTACCAAGATGTATCATGATTTAAAACAGATTGCCTGGTGGTACGGGATGAAGAAGGACATAGCCAGATTCGTTTCAGAGTGTTTCACTTGCAGGCGTGTGAAAGCCGACCATGGGAGGCCTGGTGGCAAGCTGACTCCCTTGGAGATTTCGATGTGGAAGTGGGAGAGTATCTCGATGGATTTCATTACCGGTTTACAGAGATCGCCTAAGGGGCATGATTCAGTTTGGGTAATTGTAGACAGATTGACGAACAGCGCTCATTTCGTGCCATTTAAGATCGATTATCCGATGAGGAAGATAGCCGAGCTGTATCTGGAAGAGGTTGTCAGATTGCATGGTGTACCCGTAAGTATCATATCAGATCGAGACTCCAGGTTCACGTCTCGTTTTTGGAAGAGCCTTCAAGAAGGGTTGGGTATAGATTTGAGATATTCCACGGCTTATCATCCGCAGACAAATGGTCAGACAGAGCGAGTAAATCAGATTGTGGAAGATATGATCCGATGCTACATTCTGGACCACGGAGGAGCGTGGGACGAGCGCTTGCGGCTTATGGAATTCGCATATAACAACAGTTATCAAGAAAGCTTGCAAATGGCTCCTTTTGAAGCTTTGTATGGGAGGCGCTGCAGGACTCCCTTGTTTTGGGCTGAGCTTGGCGAGGGACCTTTGTTGGGTCCAGAAGCGCTTGAGGAGATGGAGACTGCTGTGAAGCTGATTCGGGAAAAGCTTCGGATAGCCCAGGAAAGATATGAGAATAACGCCAATCGGCGTAGGTCGGACTTGGAATTTGCTGTGGGGGACTCGGTGTTCTTAAAGGTCTCCCCGTTGATTGGAGTCAAACGGTTTGGCAAGAATAGGAAGTTGGACCCGAGGTACGTGGGGCCGTTTCCGATTGTTGAGCGGATTGGGGTATCAGCCTACAGGCTAGCTTTGCCCGCAAATTTCCCTGGCGTACATGATGTCTTTCACGTCAGTCAGCTGCGAAAATGTGTGATGAATGGCAGGCAGGTTTTGGATTCTGTGCCTCAGTTGGAGCCGAATCTTTCTTATGTAGAGGTGCCTGTTCGTATTTTGGATTCTCAAGTTCGGGCATTGCGGAAGAAGACTATTCCGATGGTTAAAGTTTTATGGAGAAATCAAGATGTGGAAAGCGCGACTTGGGAGTTGGAGTCGGCTATGAGGGAGGCTCACCCTCATCTGTTTCCCTGATCTTGTGCTTGGTATGTTCTATTCTATTATTTATTTAGCCCCTTCCTGGCTTTTTCTCTCTCCTTCTTTATAGGGGTGTTGTGAGTAAAGTTTCGAGGCGAAACTTTCTTTTAGGGGGAGTGGCTGTAACGCCCCTGGTTTTTCTGTGTTTTGTTTGATCTTTGGCTGGCGTTACGATGGCGTATTTCCGGCTTTTTGCCGTTGTAGAGCATGGTCTTAGCTCTTAGGGTTCCCTGTGTAGCCTGTTTGTAGCCTGTTAGTAAGATTCCCCAGCTAGCCGGAGTCTTTTTGATGACTCGGTTGGGCCTCTTAGGGAATGCTTGTGTTTTGGCTTCGGGAGGTGTTATCCCGGGTTTTGTTCGTCGAATGTTAATTTCGACTTCGTAGTTGCGTTCGTAGCGTGGGTTTTTAGCTGCGGCGTAAATTTCGTTTTTTTCCGAGAAGTTTCGGGTTTCGGGTTGTTTTGATATTGGGTGTATATAGTAATTATTATTATGTATTGTTGTTTATTATTATTACTGCTGATATATATAGTGTTGGGTCAGATTAGGGCTGGGTTCCTTTTTTGTTCTTTTTTTCCTGTTTCTGTGTTTGGAGGAAGCCGTCGCCTGTACGAGAGGAGAGGAAGAGCTCTGCCGGACCACCCTAGCCTTGGGGCGCCGCTTTCCTGGAGTTTTAGCGGTCGGATTTCGGTTTCGAGGGTGGATCTGGGCTGCCCCCACCGGGATCTGCCTTCTTTCTGCTCCTCAGCTTGCTGCCCTGCGGCCAGATCCGCAAGCGGGGGAGGCCGCCGACCGAGTTCCTGGTATTGAGGCAAGTGATGTACCCTCATCCTTGCCTTAGTTGATCTTTGCCTTCTGTTGATTTAAATTTTTTTTATCTCTTTCTTGTTGGGATTTTAGGTGTAAGATAGGGCTTGTTCCCGATCATACCGTGGTTAGTGTAGAAGGTTCCAGTTAATTTCAGTTTTCCAGAGGGATTGTGTCTATTAGGGTCAGTTTTGGTTCGGTCTAGGTCGAGTAGTTACCATTGCCGATGGAGGTTGTACTCGAGAGAGAAGAGAGAATCCCCGTTCTCGTTTTTGGTCGTCTACTGGATCTAGCTCCTGTAGCCAGGTGGGGTGTCGACACGGTTGTGTCGACACCGGCCAGTCTTGGTGTCGACAGTTGGTGTCGACACTTGGTGTGTACACCAGCAGCGGCAGTGTCGACACAAGGTGTCGACACCGGCTGTAGTGGTGTCGACACTTGGTGTCGACACCAGCGGCTGCAGTGTCGACACCATGTGTCGACACCGGCAGTAGTGGTGTCGACACTTGGTGTCGACACCAGTAGCTGCAGTGTCGACACCATGTGTCGACACCGGCAGCAGTGGTGTCGACACTTGGTGTCTACACCAGCAGCCGCAGTGTCGACACCATGTGTCGACACCGGCAGCGGTGGTGTCGACACTTGGTGTCGACACCAGCGGTGGCAGTGTCGACACCATGTGTCGACACCGGCTGCAGTGGTGTCGACACTTGGTGTCGACACCAGCCGCGGCAGTGTCGACACCTTGTGTCGACACCAGCTTGTCGAGGTGTCGACACATCATGTCGACACTGGTGCTGCGTTTGTTTTGGGGTCAGGTAGACTCGGGGTTGGTTCGGGTTAGGCGTGCAAGGCCGCGTCGGTTGGACCCGACGTTTTGCCTTGGGTTCGTGTGTTTCTTAGGATTGTTAGAATGACTTTTTCCCTAGGGGGGGGGGGCTGCTTTGGGTGGTCGGCTAATTTCTGCATGCCGACTCTTGGGTCGTGGCAGGTGGTGGAGTTTTGGTGGCCTCTAGAGGGGTGGTTTTATGTGGAGAGCTGTGTCCACCGCCTTTTGCCCCGGTTTGGGTTGGTGTGTGTGGGACCCTAAAGCTGCCACTGTTTGACCCCTTAGCCCTTTTTGGGTCTGATTCTAGTTATGCAATCAGACCCATGTTTGACCACTGCCACTTACCCACGTGTTAGGACTGTTAGTCCCTTTCCTGTTTATGCTTTCCTTTCTTTTGGCATATGTATATGTCCTGATGTTGTTGCAGGCTTTATTGGTAGGGCATGTTGGTTTTAATGCTCGCCCTTGGTGTGCTCTGCGGTGTTTTAGACAGTACTCTTTTCTTGCTGCCTTTCCCTTTTTCTTTTACTTATGGCAGTTTGTTGCCGGGTTGGTACCCCTTCATCTTATTGCTCATTAACCTATTGCTCTATTTACTTTTGATTGTTTCCTTGCTGAGGTGTTCTTTTCTTGAATGCCTCAGGTTCAGGTTGTAGCCAGTTCAGCGGCTAGTTCTTTGGAGGGGCTTGTTGGTGGCCTCTAGGGTAGCTGAGATTGCTGATCCCCGTTTGCTGTGAGGTAGTTCTTTACTCTTCTGTATAGACATACATACTCGCCAGTGGGTTCGTGTCAGGTTGTTGGCGCCCACTGGTGGCTTTTTGAGATGCTGAATATGAATTTAAACTGCTGTGTTTGCCTATTTGAGGTTGGTTACTTGCTTCTGTGAAGGATTTATGCTAGGTTGCATGTTAATATTTTAAAACCTAAAAGTATTATTATATGTACCCCCATGCATAACATGTTTCTAAATCAAAGACACTACTTTTCCTCAACGTAAAATACTATTTTTTCATACCTATTATATTCACCTTAGAGTCATGCACGTATAAGTCGTCCCCCAGGGATACTTATGCTCTTTTAGGGTGTCAAGTTAATTGAACCAAAGTATTTTCTGCTGCGTATAAATTTAGTTTTAACTGTGGACTAGCTGATCCACTGAGCCGAGGGATACGGCCATTCAACATAACTGATTTTCTTTCATACTTAATTAACCATTTTCCTAAAAAAATCTAACGTTTGGAGTTTTGCCTGAGCGCGTGTAGTTATCCCCTGCACGACGTGGCATCACGGCGCGTGTTTTCTCCTACTCTGATACGATTTTTACCGTGGAGAAAATGCGGGTTGTGACAATCCATTCCCTGATTTCTGATCCAGATATTTTGATACTTGTGGATAGCAGAGTTTTTAATTTCTGGTCATCAAGAAGTTGCAGGATTTCCAAAAAGATAGGGTCGGAATGTTGGAATGAATCGAAATCCACATCGAAGTCGGTATCAAACTTCATTGCTGTAAGGGTTCCCGCTGGAATCGCCATTTGAGTACCTGCAAGAGAAAAATGACTATCAAGTGCAAAGGAATCTGAAGGCGAGAGACGGAGGTCGAAGAAAACCTAGATATAGGGTTTTCCAGAATATGAATCGACAAACTCCGTTCCACAAAAATTAAAAAAATCTTCGAACTGAGGTCGACGAAATAATTTAGAGTTAAACAATTCGTCGAGCTCAGTCTGAAGATTTGAAGACATTTCATCGAGCTCCGTTCGACGAAAGTTTTCTTAATCAGATTTGTCGATCTCCGGTCGACGAAAATTGGTTCACTCATAGAGAGTTCGTTGATCTCCGTTCGATGAATATCTTAAGAACATTTCCCAGATCGTCGAACTCCATCCGACGAACTGTGAAAAATTCGTCGAGTGGAGACAGAAACAAAACTAAGTCTTCTCCATTGATCATTCCAAGCTGATTTATAAGGAATAATTGATTTCTCTCATCCAGAGGTTTGGTGAATATATCAGCTCTTTGTAAATCAGTGTAGATATAGACAAGATTAACTTTGTTTTTGTCTACACACTCTCTAATAAAATGATGCCTAATATCTATATGCTTGGTCCTACTGTGATGGATTGGATTTTGTGCTATGACTATAGCACTTGTGTTATCACAGAATAGAGTTGAATTATTTAAGTTGACACCATAGTCCAGTAATTGATTCTGAATCCACAACATCTGTGAACAACAGCTACCAGCTGCAATGTATTCTGCTTCAGCAGTTGAAGTGGACATAAAGGACTGTTTCTTACAAAACCAAGACACTAATCTCATACCTAGGAACTGGCAAGTTCCTGAAGTACTTTTTTTGTTTATCCTGCATCCAGCAAAGTCAGCATCTGAAAATCCAGTTAAATCAAATTCTCACTCAGCAGGATACCATAGTCCTTGACTAGGACAACTCTTTATATATCTCAAAATTCTTTTTAAGAAAATTAGGTGTGATTCTTTAGGGTTCACTTGGAACCAAGCACGAAAGCATGTGACAAACATGATATCAGGTCTGCTTGCTGTAAGGTATAGTAGGGACCTAATAATTCCCCTATATAGTTTCTGATTCACAGGTTTCCCATGTGCATCAGAGTCTATTACAGCATTTGTAGCCATGGGTATTTTCTTTGCTGAGGCATCAGCCATCCCAAACTTCTTTATAAGCTCTTTAGCATATTTAGCTTGGGAGATGAAGATGCCATCAGGGAGCTGCTTCACTTGGAGACCAAGGAAGTAGGAGAGCTCACCCATGCTACTAATTTCAAATTTTGAATGCATGAGGTCAGAGAACCTCTTGCATAATTTGGAATCAGTGGACCCAAATATGATGTTATCCACATATATTTGTACTAACAAGGTTTGATCCTTATGATGTCGAGTAAAAAGTGTTTTATCTATTATGCCTCTAATGAATTTATGCTCTATCAAAAAGCTAGCTAGGGTCTCATACCAAACTCTTGGAGCTTGCTTTAGACCATAAAGAGCTTTATGCAATTTAAAAACATGATAAGGATGAGTTGGAGAGACACACCCTGGAGGTTGTTCAACATAAACCTTTTCTTTCAGTACTCCATTCAAAAATGCACTCTTCACATCCATCTGATACACCTTGAATTTCTTGTATGCAGCATAGGCCAGAGAAATTCTGATGTCCTCTAACCTTGCAACTGGTACAAAGGTCTGATCATAATCTATCCCTTCTTCTTATCAGTATCCTTGAGCAACAATCCTAGCCTTATTCCTCGCAATTGTACCTTGGGCATCCAGTTTATTTCTGTATGCCCATTTGGTTCTAATGACTGGGTAGTTTTGGGGTCTTGGAACCAAATTCCAAACTCTACATCTCTCAAATTGATTTAGTTCCTCTTGCATAGCAATGATCCAGTAGGGATCCTTCTCAGCATCATGTATAGATTGAGGTTCAACATGAGAGAGAAAACATGCGTGCATCAAATCTTGGTTGAGTTGATGTCTTGTATACACACCTTTTGATATGTCTACAATCACTTGGGATTTGGGGTGATCCCTGAGTTTGATAAAGTCAGTTGGTGGAGTTGGTTCAGCAATAGCATTTTAAATATATTCCTCTTGTGGAATTGAGTTTGTTATTGGATGAGGTTCAGTCACTTCAGTTCCTTCTTCTTCACTTTCTTCTTCATCTTGTGGAGAAGGATGTGTTGGAGCCTCTTGGGTGAGGCTTAGTCCATCGAAGTTCTCACACAAGTGAGGTACCTGCAAAGGATTACTGGTAGAAACTTCTTTCTCCTTACAAGACATGTTAGCCTCATTAAATATTACATGTATAGACTCTTCAATTTTCAGGGAGGATTTATTAAATACCCTATAAGCTTTGCTTACTTGGGAATATCCTAGAAAAATTCCCTCTTCAGCTTTAGCTTCAAACTTTCAAATGTATTTCTTGTTGTTATTATGTCTATAGCATATACAACCAAATACTTTAAAATAGTTGATTTTAGGTTTCTTCTCTTTAAGTAATTCATAGGGAGTCCTATTCTTCAGTTTATGTATCAGGCTCCTGTTCAGGACATAGTTTGTTGTGCTTACAGCCTCTACCCAAAAGGTTAGTGGCATGTAAGCATCTGCAAGTAATGTCCCTGCAGCTTCAATTAGGGTCCTATTTTTCCTTTCAGCTACCCCATTTTGTTGGGGAGTTCTAGGAGCTGAGAAGCAGTTCCTGATACCTTCCTTCTCACAGAACTCATGCATAAGAAGAGACTCAAACTTTGTACCATGATCACTTATGATCAATACAACATGAGTAGAGTACTCAATATGTATGGTCCTGAGAAAATCTGTAAAACTTTAATGGTATCTGACTTAGATCTCAGAAAGGACACCCAAGTGAACCTTGAGAAGTCATCTACAATAACTAAAGTGTAGGATTTCCCTCCTAGGCTTTGTACAGTAATGGGTCCAAAAAGATCCATGTGTAGCAAATACAAAATCCTAGGTGAATCGCTTTTATTTACTTATTTAAAGCTAGTTTTATTTTGCTTGCCTAGTTGAAAAGCCCTGCAGAGACCTTCCTTCTTGTAGGGACCAGAAGGTAAACCTCTCACAAGGTTGTCTTTTGATAGCCTAGCAATATTTTTCATGTTAACATGACCTAGCCTTTTATGCCATAATTCATTCTGAGTACTAGCTATGTTGAGTAGGAAGATATCTGAATTGGCATAATAGAAATTAACTAAGTAGATGTCGCCTTGTTTATTTCCAATTAAAACAATTTGTTTTTCTTTATTAGAGATAGTGCAGGAGGTTAAGTTAAAGTGTACCTGATAACCTTCATCACATAATTGGCTTATGGAGATGAGGTTATGTTTGAGTCCTCTGACATATATCACGTTCTTGATGGTGACAGCTCCAATTTTCACTTCTCCATAACCTTCTGACTGGCCACAATTTGAATCACCAAAGATTACCTTTGGCCCCAGCTTAGACTTGTAGTTGATTAAATTGTCCTTGCTGCCAGTCATGTGTTTGAAGCATCCACTGTCCAGGTACCAGGTTTCATTAATTACTGGACAACCCATTTCTTGCAATAAAAACAGTTAGTTGTTCTTGACCCAGGTTACCTTGGGTCCTTTATATTGTTGATATGAAAAACTAGATATTACAGAGAATTCTAGTTGAGATTTGTAGCCTAGTGGGTGATATCTTCTAGGTGGAATTATCCAATCAGCTAATGTATTAAATGGTTTCCTAGGTTTATTAGAGTTGCTGTTACAGTTATAATTTTTGTTAAGTCTTTCTGGGTTCGACGAAATATTGTGAGTTCGTCGACCAGAGTTCGACAAATAGGGATGAGATCGTCGATCTCTGCCCAGATAATGAACATAGTCATTTTCTCTGCCCCATGTTCATCGATCACAGCTCGATGAACCATACAAAGTTCGTCGATCGCAGTTAGACGAATAATTATAGTTAAAGTTTGCATTCAGAGTTCGTCGATTAGAGTTCGACGAACTGTTCATGTTTCGTAGATCTGAGTTCGACGAAACCTGTTGAACTTTGTTTTTACCTAAGGTTTTCTGATTTTTGTTATTTTGACATTTTGATTTGGGAATTTCTTCTATGGTTTGTTTATGGTTTATTATTTTTTCCCCTTAGATGAAACAAATTTGATGGGGGTTGTCAAGCTATTCTTTTTTAGAATGGGGGGTAAACTTGATGAAGCACCCAAGCCCAGCTTGCCATTCAGTCTGGCATTTACAGTGCTTGTGATGTCCATCAGCTTGAGGCTTCTCCCATTGAGAATTTCCTCAAGTTGTTTAGCCTCACACAACTCAGTCTTTAACAGGATAATTTGTTCATTAGCTAAGTTTAATACATCCTTTAACCTATTGTTTTCAGAAATAATATTTTCTTGCTTTCCTAGTTTTTCCCTAAGTGTCTTAATTTCTTTTTTCTGAATTTATTAGATCTATGCACATGATTTTAAATTCAGTTCTAAAAGAATCGGAATTATAATCAAAGGAATAAAGTACCTGGTCAGCCTCAGATTCTGAACCTTCTTCACTGTCTGACTCTTCTTAATCTGAATGAGTTCTAGAAGCATCAATTGCCATGAGGCAGACTTCCTTGGCCCTTGCTTCTTCTTCTTCTTCACTAAAGCTGAAGGATGTTGATTCATCTTCAGTTTCACTCCAGGATTCAGCTACAAATCCTTTCTCCTTCTTCTTGTATCTGTTGGAGGAAGGTCTTGAGCTGTGTTGTCTTCTGGTATCCTTCTCTCCTCTCATATCCTTCTTTTGATTTTTTGGATACTCTGAGATGAAGTGTCCAGGTTTTCTGCAACCAAAGCAAACCACTTCTTTAGTGGGGGTTTTATCATACCTTGGCTTGTCATCCATCCTAGATGACTTTCATCTGAAGTCTTTACTTTCTAGCTTGTAAAATCTTTTGGCAAGTAGACCCATCAGCTCTTCATCTATTGTTGGTGCTTCTGTCTACTCAACAACCTTGAATGCAATGTTGTGCTCCTTCCCTGCTGGTGGAGGTGTCCTTTGCTCAGCTGCTTCTCTGGATTTGATAAGCTGCTCATAAGACTTTAGCTTTCCCAAAAGAGATTTAGTGGAAATCTCATTCAGGCTCCTGGCCTCCTTGATGAGCCAGATCCTTAAATCTCATGAGCTTGGGAAGCACATAAGGATTTTATCATTCACCTCTATGAGGGTGACGTCCTTGTCCAAGGTTTTCAGCACATTGATGATTGAGCTCAACCTATTAAACATGTCTGCTACTGATTCAGCTTCCTCCTTCTTGAAATTCTCATATTGGGACATGAGATTAGATCTCCTATCCTTTCTTTCATCAGCAGATACAACCACCATTTGATTGTGGGAATCCCATATGTATTTGGCTAATGTGCATTCAGCCACTTTTTGAAAGATGTCATCTGACATTGTTTGGGCCAGAATATTCATGGCCTTGGCATCAGCAATTTTAGCCTTCTTCTAGGCCTCAGTCCACTCAGGTGGTGGAACTGCATTGTTGTTGGATGTTGCTGTAGAGGTGGAGGTAGATGGTTGAGGAGGACCTGTCACAATGGAATTAAAAATATCCTCATCAATAGAATTCATATATAACTTGATTCTTGCCTTCCAGATGACAAACCTATTTATGTTGCAAACTGGAGGTCTAGTTCTTGCATAGTCTTTGTTCTGTGCCATACTGTGTGTATAATCCTAGTAAAATAAATATTAGATCTAACTCAGGATCTTTGGTTCAAGGGTTAGATTGTACAACCAAAGGAACCTTGCTCTGATACCAATTGAAAGTGAGGGGTTAGATCTGGAATACTCTAGGGGGGGGGGTGAATAGAGTATTTAGTGTTTTATAAAAATTTTTAACTACTTCAATCTAGTCCTAGTGCTGTAGGAATAAAATTAAACCACAAACACAGCAATCCTAACTATCACAGCCACAGTAAGAAATAAAAGAAAAGAGCAACCAGACAACACAAGAAATTTATAGTGGTTCCCCAACCTGGGTACATCCACTCTTCTACCACCCTGGTAGGAATCCACTCAGATTTTTGATCAGGTGCCTGACACCAATGAGCTTTTGATCAGATGCTCAAAAACCAAACCTCAAGTCTTTTGGTCAGGTGACTTGCAACCAGGAATAACTTTTGAAGGGAGTTAAGAACCCTTTATACAGTGGGGGGATGAGAGATGATTTTGTCTTCTCTTTCTCAAGTTACAACTGAGAAAACTTTTGTGGATATTATGTTAGCAAAGGGCTCCCCCTGAGATGTTGAATGGTTTAGGGAGATGGAGCTTTGCTTCAGGGTGATAGGCCTTCAGTCTTTCAGCTTTGACCAGACAAAGTACAAGATCTTCTTGACAGATAGAGGTTTTGTTGTCCTATGAAGTGTCCTAGAGTGTAGAAGGAAGAAGACTCTTGATTTTGATTTGATGCACTTCTTCTTCAGATTGCTGATATTCTTCTGGTCTAGATCTTGTATTTCTGTATCAGCTTCTATCTCTTTTTATCTCAGAGTGTTGTCGAGAGAGAGAGAGAGCGGCAGAAGATTCTTGATTCATAAAACCGACTGACTGTCTCTTACAGAGAAGAAGATGGAAAATCCCTTTTTGTATATTCCGTATTATCTTCCTTTTGAAATTTGAAATTCTTCCGCATTCAATGCTGACGGCCTGGAGAATGTTTTGCATTGATTGAGTTTCCCCAACTGTCCCATGGAAAAATGGCAAGCAATAATCCTGATGAAGACCATAATTAATGCCCCATCTAACTTTAATATTCAGAGAATATTTTAGCATTAATTACTCAGGAATTATTACAGTAGGAAAGGGACAGAAGGATGGAAATGACCAAGTCTAGATTCGTCGAATAGAGAATAGAAATTTTCGAGCTAAGTCCACAGTTCGTCGAGCTGAGGAGTTGTGTTCGTCGACCAGATGACTTCTGTTCGTTGAGCCGAGTTCCAAGATCATCGATCTGAGTACAGATAACTGCATTCTCTAGAACCTTGCCTTTTCTGTACATCAAGTTCGTCGAGCTGAGAATTTGACTTCGCCGACCAGAGTTTAGTGAAGTGTTTTTGGACTTAGATATTTCTGGAATGAAATGCAGAAGTAAAGTATCCAGAAATCGTGGACCTGAGAACTGGGTTCGTCGAACTGAGAACTAGTTCTGTTGGAATGTGTCGACATAAGTCCTGTGTGTCGACACAATTGCTTCTTGTCTCGACATAGTTGTTATTTTGACAAAAATCTGGAGTGTCTCGACACAAGTCCTGTGTGTCGACATAATTTCTATGTGTCGACACACTCTGGCTTCTGGTGTCGACACAGTTGATGTCGATAGATGTTCTTTGTGTCGACACAAGTCCTGTGTGTCGACACAATCTGGCTGCTGTTGTCGACACAGTTGATGTCGATAGATGTTCTATGTGTCGACACAAGTCCTGTGTGTCGACACAATCTGGCTTCTGGTGTCGACACAGTTGATGTCGACAGATGTTCTGTGTGTCGACACTACTCCTATGTGTCGACACAATCGGGCTTCTGGTGTCGACATAGTTGATGTCGACAGATGTTGATTCTAAGGACTTGGCCTAGACTCTAGGACATAACCATGACCCTGGCTATACATGATGGGTCATATGATCCTAACTTAGTGAACCTAGCCCAAATCAAACTAGGGATCCAACAGCCTGGATGACCAGTGCATTGTAGAAGGGATACTCATGATCCAGCATATCCTTCCTCGAGAAAGTAATCTTCTCTTCTGGGGGTGGGGTCTGAGATGTGGAGCTAACACTCCGACGGTACATGGTGTGGAGGCTCGCCTTCTGCGAAGCCTCAATCCCCACCCCCATGGATCACTATGATCCCTCCCCAGGTCCCGACATCTGCCCGATCTTTATATCTATCCTCCTCTGCCCGAGCAAGATCTCAATCCTCACCTCCTAGCGACCCTGCTGCTAATACTGCTCCTTGTTTCCTCTCATCTCGAGGAACTCTAGGCATATGGCTGTAGCGTGCTCTTCCTCTTGGTTGAAGTCGCAGTAGGGTAATTTAGCCCAGACTTCTTTCCTCCTTCTCTGTGCTGCTCTCATCCTCTCCCCCACAGCTATAGCCATAGCCTGATTTTGATCGGGGAGGGGAGGTCTCTGGGCCTGCCTCTAAACTGAAGGATGGAACTGGTCCTGGCCTCCCTGGTGGTTGTTCCTTCCCTGTTAACCTCTCTGTGGCCCTTGGTATTGCCACTCGGGCCTCCAGCCCAGCCGACGGTCCAGCTCCTGACGCCCCACCTAGGTTGTTGTTGTTGCTGTTCCCTCTGCCAGGGTTTAGCTCTACTTTCCTTCGTGGCCCACTTGGCCAGCTTCTGAGAAAACTCCGGGTTCGATGCCTCCCCATCGACTTCTCTTGCCACCCTCTCCATCACCTCTTCGTAGGAGAGGGGCAAAACTCTCTTCAGTTCCATCCTGAAAAAACTTTGTTGCAGCCCCAAGGTAAAGGCAATCATCAGGCTATGCACGGGCATATCCAGGACCTGGGTGACCTCCTCCTGAAACTGGTCAACATAACTCCCCAAGGTCCCATTCGCCCCCTACTTGATGTGGAACAGTGACTCAGACTCCTTCTTCCTCCTCTTGGAGGTGGTGAATATCAACATGAACCCCCGACGCAGGTCCTCGAAGCAGGAAATGGAGCTGGCCGGTAGTTGATGAAACCACTCGCTCACCTTCTCCTTGAGGGTGATGGCGAAGAGCCACTTGAAGCCATCCGACATCTGCAGGATCGAGACCACATCCTCGAACCACTAGATGTGCTGGACCGGGTATACCTTCCCGGTGTAGTAAGACATCTTGGGTTCCCTGAACTCCTCCGAAATGGGATGAAGCAACCAACTTACTAAAGTGGTTGCCTCACCCTGCTGGGCGAGTTTGAGGGTCTCGCACACCCATCTCGCTGAACCGGCACCCGCTTGTCGAGATGGGGAAGAGCACGCACCCAGAGAGCTCACAGCCTCTCCCTTCCTCGGCGACCTCTTTCCCAGCTCGTCTGCCGGGTGAGTACTCACCCAAAGATGGGGTGGCTATGACTGGAATTGTTGGAGTCAAGTACTCGGCCAGTGCGCTGAGTGCGAACTTGACGTGGTTGATCACCTCCTGCCCGAAGTCTTCGAACATCCCCACCGTGGCCAGAGGTGGTGGGGGTAGCAAGTCGGACCTATCTGAGCCTTGTCCATATCCTGCTGCCATCTAACCTGCTAACGATTTTCTGTGTTGACCACTCAAAACGCTCACCGCACCAAAATATTAAAACCGAAAACTCGGTCTCTTGTGGAGTTCACCCGTGGGGAAGGGTGATTGCGCACCTACTTCTCTCCTGCAAGCCAGATAACAAAAAGAAACGGAAACTGACCTAAGGGCTCGGCGTGGATGTCCCACCACACACCCGAATGATCTTAGAGTGTTTCCTCTCCTTAGCCAAAGGCCAAGCTAAGGCTACCTCAAAAAGTGCAAGAAGATCTGAACACTAGTAAGTGCCCCTTCTGAGGTGCCCCTTGGGTCTTATTTATAGTTTTCTGAAGACGGTCTGCAAATAGCCAACCTCTACTATTTTGAACATCTATGTGCAGCTCAACTAGGTCTGTCAATAGCGTAACTCTGCTGTTCTAACAAGCTATTCGCACCCACGACAAGGGCACCCAGGTAATTTTGCCTCTAGGCCCCACTGGCAAGATTCCAAGGATCTGGAGGTCGGCTCGCCACAACTCTCCACCAGTTGGGGCGAATGCAACTTGGCACCCGTAGCTCGCATTCCCTCCTTGGGAGAGCGCGAGCCATGCCGCCGCAGCCCGCCGACCCTCGCTCTGAGGTGGGATGGCGGCTAGTCTCCTATGGGAGAGTAGGCTGGCTGATCTGGGACTGTTACTACAGAAGCAATTCCATAAGAATTGAGTCCACCGAGCTTGGTTCATCGAATACATGATTCTAACTCCTAAGGTTAGCTCGAAGAATACCGAGCTCCGCTCGATGAATGTCGAGCTCCATTCGACGAATGTCAAGCTCCGTTCGACGAACACCAAGCTCCGTTCGACGAATGTTTAGCTCCGTACGACGAACATCGATCTCCACAAGAGCTCAGTTTGTCGAAATCCCGACTCGGTTCGACGAACTCCAGGCGGACGCGGGTCAGGTGGGCCAGCTGGGGTAGCTCGACCGCCCAGCTTAGGCGAGAGCGAGCTGGCCGCTCTGAGTATGCTCGCATGTAGTTCTGGAGCGGTCAGGTCGCTTGGTCCACTTGTCTGGCATGGAGGACCCACTCGGCAAACACGGGGTTGTACATCCTCCAAGTCCTACCTCAGGAACAAGGCCCTGTAACTCAGGGCAAGCTTGCTCCTACAGCTTAGTGATCCAAAGATCACCTACCTCAGAATTGAGCACAAGTACTACACTCAGGCTAGGAGGATAGCCTTAAACCTTAGGGAGAATGACTCTCCTACAGCTCAGGCACAAAGGCCCTACCTTAGATCCATAGAAGGATCCTACAACTTAGGCACAAAGGCTCTACCACTCAGAGAGAATGACTCTCTTACCCCAGGCAAACTGCCCTACCTCAGACTTGAGCACAAGTCCTACAACTTAGGAATACAGACCCTACCTTAAATCCACACAGGGATCCTACACTCAGTCTTTATAATTTCAGGCTTACAACTAAGAT
This sequence comes from Platanthera guangdongensis, assembly GCA_039583875.1. NCBI lineage: Eukaryota > Viridiplantae > Streptophyta > Magnoliopsida > Asparagales > Orchidaceae > Platanthera > Platanthera guangdongensis. Next base: position 81,650,724 of record CM077166.1, read on the forward strand.
CCAAAGGATCCTACAGAAGGAAGAAAGGTTGTTGATGTAGAATAGACACCAGAGAAAATTTCTCTGTGTCTTCCTCCTACTGAACTGAAGTAGCTCAGTCCATATCTTCTTCTTCACAGCTCAAAAAAATGTTCTTCAGGAATGATCTGCTTGGGCTGTGAAGATGTTGCTGCTGCTAGGGTTAGCCCTTGACTGCTTCTTCTTTCTTGGAGAGTTTCTTTGAACTTGTTGTTGCAAGTGAGAATCACAACAGCTAACTTGCTTGAACTTTTAGATCAACACTTTGAACATGTTCTTCAGGCTCTACAACAATGTCACAAGGAAGAAGATGAAGTTCCATCTTTTTACGAAAAGTTAAATCTCTATAAGTTCTCTTCTCATTGTTCATTAGAATATTTTTTTCTTCTGCCGTCCAACAGCTCTTTGACCTGTGGGCCCACTTGGATTTGGCAGCTACAATCTTGCTTTTACATTAAATGGGCTACATAGGAGTGTGGCGCCATTTTTCGTATACTATTGACTTCCCGCAATAATTTGAAATTCTGCTGACTTTTGCTGACCCCAGTATCTGTGGACATAGGCAAATTCAGACAGTTCATCCCAGGCATTGAGTGCCTAGAGTGAACAGCCTTAACTTAGCACAAAAACACTTAGCTAAATAATCTACACTGTCAGGAGTTGAGTGCATTGAGTGAGACTTCATCAATCAATTCATTTGGACTTAGCCAATATCTCTGTTCAGGAAGTATTGAGTGAACGGCCTTCACTAAACGCTTTTTCCCTTGGACAAACTTTCTGTTGATAGGCATTGAGTGTGTTGACTTCACTCAATGCTTTTGTCCTTTGATAAACTTTTTGTTGATAGGCCTTGAGTGTGTTGAGTGTGCCTTCATCACTCAATGCTTTTGTCCTTGGACAAACTTTTTTATTGATAGGCGTTGAGTGCATTGAGTGAGCTTTCATCACTCAATGCTTTTGACCTCAAACAAACTTTCTGTTGATTTTTATCACCATGAAGGCGTTGAGTGAGCGCTCTTCACTCAACGCTTTCTGCCTTTGCCTATCTTCTCGATGAGGCATTGAGTGAACTATCTTAACTCAATGCTTTTGTACTTTGCCGATTTCTCTTGTTGAGTTGGCATTGAGTGAGCTATCCTCACTCAACTCTTCTATACTTAGACAGATTTTATGTCTACATCTTCTTATGCTTTGACTGCACGAGCTTTACTCGACGCTTCATTATATGACATTAAGTGAGCTGTCCTCATTCAACGCTTTTGGACTTAACCAGGATTATTCCATGCTAATACTGAAGTTTTGACTATCTTGTCTTTACTCAACGCTTCATGTTGTATGGCATTGAGTGAACTCTCCTCACTCAATTCCTATGGACTTAGCCGGATTTCTTTCTTGACAATGCCGAAGATTTGGCTGTCTTGACTTTCCACCATTCTTCCTTGACATCTGGCGTTGAGTGAATTGGCTCAACTCAACGCCTGTGGACTTAGACAAATTTCAGTATTTCCAACATTCTTCCTTGTGTCTACCTGTCACTATCTCTTAGACAACCTTCAAAAAACTGTTCTAAAGAACATCCTGCACACATTGAACTTGAACATACATGAAATGCAAAAATGCTCTTAGTATTGTTGGTGATGCCTCTTCAAATCCAGGTAACATAGAGGTGCAATATTACCAATAATCTCCCCCTATTTGAAGAAGGTAAAACACACGACAATACTAAGATGCATTAACACATAAAACATATCAATTTAATGCAGCTGTAAGCTAAGAGATGTAGTTTGTTCAAAGTTTTCCAATTTAATGCAGTGACTTAACATGTCAAGTCATTGCTCTCCTAATACTACTTGAACGTTTCCAAGTAATATGCACTGACTTAACATGTAGTTATTGCTCTCCCACTCCTCTAAATATTTGCACTGACTCGATCATGTCAAGTATTGCTCTCCCACACCTCCCCCTTTCTAGCTTCTTCAATAGACATTGATCTAATGAGGGAGGAGATAGGATCTTGGGATAACTTTTCTCTAGATCCTAGCCTGATTTCACTCTAATAGTGATCATACTACTTGACTAGAGATCATACCACTTGAGTTTATACCATTGACACAACACTCCAATGCAACCACTTGAAACTTGAGTGGTCCATCCTTGATCCACTTGAGATATTGCCACTCCTCCCCCTTTATGACTTCTACAACTTTCCTCTTCTTCTATAACCGCTTTGTCTTCTCAACAGCAGCATCCATCTCAAACTCATAGAAGTTGATGACTATGTCATAACAAATCTCTAGGGTAGGGAGTTCAGAGTTAATCTGCCCCTCAATCTGTGCATTATCCTTGAGACATACAAAATAGCAGGGTTAATCTAAGAACTATTGCAGCTACTTGCTCCCTCTCAATAGGAAGTTGAACCTGCTCCTGCAATCGCTGGACTTGCTCCCCCTCAATATGAGCATCTTGACTTACTCCCCCTCAACAGGAGCATCTTGACTTGCTCCCCCGCAATAGGAGCATATTTACTTGCTCCCCCTTAACATGAGCATCTTTTACTATCCTCTATAATAGACACTTAAGTACTTTTCAGTCTTGATATAACTGAATGTCCTAGCAACATGCAAGAAGAGTAATTCCAGTAACAAAAGAAATATGAGGAGCAACTAAAGTTATACAAAGTTCAACATACCCAACTTAAACTTGAAGGTGTTGAACTTGACTTCATTTAGTGGCTAAGTGAAGATGTCAGCCACTTGCTTGTCTATATGGATAAACTCAAGACTGATGTCTTCCTTCTCCAGATGCTCCCTAATGAAATGATACTTAATCTCAGCATGCTTAGTCCTGCTATGAGAGACATGATTCCTAATAATGGAGATTGCACTAGTTGAATCATAATACATGGAGGGTGTTACTTATCTTGATGTTGTAGTACTAGAGCAGATGCTGGATCGACAACAATAATGCAAAACAACTTCTTGCTGAGATATACTATAACTCAGCTGTTAAGATAACCATATTGGTCTGCTTCTTGCTGCTCCAAGACACAAGTCTTCCTCCCATGAACTGATAGGTGCCATATGTGCTTTTCTTGTCCTCTTTACAGCCTGAAAAATCTTCATCTGAATAGCCTGTTAGTTCGAAATCCCTAGTCCTATGGTACCATAGTCTAAGATCTGATGTGCCTTTAAGATATCTCAAAATTTGCTTAGCAGCTGAGTTGTGAGACTCTTTAGAGCTAGCCTAATATCTAGCACAAACACGTATAACTATCATGATGTCTGGCCTACTTGGAGTAAGATATAGAAGGGAGCTAATTATCCCTCTATACAAAGCTTCATCAACAGTATCCCTGCCTCATCTTTGTCTATAGACATACTTAATCCCATGTGAGTTTTCATTATGGAGGCACTCTACATTCCAAACTTTTTGATTAACTCCCTAGTGAGCTTAGACTAGGATATGGACAATCCATCTTCAGTCAGCCTTACTTGGAGGCCTAAGAAGAACTTAAGCTCAACCATACTTCTCATCTAAAACTTCCATTGCATAAGTTTGGCAAACTTCTTGCAAAGGTTGTCATTAGTAGAACCAAAAATTATGTCATCTACATAAATTTGGGCTTGAATGATCTTGCCTTTAGATTCCCTTAGGAATAGGGTCTTGTATATCTTCCCCCTTGAGAATTTTTTCTAGTCTCATACCATGCCTTAGGGGATTGCTTTAACCCATATAAAGCATTCCAAAGACTATACACATGATCATGAGAGTTAGAATCAACAAAACTTGATGGATACTCAATATAAAGTTCTTCGTTTAAGTCACCATTCAGGAAGGCTAACTTCACATCCATCTGGTAGACTTTGAATCCCTTGTGTGCAACATATGCAAGGAATAGTCTGATGGCTTCCAATCTGGCGACTGGGCAAAGGTTTGATCAAAGTTAATGCATTTTTCCTGTCTATATCCTTTAGCCACTTGCCTAGCCTTATTCTTGATTATAATATCATTTTCATCAAGCTTGTTGCTCTAGATCCATTATTTCCAATGAAATTATATCCTTGAGGTCTGAGAACAAACTTCCAGACCTTGCACCTCTTGAACTGGTTCAATTCCTCTTGTATCGCCACAATCCAGAACTGGTCTATGTTGGACTATTCAAATATTTTGAGCTAAACTTGTGACAAGAAGCTTGAATACAGGGCTGTGTTGAGGCTTCTGCTCCTGGTCATTACTCCTTGGCTGGCTTCACCAATGATCTGATGTCGAGGATGATCCCCTAAATGACTGATAGTTTGAGGCAATCTTCCTTCAGCATCACGAGCTTTAGTGGATGCATCTTGCTGATCTTCATCCACATCATGTGTGCCTTATACTCCTTCAGGAATGCACAAACCTTCATCTTCATCGTTTACAATTGGAGCAGCTTCCTTGATGGTAAGCTTTTCCATCAACAACTCTATACCTATAGGTCTAGCTGAGAAGCTTGGCAGCTCACTGTTAATCATAGTAGACTCATCAAATACTACATGTACAGACTATTCTACAACTTGATTTTTAAAGTTGTAGATCTTATAGTCCTTGCTATGATTGTTGTATCCAACAAATATCCCATCATAGTACTTTGCAGCAAACTTAGTCACATAGGACTTACCATTATGGAGCACATAACATTTACTACCAAAGATCTTGAGATAGGCTAGGTTTGGTTTTCTGCCCTTCAAGATCTCATAGAGAGTCTTCTTGTGGCTCTTGGTGATAGAAGCTCTATTTAGGACATAACATGCAGTATTTACTACCTCAGTCCAGAAATATTCTAGGAGAGATGTGTCACTTAGCAAAGTCTTGCCAGCTTCTATGAGAGTTTTATTCTTCCTCTCAGTAATCTAATTTTGCTAGGGTGTTCATGGAGAAAATATTCGTGATAAATCTTTTTCTCTTCACAAAATCTTGTCATGCATTTAGACTGGAATTCAGTCCCATGGTCACTTCTGATTTTGACCACAGTACTGTCTAACTCATTATGAATCAGCTTGATAAAAGTGCTGAAGATATCAAGGGTTTCAAACTTTTTCTTAAGAAAGAAAACCAAAGCAAACTTAAAAAAGTTATCAACAACCACAAGGGTGTAGACTTTCCTACCTAGACTATGAACTAGCGTAGGTGATGGAGACGTTGCTAACACGGCCGCCATTAATCCCCGTCTGAGGGAGTTCGTCGATTGGGACGATCGCTGCCGCATGCTCGAGGATGGGATCGACGCCTGCCTCCATTATATAAAAATATATAACTATAAATTAAATAATTATAATTATATATTTTAAATAATTTTATTATTTTAGCAATTTTATTTTAAGTATTTATTTCATGTTTTAATTTTCATTTCATGTGTAATGATGGGTGCTTATAACCATCATGTGTTGTTTTAATTATTTCATTTCATGTGCTATGTTGGGTGCATATAACCATCATGTTTTCAATTTTGAATTTTGAATTTTGAATGAATGGTTGATTGAGTGGTGTAAGCCTATATATAGGCCATGATATTTGTCATATTGTTTTAGTGAATGAATAAGAAAAACCATAATCTTGGAGTAAGATACTCCTTCATATTCTCCTTGGTTGCCCCCTCTCCATCCCCCTCCTTGGCATATTTCGGCCACCACTCTCCTTCTCCCCTCTTTGGCCGTCGGCCAACTCCCCTCCCCTCTCTATCTAGGGCATCTCTCTCATCCCCATCCTCTCTTCTTCTCCCTAACCTACAAACCCGTGCCTCCCCCATCACCCTCCATAGTAGCCGGCCACCACCTCCTACAAAACCCGACCGCCATCTTCCCCCCCCTAAAACTGAGCCACCATCTCCCTCCACAAAACCACCGACCACCCACTCCATAACTTCAACCCGAACAACCCACCTGTTGTTTTCTTCTCCAACAACACCTCCTACCACCTTTTCTCTCTCTTTCCAAATACTTATATTATCATTCAAGAAGGCCTCATCTTGTGGATCAAACTCCGGCGTGAAGCGAAGAAGGAAAACAAGTTTTTCTCCAACTAGCGTGACTCCAACGGAGCCGTCGAAGGGCGATCCAAGTAAAGAAATCGGAATCATCCATTCCGGTTGGATAACAAAAAATTTCTACTCTCGTGTGTTTCTCTTCCTAGATATTCTTGTTGTGGAAATTCTTGGCGTTGCATCTTCAAGCGTTGAATAATCGTGGTTTTCTTTCGATTTGTTTGTGATTATCTTGACTGATTTCATTTCGAAATGGTTTGGTGAACCTTCTTTTTTTGTTGGGAGAGATCTACCTTTTATAAATCGTTATTTTTTGGTAGATCTCTTTTGGTATAACACCCCTCATTCGGACCGGGTGGGTCCTTTTAGCCGGAAAAAATATTGGCCTATCGCCTCTATTCGATCCTAATCAGTTTGGCTACCCGTATGCTAGCATATAATTGATAGAATTAATTAATGTGGTGCTGCGTAGAACGATTGTGTGAGTATAGGATTTGGATCATTAGAGAGGCAAACGTGTTCGTCCGTAGATATATGCGGTGTTAACGTGCAAGTCTGCATCAATTTGGTATCAGAGACAGGTTGTGCTAATTTCTTAATTAGTACCATCCTAGGAAAAAAATTATTATCACGTCAACACGCAATTGTATGCATGTCTATTTGTAAAAAAAAACATTTGCCTGGTCTGCCAATAGCGGCCTAAATTTCTTATTTTCAGCAAAAAAACAATTTTTTATAATCTTCATATTATTTACAGCAAGAAAATAAAAAAAATATATATCTATTACCTTAAGTAATTTGCGGGAACAATTACATCTTTGAAAATTAAATAGGGTCAGATTATTTATTCATTGCATGTGCACCAGTTCCGGGTGAGTTTTTCCCTCCGGTTCTCACTGAACATGGCATTTGATTGTAATGTTCCCCTTTTAGACTATTTGAATGATAAAGCCATGTCTAAACACACCCCAGCCTTGCTTTCCAACAGTCCCCACACGTATTCTCACACTGAGAATGGGATACCAACGTATGATGGGTATGTGAATTCGCAAAAATTTAGGGATTGGCTTAAGTCGGTAGATATTTACTTTGATTGTCACGAATGGGATGACCACCAACAGGTGAACATCGTCCGTGTACGATTAATAGGTCAAGCCCGCGTGTTCTGGTACAACGAAGAACTTCGTGTTGGTAGCAAAACACATTATTGGACGCAAATGCGTAGCCTGCTCTCGAATCGATTTGATCCCTCCTACCTTCGCCCTGCTAACACCAAGCCTATGAGCGAGTATAATTTTGGAACTAGATCCATACCTGCCTTTAGGAATGATTATAAACCAAACACCCAGACCAATCGACAGATAACCAATAATTTAACTAACCTTAAACAAGGGAACAAGTCGGTCTCAGATTATATGCGTCATTTTAAGGATATGATGGTTAGAAGTGGTGTGAAAGAGTTGCCAGAGATCACCCTCTATAGGTTTTGTAAGGGGCTAAACCCCTACATCCAGGGTAAATTACTGTGTTATTGTCACACCGATCTAGACACCACTTTTAATACGACATTAGAAATTGAGAAGCACCACCTTCCTAGGAATAAGGTTCACTCATTTCAGACGGGAATGGCCATATTAGGACCACCACCACCTGTTAGGTAAACCTCTCCTAATAGGTCTTTTGCTGGGGACTCGATAGATGTTATCACTAGGGTTATGCCTCTGTTATCCTCGACATCTAAGACCCTCAAGATAGTGACTGATATCCCTGAGGATGTTGATGTTGATATATTATCTTAGGATTTTGAGGATTATCCCGTAGGTCAAAGTATTCTGACATGTTCATTAGTGCCCGACGATTCTGATGTGTTTGAGTCTGAGGGAATCCCTAGTGATCTAGAAGATGATGTTTGGGATGATAATGATAGTCCAAGCTGTGAGAGTATCTCTTTGCCTATTACATGCCCTACTAGCATTGTGTCTGTGCACCCTAGTATTGAGTTCCCTCTCCCGAATACGATCCCCATAACATTAGGGCCTACGATTATACCCACTAAAACTTTATCTGACTTTCCTGAGGAGCCTGTGAGTTAGGATTTTTCCATTGTCATTGACGACACTGACGTAGTGGATGTTCCAACTGATTGGGAACACTCACCTTATGTGAGAAGTTTATGTTTGGATGATTTTAGCACTACAAACCCGAATGATAGTTCTTCGTTGTTATCACCCTTATCTGAAGATCAATCTGAATTAAAATTTCTGTCGGGTTCGATTTTGCCCATTTCTGAGGCCTATACTGATTCTGAAATGGATGACGTATCTAGTGTGTTGGAAGAATTTTCATGCGAGAGAGATATACTTTTGGAAGAGGTTATTGAAGTAGACCCGGATGAGCGTCCCCTGATGTTGTCTCTGTTGCGTAAAAATGAATATGGTTTTGGTTCTCTCTCGATTTTAATTTTACCAACTCCCCCACCTGATCCGTTGACTCGTTTAGTGGGCCCTTTAGGACACGAGTTTGGTATGTTTGATCTGTGTCATTTTATGTTGCCAAGACTGCGGCCCCCTCCTTTGGACATGCCTTGTCATACAAGTTCTAGTGAGTTGTCATATTTTGTAGCCGGTCATTTCACCGCGCCTCCTGGATTTAATTTCATGTCATATTTGACTATTCATTTCGCTGCATGTCCGGCTACGGGTCTATCCTCGTATGTGTCTGATTCCTTGGCTATTGTTCCTCTGGATGTGGTGCCTCCTTCACATACTTATATACCACAACCGATCGCACATATTTACCCACCGCCATTTGATGACCCTTTTTCCCACACGTTAGTGACCAAGGTTAGCCCCATAAGTTGTATCGCTCGCACCTCTTGTCACATCCAGGAGCATCCAACTCTTTTAGTATTAATGATGAGCGGTTTCCCTTGGCATATCTTCATGCCAAGCGTGAAAATATTAATTATACAATTAGGACTGTGAATTTGAAGCCATTGAAAGTCATCTTTGATGTTAAGGCTCTCTTGCCCCTCACTTAACCCTATAGCCTCCGTATTCGGGTTGATACATGTAGCACATGGGTTCACACCTCACGGAGCAAGATATTTAGGAGCACCTTTAAGAAATTACTCAATCAAGTCGTGTCTTATTATTTATATGTTTGTTGCTCGCCGAATGAGATCGTGCATGGATTTAAAGCACAAGTGCCTTTTGACATGATTTCATTACCACTGTCCTAAAGACAAGTCAACTCGCACAAGTTTATGCCTCTCATGCTAAAAAAATATATATGCACATTAGTGAAGGGCTAACCATACCAATTACATTTTATCAACTTCATGCTAGCTTACATAAAAGGGCGTCTCACTATATTGTTGGCGATTTAGTTTTGGTGCGTATCATCCCTGAACGGTTGCCTTCGGGCACTATAGGAAGTTGGCAAGTTGGCGAGCTTGGCCTTTTTCGGATATTAAAGAAATTAGGAGAATACGCATATCATTTGAAGTTTTCCACTGATTGGGGTATTACCCCTATTTTTAATGTTTCTAATTTAACGCCATATGTTTCTCCACCACTTGAATTATCTGCCTGTCCGTTTGGGTCCACTTTGTTTTCTTATGGTTTGGGTAGTGAGCTTGTGCCTGGATCGCTCACTTAATCGGTCTTCACTGGAGGTACGCTGGTTGTTGATGTAGAAACTTGTTTCCTTTGTTGCCTAATGCTTTTCCAAGGTTCTTCAGGACCACATTTTTGCATGATAGGATACTCGAAGATGAAGTGCTCTCCTCGCTAAGTTGTTTTGCTTGCTACTATATGGTTCTTTTGGTTGATGCTCTCCTGCACCGGTACTTTTAGACCAACTCATTGGTGATGAGTAGTTTTGAGCGGGGGAGGATTGATGGAGATGTTGCTAACACGGCCGCCATTAATCCCCGTCTGAGAGAATTCGTCGATTGGGACGATCGCTGCCGCAAGCTCGAGGATGGGATCGACGTCCGCCGCCATTATATAAAAATATATAATTATAAATTAAATAATTATAATTATATATTTTTAATAATTTTATTATTTTAGCAATTTTATTTTAATTATTTTTTTCATGTTTTAATTTTCATTTCATGTGTAATGATGGGTGCTTATAACCATCATGCGTTGTTTTAATTATTTCATTTCATGTACTATGATGAGTGCATATAACCATCATATTTTTTATTTTGAATTTTGAATTTTGAATGAATGGTTGATTGAGTGGTGTAAACATATATATAGGCCATGATATTTGTCATATTGTTTTAATGAATGAATAAGAAAAATTAAACCCTAATCTTTGAGTAAGATCCTCCTTCCTATTCTCCTTGGCCGCCCCCCTGTCCCTCCCGCTCCTTGGCATATTTAGGCCAACACTCTCCTTCTCCCCTCTTTGGTTGCTGGCTAACTCCCCCTCCCCTCTCTATCTAGTCCATCTCTCTCTCATCCTCTTCTTCTCTTCTTCTCCCTAACCGACAAACCCGAGCCTCCTCCATCACCCTCCATAGTAGTCGGCCACCACCTCCTCCTACAAAACCCAACCACCATATTCCCCCCCCAAAACAAAATATGCCACCATCTCCCTCCACAAAACCACCGACCACCCACTCCATAACTTAAATCGGAACAGCCCACCTATTGTTTTCTTCTCCAACAACATCGCCTACCACCTTTTCTCTCTCTTTACAAATAATTATATTATCATTCAAGAAGGCCTCATCTTGTGGATCAAACTCCAGCGTGAAGCATAGAAGGCGAATAAGTTTTTCTCCAACCGGCGTGACTCTGGCGCACCCGTTGAAGGGAGATCCAAGTAAAGAAATGAGAATCATCCATTCCGGTTGGTTAATGAAAAATTTCTACTCTCGTGTGTTTCTTTTCCTAGATATTCTTATGGTGGAAATTCTTGGCATTGCATCTTGAAGCGTTGAATAATCGTGGTATTCTTTCGATTGGTTTGTGATTATCTTTACTGATTTAATTTCGAAAAGGTTTGGCGAACCTTCGTTTTCTTTTGTTGGGAGAGATCTACCTTTTCTGAATTGTTATTTTTTAATGGATCTCTTTTGGTACAACACCGCTCGTTCAGACCGGTTGGGTCCTTTTAGCCGGAAAGAATATTGGCCTGTCACCTCTATTCGGTCCTAATCGATTCGGCTACCTGTACGCTAGCATATAATTAATAGAATTAATTAACGTGGTGCTGCGTAGAATGATTGTGTGAGTATAGGATTTGGATCATTAGAGAGGCAAACATGTTTGTCCGTAGATATATTCGTTGTCAACGTGCAAGCCTGCATCAGTAGGACCAAACAAGTCCATATGCCGGAGGTATAAACACCTCACAGAGTCTTTGGTTCCAATGCTCTTAAAGGAAGCCTTGGTCTGCTTTACTTTTTGGCATGCAGAGCCGATACCCTCCTTTGTGCATTTCATCTTAGGACCATTTCTAACTAGCTCTTCCCTAAAGATCTTACCAATGGTCTTATAGTTCAAATGAGCTAGCCTCTTATGTCATTAGACAGAGTAAGAGACTTTCTCATTTGCAATTCGGCATATAGGAGAGTCTTGACCTAAATAAAGAAAGTTTAGACAATACACAATTCCACTCCTAGTGCCTATCAAGATTACCTCTTGGTCACTTAACCTCTTAATTTGGCACTCATCCTTGTAGAATATAATGACATAACCAAGATCACATAGTTAGCTTATGCTTATCAGGTTGTGTTGCAACCCTTCAACATAAGCAACTTTTGAGATGGTGACTATACCATTGGTAATCTTACCAAGCCTCTGGTGACACCTCTGTCTGTACCATAAAAGATTTCTTTGGGTCTTTCCGTCACTGAAGTGTACTCCTTTAGGTAACTCCTTATTCTCATCATGTGCTAGAACATCCACTGTCCAAGTAACATATGGGTGTATGGGCACTTGGATTATCCTACAAAACATGATTTAGGTTACCTTAGGACCCTAATTTTTATTGGGTCCTAGGTTCTGATTAGCCATAAATAGACCTTGTCTTCCTGCAGATTTTCAGACAGGAAGACTACCACTTTCTCTGGGCATAGTAGGATTTTGCCAACAATTTAAGGCAAAATGCCCCACTTTGCCACAACACCAGCAATAATGAATATTATGTCTTTTTTTCTGAGTAGGTCTGGTAGCAGCCTACTGTTCAGAAAGAGGAGCAAGAACCTTCTTCAAGTTCCTTTTAGCAAGGATCTGACTGAAAGTGAGTCTTCTAGCAGACTTTCTTAGCTTGCTCAGAATGCCATTAACAACAGCCTTCTTTGCAGAAAGGTGGCTCTTGATAACATCAGAGATAGCCAAATTAGGTTTATTGATATACTTACTCTTGGTTTGGGTCTTTGCTGGATGTCCTTGAGAGTTGGCGACTGCAACATTCTTCAGAGTGGGGGCTGGAGCACCAAATACAAATGGTCCATGATGGGCCATTTGAATTTCCTCATGGGGAGCCTTAAATACACTCATCCCCCTGCTATATCCTCCACAAAAGTTGTGAACATTTTTGTTCACAATTATGGATTTACCATTCATCTAGTGACCACAGATTCTTTCCTGGTCATACTTGTTTAAAGGTAACATCAACTTCTTAAAAGTAATGGGATACTTTGATGCTAGGGGCTGAATTGAAACTTTGTCTTTCCCTTTAGAATGGGCAACTCTAGTATCCCCCTTGAATCCCAACCCCTTCTTACCCTTTTGAGAGGAGAAGGAGTCTATCAAGGGTAACACTGACTTAGGATTAGAGAAACTAGCCACTATTCTTTTCTCACTTTGGAGCTTCTCCTCAAGATCCACAATGATCCTGTTGATTGTCTCTTAGATATCTGCAAAGAGAAAATAACCAAACTAACAATTCATCAAGGCAAGTATACCTATCGAAATGCAGCTAGGGGACACAAGTGTCGTATTGAAATCCGGGAATAGTTGAGTAAGCTTACTCACACGAAATCTATTATTTTATCGACGAAAAAATTAAGTTTTTTAGAAGAAAGCTAAACGTGCTAAAGGAAGAGAACTACTTGTAATGAAAGAGAGCTACTTGCATGAAAAGTTAAAGAGAGCTAAAAGAGCGATTAACTTGAGCTTAGTAACGATGAAGGGGAAAATGCACTCGATCAGAAATCAACTCGGCAAGAGTGGTTAGAAAAATACGATAAATAAACCTAAGCTAATTAGGGTAAAGGTCCTTGACCGTGGAGGTTCCATGAATATTGACACGCTTCTCTCGAAGACCGTGCCTAACTGAGTTTAGGAAGGTCCAACCGACTTTTGCCTAAATCGGAGGCCTAAAACTCGCTTTACGCGGTGAACCCCTCTAATGGATTTTACTCCAATCCGGGAGATTTGAACGTCTGCCTCTCTCGAGGGGTGCGAACAACTCCCTTTACTCTTGAGTGCTCATTTCAAACTTTCGGCCTCTCGGCTAGCCCAGAATGAAAGCAAGGTGGAGAGTATATATCGATGATATACCTCCAACCCGTGATAAATCAAGAGTAATTCAAAGCTAAACCCTAAAAAGAAAAGGTAAGATTCAAAGCATCATAACCTAATCACTCGAACCTCGGATCATTAAGATCGAGTACATGGAGGATTAGTTAATCATGGTGAGGAGGAAGAGGGGGGATGAGTAGAAGAAGAATAATGAAAACGGAGCAGAAATGTAAAAGAAAACAACAATTTCTATTAATAGAAACAGGGATCTTACAACATGAAAACCAGCGATTACACGTGCATGGAAAGGTAAACTACACTATCATTAACATTATACTACAGAACGAAGCTAGGAACTACTACAGGGAAAGCATAAAGCTACAGCTAAGAACTAAAAATGGAAAGACATGCTTAAAAAGTTCAGAAATACAAAGGACAGAACCTCCCCTCTTAAAGCAAAAGGTGTCCCTAAACCCCTGGAGTTGGGCTCTATTTATAGAATTTTTCAGGTCGGGTCACGCCCCCCTGTCACGCCCGGGTAGGGCGTGACCCTGGGGCGTGACACATTCGGTGCGACTTTTTCGGGCTGGAATTGAATTCTGACGGAGTTGTTGCGGTACACGCCCACAGGTCATGCCCTGGTAGGGCATGTACCTGGGGCGTGTTGTTTGCGGCGTGACTTTGTTGAGCGGAAATTGAATGCTGGAGGTGACGGGCGGAATTGCTGAAGTACACGCCCATATGTCACGCCCGGGTCAGGCGTGAACCTGGGGCGTGACACTTTCGGTGCGACGGTGGAGCGGGAAAAACGAGCGCACTGCGGCGATTCCTCGGAACCTGGGGACACGCCTCTAGTATACGCCCGTGTCGGGTGTGACACGGGCGTGACCGAGGGCGTGTACACTAAGTTTCCACGGAATGCAGTTTCGGACCAATTGCTTCATTCCTCTGGGTTACACGCCCTAGGTACACGCCCTGGTAGGGCGTGACCTTGGGGCGTGTCACAACAAACTTCGGCTGAAAGCCGTGAAAACCTGCAAAAAGCAGAAAAAATGCATTAGCGACAAAAATATATACAAAGGGGAATCAAAACAAGTACTTTACAAGACATGATTTGCTCTAAAACCCCGAAAATATCCTAATAAAATTGACTGCAAATCGTATTATCAAATTCTCCCAAGCTTAAGTTTTGCTTGTCCTCAAGCAAAGATATAAAGACTAGCTAATCATAAAAAGTGACTAATTCAAAAAGTTTTAATCATACTCTCACAAGTACTATGCGAAATTCTTGGCAGGGAGAATGTAAAACGTAAATCTAAAACAATTATTTAGGTATGGTTTAACTTTTATAAACTTTACTTAATAAAAATAAATCATCCAGAATTTTGACGAAATTCTTTAAATAGATTTGAGCAAGACAATGACAATGAAAAGAACATATTGAGTTATTACTAGATCCAAGCAACGCATTATAATTATATCAATTAAATAACAAAAATCTAATTTTAAATCCAAAACTAAAACTGATTTACTTTTCTTATTTTCTTAGTTGTTAAATAAAATTAAAAAAAAGGCGTGAATCAAAAGGACTTAATAGGACCGAAACGTTTGGTTTAGGAATATGAATAGGAGTGGAATTCAAATATAAACACGGAGGCTTAAAAATCACATTAAACCAAAACAATGAGTTTCAAAAAAAATAAATTTATTTTAAACAAAATATGTATAAATAAATTTAATTTTTTTTCTCTTTATGATTATTTATCTCTTTATTATTATTATTATTATTATTTTCATTCATTTTTTTCTCTTCTTTTTTTTTCAATTTATTGCTTTTGAGTACACTTTTTTCAACAATTTCTCCAAAGATAACACAACATTTTCCTATCAAAAAAATTAGCGTGATTAGATAGGTAGGAATTTGGGCTTTGGTGAAAATGAAATGATGTGTGGAGTTATCAAATGAATTTGGAAAAAAGGCTCAAAAACGGCTAACTAGTGGTAAAAGAGTTTAGGTTGGCAGGAAAGCTCAAACGTAAACAAAAATGGCTTAAATCATTTTCACGCTTTTTTTTTAAATTTATTTAAAACATAGAGTCGATAAATTTCAAAAAGCAAGTTCGAGATAATAAAAGAAGATTGATGAAATTATCTTGAAAATAAAAATAATATGTGACTTGGATCGTTTATATCTACTACGTTATTCAAAAGTTGTTCTTACAAAAATTATCTAAAGACGAAAAAGAAAATAGTGGATGATAAATTTTTAGAGAAAGTAAAGAAAATAAAGAACGGAAAACCATAATAGAAATGCACGTTTTAGAGAAATATTTTACCTTAACATGCTACCGTGAATTAGAAACACAGCATGGCCAACATTTTACTTGTGAAATATGATTAAAAAGAATGATTAGAAAAATTATAATTAACTACGTTGTTTATAAAGAAGTTTGAGAAAAACAAAACATAAACATGGGGTACTTATTGAAATACCAAAATGCAGCTATATAAATTTTTTTTTTGAATTTTTTTTTTGAATTGTTTTTTTTATTTATTTGGATATTTACAAAAAAAAACAAAAAGAAGGAGGAAGTCTTCCCCCAAGCTTAAAATCTACATTGTCCTCAATGGAGAAGGAGGTTGGAGAACGAGATAAAATTAAAGTACAGAAAGGAAAGACAGAATTGAAAAACAGGTACTTCCCCGGTTTTATTTTGCAGGGCAAGCTGAGTGATGCCGCTCCTCCATGCCTGTGCTGTGGATCTTCAGGAAACGTCGGCTGGTGGACTTTGTCATGGAAGCAGAACCGTTGGAGCAGGCGATCGCAGAAGGTTCAGCTTGCCGGAGCCATTCGGGGCAAAAAGTGTAAAAGAAAGAAAACAGAAAAAGATAACTTGGGTTGCCTCCCAAGAGCGCCCTTTGTTTAAAGCGTCGTTTGAGCTCGACGCATCAAAATAAGAGTGTCCCAAATATTGTTTAAAAATAAAGTTCGAATAAAGTTCAAAGTTGATGAGAAAAATAAAGTTCAGATTAATCAAATGTCAGGACCGGAAAGATAGAGTTAACAAGGTTGAGAATGACATCATCACAGAAATACAGTTTAAGACGCTGACCATTCACTTTGAAAGTACCCTTATCAGGGTGGGAAATTAAAACAGTACCATAAGAAAAGACTTCTAAAACAGTAAAAGGCCGAGACCAACGTGATTTTAATTTACCCGGGAATAAACGTAAACGAGAATTATAAAGAAGCACTTGATCGCCTGGCTTAAAGATTTTTGGGTGCCTAAGATGTCGATCGTGTAAACGCTTCGTCCACTCTTTATAAAGTCTGTTATTTTCGTAAGCGTAAGAGCGCCACTCGTCGAGTTCGTTAAGTTGAAATTTTCTAAAATCGCCAACGGAGTGGGGATCGAAGTTTAAAAATCGTAAGGCCCAAAAGGCGCGGTGCTCTAACTCTACGGGTAAATGACACGACTTTCCGTAAACCAACCGATATGGCGTACACCCGAGGGCGGTTTTGTACGCTGTTCGGTAGGCCCATAGAGCATCGTCTAATTTGGCTGACCAGTCTTTTCTAGATGTTGAAACAGTCTTTTCTAAAATACTTTTTATTTCTCTATTCACTACTTCGACTTGTCCGTTAGTTTGGGGGTGGTAGGCAGTGGAGAGCTTATGAGTAATGCCTTATTTAGTTAGAATTTTTGAAAATTGTGCGTTACAGAAATGGGAACCCCTATCACTAACGATAGCGCGCGGCGTACCGAATCAAGAAAATAATTTTTTTAGGAAATTAACTATGACTCGGGCGTCATTCGTAGGAAGAGCTTGGGCTTCGGCCCAACGTGAAACATAATCAACGGCAACTAAAATGTACTTATTCCCGAAGCTAGAAGGAAAAGGGCCGACAAAATCAATCCCCTAGAGGTCGAAAACTTGGCACTCTAGGAAATAATTTTGTGGCATTTCATTTTTATTCGAAATATTCCCCGACCGTTGGCAACTATCACACCTACTCAAAAAGGCATGCGCGTCTTTAAACAGGGTGGGCCAGTAAAAACCCGCGCTTAACACTTTGTGAGCGGTGCGAGCAGCTTGATAGTGCCCACCTGTCGGTCCTTCATGCAAATGATTAATAATATCTAATCCTTCATCAAAGGAAACACACCTCCTGATCACTTGGTCTGCATAGACTTTAAAAAGATGCGGGTCCTCCCAAAAGTAGTTCTTCAACTCAGAAAAGAATTTCTTCTTTTGCTGAGACGAGAACTCTTTTGGGAGCACACGAGCCACTAGATAGTTGGCGATGCGGGCAAACTAAGGAGAAGTAGATGTGTTAATTATGAACAGCTTCTCATCAGGGAAATAGTAATGAAAAGAATTTTCGTCTAATTGTTCTATAAGCGGGTTGTCTAGGCGCGAAAGGTGGTCGGCGGCCAAGTTCTCGGCACCTCGCTTATCACGGATCTCTAAGTCAAACTCCTGGAGGAGTAAGACCCAGCGAATAAAGCGAGGCTTGGCATCCGTTTTAGAGAGAAGATATTTGAGGGCCGAGTGGTCCGTAAAAACAATAATTTTCGAAAGAGTAATATAAGGGCGAAATTTGTCAAATGTGAATACTACAGCTAAGAGTTCCTTCTCGGTTGTGGTGTAATTTTCCTGTGCAGATGTGAGTGTTTTACTAGCGTAATAAATGGGGTGGAAGTTTTTGGAAATACGTTGACCTAGTACGGCTCCCACCGCATAACTACTCGCATCACACATTATCTCAAATGGAAGATCCCACACCGGAGCTATCATAATTGGGGCATTAACTAATTTTTCTTTTATTAATTTGAAGGCAGCTAGGCAGAGGTCATCAAAGATGAATGGGGCGTCTTTTTCTAAGAGATGGGTAAGGGGCTTGGTGATTTTGGAAAAGTCCTTTATGAAGCGGCGGTAGAAACCCGCATGACCCAGGAAACTTCTTATAGCTTTTATGTTCGTAGGTGGCGGCAGCTTCTCGATAACTTCTATTTTCGCAACGTCTACTTCAATACACCTTTCAGAAATTTTATGTCCCAAAACTAACCCTTCCCTCACCATAAAATGACATTTTTCCCAATTTAGGGCGAGGTTAGTTTCTTCGCATCGCTCTAAGACTTTTTCAAGGTTCTCTAAGCAACTATCGAAGGAATTCCCGAACACAGAGAAATCATCCATGAAGACTTCCATAATGCTTTCTACGTACTTGTCAAAGATGGCGAGCATACATCGTTGGAATGTAGCCGGCGCATTGCACAATCCAAACGGCATTCTTCGGTAGGCGAAGGTGCCGAAGGGACAAGTAAACATAGTTTTCTCCTGGTCCTCGGGGGAGATGGGGATTTGACGATACCCCGAGAGGCCAACGAGAAAACAATAAAAGCTATGTCCGGAAAGTCGTTCTAAAATTTGATCAATGAACGGCAAGGGGAAGTGATCCTTGCGGGTGGCGTCATTCAACTTACGGTAATCTATACACATTCGCCATCCGGTCACCGTCCGAGTCGGGATTAATTCATTATTTTCATTACTTACGACCGTTATCCCTCCCTTCTTTGGTACTACCTGTACTGGGCTAACCCACTTACTGTCGGATATAGGATAGATAATTCCTGCGTCTAACAATTTCATAACCTCGCCCTTAACTACGTCTTTCATGTTTGGGTTTATACGGCGCTGAGGTTGTATAGAGTTACGTGAATTATCTTCCATTAAGATTTTATGAGTGCAGAAAGATGGGCTTATGCCCTTAATATCAGATATCTGCCAAGCAATAGCTTGGCGATGCTTTTGTAAAATTGAAAGAAGTTTATCCTTTTGTGCATCCGTGAGGTAGGCCAAAACTATGACAGGCAGCTTGGAGTCCTTTTCTAAGAAAGCGTATTGAAGGTGCTCTGGTAGTTCTTTCAGTTCCAAGGTAGGGGGTCTTCATACGAGGTTTTGGAAATTTGTTCTTTTTCAAAAACTATGTCCTCGTACACTTTTTTATATGTAAAATTAAAAGGGGTGTTGCTAGCGGCCATGACGGCTTCGTGCAGCGATTCAGTTGGAAAAGTAGAAGAGGAACAGAAATCAAAAAATTCTTTTTCAAAATCAGAGGGGCGGGTGGAGGATTCTTCACTTAGGTGTAGAGATTCAGTTGGAAGAGGAGGAGAGGAACAAAAATTGGAAAATTCTTTTTCAAAATCAGAGGTGGGAGAGAAGGATCCTTCACTTATGGTATCCATGAAAAAACAGGAGTCATCATTAGCTAGTGTGTTGTTCATCGAGGGGGTGATAGAGAAAGTTACCTCATCGTCGCCCACTCGAAGGAAGAGCTTACCATTGCTTACATCAATGATAGCTCGGGAGGTGGCAAGGAAGGGTCGGCCAAAGATCAGGGGAACCTCGACGTCTTCTTCAATGTCTAAAATGACAAAGTCCACCGGGAAGATGAACTTGTCAACTTTGACTAGGACGTCCTCCACTATTCCTAACGTGTATTTGACTGATCTGTCGGCGAGCTGGATACTCATGCCTGTGGGGTTGAGACTACCAATTCCTAACTTTTTAAACAACGAGAAGGGCATAATATTAATACTCGCACCTAGGTCGGCTAAAGCGTGTTTGACAAAGAGATCACCAAAGACACACGAGATAGATAAACTACCCGGGTCACTGATTTTCTTCGGTAATCCGTTTGTCAAAACCGCCGAGCATTCGACATTTAACGTGACATGCGAAAGGTTCTCTAACTTCTTCTTGTTAGTTAGGAGGTCCTTAAGGTATTTTGCGTATTTCGGCATCTGGGATATGACTTCGTGGAAAGGTAGATTTACGTGGATTTGTTTAAACATTTCCAAAAAATGGGTGTATTGATCATCCTGTCGTTGTTTATTAAGTTCGGAAGGGTATGGCGGGGATGGATTATTTTTAAAGATGGGTGGTGGAGTGAGTTCTTTTTCTAAGATAGGGGTGATAATTTCTTCGACAGAGGGTGGAATTTTTAAAACGGGAACGGAGATTTGATTTTTTAAAACGGGAGCGGAGCTTGCCTCGGGCTCTTCACTTATCATACCGAGAACTTTCTTCCCACTCCGAAGAGTTATAGCTTTCGCTTGCTCTCTCGGGTTGGGCTCGGTATTGGAAGGAAGAGACCCTACGGGTCGCTCAGAAATCATTTTAGCGAGCTGTCCTACCTGATTTTCTAAATTTTTAACACTTCCGGTTAAGGTCCTAATCGTAGCGTCATTAGCATTCATGTATTTTGAAAACACTTCCTCCAAATTTGGAGGTTTTGGAAAACTTTGAGGAGGTGGTATTGGAGCAGAAAAATCACTTTGCGGTGGCGGGCGCACAGCATTCGATGGATTGCTCCACGAAAAATTCGGATGATTTCTTAACGCAGGATTATAACTATTCAGAAAATTAAAACCAGGAGGATGATAATTCGCAGCAGAAAAATTATTAAAAGCAGTTCTAGGCATATTATTTACATAATCCAAATGTTCGGCAGGAGGAGTTGCAGATTCCTATACCTAAGGGGCGGAGGCAGCAGTCATCTCCGTAATTTTTTTGCTTAATATTTCAACTTGCAGTGCGAGTTGTGAGACGTTGTCCATTTCAAAGAGACCTGCAGGTTTGTTTGGGCGGGACCTAGGCACATTCCACTGGTAAGTGTTCATGGCCATGTCTTCAAACAGCTCAAGAGCTGCTTCCGGGGTCTTATGGTTTAAAGTACCGCCAGAAGCTGCGTCTATCATTTGCTTCGTGCTTTGATTTAGCCCATTATAGAACGTCTGCACCTGCAACCATACAGGCAGAGCGTGATGTGGGCATCGTCTTAATAATTCTTTAAATCTTTCCCAGGTTTCGTAAAGGGTCTCTGAGTCTATTTGTCCAAAGGAAGAAAAGTCATTCCTAAGTTTAGCAGTTTTAGCAGGCGGAAAATACTTGGCCAAAAATTTTTCAGTTAGTTGCGTCCAAGTAGTTATGCTATTTTTAGGAAGGGTGTTCAGCCACTGCTTAGCCTTAATTCTAAGAGAGAAAGAAAATAATCTTAGCCTAATAGCATCATTTGTGACACCATTTATCTTGAAGGTGTCACAAATCTCAAGAAAGCTGGCTATGTGTGTGTTCGGGTCTTCATCTTGAAGCCCGTCAAATTGCACATACTGCTGCACCATTTGAATTATGCTAGGCTTCAGTTCGAAATTATTATTATTTATTGCAGGGCGAACTATACTAGTTTCTGTACCCTCGAGATTCGGTCGTGCATAATAGGACATAGGCCTATGCACGGCTTCCTCCATGTTGGGTTCTGCCATTCTTAAGGTAGAAAATGACTCGGAATCCTCAACCGGCACTTGGGTAGTAGGGCCTTGAAATCGCGATCTTCTCCGAAGAGTATGCTCAATTTCGTGGTCCAGGTCCAAAGTAACCGACGGACTTCCGCGGGTCATACACTAGAAGAAGAGAGGAGAAGAAAGACTAGAAAATAAAAGAGCTAATGAAGTTCGAAAATTTTTTTTTGAAATAGATTTTTTTATGTTTTAACTCCCGAACTTCCCAAGGGCTACCCGGTGAAGGGTTCGCAAGGTACTAGACAAGATAGTGGCATTTAGAGCCACTTTTCCCTTTTCGAGAGAATTAGGTGGTGTAGAAAAATTTGTGATGTGGGTTTCTATTAAGCGGGCGGTAATTAAAATCCAGCCATTTAACTCCGAGTGAGTAGGCGTAAAGTAAAAGCTACACTCACGCACTTGACAGAAAATTAAAACACACCCACTCTACAGAAAGTAAACACACTCTACTGAAATAAAGCCTGCCAATTAACTCAAGTGAGTAGGCGGAAAAATAAAAAACGCACACTTGCTTGAAATAAATCCAGCCAATTAACTCAAGTGAGTAGGCGGAAAAATTAAAAATACGCACACTTAACAAAATCCAGCCATTTAACTCAAGTGAGTAGGCGGAAAAAATTTAAGAAGGAGGCTGAGAAAGAGAAGTGATAAAATTAATATATTCGCGTTTTCAATTTATCAACGAGCGTTGCTTCCCCGGCAACGGCGCTAAAAACTTGATTGTCTCTTAGATATCTGGAAAGAGAAAATAACCAAACTAACAATTCATCAAGGCAAGTATACCTATCGAAATGCAGCTAGGGGACACAAGTGTCGTATTGAAATCCGAGAACAGTTGAGTAAGCTTACTCACACGAAATCTATTATTTTATCGACGGAAAAATTAAGTTTTTTAGAAGAAAGCTAAACGTGCTAAAGGAAGAGAACTACTTGCAATGAAAGAGAGCTACTTGCACGAAAAGTTAAAGAGAGCTAAAAGAGCGATTAACTTGAGCTTAGTAACGATGAAGGAGAAAATGCACTCGATCAGAAATCACCTCGGCAAGAGTGGTTAGAAAAATACGATAAATAAACCTAAGCTAATTAGGGTAAAGGTCCTTGACCGTGGAGGTTCCATGAATATTGACACGCTTCTCTCGAAGGCCGTGCCTAACTGAGTTTAGGAAGGTCCGACCGACTTTCGCCTAAATCGGAGACCTAAAACTCGCTTTACGCGGTGAACCCCTCTAATGGATTTTACTCCAATCCGGGAGATTTGAACGTCTACCTCTCTCGAGGGGTGCGAACAACTCCCTTTACTCTTGAGTGCTCATTTCAAACTTTCGGCCTCTCGACTAGCCCAGAATGAAAGTAAGGTGGAGAGTATATATCGATGATATACCTCCAACCCGTGATAAATCAAGAGTAATTCAAAGCTAAACCCTAAAAAGAAAAGGTAAGATTCAAAGCATCATAACCTAATCACTCGAACCTCGGATCATTAAGATCGAGTACATGGAGGATTAGTTAATCATGGTGAGGAGGAAGAGGGGGGATGAGTAGAAGAAGAATAATGAAAACTGAGCAGAAACGTAAAAGAAAACAACACTTTCTATTAATAGAAACAGGGATCTTACAACATGAAAACCAGCGATTACAAGTGCATGGAAAGGTAAACTACACTATAATTAATATTATACTACAAAACGAAGCTAGGAACTACTACAGGGAAAGCATAAAGCTACAGCTAAGAACTAAAAATGGAAAGAAATGCTTAAAAAGTTCAGAAATACAAAGGACAGAACCTCCCCTCTCAAAGCAAAAAGTGTCCCTAAACCCCTGGAGTTGGGCTCTATTTATAGAATTTTTCGGGTCGGGTCACGCCCCCCTATCACGCTCGGGTAGGGCGTGACCCTGGGGCGTGACACATTCGGTGCGACTTTTTCGGGCTGGAATTGAATTCTAACGGAGTTGTTGCGGTACACGCCTACAGGTCACGCCCTGGTAGGGCATGTACCTGGGGCGTGTTGTTTGCGGCGTGACTTTGTTGAGCGGAAATTGAATGCTGGAGGTGACGGGCGGAATTGCTGAAGTACACACCCATATGTCACGCCCGGGTCAGGCGTGACCCTGGGGCGTGACACTTTCGGTGCGACGGTGGAGCGGGAAAAACGAGCGCGCTGCGGCGATTCCTCGGAACCTGGGGACACGCCTCTAGTACACGCCCGTGTGGGGTGTGACACGGGCGTGACCGAGGGCGTGTACACTAAGTTTCCATGGAATGTAGTTTCGGACCAATTGCTTCATTCCTCTGGGTTACACGCCCTAGGTACACGCCCTGGTAGGGCGTGACCTTGGGGCGTGTCACATCAAACTTCGGCTGAAAGCCGTGAAAACCTGCAAAAAGCAGAAAAAATGCATTAGCGACAAAAATATATACAAAGGGGAATCAAAACAAGTACTTTACAAGACATGATTTGCTCTAAAACCCCAAAAATATCCTAATAAAATTGACTGCAAATCGTATTATCACCTGTTCTTATTATTGATGGTCCCAATCTGGATGTTTGAGATAGCCTTTAGTTGGCTGACTTCCCTCATTTTTTGATCCAGCAAGGATGCTGACTCAGATTATTAGGAAGCAGTTAGCTATAGGGAGGTGATCTCCATAAATTGATTCTTGGACAACTTCTTACATCTTTTGAAAGCATCCAGAAGGGCGCCATACTTGTCAATCAATTGATTGACATATTCCTCAGATTGTGAGTCATCTTTATCACTGGATGAGGATGAATCAGAATCTGCACAAGTCTCATAGCCAGTCTCAGTAGAAGAACTAAATAGAGAATGTACCTTATCTGGATTAGGTTGATCCTAGCTGGATTCCTCATCAGAGAAGGCCATCAGCCCATAATAGTTATTTGCAACTTCTTCTTAATCATCCTTCTCTTAGTCACTCTCTGAATGCGATAGAGGGGCCCTCATCTCTATCCTAGCAGCAAGATAGTCTTCAGCTTCTTCAGCAGCAACTAGCCCTATGTAGGCTTCTTCTTATTCAAACTCAGAGGATGCTGAGTTAGACTGACCCCAGCTCTTCTCATTCTTTGTAATGAAGGTCTTTTCCTTCTTTCCCTTGAGATGGTGATGTTTCTTCTCACCAGATTATCTTTTCTTGACTGGGCAGTCAACAATTGCATGCCCAGGTTTGCTACAGCAATAACAAATAACTTTAGAAGAAATATGTTTACTAGGTTTGGAATCATACCTATCTCCCTTGGAGTGTTTCTTCTTAGCTCTGTAGCAGTCATTCCTTTGATGAGAGGAGTAGGAAGGTCTGCTACTCCACTGCTTTCTCTTCATCAATTTCTGAAACTGCCTAGAGAAGGCAGCAAAATCTTCATCAAACATACTGCTGTCTGATGTTCTTGGCTCTGAGCTATCTAATTCAGCAAGCCTCCTTGGAGGAGAGGCAATCCTCTCCTTAGTCTACTTGGTGTTCTCAGTTTTGAAGGCCACAGGCTTTTCCTTGGCTTGGGATTTGCTGATAGTATCCTCCTCCTTCCAGAATGATAGATGCATCTCATAGGAGAACAACTTTCCAAATAGTGTGTGAGGCAGAGTATCAGCTAGCTTTGCCTCCTCTCTGATGGAACAGATTTTTGTGTCTCAGTCTCGAGTTAGAGACCTGAGAAACTTTTCAATCTGCTCATAATGGCTAAAGACCCTCCCATAGGTCCTCAGCTCATTCACAATTTTGAAAAATCTTCCATAGTATTCTACAATGCTATCCTTCTTATTCTTCCTGAAGGCCTCATACTCTTGGTTGAGTAGAGACTTTTTGTCATCCCTGAACTCTTTAGTTCCTTCCATGTAGACCACCAAAGTGACCCACATCTCCTTAGAAGTCTTATAGTGAACAAGATTCTAGAAGGAAGAATCATCGATAGCATTGACTATGATGTTCCGAGCTCTCTTGTCTAATATAGCCAATATGACCTCATCCTTGGGCATCTCTGAATACTTATTTGGTTTCTGGACTGTTGCATCTAGAGCTGAGACTTTCATAGGGATGAAAGGTCCCTCTTTAACTATAATGGAGATCCTTGGGTCAAACGTTTTCATGAAAAGCTTGACCCTCTCCTTCCAGATCCTAAAGCTTTCCTTCCTGGAGATTGGAAACATCATGGAACCTAGCTCGTTATGGTTCTCTCCTGAACCCATAAGTACAATCCTTTTAGCTACCCATGGAGATCAACTAAGACTGTTAGATCCTTTTTGAGCAACCTCCCTCTGCTACCACTTGAAAGACTTTAATTTCAAGGATAGCTAAACACCTAGAGGGGGTGAATAGGTTTTTCAGTCTTTTGAGACTTTTTCTTGCTTTAGTGTGTTGTAAGTTAGATTAAGTTAGCTTTCATGACAATCACACAGTACACACAAGATTTATATTGGTTTCCCAGATTATGGGTACGTCCATTGTCACTCCCACCTTTCTAACAGTTTGTTAGACAAGAGACTTCTCCAAACTCTGCTCCCAAGAGCTTATAACACAGATCCCTCAGAATCTCTCAGTCTACTCAAATTCCTACCTCAGGCATAAGGCCCTACAACTAAGAGCAAGCTTGCTCCTACAGCTTAGTGATCCAAATATCACCTACCTCAGACTTAAGCACAAGTACTACACTCAGGCTAGGAGGATATCCCTACAACTCAAAGAGAATGACTCTCATACATCTCAAACACAAAGGCCTTACCTCAGATCCACAGAAGGATATTACAACTCATGCACAAAGGCCCTACCACTCAGAGAGAATGACTCTCCTATCTCAGGAAAACTGCCCTACCACAGACTTGAGCACAAGTCTTACAACTCAGGCACACAGGCCCTACCTCAGATCCACACAGGAATCCTACACTCAACCGTTATAATTTCAGGCTTACAACACAGCTCCAAAGGATCCTATAGAAGGAAGAAAGGTTGTTGATGTGGAATTGACACCAAAGAAAATTTCTCTATGTCTTCATCCTTCTGAACTGATGTAGCTCGGTACAGATCTTCTTCATCATAGCTCCAGAAAATGTTATTCAGGAATGATCTGCTTGGGTTGTGAAGATGTTGATGCAGCTAGGGTTAGCCCTTAACTGCTTCTTCTTTCTCAGAGAGTTTCTCTGAACTTGCTATTGCAGTTAAGAATCGCAACAGCTAACTTGCTTGAACTTTTAGATCAGCACTTTTAACTTGTTCTTCAGGCTCTGCAACAATGTCGCGAGGAAGAATATGAAGTTCCACCTTTTTATGAAAAGCTAAATCTCTAAAAGATTTATTCTCCTTGCTGATTAGAATACTTTTATCTTCTGCCGTCCAATGGCACTTTGACCCGTGGGCCCACTTGGATTTGGCAGCTGCAATCTTGATTTTTAATTAAATGTGGTACATAGGTGTGTGGCGCCGTTTGTCGTATACTATTGACTTCCGGCAATAATTTGAAATTCTACTGACTTTTGCTGTCGTTAGCATCTGTAGACTTAGCCAAATTCAGACAGTTCATCCCAGGTATTGAGTGTACTGAGTGAACAACCTCCATTCAGTGCAAAAACACTTTGCCAAATAATCAACACTATCAAGCATTGAGTGCATTGAGTAAGCCTTCATCACTCAATGCATTTGGATTTAGCCAATATCTCTATTGAGGAAGCGTCGAGTGAACGGCCTTCAATCAATGCTTTTGTCCTTGGACAAACTTTATGTTGATATGCGTTGAGTGCGTTGACTTCACTCAATGCCTTTGTCCTTGGATAATCTTTTTTGTTGATAGGCGTTGAGTGCGTTGCGTGAGACTTCCTCACTTAATGCTTTTGTCCTTGGACAAACTTTTCTGTTGATAGGCATTGAGTGCGTTGAGTGAGCCTTCATCACTCAACTCTTTTGTCCTTAGACAAACTTTTTGTTGATTTTTATCAGTATGAAGCCATTGAGTGAGCTGTCTTCAATCAATGCTTCTTCCTTTTCCTATCTTATCGATGAGGCATTGAGTGAATTGCCTTAACTCAATGCTTCCGTACTAAGTCGATTTATCTTGTAAAGTTGGCGTTGAGAGAGCTTTCCTCACTCAATGCTTCTGGTCTTAGACAGATTTTCTGTCTAGATCTTCTTAGGATTTGACTACATGAGATTTACTCGACACTTCTTTCTCTAGCGTTACGTGAGCTATCCTCACTCAACGCTTCTGGACTTAACTAGAATTCTTCCCTGCCAATGTTGGATCTTTAACTATCTTGTCTTTCTTAACGCTTCTTGTTGTATGGCATTGAGTGAACTATCCTAACTTAACACCCGTAGACTTAGCCGAATTTCTTCCTTGCCAATGTTGAAGCTTTGACTGCCTTGTATTTCTACCATTTTTCCTTGACATATGGCGTTGGGTGAACTAACTCCACTTAATGCATGTGGACTTAGATAAATTTTTGTCTTTCTAGCATTCTTCCTTGTGTCCACCTGTCACTGTCACTTAGACAACCTGTCTAAACTTGTTCTAAAGAACATCCTGCACACATTGAACTTGAACATACATCAAATACAATTATGCTCTTACTATTGATGGTGATGCCTCTTCAAATACATAGAACATTGAGGTGTAATATTCCCAACAATAGTTGTATGGCTTTGGGAAATATTTGACAGGCTCCGCAGCATCTGGCGGTAAAGTGCCTAGCGACATGTCCTTCTTGAACTTCCTTCTGTCTCTTTCATTCTTTTCAAGTTTTGCGCACTTTAGGTAGCTATATAGCTTTCCCCTTTCAGTGTTCTTGTTTTTGACAAGATCCCAGGAAGATAGAATGATTATACTGGACTAAGGACTCCACAGTTCAAAATCAGGCCTTGCTTCCATCTCTTCCCTGAACCTCTTCTTGCTCATCCTGACTTCCTCTTCTTCCTCAGCAACAAACTTTCCTTACCCTTGCATTCTGATCAGGGTATTAGTTACCATAGTTCCATTCTTGTAGTGCTTGATGAATCTGGTCAGGAATAATAAGGATATTATCATATGATAGTTGTTCAAGCCCAAATAATCCCCTTAGCACATTTGTAGTCCAGACAACATTTTCAATGTTGGCATTTATGACATCCTTCTCCACCTTTTTGACTTCTTCACATATCTTTTGAGTCAGGGAGGTGCTGGCCTTGGTCAACTGACTATATAGATGGTCAATGTCAAAAGTGACATGATTCTTAACTTTTAGTGGATGATCATTTAGAACTTGAGCACAGGAATTCATCCTTCTTTCAAGAATTTTCGTGTGCTTGTCCAACATTGTCTTCTCTGTATTGTGGACTTATAGCAAGTTTTTGGAGAGAATATTCTGATTTTCTATAAGTGCATTGTGGAGAGTGTCGATCTCAACCAATTTGTCCTGAGTAAAGTTAACTATAGGAGCTGCTCTCAAGCAGAGTTTTACAGTTTGTGCCTTTAGAAGATTAACCTCAAATCTGATAGATTTGATCTCTGTTGACAAGTCATTCCTGAGGTTCTTTATTGAATCATCAACAAAATTCTCAAGTTGTATCCTTTGGTCATCCGGTAACCGTTTCAGCTGAGCCAGGAATGTTCCTGACATTTGATCAGTGGATGTACCTTCATTACTGACTGTTACAGGTTGTTGAATTGGATTGAGATCTTCCCGTACAGCAGAATCAGCCATCTCAAATTCTGATGAATATGCATCCTTATTAACATCAGTGTCATTGTTGTCCTTCTCTGATTCAGGCGAGTCTATATCATAGGTTGTCCTTTGAGTAGGGAGTTCATGTTGAATCTCCCCCTCAATCTCTGCCATGTCCACAAGGACATCCAAAACATCAGCTGTGATTGTATTTGTATGTTGATCATCTACAAGAGGAAGTCGATATCTTCTTGCAGCCTCTGCATTTGCTCCCCCTCAGTAAGAGCTTCTTCCATCACTTGCTCTAGAAGTTGCTCCCCCTCACTTTAAGGGCTATATCCACCTTGTGGAACTTGGTATTTGGGAGCAGTTTCTTTTTCATTTGGATCTAGAGTTATGACAGTCTACTCTACTATCTCCTCAGAGATTGATAACTCTAATTATATCGTTATTTTTATATAGAATTTATTTAATAACTAATAAGATTATTATTGTATTTTAGTAATTATGTTTCTAATTTCTTTCTTTTTATATTTCAGGTCAATCTAGACTGCGAATATCAATTTGGAGCTTGTAGGACTGATCAGTAGATGAAACTGAAGATTGCTGGAAAAATCAACTTGACACGGTCCGGACACCGGCGTAACTCTCAGGTCAAGGGCGTGATATGTGGACGTGACCCATAAAGGCACTATAGAGTACTTGACACGGCGGATTAAAGTTACACGACCCTATCACAGGCGTGGCCTATGGGTCACGGGCGTGACCAGCAGGCGTGACCAGCAGGCGTGACCAGCAGACGGAGCCTAGAAGTCAGTTCCAGACTATTTTCGGCCTACACGCCTAGGTCACGGGCATGACATTTGGGTCACGGGCATGACAGCAGGCGTGACTTCCAGGCGTGCCGTGCTTAATGCCGCCAGTTTCAGATCCAGTCGGTTTTCGAATTACACGCCCTAGGTCACGGGCGTGACCTAGGGCGTGACCATTCAGAAACAGCCACAATTATTTCCCGTCGTTTCCAGTAATAGTATAGACACACCCTTGGTCACGGGCATGACCTAGGGGCTTGACCCTTCAATAACTGCCGGAGTTAAATCCCGCCGTTTCCAGTTCCCGCCATTTACAGTAACAGTATATACACGCCCTAGGTCACGGGCATGACCTAGGGGCGTGACCCGCAGAACAGAAATTTTGGCGATTTTTCTCCCAACGTTTTGGGGCTTTCAAGACGACGGTTTCCGAGCCTTACATACCATAGGTCACGGGAGTTACCGAGGGGCGTGACCTTCCAGAAATTTTCCTATAAATTACAGAAAAGTCAGAAGCTGGGGATCATCTAGGGAGGCATCTAGGAGTAGTTAATAGCTAGTTTTTGTAGCTTATTTTACTATTTTCAAGCATTATCCTTTATATACTTTTTCATATTTAGTTAACTTTTATTTGTAGCACTTTTATTTCAAGCTTGTATTTGTTTATCTTTACATGTATCCCTCTTTTCATTACCAGTTGATCTTGACAAGCTTTTTAATAAAATAAAGTCCTTCTTTCTTAACACAAATTCTATTATTTTGATTCGATCTATTTTTGATTTATTTCTTCGATTTCGATTTTAGATCTGTATCCTAGATTTACCGAGAGGTTGTGGATACAAGTAGATCACTCAAAGATAAAAGCAGCCATATGTACTCCTCGAAAGAGGATGACACGGATCTTCCGAATTGGAGTCAAATCCAATAGCGGGGTTCACAGCATAAGGCAAGCTTAGGGGTTTTGACTGGCCGAGAGATCTTAATCGTTCAACCTAAGTTTAGTCAAAAGCATAAGCTTGAGAGAGACGCTCTTATACTTTATGAACCACCATGTTCGAAGTAGGTAATTTAGAAGTTATCTTTTATGAAAGGTTTATTTTAAAGTGAGTCTAGATCAAGTGTTTTCTTTTAGTTTATTTTCTAGTTATAGTTTAAATTCACTCCTTTTACTTTCCGATAAAATAATATTAATTTGCATGAGTAGAAGTACTCAACAGGCCTCGAGTCTAATACGACAATTTCCTATACAATGTTTCGATAGGTACACTTGTCTATTTGAGATGTTAGTTTGGATTTATTTTTAAAACTATATAAATTCTCCATCAGAGATTTTGTTCACTATGTCTTCAGCAACCTTTTTAGCAACCACAATGGGAGGTATATCTATAGCATCAGCTTGAATTTCTTCAGAGTGAGGTCTGCTCACTTGAATCCTTGGTGCAGGTTCAGATGAAATTAACATCTGGGCATTCATGTCCCTCCTGGTCTCATCAGTGGATTGAGTAAGCTCTGGATCATGAGGCACTTCCTCAGCTTGTTATGATGAGCTGTTATCTATGCTTTCCTATGGAACTGTGACTGCCTCTTTCTTTTTCTTGGAGGCTGACTGTTGTTGTGGTTGGATAACTCTTTCCCCCCTCTCAAGCATCTTTGAATCCATCTTCCTCATGTGGTGGATTCTTATTCCTAGCCTTAAGTTAAGGATCCCTGGAACACTCTTAAGGAGAAACAATGATAGAGTTCTACCAAGATTTGGCTCTGCGAGACATTCTACAATCATGTCAAAAATTACTCTTCCTGAATTATCAGGGTGAATAGGTGTATTTTTAAAATACTTTGTCAATTGTTTGTCACTTAAATGATCAGCTGATTATATACTTAACATATTAGATTTACAATAATTCAGCACAATCAAATCTCAGATCATAGCACAATCACAAGCAAATCTCAGCACACAGTGCACAAAGAATTTATAGTGATTCCTCTATCTAGGGTACATCCACTTTCCCCCTTCTTCCTCACTAGCAATATACTAGATAAGGTTATAGCTCCTCCTCTTTAACTCAGATCCAAAGATCTTACAGGCCCAGTTTCAATTAAAAAACCTACACTCAGACCAACTAGTCCTACCTCAGAGATTCACCCAATCTCCAACTTCAGGTCCCTCAAGAACCCTATCTCAGCCTTTATAACACTGGCTTACACCTCTATGATCCCACTCAAATGACTTGCCTCAGGTTCCTCAAGAAGTCTGCCTCAACCTTTATAAATTAATCTTACAACCCAGAGATTAACTCACGTACCCACTAAGATATCACAGAGATCTTACAAAACTGAAGAGGTAAATATAATCAGAAAACTACTTTGTAATCTGACTTATCTGAATGTATTCAGATTCTTCAATTCAGCTGCACTTGAATAAATCTTAATGAATAATCTGGCAGAAGAGTTACCTTTCTTGATCTGCAATCTTCTTGACGATCGACTTGATTTTCTTGAAGAAATTGTTGAACATAACAACTTGAATCTTCTGATCACTTGATGAAAAGGATCTGAAGATCTTCTTGAAGACTTTCATCTTCCTTCTTCTCGAGATTGTCACCCTCCTCTGACTTAGAAAAATCAGAATGAGAGAATGGAATGATTTGTCTGATTGTAGTTTTTCTGTGTAAATAACCCCTTAATTTATAGCCTTCGTAGATTACTGGTTTTTGTTTGATGACATCAGCATATGGCATCATATTTCAAATTCCCCCTTAAACTGTTTCTGGTTATATACCACGTTACTGTAGCTGATGCAACAGTTCTGTCTAGTCTTGACACTTATGTGTTGACTTTGCACATCTTCAGAAACATAAGTGTCGGGATATCCAAAGTGTCTCGACACTTTTCCTTAGAAGGTGTCGAGACATCTTATCAGTCTCGACACAGTTTTACTTAGAAGAATTTTCATGCTGAACTTAAGAGTGTCAAGACAGTTGACTTGTTTCCACACAACTGTCTGTTGGGTGTCGACACTTCCATGCTTGATTTCTCCACTGTGTTGAGACAGTTAATTATCTCGACACACCAGTCTGCTTGTAACACCCCAATAAGGTGTTGGAGGTAACAAGCTAAAAGTCGAGCAGAGCTCGATGAAACGTCGAGCAGAGCTCGATGAAAATGGTTGTTATGTGTTATGGACCGTTCGATGAACTCACTCCCGTTCAAAGACTTGCGTTCGACGAACTTGACTCTGTTCGACGAATTGTTGAAATAAGATATCGCCGAAGTAGCGACTCGTGTCAGGCTGCTGGTGTGTGACCACTGAGCAGTTGTTGACTTTGTCAGCTCAAACCCCAGCCATTGATTTGTTTTGATGAAAAGAGATCGTATGGCTGGGGTAAAACCCGAGACCACATAAGCAGAGGGATGGGATTGAGGAAGTCATTATTTCCTTTTCTCTATCTCTCCTCCTTGCTTCCCAGTTCTGGATCAGAGAACTCTCGGCTAATGCTAGGGTTTTGGGTGGAATTTGTTGAGTTGCTGGAGAAGATCTTGTGGCTGGAATCAAGAGCCGAAGCTAGAATCGCGAAGGGAAAAGTGAGGCGGTCTGTTCTATCCGTGTAGAAATGCTTTGTCATGGCTCCGAAGAAAACTCCAAGGGTAACGATCTTCCTCCTTGGACATGTGAAGTCCTTATTTTGGCATATGTGATGAGTCCTATTTATATAGGATTTTTTAGACTCATTTGGGCTAGTTTTCACGCACATGCACTTCACTTTTAGTATGCTATCATTGATATTTCATTTATATAGTTTTTCACGCTAAGTGCACTGTTTTGGCCGATTGGTGTGCAATTGAGCATTCTATTTTTGGGGGTAAGCACATGGTGCTCCCCATGGCCTTTTCCGGCTATTTTCATTGCATTTCTGTGACGCTGGAGGGCTCTCTTTGTATTTAATTATTTGTATGTAGGTGGTGCATTTTCCCCAAGGCTGGAATGCAGGTTTGAGGAAAATGCACGGTCGTGCATTTTCTTAGCACACGGTTCTTTGCGATCGTGCGTTTTGTGTGTGTAGGAGAAACATCGAGTGGAGCTCGACGAATTTCATCGAGCTAAGCCCGACGATCTTCACGCACGGTTGACACACGGTTTCATCAAAATCGTGCTCGAAGGAAATGCACGGTTTTCTTGCAGCTTCTTATTTGTTGCTCTTTGTGGTTAATCGTGCGATTTGTTCACGCACGGGCTAAAGCGCCCGTGCGCCAGTAAAACGCACGGTTCCACCGTATTTTCTTATTTTCCTGCTTTTTGTCTCTACCCGTGCGATTTGCTTCAAGCACGGGCAGAATTGCCCGTGCGTGAAGGAAAACACACGGGTCAATGCTTCAACTTCCGCAAGCTTTGCGTGCAAGTTAATAACGCACGGTTAACGGACGGTCGTGCGCCAAACCGTACGTGTTTATTTTTCTGACCTGCTTCTATTTAAAGCACAGATTTTCCTCCATTGAAGAGACTTTCTCCCCCACCGTTTTCCACATCCAAGGAAGGTTTTCGCCATTTTCCTTCATCTTCCACCTTAGGGAGGTGCTCCGAGAAAGCTTTCAACGCCATATTCAAGCCGGAGCTTCCTTTCGGCCTCCTCCTTCATCCTTGAGCTTCAAGAAGGGTTTGATCTAGCTTTCTCCATCAATCTAGGAGAAGTTTGAGCCATCCTCCACGGGCTCGTGACACGAAGAAGACGGGTCCATTGGGAGTGAGTGACAGCCTCCTCTACCCCGGATGCAGTTGAGGACCGAGCTCGGACGCGGATTGACAACCCAACGAATCCTTCCATGAATCCTCCGCAAGACTTCGAATCCGGTCGATTTCACAAACTTTTCTTCTCTTATTGTTGATAGTGTAGCTTAATCCCTTGTATTTGATGAAGTATGTTTAGTTTGTAAAACGTTTGTATACAATCATGTCTATGTGATTTTGTATTTTCATTATTTTCTTGAGATGCGCCTTTATTTCCTTCCGCCACAACATCCGGATTTGCCGCTCTAGTAATTGCTAGAGGCATGCGTAGTGAAGAGGTGCTCTCGACCCTCATTCCATCGTTCTAACCACCACGTTCGCAAGCATACTCGTCCATCCTCCTAGCGATTCGTTGCATAACGGCCTGTGTAGTCTTCCATCCCGCTTGGCGAAGCATCGCATAGCGGCGTTGCATAGGAGTAGCTGCTAGTATTTTATTTTTTGTCTCCGCAACCATCAAAACCCCCTTAGTTAACTCCGACCTAAGAACTTCAATCTCAAGTCCACCTCGAAATTAACTCCACCTTACTGTGTTCCTTGAAGAGATCGATACATGGGGAAATTCACTCATTTTATATTACTTGTGTGACTGGTACACTTGTCATTCAAAGCATCAATATGCATGGAGTTCCCCCACAAAAAGGTGGAATATTGAGGGATTTTCGTTGGGTTGATTCTTGAAGTCCCCAATAAGGTTTGCATATAGATCCGGAAATGTGTAGTACGGAATAGACATACTGTGTGAAACCCATCTGGACAGGTTGGTATGGATTGGTGATGTTTTATTTTGCGCATCGGAGAAGACTCCACGTATAAATGAGTATTTTGTGGAGTCGGTGGGTTGTGCCTGTGAAGTGGAGTAATAAGAAGTACTGTAGTGGAAGTCCAGGAAAATACCCTCGAAATTCATGTGATGTATGCTATGAAAGTCCAGTGTTTCTGGCACTGCAGGTGGCTGCAGGGTTTTCTAGATGGTTGGTCCAGCTATGGTTGGGGATAGGTACATAAAGACGATTCTGTCGCTAACTCCAAGTGATAGTTATTGTCGTTGGCGATAACACCTAGCTAACCTGTGATTGTGAGGCCAGTCATTCGAGGACGTTGTGGCTATTGTCGTCTATGCGCTCTTAAATGCCAGTGAGCCGAACGGATGAGGGGAAGCTGACCTGCGTCAGTCTAGACATTGAACTAGAGATTTGAGTAACGGTCAAGGGCTGAACAGTATCTGCGTTATGGTTGTCTAAATTAAGTGCCTAAGTTTTTGTCTTCGTTAGGATCACATAATGAGAGTCTTGGGCTATCCTCCATCAAAACTAAAGTCTCCGGCCGTGGGCCGTGGAGCATGAATGCTCAATTCTTACCATTGGGTCTGGGACTTGAGAACAGTGGTGGGACCCTAGTTTTCTGGTACACTGGTAATGTGCCCTGAGTGCACGGAGCGTCGAGCCGTGCAGTCGACGTTTGTGATATATTGATTGTGCGTGAGTGCACCTCTTGTGATATATCTGGTTGTGAAAATGCCATGCCTTCCGGGAAGGAATACCACTGCCTCGGGAAATGGGTATGGTCGTTATAAATTGGTCAGCTAAATGTTGACCGTTGCTTTGTTTACCACCGTTGCAGTGGATTGTCTCCATGCATGTGCTGGAGAGACGAGCGGGAAATAGTGGGCTGAAGCCCTTGCTGCTACTATGCTGTCCCTCGAAGGTCGAATAAGGAAACGTTTATTGTTTTTATGTGTGGTCGGCCTGCGTGCTGATATATGTAATTCATGCTTGTGAAGATTAACTGTAAGGCCTTAATACCAAATATTTTGTGCATTTTGTATACATTCCTTTGAGATATATAAATGTGGTTATATATATATAATGGGCATTCATGGTCGATGAGTTCAGTTTCCCCCTAATGTTTCTGCTAGAATGCTCTAAGTTAGGATG
Source organism: Platanthera guangdongensis (assembly GCA_039583875.1). Lineage (NCBI taxonomy): Eukaryota > Viridiplantae > Streptophyta > Magnoliopsida > Asparagales > Orchidaceae > Platanthera > Platanthera guangdongensis. The sequence continues at coordinate 81,687,787 of CM077166.1, forward strand.
CGTGTACAAGTCTTTGATATTAACATGTAACCCCGACGTCTGTTTGTGGTATATAGTGTGGGGCCCCGGCCGGACCTTCTATTTTATGTCATGTAACGGATGGAGATCTTACAATTTGGTATCAGCTTGTCTTGGTCTTCCTCCTTCGAATTCGTGGTCGAATTCTTTTTTGGGGTGGTGAGCACGTGTAAGTGTGACCCGTTATAACATAAATGAACTCAAGAATGTCTACTAAAGAATGCAAATACACCTGTTTGAGGAACCTATGTGTTCCTCCTATGTTGTTGTTGCTTTTGAGAAGTCGCTAAAGTGTCCTTTACATATATAGGTGACTCGAAGTGGTGTGGGGCAGTCTGAGCCCCAGCGTTCTTATGAGAATACGACACCAGTTGAGGTGCTTACACCTCCTCCATCTATGGAGACATTATGCTTAGTTGCTGAGGCATTATTTGTAATGATCTAGGAACAGCCTACTGGGCAGGCGCGACCTACGGTGGTGCCAGAACATGTTGGTGTGAGGCCCGTACCTATTGAGGTTATTGTAGATCCACGAGCAGCGGAACGATAACTGAAGCAATTTATGAGCTTCAATCCTCCTACGTTCACGGGGGCGGGATCCGCAACGCAGGTAGAGGATTGGCTTATGCGCGTCAAGAGAATTTTGATGGCAATAAGAATAGAGGAGGAACAGAAAGTTACCTTAGCCACTTTCCTGTTGGAAGGAGAGGCTCGGCTTTGGTAAGATGAAATGGAGCTGCACCACTTGGCGGGCAGACAACTAACGGAAGTCTCGATATAGGAGTTTTCGAAACTCTTTTTGGAAAAGCATGTGCCATCGGCTAAGCGCATAGCCATGGAAAATGAATTCCAGCATCTAACCCAGTGAGAAAGTGGTGTTGATACCTACTTACATGAGTTTACAAGGTTGGGATGTTATGCGAGATCTATCTTTGTTGACAAAGAGCGTAAAACCAATAGGTTCTACGAAGGGTTGCTGGATGAGCTGAGATTCCTGCTCTTTAGTTCGGTGAACTAGGGGTTTCAAGCATTGGTTGATACGACTCATGCATTGGAGAAAGATATGAAACGGGTACAGGGTAAGAGGAACTTGGCGGTGACAAAGCCTGAGTTCAAAGTGTGGCACCCGGGAAAATTAAACTACCGAATGAAATGGGGTAAGAGATCCAAGTCTTCTACCCAGACTCCCTCTACTATTACGTCTGGAGCAACTTCTAGGCAAGACCCTCATGCTTGCTATACATGTGGTAATGTGGGTCATCTAGCCTGTGACTGTCGGATTAGTCCGCCAAAGGGTGAAAAGAAGATAGGAGCGTCATATGCTGAAAAGGGAAAGTTAGTGGTGGGGTCCTCTACATCCCAAGCGCAGCCCCGAGTATATAATCTTGGCCAATAGGAGACCATAAAGCAAAGTGACCTCATCACTGGTACGAGTTAAGATACTTTGTTATTGCTTTTGATACTTCATACCTTATGTGTAGATTGCGTATGATGTGTTTATCTTAGGCTTTATCCTGATTCAGGACTATCCGGCGAGAGCACTGTTTGATAGGGGTGCTTCGCATTCATTTCGATCTATGGACTTCGTGTCACGGATCGGAGTGTCGATTTGTATGATGGTAGATAGTGAGAAATTGTTATTACCAAATGGATACGTGATGTATGTGGATAGGACTTGCTTTGTGGAGGTTCGGATAGGCAGTCGGGATTTCAGATTGGAAGCACCTGTGCTGCCGATATAGGAATTTGATATGATCTTTGGTATGTACTGTCTCTTGGAGCAGCTTGCCTTTATCGATTGCAATTCAAAGGAGATCACACTGGGACAGAATACCGATCTAGAGACGAAATTCGCTAGTATGCGAGGATCGAGCAAATTATTAATGTCTGCTCTCCAAGTCATCAAAGCTGTTCGGAAGGGCGCATAGTTATTCTTCATGCTTATCATGGCTATTGAGCTAAAACTAGTGTGAGTGATGTTCCGATTATTTCGGAGTTTGTTGATGTGTTTCTGAAGGAGCTTCTAGGGTTACCACCCCAGCAAGAGATTGACTTTTGCATAGAGTTGGTGTCAGGTGCAAAACCTGCGGCCCTCTCGCCATATCATGTAGCGCCAAAGGAAATGGCAGAACTTAAAGTTCAACTACAAGAGTTACTGGAACAGGGTTATATACACCCAAGTATGTCACCATGTAGCACACCTATTCTTTTTGTGAAAAAGAAGGACGGTATTCTGTGTCTGTACATCGACTATCGCAAATTAAATAAGCTGACGGAGAAGAACAAGTATTCAATACCTCAAATTGATGACTTGTTTAATTAGTTGGGATCAACCGTCTATTTTAAACTGGACTTAAAGTCTGGTTACTACCAGTTGAAGATTCGGGAAGGTGGCATTCTCAAGACAGCGTTTAGAACACGCTACAGTCATTATGAGTTCACTGTAATGCTGGGCTAACAAATGCGCCATTGGTATTCATTGACCTAATGCACCAAACATTTCGCGTGTACTTGGACTTATTTGTAATCATATTCATTGATGACATTCTAGTGTACTCTCAGTGTGAAGAAGATCATGCGAATCATTTACAGATGGTGTTACACACCCTGAGGAGAAATAAGCTCTGCACCATGTTCTTAAAATGTGAGTTCTGCCTATCGTTAGTGGATTTTCTTGGCCATGTGGTGAGTGGTGAGGGCATTGCGGTGGATCCGTCAAAGATAAGAGCCAAATGGGAGTGTCCGGTGTTATCCTCTGTGGCCGAAGTCAGGAGTTTCCTTGGACTGGCGGGCTACTACTAATGTTTCTTAGAAAACTTCTCACGGATCGCTTTGCCTCTTACCACACTAATGAGGAAGGATCAAAAGTTTGTTTGGATGTTAGAGTGCGCGCAAGCTTTTGAAGAGATGAAGAGTCGCATCACCACGATGCCAATCTTGACGTCACCATGTGGTTCGGACGAATTTGAAATCTATAGTGATGCATCAGGGAGCAGCTTAGGCTGTGTTCTTCTTCAGTTTGGAAAGGTGATCGCTTATGGCTCACCCAAATTGAAAGTGTATGAGCGGAACAATCATGTACACGACTTGGAGTTGGCGGCGGTGATTTTTGCACTTAAACTGTGGCGTCATTATTTATATGGCATGAAGGTGGATATATTCGCCGACCATAAGAGCCTAAAATATCTATTAGATCAGAAGGATCTCAACATGCGACAATGTAGGTGGATGGAGTTCCTCGGGGACAACACCTTCCAAACTCACTATACACCAGGGAAGGGAAACGTCGTTACAAATGCCTTGAGTCGTAGGACTCCTACAAGGGCAACTTGGTTGCAAATCCATGATGAGCGTCTTATCCAGGAGTTGGAAGTTTTAGAGATTTCTTGTGTTGACAAGAATTCCACAGCAAATGCGCGCCTGAACTGGACGGAGGTACAGTATGACCTTACAGACAGGGTTCGATGGGCAACAGTACTTGATGGAGGTTTACAACGCTATGCAGTGGATGGGTCAAATGACCAATTCTCCTGGGATGATGGCCTTTTGTGAAAAGAAGGTCGTTTGTGTGTCCCGAATATGGGTAAGTTAAGAGATGAATTGATGTATGAAGCTCACTTCACGAAGTGTTCAATTCACCCAGAGAGCACAAAGATGTAAAAAGACATGAAAAAACTATTCTGGTGGCCGGGTTTGAAGAAAGACATAACACATTACGTGGCTAAATGTCAGCCTTGTGCCTTTTTGAAAGCTGAATGCCAGAAGCCTGGAGGTTTCCTGAAGTCTCTACCTATTCCGGAATGGAAGTTTGATGATATTTCTATGGATTTCATGCACGGTTTGCCGAGATCTCAACGCGGTAACGATTCGGTTTGGGTGATCATAGACCGATTGATTAAAGTGCCTCACTTCATTACGAACAAGAAGGGCGATTTAGTGGAAGTCTTGGCTTAGCTTTATGTTGAGCAAATAGTATGATTATACGGTGTTCCCGGTAGCATCGTAAGTGATCGAGATGGGGACTTCACTTCGAAGGATTGGAGGCTAATCCATCAATTGTTGGGGACAAAATTAACATTCAGTGCGGCCTTTCATCCACAAATAGATGGCCAGACTAAGAGGACCAATAGAACGATGGAGGAGATGCTCTGAATGTGCGCCTTAGATTTCAGGAGGAGATGGGAAGACCATCTCTATATGGTAGAGTTTGCCTACAATAATAGCTATCAAGCTAGTCTAAATATGGCGAATTTGTATGCTTTATATGGTAGGTAGTGTCGTACAACGCTAGCATGGGCGGAAATAGACGAATCTAAGTTGTATAAGTGTAAGGAAGTCGAAGAGGCTAATTCAACAATACGGTCTATCCGGGAGAGGCTATTGATAGCCCAAGATATGCCGGCAAAGTACTACAACGCCAAGCACTGAAACGTAGAGTTTCCGGTTGGAGAATGGGTATACCCGAAAATCAAACCTTTCAAGGGTGTGTCCAAGATTCAGGGCTTGAAAACGTTAAGTAGGAGGTATCATGGTCTGTTTGAAGTAGTGGAATGAGTTGGATACGCTGCTTATCGGCTAGCTCTTTCTGAGGAATTGAGTGGATTGCATGATGTGTTCCACATGTTAGTGTTTCGAAAAGCCGTGAAAGATCTAGCTCTAGTGATTGCGAATGATCTCATACCGGTCAAATCTGGGCTAACGACGAATGTTAGGCACATTCGGATCAAGGATAAAGCATTTAAGCAACTGTGGAACAAGAAAATTGGGATAGTCAAGGTCAGATCGGACAACTGTGGCAGTGAAGAGCTAACATGAGAGCGGGAGCAGACCATGCTTGCTGAATTTCTTGAGTTATTTAGCTAAAGAGTTGTTACAATTTTTTTGGTGAAGAAAATATATGTTGTAACATATTTGTTACTGGTTTCTGCACGTTGTATTAAATTTTGGGAAGAAATTTATGTAAGGAGGGGAGGATTGTAACACCCCAATAAGGAGTTGGAGGAAACAGGCTAAAAGTCGAGCAGAGCTTGATGAAATCATCGAGCAGAGCTCGACAAAAGTGTCGTGCTGAGCTCGATGAAAGTGTTGTGCTGAGCTCGATGAAAGCGTCGTGCTGAGCTAGATAAAAATGTTGAGCTAAGCTCGACGAAACATTGAGCAGAGCTCAACGAAAATGGTTGTTATGTGTTATGGCCTGTTCGATGGACTCACTCTCATTTATCGAACTCACTCTCATTCGACGAACTCACTCTCGTTCGACGACTTGCATTCGACGAACTTGACTCCGTTCGACGAATTGTTTAAATAAGATATCACCAAAGTAGTGATTCGTGTCAGGTGGCTGGTCTGTGGCCACTGAGCGGTGGTTGACTTTGTCAGCTCAAACCCGACCCATTGATTTGTTTTGATGAGAAGAGATCGTATGGATGGGGTAAAACCCGAGACCACATAGGCAGAGGGATGGGATTGAGGAGGTTATTATTTCCTTTTCTCTCTCTCACTTCCTTGCTTCCCTATATTGGAGCAAAGAACTCTCGACTGGTGCTAAGGTTTGGGTGGAATTTGTTGATTTGCTTGAGAAGATCTTGTGGCTGGAATCAAGAGCCGAGGCTAGAATCCCAGAGGGGAAAGTGCGGTGATCAGTTCCATCTGCATAGAAAGGCTTTGTCATGGATCCAAATAAAACACCAAGGGGAACGATCATCCTTCTTGGACATATGAAGTCCTTATTTTGACATATGGATGGAGTTCCCCCACCAAAAGGTGGAATGTTGTGGGATTTTTGTTGGATTAATTCTTGAAGTCCCCAATAAGATTTGCATATAGATCCGGAAATCTGTAGTACGGAATAGACATATAGTGTGAAGCCCATCTGGACAGTTGGTTCGGAATGGTGATGTTTTATTTTGTGCACCGAAGAAGACTCCACATATAAACGAGTATTTTGTGGAGTCGGTGGGTTGTGCCTGTGAAGTGGAGTAACAGGAAGTACTGGAGTGAAAGTCTAGGAAAATACCCTCGAAATTCATATGTTGTATTCTATGAAAGTCTAGTGTTTTTGGCACTACAGGTGGCTGTAGTGTTTTCTGGATGGTTGGTCTAGCTATAGTTGGGGCTGGGTATAGAAAGAGTGTTTTATCGCTAATGCATGCAATAGTGGTTGTCAATGGCGATAGCTCCCAGCTAACCTATGATCGTGAAGACAGTCCTTCGAGGATGTTGTGGCTATTGTGAGCTATGCGCTCTTAAATGCCAGGGAGCTGAACGGACAAGGGGAAGCCGACCCGCATCAGTCTAGACATTGAACTAGTAATTTGAGCAATGGTCAAGGGCTGAATTGTATTCGCATTATGGTTGTCTAACTTGAGTGCCGAAGTTATTGGCTTCATTAGGATCACATAATGAGATTCTTGGGATGCTCTCCATCAAGACTAAAGTCTCTGGCCGTGGGACGTGGGAGCATGAATGCTCAATACTTACCATTGTGTCTGGGACCTGAGAACGGTAGTGAGACCTTGGTTTTCCGGTACACCGATAATGTGCCCTAGGGACACGGAGCGTCGGGCTGTGCGTTCGAAGTTTGGTATATATTAACTATGCGTGAGTGCTCATCTTGTGATATATCTGCTTGTGAAATTGTTATGCCTGCAGGGAAGGAATACCACTACCCCGGGAAAGGGGTGGGGTCGTTATAAATTAGTCAGCTGAATGCTGACCATTGCTTTGTTTACCACCGTTATGGTGGATTGTCTCCATGCAGGTGCTGGAGAGTCGCGAGGGAAATAGTGGGTTGATGCCCTTGCTACTACTGTGCTGGCCCTCAAAGGCCGAATAAGGAAAATTTTTTTGTTTTCATGTGTGGTTGGCCTGCATGCCGATGTATGTAATCCACGCTTGTGAAGATTAACGGTAAGGCCTTAAGGCCAAACATTTTGTGCATTTTGTATATATTCCTGTGAGATATATAAATGTTGTTGTTTATATATATAGTGGACATTCATGGTCAAAGAGTTTAGTTTACCACTATTGTTTCAGCTAGAATACTCTTAGTTAGGATGTATGTACAAGTATTTGATATTAACATGTAACCCCGTCGTCTGTTTGTGGTATATAGTGTGGGGCTTCGGTCGGACCATCTATTATATGTCATGTAATAGATGGAGATGTTACACTACTGGTGTCGACACTTTGCTTTACTTCTTCACTGTATCAAGACAGTTGGATTGTCTCGACACTCCAGTCTGCTGGTGTCGATACTTTGCTTTACTTCTATATTGTGTCGAGGCAATTGATTTGTCTCGAAACTATTTTACTTAGTAAAATTTTCAGTCTTCATTGTGTCGAGACAGTTTTATTATCTCGACACACTCTCATGAATCTTTTATGTGTCGAGTATGCTGACTTGTCTCGACACAGTTGACTTGTCTTCAAAGTATCTAGTTAGCTGACTTGTCTCGACACTGCTGACTTAGCCTTCAAAGTGTCGAGTTAGCTTACTTGTCTAGACATTGCTGTATTGTCTTCAAAATTTTGAGTTAGCTAACTTGTCTGGACACTGTTGAGTTGTCTTCAAAGTGTTGAGTTAGCTGACTTCTCTCGACAATGTTCACTTGTTTTGACACTGCCCTTGCCAAGGTGTCGACAGAGTTGGAGTGTGTCGACACATTTGTACTTATCCATTTTTTTCTACAGTAAGTTACTAGATGTAGACTGTGCTGACTTCACTCGACGCTTTTATACTTTGTTAATTTTCTTCACTTTCTTGTCAGCTTTTTTGAGTCCACCTGTCAATATGACTTGAACCACCTGCCAATCAATATGAAACTAGCAACCTGCAAACATAAACTAAAACATACATTAAATACATACTTGTGCATATCATTGAGTTGAAAGGACTTCTTCAAATCAAATACATTGTGTCCAATGTACCCAACAATCCTCCCCTATTTGGAGAAGTCATAACCCCAATTCACTGATATACACCACAATAATAAAACATAAAAATTATGATGTATAAGAAATATGTTGAACAAAATTAAAAGCATCACAACAAAATATACAGTACAATCTTAGAATAAGGAAAGCCGACATGAGATGTTAGAAATTATCTCGGACTTGTGAATCGGATGATTACTTGGCACAACTTAAAGAGAGAACGTAAATTCATCGATGTATAATGACATACCATATTCAAAAACGAAACAAGTTGTGTACAATCCACAAAAATTCGAACAAATGACTTTTCGATAAACTAAAATCAAAATAGTAACGACGACACAGGTTTTATGTATAATTTAAGGAGTTTGTTACCTCAACAAAGCACGTTCCTAGATGCCCTACACCTTAACTCAATTGATGTGACACACGATTAATGATTATATATCATCAGTTACGGATTAGATTAAAGAACTCAGATATATCACAAGAGAGTGCTAATGTGAATTGAGAATTCAGTACAAGTCAAAAAGATAGTTGGAAATTTTTCATAGCTAGGGCTCATAAGAAAGTGACCACAACTATCACATATTAAATGGGTAGAATTGGGGGAAGTAAAAATGATGATTGATCACTACTATCCACACCTACCTGACATACCCAGGTCATTACATTGGAAACATACATATTAGGATAGGATAATGTCATGGTAATATGAAGGAGTGATGGCAGGACTTAACCGTTACGTGATGGAAGCCCACAAAGTGAGAATTCAAAATGTTTGAGTAATAACGTCTATAACATTGGGGGTATAACAAGCGCATAAAACTAAAAGTCAAGTGAAAAATCATACTAAATTGGATGATGTATATTATAGGTATGATTCTTTGGATGTGACACTGATGATCAAAAGAATGAAAACAAAAGTGATTAATTATATAATAATCGCCTCCAGGAAAATTTGAGATTTTGAGAGCAACTTATGATTATGAACATGGTATTATACTGTAAATCAAATATTATAATAATTCGGAGTATTTGAGATGTCCACTTTGCGGGTTACAAACGAACTATCATGCTTAGTGAACTTAGAAAATTTGATCATGAGTAGACAATGCAAGCCTACCCTGCGCACAAAGGAACGAATAAATTTAACCCTGCATATATTAGATAGTGCGAATTATATATTTTTGGTATATGTAAGTAGTGATAATTCATGAACTTAGAGAAATGATAGTATCTACCATGCCATAATTTTTGGAGGTTAGACTGAAGATTACTTATACATATTCCACACACAGTTATGCTAACCCCATAAGTATAATGGATTGGGATGGGTATTCACCCACACTTGCTTATTAAAGGTAACCATTTAAATATGTATAGTAAAATTACTACGAGTATTACTAAGTTTAATTTCAAATAAATAAAAGATTAATTTGTCAGGGAATGACATTGGAAATGTAACGATTCAATAAATTGAAATGGGGTGGATGATTAGTTGAAGTTGTACACATATGTATAACCCCTTGATTATGATAGCGTCAAGAAACGGGAAACATACTTTAATGACATTATAATCACCATTAGGAAGATTCATGACAATGGGATATAGATCTTGACTATCGAAGGTGTATACGCTGAAATTACACGAGAAGTAATGAGGGTTGAAAAAGATTCTCTTTATGATGAAATAGACTTGTGACAGACCTCACCATTTTGAATAGATACATTTATAACTTGTGAATCAAGCTCCATGGAAAAAGAAATTGTGAGTCATTTGTATGAACATCAATATCAATAATGATAGTTTGACGTATGCTTGAAAGGTGAACACTCTAAGAATTACGTATTATTTTTTATATAGAGGTGTAATAAGTCATGAGTCTAGAAGAAACAAAATGATGATCTCTTCATCACATCATAATCTTGGAAGTTGGTTAATTACAATACATACTAGTGTTGGTCTAATGTATATGATAATTTTTGGGTGATTGTAAGTTCACGTTGACTGATAGGTAATAATCCAGGTGGACAGGAATAGAAAAGATTTCGGCATATAAGATTATTGATTTTCACGTGCTTGTTGATTATTGGTCTTAAGGGACTCCAAATCCAATGTGTGATTAAGGTTTATTATAATGATAATATGTCAGAAGACTTGAAAATATGTCCACATAACTTTGATGGTCAGTATCCCAAAGTATAATGAAAATACATTTGGAAGGAGAATGTTACCTCTGATAGAGTTTTCTTCTAACAATAACCGCGAGTCCTATACGGTAGAAAGTGTCGGACGTCACTATCTTGGGTCTAGGATGAGGACCCATGGGCACTTGGGTCAGATTATATTGAGAATATAGACACGAACATACGGCTGATCAGGGATAGGATGATAGAGGCATAGAGCAGGTAGGCCAAGTACTACAATGCGAGGCATCGGAAGGTGGAGTTCTAGGTGAGAGATAGGGTATTCTTGAAAATATGTCTGGTGCATGGTGTTTCGTATGTGCGGAAACACAAGAAGCTCAACCCTAGATTTATAGGACTATAGTTGATCCTGAACCAGATCGGTCCTTCGACTTACCGGCTGGAGCTGCCGCTAGAGTTAGGGAACCTACATGACGTCTTCCACATCTCCTCTCTCCGGAGAGTACTACTTCGGCCGGAGTAGCATATCACCGTAACAGTAGGCCCAGTAGCACCTGATAGATCAGTTTGTTTGGAGCCGGTCTAGATTGATGACACGACATTTCGAGTTCTATGGAAGAAGGTTCCCTTGGTCAAGGTGTTGCGGTCCAACCACGGATGGAGGAGCACACCTAGGAGCTGATGGATCTGATGTGAGAACGATATCTGGGACTCTTCACCTCAAGTATATCTTAAGAATTTTTGAAAATTTCTTAAATTCGTGTGCACAGGAACCCTGTAAACCCGAACTAGAATTTTGGGGACGAAATTTTTTTTTTGTTTATTGGGATTTGTAACAGCTCATTTTCTTCTAGACCCCTTAACTTAAATTAGAGTAGGACATGTGGTGGGTGAATGGGGCTAGGCTAGGTTTGACCCAAGGAGTTAGGGTGGATTCACATAGGGCCCATTATAGGGTTCAATCGACTGTAACTTAGAAAAATGTTTTGGATTCAACAGGCGTCGAGTGAACACGACAACACTCGATGAAGTGTCGAGTGTGTTGAGTAAACATGACACCATTCGACGAAGCATCGAGTGCATTGACTGGTCTCAATGCCATTCTACTTTATTTGAAAATGGTCTTGATTCAACAGGAATCGAGTGAACACGACGCCATTCAACGAAGCGTTGAGTGCGTTTAGTAGTCTCAATGCCATTCTACTGTAACAAAAAAATGTTCTGGATTCAACAGGCGTCGAGTGAACACGATGCCACTCGACGAAGCGTCAAGTGCGTTGAGTGAACTTGATGCCATTCAACAAAGCATCGTGTGCCTTGAGTGGTCTCGACACCATTCTACTTTAATACAAAAATGATCTAGATTCAACAGGCATCGAGTAAACACTACACCATTCCACGAAGCGTCGAGTGCGTTGAGTGGTCTCAATGCCATTCTACTTTAACAGATTAATGTTCTAGATTCAATAGGCATCGAATGAAAATGACGCCATTCGACGAAGCATGAAGTGCGTTGAGTGAACTCGACACCATTCGACGAAGCGTCGAGTAATACTCAATGCTTTTGGACTTAGAGTATTTTTTTCAGTTTAAACTGTGTTTGCTCGTTTATTTGTACGACCTAAACCAGTTTTTTGGGATAAGCGTTGATGGATTATTTAAACCTGATCTCTTCAACAAGACATATTTAATGCATTGATCTTCTCAATAAGACCTATTTAAAGCAATGATTGGCGGTCCAATACTAGGTTGACACATGACAAGCAACTTAAACCCTAATTCTTTTATAAAAAGGGAAGAAACGAGAACCCCTAGCAGTCACTCCCATTTTTTTCCAGGCCCGTTGCCACGATCATTGAGTCAGAGGAGTGGGAAACGACACCTGGAGTTAAGCTTTTGCAAGAGAAACAAGGGATCGAGCCAGTTCACCGGAGCAGTCGTCGGCCATGGCTCACCACTACCGCACCCTCCGCCAAGCTCGCATACAAGTCTGTTTCTCCTCCCCTCCCTATGTGATAGTCTTCTAGATCATTTAGAAAAGAAATCTGGCTCAATTGAGCCTGATGCCATGACAAGAATGTGATGAAATGACGAGCTTTTCTTATTGCTCGGGTTCACCGGAGGAGCCGCCTCCGGCGGCCATTTTACCGGGAAACGCTAGTCACCAAAAGACCCTTGTCGAGTAGGGGTGACACGGCTTGGGACACGGGCGTGTGCCCCGGCTGTGTCCTTCTCGGGTTGTTTGGCGAGTGCTGTGGGCTATGTCATGGCCGTGTGACACGGCTGTTGATGCACGAAAACACAAGGGGGGTCGAGCACCACCAGCTAATAGTTCGAACACCGGGGAATAGGGAGACTGCGAGTAGTGATCTACTAAGCGGATGAGGGAAGGAAGAAGAGCAGGGCCGTGAGCCACGACAACAACAGACTTCGCCCGTCGCGACCTGAATGCCTCTCTTGCGACGGGCTTTCCCTTGATTGAAGAAAGATTTGGTTACAAGTGAAAGGAGAAGGTTGACAAGAGCAGAGCGAGGGGGAGTCCGCAAGGCACAAGATTCGAGTCCTCAACCTATAACAAGTACGCTCCTGGGTCAGAGTCAGCGTGCCTTGGGTGCACCACCTCCCCCCTATTTATACGATAGGGGGCCTGCCCAAACGGGCAGGGCTAAAATAACCGGCTGCCCGGGGTATAGGAGAACCGGGCAGCGGTGATGGGAAGCAAAGACAAAGAACACGCCAGTCCACACAGAAGGGGCGGACTGGGCTCGCGGACTGGAGCTTCCATCGCTGCTGGGCGCGATCCTGCTAGAGGGCGGTGGCCTGGGCGGACAAGACACTGCGCCCGCCGCTGTAAAGAATCTGATATCCCAAAGTCCTTGCGGACTGAGCAGACAGGTCCTTGAGTCCGCTGCTGGGGTACCATCCTTGGTGTCCGATTGGTGACCTTGCCGGACTGGGCAAACTGACAAATTGCGTCCGCACCTGTTGAAATGGGGGTTTTGGCATCTTGCAGGATGTTGCGGACTGAGGGGTTAACATAATCCCCGCACATTTTTAAGTTTCCAGAAAACTTCGAAAATGTTTTCTTAACCGACGAGTCCACAAGCCTCGAAAATGCCGCCAGCGCTATAAATATCACTGGAGGCCCTGGAACTGTTGAGAATCTCGATCGACACGGGGTGCTATTCACCGTTTGCGGTCCACACTTTCCAGTCCAGCATGGCAAGGCTTGGAGCTTTCTTCTCTAGTCTCACTGCAAAAGGCGACCCAGCACTGACAATGCCTATGAAGACCAAGAAGATAGTAAAGAGGTCGACAAGAAAGGATCTTGTCCGCCCTATAGGAGAGAGTTCCCACAGCCAGAAGACTGCGGAGAAAGAAGTCCGCTGTGCCGACATATCTGCTCGCGAGGATGCCACAGTCGATGCTTAACCATTGAGAAGTGAAAAGATGGTGACCCTCTCGGACTCTGCCCCTTCCCAGAAAACCGCAACCTCGGCGGACACCGTTGGCGAACACATTGAGGCTGACATATCTTCTCCCAATGCCCAGGTGCCTATTGTTAACTTGGATGAAGAAGATAGGCGGACTGAGGAAGAGGATGATGTGCCCTCAAAGGCATTGACTGCTGTGAATCCTCAGCCTGTCCGCGAGAACTAGCCTGATTTAGGGGGGTCGCTGCGGATTCTGCTGAGAAGACTGCTAAAAGAAAGAAGAGGAAGAGGGACGGGGCGACCATCGTCGAGCGGGTTGCGAAGAAACTGCGCGCAATGAAGGAGAAGAATGTCTCCAAGCGGACTAGGGATGCGGACTTACAACACAGACCGCGCGACAAAGAAGTTCCTGACAGCGATCTGGTTACACCGGAGGCCCAAATCCAGGGAAATAATTCCCTCTCCATGGTCAGTCTAACCACTGATGAGATATTAGATTCGATAGACATCAACGAAGTAGATCTAATCAACGAATCCCTGCTGATTGTACTACAGCAATCTGAGGCGGAGGCCACTGGGAATAAGGGTGACGAACTCCCTTCCTTGTCCGCTGCGGAGGAAGAGGAGAGAGAGAGGCCGAAGGAGAAGATAGAGGAGCAGAAGAAACAAATTGTTGCTCATGTTGCTGCGGTGGGGGCGGCCTCGAAGCAGGTCACGGCGGATAAAGCCGTTGAGGATCTGCGGATTGCTGCAGAGCTGCTGCGGTCAGGTAAACTTCAACCGGCACCTAAATACTTTAAGCGTCAGTGGCTTTACAGGTCGCCTCCGCGGACGTCAAGACCAATCAAAATCATCACCGAGACGGATGACATTGTGGTCTCAATAAGTTCGGCTGCTGAGAAAAGAGCAAAGGTTCATCGCGAATGGAAGAAGCGGTTAAGTGCCTTTGACCCGGAGCGAGCAAGGCGGCCAATCATCTTCGATAGTCGGCAACTCGCTGCTGCTATGTCTAAAAGTGATCTTTCATCCTTTCTTTGCGTCCACCGCGAACTGCCTTTAAATGTGAAGTTGACTTTGTTTGTTGTAGGTAGAAAGTCGTTGCCGGGCTCCATTGAGAGTGGCGAGATCGTGGTCACACCAAATACTGGTGCTGACGCGGTATCTCACGTGGAATCCGCGGGGGATGAGCCGCCCAGCCTGAATATTATTAAAGAGTTAGAGAAGAAATTCCAAGCTGAGATGCAATGTGTTAAAGCAGAGTTAGAGAGTCAGAGGAGCGCGAGAGGGCGTCCGCGTCGCGTGAGAAAGCGTCCGCAGAGCGCGAGAAAGCCCTAAAAGACCAGATCACCAGCATCTCGAGGGCGCTGGAGAGGTCTGAAAGGGAGAAGAATAGGCTTGTGGATGATGTCCGATTCTATAAAGGCAAGCACTTGGCGTCAGTGCGCGAAGAAAAAGGGAAGCGGGCTGCTGAGGTCGCTGAGCAGAGGCCGCGAGTGTCAGATCGCGCTGCTCCAGAGATCACCGCACCGGCAGGCGGTGTCCAATAGTCTGCGGATGAGGAGCCAAGGCCGGCGACGGAGCCAATGGTGCCCCTCAGTCGGGTAGATCGGGAAGCTGCTCATATGCACCAGACCATAAATGTTATTCATCATCACCTCTGCCGCATGTACAACGAGATTCTTCAGATAAGTGACCAAGCAGCTCATTTATGCAGAGATAGGGCGGAAAGGCCGACTCGGACAGATAATAGGGACCGCTAAGTCCGCAATGTCACGAGCTTTTATTTGTTTAATTGTATACTTGTTTGTATAATTGTGCTTCAAACAACGCTGTGTTGTAAACTGAACTTGTTGCGATCTGTGCGGACTCAGATTATATATCCGCAAAGTATGTAGCTTAATCCTTGTGATGTGGCGAATTATGCGGACTAATGCTGTGTCCGCTTCTCGTTATTTAACCTGCAGGTGGGAAATACTGCGAACTAAGCAGATTGAAAATGTATCCGCTCCTTGTGACTTGCTGGGAGAAAAAAGCGCGATCTGGGCGGACAACAAATTGTGTCGGCCACAACTTTTTGCTTTTAATTTTCCTTGGCATGTGAATCTGTGTTTGTATCCGCGTTGTTGCTTGGCTGTGTTTTTTATCTTTTGCGGACTGTGCGGATTGGAATTGCGAGCCCTGCGGCCTGGTCAAAAAGCTGTCAGACTCTTTAGCTATAAATAGGGCCTTCCGCTTTCTCTTATGCAGGAAACAGCTGAAGTAAAAGGAACCCTGCGGCCTGTAAAATGGTGTCCGCGCGTACTGATGCTGCTGTCGCCTTCCACTCTGCGGACCACCGGAAATGCACATTGACAGAGGCCGACCTGGACGCCTTTGTCGAAAAGAAGATGGCGAACTCGAATATCTTGTCTGCCTTCCTGCCCATCAAGAAAGGTTAAACTTCTCAATCGCAACCCAGATCGCCATCCCAGTGGACCATTTTGACAGCGGATTCAAGTTTCCGCTTCTATGGGAACTCGCCGCCATCTTTGAGCACTATGGAATGGTGCCTAGCCAGCTTGCGCCGAATACACTCGCTGCGATCTGCAGCTTTGTCTCTTATTTGCGATCTGAAAAGATCGCTTTTTCAATGAATGTCTTCCGCAAGATATTCTCTGTCCGCTCCATTACCGCTTCCAGAGGCCGCCCCTACAAGGGGGTGATATACTTCTACTGTAGGGGGATGAAGGTTGTGGGCCTTCCCAACAAAATCCACAACTGGACCTCTAGGTTCCTGATCTTTGAGGGCGACCTAGGGTTCGCGCACACCTATCCGCAGGTGCGCGCTGACTCCGCCTTCAAAAGCGTGCAACTGGATGACTTGGAATCCGCCATTGTCGAGTTCTTGGCAAACGCCAGGCTTGACATCGAGCATTACATTCCGCTGCTGGCGAGCTTAGCGGACGTCATGCCCGAAGAGAGTAAGTAGCTTACGAACTCAGCTTTTGCATCCGCCGCGACCTTGGTGTTTAACTTATTTGTTTTTGCAGTGACCTTGGCGGTACCCGCTAACTTGCCGCAGACGCTTAGTGGCTTCATTCCTACACAAAAAGAGAAGAAAGAAGAAGTCGCAAGAAAGAGGAAGGAGGAAGGGGATCTCGCGGCGGATTACTCTTCCTCTGAAAGCTTCACCATGAGTGGTTTTGGCATCAGCCAGAAGGATCTTAGGGGGAACCCTATGGTCCACTGGCATAGAAAGAACAAACACGTCCGCTTGTCCACCGCGCTCCCTTCGTGTAAGAGTCCGCGGATAACACGCCACACCCATATTGCGATCTCTGCGCTTTACAGAAAGCGCAACTTGAGCGACCTTAAGAAGGTGCCCGCCGCCGACCTCCCTCTGCTAGCTTCTCAGGCCGCTGCGAACAGCGTGGTGACAAACCACTATGTTGCCACCCTGGCCAGAGACCTGTTGAGGCAGAATGAACAACTTCAAAAGGATAATAAAGCGCTAAAGGAAAGGAATGTGCGGTTGGGAAAAAGGGTTGCTCAACAAAGAGAAGAGCTTGGGGTTAGTTGAATTCACAGCGGCCTTAATTTGCTATCCGCCGCGATCTGTCTGACGTTTGCTTTTGTTTTGCGCAGGTCGCCTATGACTTGGAAAACAACAACTTCCAGGCTGCCATGCTCCCTTTCGTGAAGGAGACCGTCGAGGTCGCCATTGAGCGACTTGTCCGCGACGGCTTCATAAAGGAGGGGGTGGATGGCGTCCCTTTCTTGGAGATCTTCCCCGAGCTGGCTCCGCAGGTCGCGGCGATGGAGAGGGCTAAAAAAGGCAAGGATATCATTGAGGAAGAAGGAGAAGAAGAAGAGGAAGAAGAAGACGAAGAAGAAGAAGAAGAAGTTGAAGAAGAATACGGAGGGCAGGGCGAAGGGCAAAGCGCCAAGGAAACATCGGACAATGCTGCCTCGAGCCAGCGAGTAGAGGAACTGTCTGCCGAGTCCGACACCTCTGCATCCTCCTCTGCTACCGGGAGCTCGCATAGAGGGTCCGCCTCAAGTACAGGATCAGATAGCAGCGGGAGCGGCTCGGGGGGCTACTCTCCAGAAGTTGACATTGTTGGCGAAAGCCCTGCACCTCCAGAAAAGAAACAAAAGACTACAGATTGATTAATGTATTTTTATCTTTTTTGGTTTTTGTAAATGGGGTGGACGCAAGATCGCAGTCCGCCGAACATATAGAAAGCTGTAAAGAGTTTTTGATGAAATAAAAAGAAAGGATATTTTTGCATGTGTGCTTCCTGCAATGTTCTTTTTCCATGCTCACCGCACCGACACTTAGCAGTCCGCACGACACACTGATAAATCCCACAGCTTTTTAACTTGCTGATTAGAGATAATTATTGTCCGTCATTGGAATGAGAAGAAATTGTCAGGCGGACTCTGTTGAGTTTCAATTATAGTCCGCACGATACTAAGATCATTTATAACGAGTCTTGCTGATTAGAGAATTCAACTTATCAATCCATTCAATATCCGCCTTAAAAAATGACGAAAATAGCCAGCTGATAACAATGTCAGGTGGTACTTCATTGAGTTCTAGTAGAGTCCGCAATTCTCTTTATTAACTTATTAAATTATAATATATGAAAACCATTCGGCGGACTGAGCGGATACAGAAAACCAATCCGCTCATAATAGAAATGATTTATAGCTTGCGATCTCAAGGAATCCGTCGGACTGAGTGGATACAGAAAACCAGTCCGCCAAAGATAGATAGAATCTATAAATCATCCAAGGAAACTGGCAGACTGCGCGGATAGATAAAACCAGTCCGCCAAAGATAGAAATGACCTATAGCTTGCGACCAGGTGGGAAGGTGCGCATTGCATGGCTTTCCTCACCAGGCCTCAGGCTTATATGATCAACCCAAACAAAACTGGCGGACTGTGAGGATACAGAAAACCAATCCGCTCATAATACAAGAAATGATTTATAGCTTGCGACCAGGTGGGCAGGTGAGCCGGAGCGGCATACTTTCCTCACCGGGCTACAAGCTATAAAATCAACCCAAACAGGCGGACTGAGCGGATAGAGTAAACCAGTCCGCACATAATTCCCTGCGAAGAGCAAAATGCTCACTTGGCGGAACGGTTCCCTGCCCTCTTGCCTGGAGTACAGTCTAAGTTGTGGGTCTCCTGCAGGCACTGCTCGAGGGTACCATGGAGTGTTCGAGGGTTACAAGCTAAGATGACCCGCAGGCAGGTGAGTCAGAACGGCATACTTTCCTCACGCGATCATCGAAGTTGTAACAATATCCCTAATGCGGCATGGTAGAGCTTTACCCCTACCCACCCCTCCATAATGCAGAGGTGGGGTCAGGTACTTGCCAGAATCCGAAGTCCAGAATCCAACCGCACTAGAGCCTGCAAGCTCCTACTACACGGTGCGAAATCTCCTCGCAACACGTGGTCTTCGTGGTGTTACACTAATGACAACAGCTCTAGGGGAGGTCTTGCTGAACTCGGCGATGTCTCCTGGTATCAGGGAACCGTTATAGGTCTTTGTGAGAGAGAGAAGACACTAGAAAAAAGTGTCAGTATGGATCCTTTAATTAATAAAGTGTATTTGTGAAGCAAACATAAGAAAGAAAAGGGGAGTTCAGACGCAGAACCGTTTTTGGAATCTTTCTTAGCGTTTCATCTGTTATGATTACATAGACAAAACACTTGAAGAAGCGTTAGCAAGCAGTTTCTATTCAGAATAACTCTTGAAGAGGATACACAAAGTAGAAAAAAGGAGGTTCAAGAATAGAACCGTTTGAGATCATCCCCGCTCCATGTGTGTGGTATATCCTCTCCTTCGGTTGTTTGCAAGCGCTAAGCGCCGCTCTTTAACGCTTCTTTGACAACAAAAGGGCCGGCCCAATTTGGATTAAGCTTCCCAATTGAACCAGCTCTTGCAGCAGCATCAATCTTCTTTAGAACGAGATCTCCCACTTGGAAGTGTTTGATCATCACGTTCTGATCAAAGTAGCGGGCCATCCTTCTTTTGACCTCCTCCTGCCTTATGGCTGCTTGATCTCTGATGGCCTCGATGTGTTCCAAGCTGAACCTCATCTCTTCATTATTCAACTCAAGCCAGTCCTCAACGCCTTCTCTTGCAAGCAGAACTCTGGGTGACGGGACTTCGAACTCAACTGGGATAAGTGGCTCTGAGCCATGAGAAAGTTTGAATGGAGTCTCCCTACTTGCGGATGATGGCGTTGTCCTAAGGGACCAGAGGACTGATGGAAGCTGATCAGCCCAGCTGCCCTTGAGATTCTGCACTTTCTTTTTGAGCAAATTGAGGATCTGCTTGTTGGCTGCTTCTACTTGGCCATTGCTTCTGGGATGATGAACTGATGCAAACTGCAGCTCTGTTCCGATCTGCCTGCAAAAATCTATCATCTCGGAGTTGTTGAATTGTGGCCCATTATCAGTGATTATAGCCATTGGAATTCCATGCCGACAGACAATCTCCCCCCAAATGAAATTTCTGACGACCTGAGTAGTTGTCTTAGCCAATGCCTTGGCTTCGATCCACTTGCTGAAGTAGTCGATCATTACGATGATGAAACGTCACTGACTGCTTGCCATGTGAAAAGGACCGAGGAGGTCCATTCCCCAAACTGCGAAGGGCCAAGGAGTTGCAATCGATCTGAGGGATTGAGCTGCTTGGTGCTGAAGTGGAGCAAACTTCTGGCACTGAACACACTTTCTGGCATAGATCTCAGAGTCTCTCTTCATAGTGGGCCAGAAATATCCTTGCCGCAGGATTCGTTTTTCAAGAGTTCTTGCTCCCGAGTGGCTTCCACACTCTCCTGAATGAACCTCTTGCAAAACAGTGAAAGCTTCTTCTTCTGAAACACACCGGGCCATGGTAGAGAGGAAAGTTTTTCTGTAAAGAACTCCCGCCAATAGGAAGTAGTGAGCTGCTTTTATTCTGAACTTTTTCTTATCTCTGACTGTATGATGATAATCTCCCGTTGACAGATAGAGGATGAATGGATCCATCCAAGAGGTACGTTGGTCTACTTGCATCAAATCTCCTTCCACCACTGCCGGGCGGAAGAGCTCGGAAGTTGTTCCTCCTGAAGGCAACCCATACTTGGAAAGAAAATCGGCCTCCTCATTTTATGTTCTGGGGATGTGCTCGATGGTAAAGCTCTTGAACCTGCCGACTTCTATCTTCACAAGAGCTAGGTATTTCTTCAAGATCGGCTCTCTTGTTTCGAAGTTACCGAGGACTTGTGACGCCATCACCAGAGAATCAGTTTTGATATGAACATGATCGATTCCTAGTTCTCTTGCGAGCCTCAAGCCTGCTAGCAAAGATTCATACTCGGCCTGATTATTGGTTACTGGAAAGTAAAATTTGATGGCCTGCTCTAATTTGACTCCGTTTGGATTGATGAGAACCACTCATGCCCCAGAAGAACTTCTGCCTGAGGCTCCATCAACGTAGATGGTCCAAGCCAAAGACGACCTTTCTGCTCGATCAGAACTAGACTCTGGCATGTCAATTAAAAAATCTGCTAGGACCTGAGCTTTAATGGCCGTCTTGGGCACATAAGAGATTTCAAATTCACTCAACTCTATTGCCCACTTAGCTAGTCTGCCGGAATGTTCTGCTTTTTCCAACACACCCTTCAAAGGCTGATCGGTGACGACTTGAATTGAATGTGCTTGGAAGTAGGGATGAAGCCTGCGAGCCGACATGACTAGCGCCAAGGCTAACTTCTCTAAAATTGGATACCGTGTCTCAGCACTCTTCAGGATATGGCTAACATAGTAAATTGGGAATTGCTTTCTCCTCTCTTCCCGAAGAAGAACGGAGCTTACGGCCTCAGGGACAACCCCTAGGTATAAGAAAAGAATCTCTCCTGGCCGGGGACTCTGAAGCAGGGGTGCTGAGGTAAGTTGCATCTTCAACTGCTCAAAAGCTTGGGAGCATTCTTCCGTCCACTCAAACTTGGATGCTCCTCGGAGAGTTTTGAAGAACGGAGCACTCCTATCTCCAACTCGAGAGAGAAATCTCGCAAGGCCTACCAGCCTCCCCCCTAACTGCTGAACTTCTTTTGGCGAACGAGGGGTAGGCATATCAAGGATGGCTTTCACTTTATCAGGATTGGGGGCAAGTCCTTCCGGAGTAAGGAGATGACCAAGAAACTTTCCCTTACTCGCCCCAAACGTACATTTCAAAGGGTTGAGCTTCATTTTGTACCTACGCAGAGTAGCGAACGTCTCTGCTAGGTCTCGCAAGTGCAGCGAAAACGACTTACTCTTAATCAAGAGATCGTCTACATACACTTCTAGGTTCCTCCCCTTCTGATGGTTAAACACACGGTCCATCATCCGTTGGTAGGTTGCACCGGCATTCTTAAGCCCAAAGGGCATCACAAGGTAACAATAACAACCATCATTAGTAATGAATGACGTGTGAGGAACGTCGGGCTTATGCATTCTTATTTGGTGATAACCAGAAAACGCATCTAAAAAACTCATATAAGAGTACCCTGCCACGGAATCAACTAAAGAATCTATCTGAGGCAAGGGGTAGCAATATTTAGGGCACGCTTTATTAAGTTTGGTAAAATCTACACACATTCGACATTTTCCTCCTGGTTTCTTAAAAATTACAACATTAGAAATCCAAGTAGGATATTGAATTTCTTTGATAAAATTTGCTTTGAGGAGCTTTGCGACCTCCTCCCTTATCGGCTCAGCAAGCTTTGTGGCTATGTCCCTCTTCTTTTGTTGTATAGGCTTGCAGCCGGGATCAACATTCAAGTGGTGGCATGTAACATCAGGATCCACTCTTGGCATGTATTCTGCTGACCAGGCGAAGACATCCAGGTTATTCAGCAAGCAGGAAATCAACTCAGCCTTTTGATCTTCAGGTAGATCAGAGTTGATGGAGAACTTCCTCTCCTCCCCCTCAGCAATGGGGACTCCTTGCGTCACCTGGGCAGGTTCCAGGTGAGCACCTTCATCGGCAGCAGCTTCTGTTGGAGCAAGGGAAGGGCTGGCTTCAACTATGTTGACAGTGCGGACGTAGCACTCAATTGCTCTTCTTGGGTCACTCCTGACCCGGCACATCATTCCATCTGCAAAGAACTTGATGGCAAGGTGGTAAGTGGAAACCACTGCTTGATACTTGTTTAATAGGGGCCTGCCAAAGATGGCATGGTAGCTGCTGGGTGCGTCAACCACTATGAATTGTATTTGCTTAGTCGCCCCTCCAAGCTTCACGGGCAGGATGACGCTGCCCTCCACTTCCTTTCTCTCTCCCGAGAAACCATAGAGTGGCCCCTCAGTGGAAAGCAGAGGCTTTCCGGTCCTCAGGGCCTCAAAGGTAGACTTGAACATTAGGTTGACCGAGCTGCCTGTGTCAACAAGAATTCTATCAACTGTAAAGTCCCCCACCACAGCCTTGATTACTACAGCGTCATCAAACGGGTTGGTTGTTTGAGGTAGATCTTCTGGACCAAAGGTGACAACCTCACTTGGAGGAGCAATAGAAGAAGAGGCCACCTCTGCCCGAGTGACCCTTGAAATTGACGATTTCCGAGAAGACTCGGTCCCTGCTCCACCATGAATGAATAAGAGGCATCCCAGAACCCCTTCATCATCTGCATCGAAGCACTCCACCGGACGTTGATCGGCCCCAGACGGCCTTCGTCCTCTACATCCACACATTCCTGGTATGCCTCAGCTACTTCTTTGCCCTTTGAGGTGGATGGCTTCGAAGAAGAAGGAGAATCCTTCTTGGCCAAATCAATCTTGCCCTCGGCAAGCAGCTTCTCTATCAGCATGCGAAGGGACTTGCAGTCCTCGGTCAAATGGCCCTTTTCTTTGTGGAACTGGCAATATTGTGCATTATTCCTTGGCTTCCACATTTTTTGAGGCTCTTGCCTCTGTTCTTCTGATCTCCTTTGCAAGATCTGGATGACTTCGTCGAGGTCCAGATCTGCAATGTCCTCCACGGGGCTTGCATCAGATTGGATCAGAGCAGGCAAGGCTGCTTGTTGGAGGATGGGAAGAGCTTGCAATGGAATGGCAGGAGTGGAGGCCAATGGCAGTCTCTGCTCATGAAACTGTTGATGGCCTTGGAAAGGTTTCTTGTTGCGGAAGTTCCTGCCTCTTTGAGACGGAGGCTGGAAGTCTGGGCGAGGGGGCTTGCCACGAGAGGAAGAAGCGGAGGCATCCCTTCCTTCAGCCTTAGCTGTCAGGGATGAGACATAAGTTGGATTGGCATTTTCTCCTTCAATGAAACGGTTGACCATGGCGATCAACTCTTGATAAGTCTCAGGTGCCTTGGTTGTTGCTTTAAACTTCAGAGGGCCTTCCCGGAGGCCATGGATCAAGGCGACCTTATAATAATCGGGGTTTACATTCCTGACCCCTTGGATCTCTCTCTGAAAGCGATCAACGAATCGCGCCACCGATTCATTATCCCTTTGCTTGATTTCAAATAGGGCAGCTGGCCCATTCTTCCACTTCCTTGAGGTAGCAAACCTCAGCAACAACTGGCTACGAAGCTCTGCGAAAGAAGAGATTGTGCCCGAAGGCAGCTCGTAGAACCACTCTCTCGCCTGTCCTTCGAGAGTGGTAACCATCAGTTTACACTTGATAGCATCTGAGAGGCATCTCAAAGCAACTGCCACCTCAAATGCTTGGAGTTGAGAGACTGGATCAGTCCCTCCTGAATAGAATGGGATGCGAGGCTCCCTGAAGTTGCTTGGAGCTAATTCCCATCGGATTCGGTCAACAAAGGGAGACGGGGTCTCGAACTCTGTGGGGTAGAAGGGGCGGACTGGAGCCGGGGAGTCCACAGGCTCGGCGGACTGGCGGTCAGCAAAATGAAGCTGGCGGGCAGGAGTGCCCCTGACAGCTTCTCTGAAGAAATTTCTGAAAGCAAACTGCTCCTCCTGAGGGCGCAGAGGAGCGGCAGACTGAGTAGGGTTCCGAGGAGTTGCTGGAGACTGCCGAAGCGGAGTTCGGCGAGCTGGGGTCTGGCGGACTGGCGAGTCCGCTGGGTCTGCTGTGGCCTGAGGAGCAAGCCGATGGGCCAGCGCGAGCAGAGCTTGGCTGATTGCGTCGAGATGCTGGTCAGTCTGCTGGCGGGACTGCTCGGCCTCAAGGCGAGCTTGCTCAATTGCGTCCCAAAGAGAGTCCTCTGAAGAGCTGGAGCGGTCTGAGGAACGGGCTCTGCGGTCTGACATTTCCGTCCGCTGAATTCAAAACACTACTCGGATCTGAAGGTCGCGTGTTAACTGTTGATGCACGAAAACACAAGGGGGGTCGAGCACCACCAGCTAACGGTTCGAACATCGGGGAATAGAGAGACTGCGAGTAGTGATCTACTAAGCGGATGAGGGCAGGAAGAAGAGCAGGGCCGTGAGCCACGACAACAACAGACTTCGCCCGTCGCGGCCTGAATGCCTCTCTTGCGACGGGCTTTCCCTTGATTGAAGAAAGATTTGGTTACAAGTGAAAGGAGAAGGTTGACAAGAGCAGAGCGAGGGGGAGTTCGCAAGGCACAAGATTCGAATCCGTAGCCTGTAACAAGTAGGCTCCTGGGTCCGAGTCAGCGTGCCTTGGGTGCACGACCTCCCCCCTATTTATAGGATAGGGGGCCTGCCCAAACGGGCAGTGCTAAAATAACTGGCTGCCCGAGGTACAGGAAAACCGGGAAGCGGTGACGGGAAGCAAAGAGAAAGAACACGCCAGTCCGCACAGAAGGGGCGGACTGGGCTCGTGGACTGGAGCTTCCACCGCTGCTGGGCGCGATCCTGCTGGAGGGCGGCGGCCTGGGCGAACGAGACACTGCGTCCGCCGCTGCAGAGAATCTGATATCCCAAAGTCCTAGCGGACTGAGCGGACAGGTCCTTGCATCCGCTGCAGGGGTATCATCCGTGGTGTCCGATTGGTGACCTTGCCGGACTGGGCGAACTGACAAATTGCGTCCGCGCCTGTTGAAATGGGGGTTTTGGCATCTTGCAGGATGTTGCGGACTGAGGGGTTAACAACGACCGTGTAGATAGGCATGTTCAGTGACAAGGCCTGTGACACGGGCGTGTCTCAGGCCATGTACTATTTCGAGGTGAGGCGGTTGCCCACCGCTTACCTGACACGGCCTGTGACACGTGCGTGTCACAGGGCGTGTCAGGGCCGAAAATCAATTTTTTCCAGTTTTTTGTGCCGTTCAATTCGTTGATTCTGGATCAAATGGTCCAGCTCTGTTCTGGAGGAAATAAGGCCGAAAAAGAGATTCCTCCTCCTCATTTCCCCTTCTTCTTCATTCTCAAGGAGAAAGCAAGGGAGAAAAGCTAAGGAAAGGGAAGGAGAAAGAGATGAGCAGTCATCGCGGTGTCATCTCGGTTCAGGCAAGCAGTGTTCTTCACCCTTGCCAATCTTGTTTGCTTGTGTTTTGATTGTGCAATTTTAGCTAGTTTTCCCCTTTCAATTTTATTAACTTGTTCTTCGTGTTTTGCACCTCATGTTTGTCTAAATCGGTTAGCTTTGTTACTCTTAAGTTTGTTTAGGATTCACAATCATAAATCATCTTGTCTTTCAAGAATTTTCTTACCTATTGTTCATCTCATTTTGTCATGTTTTCTCTTGGATTGCTTTATTAGTTACTTTTTTTGTTCATATGACTCGCAAGCTTGTTGTGGTTAATCGGCGTTGTTACTTGTGGGGTTCGCTTATGGTGAAGTAGAGACCTCAATTCTATCATGTTTGACATAACTTGGGCAATTTGTAGTCATGAGTGAGGACGATGAAAGGAAACAGGTTTATCTTGGATTATGGTGAGTTTTGCGAGGCGAATTGTGAATGATGGCAGGAGCGTTTGTGTGAGGATTCGGTAAGGGGTGGTGTGGTTTCCGCCTTGTTGGCCACCGGGTTTTGTTTTATGGTGTAGAGCACCGTTTTGGCCCCGATTTGGGCTGGCCTTTATTGGTGCGTTCCACTTTAGGGCCGCCACCAAAAGTCCCTTGTGGAATCGAACTTAACTGCTGCTTATGTTTCACTAGTATAGTTGTTTCTTGTTATCAAGGTGATGGAATGGGCATATATATATGTTGCCTTTTTGCTCCTGTTTACTTGAAAAATTGCTACGGGGTTGGTAAGCCCCTTCATTATATTTTATGAACTTAATGCTCTGTTTTTTGTAGCTTTGATGATTGCTGAGGTGTTCTTTTTCGAATGCCTCAGGTGTAGGTTGTAGCCGGTTGAGCGGCTAGTGCTTGGGTAGAGTCTCTTTGGAGCTAGCCGAGCTTGCTTAGCGAGGTAGTTCTTTACTATATTGTACAGACATACATATGACCCAATGGGTTCGTGTCAGCTTGTTGGCGCACATTGGTGGTTTTCTTTACTTGCTACCTATGAATGCTAGACTGCTAATATGAATCATTTTGATGAAATGATGTCTACTTGCTCTTGGGAAGGTTTTATGGTAGGTTGCATTAGATATTTTACAAAGTTAAAACACTTTACTATTGTATCGCATCCATAACATGTTCTGGCCAACTAATCAAGTATTTTCCAAACATCGTAAAAAGGACGATTTATTATATTATTATAAATCTAGATTGCATATAGGCGATCGTCATAAGTAAACTAAAGTATTTTCCGCCGCGTATAAACACACGTTTTGATCCATAAGGCCAAGGGATATGGCCATTAAATTAAATGGTTTTCTTGCATATAACTGATGATTTTCAACTACTAAAGTAAGCGTCGAGGTTTTGCCTGAGCGTGTGCAGTTATCCCCTACACGACGTGGCATCATAACACATAGTTCCTCTTACTCTGATACGATGTACGCGTTTGGGAAAATGCGGGTTGTGACAGTTGGTATCAGAGGGAGGTTTGCTTGACAATTGGTCGGGCAAACTTTCCTTGTAGTAAACATTATTCATCATCATCCTATGATACACACACCGAGGTGCATCAGTACGTCTTGGCCGAAGCACGAACACTACACTCATGGCATGAATAGAAGTATACGGGGCATATTATGTAGTATGGGATGCATCATATGTGGTTGTATATGGATCCACCACAGGGGCAACATGTGCGGGTTATGTAGTATGGGATGCATAACCTCACCACATGGATGCGACTAGCACGTTTTGTTTTATTCGTTGCATGCAATGCTATGTAGTATGAGATGCATAGCATTGTGATGCGTACGACCTGGCATGCAATAAGGCCTTTTCTAGAATGCATAGCATAGCACGCATAACATAACATTGCATGAGCACAATGTGCCAAGCTAAAGATTTACATGATGACACCTGTACACACATGGTTTTGGGTCAAAGAAATTCATGCATTCATGGTTTAGGCACAAGTTAGTGGGATGACGGTTAGTCATCGCAGGCTAGGCATAACATCATTCTCAAACTCCCAGAGCAAGTTAGCAGTTGATGTTCATATTTATACATGTATGGTCTGTAAATAGTAGTTATGTGTTGATTGTTGGGTTTGAGTTTGATTTCGAGTGAAATGGTTTATAGGATGTCGAAGCGTCCAGTGATAAGGCAGACTCCCCAGTCTGAGGGCGAGTCTTCTGGCGCGCAGAATAATGCCCTGATGGATAGTCTACGACAAAGTAATGAGGCTTTGACGAGGCAAGTGCAGGATGTGCAGTCCCAGCTCCAAGCTATGTCATCAGTGATGTCTGGGCTGGCACCAAGAGTGCAAGAGACTGTTAGAGGCCCCGCTATTTCTACTCCTTCTATGGCGTTGATACCCCAAGTTGTGGTTCCTCCTGCGATGACTTTCATCTCGCAGTTTCAGCGACTTGGACCACCTACCTATGATGGAAAAGCGGACTTTGTGATCTTGGATGATTGGGTGATCTCGTTGGAAGAGATGTTTCTCTTATTCTGGCATTACCGAGGACCAGAAGGTGATGCTTGCCGCCTATCAACTAAAAGGGTTGGCTACAAGTTGGTGGTTGCGAGAAAAGGAAAGCCTAGTGGCAGGATGTTCGTGGGAAGCCTTCAAAGAAATGTTACGGCGCAAGTTTCTGCCGTCAGTTGAAAGGGATCGTCTGATGAATGACTTTTTGTACCTGAAGCAGAGGAAACTCACAGTTAGTGAGTATGAAATTGAGTTTAGCAAGCTAAGTCGGTTCGCTCCGGGCTTGGTGACTACGGAAGCTGACCGAGTGAAGAGATTTATTGGCGGACTCCGCAGCGACGTTCAGCAGTTCGCAAGTGCTTATGGAGCGACGATTTATACTAGTGTGGTTGAGGCTGCTTTGAAGGTTGAAGCTATAAACAATGCAAAACAAAGAGGGCAGTTGATGAGGAAGGACAAGAGAAAGCTCGTGGAAGGGAAAAGCTCCCAAGAAGCTGCTGGGAGAAAGAAGACTAAGGAGACATGTAGCTTCTGTGGCCGGTCAGGTCACCTGTTTGAGCGATGTTTCAAGCGCTTGGGAATGCAGAAGGAGCAGGTGCACGCCATTCAGGGTGCGCCAACCAGAGACTTGGAGTGTACAGGTTGTGGGGGAAGAGGTCATGATGTGGGCCGCTGCTGGGTCAAAGACAAGGTGTGCTTTCAGTGTGGCAAACAGGGACATCTCAAGGCAAGGTTCCCACAGAACTAGTCCGTACTGCAGCCAATGCCACTCCAGGCTTTGCCTCCGCCTCCGCATTTGGACAAAGGAAAGGGGAAGTTAAATGTGATCTCTTCAGAGGAAGCTCAGATGTCACCTCAGGTTATCTCAGGTTCGATTGCTTCGTCTAGTTCACATTTTGTTTTTGACTCTTACACGTAGTTCTTAGCTACATATGTACCCTTATAGGAAACTTTAAGGTAAAGAACCGTTGGGCGCGTGTTCTCTTCGATTTTTGCGCGACCCACTCATTTGTGGCTCGAACCTTTCTGGATCGTTATCATTTGACACCAGATCGAGTGGGGAATGCCTTTTTGGTGCGGTTTCCTTCCGGTGCTTCTGTGGTTGCAGACTGGGGTCTTCTTGATTTTCCCATTTTGTTAGGGGATTTCGTAGCGAAGGCTGATTTCAAGGTGATCGAGTTGGAAGATTTTGACGTTATCTTGGGCATGGACTGGTTTTCCCGCTATGACGCCGTCATCCAGTGCAAAGGAAAGCGCTTGGATTTTATCAAGGACAATGGTCAGTCGGGAAGTGTTTATGGTGATTCATGCCAGGCTTCTCCAGGGATTTCAGCGGTATGTGTTCAGACGTTGTTTGTTTCCGACTGTTTTGCTTGTCTAGTCTCAATTGTGGGGACTAGTGTTGTTTTGCTGTGTTTGGAGGAGATTCCTGTTGTGCGTGAATTTCCAAATGTTTTTCCTACTGATCTTCCTGGTCTTCCACCTGATCGTGATGTCGAGTTTGTCATTGATTTGGAGCCGGGTACGCGGCCTATTGCGAAAGCGCCGTACAGAATGGCCCCATGTGAGCTAGCAGAGTTGCGTACCCAACTGGATGACTTATTGGCAAAGGGGTTTATTAGGCCAAGTTCATCACCTTGGGGGTGCACCGGTATTATTTGTGAAGAAGAAAGATGGGTCGATGCGGCTTTACATCGATTACCGGGAATTGAACAAGGTGACGATTAAGAACAAGTACCCACTGCCAAAAATTGATGATTTGTTTGATCAACTGCGTGGCAGTTCAGTATTTTCGAAGATTGATCTCCGCTCAGGCTATCATCAGCTAAAGGTTCGGGAGTCTGATATTCCGCGGACTACGTTTCGATCGAGACATGGCCATTTTGAATTTCTTGTGATGTCATTTGGTTTGACCAACGCACCATCAGCATTCATGGATATGATGAACCGAGTGTTCAAGGACTACTTGGATAGGTTTGTGGTGGTGTTTATTGACGACGTTCTTGTCTACTCCCGCAGTGCTGAGGAGCATGAACAGCATCTGCGATGGGTATTGGCTACTTTGCGAGAACAAACGTTGTTCGCCAAGCTAAGCAAATGCGAGTTTTGGTTGCCTCAGGTTGCATTTCTGGGTCATGTTATTAATCAACATGGAATTTCAGTGGATCCCGAAAAGATTGTTGCAGTCATGGAGTGGAGGAGACCGGAGACACCCAAGGAGATTCAGAGCTTCTTGGGATTGGCCAGCTATTATCGAAGATTTGTAGAAGGTTTTGCTACGTTGGCTGCACCGTTGACTCGCTTAACCCAGAATAATGTGGCGTTTGATTGGAATGACAAGTGTGAGGCATCCTTCCTTGAACTCAAGAACAGATTATGTACCACTCCTGTGTTGATATTACCAACAGAAGGGATAGATTATGAGGTTTTTGTGGATGCATCGCACGTTGAACTTGGATGTGTTTTAATGCAAGACAAAAAGGTGATTGCGTATGGGTCTCGACAGTTGAAAAGTCATGAAAAGAACTACCCGACGCATGATTTGGAATTCGCAACGGTGATATTTGCATTGAAGTTGTGGAGACACTCACTTTACGACGCGCACTGTAAAATCTTTACGGATCATAAAAGTTTGAAGTACGTCTTCACGCAAAAGGAACTTAATCTGCGCCAACGGCGATGGCTTGAATATGTAGCTGATTATGATGTGAAGATTCAGTATCATCCCGGAAAAGCTAATGTGGTGGCCGATGCTTTGAGTCAGAAGATAGGTAAATTATTTAATCTTTCAGCCGACCGTCTAGTGGAGGAATTTCTATTGATGGATATTTCCGTGGGAAGATATGAACCACAAAGTCATTCGGCAGTAGAAGAACCTTCATGGATGGTGCTTGCAAGACAATATCAAAAGGAGGATCCTGATCTTTTACATTTATTTCTTCGGACGGAAAAAGGTGAATTACCAGATTTTGCTATTGATGGCGCAGACATGTTAAAATATCGCGGTCGATTTTGTATCCCCGTAGTTGGAGACATTCGCGATATGGTGTGTAAGGAAGCACACGGCTCAAGTATGGCCTACCATCCAGGCTCAACTGAAATGTATCGTGATTTGAAACAAATTGTCTGGTGGTATGGAATGAAAAGAGATATAACGCAATTTGTATCTGAATGTCATACCTGCAAGCGGGTGAAAGCTGATCATGGGAGGCCTGGTGGCAAGTTGACGCCATTGGAGATTCCAACATGGAAGTGGGAAAGCATTTCAATGGATTTTATTACAGGCTTACCAAGATCTCCACGAGAACATGACTCTGTATGGGTGATCGTGGATAGGTTGACCAAGTGTGCTCACTTCATACCATTTAAGATCAACTACCCGATGAAGACAATAGCGGAGCTATATTTGAATGAGATCATCCGACTGCATGGTGTGCCAGTCAATATTATTTCAGACCGGGATTCCCGATTTACTTCTCGTTTTTGGAAGAGTCTACAAGAGGGTTTGGTGACGGATTTGAGGTATTCCACTGCTTACCACCCTCAGAAGAATGGCCAAACAGAACGAGTAAACCAAATCGTGGAAGATATGATTCGATGCTATATTCTTGAGTATGGAGGAGCATGGGATGAACGTTTGTGCCTTATGGAATTAGCATATAATAACAGCTATCAAGAAAGCTTACAAATGGCTCCGTTCGAAGCTTTAATGGGCGACGATGTCAGACTCCCCTATTTTGGGCTGAGGTTGGCGAGCGGCCTTTGTTGGGCCTAGAGGCGCTCGAGGACATGGAAGTTGCCGTACTACTTATTCGGGAGAAGCTTCGGATCGCCCAAGAGCGATATGAAAAGTAAGCCAACCGGCAAAGGTCGGAGTTAGAGTTTGATGTGGGGGATTTCGTCTTCCTAAAAGTCTCCCCAATGTTTGGAATTAAATAGTTTGGAAAAGAGCGCAAATTAGACCCAAGATTTGTGGGTCCCTTCAAGATTCTTGCCCGGGTTGGTGCATCCGCGTACAAAGTCGAGTTACCCGTGAACTTTTCTGGTGTTCACGACGTGTTTCATGTCAGCAACCTTCGAAAGTGTGTGCGGAATGACAAGCAAGTTTTGGACTTTTTACCGCAGTTGGCGCCGAACCTTTCCTATGTAGAGATGCCCATCCGTATTTTGGACTCCCAAGAGCGCGTGTTGCGGAAAAAGAAGATTCCTATGGTCAAGGTGCTATGGAAAAATCAGAATGTGGAAAGCGCGACGTGGGAGCTCGAGTCAACGATGAGGGCGGCTCACCCTCATTTATTTCCATAAAGTAAGCTGGCATGGGCCTTAATGTTTTGTTTGATTCCTTCTTTAATTAATATACGAAGTATTGAAAAGTTTCGAGGTGAAACCTTTTGTTAGGGGGACTGATTGTAACGCCCCGGATTTTTTTTCGTTGACTGATTGCCTACGCGTGTTGGGCGTTGCATTGGATCTGACCGTTGTTTGAGCATGGGTTTCACGCGGGCTTTCGAGTGGCTGTTTTGGTAGCCTAGTTGCACGGTTCCCTAGCAAGCCGGAGCCTATTTTTGGGGACTCGGTGAGGCCTCTTACGGAATGCATGCACTGTCTCGAGCCTGAGTCGTGTTGCTCAAACGGGTTGATTGTATGGAATTTGTATGGCATTTTGGAGTTAGTTGATAAAAGCGTTTGCTGGTTTTTACAGCCTCAGGTGCCAAAATTATGACTGCAGTTTTTTTGTAGCAGGGGGACCTGGAGCGCATTTGGGTGACACGGCCTGGGACACGGCCGTGTGCCAGGGCATATCGGGGTACACGGCCTGTGACACGGGCGTGTCACAGGGCGTGTCCCGGGTGATCGACGAATTTCGGTGACAAAGTTCACTCGACGAGTGTCGAGTGTCGAGAGAAGGGGTATACGGCCTGTGACACGGGCGTGTCACAGGGCGTGTCCCGCTCTCGACGAGCTTTGTTTGACGAAATTCACACGACGAGTGTCGAGTGTCGAGAGAAGGGGTACACGGCCTGTGACACGGGCATATCACAGGGCGTGTCCCGCGGTTGACAAATTTCGCTCGACGAAATTCGCTCGACGAGTGTCGAGTAGGGGTAACACGGCTTGGGACACGGGCGTGTGCCCCGGCCGTATCCTCGGGTTGTTTGGCGAGTGATGTGGGCTGTGTCACTGCCGTGTGACACGGCCGTGTAGATAGGCGTGTTCAGTGAAACGGCCTATGACACGGGAGTGTCTCAGGCCGTGTACTGTTTCGAGGTGAGGCGGTTGCCCACCGCTTACCTGACACGGCCTGTGACACGGGCGTGTCACAGGGCGTGTCAGGGCCGAAAATCAATTTTTTCCAGTTTTTTTTGTGCCGTTCATTTCGTTGATTCAGGATCAAATGGTTCAGCTCTGTTTTGGAGGAAATAAGGCCGAAAAAGAGATTCCTCCTCCTTATTTCACCTTCTTCTTCATTCTTAAGGAGAAAGCAAGGGAGAAAAGCTAAGGAACGGGAAGGAGAAAGAGAGGAGCAGCCGTCGCGGTGTCATCTTGGTTCCGGAAAGCGGTGTTCTTCACCCTTGCCAATCTTGTTTGCTTGTGTTTTGATTGTGCAATTTTAGCTAGTTTTCCCCTTTCAATTTTATTAGCTTGTTCTTCGTGTTTTGCACCTCATGTTTGTCTAAATCGGTTAGCTTTGTTACTCTTAAGTTTGTTTAGGATTCACAAGCATAAATCATCTTGTCTTTCAAGAATTTTCTTACCTATTGTTCATCTCATTTTGTCATGTTTTCTCTTGGATTGCTTTATTAGTTACTTTTTTTGTTCATATGACTCGCAAGGTTGTTGTGGTTAATCGGCGTTGTTACTTGTGGGGTTCGCTTATGGTGAAGTAGAGACCCAAATTCTATCAAGTTTGACATAACTTGGGCAATTTGTAGTCATGAGTGAGGACGATGAAAGGAAACATGTTTAGCTTGGATTATGGTTATGTTTTGCGAGGCGAATTGTGAACCATGGTAGGAGCGTTTGTGTGAGGATTCGGTAAGGGGTGGTGTGGTTTCCGCCTTGGTGGCCACCGGGTTTTGTTTTATGGTGTAGAGCACCGTTTTGGCCCCGATTTGGGCTGGCTTTTATTGGTGTGTTCCACTTTAGGGCCGCCACCAAAAGAACCTTGTGGAATCGAACTTAACTGCTGCTTATGTTTCACTAGTATAGTTGTTTCTTATTATCAAGGTGATGGAATGGGCATATATATATGTTGCCTTTTTGCTCCTGTTTACTTGAAAAATTGCTACGGGGTTGGTAAGCCCCTTCATTATATTTTATGAACTTAATGCTCTATTTTTTGTATCTTTGATGATTGCTGAGGTGTTCTTTTTCGAATGCCTCAGGTGCAGGTTGTAGTCGGTTGAGGGCTAGTGCTTGGGTAGAGTCTCTTTGGAGCTAGCCGAGCTTGCTTAGCGAGGTAGTTCTTTACTATATTGTACAAACATACATATGACCCAATGGGTTCATGTCAGCTTGTTGGCACCCATTGTTGGTTTTCTTTACTTGCTACATATGAATGCTAGACTGCTAATATGAATCATTTGGATTAAATGATGTCTACTTGCTCTTGGGAAGGTTTTATGGTAGGTTGTATTAGATATTTTACTAAGTTAAAACACTTTACTATTGTATCGCATCCATAACATGTTCTGGCCAACTAATCAAATATTTTCCAAACATCGTAAAGAGGACGATTTCTTATATTATTATAAATCTAGAATGCATATAGGCGATCGTCATAAGTAAACTAAAGTATTTTCCGCCGCGTATAAACAGACGTTTTGATCCATAAGGCCGAGGGATATGGCCGTTAAATTAAAAGGTTTTCTTGCATATAACTGATGATTTTCAACTACTAAAGTAAGCGTCGAGGTTTTGCCTGAGCGTGTGTAGTTATCCCCTACACGACGTGGCATCATAACACATAGTTGCTCTTACTCTGATACGATGTACTCGTTTGGGGAAATGGGGGTTGTGACAGTATGGCCGAAGACGAGTACGGGCTCGGACATCCATACATAAGTGAAAGAATTGGATTCAAGATTTCCTAAACACCTAGAGGGGGGGGGGGTGAATATGTTCAATTCTTTTTATTCTGGCTGATAATTTAAATTACTTGTTAGACGGCCTTATCAATATCTATCACAGTACAGATTATAGCTAACACAGGCAACACAACATACACACAAATTTATAGTGGTTCCCCAAGTGATGGGTACATCCACTTTCCCCCCTTTACCTATCTAGCAGTATACTAGATTCGGCCTGACTCCCTTCTTCCTTCTCAGATCCTCAGATCTTACAACTCAAAACCCAGAATGGTTCCTACAACTCAGACTTCAGCAAGTCCTACAGCTCAGATCCTCTCAGAGAATCCTAACTCAGAGTGAGTCCACACTCCTACAACTCAGGCAATCAAGCCCTACCTCAGCCTCTTCAACATGCCTACAACTCAGAGAAATTAATCCCCTACCTCAGGCATTAAGCGCTGCCTCAGCCTTTATAGATTTACGCTTACAACTCAGAGAGATAACTCTCCTACACACAGATCTATAAAAGACCTACAGAGAAAATTGATTATAAAAATAATAAATCCTTCACCTAGGTAGAGAGAGAATGGGTTGAAGGTTTCTTGATCAGTTCTTGATAGATTTGATAACTTTAGATTCATCCTGTCTTAGCTTCTTCAAAGCTTCTTGAATTTGAACAAAGTAAGGTTGATCTTCTTGTGAAGTTGGAGATGATCTTCAATCCAGCTTCCTTCTTCTATTTAGATGTGGCTCTGAATTCTTCTTGCAGACTTGTTCAGGATTTGCCCTTAGAGACTTATTGCTTTCTGGATGAAGACTTCTCTTCTTCTTAGTTGTTAGTGCCCTTCCAATTTTGATGATAGAACATGTCTTTATATAGACTCCATCCGAGGTTCCCGGCTGATCCGGTTCCAAACAGCCTCTGACAGCTCTGATAGATGCAACTGCTTTGTTGGTTGTGACAGCTGTCAAGTCTCTAGTCATGACATCTGATACTTCATTGAACTTCAACTCAGCAGCAAAGTGTCGAGACAATACTTCAGATGTGTCGACACAAATAGATCATGTGTCGACACAATCCTTGATGATGTCGACACAGCTCACATAATGTTGCCACAGCTCTTCTTTTTCTTCTTGACACAGCATCTGTGGAATGTGTCGACACAAGTCCTGTGTGTCGACACAATAACTCCTAGTCTCGATAAAGTTGATGTAGACAGAATTCTGGTGTGTGTCGACACAATTGCTGTCGATAGAATTTCTGTGTGTCGACACAAGTCCTGTGTGTCGACACCGTTAACCCAGAAATCAGCCATCCTTCCCAAGGTTGCCAGCTTGCTAGTCGCGACCTTCAGTTTCTCCCTGAAGTTTGCGACAAGTCCAAGTGTAGGCGGACAGATTTCTCTGTCCGCCCAAGTCGCGTAGCAACCGCGTGCCCTGCGGGACGGCAGGTTCTGCCTATAGCTCACCCTCGCAGGCCACACAGTTAGGCCTGCTAATTGCGCCACATTTTTACTTATAGGAGGCAATCTAAAGCACCAGGAAGTGATCTGCATGGTCTATGCATTCAGTCTGCCAGGTTGCCCAGCTGGCATCAACCCTAGACCAACTCAACCGTCGCGGACTCACTCTCCGACTTGTTAGAAGAGACGCACTCCATATCCCCTATAGGAGCAGCCTCCTGCCCTAGGCCGCCCACCAGTGGCGGCCTCTAGAGCCAGGCCGCCCACCAGGGGCGGCCTCCTGCCCCAGGCCGCCCACCAGGGGCGGCCTCCAGAGCCAGGCCGCCCACCAGGGGCGGCCTCCTACCACAGGCCGCCCAACAGCGACGACCTCCAAAGCCAGGCCACCCACCAGGGGCGGCCTCCTGCCCCAGGTTGCCCACCAAGGGTGGCCTTCAAAGCAAGGACACCCACTAGGGGCGGCCTCCAGAGCTAGGCCGCCCACCAGGGGCAGCCTCCAGAGCTAGGCCGCCCACTAG
This sequence comes from Platanthera guangdongensis, assembly GCA_039583875.1. Lineage (NCBI taxonomy): Eukaryota > Viridiplantae > Streptophyta > Magnoliopsida > Asparagales > Orchidaceae > Platanthera > Platanthera guangdongensis. Next base: position 81,725,276 of record CM077166.1, read on the forward strand.
GGGCGGCCTCTAGAGCCAGGCCGCCCACCAGGGGCGGCCTCTAGAGCCAGGCCGCCCACCAGGGGAGGCCTTCAGAGCCAGGCTGCCCACCACGGGCAGCCTCCTTCCCTAGGCCGCCCACCGGGGGCGGCCTCCAAACCCAGGCCGCCCACTAAGGGTGGCCTCCTGCCCCAGGCCGCCCACTAGGGGCGGCCTCCATAGCCAGGCAGCCCACCAGGGGCGGCCTCCAGAGCCAGGCCGCCCAACAGGGGCAGCCTCCAGAGCCAGGCTGCCCACTAGGGGCGGCCTCTTGCCCAGGCCGCATACTAGGGGCGGCCTCCAGAGCCAGGCCGCCCACTAGGGGCGGCCTCCTTGCCCAGGCCGCCCCCTATGCCTCAGCAGCCCAAAGGAGGTGGCCAGCCTTCTCCCAGTCCACCCAGTCGGATTGCTTGCTCGCCGAGTCTGCACAAGTCTCCATGATGACGTCACTGGGCCCTGCTTCTAGAAGATATTCCCCGGGACTATAAATAGCCCATGATACCTCTTATTTGGGGGGGGGGGGCACAACGCGCAAGAAGAAAACCACAGCTTGTCAGCAAGCCCTGTGGACTCAATTTTCCAGTCCTCCATAACTTGCCAGCAAGCCCTGCGGACTCAGTTTTCCAGTCCTCCACAGCTTGCTAGAAATCCCTGCAGACTCAGTTTTCCAGTCCTCCACAGGTTGCCAGCAAGCCCTGCAGACTCAGTTTTCCAGTCCACAGCTTGCCAGCAAGCCCTACGGACTCAGTTTTCCAGTCCTCCACAGCTTGCCATCAAGCCGCGCGGCCTGCAAGCAGCCTCTTTTTCTTAGCCTCTAGAAACTAATTCCTTAACCGCCAGCTTCCCCCATTGTACCCTTTATTTCTTTCTTGTGTAAAGGGACTTTAAGCAAGCTGTAATCTTCTTTCTTGACTAAAGGAAAGCCCGTCGCAAGAGTGGCATTTAGTCCGCGGCGGGCGAAGTCTGTTGTTGCCGCTGCTAGCGGCCTCTTCTCTACTTCTCTGCTGAGCAAGATTCTCCTGTGCTAAGCAAGCTTCTTCTCTACTCAGCAAGCTTCTACTTTGCTAAGCAAGCTTCTTCTCTGCTCAACAAGCTTTTTCTCTGCTGAGCATGCTTCTCCTCTGCTGAGCAAGTTTCTTCTCTGCTCAGCAAGCTTTTCCTCTGCTCAGAAAGCTTCTCCTCTACTGAGCAAGCTTATTCTCTGCTCAGCATGCTTTTTCTCTGCTCAGCAAGCTCTTTCTCTGCCCGGCAAGCTTCTTCGCTGCTCATTAAGATTCTCCGCTGGTCAACTATCTACTTGACAGCTCCTAATCAACCTTCCGAACAAGCAAACTCGGATCAACGCCCTTCTCTCCCCTATCCCCGCAACCCTTGAACAAGCTTTTGCTCCACTCTCGAGCACTCAGAAGCTTCCTTCTCTCCTCTATCCCCGCAACCTTCTTCAATTACCTTGCCCATGAGATCAAACACACCCCGTTAGTTGCTGGTGCCCGCGACAACCTGTCCCCTTCCGTTTCCGAGCATCAACAGTTAATGCGCGACCTTCAGATCCGAATAGACTGTGAACAACGATAGTTAGCCATGTCAGGCCATCAACCAGCCGAGAACCTTGCTCCAAGTCCCAGTGAAGATACTCTCTGGGAGGCCTTCGAGCAATCGCGCCGTGAAAATGCTCGGGAGTTCCAAGCAATCAACCAAATTCTTGCTGCAATCACACAACGATTAGACACTCAACCAGCAACAACTCCAGCTACTCCAATTAACCCAACACCAACATTGGAGCATCAGTAAGCGTATCCTCAAGCTTACCCGTCGTTCTATCCTCCTTACACACCAACCTTTCTGCAAGGGCCTGCAGCCCCTTTGCGACCTCAAGATGAAGAGTTTGCAGCTCGTCAAAACTTCTTCCGGGAAGCAGCCCGGGGAAGTCCTGCAAGATTTCTCAACTTTCAGGGAAGTCATACTTACCCATCAGCTCCTGACTTTACTCCTGCAACAACTTTTCCCTTCTATCCTCCTGCTTTTTTGGCAGCTGCAGCTTATGTGATTGATATTTTTCGCATCGGGTACGAAAATTTGATAAGGTTAAAACTCCAAAATTGGTGAGAATTCCCGCGGCGCCCCGAGCGGTTTATTTAAGAAAAGCGTGGATGTGGTTTTTATTTAGAAAACGGGGCGCGCAGATTAATTAATTTGGATATAAAAAGATGAGATCGAGTTTTAACGAAAGGAGGCAAGTGCACCTATCGCGTGTAGTACAGGATATTACGGGGTGGAATATCGAGGTCGTATTGTTTTTGGGGTCGGTTCGATTATTTCTACTCTTCCCTGGAGGGGACTATTATTTTACCGATAATTACTTGTCGGGTATTTTATATATAATAAAAATGGCAGAAAGAAAGACTGAAAACAGAAAATGAAAGCATTAAAGGGGGAGCCGATGATGAGCTTAGTGCGACGGAATCAAATAAAATTTGAACTAAAATAAATTTTTAATAAAAAGAGATCCTAATTTTCAAATTAATTAAGGCGGAGACTTGGCCGTGGAGGTTCCACTAAAATGAGCTCACTTAGCTATAGGGATATCGCTCACGTGAATGCTAAAACTATTTGACCGAACGTTAGTCCGACGAAGGATTCCTCTTAACGCCCGCATTATGCTAAGAACCCCGCTATTAGGTGGGGAACCCAATCCGGTAGAGTTAGCGCGCCTCCTCTCTCGAGGGTTAGTGCAGAACTCTCTTTACCAAGGGGTGATCTGTCCATACGCACGACCGCTCGTCTAGCTAGTGTATGGACTACGGAAATATGGCCCATATATCGATTATGTGGTCCTACGCATCGTAAACCCTAGACAAACATTAAGTAATTTAATTAGTTAGAAAATAAGGAACTTTAATTATTTAAAGCTATTTTTTGTCCCAATGCTCTTCGATACTGAGGGCTAAGAATGATTAGCCACTCATCGGAATGGGGACGGCAGGCGGTGAAAGCAATAAAGAAAGCTATAAATGAAAGCAAAAAAGAAAGCAGTAAAGGAAAGCAGTAAATTGCAAGTCCTACTCAAATGAGTAGGACTGAAATGAAAGCAGTAAAGTATGAGTACTGGCGCAAATGCGTCGGCGGGAGAAATGAAAGCGAGTCCTACTCAAACGAGTAGGAGGAAATAAATGCAACGCACGCACACACTCGACAAAAATAAAAAATCACGCACACACACTCTCGACATAAAGTAAAACACACGCACACGACAGAATGTAAAAACTCACCCACTCTACTGGAAAGGAGATTAAACACTGCGCCATTTAACTATTAACGAGTAGGAGGAAATAAATGCGCACACGTACAGAAATGAATAAAAACTAAGTTAATGAAAAATTAAAACAACTGCATTTCTACCGTTAGAATACGATAGAAATGCATAAAAAGAGAACAGAAAAATTAAACGAGCAAAACAGGTTTTTAAATAAAAGCGAAAAGTGGAAATGCTTGAAAAAGAAAAATAACAACTTATCCATCTTTATAGCTCTACAAAAATGCTTAAAAAGTGGAAGAAAAGATAAAAGAATGAAAAGTTTACGATCTAAAAAGACTAAGTAAAAATAAATAAAAAACTACTTTATAATCATTTTTATAGTTTCATAAGGATGAGTATAAGGAGTATGGAAAAATCCTAACACTAAACAATCTAAGTAAACAAAATAATGAAAACATAAAAGTAAAAAGTATACTCATACACTCACACACACATATTAAAGGAACAAAAACTAAGTTAGAAAAATGAAAAAAAGAATAAGATTGCATAAAGAGAAGGCACATAGATGAAGTCCAAATCCATAGAAGCGAGAAAAACTACAAATTTTATTAATCTAAAAGGAGATTACAAAGCTAAAACCAAATAAGAGAGGGGGAGAAAATCCCTTACATAGGCCTTGGAATCATCTAAGCAGCATTTTCCTATACAAAATGGATCCAAAAAGTGGAACAGGATTACAAGCAGAAGGTTGGAATTTATAGACAAAATTTTTCATGGGCCACGCCCTCTGACACGGGCGTGTCAGGGGTCGTATAAGCACTGTGCAAATGGCGGCTGGCGAGATTTGACATCAAAGTTGACTTCGGCTGAAATCGTGGAGGTCACGCCCCAAGTCACGGGCGTGACTCTGGGCGTGTCGGGGAGGTGGAACCGGCGCGTGTTGCGTAAAACGTTACTGGTAGCGTCTTGTCGGCCAGGTGGAGGAGTACACATGGCGGTCATGCCCGTATCTCTGTCTACACGGGGCATGTCAGTTTGGTCTCTACGAATGTCGAGAGCATTGTGTCGAGAGAGTTTGTCGAGTCTGGAAGTTGTCGAGCGGAAAATGTCGAGAGCAAGTGACACGAGAGTGTCGGGTTGGCTAACACGGGCATGTCAGGTTGGTCAACGAACGTCGTGCTGAAAACATTGAGCGTGCGTGACTCGGGTTGGGGTCACGAGCCGTGTTAAATGACACGGGCGTGACATTGGGCGTGCCCATCAATTTCTTCAGAATTTTTTTTGACTTCACAGGTTTTGAACTGTCACGCCCTGATCACGGGCGTGACCAATATTACACGGGCGTGACCTTGCCAATTTTTGCACTTTTTCCTGAAAATTTCAGGAAACAAAAATAACTTAAGTTTGAATAATTTTTACAAAAAAAGAAACAATTTATTAAAGAAAATTAAACAAAAATAACGAAAAGAAATGAAAACGACTTAATTAATATACATAAAAATAGGTATATTTACAACTCATCAAATACCCCCATACTTAAGCTTTTGCTATTGCAGAGCAAAAGTTGGAGATGAACTTATAAGGAATTAAAGAAATCCTAAGTTTAGCTACCGCTTGACTTAATTAAAAGTAAGATCAAAATAATCATCCGGGGTACTAGAGTTAAATCATAAATTATGAAAATGTTACAAATAGAGGAAGAGTTTCAAAAAAACTTGTAGATAAAATAAAATAGAAAGCAAAAAAGTTATTTTTGTTAGTTTAACAAAGATGGATTGAAATTATATAAAAAAACTTTAGCTTAAAAGAAGTTAAAGAAAATAATGCAATTTAAAAATTATGCTCTCAAAAAATTTTAAATTAATTCTAGAATCATTGAAATAGGCTACGTGGTTTTGTGGTTTACGAAGAGGGCTTGGATTTATAGGTGGATAATTTTTTCTCGAACCTCTATATATTTTTTTTCTTTTTGGATTGTTAGAAAAATGAAATCTTATTTTCCTAATATCATTTTTTTTCTTTTAACTTCATAATAAAATTGACCCAATGTATATGTATGGGAGTAATAAATTTTATCCTCTTACTCTGTAACATATAATCTTTTTTAATTTTGGGTGCCTATGTTTACGGAACGAAATTTTATTCCCATTGACATAGGATCTTTTTAAGGGATAAAATATGGGTAAGCATGTCAAGTGAGACTTGAAAAAAAGGAGGTGGGTTTATTTTTTCAAAAATAAAATAGATTTTAATAAAAAAAAGTTTTGAGAGCAACCTTTTTAAAATGAACGTTCCTATGTTTTTAAAAGCATGATGTAGAAATAATTGAAATCCATGGTTGTTATTTTCTAACATAAAAGATGAGCTTCTATTTATAAAAATTAGAAGTGGTGGTGAAAAATAAGTTCCCTATTATAAGGAAAAGGCATAAAAAATTTCTAAAACTTAACCCCAGACACTTAAATCTATCGAACTTTAATTAATAAACGAATAATAAACAAAGAATAATTAAAATTCGCATATAAATTAACTCAAAACTAGATTTTTGGAAAGCAAAAAAAGTTAAGATATGATATATTCGATTTTATTTGTTACATAATTTAAAAAAATATATATTTTTTGAATTTTAGGGTTTTTATCATTTTTTTGGTTTTTTATGATTACGGACTTTTTTTGGATTTTTTGTTTTTCTAATTTTTTTTGAGTTTTTAGTTTATTTTGATAAGGTATTTACAAGAAGAGGAAAGAAGAAAAAAAAAGAGGTGTTTATTTATTACGAAGGTATGGGGAAAAGAGAGAAATTTTTTTTTTCAAATAATGTACAAAGTAAAAACTCGATGGCCCGCGAACAAACTCTTATTTGGGTGATTGGTTTCATGAGTCGAACGTCGCGAGCATGCTAAAAAGTGAGCTTTTATAAATAAGCGGGGGGGGGGGGGGGAGAGATTTATTTTTACAAAAACTATTTACAAAGCAAAAGAATTTGTTTTTTGAAATTTTGTTTTGTAAGTTTTTTTGTGATTTTTTGTGTTTTATGAAAATTTTGTTTTTGAGGTTTTTGATTATAAAAACAAGAAATTTTTTTTTTAAGGTTTTAATTTTTATAATTTTTTTTTATTTTTATGAGTTTTTGTAAAGTACAGAAATAAAGAATACTAAAACACCCTCATACTTAAACAAAACATTGTCCCCAATGTTGCAGTCTAAGTATGCAGAACGATTAATATGCAAAATAAAATATGGAAAAAAATAAAAAGAGAGGATAGAAGCTTCCCTAAGACGAGGTCGGGGAGGCCCGGCTTGAAACCCTGCATTATGTTAGAGGAAAGAGCAAAAATATAACGGAATAAATAAAACGAAAAAGATAAACCTGGCCTAAAGTGTGCGGGCGGTAGGGGGCAATTATATGGGAGACTTGTAAGCGAACGTCTTAGCTATATGAGTGCGACAGAACTGCGGACCCCAAGCGCGCACAAAAGTGTGAAGCACGCCGAACAAAACAAGTTAAAATAAAAGAAGTCAAAATAAATTAAGTTAAACAAAACATATATATTTTTAATAACAAATTATTATATTATATTTTTTATGTGTTTTTAAGAAGGTTTTTTTATTATTATTTGTTTTTAATTGAGTTTTTAATTGATTTTTATGTAGGTTTTGTTTAGTTTTTAGATTTTTTTGGTTTTTAGATTTTTTGTGGATTTTTAGTTTTTTAGGATTTTTAAGTTTTTTTTGCTGTTAGTTTTTGTATATATTTTTTTTAGAGTTTTTTTAGTTTTTTTTAGATTTTTATGTTTTTTTTATTAGTGTTTGAGTTTTTTTTTATAAAATAATGAAAAGCATTTTAATTTATTTTTATTTTTTATATTTTGTTTTGGTTTTATAGATTTTTTAAGTTTTTATTTTTATAGGTTTTTTTTTTATTTTTTGGTTGTTTTATTATTATGATTATTAGTAGTATAATTTTTTTGTTAGCCATTTTAAATTTTTGTTATATATATAGATATATGTAAAATTAATAGATTTTCAGGGTTCAAAATAACGACTCAAAAAATCCCCGGCAACGGCGCCAAAAACTTTGTTGGAACACCCTATTACTAATTTAGGTCAGGATCACTATGTCTTTAGGAAACCTATTTTTGACCTCATTGTATAGATATAAAGGTCAATTAGAATTGAGTCTAAGGGTTAGTAGTTAGGTTTGGAAGCTGCCCTCAAGACCAAGGTTTTTCAGTTTGGAGACTAAGTCATTTCGGCGAGCTCAGTACGACTAATCGTCGAACTCCAATCGACGATCGTTGAGCTCACTTCGACGGATCGTCGAACTCCATTCGACGATCGCTGAGCTCAACTTCAACAAATCGTCGAACTCCATTCAACGATCTTCGAGCTCAGTTCGACGATCTTGACTCCAGTATTGATTCTCTATCTCTGAGCTCAGTTCGACGATAGTTGAGCTCAGATCGACGATCTCTGTTGCTGTATAAGTCCAAATCGCTGAGCTCAGTTCGACGACAGTAGAGCTCAGTTCGACGTTTTTCTGAAGAGTTAAATGACTTTCAAGATTCAAGTTCAGAACAGTTAAGGAGTTATTCTCAGCAATTAATTCAGAAGATTTTGTAGCCGTTTTCATTTATTCTGGACCAAGTTTCAAGGAATTATCAAGGAATGTTTCTTTGGACTTTCCCCTAGAAGACAATTACAATTAAGGAAGTCAATTAATGACAGGCTAACGGCTATTCTGGACAGAGGATCATTTTCTATTCAAAATAAAAGGAATAAAAGACAAGATTTTTGAATTCTGATAGCAATCAAGAAGAAGAGAGTGCACAAGAAAAAAGAAGAACAAAACATTCTCTGCAACAACATCTTTCTCAACAACAATTGCTCAAGAGAAAGAAAAAGAGCTGCAGACATTCTTTGTCTCAAAAAGAATTCATATAAGAATACACAACCAAGGAGATCAACCAACTGAAATCTTCAGATCTATTTTGATTCAAATGTTCAAGGCCATCATCATTCAAGACTCTAGACACCTAACATTTCAGTTGTTGCTGAAATCATCAATTGCTGGAGATCAACTTTCTGAAGGCCTATCACCCTACATCAAAACTTCATTTCCTGATCAACTACAGATCTCAGGGGGAGCTTTGACAACATCAATATCCACATAGTCTTCCCAGCTGCTTTGAGAAAGAGAAGACTTCCATCACTCTCTCATCCCCACCTCTGTAAAGGGTTTTTCAAACTCCCTTCAAAAGTTTGTGTTTGGTTTTTGAGCACCTTATCAAAAGCTCATTGGTGGCAAGACACCTGGTCAAAAAATCTGGTTTGGTTTTTGAGCACCTTATCAAAAGCTCATTGGTGCCTAGGACACCTGATCAACTCATCCTGTAGTGGATTCCTACCTAGGGTGGTAGAAGAGTGGATGTACCCAAGTTTAGGGGAACCACTATAGCTCCTTGTGTTTTCTGATTGCTTTTCTTTATTTTTGTTTCTGGCTGTGATCTGTGATTAGTTTCTTTTGTAGATTGTGATTAGATTTAATATTTGCTTCCCTGTTCACTTAGATTACAACAACTATTGTAAAAAGTTTTTAAGCACCATACTCTATTCACCCCCCCCCCCTTTAGACTATATCAAATCTAGCTTGCACTTTCAATTGGTATTAGAGGGAGGTTGGTTAAAAATACCACATCTTCCAGGTTGGTTAAATATACCACATCTCAGTGGTTGCACAGGCTAACACCTGAACCCCATGATCCCTAGTTAGATCTGCTTGTTTTGATTTTATTATTAGATTTTGTTTTCACAAATCATGGCCCAAAACAAAGATTATGCTAGCACCAGACCTCCACTATGCAATTTGTCTAAGTTTGCACTTTGGAAAGCAAGGATTAGACTATATATTGATTCTATAGATGAAGACATCTTTAATTCTGTTTTGACAGTGTGTCCAAGACCTACAGAGAATACAAGCATAAATGCTGTTCCACCTCCATCAAGAACAGATGCTGATATCAAGAAGTGGAAGGTATCAGATGCAAAGGCTATGAACATCTTAGCCCAGACCATGTCTGATGACATATTCCAAAAGGTGACTGAATGCAATTCAGCAAAGGAAATCTGGGATAAGCTGTCTGAAATAGTCTCAGGATCAGTTGATTAAAGAAAGGACAGGAGATCTCACCTCATATCCCAATATGAGAACTTCAAGAAGGGAGAAGCTGAGTCAGTTGGAGATATGTATAATAGACTCAGTTTGATAGTCAATGAACTGAAGACTCTGGATAAGAAGATCTCACTGACTGAACTTAATGACAAAATCCTAATGTGCTTCCCAAGCACTTGGGACTCAAGGATCTGGCCAATCAAGGATGCCAGAAGTCTGAATGAGATCACCACAGAAGCTCTCTTGTGCAAGCTCAAATCTTATGAGCTGCTCATTAAGAACAGAGAAGAAGAGCAGAAGGCTGCCTCACCAGCCACAAGAAAAGAAAAGACAATAGCTTTCAAAACAACTGAAGATCAGCCTGAAGATAAAATCCCAGGCAATGATGAGCCACTTAGTCTGCTGGCCAAAAGATTTTATAAGATGGCCAGAAAGGACTTCAGAAAGAGATCATACAAAAAGCATGATAAGCCAAGGTATGATAAGTCAAATAATAAAGAAATTGTTTGCTTTGGTTGCAGGAAACCAGGGCACATTGTACCTGACTGTCCAGAGAACAAAAACATGTACAGAAGGGACAAGAAAGAAAGAAGAAGAGATAAGGACTTCAAGAAGAATGGCAATGGAAAACCCTCCTCCAGCAAGAACAAACACACAAGGAAGGGATTTGTTGCTGAATCTTGGAGTGAGACTGAAGAGGAGTCAGAAGCTTCATCCAGCTCCAGTGATGATGAAGATGATGATGAAGAGAAGGAGTTCTGCATGATGGCAATCAATGCCTCTCAACACAATTCAGATGCAGAAGAGTCAGAGTCATACTCAGAGACTCAACTTGAAGAGGACCAGGTAATTAGTTCTTTTGATTTCAATTCTGAGGACTTTAAGTCTGAGTTTAAAGCATTATGTTTAGACTTACTAAAATCTTAGAAGGAAATTATTTCTCTCAGAAATCAATTATCTGAACATAGTATCTTAAAGTCAGAAAATCTCAAATTCTCTGAGGAGTTGGAGTGCTGTAGGGAGCAGATAGCTTCACTGAAAGGTGAGCTATCAGAGGCCAAGAAGCTTGAACAATCCCTTAATGGGAGAAGTATCAAGCTGATGGACATCACAAGCACAGTGAACTCCAGATTCAATAGTACACTGGGCTTGGGTGCTTCATCCAGCCAACCTATAGTTCTAACAACCCCAATCAAGTTCATTTCTGATAAAGGGAAGGGAGTTGTAGAGGTAGCTAGGAAAAATTCTGATGTGCCTAAGAAAACCAAGTTCTAGCAGAAATCGTCGAACGGAGCTCGACGATCGCCGAACGCAGATCGACGATCTCAGGCAAAATCATCGAACTCAATTCGACGATCTCTAATTCCTGAACTCTGCCACAGTCGACCGTGGAATGGAGCTCGACGATCTGACCCAAGATCGTCGAACGCAGCTCCACGATCGTCGAACAGAGATCAGAGTTCTGGAAATTATTTCAAGGGCAAATCAAAATCCAATTCTAGGGGTCCTTCATCCCAAAGCTTTAACCCTTATACTGAATGGATAATACCTCCAAGGAGATATCATCCTGAAGGTTATAACCTGGGATGTTTTTTATTTCTGAGTTTAAAGGTTATCAACCTAGGCCCAAGGTAAACTGGGTCAAAAACAAGTGTATTATCTTATGTGCAGGTGAAGACTTATCCAACATCAAACCAACAATGGTATTTGGATAGTGGGTGTTCAAAGCACATGACAGGAAATAAAGACAACCTCACATCCTTTAAATCCAAGCTTGGACCCAAAGTCATATTTGGTGATTCAAATTTTGGACAAACTAATGGATATGGTGCAGTCCAGATTGGGACAGTAACATTCAAGAGGTAGCCTATGTGGAAGGACTGAAGCACAATTTGATAAGTATCAGTCAGCTATGTGATGAAGGCTACCAGGTGACTTTCAGCAAAGCCTTATGCAAGATCAAGTCAGAGGACAACACAACTGTGTTGACAGTTAAAAGGAAAGGTAACATCTACTTAGTAGATTTTCTTTCAACAGATGTAGACATTTGCCTGTTTAATTCTGTCTATAGATCTAATATTTTATGGCATAAGAGACTAGGACATTTAAACCTTAGAACCATTGCTAGGCTATCCAAGGACAACATTGTTAGAGGACTATCTTCTGGCCACTACAAGAAGGAAGGACTCTGCAGGGCTTGTCAATTAGGCAAGCAAACTAAAAATAGTTTCAAGTCACTTAATAAGAGTGATTCACCTAGGATCTTGTATCTGTTACACATGGATCTTTTTGGACCCATTACAGTACAAAGCTTAGGAGGGAAATCTTACACTTTAGTAGTTGTAGATGACTTCTCTAGATTCACATGAGTGTTCTTTCTGAGGAAGAAGTCTGATAACTTTAAGTGTTTGACAGAGTTTCTCAAATGCATACAGATTGAGTTCAATACTCACATTGCCCTGATCAGGAGTGATCATGGGACAGAGTTTGATTCTCTTCTTATGCAAGAGTTCTGTTAGAGTGAAGGGATCAGGCATACTTTCTCAGCTCCTAAAACTCCTCAACAAAATGGGGTAGCTGAAAGAAAAAATAGAACCCTTATTGAATCTGCCACTACATTGTTGTTAGATGCTCACCTTCCTCTATCTTTTTGGGCAGTGGCAGTGAACACCTCCAACTATGTGTTGAACAGAAGTTTAATACATACACTAAAGAGCAAGACTCCCTATGAATTACTCAAAGGGAAGAAACCTAAAGTTGATTATTTTAGAATTTTTGGTTGCATTTGTTATATTCATAATAATGACAAGAGATATTTAGCAAAATTTCAAGCTAAAGCTGATAAATGAGTGTTTCTGGGATACTCCATGATCAGTAAGGCTTATAGGGTTTATAATAAATCATCTCTTAAAATTGAAGAATCTGTTCACATATCATTTGATGAATCTAACATGTCTTTCAAGGAGAAGAACACTTCTACCATAGAACCTTTGCAGGTACATTCTCTTGTTGAAGATTTGAACAGGTTACTGATTACTCAAAAAGAGGAAAGCAGTGAAGATGAATAAAGCATTCAACATATTGAAGAGAAACAACTTGAAGAGCCAGTTGTTGTACCATAAGAGGAAACAACAACACAGGTTGGTGAACAATCAACACCCCCTGTTGATTTAGTAACTTCAAGAGACCATCCAATTTCCCAAGTAATTGGAGACATCTCAGCTAGTGTGCAAACCAGAATTCAGGTCAACCAAAACCTGTTGCACACTTGCTTCCTATCTCAAATTGAACCTCAATCCATTCAAGATGAAGAGCAAGATCCACACTGGATCATGGCAATGCAAGAAGAGGTGCATCAATTTGAAAGGAACAAAGTTTGGGAACTAGTACCAAAGCCTTAGGATTACTCCATTATTGGAACAAAGTGTGTGTTCAGAAACAAATTGGATGATCAAGGAGTAATTGCAAGGAACAAGGAAAGGTTAGTTGCTCAAGGATACTCTCAAGAAGAAGGCATAGATTATGACCAGACTTTTACACCAGTTGCAAGATTGGAAGCCATCAGAATCTTCTTAGCTTATGCAGCACACAAAGGTTTCAAGATATATCAGTGAATGTAAAGAGTGCATTTCTAAATGGAGATATCAAAGAAGAAGTCTATGTTAGACAACCTCCAGGTTTTATCTCTCCAACCCATCCTGATTATGTTTTTAAGTTGAACAAAGCATTATATGGTCTCAAGCAAGCTCCTAGAGCATGGTATGAGACCTTAGCATGCTTCCTTCTAGAAAATGAATTTATAAGGGGTAGAGTAGACCAAACTCTTTTCATTAGAACCTATAAGTCCCATACCCTACTATTACAGATTTATCTAGATGATATTATCTTTGGTTCTACTGATTCAAATTTGTGCAAAAGGTTCTCCAACCTAATGCATTCTAAATTTGAAATGAGTAGCATGGGTGAGCTATCCTTCTTTCTAGGATTGCAAGTTAAACAACATGCTGAAGGCATCTTTATTTCCCAAACCAAGTATGCAAATGAATTGGTTAAGAAATTTGGTATGTCTGAAGCATCTTGTATGAAAACACCTATGCCTACCAATGCTGTATTGGATGCTGATGAACATGGGAAACCTGTTGATCAGACAACATATAGAGCAATGATTGACTCTTTACTGTACCTTATAGCTAGTAGACCTGACATAATGTTTACTACATGCATATGTGCAAGATTCCAAGTGAGCCCTAGAGAGTCACACATAACATTAGTAAAAAGGATTCTCGGGTATGTTAAAAGTTGTCCAAATCTAGGTCTCTGGTATCCAAAAGATTCAGCATTTGAATTAAGTGGATTTTCTGATGCTGATTATGCTGGATGCAGAATTGATAGGAAAAACACAAGTGGAACTTGTCAGTTTCTTGGTGACAGACTTGTCTCTTGGTCTTGCAAGAAACAAATATCTGTGTCAACTTCAACTGCAGAAGCTGAATATGTGGCTACAGGCAGTTGTTCTTCACAAATATTGTGGATTCAAAACCAACTCCTAGACTATGGCCACAACTTAGAGAAGTCAAAAATATTTTTTGACAACACCAGTGCTATTTCTATAGCTCAAAATCCAGTCCTCCATAGTAGGACAAAACACATAGAGATTTGGCATCACTTTTTAAGGGATAATGTTGAGAAGAACAAAATTGAACTTCAATATATCCCAACTGATTTGCAAAGGGGAGATATTTTCACCAAACCCTTGGATGAAAAGAAACACACCTTCTTCCTAAATCATTTAGGAATGTTAGATGGAGGAAGTCTAAAATAAGTTCCAAGATTTTGAAACTCTAAAAACTGACCAAGACTAGGCAAACATCTTGATTTTTCTAGTGTCTAGAGTGTATTTCTGGTCTTTGAACTGTGCTCGACGATTTTCCCCCAGATCGTTGAACGGAGATCGATGCTTTCCGAAATCGTCGACCTTAGTTCAACGCTTCTCAGATAGTGTTCAACTATCTCTCCAGGTCAACGATCGTCGAACGACGCTTGACGATTTTGTTTTCTGAACTATCGTCGAACGGAGTTCGACGCTCTCCAATATCGTCGAACGGAGATCGACGATAATGAAGACCTTCCAGATTCCTTTAGAATCCCCGATCGTCGAACTGAGTTCAACGATCTTTTCTTTTCTGCGTCGAGCCCTAATATAAAATTCATTTTTCGGTCGTCGTTCTCCTTTTGCGCTTTCAATCTCTCTGCAAAAAATTCTCTTTCCCTCCAAACATCTCTACACTTGGTTGTTTTGTTTGTCGATTTTTGCAGGTAACAATGGCCGTCTCAGTTGCCGTTCTAGCCGCAATGAAGTTTGATGTCGGATTCGACATGACATGGAGTCTTTCAGCACCAGTGATCAGGTTTTCCAAGACATCCTGGAACTGTTCAAGGAGTAAAAGCTTGTTACCATCATGTCCACAAGAATCAAATTGGCTGCGAATGAGATCAAGGAGTGGGTCTATACTGCCCACAATCAGGACCAAAACACAGTGGTTGGTTCAATCTCTGGAACTCAGGTCCCTCTTACTCCTACCATTATGACAGAGATTTTTGAATTAAATTCTGGAAGAGATTCTGCTGAGTTTTCTGGAGAAGAATTTTCTGATTTACTTGCAAGAATGGGTCATTATGAGGCAAACCCTAGCAAGCTACTGAAAAAGAACTTAGCTATGGAATACAGGTTCTTAGCTGATGTAGTGGGAAAGGTTCTGTTGGCCAAGCATTCAGTAAATGATACCATCTCCAGGTATCAGCTGTGCTTGATGGGAGCCTTAGTGGATAAGAAACAGTTAAACTGGGGAGAGATTTTCTTTGACTTGATTAAGAAGAAAATAAACAAGAACTTTGTGAACTATGGAAGGATCCTAGGGCTGTTTCTCCATAACAGATGCCCTGCCCTGCTAGTCTCTTCTAGGATGCACATCAATGCTTGAAAGAGGCTGTCCTGTACCCTGTTTGGCAAATGGGATAGGCAGATAGTGAAGAACAGTAGGCCCTCTACAAGCACAACTTCAGGCACAAGGACTGTAACAGTCTCTTCCCCTCAAGTCTCTGCCCCTGCAGATGACTTGCCTGCTGCTTCTCCTCCTCCTCCTATTTCATCTCCACCAGTCACCTCCACCATTCAAACTTCATCCACCATCATTATTTCCAGCCCATCTCCAACATCAATTCCATCTCCCATCCCAACTCTTCCAATCACAGAAGACGTCTTCCATCCATTACATCACTACCCTCACCCAGACATTAACACATCATCCCACATTCCATCATTCACCCTTCTAGTTGATTCCTTCATGGATGATTCACCTTCATCCCCTCCTGATCTACCCTCTACATCCACATCATATCACCAACTTCTACAAAATATCATTGATCAACCCTCCTTCACACCATCTATCTCCATACCACTTTCTTCCATTTCCACAATCCCCACACCTCAACCTTCACTTCTACCATCCACCAGCTCTCCACCAACATCTCCAGTTGCTCCACCATCCTTCTCTACCTCTGCTCAAGTCCCTGCTGAGCAAGTAGATATTCCTGTCTTAGCTGACAAATTATATGAGCTGATAGCTCCCAGGCTGTCACTTCTATTGGAGACCTCCTTGGCTCCACTACTCAAGTCAGTTGCAGACTTATCTATCAGGCTCTCCTCCATCTTTCCTCCTCGGGCAATCCCTTCATTTGGGTGCCTTGATCCAGCTATCTCTGAATCTAGGAAGGGGGAGATGCCTCATGAAGATGTGACATTGCCTGCAGCTGCTGTTGTTGTTACTAAAGCTCAAGCCTCAACTCCTCAAGTTGTTGTCTTCTCAGTGGACCTCAGGTCCTTATTATCATATTTTGACTCAGCTTATTTCAGCTGTCTTCCAGTGATTAATGCAGTCCAGCCCTCAAAGGATCTCTCCAAGGCCATTGTGCCCTTCTCAAGCTGTGATTCCAATTTAATAAGCTCCTACATAAATTCAATTTATACTGTTGAGCCTTCTGTTTCCAATGATGCTGCTGCTACTCCTGCTGTCAATAATGTTGCTGTTTCTGTTAGTTCTGATGCTGCTGATGTTCCAGTTTCTATGGATATGCAGATAGAGGCATATGATTTTGAGCTTACTGTTATTGCTGATGTTATTACTGCTGCTATTGCTGATGCTGAAACTATTATCTCTGAAAGTAGTATATCTGAAACTGCTGATGTTTTTGTATCTGAAAGTTCTGTATCTGTTGTTACTGCTGCTGCTACAACTGCTGTCACCACTGCCTCATCTGCTCCAACCCAACAACAGAAAGATTATCTGAAAAAGATTGATGCTTTATATGATGAGCAAAGCTCTGAAAGTGATGAATATAGGACTGATTCTGATGATTCCTCAGCCACTATAGCCAGGAAAAGAAAGGCAAGGAGCAAGGCTATGAAAAGAGTTCCCCCAGCCAAAGTTAAAGATACAAATGACATACCTTATTACATTATTCATGACTGCCCCATTACTGAACATTGGATGCAATATTCCAAGAATCAACTTAAGGCTATGAAGAAGAAAAGGAAATATGAGAAAGGTTCCTCTCAGTTTCATCATCCTCATCCTCCTCCACCACCTCCTCCTGATGCATGTGCAGGTGGAAGCTCAGCTACTCATCCTTTTGTTAGAAGTCAAACTCCCTATCAGCCTCATGCAAGATCTCAATATAGGGGAAGCCAATCCAGAGGTTCTCAATCAAGAAGATGAGATTATAGAGGAAGACAGAGGGAATTCCAAGTCTACTCTAAAGGCTATTCAAGGCAACACCCTCACTCTAGGGGAGGACAAGCTTCATCAGATACAAGTTCAGGTCCTTTTCCCTACAAGTTGAAAGAATTAGTCTCATCCAGAGCTCCTCCAGATAATCCTTCCAACAGATATGAGCCTTCAGTGCCCTTTGAAGATCCAGAGAATAATCTTACTGCATGGACTGCCAGGATGAAAGAATTAGCTGCCCAGGATCAGATCAAGAAAGCCAGAGAGCAAGGCAGAGACACCTCCAGCATTACTATATTGTCAGAATAAAGAAAGAAGGAACTTGAAAAATATGCCTCCAGTAAATTCTTTGATTCTGAAAGATACATGAAGCTGCACCCTGAAGCTGTGGTACCAAGGCCTAAACAACAAACTTCTTTAGGTGCAGCTGATGACAGAAGATCAAAAAAAGAAGCTCTTAACCCAAATAGAGAAATTAAACTTATAAAGAGCAAGGAGAAGGAATAATTCTGTAAGGTGACAATTATTCTGATTTCTGATCTATCTGAGTTATATCTGTGATTCTACAATGTTGTTGTTTGTTATGTTGTTGCTGTGTATGTTATTTTTAATTTCTCTAATTTCTGTAAATAGTAATCCTAACCCAAATAAGGGGAGATTGTTGGAACAACCTATTACTAATTTGGGTCAGGATCACTATGTCTTTAGGAAACCTATTTTTGACCTCATTGTATAGATCTAAAGGTAAATTAGAATTGAGTCTGAGGGTTAGTAGTTAGGTTTGGAAGCTTCCCTCAAGACCAAGGTTTTTGAGTTTGGAGACTAAGTCATTTCGTCGAGCTCAGTACGACGAATCGTCGAACTCCAATCGATGATCGTTGAGCTCACTTAGACGGATCGTCGAACTCCATTTGACGATCGCTGAGCTCAACTTCAACAAATCGTCGAACTCCATTCGACGATCTTCGAGCTCAGTTCGACGATCTTGACTCCAGTATTGATTCTCTATCTCTGAAATCAGTTCGACGATAGTTGAGCTCAGATCGACGATCTCTGTTGCTGTATAAGTCCAAATCGCTGAGCTCAGTTCGACGACAGTAGAGCTCAGTTCGATGTTTTTCTGAAGAGTTAAATGACTTTCAAGATTCAAATTCAGAACAGTTAAGGAGTTATTCTCAGCAATTAATTCAGAAGATTTTGTAGCCGTTTTCATTTATTCTGAACCAAGTTTCAAGGAATTATCAAGGAATGTTTCTTTGGACTTTCCCCCAGAAGACAATTACAATTAAGGAAGTCAATTAATGACAGGCTAACGGCTATTCTGGACAGAGGATCATTTTCTATTATGAACAAAAGGAATAAAAGACAAGATTTTTGAATTCTGATAGCAATCAACAAGAAGAGAGTGCACAAGAAAAAAGAAGAACAAAACATTCTCTGCAACATCTTTCTCAACAACAATTGCTCAAGAGAAAGAAAAAGAGCTGCAGACATTCTCTGTCTCAAAAAGAATTCATACAAGAACACACAACCAAGGAGATCAACCAACTGAAATCTTCAGATCTCTTTTGATTCAAGTGTTCAAGGCCATCATCATTCAAGACTCCAAACACCTAACATTTCAGCTGTTGATGAAATCATGAATTGCTGGAGATCAACTTTCTAAAGGCCTATCACCCTACAGCAAAGCTTCATTTCCTGATCAACTACAGATCTCAGGGGGAGCTTTGACAACACCAATATTCACATAGTCTTATCAGCTGCTTTGAGAAAGAGAAGACTTCCATAACTCTCTCATCCCCACCTCTTTAAAGTGTTTTTCAAACTCCCTTCAAAAGTTTGTGTTTGTTTTTTGAGCACCTTATCAAAAGCTCATTGGTGGCAAGACACCTGATCAAAAAATCTGGTTTGGTTTTTGAGCACCTTATCAAAAGCTCATTGGTGCCCAGGACACCTGATCAACTCATCCTGCAGTGGATTCCTACCTAGGGTGGTAGAAGAGTGGATGTACCCAAGTTTAGGGGAACCACTATAGCTCCTTGTGTCTTTTGGTTACTTATCTTTATTTTTGTATCTAGCTGTGATCTATGATTAGTTTCTTTTGTAGATTGTGATTAGATTTAATATTTGCTTCCCTGTTCACTCAGAGTACAACAACTGTTGTAAAAAGTTTTTAAGCACCATACTCTATTCACCCCCCCCCTTTAGAGTATAGCAGATCTAGCTTGCACTTTCAAACTTGATTGTTATTTTCACATCGGGTCCGAAAACCTGATGCAGTTAAAACTCCAAAAATTTGTGAGTATTCCCGCGGCGCCCGGACGGTTTTATTTATGGAAAAAAGCGGATGTGGTTTTTATTTAGAAAACAGGGCGCACAGATGTATTAATTTGGATATAAAGAGATGAGATCGAGTTTTAATGAAAGGAGGCAAGTGCACCTATCACGTGTAGTACAGGATATTCCGGTGTGGAATCTCAAGGTCGTATTGTTCTCGGGGTCGATTTGATTATTTCTACTCTTCCCTGGATGAGACTATTATTTTACTGATAATTACTTGTCGGGTATTTTATATATAATAAAAATGACAGAAAGAATGACAGAAAACAGAAAATGAAAGCATTAAAGGGGGATCCGATGATGAGCTTAGCGCGACGGAATCGAATAAAATTTGAACTAAAATAAACTTTTAATAAAAAGAGATCCTAATTTTCAAATTAATTAAGGAGGAGACTTGGCCGTGGACGTTCCACTACAATGAGCTCACTTAGCTATAGGGATATCGCTCACCTGAACGCTAAGACTATTCGACCGAACGCTTGTTCGATGAAGGATTCCTCTTAACGCCCGCATTACGCTAAGAACCCCGCTATTGGGTGCGGAACCTAATCCGGTAGAGTTAGCGTGCCTCCTCTCTCGAGGGTTAGTGCGGAACTCTCTTTACCAAGTGGTGATCGGTCCATACACACGACCTCTCGGTTAGCTAGTGTATGAACTACGGAAATAGGGCCCACATATCGATTATGTGGTCCTATGCATCGTAAATCCTAGGCAAACCTTAAGTAATTTAATTAGTTAGAAAATAAGGACCTTTAATTATTTAAAGCTTTTTTTTGTCTCAATGCTCTTCGATACAGAGGGCTATGAACGATTATCCACTCATCGGAATGGGGACGGCAGGCGGAGAAAGCAATAAAGAAAGCAGTAGATGAAAGCAGGAAAAGAAAGCAGTAAAGGAAGACAGTAAATAAAGCAGTAAATTGTAAGTCCTACTCAAACGAGTAGGACTGAAATGAAAGCAGTAAAGTGCGAGTCCTGACGCAAATGCGTGGGCGGTAGAAATGAAAGCGAGTACTACTCAAATGAGTAGGAGAAAATAAATACAACACACACACACACTCGATAGAAATTAAAACTCACACACACTCTCGACATAAAGTAAAACACACGCACATGACAGAATGTAAAAACTCACCCACTCTACTGGAAAGGAGATTAAACAATGCTCCATTTAACTCTTAACGAGTAGGCGAAAATAAATGCGCACACATACAGAAATGAATAAAAACTAAGTTAATGAAAAATTAAAACAACTCCATTTCTACCGTTAGAATACGATAAAATGCGTAAAAAGAGAACAAAAAAATTAAACGAGCAAAACAGTTTCTTAAATAAAAGCGAAAAATGGAAATGCTTGAAAAGGAAAATAACAACTTATCCATCTTTATAACTATATAAAAATGCTTAAAAAGTGGAAGAAAAGATAAAAGAATGAAAAGTTTACGATCTAAAAAGACTAAGTAAAAAGAAATAAAAAACCACTTTATAATCATTTTTATAGTTTCATAAGGATGAGTATAAGGAGTATGGAAAAATCCTAACACTAAACAATCTAAGTAAACAAAATAATGAAAACATAAAAGTAAAAACTATACTCATACACTCACGCACACGTATTAAAAGAACAAAAACTAAGTTAGAAAACAGAAAAAAGAATAAGATTGCATAAAGAGAAGGCACATAGATGAAGTCCAAATCCATAGAAAGGGAGAAAAACTACAAATTTTATTAATCTAAAAGGAGATTACAAAGCAAAAACCAAAAAGGAGAGGGGGAGAAAATCCCTTACATAGGCCTTGGAATCATCTAAGCAGCATTTCCCCTATACAAAATGGATCCAAAAAGTGGAACAAGATTACAAGCAGAAGGATGGAATTCATAGACAAAATTTTTCATGGGACACGCCCTCTGACACGCGCGTGTCAGGGGGCATGTCAGCACTGTGCAAATGGTGGCTGGCGAGATTTGACATCAAAGTTTACTTCGGCTGAAATCGTAGAGGTCACGCCCCAGGTCACGGGCGTGACTCTGGGCGTGTCGGGGAGGTGGAACCGGCGCGAGTTGCGTAAAACGTTGCTGGCAACGTCTTGTCGGCTAGGTGGAGGAGTAGACGTGGCGGTCATGCCCGTGTGTCTATCTACACGGGGCGTGTCGGGTTGGTCTCGACGAATGTCGAGAGCGTTGTGTCGAGAGCATTTGTCAAGTCTGGAAGTTGTCGAGTGGAAAATGTCGAGAGCAAGTGACACGGGCGTGTCAGGTTGGCTAACACGGGCGTGTCAGGTTGGTCAACGAACGTCGAGCGCGTGTGACACGGGTTGGGGTCACGGGCCGTGTCAAATGACACGAGCGTGACCTTGGGCGTGTCCATCAATTTCTTCAGAATTTTGTTGACTTCACGGGTTTTGAACTGTCATGCCCTGGTCACGGGCGTGACCAATATTACACGGGCGTGACCTTGCCAATTTTTGCACTTTTTCCTGAAAAATCCAGGAAACAAAAATAACTTAAGTTAGAATAATTTTTACAAAAAAAGAAACAATTTATTAAAGAAAATTAAACAAAAATAATGAAAAGAAATGAAAACTACTTAATTAATCTACATAAAAATAGGTATATTTAGAACTCATCATTATGCTCCCTTTAATCCTTATGTTGTAGGAGAGTAGGAAGAGCCGTCACCATTTTTAGAGAATGTTCGTCACGAACCAACTCCAGCTAACTTCAGAGAGCCCCGGTTACTGATCTACACCGGAGAGACTGATCCAGTGAAGCATCTGCAACCCTTCGAATCAGTCGTTGCTCTCAAAACTCTCTCAGATGCAACAAAGTGCAAGCTCCTTGTAAGAACCTTTGATGGGCCAGTGAGGGACTGTTAATATGGTTTTCGCCTTCACTCCATCACTTCCTTTGCTGATCTATGAACGGAGTTATTGCTCAGATTCTCTACCTCAACCTAGAGATAGGGCGGTCCTGAAGCCCTCTTTGAGATCAAACAGCAAGAGAATGAAACATGGTCATAATTTGTTGATCGATTCCAGAGAGAAATCTTGGACATCGATATTGTTGGTCAAGAAATAAACCGAGTGGCTCTTATCCACGGTCTCCGTGAAGGGCCTCTCAAGTTTGAAGCCAATGTCCGTGCACCAAGAACATACCAAGAGTTGATTGCCTTAACCAACTCATACATCCGAGGAGAAAAGAGCAATGCAGGATTCGTCTCCAAGCTTCTATCAGAGAAAGATCCTTCTCATAAACAGCCTCCGAGGTCTCCTCGCAAAAATTTCCCAACTAACTCAAGGAGGGAAAGAAGATTTCAACGCTAATGTTATCACTTCCCAAGCCGTGATCGTGCTCAAGATAACCTGCTACTACCACCAGCTCCATCTTCACAAACAGCTACAGTTCATCAGCAGCAAGACTATGACTTGCATGAGTCTAAGCTAGATGAAGCCATGCAAGAAGTGAGCCAAATCATGAAGGATAAGGCTAACTACAAAAGGCCTTATCGATCGGCTGATCAAAGATCAGGAGACTCAGAACCATACTGCGAGTTCCACAAAGAGTTAGGCCACTTGACTGAGAACTACCGAGGACTCCGCCAACTAGTGAAAAAGATGTTGTGGTAGGGTAAGATGCGTGACCTGCTTCCCAAAGATGATCGCCCTAATCCAGCAACCTTAAATGGAAAAGAAGTTGCAGACATTCCTTGCAGCTCAGGAGGGGTGAGCCTAGTCGAAGAACCCCCTCTCCTCGTTGTTAATAAAACTGTCGAATGCTTCGATGCTGATGACGAGGGCGTGCTTGGAAGACTATTCTAAGCCAACAAAGGACTTCATAGTTCTCCAAATTTTTTTCACAACCGTGAACAGTTACCCCTACTCTTGCTCTTTCAAACATTTTCTTTGCAAAGCACTTCTAAATATTCATTCTTGCTTTTCAATAAAGCTTTTATTAGGGATCTCATACTAACACAGTTCTATTCTTGTGATGCTTCCTCCTCTATTTTTCTCTTTGCCGAAGAGATCTCTACACCAATGAGATATCGCCAAGTCTTGCTATAGGCCCCCTCGAGATTGAATTCTGGCGTAAGTCCACAACAACCACATATCGCGGGGAGTTTTCACATGTGTGTAGTGGGGGCTATCCAACTCTCATGTGGAGGAATACAAGACTTTGGATCCTAGCCGGCATCTAACACAGAGTGTGTGCTAGGGAGACCCCATGTGTTAGCTCTGCTGCGCTTCGTAAAGGATACATTATAGTTACGTTGATCTTTGCTTGATAAGCAATGGCGATCAAGCGTAGCCTTATCTCTTCGATCATCTCACAACTATGATGGTCGAACACTCTTTGGTACTCTCGATCCGTGCCTTCGTGGCTTCCATAATTCCACTGATCGTTCCACAGACAAGAAATAGGCCACTTGGCGCAACTTGTCTCATGGATCAGTGATAATTGTACCCGAGGAAAGAGAGCAGTGTATCTAGCAATCCTTCTCAGGATTTCCCGTGCTTTTCTCTTTTGTGCCCTTCTAAAGGATGCGCGGCTAGCCCGCTCTTAGTAGGACTATACTCGCGATGACCATTCTCAGGCAAGCGAAGCATAAGGCCCACGGGGAACACCTATGGCAGCATCCAACCTTCTTTGTCCACTTCCGAGTATAGACCTCTTTTTATCAACTGCCTCTTTCACAGGTGAACAGGTTAAATCCAACCTACCAAAAGGATTTGCAACAATCATTTTTGCTTATGCTCATCTTATATGTGCTACCTGCATAATCTCTATTAGATGATGACTTACAAACTCTCTACTTATATAAGCTTCACTACTCTTATCAAATGTTAATGACATCAAGCAATGATCAATGAATCTGCCGCTCCTTGATCATCAAGCCTTGCTATTGGAATCTAGTTAATATTGGCACAATACATCAAGCTTTTTCTCTGCTAATCTGCTCATATCTATCCTAGTACATCAACAGTCAACACTCGACTTGTTGATCTGGACTCCATGCTGAAGACATCTCCAATGTAGTAAGAAGATCACTACTCTGGTCTGATCTCCATTCGATCATCAGCAGAGTGCACCAGGCATCTCCTCTGCTATTTGGTCATATCTATCTTATCTCATCAACAGTTAGTATTCGCAAGTTCCGTTCAGGTACTTGCAGCTTAGCTCATTACATTATGTCTACTGCTCACTGTTCTCTTTGCAATGAAGCAGGAACCTATAAGTCATATCCAGGTACTTAGAGCTTAGTATTTTCATCATATCTGCTTCTAACTCTCCTCTTGTAGAGATCAGCAGATCCTTGCAATCTTCTTCACAGGTACTTACAAGCTACTTTCACATATTTTGTCTGCTCCTAACTCTTTTCTTGCAGAGAATAGCAGACACTTGCCAGTTTCTTCACAGGTACTTGCAACATGTTTTCCTCTTCACAAATGTTGCTTATTATTCCTTTTTGCAGAGAATAACAGGTGCTTGCAAGCCTCCATCAGGTACTTGCAAGTTATTATGCATCCATTTTTTCCCCTCACCTTCATTTTGCAGAACTCAGTAGAAGACACATCTTCTTCATTTTGTAAAGGCAAACTCAGGTACGCGTGAAGTGTACCTTCCAAACATGCCTACACTAACTTTTTCTTCGCAGGAAAAAGACAGGCAGTAGCAATCTTGTTCGGAGAGACATCAAGTTCTATCTCCCCTTATCTCCTCTTTCTTTGGGGTGGATCATGATTTTCGTGGGTCTCCAACTTTTTCGAAGTTCCTTTCGAAATTAAAAAAAGTGCGGGGATTATGTTAACCCAGAAATCGAAGATCCTTCCCAAGGTAGCTAGCTGGCTAGTCGCGAACTTCAGTTTCTCCCTAAAGTTCACTACAAGTCCAAGTGTAGGCGGATAGATTTCTCTATCCGCCCAGGTCGCGTAGCAACCGCATGCCCTGCAGGATGGCAGGTTGTTCATATAGCTCACCCTCACAGGCCACGCGGTTAGGCCTGCTAACCACACCATATTTTTCCTTACAGGAGGCAATCTAAAGTAGCAGGAAGTGATCTGCATGGTCTATGCCTTCAGTCTGCCAGGTCGCCCAGTCGGCGTCAACCCTAGACTAACTCAACCGTCGCGGACTCACTCACCGGCTTGCCAGAAGAGACGGGCTTCATCTCCCCTATAGGAGCGGCCTCCTGCCCCAGCCACCCACTAGGGGCGGCCTCTAGAGCAAGGCCGCTGACCAGGGGAGGCCTCCTGCCCCAGGCTGCCCACCAGGGGCGGCCTCCAGAGCTAGGCCGCCCACCAGGGGCGGCCTCCTGCCCCACGGTGTCACAACCCGCATTTTCACCACATATAAAAACTTATCAGAGTAAGGGAAAATGTGCGTCATGATGCCACGTTAGCAGGGGATAACTGCGGACACTCAGGCAGATACCAACCTAATCATGAAGAAAGACTCTTTAACTTATTTTAAGAAAATCAGTTAAGTGTAATAGTTAGCTGTATCCCTCGGCTTAGTGGATCATTTAGTCAACGAATCAAAATTTAGTTATACGCTGCGGAAAAAAACTTATTTAGATAGACTCAAACAACCTACATGAGTATAAACGTCCCCAAAGGACAACTCATGCTATGCAGGACTCTAAATTTATAATAGTAGTAAGGATAGCTTTTACGGTCTCCAAATATAACAAGTTAGAGTTTTTAAATTATGTAGTGCATGAAGTAATAGTAGTAGATTTTATTCTTAAAAATACCTAACATGCATTTATAGCATAAATCATCCCAGAGAATAAGTAATCCACATCCACATAAAAAACTAAGCAGCTAGCAAGTATCTAAAAGTAACAATACTGTGGGTGTCAACAAACTGACACTAACCCACATACAGAAAAGTATGTCTGAACCAGTAACTAAATAAACAACAAACTACCTCGCTGAGACGAGGTAACAACCACGGCCAACACTGCAGCCCAGAAACTCTAAAACTACCTCTGTTATCTGCTACTGTTCTGAACCAGAGGCATTCCAAAGACAGAATACCTCAACAAAAAAGCACAAATGGTGGCAGAAATAAATAAGCCAAAATAAACAAAGGTCAAAGGGGTACCAACCCAAGACCAGCAGTATTGAAATAAAGCACAAAAAAGGAACAAGTCATCATCGAAAAAAAGAACTCTTACGTGATTTGTCACGTACCACAATAGTACACCAGACGCACGAGGCTATAAGGTGACAACATGAATAATTCGTAAGGAAGAAATACAAAACCTTTATTAAGCTCCTGTGGTCATCACTACCCAAAAAAAACACGGGCGAGGTGGTCACTCTTGGGCACACCCACACGAATATAAAATCTGTCTAACTGCGAGGGAGTCTCATACTCTCCACCATACACCGCAGACACCAAAAAAATAGGTAGACTTCCACAGGGCACTAATGAAGGAAACAAACACTACGAAGGTGGAATCATCCACTAACTCCCGCAATCAAAAAAACCACTAATAAAACACCACGTATCTCGAGATTTGGCTCGTCAGATACCACTTGCATTACTAGATACAAGACATGGTTGATCAACCCTTAGGAACGATTTACAAACCTAATTAAACTCTAATACGTTCAATAGCGATAAATGAGACATTTAAATAATCAATAAGACACATCAAGAACGATGAAACATATCTGAACAAAAATTGAGTTCACCATGACAAAACATTATAACATCATCTGATCATTGAGGAAATTAATCATAACAATAATTTGGAAGGACAAGTGTAGAAAATTTTAAAGAACATGAAAACATAGCCGTTACCATCAAATCGGACAAGGAGAAACGAGGAGAAACCACCACTTACCTTGGTTTAACCAGAAAAGTCCACCGAATCACTCCACGTCGTAGATCGGGGCAAAAGGATGCGAGAGGAGTTGAAATCTTGACAAAAATGACCGAAATAGAGGTTAGGGCCGAAAAACCCTAACGAGAAAACTCAAGAAACGGGAAAGATATTACCACGATGGCATAGCCCTCGGCGAGAGCTTTCCGGATCTATGATCGGTTGAAGATTTCGAGCACCGGAGAACCGTCGGCGGCCACCGGAAGATTCACGAAAAAGAAACTCTCTCTCAAGATGAATAAGGCTACTTGAGTATATGAGGGCAAAGTACTCGAGAGGAACTTAAACTACTCGAGTAAAATAAGTAGGACTCGAGAGAATTCAATATTAATTGAGAAAAAAACCATTATACTCAGAGATAAAACAATAGTACTTGAGTAGGTCAACGGTACTCGAGTAGAAGTCAATAATACGGCCAATTTACGAGCAGTTTTGGGAAAATCGAAAATGGAGGCTGAAGATTGTTTTGAATCAAAAAGTGTCTAACATGAAGTTGTAGATCTCGTCGAGACTAACAAATTTCATGTTGATCATTTTTCCACAGAACATTATATTGACCCTGATAATAGCGCCCGAACGTCGATTGAACAGAACAACTCGAGTAGGTCCATAAATTTACTCGAGTAGGTCCATAAATTTACTCGTGTAGGTTCATAAATTTACTCGAGTAGGGAGGAAGAATCACTCGAGAGGCAGAAATTATATACTCGAGTAGATAATTCCATGAATAGAGAACGTACATGAGTGCAGGAAAAATAACATGAGTAGTTATTTCCATGAACACGAGACAGGAAAAAAATTACACGAGTAGTTATTGCATGAAAAACAATTTTTTTGCAAATCCACACTTTTGATCAAACTATATGAATGAATAGTGTTTTTCATTTTTGAATAACACTTTAATATTAAAATAATCATATTTATATATTTTTGAATAAGAAAACACAAGTTCAAAACGGAGGCCCAAACGAGAGCCGAATTGAACGAAACTCGCACCGTAGACGAACACTGACGCTACGAACACAACAGCGAAGTCAAAACCAAAATCCGATGAGCCATTCCCGAGATATTAATCTTCAAAGTATACGGCGAACATAAACAATCTAAAACTTCAATCGCGCGCCGAGACTCCAAAAATGCTCTGATTGCGACGAAACTTGACGAGCAAGTCCAAAATTACATAACTTAAATTTCAAATGCAAGATTTTCCCATTACAACAAGAATTCGGCCGACTCGACCGCACGGACGCGAAAATGCCTTAACGGCATTGCGCCGCCAACTCGGCGTTAAAAGTAACGCCACGACGTCATAAATATGACGATGCCCATTCTAATAAAATCATCGAAAAATCGGGGGCGATACAGTCACTCACCCTAAAAAGAAGTTTCATCCCGAACCTTAATACAACTCCAAGACCAAACCAAAATGATAAAATCAAACATGACTGAAAACATAAAGACATACCCGTAACTAAGAGAAGAGTTGCGGATGAGATTACCTCATCCCCGATTCCAATTTCCACGTCGCGCTCTCTACGTCTTGATTCCTCCAAAGAACCTTGACCATAGGAATGGACTCTCTCCGTAACGCACGCTCTTGAGAATCCAGAATACGAACAGGTTCTTCCACATACGTAAGGTTAGGCTGAATCTAGGGCATCGAGTCAAGGACTTGACGATCATTACGAACACACTTCCGCAACTGGCTCATATGGAACACATCATGGACACCAAGGAAGGTTACAGGCAACTCCAGCCTATAAGCTGACACTCCGATGCGCTCAAGAATCTGTAAAGGCCCCACATACCGGTGGTCTAACTTGTGGTTCCTTCCAAACCTTTTAACGCCAGACATCGGAGAAAACTTCAGAAAAACCAAGTCTCCAACGGCAAACTCCAGATCGACCCTTTGTTGGTTAGCATACTTCTCATAGCGCTCTTGAGCCACACGGAGCTTTTCTTTAATATGAGTCACATCACAACCCATCTCCTCAAGGGCTTTCGGACCTAGCAACGCTCTCTCACCAACTTCCGCCCAAAACAAAGGAGTTCTACAACGTCTCCCATATAAGGCCTCAAACGGGGCCATCTGCAGACTCTCTTGATAACTATTATTATATGAAAACTCCATGAGTCTGAGACACTCATCCCAAGCACCACCATGATCTAAAATATAACACCTGATCATGTCCTCTACGATCTGATTTACTCTTTTCGTCTGACCATTTGTTTGCGGATGATAGGCGGTGGAATACCTTACATCAGTACCAAATCCCTCCTATAAACTCTTCCAAAAGCTTGACGTAAATCATGAGTCCCGATCTGATACAATGCTAACAGGCACTCCATGTAACCTGATGACCTCTTCAAGATATAGCTCAACTATCTTCTTCATCGAAAACCCAATCTTAAACGGAAGAAAGTGAGCACACTTTGTCAATCTGTCGACTATCACCCAAACAGTCATTCCCGCGGGGAAATTTTGGTAGACCGGTGATGAAATCCATTGAAATACTCTCCCATTTCCAACTTGGAATATCAAGCGGTGTTAATTTACCACCAGGCCTTCTATGATCAGCCTTAACCCGCCGACATGTATAACATTCTGATACAAACTTCGCGATATCATTCTTCATCCCTGACCACCAAATAATTTGCATTAGATCCTTATACATCTTAGTGGAACCAGAGTGGTAGGCTACAATGGAACCATGAGCTTTAGCATAGATCTTAGCCCGAATGTCGCCAAAGGCGAGGACGCATAATCTACCTCGATACCTCAAGGTATCCAACTCATCCAAGGAGAAATCTGGTAGCTCTCCCTTCACAGTTCTATTCCTGAGGTGCAACAAATCAGGATCATCCTTCTAATGTGCTCGATTAACGGGAAATCCAAGAGGGTTCTTCCGCTTCCAAACTAGTAGGCACAGTACGACTCCTAACCTCAATATCCATCAACAAAAATTCTTATACCAAGGATTGTAGCGACAAATTCAAAATTTTAGCGGTCTTTCTACTCAAGGCATCGGCTACTATATTAGCCTTTCCTGGATGATAAAGAATTTCAACTTCATAATCCGCAAAATATTCTAACCACCGATGCTGGCACAGATTTAATTCTTTCTGAGTGAATACGTACTTCAAACTCTTATGGTCCGTATAGATCTTGCACAACGCTCCATACAATAAGTGTTGCCACAGCTTCAGCGCTTAAATTACGGCAGCAAACTCCAAAACATGTGTAGGATAGTTTCTCTCGTGAATCTTTAGTTGCCTCGATCCATACGCGATCACTTTACCATCTTGCATTAAAACACAACCAAGTCCGATGTGTGATGCATCGACATACACGACATACTCAATTCCTTCAGTATGTAAGGTTAAAATTGGGGCAGTACACAATCTCTTCTTCAACTCTTGGAAAGCCTCTTCACACTTAAAACTCCAAATGAATGCAGTATTCTTCTGAGTAAGTCTAGTTAGAGGAGCAGACAACACCGAAAATCCTTCCACGAATCTTCTATAATAGCCAGCCAGGCCTAAGAAGCTCCTAATCTCCTTAGCTGTAGACGGTCTCTCCCATTCCATCACGATAGAAATCTTGGTCGGGTCTACAGAAAAACCATCTTTGCTTACTACATGACCCAGAAAGGACACCTGAGGTAGCCAGAACTCAGATTTGTTCAACTTCGCATATAGCTTATGCTCCCTTAGGGTCGACAAAACCAAACGCAAATGCTGAGTATGCTCCTCAACATTGCGGGAATATACCAAGACATCATCTATGAACACAATAACGAATCGGTCCAAGAAGTCCTTAAAAACCATTTTCATCAAATCCATGAAAGCAGAGGGTCAATTGGTCAAACCGAAAGACATCACCAAAAACTCATAATGTCCATGCCGCGAATGAAAAGCAGTTCGTGGAATATCTGCCTCACGAATTCTCAACTGGTGGTAGCCTGAGCAAAGATCGATCTTTGAAAATACCAAGCTGTCAATCCTTGGCAGTGGATATCTATTCTTAATGGTTACCTTGTTCAATTCCCTGTAATCGATGCAAAGCCTCATCGATCCATTTATCTTCTTGACGAACAAAGCAGGAGCACCCCATGGAGAAGAATTTGGTCTAATAAAAGCACAACTGAGCAACTCATCGAGCTGAGTACGCAATTCATCCAACTCACGCGGAGCCATACGGTATAGTTCTTTGGCAATAGGACGAGTACCTGGCTCCAGGTCTATCACAAACTCTATCTCCCTTTCAGGAGGAAGTCCTGGAAGGCTATCAGGAAAGACATCTAGAAACTCTCGCACCACCGAGACATCCTCAAGATGTGGTGTAACAAAAGCTGTTTCCAGAGCGGAAATAAAAACAAAAACTGCCTCGCAACCAGACTCTATATCACGACAAGCACATACCACAGAAATGACAGGGGAAACTCTGTCCTGAAATCCATAGACGGTCATAGGTTGTCCGTCATCCATCCTAAAATCCAGTCGCTTAGCCTTGCACTGGATGACCACATCATACTTGGATAGCCAGTCCATGCCCAAAATCACGTTGAAATCAGCCAGATCTAAAATCATCAGAACCGCAAAGGCCAGAAAATTGCCAAGATAAATAGGGCATCTCAGAACTCCTTGATTAGATATCACCGAATCACCTGAAGGGAGCTTGACATTGAAGGAGTCTCCTAATTGATCCACATCCAGGCGATGTTTATCAATAAACCTCCAGGCCACGAAGGAATGGGTGGCACCCGAATTGAAAAGAATGCGCGCCCACCTATTCCGCACCTTAAACTCCCCTAAAATCCTAACATACATAACTAAACGAACGATAACTAGGGCAACAACAATAAATAATAAAGATAAATTAAACTGAGTCTAACCTGCTATCACTTGCATAGAGGGTTGGGCTTCCTCGCTGGTCATCATGTTAAGCTTTCCTTTTCCTTTTTCCAGGTTTGGTGGCGGCGGAAGAGCTCGAAGCGGGGCAGGCTACAATGGGGACTGAGCCTGGGGCTCGAAGACTTCTGGTGTCCCTTCTGCCCGCACTCGAAGCAAATCCTTTCTTTCATCTAGCACCGACTCACATCATGACCCTTCCTTGCACAGAATGAGCACACTAGCTCTCCCTTGGGCGCACCTTGGATGGCGTGCACCTGCTGCTGCTTCAGGGTGGCAGTCCTATGGAAACACCTTTCGTAAGGGTGGCCAGGACGACCACAGAAGCTACACACTTCCTTACTTTTCTTCTTCGAAGAAGGGCCAGATGCCCTGCAGCTACCATCCTCAATGCCTTTCCTTTTCTCTTTCCTCGCTGCAGCACCGCGGTTCTTGGCATTTTCAATCGCCTCCACTTTCAAAGCGGCTTCCACTGCTTCAGCATAACTTTCAGCCCGGTAAGTGCATGCCAACTGCTAGACATCGTTTCTTAGTCCTCCAAGGAAAATATTCACTCTACCCTCCCTAGAAGCTACCAAATCAGGAGCAAACCTACTCAGTTTGCTAAACTCAATCTCGTACTCGCTCACGGTGAGCTGCCTTTGTTTCAAATGCAGGAAGTTATTCATCAGGCGGTCTTGCTCGATTGAGGGTAGAAACTTCTTCAGCAGCATCTTCTTAAAAAATTCCCAAGAACAGCCTTCCTTCAGACCCTCTCTTTCCCAAATCCACCAGCTCTTTGTCAGGCCTTTTAACTGATAGGCTGCAATCATCACCTTCTATGCTTCTAGAATTCCGAAATACAAAAACGCCTTCTCGATGGAGATGATCCAATCATCTATAATCATAAAGTCAGCACTCCCGTCGTAGGTGGGAGGTCCCAACCGCTGAAAGTGCGATATGAAATTCATTTCTTGTGGTATCGTCATCGGGGGCACCAAAGGAGCAGGGGTATCGAGCACGGCTTGGCCCAAGGCAGGCTCTTGCACTAAAGGTTGTTGCGCAGGAGCGACAGACAACAAAGACTCAATTTGTGATTGCATCGCAACCAATTGTCTCGACAGAGCCTCATTGCTCTAACGCACACCCTCGATAATCGCATTACTTTGCACACCTGATGACTCACCCTTCGACTGGGGAGTCGACCTCGTCACGGGACACTTTGGCGGCATTTCTAAAAAGCAAACAAACAACTCATCAAAATCCTAGCTTACAACAAAGCCACTCAACTACTTCAGACCATACTTATAAGACACTTGCTTATGATGCAACTTGCTCTGGAATTTTATAATGATGCTATGTCCTACTTAGGATA
This sequence comes from Platanthera guangdongensis, assembly GCA_039583875.1. NCBI lineage: Eukaryota > Viridiplantae > Streptophyta > Magnoliopsida > Asparagales > Orchidaceae > Platanthera > Platanthera guangdongensis. The sequence continues at coordinate 81,759,002 of CM077166.1, forward strand.
ATATCCTCTCATTCTATTGACTCTTGTGCCTATGACATGAATGCATGTATTCTTTATTCTCATTTAAAATCATGTGTGTACATGTGTTATCATGTAAACCTTAACTTAGCACGCATGCTTATGCTATGATATCTAATGTATGTAGTGCTATGGATTCTAAAAAGGCCATAATGAATGTTATGAGCGGCGTACACATGAAATGTTATGCATCCCATACTACATAATATCACATGCAACGAGAAAAGAAAACGTGCTAATGGGCACCCATGTGATGGTGGATATGCATCCCATACTACATAACCATCACATGTTGCCACCTATGGTAGATCCATATACAAACACATATTATGCATCCCATACTACATAATATGCCTCGTGTACTTCTTATCATGCTATGAGTGTAGTGACTATGCTTCGGCTAAGGTGTACTGATGACACATCGGTGTGTGTATGAAATGTCACTAAATAACCTACACTAACAAGGGAAGGTTGCCCAACCAATTGTCAAGCAACCTCCCTCTGATACCAACTGTCACAACCCACATTTTCACCGCATATAAAAAACTTATCAGAGTAAGGGAAAATGCACGTCATGATGCCACGTCAACAGGGGATAACTGCGGACGCTCAGGCAGACACCAACATAATCATGAAGAAAGATTCTTTAAGTTATTTTATGGAAAATCAGTTAAGTACAATAGTAACCGTATTCCTCGGCTTAGTGGCTCATTTAGTCCACGAATCAAAATATAGTTATACGCTGCGGAAAAATACTTGTTTAGACTGACTCAAACATCCTACATGAGTATAAACGTCCCTAAAGGACAACTAATGCTATGCAAGACTCTAAATTTAAAATAGTAGAAATGATAGCTTTTACGATCGCCAAATATAACAAGTTAGAGTTTTTAAATTATGCAGTGCATGAAGTAATAGTAGTAGATTTTATTCTTAAAAATACCTAACATGCATTTCTATCATAAATCATCCCAGAGACCAAGTAATCCACCTCCACATATAGAAAACTAAGCAGCTAGCAAGTATCTAAAGGTAACAATACTGTGGGCATCAACAAACTGACACGAACCCACATACAGAAAAGTATGTCTGAACCAATAACTAAATAAACAATAAACTACCTCGCTGAGACGAGGTAACAACCACGACCAACACTGCTGCCCAGAAACTCCAAAACTAGCTCTGCTATCTGCTACTGCTCTGAACCTGAGGCATTCGAAATACAGAACACCTCGGCAATAAAGCACAAATGGTGGCAGAATTAAATAAGCCAAAATAAACAAAGGTCAAAGGGGTACCAACCCAAGAGCAGCAGTATTGAAATAAGGCACAAAAAAGGAACAAGTCATCATCGAAAAAAAAGAACTCTTACGTGATTCGTCACGTACAACAATAGTACAACAGACGCACGAGGCTATAAGGTGACAACATGAATTATTCGTATGGAAGAAATACAAAACATTTATTAGGCTCCTGTGGTCGTCACTACCCAAAAAAAACATGGGCGAGGTGGTCACTCTTGGGAACACCCACACGAATATAAAATCTGTCTAACTATGAGGGAGTCTCATACTCTCCACCATACACCGCAGACACCCAAAAACCAGGTAGACTTCCACAGGGCACTAATGAAAGAAACAAATACTGCGGAGGTGGAATCATCCACTAACTCCCGCAATCAAGAAAACCACCAAGAAAACACCACATATCTCGAGATTTGGCTCATCAGATTCCACTTGACATTACTAGAGACAAGACAAGGTTGATCAACCCTTAAGAATGATTTAAAAACCTATTTAAACTCTAATATATTCAATAATGATAAATAAGGCGTTTAAACCATCAAAAACACACATCAAGAACGATCAAACATATCCGGACAAAAATTGAGTTCACCATGGCAAAACATTACAAAATCATGTGATCATTGAGAAGATTAATCATAACAATAATTTGGAAGAACAAGTGTAGAATGTAATGCCCCGAAACTCAAAAGTGCGACGGGAGGCATTCCGAGCCAAATTTGGAAATTTGCAGGAGGCACACGGCCTGGGACACGGGCGTGTCCCAAGGCATGTCGTGTTGGGTGCGACGATTTGGCCGAGAGGTCGACGAAATTGGGTTCGTCGATCGTCGAGCAGCAAATACGGCCCTGGACACGGGCGTGTCCCAGGGCGTGTCGAGTTTGGTTCGACGATCGGGCCGTGGGTTCGACGATCAGGTCGTGTGTTCGACGATCGGGCCAGCGATCTTCGTTCGACGATCGGGTAGTGGGTTCGACGTTCGGGCCGTGCGTTCGACGATTTTGCTAGAGATTTCTGTTCGACGATCTGGCTGCATTCGACGATTTGGCCAGAGATCTCTGTTCGACGATCTGGCAGCGCTCGACGATCTTGGTTCGACGATCGTCGAGCGCGGGGCGGATTGTGGCGTGTTTGACTCTGTCGATGCGAAGTGTCGACACATGGGTTTTGGCGAGAGTTGACTAATTATTCCGACACTGTTTTGACGCGGACGTGTCCTGCTCCTGTTGGTGATTCATGCGGTGTTTAGCTCCAATTGTCGAGGTCGTACCTGGATCGTATCTGTACATCCCTTTTATGGGATCTGGCGGCTGTGGTTATCACAAAGGGGTTATACCCGAGAGAAGGGTTTCAAAACCCTTATTTTTCTACCATAGTTCTCTGTCTAAATCTTAGAGAGAGGGGAGAGCAAAGGAGGAAGAAGAAGTCTAGATCCAGTCATTGGAGGAGTTTCAGAGATCCAAATCGTGAGCCGACTTCGGATCTACGAAGGCAAGGATATTGTGGTGCTTTTCATCCGCGTACATTTCCATGGCGACAAGGAAGAATGCTAGGGTAACGATTCTCTACTTGAGCATGTGAAGCTCTACTTATATTGCATAGGAAGCCCGCTCTCGCGAGTTTGCAGTGAGTTGGAGGCATTCCTTCGGGTAGATATGTAAAGTCCCCGTTGTGTAGAGTCCGTAATCGAGAACAGACATATGCATGATGTGTGAAGTCTACCCGGACAAGTTGGTCTGGATCAGTGATGTTACATTGCATAAATGGCCGGAGAAGACTCCGTGCGAATGTTTGTTTTCGGGTTTTCTACGTGGTAGATTGCAACAGGGAGTCTTGGGGACTAACCCCAAAGGTGCACCCGGAAAACTGGGCAGATGCGTGATTCTGCCAAATATGTGGGCCTGGGAGCCAACTTGAACATAAATGGGTTATGTGTTGTGTGTAAACGATTTGGGACTCGGGGAAGTTCGACACGCGCATATGTTTTAAATTAACGTTGCGGTGTGAGCAACGGGTTAGGAGGAATCGTACCCGCTCTATGTCGTTCAGTAAAGAGACCTAACAGTACGTGTCACTTGCCGTTGGCATAGATAGAGGGTCTTAGGCAGTGGCCAGAAAGACCAAATGCTCACGAGATATGGCCGTCCAAAGGTATGGTGGTGAGTCGGCAGACTTGACCGTGATCACAGAGAATGTGCCCTGAGCGCATGGGGTGTATGGCCGTACGTGCCTACGCCTGTGATGTTATGACATTACTATATTGCTTGATTATATTAATAAAATGCAGGGAAGGAGAATCGCCGCCCCATGTTGGGGGCGAGATCATTATAATTTGGTCAGCATTGTTGACCGTTGCTTTTGTTTGCCACCGTGCAGTGGATTGTGCTTGCAGGTGTTGTTGGACCAAGCGGTCAATAGCGGGCTAAAGCCCAAATTGCGAAGCCGGCCCTCGAAGGCCTAATTTGAGTGTTTTACTTGCTTTTGTTCATGTATGACTGGCCTGCGTGCCGTGGTATGGAAAACTTGTAATATGAGTAAACCATTTGTAAGACCTTAAGGCCAGTACTTGTGTATGTACTTCATTCCTTTTTGGCTTGTTAGTGGACATTCATGCTTGTTGCTGGGTTCTTTTAATTGCAACCATTTAAACTGCTTCTGGAAGTGCAGCTACATCTGATATACTCTAGAGGGGGGGGGGTGAATAGAGTATATGGTGATTTTGAAACTTTTACAACTACTGTTGTATTTTAGGTGCGTGTGTACGAAAACAAATACAATAAACCAAGATGCAGCAATTAACTAATCACAGCACATTCACAGAGCAAGGCCAGAAAACAAAAAGGAAAAGAAAGCAACCAGACGACACAAGAATTTTATAGTGGTTCCCCAAATCTGGGTAGTCCACTCTTCTACCACCCTGGTAGGAATCCACTATAGGAAGAGGTTGATCAGGTGTCCTGGCACCAATGGGGTTTTGATCAGGTTCCCAAAAACCAAACCCTCAAGTCTTTTGGAGGGAGACTTACAACCAGAATAATTTTGAAGGGAATTAAAACCCTGTACAGAAGTGGAGTGAGAGGGTGATGAGGTCTTCTCTTTCTCAAGTCAAATGAGAAGACTTGTGGATTGTTGTTTAGCAGCTTTGCTCCCCCTGAGATGTAGAATGAATCAGGAAGAATGCTGGAGCACTGCTTCAGGGTGATAGGTCTTCAAAGACCTAGAATTCCATGTCCAGAGAAAGTCTTCAGGAACTTCTTGTAACTGATATGAATGTATTGTTTTTGAAGTTATCCTGAGTAAAGGCAGATGAAGAAGACTCTTGATATTGATGCAGTGTTCTTCTTCTTCTTCTTCTTGATCAGTTTCTCTCTGGGCTAAGAATGAATTCCTTTTTCTTGTGTTGTCTGAATCACTGTCTATCTTTTTCTTGTTGTTGTGTCTCTCTGTATTACTAACTGTTTCTGTATATCTCTATGTCTCATAAGAACACATTCGAATTTTGAATATCGAGCAGTAATGGCAGACGGCCTGGAAAGGAAGCAGCAATTAATTATTTCCCCAACTGTTTCCATGGAAAAATGGTATGTAATAATCCAGGATTAACTTCACATTCTAACGGTAGTATTCTGTGAAGAACTGCCATTAAATGTTCAGGAATCAGCGCCATGGAATGAGACAGGAACGGAAGACGACCTAGTCTGGAATCGTCGACCGAAGAACAGAATTCGTCGAACTGAGTTTTGAGTTCGTCGAGCTGAGCCTGAGTTCGTCAAGCTGAGCTGAGTTCGTCGAGCTGAGCTGAGTTCGTCGAGCTGACAGTCTTCATTCGTTGAACAGACAATCTTTAATATCAGACAATCTTTATTCGTTGAGCAGAGAACTAAATTCGTCGAGCTGAGAACCAAATTCGTCGACCTGAGAAAAGTTTTGGACTTGGATGAAATACTCTGCATCTGCTGAAATGCTGTGTCGACACAGATTGTTGTCAACAAATTGATCTTGGTGTCGACACAAATCCTCTGGTGTCGACATAAGCTGGTGTCGACTGAAATCCCGGTATCGACATAAGTTGGTGTCTACTGGAGTTCTGGTGTCGACACAAATCGTCTGGTGTCGACTTAAACCCTAAGTGTCGACACAGATTCTCTGAGCACAAAAATCGTCGAGTAGAGATTAGCATTCGTCGACCTGAGAAGCTGTGAACTTGAGGTCCAAGTTCGTCGAGCTTAGAATGTAATTCGTCGACCGAAGCATGAAGCTGGACTTAGAGAAATTCTGAAGTAGTCCTGATAAGCTTGAGGTAGAATCCTGGTGTTCGTCGAGCAAAGAACATAATTTGTCGAGCTCAGCACTGCGAATTATCTTACGATCGTCGAGCGCAGAATTCCCTTCGTCGAGCTGAGTTCGATGTACGTCGAACTCATTTCACTTAGTCTGAAAAACTGATAGATCTGGAGTTCCTGATGGTCTTGAGGAAGGCTGGTCCATCTGAAGTTGAGACAGAGGACTGTCCTAGACTCTAAGACATAAACTTGACCCAGACTATACATGATGGGTCACATCCTAAGTCAGTGAACCTAGCCCAAATCAACTAGGGATCCAACAATCTCCCCCTATTTGGGTGAGGTCACTAACAGAGACTCCAAGCAAAGAACAAACAAAAAAACAAAGCAAAATTAAGAAATATATCTGGCAGAGAATTTACAACACATGCAACAGATTTATATATATATACATACAGGCTTTGTTTCAATGCAAGATATAATCTGAAATAGAAGCAGAAATGAAATAGCCACAAAATTACTTCTCTGTCTTCTTCTGTTTTAGCTTGTCTTCATGTGCTTTATCTCCTGGCTTTTTGAAAATTATTTCCCTATTGGGATCTGAAGCTTGAGCCTTGGTCATAGTCATGTCAGCTGCCCCTATGATGTTCAGTGAAGTGGCTCTGGGGACAACTACTTCTTGGTGAAGATGCATGTACTCATCAACATTGAGTAGCTTGTTTGCTTTCCCAAATCTCTTTAGCTCATCTCTCCTGTACTGAGACATAGTCGTTAAGCCTGTTGTGTCCTTGCCTTCAGCTTTAGCTTTATTGATTAGAGATAAGCCAATGATTTCTTGGAACCTTGCCATTCTGACTGTGTTGGCTGTTTCTGGATCTCCAGGAGGAGAATAGGGCCTTTTAGCTCCATGTTCCTTAGATTCCTAGTGCTTCTATTGTTGTTGTTGAAGGTGTTGTCTGCCTGAAGATGGTGGCCTTGGCTGACTGCCACCAGAGGATCTCCCTGATTGTCTCTGATAAGTTTGAATATTGACAGATCTCTGAGAGAAAGAGCCAGAGGCACCTGCTGCTGGAGGAGGAGGAGGAGGATCCTTTCTGTATTTATGAACTAGGGGAGGAGAGTATCTCCTACTGCTCTTCCTCTCTTTTTGCTGGTTCTTTGATAGCCACATCCATGCAGGCATCCCTTTGTAAGGAGCAACATTGTGCAGAATATAGTATGGAGTGTCTGTAGTGGGATTAGGCTTGGGAGCAGGAGGAGGAGGAGCCTTCCTTTTCTTAGAGAGCAACTTCTTTTTCTTTTTAGCAGCCTCCTCATCTGATTCATCATCATCATCATCACCAGAACCTGAACTCTGAGGATTGTCATATAGAGCATTCAACTTCCTCAGAGATTCATCAGACATGATAAGAGGTTTTTCTTGAGGGGGGATAGAAGGTTCAGAGGGTGAGGGTTCAACCGCAGTAGAGACAGAGCTTTCAGCTGCTGCCTTGTTCTCTTCTTCAATGTCTGCCAGAATGAGCTCATCTAGATCAGGCATGGGAGAATCATCCAGGACAAAATCTGGGATAGAGCAGATTGCTGGAATAGTCATTGGAATTGGAGCAGCAGTAGGAACAGCAAGGGTGTCACAGAGTTGCTTGGCAACTGCTGGACTAGCTGGAGAGGTATACTGGACAATAGCCAAATATGGCTTAGCAACCTCTACTGAAGGAAGCTTCATATATACAGAATCAAAGGTATGAAGAATCTCAGATAAATTAACTGTGGGATTTATAAAGAAATCACCAGCAGGTGTTATTGTATCTACTGGCTCATCAAAGCTAATGTCAGTGTCCATAAATTGAATAAAATCAATAGCTGTATCTGTAACTGCAACTGCATCACTGTATCTATTGTATCAAAAACTGTATCTGCAGTATCTGTATCTGTATCAATTGTATCAACTTCTGCAGCTGCTGCACCAGCTTCATCATGGAGCATCTCCCCCTGCCTGGGTTCAGGAGAACCTGGAGCCAGGCCCCTAAATGAAGAGGGGGCAGCAGAAAGGGCTGAAATTTGTGCAGATAAAGAATTAATGGAATTCACCAGAGGTGTAATGGCCTCTGTGATGAGTGCTTGAATGAGAGGAGTCAGAAGAGAGATGATGGAGGGAATGGTGGAGGAGTCCATAAGTGGAGAAAGAATAGTGGAGGGAAGAGAAGCAGAGGAGGAAGGGGGAATATGTGGAGGGGATAATGGAGGGAGAACAGTGTGTGGTTCAGTGGGTATTGTGTAGGATGGAATAGTGGATAGGTGTGGGGGAAGAGGGGATTGAGGAGGTGAGGGAATATGTGTTTCAGTGGGGGAAATTGGAGGTGTAGGGATATGTGCAAGATCAAGCGGTGGAGATTTATGTTGAGGTGGAGTCAATTGAGGTACAGGAGGAGTGTGAAGAGATTTGGGAGGTGAAATGGCCTCTTCAGTATCAGGGTGGAGAGTGACCTTGATGGTCCGTGTGCTCTCAGAAACATTGATGGAGGAGGAGGAACCCTTGGAGGGTTTGGTGATTGTCCTCTCCCATCTGCCAAACAAGGCGCAGGTGAGGCGCTTGCTGGCATTGATGAATGTGGTCGGGGAGACTAAACATTCACTGGCCTTTTCCTAGAGGAAAATCCCCAGGATTCTGTCGTAGCAGACTTCCTTCTTGCTTGTTCTCTTCTTGATTAGGTCAAAGAAAACCATGCCCCAGTCGACCTGTCGCTTGTTGAGCACTGCGCACATAATCAGGAATTGATGGCGAGTGATATAGTCATGTGCTGAGTGCTTGCCCATCAAAATTTTCCCTACAATGTCAGCCAAAAATTGATAGGCAGCTGACAGTTGCTTCTTCAGAAGCTTATTAGGGTTGCTGTCGGAGAAACCCATTACTTTCAACATATCAGAATATTCCTCAGTGTCCATTTCCAAATTGTCTTCACCGTTGATCAGTCCAAAAATTTCAGAGAGAACTACTAGAGACAGGGAAACGACAGTGTTTCCAATATGTCTTGTCAGATTTCCGTCTTCAGAAACGGTTGCAGTGTATACCCATTCTCTTATCTCGGTTGAGTGTAGCTTGATGCTGCGAGTCATGAAGTCCTTGAGATGCAATTCTTCAAGTAATTCCAGGATATAAAGAAAAATTGGATCAGAATGTTGGAAGGACTCAAAATCCATGGAGAATGCTGCATCAAACTTCATTGCTGCAAGTGCTCCTGGAGGAATCGCCATTGATGACCTGCAAAGAAAGTCACAGAGAAAACGGCGATCAAGAGCAAAGGAACTGAAAGCGCGGGACGGAGGTCGAAGAAAACCTAGATATAAGATTTTCAGAATATGAATCGACAAGCTTCGTTCCACGAAAAAAGACAGATCTTCGAACTGAGATCGACGAAATAAGTTAGAGGTGAGTAGTTCGTCAAACTCATTTAGAAGAAATGAAAACAGTTCGTCGAACTCCGTTCGATGAAATGGTTTCTGAAGCAAGGTTCGTTGATCTCCGGTCGACGAAAATTGTTTCCTCATAGAGAATTCGTCGATCTCCGTTCGACGAGAATCTCTTAAACTTTCCCTAATTCGTCGAACTTCGTTTGACGAACTCTGGAAAATTCATCGAATGCAGACAGAATTTAATTTAACTCTACTCCATTAATCATTCCAGTTGATTTATAAAGAACAGATGGGTTTTCTCATCTAAAGGTTTGGTGAAAATATCTGCTCTCTGTAAATCAGTAGGAATAGGAATCAAGTTAATTTTCTTTTTGTCTACATTATCTCTAATGAAATGATGTCTTATTTCAATATGTTTAGTTCTAGAATGATGAACTGGATTCTGAGCTATAGCAATAGCACTTGTATTATCACAAAATAAGGTTGAATTATTTAAGTTGATACCATAATCTAGGAGTTGGTTTTGTATCCATAGCATCTGTGAACAGCAGCTGCCAGCAGCCATATACTCTGCCTCAGTAGTTGATGTAGACACAGATGTCTGCTTTTTGCAAAACCAAGAGACAAGTCTCATACCCTGGAACTGGAAAGTTCTAGAGGTACTTTTCCTGTCCACTCTACATCCAGCATAGTCAGCATTTGAGTATCTAGTTAACTCAAATTCTGACTCTGCAGGATACCAGAGTCCTAAACTAGGACAACCCTTTATATATCTCAAAATCCTTCTTAGAAAAATAAGATGAGATTCTTTAGGATTCACTTGGAATCTAGCACAAAGGCATGTGGCAAACATTATGCAGGCCTGCTAGCTGTTAAGTATAATAGGGATCCAACAATTGCCCTATAATGTTTCTGATCTACAGGCTTCCCTGCTACATCAGAATCCACAACAGCATTGGTAGCCATAGGTGTGTTCATTCCTGAAGCATCACCCATCCCAAACTTTTTAATAAGCTCTTTAGCATACTTAGATTGGGAGAGGAAGATACCATCAGGGAGCTGCTTCACTTGGAGACCAAGGAAGTAGGAAAGCTCACTCATGCTACTCATCTCAAATTTGGAATGCATGAGGTCAGCAAACCTCATGCACAATTTGGGATCAGTAGACCCAAAAATAATGTCATCCACATATATTTGTACTAATAAGATTTGGTCCTTATGATGTCTAGTGAAAAGAGTTTTATCTATGGTTTCTCTTGTAAATTTATGCCCTAAAAGAAAACTAGCTAGGGTCTCATACCAAGCTCTTGGAGCTTGATTTAAACCATAGAGAGCTTTATGCAATTTGTAAACATAAGAGGGTTGAGTTAGAGAGATAAAACCTGGAAGTTGTTCTACATAAACCTCTTCTTAAAGTACACCATTCAGAAAGGCACTCTTAACATCCATCTGGAATACTTAGAACTTTTTGTAGGCTGCATAGGCTAGGAATATTCTAATGACCTGCAACCTTGCAACAGGGGCAAAGGTTTGGTCATAGTCTATTCCTTCCTCTTGTCTATAGCCTTGAGCAACCAGTCTAGCCTTGTTTCTTACTATGTTCCCTTGTGTATCCAATTTGTTCTTATAGACCCATTTGGTTCCAATAACTGGGTAGTTATGGGGTCTTGGAACCAAATCCCAAACTCTACATCTCTCAAATTGATTTAGTTCCTCTTGCATTATAAGAATCCAGTGGGGATCTTGCTCAGCTTCATGGATGGTGAGAGGTTCAATTTGAGAGAGAAAACATGCACGCATCAAGTCTTGATTGAGCTGATGTCTTGTCTATACACCAACTGAAATGTCTCCAATCACTTGAGATCTGGGGTGATCTCTAAGTGTGACAAGATCAGTTTGTGGAGTTGGTTGAACAACAGCTTCTGTAAATAATTCATCTTGAGGAATGGTACTGGCTGTTGATGGAAGTTCAGTTACTTCCTCTTGGACTTCTTCATCACTATCTTCAGCAGCCTGTGGAGTGGGATGAGTTGGAACCTCTTGGGTAAGGTTTAGTCCATCCATAGACTCACACATTGGTGAAACCTGCAAAAGACTATTGGTAGAAATGTCTTTCTCCTTATAAGACATGTTAGCTTCATCAAAAGACACATGGACAGATTCTTCAATTTTAAGGGATGATTTGTTGAAAACCCTATAGGCCTTGCTTACTTGGGAATATCTTAGAAAAATCCTTTTTTCAGCCTTAGCCTCAAATTTTCTAATGTATCTTTTGTTATTAGTGTGGATGTAACATATGCAACCAAAAACTTTAAAGTAAGTGATTTTAAGTTTCTTTTTTTAAGTAATTCATAGGGGGTCTTATGTCTTAGTTTATGTATAAGACATCTGTTCAGGACATAGTTAGCTGTGTTTACAGCTTCTGCCCAAAAGGATAGAGGCATGTAAGCATCTGCTAACAATGTGCCTGCAGCTTCAATGAGTGTCCTATTTTTCCTTTCAGCAACCCCATTTTGTTGGGGAGTTCTAGAGGCTGAGAAGCACTGCCTGATACCTTCCTTCTCACAGAACTAATGCATAATAAGAGACTCAAACTCTGTGCCATGATTACTTCTGATCAATGCAACATGAGTAGAGAACTCAATCTGTATGGTCCTGAGAAAATCTATAAGAACTTTGAATGTATCTGACTTAGCTCTCAGAAAGGCTACCTAACTGAATCTGGAGAAATCATCAACAATGACTAAGGTGTAAGACTTCCCTCCTAGGCTTTGTACTGCAATAGGTCCAAAAAGATCCACATGAAGCAGATACAATATCTTAGGTGAATCACTTTTATTAATGGATTTGAAACTAGTTTTAGTTTGCTTGCCTAGTTGACAAGCCCTGCATAGGCTTTCCTTCTTGTAGGGACCAGAAGGTAAATCTCTAACAAGGTTGTCTTTGGATAACCTAGATATGTTCTTAAGGTTTACATGTCCTAGGCTTTTATGCCATAACTCATTTTGGTTACTAGTAATATTGAGTAAACAAATATCAGTTGTGGCAGAAATGAAATCTACTAAATATATGTTTCCTTGTCTAAGTCCAATTAAAACAGTTTGGTTTTTATCATTTATAATAGAGCATGAGGTAGAGTTGAAATGTACTTGATAACCTTCATCACATAATTGACTTATGGATATAAGGTTATGTTTAAGTCCTCTTACATATGTCACCTTTTTGAAGGTCACTCCTCCAATGCTTACTCTTCCATACCCTTCTAACTGACCACTCTTTGAGTCTCCAAGTATCACCGTTGGTCCTAGTTTGGACTTATAGCTAGAGAGATTTGCTTTGCTGCCAGTCATGTGCTAGGAGCAGCCACTGTCCAGGTACCAGGTCTGACTTAGCCTTGGACAGCTCTTCACCTGTACCTGCATTAAGAAATAAAGCTCAATTGTTCTTGACCCAGGTTACCTTGGGTCCTTGGTTTGGCTGAAAAGTAAAACTAGAAATGACTGATAAGGCAGGTTGAGACTTATACCCTAGAGGGTGATATCTCCTAGGTGGGATTATCCAATCAGCTAATGGGTTAAATGTCTTGTTAGTTGCTTTAAAATTTCTATAGGAGAAGTGATTTATATTTGGTCATTCTTGGATCGATGAATTATTGTGAGTTCGTCGACCAGAGTTCGATGAATGGGGATGAGATCGTCGACCTCCACTCAGTGAATGACCATGGTCATTTTCTGCGTCCCACGTTCGTCGACCTCTGCTCGACGAACCATACACAGTTCGTCGATCGCAGTAGGACGAATAATTATTTCTGAAGTTTGCGTTCAGCGTTCGTTGATCGGGGTTCGACGATCTTGCAGGATTTAGTCGATCTAAGTTCGACGAATTCTGCTGAACTTGGTTTTTAACAGCTTTCTTCTGTTTTCTGTTTCTATTGTCTAGGGGATTTGACTTGTTTTCTGACCTGGGTTTTTCAGTTAGTTTCTCTTTACCCTTAGCAGTGATAAACTTTATGAGAGTAGAAAGTATATTCTTCTTTATTATGGGGGGTAAACTTGATGAAGCACCCAAGCCCAGCCTGCCATTTAATCTGGCATTTACTGTGCATGTGATATCCATCAGCTTGAGGCTTCTCCCATTGAGAGATTGCTCAAGTTGTTTTGCCTCACATAATTCAGATTTTAACTTGATTATCTGTTCATTAGCTAGTGTCAATTGGTCAGTTAGTTTTCTATTTTCTGTGCTGACAGATTCAAGGTTTTCTAGTCTAATCCTCAAGGTTTTTATTTCTTTTTCTGAGTTTATTAGATCCATGCACATAGTTTTAAATTCTACTTTAAATAAGTCAAAATTGAAATCAAAACTAGAAATCACCTGATCAGCCTCTGAGTCTGAGGCACCTTCATCTTCAGAATCCTCTTCTGATCCACAGTTGCTTCTAGAGGCATCTATTGTCATTAGGCACACCTCCTTGGATCTGGCTTCTTCATCTTCTTCACTGGAGCTGGAGGAGGATGTTTCCTCTTCTGTGTCACTCCAGGACTCAGCAACAAATGCTTTGTCTTTCCTTTTATATTTGTTGGAGAAGGGTCTGCTGCTTTGTTTTCTTCTGGAATCCTTGTCCCTGCCCTTGTCCTTTTCCTGATTCTCTGGGCATTATGAAATATAGTGCCCAGGCTTTCTGCATCCAAAACACACAACCTCCTTATTTGGTGTCTTGTCATATTTGGGCTTATCATCATGCCTGGATAATTTTCTTCTAAAGTCCTTTCTTGCCATTTTGTAGAATCTATTGGCAAAAAGACTCATCAACTCTTCATTGGATGTAGATGTTTCATTGTCTTCAGAAGCTTCGAGGGCCAAGCTGTGCTCCTTCCTAACTGGGGTAGTTGCCTTCTGTTCTGCTGCCTCTCTTGATTTGACAAGCTGCTCATATGACTTCAGCTTGCCTAGCAGAGATTCTTTTGAAATCTCATTGAGGCTTCTGGCTTCTTTGATTGGCCAGATTCTGGAATCCCATGAACTGGGGAAACACATCAGTATCTTGTCATTCACCTCAGTTAAGGTGATGTCCTTATCAAGAGTCTTGAGTTCACTGATGATTGAACTTAATCTATTGTACATCTCAGCCACAGATTCTGTCTCATCCTTTTTGAAATTCTCATAGAGAGAAATGAGACTGGATCTCCTATCTTTTTTTCATCAGCTGAGCCTGCTACCATTTGGTTGAGAGAGTCCCAAATGGCCTTGGCAGAGGTGCACTCAGCCACCTTCTGAAATATGTCATCTGACATTGTTTGGGCCAGAATGTTCATAGCCTTTGCATCAGCCATCTTGGCTTTCTTATAGGCTTCAGTATTGTCTGGAGGTGGTATTGCACTCAGATTAGTTGAGGTGCTGGCAATGGTTGCAGGAGCTGGAGGAACACCTGTTGAAATGACAGAAAAAATATCCTCATCAATGGAGTTCATATATAATCTGATTCTTGCCTTCCAGATGGCAAACTTATTAAGATTGCACACTGGAGGTCTGATGCTTGTATAATCCTTATTTTGGGCCATGTCTGTGAGAAGGATAAGTCCAATAACAGAATAAACACAAACAGATCTAACTAAGGGATCTTTGGGTTCAGGTGTTAGCCTGTACAACCAATCAGGTATGGTATGTTAACCAACCTGTAAATGTGGTATTATTAACCAACCTCCCTCTGATACCAATTGAAAGTGCAGCTAGATCTGATATACTCTAGAGGGGGGGGGGTGAATAGAGTATATGATGATTTTGAAACTTTTACAACTGCTGTTGTATTTTAGGTGCATGTGCAGGGAAGCAAATACAATAAACCAAGATGCAACAATTAACTAATCACAGCACATTCACAGAGCAAGGCCAGAAAACAAAAAGGAAAAGAAAGCAACCAGACGACACAAGAATTTTATAGTGATTCCCCAAATCTGGGTAGTCCACTCTTATACCACCCTGGTAGGAATCCACTGCAGGAAGGGGTTGATCAGGTGCCCTGGCACCAATGGGGTTTTGATCAGGTTCCCAAAAACCAAACTCTCAAGTCTTTTGGAGGGAGACTTGCAACCAGAATAATTTTGAAGGGAATTAAAACCCTATACAGAAGTGGAGTGAGAGGGTGATGAGGTCTTCTCTTTCTCAAGTCAAATGAGAAGACTTGTGGATTATTGTTTAGCAGCTTTGCTCCCCCTGAGATGTAGAATGAATCAGGAAGAATGCTGGAGCACTGCTTCAGGGTGATAGGTCGTCAAAGACCTAGAATTCCATGTCCAGAGAAAGTCTTCAGGTACTTCTTGTAACTGATATGAATGTATTGTTTTTGAAGTTATCCTGAGTAAAGGCAGATGAAGAAGACTCTTGATATTGATGCAATGTTCTTCTTCTTCTTCTTGATCAGTTTCTCTCTGGGCCAAGAATGAATTCCTTTTTCTTGTGTTGTCTGAATCACTGTCTATCTTTTTCTTGTTGTTGTGTCTCTCTGTATTACTAACTATTTCTGTATATCTCTATGTCTCATAAGAATACATTTGAATTTTGAATATCGAGCAGTAATGGCAGACGGCCTGGAAAGGAAGCAGCAATTAATTATTTCCCCAACTATTTCCATGGGAAAATGATATGTAATAATCCAGGATTAACTTCACATTCTAACTGTAGTATTCTGTGAAGAACTGCCATTAAATGTTCAGGAATGAGCGCCATGGAATGAGACGGGAACGGAAGACGACCTAGTCTGGAATCGTCGACTGAAGAACAGAATTCGTCGAACTGAGTTTTGAGTTCGTCGAGCTGAGCCTGACTTCGTCGAGCTGAGCTGAGTTCGTCGAGCTGAGCTGAGTTCGTCGAGCTGACAGTGTTCATTCGTTGAACAGATAATCTTCAATATCAGACAATCTTTATTCGTTGAGCAGAGAACTAAATTCGTCGAGCTGAGAACCAAATTCGTCGACCTGAGAAAAGTTCTGGACTTGGATGAAATACTCTGCATCTGCTGAAATGCTGTGTCGACACAGATTGTTGTCGACAGATTGATCTTGGTGTCGACACAAATCCTCTGGTGTCGACATAAGCTGGTGTCGACTGAAATCCTGGTGTCGACATAAGTTGGTGTCGACTGGAGTCCTGGTGTCGACACAAATCGTCTGGTGTCGACTCAAATGCTAAGTGTCGACACAGATTCTCTGAGCACAAAAATCGTCGAGTAGAGATTAGCATTCGTCGACCTGAGAAGCTGTGAACTTGAGGTCCAAGGTCGTCGAGCTTAGAATGTAATTGGTCGACCGAAGCATGAAGCTGGACTTAGAGAAATTCTGAAGTAGTCCTGATAAGCTTGAGGTAGAATCCCGGTGTTCGTCGAGCAAAGAACATAGTTCGTCGAGCTCAGCACTGCGAATTGTCTCACGATCGTCGAGCGCAGAATTCCCTTCGTCGAGCTGAGTTCGACGTACGTCAAACTCATTTCACTTAGTCTGAAAAACTGATAGATCTGGAGTTCCAGATTGTCTTGAGGAAGGCTGGTCCATTTGAAGTTGAGATAGAGGACTATCCTAGACTCTAAGACATAAACTTGACCCAGACTATACATTATGGGTCACATCCTAAGTCAGTGAACCTAGCCAAAATCAACTAGGGATCCAACAGCTTCCGCTAGATTGCTCTGTGTAGGACGTTGTGATTGGTTGGATGGTTTCCATTGAGTAACCACCTGGTCTGTCTGTGGTATATGAAGTCGGGCCCCAGCCGAACCTACTGCTATATGCTATGTGACGGATATGGGGTGTTACAATTTATTATCAGACTACTGGTTTCGGTCAGGCTTAAATGAATTCGTGGACGAATTCTTTTTAAGGTGTGGTGAGCACATGTATGTGCGTCATCGTTATAACAACAAAAGAACCCATGAATGTCCACTTAAGAATGAAAATACACGTGTTTGGGGAACCTGCGTGTTCCTATAATTTCTTTTTGCAATATTGTTTGGTCGCTTAACGGTGTTTTGTACCACTATAGGTGACCAAAAGCGGTGCTGGGCCGTCGGAACGTCGAGTTTCTGAGGCTAGCAGTG
This sequence comes from Platanthera guangdongensis, assembly GCA_039583875.1. NCBI lineage: Eukaryota > Viridiplantae > Streptophyta > Magnoliopsida > Asparagales > Orchidaceae > Platanthera > Platanthera guangdongensis. Next base: position 81,776,104 of record CM077166.1, read on the forward strand.
CACCAAATGATGCTCCTGCAACACCTCCTTCGGTCGAAACCATTCGACTGGTGGCTGAAGCAGTGTTTGCAATGATCAATGCGCAGCCTGCAAGACAGGTGCAGCAGCCCGCTCCTGCGATGGAGCAGGTACCACTGTAAGCGGCTGAGCAGAGAAGGATGGATCAGTGAGTAGAGGAGCCTTGGTGCCAAGGAGGGCAACTGAGAGACAGCTCAAACATGTCATGAGCTTTAATCCTCCGGTATTCTCGGGGTTGGGAACCCCATCTCAAGCTGAAGACTGGCTCTCCCGTATGAAGAGAGTCTTGACAGCGACAGAGATGGAGGAGTGGCAGATGACCACTATAGCTACGTTCCTGTTGGATTGAGACGCTAGGCTGTGGTGGGAGGGATTGGAGCTGTATCTATTGAGAGGAAGGCAACTTATAGACGTCTCGATGGAAGAGTTCTCGAGACTATTCTTGGCTAGGTACCTCCGTTTGGAGCAGAGGATAATGTTGGAGAACGAGTTCCTGAAGTTTGTTCAAGGAGACAGTAGCGTGGATGAATATCTCCACGAGTTTACTCAATTGAGTCGATATGCTAGCTCCACCAACGTGGATGAGGAGCGCAAGACGAATCGATTCTCTGAAGGGTTAAGAGATGATTTAAGGTAACTACTCTCGGGGCCGATGACGCAAGGTTTCTTGACCTTGGTCAACACGGCCCGGTCCTTGGAGAAGGACATGAAGAATGTTCAAGCAAAGAAGAGCATTGGTGATAAGAAGTCTGGGTTCAAAGTTCCGACTACTTCAAAGTCCGGCTATCAAAGGTTCTTTAAGAAGTCTAGGACTTCGGGTCCAGCTCCTTCTTCTGGTGTTTCTGGGGCGACTACGGGTCAGACCCCGGGTGGATGTTTTACTTGTGGAAAGTCGGGGCACTTTGCCCGCGATTGCTGGAGCTCACGTCCCAATTCCGAAAGGAAGCCGGGAGCGACTTATGAAGAGAAGGGCAAGGTGGTGGAGTCAACCGCGTCCCATTATGCTCCGGCCCAACCGAGGGTTTATAATCTTGGCCAACAGGAGGCCATCAAACAGGCGGATGTGGTGACAGGTAAAATTTAAATTTATAGCAAGTTAATCTTTTAAATACTTGTTATGTGCTTGTTACCTTACCACTGCTTGTTTAGGATTTGTTTTGATTTGTGAAAATCCGTCAAGAGCACTCTTCGATACAGGAGCTTCACACTCCTTTTTGTCCGAAGAATTCATATCGCGCATCGGAGTACCTTCTTCGATGGCGAAGGACAAGTTGGATGTGTTGTTGCCCAATGGGTGTTCGATGCGCGCGGATAGAATCTGTGGCGTGAAGATTCGAATTGGGAGCCAGGAGTTCCATTTGCAAGAATCGTTATTGTCGCTAGTGGAATTCGACGTTATATTTGGCATGGACTGGCTCTTGGAGCAGCGATCCTATATTGATTGCGGTAGCAAGGAAGTCAAGATGGGAGCAGGTCGTGAGACGACTTTCAAGGGCTTGAAGGGGTCGAGCAAGATGTTGATGTCTGCTCTTCAGGTGGTGAAGGCGGTTTATGCCTGTGCAGAACTGTTCTTTACACTAGTGGAGGTTGCAAAGCCTAAGCCCACGTTGGACAGTATTTAAGTGGTATCAGAGTACCCTGATGTGTTCCCTAGCGATCTTCCTAGAGCCCCGCTGCAGCGGGAGATAGATTTTACGATATAGCTCGTACCAGGTGCAAAGCCTATGTCACGCTCTCCATATCGGCTAGCGCCTAAGGAAATGACGGAGCTGAAGGTTCAACTGCAAGAGTTGTTGGAGCAAGGGTATGTGCGTCCATGTTCTTCGCCTTGGAGCGCGCCGGTCCTCTTTGTTAAGAAGAAGGACGGAATCTTAAGGCTATGTATCTATTATCGGGAGCTCAACAAGTTGACGAAAAAGAACAAGTACCTTATCCCCCGGATTGATGATCTATTCGATCAGTTAGTCGGGTCGACGGTGTACTCAAAGTTGGACCTCAAGTCCGGGTACTATCAGCTGCGAATAAGAGAGAGTGATATCCCTAAGACAGCATTTAGTACGAGATATGGGCATTACGAGTTTACGGTCATGCCATTTGGGCTGACTAATGCGCCGTCAGTGTTCATGGATTTGATGAACAGGACATTCAGGGAGTACTTGGACCATTTTGTGATCGTCTTCATCGACGATATTTTGGTGTACTCGCAGAGTGAGGAAGATCACTTCAGGAATCTTCATTTGGTTTTGGAGACGCTAAGGTGGAATCAATTGTATGACAAGTTCTCGAAGTGCGAGTTTTGGTTGTCCTCAGTGGCGTTCCTCGGTCATATAGTGAGTGAGGAAGGTATTGTAGTGGATCCGATGAAGATTGTTGCGATACGGGAGTGGCCTGAGCTTTCTACGATAGCGGAAGTCCGGAGCTTTCTGGGGCTTGCCGGCTATTATAGGCGCTTCGTAGAGAACTTCTCGCGGATAGCGTTACCTCTCACTACTTTGACGAGGAAGGAGCAGAAGTTCGTTTGGACGCTGAAGTGCGCGCGAGCTTTTGAGGAGCTGAAATGTCAGTTGACCATGGCGCATGTGCTGAGTTCGTCGAGTGGGACCGAAGGTTATGAGATTTATAGCGATGCTTCAGGCAGTGGTTTGGGTTTGGTGCTGTTACAACATGGAAGCGTTATAACATATGGCTCGAGACAACTGAAGGTGCATGAGAGGAACTATCCGGTCCATGACTTGGAGTTAGCGGCCATAATTTTTGCCTTGAAGTTGTGGAGGCATTATTTGTACGGTGTGAAGATTGATATGTACACCGATCACAAGAGCCTGAATTATTTGATTGATCAGAAAGACCTGAACATGCGGCAGTGTAGATGGATGGAGTTCCTGGGGGACTATACATTCAAGATCCACTACGTGCCTGGTAAGGGTAATCCGGTTGCGGACGCGTTGAGTCACCAAGCCCCAGCTCAAGCCAATTGGCTATCGGTGCATGATGAGCGGTTGGTTCGGGAGTTGGAGGCGTTGGAGATTTCTTGCGTGGATAAGCAGTCAAGTGCTGAAGCACTATTGAATTAGACTGAAGTTCAATATGACATGGCTGATCGAATTTGGCAGGCTTTGGATTTGGATGTCCACATGAAGCAACTCATGATAGAGGCTCTGGATGGGTCAAATTCCCAATATGAAGTTTTAGATGGATTGCTTTGGAAAGACGGTCGTCTTTGCATCACAAGCGTGGGCAGTTTGCGGGTGGATTTGTTATACGAGGCGCACCATACCAAGTACTCGATTCACCCGTGGAGCACAAAGATGTACCGCGACGTTAAGAAACTGTTTTGGTGGCCGGGTTTGAAGAAGGATGTGGCGCTCTACGTGGCGAAGTGCCAAACTTGCGCCTTGGTGAAGGCGGAGTGCCAAAAGCCGTGAGGATTTCTGAAGTCCTTGCCTATTCCTGAGTGGAAATTTGACTACATCACTATGGACTTTGTGCACAGGTTGCCAAGGTCGCAAAAGGGAAACGACGCCATCTGGGAGGTCGTAGATCGGCTAACAAAGGTGTTGCATTTCATCCCGCATAGGAAAGATGATCCGGTGGAGAATTTGGCAATGTTATATGTGGATAATATAGTGCGGCTCCACGGTGTGCCCCGCAGCATCGTGAGTGACCGAGATTGGCGGTTCACGTCCAATGATTGGAGGCTTGTACAGCAAATGTTGGGAACAAAGCTGAGTTTTAGCACAGCATTCCATCCGCAGACGGATGGGCAGACCGAGAGGGTCAATAGAACTATGAAAGACATACTACGCATGTGTGTCTTGGACTTTGGAAAGCAATGGGAAGACCATCTTTATTTGGTGGAATTTGCGTACAACAATAGCTACCAGGCGAGTATTCAAATGGCGCCCTTCGAGGCCCATTATGGTAGAAGATGTCGCACGCCGTTGTCCCTGTTGGAAACGGGTGAGTCAAAGTTGTACAAGCGTCAAGAGGTGGAAGATGCTACTTCGTTGGTGCGAACCATTTGGGAGAGATTGCTTATCGCTCAGGACCGGCAAGAGAAGTACTATAATGCCAAGCACAGGAACGTGGAGTTCGCTGTGGGCGACTGGGTATACTTAAAGATCAAGCCGTTCAAGGGTGTCTCGCGGGTGCGGCGCTTGAAAAAGCTAAGCCCGAGGTACCTTGGGCCATTTAAGGTTCTGGGGAGGATTGGCGAAGAGGCTTATCGGTTGAAGCTATCGGTGGAGCTTAGTGGTTTACATGATGTATTCCACATATCGGTTCTTCGGAAGGCGGTGTTAGAGCCTTCACAAGTGATCGCGGTCGATCAAGTGTCGGTGGATAGTGGGTTGATGACAAAGGTCAAGCCCGTGCGGATTGAAGACTCGGAGGTCAAGAGGCTACGCAATATAGAGATCAGAATGGTCAAGGTCCGTTGGGACAATTGCGGTCACGAAGATCTCTCTTGTGAACGGGAGCAGACTATGCTTGACGAGTACCCGGAGTGGTTCCGCTCAGGTACAATTTTAATTTTGTGCTTATCTTTCCTTTATGAAATTTCGTGGACGAAATTCTTTTAAGAGGGAGAGAGTTGTAACGCCCCGAAACTCAAAAGAGCAACGGGAGGCGTTCCGGGACAAATTTTGAATTCGGCAGGAGGCACACGGCCTGGGAACGGGCGTGTCCCAGGGCATGTCGTGTTGGGTCTTACGATTTGGCCGAGAGGTCGACGAAATTGGGTTCGACTATCGTCGAGCAGCAAACACGGCCCTGAACACGGGCGTTTCCCAGGGCGTGTCGAGTTTGGTTCGACGATCGGGCCATGGGTTCGACGATCGGGTCGTGTGTTCGACGATCGGGCCAGCGATCTCCGTTCAACGATCGAGCCGTAGGTTCGATGATCGGGTCGTGCGTTCGATGATTTGGCCAGAGATTTCCGTTCGATGATCTGGCTGCGTTTGATGATTTGGCAAGAGATCTTCGTTCGACGATCTGGCAGCAGTCGACGATCTTGGTTCGACGATCGTCGAGCGCGGGGTGGATTGTGGTGTGTTTGACTATGTCGATGCGGAGTGTCGACACACGGGTTTTGGCGGGAGTTGACTAATTGTTCCGACACTGTTTTGACGCGGACGTGTAACACCCCCTATCCGTCGCATAGTATATAGCAGTAGGTCCGGCCGGGGCCCGACGCCATATACCATAGACAGACCGGGTGGTTATGTATGGAAACCATCCAACCAATCTCAACGTCCTACACAGAGCATTCTAGCGGAAGCAGTTTATATAGGTTGTAAACAAGAACCCAGCATTAGAGCACGAATGTCCACTAGTACCAAAAGGAATGTTATACAAAAATACCCAAAATCGGCCTTAAGGCCTTACAAAGTGTTTCACTTGAAAATTACACGTTTTACAAACCACGGCACGCAGGCCGGTCATACATGAATAAAGCAGTAAACACTTCTACTTGGGCCTTCGAGGGCCAGCTTCGCAAAAAGGGCTTTAGCCCGCTATTGACCGCTTGGTCCAGCTGCACTTGCAAGCAACAATCCACCGCACGGTGGCAAAACAAGGCAACGGTCAGCAATGCTGACCAAATTATAACGATCCCGCCCCCAACTCGGGGCGGCGATGCTCCTTCCCTGCATTTCATTAGCACAAGCGAGCAATGCATATAACCATAGCCATTTCATCACAGACGTTGGCTCGCACGGCCACACGCCCCGTGCACTCAGGGCACATTCTCGGTGAACCGGTCGATGTTACTTCAATTAAAGCCATTAACATTCCGGACTCACCACCGCCACTTAGACGGCCATTCCTATGAGCAATTCGTCTTCCTGGCATTGGTCACGTCAATTTAAGCCATTGACCGCCGAAGACTCACATCTATGCCAACGGCGAGTGCCATGTAACTTTAGGTCTCTCTAACTCGAACGACATAGAGCGGGTACGGTTCCATCTAACCCGTGCTCACATCGCAACGACAATTTAAGCCATTTGCGCGGGTCAAACTTTCGCTGAGTCCCATTCTACCGCAAATCACATAACCACGTTATGTTCAAGTTGGCTCTCAGGCCACCAAGTTGGCAAGATCTCGTATCCGCCCAGTTTTCCGGGTGCACCTTTGGGTTAGTCCCCAAGGCTCCCTGCTGCAATCTACCGCGTAGAAAACCCGAAAAACACCCAATAGCACGGAGTCTTCTCCGGCCTTATGCAATGCAACATCACCGATCCGGACTAACATGTCCGGGTAGGCTTCAACCAAAATGCCTATGTCCGTTCTCGCATACGGACTCTAAACAACGGGGACTTTACATATCTACCCGAAGGAACGCCTCCAACTCTCCGCAAACTCGCGAGAGCGGGCTTCCTATGCTAAGAAAGAGAGCTATTCATGCTCAAGATGAGGATCGTTACCCTTGAGTTCCTCTTTGGCGCCATCGAAAAGTAATCGGATAGAAATCACCGCACTTGCGTTGCCTCCGTGGATCCGGAGTCGGCTTGCGATTCGGAGCTCCGAAGCTCCTCCAATGGCGGATCTAGCTCCTTTTCATCCAATGGCTTTTACCCTTTCTCCAAGGACTTGGAGAGATGAAAAGGTAAGAAAGAATGGATTTTTCTAAGTCAAACCCGGGTATATCCTCTCAGGAACCACCCCCAGCCGTTGGATCTCAACCTAAGAAAACGAACGGCTTTGATTCGGGGCTGAAATGCCCAAACTGGACCGAACACGGCCTGGCACACGCCCGTGTCCAGGGCCGTGTGCCGCATTTGCCGTCAAAATTGAATCTCCTGGACCCTCACACGGGTATCGAACACGCCCGTGTTCGAGCTGACACGCCCGTGTTCCAGCTGACACGGCCGTGTAGCCGGCCGTGTACACCATGATTTTTCCCCCGTTTTCAACCCGAGCACTGCACGGGTTCTAGGACACGCCCGTGTCCTTGCCCGTGTCACATTGACACGCCTGGGCCCCAGGCCGTGTACACGGGACATTTCGTCGAGGGGAGAACGACGACTGGATGACACGGCCTTGGACACGCCCGTGTCCTAGGCCATGTGCCTTGTCTCGACGATCGTCGAGTGAATCTCGACGATTTCACCTGGACGATCGTCGACACAGGTCGACACGCCCTGCGACACGCCCGTGTCGCAGGCCGTGTGCCCATTCTCGACGAATCGTCGAGAATAACTCGACGATTTCACGGCTAAGTGTCGACACGGGTCGACACGCCCTGCGACACGCCCGTGTCGCAGGCCGTGTGCCTATTCTCGACAAATCGTCGAGTATAACTCGACGACTTCGCGGCTAAGTGTCGACACACGCTCGACACGCCCTGGGACACGCCCGTGTCCCAGGCCGTGTGCCCTCAGCCAGAACCCAAACTGGCCCAAAACGTCCCCCTTTGCTCCTTTGAGTTTCGGGGCGTTACAACTCTACCCCTCTTAAAAGAATTTCGCCCACGAAATTACATAAAGGGAAAAACAACATGTACAAAACAAAATTTGTACCTGAGCGGAACAACTCCGGATATTCGTCAAGCATCGTCTGCTCTCGCTCCCAAGAGAGCTCCTCACGACCGCAATTGTCCCACCGGACTTTGACCATCCTGATCTCTTTATTGCGTAGCCGCTTGACCTCCGAGTCCTCAATCCGCACGGGCTTGACCTTTGTCGTTAGCCCACTTTCCACCGGCACTTGATCGACCGCGATCACTTGCGTAGGCTCTTGCACCGCCTTCCGAAGCACCGAAATATGGAATACATCGTGTAAACCACTTAGCTCCACTGAAAGCTTCAATCTATAGGCCGCTTCTCCAACTCGCTCCAGAACCTCAAACGGTCCAAGGTACCTCGGGCTTAGCTTTTTCAATCGTCGCACCCGCGAGACACCCTTGAATAGCTTGATCTTTAAGTATACATAATCGCCCACAGCGAACTCCACGTTCCTGTGCTTGGCATTATAGTACTTTGCTTGCCGGTCCTGAGCAATAAGCAACCTCTCCCGAATGGTTCTCACCAAAGAAGTAGCACCCTCTACTTCCGATCGCTTATACAACTTTGACTCACCCGTTTCTATCCAAGACAACGGCGTGCGACATCTTCTACCATATAGGGCCTCGAAGGGCGCCATCTGAATACTTGCTTGGTAGCTGTTGTTGTATGCGAACTCCACCAAATAAAGGTGGTCTTCCCATTGTTTTCCGAAATCCAAGACACACATGCTAAGCATGTCTTCCATGGTTCTATTGACCCTCTCGGTCTGCCCATCCGTTTGCGGATGGAAGGCTGTGCTAAACTTCAGCTTTGTTCCCAACATTTGCTGCACCAGCCTCCAATCATTGGACGTGAACCGCCCATCTCGGTCACTCACGATGCTGCGGGGCACACCATGAAGCCGTACTATGTTATCCACATATAGCTTTGCCAGCTTCTCCACCGGATCATCCTTCCTATGCGGAATAAAATGCGACACCTTCGTTAATCGATCCACGACCACCCAAATGGCGTCGTTCCCCTTTTGCGACCTTGGCAAACCGTGCACAAAGTCCATAGAGATGTCGTCAAATTTCCACTCCGGAATAGGCAAGGACTTAAGAAATCCTCCCGGCTTTTGGCACTCCGCCTTTACCAAGGCGCAGGTTTGGCACTTCGCTACGTATAGCGCCACATCCTTTTTCAAACCCGGCCACCAAAATAGCTTCTTGACGTCGCGGTACATCTTCGTGCTCCCCGGGTGAATCGAGTACTTGGTATGGTGTGCCTCGTACAACAACTCCACTCGTAAATTGCCCACACAAGGGACGCACAGACGACCGTCTTTCCAAAGCAATCCGTCCTCCACGACGAATTGGGAATTTGACCCATCCAGAGCCTCTATCATGAACTGCTTCATATGAGCATCCATATCCAAAGCCTGCCGAATACGATCAGCCAGGTCATATTGGACTTCAGTCCAATTCAGAACTGCTTCAGCACTTGTTTGTCTGTCCACACAAACAATCTCCAGCGCCTCCAACTCCCATACCAACCGCTCATCATGCACCGATAGCCAATTGGCTTGAGCTGGGGCTCGGCGACTCAACGCGTCCGCAACCGCATTCCCTTTGCCAGGCACGTAGTGGATCTTGAATGTATAGTCCCCCAGGAACTCCATCCATCTACGCTGCCGCATATTCAGATCCTTCTGATCTATCAGGTACTTTAGGCTCTTGTGATCAGTGTAGATATCAATCTTCACACCGTACAAATAGTGTCTCCACAGCTTCAAGGCAAAAATCACGGCCGCTAACTCCAAGTCATGGACCGGATAATTCCTCTCGTGCACTTTTAGCTGTCTCGAGCCATAAGCTATCACGCTTCCGTGCTGCAGTAGCACGCAACCCAAACCGCTGCCCGAAGCATCGCTATATATCTCATAGCCTTCGGTTCCACATGGCGAACTCAGCACAGGCGCCGTGGTCAACCGACACTTCAATTCCTCAAAAGCTCGCGCGCACTCCGGCGTCCAAACGAACTTATGCTCCTTCCTCGTCAAAGTAGTGAGAGGTAGCGCTATCCGCGAGAAGTTCTCTACGAAGCGCCTATAATAACCGACAAGCCCCAAAAAGCTCCGGACTTCTGCTACCGTAGCAAGCTCAGGCCACTCCCGTATCGCAACAATCTTCGCCGGATCCACCGCAATACCCTCTCCACTCACTATATGCCCGAGGAACGCCACTGAGGATAGCCAAAACTCGCACTTCGAGAACTTGGCATACAACTGATTTCTCCTTAGCGTCTCCAACACCAAATGAAGATGCTTGAAGTGATCTTCCTCACTTTGAGAGTACACCAAATATCATCGATGAAGACGATCACGAAATGGTCCAAGTACTCCCTGAACGTCCTGTTCATCAAATCCATGAATACTGACGGCGCATTTGTCAGCCCAAACGGCATGACCGTAAACTCATAATGCCCGTATCTCGTACTAAACGCTGTCTTCGGGATATCACTCTCCCTTATCCGCAGCTGATAGTACCCAGACTTGAGATCTAACTTCGAGTACACCGTCGACCCGACTAACTGATCGAAGAGATCATCAATCCGGGGGATCGGGTACTTGTTCTTCTCAGTCAGCTTGTTTAGCTCCCAATAATCAATACATAGCCTCAAGCTTCCGTCCTTCTTCTTAACAAAGAGGACCGGTGCGCTCCAAGGCGAAGAACTCGGGCGCACATACCCTTGCTCCAACAACTCTTGCAGTTGAACTTTCAGCTCCGCCATTTCCTTAGGCGCTAGCCGATACGGAGATTGTGACACAGGCTTTGCACCTGGAACTAGATCGATCGTAAAATCTATCTCCCGTTGAGGCGGGGCTCCAGGAAGATCTGCGGGGAACACATCAGGGTATTCCGATACCACTGAAATACAATCCAATGCGGGCTTCGGCTTTACAACCTCCACTAGTGTAAAGAACAGTTCTGCTCCAGCACGAACCGCCTTCACCACCTGAAGAGCAGACATCAACGTCTTGCTCGACCCCTTTAAGCCCGTAAACGTCGTCTCACGACTCGCTCCCAGCTTAACTTCCTTGCTACCGCAATCTATATGGGCCTGCTGCCAAATATGACGTCGAACTCCACTAACGGGAGTAAAGACGCTCGCAGGTCGAACTCCTGCTCCCCAATACGAATCTTAACATCGCAGATCCTATCCTCTCGCATCGAACACCCGTTGGGCAACAACACATCCAACTTATCCTTCGCCATCGAGGAAGGGACCCCGATGCATAATATAAATCCTTCGGACAAGAAGGAGTGTGAAGCTCCCGTATCGAAGAGTGCTCGTGCCGGATTTTCGCAAATCAATACAAATCCTAAACAAGTAGTGGTAAGGTAACATGTACATAACAAGCATATAAAGGAAATTGACTTGCTATAAATTAAATCGTACCTGTCACCACATCAGCTTGTTTAATGGCCTCATGTTGGCCAAGATTGTAGACCCTTGGTTGGGCCGGAGCATAATGGGATGCGGTCGACTCCACCGCCTTTCCCTTCTCTTCATAAGTGGCTCCCGGCCTCCTCTCGGACTTAGGACGTCCGCTCCAACAATCACGGGCAAAGTGCCCCGTCTTTCCGCATGTAAAACACGCGCCCGGGGTCCGACTTGTAGTCGCCCCAGAAGCACCAGAAGGAGCTGGACCCGAAGTCCTATGCTTCTTGAAAGCCCTCCGATAGCCGGACTTTGAAGTAGTCGGCACTCTGAACTCAGATTTCTTATCAGCCAAGCCTTTCTTCGCTTGTACATTCTTCATGTCCTTCTCCAAGGACCGGGCAGTATTGACCAAGGTTAAGAAACCCTGCGTCATCGGCCCCGACAGTAATAGTCTCAGCTCATCCCTCAAGCCTTCATAAAAACGATTAGTCTTGCGCTCCTCATCCATGATGGTGGAGCTAGCATAACGACTCAACCGCGTAAACTCGTGGAGATATTCATCCACGCTCCTCTCACCCTGCACCAACTTCAGGAACTCATTCTCCATTGAAATCCTCTGAGTAGAAGGGAGGTATCTTGCTAAGAACAATCCCGAGAACTCTTCCATCGGAACGTCTATCAGTTGTCTACCTCTCAAATGATGCAGCTCCAATCCTTCCCACCACATCCTTGCTTCACCGTCCAGTAGGAACGTAGCGATGGTGGTCATTTGCCACTCCTCCGTCTCCGTCGCCGTCATGACTCTCTTCACCCTAGAGAGCCAGTCTTCAGCCTGAGATGGGGTTCCCAACCCCGAGAATAACGGAGGGTTAAAGCTCATTACATGCTTCAACTGCCTCTCAGTTGCCCTCCTTGGCACTATCGGTTCCGCAACCACTTGCTCCACCCTCCTCGGCTCAGCCTCTCGCAGAGGTTCTTGCTCCATCACGGGAGCGGGCTGCTGCGCTTGCCTTCCAGGCTGCGCATTAATCACGGCCAACACCGCTTCAGCCACCAAACGTATATTCTCAGCCGACAGAGGTGTTGCGGGAGCAACATCCGGTGCACTGCTAGCCTCAAAAACTCGGCGTTCTGATGGCCCAACACCACTTCTGGTCACCTATAGTGGTACAAAACACCGTTAACCGACCACATAACATTGCAAACAGCAAGTATAGGAACACGCAGGTTCCTCAAATACGAGTATTTTCATTCCTAAGTGGACATTCATGGGTTCTTTTACCATTATAACGATGACGCACACAAGGTGCTCACCACCCCTTAAAAAGAATTCGCCCACGAATTCACTTTAAGCCCGACCAAAACCAGTAGTCTGATACCAAATTGTAACACCCCCTATCCGTCGCATAGTATATAACAGTAGGTCCGGCCGCGGCCCGACGCCATATACCACAGACAGACCGGGTGGTTACGTATGGAAACCATCCAACCAATCTCAACGTCCTACACAGAGCATTCTAGCGGAAGCAGTTTATATAGGTTGTAAACAAGAACCCAGCATTAGAGCACGAATGTCCACTAGTACCAAAAGGAATGTTATACAAAAATACCCAAAATCGGCCTTAAGGCCTTACAAAGTGTTTCACTTGAAAATTACACGTTTTACAAACCACGGCACGCAGGCCGGTCATACATGAATAAAGCAGTAAACACTTCTACTTGGGCCTTCGAGGGCCAGCTTCGCAAAAAGGGCTTTAGCCCGCTATTGACCGCTTGGTCCAGCTGCACCTGCAAGCAACAATCCACCGCACGGTGGCAAAACAAGGCAACGGTCAGCAATGCTGACCAAATTATAACGATCCCGCCCCCAACTCGGGGCGGCGATGCTCCTTCCCTGCATTTCATTAGCACAAGCGAGCAATGCATATAACCATAGCCATTTCATCACAGACGTTGGCTCGCACGGCCACACGCCCCGTGCACTCAGGGCACATTCTCGGTGAACCGGTCGATGTCACGTCAATTAAAGCCATTAACATTCCGGACTCACCACCGCCACTTAGACGGCCATTCCTATGAGCAATTCGTCTTCCTGGCATTGGTCACGTCAATTTAAGCCATTGACAGCCGAAGACTCACATCTATGCCAACGGCGAGTGCCATGTAACTTTAGGTCTCTCTAACCCGAACGACATAGAGCGGGTACGGTTCCATCTAACCAGTGCTCACATCGCAACGACAATTTAAGCCATTTGCGCGGGTCAAACTTTCGCCGAGTCCCATTCTACCGCAAATCACATAACCACGTTATGTTCAAGTTGGCTCTCAGGCCACCAAGTTGGCAAGATCTCGTATCCGCCCAGTTTTCCGAGTGCACCTTTGGGTTAGTCCCCAAGGCTCCCTGCTGCAATCTACCGCGTAGAAAACCCGAAAAACACCCAATAGCACGAAGTCTTCTCCGGCCTTATGCAATGCAACATCACCGATCCGGACTAACATGTCCGGGTAGGCTTCAACCAAAATTCCTATGTCCGTTCTCGCATACGGACTCTAAACAACGGGGACTTTATATATCTACCCGAAGGAACGCCTCCAACTCTCCGCAAACTCGCGAGAGCGGGCTTCCTATGCTAAGAAAGAGAGCTATTCATGCTCAAGATGAGGATCGTTACCCTTGCGTTCCTCTTTGGCGCCATCGAAAAGTAATCGGATAGAAATCACCGCACTTGCGTTGCCTCCGTGGATCCGGAGTCGGCTTGCGATTCGGAGCTCCGAAGCTCCTCCAATGGCGGATCTAGCTCCTCTTCCTCCAATGGATTTTCCCCTTTCTCCAAGGACTTGGAGAGATGAAAAGGTAAGAAAGAATGGATTTTTCTAAGTCAAACCCGGGTATATCCTCTCAGGAACCACCCCCAGTCGTTGGATCTCAACCTAAGAAAACGAACGGCTTTGATTCGGGGCTGAAATGCCCAAACTGGACCGAACACGGCCTGACACACGCCCGTGTCCCGGGCCGTGTGCCGCATTCACCGTCAAAATCGAATCTCCTGGACCCTCACACGGGTATCGAACACGCCCGTGTTCGAGCTGACACGCCCGTGTTCCAGCTGACACGGCCGTGTAGCTGGCCGTGTACACCATGATTTTTCCCCCGTTTTCAACCCGAGCACTGCACGGGTTCTAGGACACGCCCGTGTCCTTGCCCATGTCACATTGACACGCCTGGGCCCCAGGCCGTGTACACGGGACATTTCGTCGAGGGGAGAACGACGACTGGATGACACGGCCTTGGACACGCCCGTGTCCTAGGCCGTGTGCCTTGTCTCGACGATCGTCGAGTGAATCTCGACGATTTCACCTGGACGATCGTCGACACAGGTCGACACGCCCTGTGACACGCCCGTGTCGCAGGCCGTGTGCCCATTCTCGACGAATCGTCGAGAATAACTCGACGATTTCACGGCTAAGTGTCGACACGGGTCGACACGCCCTGCGACACGCCCGTGTCGCAGGCCGTGTGCCTATTCTCGACGAATCGTTGAGTATAACTCGACGACTTCGTGGCTAAGTGTCGACACACGCTCTACACGCCCTGGGACACGCCCGTGTCCCAGGCCGTGTGCCCTCAGCCAGAACCCAAACTGGCCCAAAACGTCCCCCTTTGCTCCTTTGAGTTTCGGGGCGTTACAGGACGTGTCCTGCTCATGTTGGTGATTCGTGTGGTGTTTAGCGCAATTTGTCTAGGTCGGACCTGGATCGTATCCGTGCATCCCTTTTGTGGGATCCGACAGCTGTGATTATCCCGAAGGGGTTATACCCGAGAGAAGGGTTTCAAAACCCTTATTTTTCTGCCTAGTTCTCTGTCTAAGTCTTAGAGAGAGGGGAGAGCAAAGGAGGAAGAAGAAGTCTAGATCCAGTCATTGGAGGAGTTTCAGTGCTCCAAATCGCGAGCCGACTTTGGATCTACGAAGGCAAGGAGATTGCGGTGCCTTTCATCTGCGTATATTTCCATGGCGCAAAGGAAGAACGCTAGGGTAACGATTCTTTACTTGAGCATGTGAAGCTCTACTTCTTTTGCATAGGAAGCCCGCTCTCTTGAGTTTGCGGTGAGTTGGAGGCATTCCTTTGGGTAGATATGTAAAGTCCCCGTTGTGTAAAGTCCGTAATCGAGAACGGACATAGGCATGATGTGTGAAGCCTACCCGGACAAGTTAGTCTGCATCGGTGATGTTGCATTGCATAAATGGCCGGAGAAGACTCCTTGTGAATGTTTGTTTTCGGGTTTTCTACGTGGTAGATTGCAACAGGGAGCCTTGGGGACTAACCCCGAAGGTGCACCCGAAAAACTGGGCAGATGCGTGATTCTGCCAAATATGTGGGCCTGGGAGCCAACTTGAACATAACTGGGTTATGTGTTGTGTGTAAACGATTTGGGACTCGGGGAAGTTTGACCCGTGCATATGTTTTAAATTAACATTGCGGTGTGTGCAACGGGTTAGGCGGAACCGTACCCGCTCTATGTCGTTCGGTAAAGAGACCTAACGGTACGTGGCACTTGTCGTTAGCATAGATAGAGGGTCTTAGGCAGTGGCCAGAAAGACCAAATGCTCACGAGATATGACCGTCCAGAGGGATGGTGGTGAGTCGGCGGACTTTGACCGTGATCACCGAGAATGTGCCCTGAGTGCATGGGGTGTGTGGCCGTGCGTGCCTACGCCTGTGATGTTGTGACATTACTATATTGCTTGATTATATTAATAAAATGCAGGGAAGGAGCATCGCCGCACCGAGTTGGGGGCGGGATCGTTATAATTTGGTCAGCATTGCTGACCGTTGCTTTTGTTTGCCACCGTGCGGTGGATTGTGCTTGCAGGTGTTACTGGACCAAGCGGTCAATAGCGGGCTAAAGCCCAAATTGCGAAGCCTGCACTCGAAGGCCTAATTGGAGTGTTTTACTTGCTTTTGTTCATGTATGACCGGCCTGCGTACCGTGCTATGGAAAACATGTAATTTGAGTAAACCATTTGTAAGGCCTTAAGGCCAGTACTTGTGTATGTACTTCATTCCTTTTTGGCTTGTTAGTGGACATTCATGCTTGTTGCTGGGTTCTTTTAATTGTAACCATTTAAACTGCTCCCGCTAGAATGCTCTGTGTAGGACGTTGTGATTGGTTGGATGGTTTCCATTGAGTAACCACCCGGTCTGTATGTGGTATATGGCGTCGGGCCCCGGCCGGACCTACTGCTATATGCTATGTGACGGATAGGAGGTGTTACATAGAAAATTTTAAAGAACATGAAAACATAGCCGTTAGCATCAAATCAGACAAAGAGAAATGAGGAGAAACCAGCACTTGCCTTGGTTTAACCGGAAAAGTCCACTGAATCACTCCACGTCGTAGATCGGGGCAAAATGATGCGAGAGGAGTTGAAATCTAGACAAAAATGGCCGAAATAGAGGTTAGGGCCGAAAAACCCTAACGAGAAAACTCACGAAATGTGGAAGATATTACCACGATGAAGTAGCCCTCGGCGAGAGCTTTCCGGATCTATGATCGATTGAAGATTTCGAGCACCGGAGAACCGTCGGCGGCCACCGGAAGATTCACGAAAAAGAAACTCTCTCTCTCGCTCGCTGCTCTGGTTCAGGAGGAAAATAACGGAGAAGATGATGTTTGGTTCTAAAACCTAAGTCCAGGAATATATATATATATATATATATATATATATATATATATATATATATATATATATATATATATATATATATATATATATATATATATATATAATACAATAGCCATATTTGGATCACACCATGAAACGCATCTGGACTGTCCGATCTCCAAACAATTGTTTCTGGCCGTTGGATGTAGAGATGCTGGCCTGCCATTATCCAACTCATAAATAAATGCACTGTTCATTTCCGTTTCACCCACGATACCGCCCCCTCTCGCATCCCGCCCCCATGGCCTCACCGAGCCGCCACTATCGGAGCCGCCGGCGGTGTTGGGTATTGTATCCACAATGTACCTGATTTGAAGAAGCCCCTGGACAAGCTAAGGTCAATAGACAATGTATTTGATAAAATCTTTCAAGTTGTACTTGCAGCTATTCCACGCTAAGTGCACACCAATGTCAGGGTGCAGTAGGTCAATATACACGGGTCTGCACGACGTAATCCCTCGTTGAGCAGATCAGTGTGTTGGCCTACGTGTACTCTCTCTATTGGAGTGCACTTACTTTCAAGTACAGGGCAGTGTTTATGCAAGAGAAGACAAGGAGCAAGGATGGGTCAAGGAGCAGCTCTTGGGAGGAAAGACGAAAATTCGTCTAAGTATAATTCGACGAGAATCACCAAGTGATTCTCGCCGATTCGGCGAGAATCACTAATGATTCTCGCCGAATCGTCGAGAATCATTAGTGATTCTCGCCGACTCTTTCCGGCTACCTCAAAACGGTGCCAAGTAAGATTCGGCGAGAATCACTAGTAATTCTCGCCGAACCCATCGCTGAGCAGATCATGAATACCAAGTAACTTTCGTTGAGAATCAACAAGTGATTCGGCGAGAATCACTAGTGATTCTCGACGAATCGTCGAGAATCACTAACTGATTCTCGCCGATTCGTTGAGAATCACCTGCGATTCTCGCTGATTTTTACTTAGCGATTTCTCTAGAAGCTGCTGGACCGGATTCTGCCGCTGGACTATTTTGACCGGATTTCGGGATTCTTCTTGTGGGTCCCACAACGGTCAAATTCGATTTGTCTACAGTATATATATACGGGTATTTTGAACGGAATAGACACACAGAAAAGAAAACGAGCACGATCAAACCCTAAAATCGCGAAACTGCTCCGCCGCCGCCGTCGCCGTTCGCGCTAGTCGGTCGCCGCTGTTGATCGTGTTCCTTCCCGATCTCCGGCGACATAAGTTTAGCCAAGCTTAGAGTCTCACGTGTCTATCCAGAGATCTCTTGTCTCTCGATTTGTTGATCGGGAAAAACTTCCCCGTCCGAATCGATCGAGACGACCGATCCTCGTGTGACCGTTGGAAGACCAAGCTAGCTTCGCTACGAAGATTGGATCTCTAAGTTCAGCAGCCACTCATCATCATAGCCGCCGATCCCGAAGCAAGCCGCCGCTCGTCTTGCCGCCTCCGGTTCCGGGGAGATCCTTTCCAAGAGAGACCAAGGTTGCAGACTCTTCGTTGACTTCATGAACACGTCGTCGAACGAAGAGGAACACCGTAGTCTCCAAACGTAGTTTGTATCTCGTGTACATTCTATTTTACTTTTGTTATAAAGGAACGATTGTTCCATGTTGTAAGGGTTGGGTGCAACCCGGTTTGTGGGAGTGTTGACTCGTACGTGTGGAAGGGTTCCTTCCGATAGTGCAAGGATTGGATTTCAATCCTGTTGGAGAAGTGACCGAGTCGTCCCTTGTTGGGAGATAGGTCGAAGGGGGAAAGTGGATGTACCCAAGTCAGGGAACCACTATAAATTGCCTGTGTATTCTGTGTGCTGTGCTGTTTGTTTTTATTGTGCAGGTACCGTCTTAAATTCCGCAAATACGCTTCACGTCACCTATTCCCCCCCATAGGTGAACAAAGTTGACACTAGGTGGACTTTCAAGTGGTATCAGAGGGAGGTTGCTCATCAAAAAGGTTAACACCTTGAGTTGAATCCTGCCGCTAGTGTCAAGAAGGAGGCAAACATCTACTATGGACGGGCTCAAGTTCTCCGGCAAGATCCCAGTGTGCACCAGGCTCAACTTTCCTATCTGGAAGGAAAGGATCAGGTTCTACATGGAAGCAGTTGATCCTCAACTCTTCATGATCGTGGAGGAGGGACCTTATGTCCCCACTAAGGCCTCCACCATTGATCCCACCAAGAAGGTGCCGAAGACAATTTCTGAAATGGACAAGGATGAGATGGTGCTAGTGGGACTTGACAAGAAGGCACGAAACATTCTGGTCAGCGCAGTTGATGACTCAATGATGCAAAACTTCAGCAACTACGGGACAGCACAGGAGATCTGGCAGTGCCTGATCATCCTAATGGAGGGCACGGATGAAGTGAGGGATGATCGGAGATCCCTCCTGAACCAGAAATATGAGGCCTTCAGACAAGGGCCTAAGGAAGAGATCAGAGTCACCTACGAGAACTTTCTCAAGATTGTCAACGCCCTCAAGGGCTACGGAAGAGCGTTCACTAATGGTGAACTCAATGATAAATTCCTTAGGTCCCTTACTAAGGAATGGGACACAAAGATCTGCGCCATCAGAGAGTTTGGCAGACTAGCGGAAACTGATCCACAAATTCTGTTTGGGAAGCTGATGTCCTATGAGCTTCAGCTGAACACCAGAAAAGCAGAAGAAGAAGCAGAGAAGGCGGCAGCCAAAGAAAAGACTGTGGCTCTAAAAGCCAATCACTCCAGAAAAGGCAAGGGTGTGGTTTCATACCGTGCTAGGAAAAAGGATGAGGAGGAGGACTCCGAGCCATGCTCCTCCAGCTCAGAGCTGTCGGAGGAGGATTTCTCCCTCATCACTCGAGAGTTCAAGAAGTTCCTCAAGATGAGGAATCAAATAAAGAGAGACGGCTCCTCCTCCAGGCATCGGAAGAAAAATTATTTTTCTGACAGGTATGCATCTAGACCGAACAAACATCGCTCCTCTGACATTATTTGCTTTGGATGCAATAAGTCAGGACACGTCGTGGCCGACTGCTATCAAGGCAAGAGAGAAAAAGGGAAAGAAGAGGAGCACAAATCCTCTAGAGATAAGAAGAAGGAGCGGAGCTACATCGCCAAAAGGCCAAAGAAACTGAGTGAGTCTGATTCCTCAGACTCCAGTGATGATGAGGAAGCCTACTTCGGGCTGGTGGGTCGCTCCGACTCAGAAGGAGAATGCCCCCCATTTACTGGGAAGGTAAAAGCTCATACTCCTCTCTCCGACTCCGACTCTGATCCTGAGTCTCAGGATGATGAACCAGAGGATAGCCTTTCAGCCCGTGAAGCTGAGCTCCTCGAGAAGTATGAGCTTCTGCTCAACACTTTTGAGGAGTGCCGAAAGAGATTGAAGGCTGAGAAAAAGGAAGTAAAATTCCTTAAGGGTGAGTGTGTTTCCCTAAGGGAAGAGGTCACCAGTTTGATCTCTCTCCGACAGGAGCACCTTGACCTGACCTCAAAGCATTCAGAGTCTCTGAAGCTCCTTGATCTTAAGCAGGAGGAAGTCGACAAGTTGGAAGAACAACTTGCGGCAGAAAGGAAGATCGTCAAGAGCTTCTCTATGCCAAAAACAGTTCTTCCAGTTGTTGATACCTTCTCTGCTCAGGCCAAAGGAGCTGGCTTGGGGCACGTAGGGGTATCTGGTTCCTCCTCCAGGAGAAACAGGAACCAGAGGAAGAATAAGGCCGCCAAGAAGGCCTCTGCTGATGAAAAGGGAAAGGCTCCGCTTAGTCCTGTTGCGTTCAGAAAGCCTGGCTTTCCGTGCAACCAACATGACTTTGAGTCAACATTTGGCCATCATTTCCGGCCCTCGGTTGCAAAGCCAAAGAGCCGATATGACGGTTGGACCTTTCCCCGGAACTTCGGTGAGAGTGCCTTCAATGCACCTTATGAGGAAATCCACATGGGAAATTATGGTCCGTTCTCTAGCGGCTATAATGGAAAGCAGGCACCAAAAGCCAAGCCTGTTATACAGAAGGTGACGAAGTCATGTGACTGCTGTCATCATGAGGCCTCCACCTCCAGAACAAAGGCCCCAGCTGTACCCACCGTTCCCAGGGTAAGGCAGGAGCCTAGGAAGAGGTACAACAGATTCGACTGTTGGTACTGTGGCAAGGTTGGTCACTTTGCTGTGGATTGTTGGTTTAATCCAAGGTATTACGAGACTCCCCATGTTAGCACTGCGAGGCCGACCACTCGTAGGGTTAACCAACCGAGGGGGAGTGTGCTAACCAGGAATCTAGGACCCAAGTTCGATTGGGTTCCTAAGGCAAATTAGTTTTGTTTTGCAGGAATGTCCAAAGGCCACCAAAACGCCGATCTGGTATTTGGACAGTGGATGCTCCCGGCATATGACTGGGACAAGAAGCCTTCTGCGTGATTACACTCCAGTCGAGAATGGACCCAAAGTCATCTTTGGAGGGTCAGATCGAGGAGTCACCAGAGGTTACGGTATGATCTCCAACGGTATAATCTCTATCACCGACGTGGCTTATGTTGAGGGTTAAACCATAACCTGATCAGTGTAAGTCAGTTATGTGACAAAGGTTATGACGTTAAGTTCTGCAAGGACAAATGTCTGATAATTTCACGTACCTCTTCTGAGACGGTATTATCAGGCATTAGGAGCAGAAATATCTTCTGCTTAGATTTTCTCAGTTTAGATTCATCTACCCCCGTATGCCTTGTGGCAACAGGCAGTGCATCTCTTTATGATCAATGGCACAAGAGATTGACACATATTAATTTCAAGACAATTAGTATGCTGTTTTCTAAGAACTTAGTAAGGGATGCTCCCAATATCAAGTGCATCAAAGATAGCCCCTGTCCTGCCTGCCAGATGGGCAAACAGACTCGGGCTACCTTTAAGAGCATCGCAGACAAAAACTCTTCCCGATGTCTTTACCTCTTACATATGGACTTGTTTGGTCCAATGCAGGTTCATAGCTTGGGAGGTAAGTCCTATACGCTAGTGATAGTTGATGATCATTCTCGGTTTATATGGGTGTTCTTTTTGAAACGAAAGTCAGATACGTTTGACATCTTCACTAGTTTTGTCAAGCAAGTTCAGAACGAATTTAACTACTCAGTGGTCAAAATCAGAAGTGACCATGGAACAGAATTCGAATCTGGTGCTATGACAGAATTTTGCGAAGAACAAGGTATCTTTCATGAGTTTTCCTCCCCGCGTACTCCTCAGCAAAATGGAGTTGCGGAGAGGAGAAATAGAACTCTCATTGAAGCCTACACGACAATGTTGAAAGACTCTTCTCTCCCGGAATACTTCTGGGCAGAGGCTGTCAATACGGCTTGTCATGTACAAAACCGAGCATTGATCAACAAGCATCATCGTAAGACGCCTTACGAGCTACTGAAAGGCAGGAAACCAACCATGTACTACTTGAGGATCTTTGGTTGCAGATGCTATGTACTGAATAATGGGAAGTACCCACGTACTAAATTTGGTGAAAAATGCTTCGAAGGCATATTCATGGGCTATAGTTCCCACAGTCGGGCATATAGGGTCTTCAATAAGAAAACCCTAGTGGTAGAAGAATCAATAAATGTTGTATTTGATGAAGGAAGTTTGCTTAACAGCAATTCTTCCAGTGGTATTCTTGAAGATGCAGGTGCACGACTGGAACAGCCGAGTCTGGATGAGACCACTAAAGATGACACTCCTAAGTACGTCAAAGTTTCCACCTCCACGTCATCTGAAAATGTTGAAGATCAAAATGGAACAAATCTCTTAGAAGAAGGAGAAGCCCAAGAAGTAGTCGAAGCTCCAGACGCCGGACTTCTAGAACTCCGGCACGTGAGGGATCATCCTAGAGATCAGATCATCGGAGATCCTCGTGTCGGTGTCAGAACTCGAAGAGGTACTATTAATGAAGTATTGCATCTTAGCTTCCTGTCCCAGGTTGAGCCAAAGAAGTTCGACGAGGCGAACAAAGATGCGGCATGGATTTTGGCCATGCAAGATGAACTACATCAATTCAAACGATGCAACGTCTGGACGCTGGTTCCCAGACCACACAAGCAGAATGTGATTGGCACCAAGTGGATCTTCAGAAACAAACTGGATGAACATGGTGTCATCGTAAAGAACAAGGCCAGGCTGGTGGCTCAAGGTTACAGACAGGAGGAGGGGATTGACTTCGACCAGACCTTCGCACCAGTAGCAAGGCTTGAGGCAATCAGATTGTTCCTGGCATATGCTTCACACAAAGGATTCACAGTCTATCAAATGGATGTGAAATCAGCATTCTTGAACGGAGACCTGAAAGAGGAAGTATACGTCGCTCAACCCCCAGGTTTTGTCGATCCTACTTATCCCAATCATGTTTATTTTCTTAATAAAGCCTTATATGGGTTGAAACAAGCTCCACGAGCTTGGTATGAGACTTTATCTAGTTTTCTTCTTGAGAACAAGTTCTCTAGAGGTAAAATAGATAAAACATTGTTTCTCAGGGAAGTCAAAGGCAAGATTTTGCTGATGCAAATCTATGTCGATGACATAATATTCGGCTTAACAGACAACAATCTTTGCAAAAAGTTTTCTAAACTTATGCAAGGAAAGTTTGAAATGAGCAGCATTGGAGAGCTCAAGTATTTCTTAGGCCTTCAAGTGAAACAGTCTGAGGATGGAATCTTCATCTCTCAGACGAAGTTCACAAATAAACTCCTTAAAAAATTCGGTATGGAGAGTGCAACCTCTATGAGGACTCCAATGGGATCCACTATGTCTCTGGATAAGGATGAGAAAGGTAAACCTTTCGATGAAACCAAATACAGAAGCATCATTGGATCCCTGCTCTACCATACTGCCAGTAGACCAGATATCATGTTCTCCACATGTTTCTGTGCCAGATATCAGGTGAACACTAAGGAAGCTCACTATGTCGCTGCGAAGCGCATTCTAAGATACCTTAAAGGTACTCCCAATCTTGGCTTGTGGTACCCGAGAAACAATGATGTCGAGCTAATAGATTTTTCAGATGCTGATTTTGCAGGGAGTAGGGATGACAGGAAAAGCACCTCCGGGACGTGTCAATTCCTCGGCAGGAGGCTTATCTCATGGAACAGCAAGAAACAGAATTGTGTAGCTACCTCCACAGCAGAGTCTGAGTACATCTCGGCAGGCAGCTGTTGCGCACAACTCCTATGGATCCGAAACCAGTTAGTCGACTACGACCTTCAGTTCAAGGAAGTTCCAATGTACTGCGACTCCTCCAGTGCAATTGCCATTGCTAACAATCCGGTATCGCACAGCAGAACGAAGCATATTGAAGTACGGTACCACTTCATTCGGGAGCACGTGGAGAACAAGGACATCTCTCTCTGTTATGTCCCCACTGACAAGCAGATTGCTGATATATTCACAAAGCCCTTAGACGAGGCCAAGTTCAATCTTTTCAAGACTGAATTGGGGATGCTCAATTATGAGGAATGACGACTACAGAAGCTCCTGGCTCGTGCACGATCTGAGGGAGAGCAAGGAACTCAAGTGTGAGCACAGACGCAAGAACTGAGGGGGAGCAAGGGGTCAAATGCTACCGACCCCGATTTGCAGAAGCCGAAAAGGGGGAGATTACCCTCTCGGCTAAGGCTAAGGTGGCTCCAAGCTTGCTCCCAAGAAATTGGTATTGGTAATGGTTCACTCACTCAACTCAATTTTAAGTTTACGGTTTTCATTCCCATATGCTCTATTCACCTTAGCTTGCAGGGTTTAGGCTTCTTCAAATAGGGGGAGATTGTTGGGTATTGTATCCACAATGTACCTGATTTGAAGAAGCCCCTGGACAAGCTAAGGTCAATAGACAATGTATTTGATAAAATCTTTCAAGTTGTACTTGCAGCTATTCCACGCTAAGTGCACACCAATGTCAGGGTGCAGTAGGTCAATATACACGGGTCTGCACGACGTAATCCCTCGTTGAGCAGATCAGTGTGTTGGCCTACGTGTACTCTCTCTATTGGAGTGCACTTACTTTCAAGTACAAGGCAGTGTTTATGCAAGATAAGACAAGGAGCAAGGATGGGTCAAGGAGCAGCTCTTGGGAGGAAAGACGAAAATTCGTCTAAGTATAATTCGACGAGAATCACCAAGTGATTCTCGCCGATTCGGCGAGAATCACTAATGATTCTCACCGAATCGTCGAGAATCATTAGTGATTCTCGCCGACTCTTTCCGGCTACCTCAAAACGGTGCCAAGTAAGATTCGGCGAGAATCACTAGTAATTCTCGCCGAACCCATCGCTGAGCAGATCATGAATTCCAAGTAACTTTCGTTGAGAATCAACAAGTGATTCGGCGAGAATCACTAGTGATTCTCGACGAATCGTCGAGAATCACTAACTGATTCTCGCCGATTCGTCGAGAATCACCTGCGATTCTCGCCGATTTTTACTTAGCAATTTCTCTGGAAGCTGCTGGACCGGATTCTGCCGCTGGACTATTTTGAACCGGATTTCGGGATTCTTCTTGTGGGTCCCACAACGGTCAAATTCGATTTGTCTACAGTATATATATACGGGTATTTTGAACGGAATAGACACACAGAAAAGAAGCCGAGCACGATCAAACCCTAAAATCGCGAAACTGCTCCGCCGCCGCCGTCGCCGCTCGCGCTAGTCGGTCGCCGCTGTTGATCGCGTTCCTTCCCGATCTCCGGCAACAGAAGCTTAGCCAAGCTTAGAGTCTCACGTGTCTATCCAGAGATCTCTTGTCTCTCGATTTGTTGATCGGGAAAAACTTCCCCGTCCGAATCGATCGAGACGACCGATCCTCGTGTGACCGTTGGAAGACCAAGCTAGCTTCGCTACGAAGATTGGATCTCTAAGTTCAGCAGCCACTCATCATCATAGCCGCCGATCCCGAAGCAAGCCGCCGCTCGTCTTGCCTCCGCCGGTTCCGGGGAGATCCTTTCCAAGAGAGACCAAGGTTGTAGACTCTTCGTTGACTTCACGAACACGTCGTCGAACGAAGAGGAACACCGTAGTCTCCAAACGTAGTTTGTATCTCGTGTACATTCTATTTTACTTTTGTTGTAAAGGAACGATTGTTCTGTGTTGTAAGGGTTGGGTGCAACCCGGTTTGTGGGAGTGTTGACTCTTACGTGTGGAAGGGTTCCTTCCGATAGTGCAAGGATTGGATTTCAATCCTGTTGGAGAAGTGACCGAGTCGTCCCTTGTTGGGAGATAGGTCGAAGGGGGAAAGTGGATGTACCCAAGTCGGGGAACCACTATAAATTGCCTGTGTATTCTGTGTGCTGTGCTGTTTGTTTTTATTGTGCAGGTACCGTCTTAAATTACGCAAATACGCTTCACTTCACCTATTCCCCCCCATAGGTGAACATAGTTGACACTAGGTGGACTTTCAGGCGGCCTGCCCGCCGCCCCCCGGCGGGTTCGCCGCCCTCCGGCGAACCCGCCGGGGGCGGCGTGCGAACCCGTCGGGGGGCGGCGGGCCGGCCACTGGCGGCTCCGCCGCCGGCGGGTGGGTGAGGTCGTGGTGGGGATGCTGGAGGGGTATTTTTTTCTTTTTTTATTTAATAATTATTTTAATAATTAATATGTTTTTATAATTAATATAGTTATTAAAATGCTTTTAAATAACTTTAAGCCCGCAGGGGGGCGGGCGAAGCCCGCCGGAGGGTCAAGCGGGCGAAGCACACAGCGACGCATCGAGAACGGGCGGAGCCCGTTCGAAGATGCTAGTATATATATATATACCAGGGGCGTCCTCCTGCCCCAGGCCGCCCACCAGGGGCGGCCTCCAAAGTCAGGCCGCCAACCATGGGCGGCCTCCTGCCCTAGGCCGCCCACTAGGGGAGGCCTCCAGAGCCATGCCGCCCACCAAGGGCGGCCTCCAGAGCCAGGCCACCCACCATGGGCGGCCTCCATAGCCAGACCGCCCACCAGGGGCGGCCTCCATGCCCAGGCCGCCCCCTATGCCTCAGTAGCCCAAAGGAGGCTTCCTGCCTTCTCCCAGTCCGCCCAGCCAGACTGCTTGCTCGCCGAGTCCGCATAAGTCTCCATGATGATGTCACTGAGCCCTGCTTGTAGAAGATCATCCCCGGGTCTATAAATACCCATGATACCTCTCATTTGGGGGGGGGGGACAACGCGCAAGAGGAAAACCACATCTTTCCAGCAAGCCCCGTGGACTCAGTTTTCTAGTCCTCCACAGCTTGCCTGCAAGACCTGCGGACTCAGTTTTCCATTCCTCCACAGATTGCCAGCAAGCCCTGCAAACTCAGTTTTCCAGTCCTCCACAGCTTGCCAGCAAGCCCTGCAGACTCAGTTTTCTAGTCCACAGCTTTCCAGCAAGCCCTACGGACTCAGTTTTCTAGTCCTCCACAGCTTGCCATCAAGATGTGCGGCCTGCCAGCAGCCTCTTTTCCTTAGCCTCTAGAAACTACTTCCTTAACCGCCAGCTTCCCCCATTGTACCATTTATTTCTTTCTTGTGTAAAGGGACTTTAAGCAAGCTGTAATCTTGTTTCTTGATTAAAGGAAAGCCCGTCGCAAGAGTGGCATTTAGTCCGCGGCGGGCGAAGTCTGTTATTGCCGCTGCTAGCGACCCTTCTCTTCTTCTCTGTTGAGCAAGCTTCTCCTCTACTGAGCAAGCTTCTTCTTTGCTTAGCAAGCTTCTCCTCTTCTCAGCAAGCTTCTTCTCTGCTCATCAAGCTTTTTCTCTGCTGAGCAAGCTTCTCCTCTGCTGAGCAAGCTTCTTCTATGCTCAGCAAGCTTCTCCTCTACTCAGCAAGCTTCTCCTCTGCTGAACAAGCTTCTTCTCTGCTCAACAAGCTTTTTCTCTGCTCAGCAATCTTCTTCTCTGCTCAGCAAGCTTCTCTACTCAGCAAGATTTTTCTCTGCTCACCAAGTTTTTCTCTGCTCGACAATCTTCTCCACTGCTCATTAAGCTTCTTTGCTGGTCAACCGTCTACTCGACAGCTCCTAATCAACCTTCCCAACCAACAAACTCGGATCAACGCCCTTGTCTCCTCTATCCCCGCAACCCTTTAACAAGCTTTTGCTCCACTCTCGAGCACTCAGAAGCTTCCTTCTCTCCTCTATCCCCACAACCTTATTCAATCACCTTGCTCGTGAGATCGAACACACCCCGTTAGCTGCTGGTGCACACGACAACCTGCCCCCTTCCGTTTTCGAGCATCAACAGACAAAACCTGGCTTCTGGTGTCGACAGAGCCTTTCCCAAGTGTCGACACAATTCTTCTCAAGTGTCGACACTTATACTTATAAATTTTTTATGCATTTCCTTAACCTGCACATTGAAACTCAACACAACATCAAATACACATTGATGAATATCATTGAGTTAGGTGAGGCTTCTCCAAATCTGGTACACATTTTCCAATGTACAAAACAATCTCCCCCTATTTGGAGAAGTGATAACCCTTAGTCAATGATATACATCACTTTATAATAAAACACAGATTATGATGTATAAAAGGATTATTTAGACAGTGTAACAGCAGCATATTATATCATCACAAAACATGATAAAATATAGTGAACATGAATCAGTATTTTGTTGAAGTACAAGAAGTTTTTGAACAACAGATTACATAGTTTTTAAAACAAAAGATTACATAGTTCTAAAGTCTAGTCAATATATTCTAGGACTTATCAGGCTCATTGATGACAATTCCTTTGTCAGACTGAATCCTTGCTTGTACATTAGCTTCAATGTCTTCAGATGGCTTTTTCCCTTTAAGATCCTTTTTCTTGAGATCTTCAGCCTTGACCTTTTGCCTTTCAAAATAATGATAAGGCTTTGGAAAGTATTTGCTAGTCTCCACAGAAGTAGTTGGTATCTTCCTAACTTTGAGATCTCTTCTAAACTGATATATGACATTTTGTCGTTTCTGATACTTTCTCCATTCTTGTTTAGAGTGTCACTTACCTCTATCATGCATGTTGTCTTTAACAGCTTGCCGGGCAGTGAGAATAATGTTTCTGGAGGTGGGACTCCATCTTTCAAAATTAGGCTTTAATTCAGCCTGCTCTCTAAACCTTTTCTTAGAAAGTTGAGCTTCTTGTTCTCTTCTCAAGACAGACATATCAACCTTCTCAATAATGACATTATGTACCTCCTATGTAGGACTATACATCTGTTTAACAGCATATTGAATTCCTTCAAAATCAGCAAGGGGATAAATAATTTGAGCTACTTCCTACTGACCCCCTTCATTTGAAGCCGGTTGAATACCAGATTTAGTAGTATTATCATCATCACACAGGGGTGAATAACCAAGAGTTGATCTGAGAGCATTAGTTATCCATTTAGCATGTTCGGAGCCTGCATTGACTAACACTCTCTCCCCATTTATGACTTCTCTTTCAATATGGTCTCTTAGATCATCGTTTTGAAATCTAATCTGATTAGCTAGGTAATTGGTGCCTTCTTTATAGAATGATCTGAATTTCTGTAGTTGATCAGCAATCACTTTTTGAGAGTCCTGAATAGCAGTGTGGACACTAGCCAAATCTGCTTTGAGTTGTTGATCAAACTCAGACTTTGCTTTAACCATGTTGGCAGTGAAAGCAGTGGCTTTACTCTGGATTTCTGTGACAATAACATTGTGGGATTCTGTCAGATTGTCTTTCATTCAAATTTGGTTTTCCAGAACATAGCCTTGTTTAACTGCCATGTCATCTATTTGTGTCTTGGCCTCCTGTTGTTGCTTGGCCAAATAGACCAGAGCGTTACCTCCATTATGGAAGCAATCTGTCATTTCTTTTTTATGCAAACTCACTTCAAATCTGATAGGTTTGATATCTTGGGCCAGCTGAATTTGCATTTCCTTATTGCTCTCATTAACATATTTTTCAAGTGCATGTCTTTGTTCATCCATCTTTACTTGTAGTTGCACGATAAGTGAACTGAAGTCTATTGTTGGAGCTGGAGTTTGTGGAACAGCATGCGAGGCTTTCTTATAGCTTGAGCTCCTGTTTTTGAGATCCACAATTTTCCTCTTCTTAGCCCTGGAGGCTTCTTCATGTTCAGAAGAATTAGATGAACTTTCTATGTCCACAGTGTCTTTTGGACTTAAGGCAATGATGGGCATCTCTTGCTCAATTCTTGAGTGCTCCCCCTCAGTCCTTACTAATATCAAATTAGGAAATAACTCTTCTAATGTTACTTCTTGGTTTATTTGAACTGGAAGAATAGCTTGCTCTTGCTCAGCAGATTGTCCTCCTTCAACTTCGAAAGGTTCTTCCCTGGTAATGTCATCGTCAGGGACATTATCTTGGTTATTTTTATCAATATTAGTCATATGCACATATATTGCATCATTTTCAGTGTCTATAGCAGCATGATTTATGTCCTAGACTACCTCAAGTATTGATTGAGGTGCTGCTTCACTGTCAAATTCAGCTGTGTAGTCAATTCACTTTTGCACATGAGCTTCTTTTGAAGGTGATGGCAGTGGTTGAGCAGGAACTGGAGAAAGCTCATTAGCTCCCCCAGGATGAGGCTTTACTGTACCTGATCCACTAAGATGTTGGTGGCAGGAATCTGCTCCACCTGCACCTGGCTATCAGTCACAGTTTCTTGAGCAGGAGATTCGCTAGTCCTTTCTGCTCCTTCTTCATTTGAGCTGAAATCAACCACTTCTTCTGAATCACTGGATGATTCAGCTGGCTTGTGTGGAGTTTTCTTCTTTTTCTGAACCTGTTTCTGGGGAGTTGAAACATCCTTGGTTAATACTCTATCCCATCTGGATAGTATTCTTAAGTCCATTATTCTCATGTGATTAATGTTAGGGCCTGATGTTTAATTCATCACTTCTGGTATATTCTCAGCAAGATATAGGCTTAGTATTCTGCCCAGATTAGATTTCTTGATTCCTTCTTTGATCTTATCAAAAACAACAGCAGACCAATTTGTTTTCACCTTGAATATCACTCTGGTCATTAGATTGAACATATAGGCTGAAATCCTATCATGTCCGCCTGCTTTGCACAGAATAACTTTCCCTATAATTTCAGAAAGAAATTTGCCCTAGGAATTCATTCCCTTCCTGTTCATAGATGACCCAATCTTGGTAGTGGGATCCAGTCCACACCATTGGAGAGCTTCTCTTGTCATGGAAGATGCTATTTCATCCTCTTCCTTAATCTTGGGAAGTTGAAGTGTTTTTCTTAAACTTTTCTGTGTTAGTTTTAACTTTGTTCCTTGAACTGACGACTTAATTTTCATGCCCGCCGAATCCATGGATGCCGACGAGTAGAATTCAAGAACTTCCTTTTTATATATCCTTGTAGGTTCGGAGACCAAGTACTCCAATCCATTTTCTGTGATTAGGGTAATCATAGCTTTGATTTCTGGCGTGGCAGTCTCAAACATATAGAGAAGTAGTTCATAGCCCTCATTGATGTTCTCTTCCAGCTTTGGCGCCATTAGGGATTAGAGATTGAGGAGAAGAGAGATGAAGGTCTATCGACACAAAGATTTGGTCTCGATAATACGTAGAGCGTAGTCGACAGAGTTTTACTTCCACCTATTTATATGTTTCTAAACAAAGAAGGTCAAAAGGCTGGTTGAAATAATCTTATTGTGTCGACACTGTTGGGATTGTGTCTACACACACTATTAAAGTCTTGATAGAGAATGTAAAGGTATTATAATACTATATGTCGACACCATCCGCGATGTGTCGACACAGACAACCTTAAGAGTTTACACTAATATCTGCATGTTGACACAGACAACCTTAAGAGTTTACACTAATATCTGCATGTCGACACAGACGACTGTATGTGTCGACACCAATATCTAAGTGTCAGGAGAGCTTTGAGTCGACCCCAAATTCTAAGTGTCAACATAATCTTCTTGATGTGTCGACAGAATTTTCCTTATGTGTCGACACCAACTACTAAGTGTCGACACAGATGTCTTTGTGTGTCGACACAAATTTACTTAGTCAAATTTGTCATTCTTATTCCAAGTTTAGCATCCCTAATTCAATTTTAAAATAATTGAATTTAGTTTCATACAGTGGTTTGGTGAACATGTCAGTAATTTGAAAATTAGTATTGACAAATTCTAAACTTATGTCTTCCGTTTCAACATGATCTTTAAGGAAATGAAAAATCTTATTTCTATGTTCTTAGTTCTGATATGAGAAACATGATTTCTAGCAATAGAAATGGCACTAGTAGAATCACAAAATAATGGATTTCTACTTACCTGGATGCCATAATCTTCAAGCTGATGTTGTATCCATAACAGCTGAGCACAACAACTGCTTGTAGCTACATATTCAGACTCAGCAGTGGATATAGCCACACTTGTCTGCTTTTTGCTGCTCCTTGACACCAATCTTTCACCTAGAAACTGACATGTGCCAGTTGTACTTTTCCTATCTTCTTTACATCCTGAGAGTTATTTAATATAAAATTCCTCTTTTAATTCACCATTCAGAAATGTTGACTTTACATCCATCTGGAATACCTTGAACCCTTGATAGGATCCACAGGCAAGGAACAACTTTATTACTTCCAACCTTCCCCCCAAGGGCAAATGTCTGGTCAAAATCTATTCCTTCTTCCTGTCTGTAGCCCTTTGCCACCAGTCTTGCTTTTTTCTTAACTATAATGCCATTTTCATCTAGCTTGTTCCTGTAGATCCACTTAGTCCATATGATATTGTGGTTCTTTGGTTTAGGAACCAACTTCCAGACTTTACATCTTCTGAATTGATTCAGCTCTTCCTGCATGGCATCAATCCAATTTGGGTCTTGTATGGCTTCTTCAAATTTTTTGGGTTCCATCTGGGACAAGAAACTTGAGCAAAGGATTGTGTTCATGTTCTTGCTCCTTGTCTGAACACCATGACTTGGATCACCAGTAATTTGGTGTGCTGGATGATCCTTTAAATGTCTTATTGCTGTAAGCAATCTATCTACACCTTGATTTTCTCCAATCACCTCACCATGTTGTACTTCATTGTCCTCTTCATCAGTTTGTGGGTCTTGTACTCCCCCTCGACAGCATCCATCATTTTCTTCATCCTGTCTTGTAGGTTGGTCTTCACTAATGGTTAGCTTGTCCATCTTTTCCTTCAAACCTGCAGAGCTACAAGAAGTACTAGACAGCTCAGAGTTGACTAGTTTAGTTTCATCAAAAAAATATATGGACAGTTTCTTCTACAACTTGAGTAGTCAAGTTGTAGACTCTGTATGCCCAATTAATGTTGTTGTACCCAACAAATATCCCTTCTTGGGATTTGACAGTAAACTTAGTTAAATAGTGCTTACCATTATTGAGAACATGACATGCAGTATTTAATGCCTCAACCCAGAAATATTCTGGGAGAGAAGTGTCACTTAGTAGGGTTCTTCCAGTATCAATTATAGTCCTATTCTTTCTTTCAGCAATACCATTTTGCTGGGGAGTTCTAGGTGAGGAGAACTCTTGATGAATCCCAAGTTCTTCACAAAATCTTGTCATGCATTCAGACTGAAATTCAGTCCCATGGTCACTTCTGATTTTAACCACTAAATTTTTAAATTCATTCTGAATTTGCCTAACAAAATTGTGGAAGACAGTAGGGGTTTCAGATTTCTGCCTCAGGAAGAAAACCCATGTAAATCTAGAATAGTCATCCACAACCACAAATGTGTAGACTTTCCTAACTAGACTATGAACTGGCATAGGACCAAATAGATCCATATGCAGGAGGTACAAACACCTCACTGAATCTTTGGTATCAAGACTGTGGAAGGAAGTCTTAGTCTGTTTGCCTTTTTGACAAGCTGAACACACACCCTCCTGGATGCACTTGACCTGAGGACCATTCCTCACTAACTCCATACTATAGAGTTGGCCTATTGACTTGTAGTTCAGGTGAGCCATCCTCTTATGTCATTTGACACAATGAGAAGCTTTCTTATCTACAACTAGACAAATCGGAGAGTTCTTATTCTCACAATCAAAGTTGAGACAATAAACATTACCTTTTCTATAACCTGACAAGATGACATCTTGATCACTTGTCCTTCTAATCTGACAGTCATTCCTAACAAAAGAGGTGTCATAACCAAGATCACTCAGTTGGCTTTTGCTTATTAAGTTATTTTTCAGACTTTTCACATAAGCTACATGGGTGATAGTAATAGAACTATTGGAAATGTTACCAAATCCTTTGATGAACGCCTTTTCAGATCCACCAAATATCACTTTGGGTCCATTCTCTATGAGAGAGTAGTCCTTCAGCATCCTTCTTGTTCCATTCATGTGCCTGAAACATCCACTGTCCAAGTACCATATTGAGGTATGGCCACTTGGATTCACCTGCATCAAATAAAATTACTTAACCTTAGAACCCCAATAATTATTGTGTTCTAGGTTCAGGTTATACTGAAACTTGACATGCTTGCATGCAGCCTTTCTGACAGGTAAGCTGGCATTCTTTCTGGTAGTAGTGTTATGACAACAATCAATGGAATTGAGCAACTTTGCCACAACACCAGCACTCAAATCTATCCTATCTGCTTTTGAGTACAGTCTTAACAGCATTGCTATTAGCATTCGTTAAAGTTGTAGGTATAGTGGTCCTTTTATAAAGTGATGGGGATGGTGCAACAAACATTGATGATTCATGAAGAATATGGGGTGTTTGTTCATGGGCAGCCCTACTGGCATTTACAACCTTGTAATTCAGAGTACCAGGCTTATAGTGACCATGTGTAATGTTATGGTCATACTTGTTAGTAGGCTGCATCACTTTCCTGAAAGCAATAGGGGGTTTGAAGGCTATTGGTTGAACTGGGGCTTTGCCTTTTCCTTTATAATTAGCTGCCCTAGTTATTCCCTTGAAGCCTAATCTTGTCTTACCCTTTTGGAGAGTGAAGTCACCAATCAAGGATAAAACTGACTTTGGCTTTGAGAATTTAGCCACAAGTTCCCTCTCTCTTTGAAGTCTGACATCCAGACTCTTGATTTGATCATTTTTGAATGTAATTGTACCCATCTGAATAAAAGTTATATTTTTCAGTTTGGTAACTTCATTCAACTTCAAATCCAGCATTTTTGTTGAATCTGATGTAGCCAATTTAAGAGATGCAATTTCCTCAGCTTGGTTTTTAACAAGATTTCTGCTTCTCTTAAGTGCTTGCAACAGATCACGATACTCATCAATAAGTTGATGAACATCCCCTTCAGATTTAGAACCATCCACATCTCTTGATGCAGATGCTTCTAATTCTGATCCAGTATAATAATTAGAAACTAAAGAAAGGTTGTTTACCTTACTGGGACTAGGCTGATCCTGGCACTGATCTTCCTCAGTCAAAGCCATCAGCCCTTTGCAATGATAATCTTCAACCCCATTTATTGAGTCCAGCAGTTGCAAGAATTCTGTCTCTTCTGAATCTTCTTTAGTAGTGAACAGTCCAATATAGGCTTCAGTTTCAGAATCTGATGATAAGGAATCTGTCCAGCTTTTCTGCTTCTTTGCAACAAAGGATCTCTCCTTCTTGCCCTTTTTTTGTTGCTTCTTTTTATCTTTAGATTCCTTTCTTTTATCAGGAAAATTAGCTATGACATGTCCTGTCCTGTTGCAATAATAATAAACAATTTTAGAAGAAGTTAGTTTACTGGGATTAGAGTCATACCTATCATCCTTGCATGTTTTCTTTTTCTTGTAATAGTCATCCTTGGAGAAGGATGAAGATGGCTTTGTTCTCCATTTCTTCTTCTTCATGAACCTTTGAAACTGCCTTGTGAATGCAGCAAAGTCTTCATCAGAGTTGTGACTGTCTGAAGTGTTGATGTCAGTATTTTCTGATTCAACTTCAGCCATTCCCTTAGGAGGAGAGGGTGACTTTCTCCTGCCCTTTCTTGTGGCTTCAGCCTTAAATGCAACTGACTTCTCTCTGTATTCTGACCTATTGCTTTTCTCCTACTCCTTTCTGGCTGTGAGCTGCATCTCATAGGATAATAGTTTTCCAAATAAGGTTGGTGGAGGTGTATCTGCAAGCCTGGCCACCTCTCTAATGGCATATATTTTAGTATCCCAATCCTTGGTTAGAGATCTGAGGAACCTTGTCATTTAATTCAAAAGTGCTAAAGACTCTTCCATATGTCTTTAGCTCATTAACAATTCTAAAGAATTTTTATAGCATTCAGCTATGTTATCTGTCTCAGCTTGTCTAAAGCTTTCATATTCTTGATTTAACATAGACTTCCTATCCTCTCTCACTTCTTCTGTCCCCTCCATGTAGACAATCAAGGAATCCCACATGTCCTTGGATGTTTTGCAATGGACCAGATTCTGGAATGTAGAGTCATGTATGACACTCACAATTATGTTTTGTGCCCTCTTGTCTAAGGTTGCTAGAATGATCTCTCCCTTAGTTGAAAGTTCACCTAGTGTCAACTATCTTCACCTATGGGGGGGGGGGGGGGGAATAGGTGACGTGCAGCGTTTTTGTGGAATTTAAAATTATACCTGCACAAGAAAACAAAACAGCATATCACAGAGAGTACACAAGCAATTTATAGTGGTTCCCCGATTTGGGTACATCCACTTTCCCCCTTCGACCTATATCCCAACAAGGGACGACTCGATCTCTTCACCAACAGGATTGAAATCCAATCCTTGCACTATCGGAAGGAACCCTTCCACACGTAGGAGTCAACACTCCCACAACAAGGGTTGCACCCAACCCTTACAACTCGGAACCAACGTTCCTTTACAACAAAAATGAACTAGAATGTACAAGAAATACAAACTACGTTTGGAGACTAAGGTGTCCCTCTTCGTTGACGACGTGTTCTTGAAGTCCACGAAGAGTCCACAACCCTAGATCTCTCTTGGAGAGAATCTCCCCGGAACCGGCGGCGGCAAGATGGACGGCGGCTTGGTTCACGGGATCGGCGGCGACAATGGTGTGCGGCTGCTGTACTTTGGAGATCCAAACTTCGTAGCAAAGCTAGCTAGGTCTTCCAACGGTCACACTAGGATCGATCGTCTCAATCGATTCGGACGGGGAAGGTTTTTCCCGATCAACAAATCAAGAGACAAAAGATCTCTGGTTAGACGTGTGAGATGCTATGCTTGGCTATGCTTCTATCGCCGGGAGATCTGGAGGAAACCTCGATCAAACGGGCGGCGATCGACTTGGACGAGCGGCGACGGCGGCGGAGCGGAAGTCGCGATCTAGGTCACGTCGCGGCCCGTCTTTTTCAAATCTTCTTCGCTCATGTACTGTTCAAAAATACGCGTGTATTTATACAGTAAAATACTCTTTTATGACCGTTATGGGTCCCACCAGAAGAAACCCTAATTCCGGTTGAAAACATTGTCAGCGGCAGAATCCGGTCCAGCTTTTTCCAGAAAATTGCCCAAGTCATAATCAGCGAGAATCGAAAGTGAGTCTCGTCGAATCGTCGAGAATCAAAAGTGATTCTCGACGATTCGACGAGAATCAAAGATGATTCTCGTCGAAGTTGACTTGGTTGCACGCACTGATTTAGCCGGGTCGAGACGGAGAGAATCGGCCAGTGACTCTCGACGATTCGGCGAGAATCACTAGTGATTCTCGCCGAATCGGCGAGAATCACTTGGTGATTCTCGTCGATTCTTACTTAGAATCAGAGTTGCTCGCTTTGAAGTAGCTGGATCGAGTCGGCGAGAATCAGCCAATGATTCTCGACGATTCGCCGAGAATCACTAGTGATTCTCGCCGAATCGGCGAGAATCACTTGGTGATTCTCGTCGATTTACACTTGGACGATTTTTCGTCTTTCCACCCATGAGGTGCTCCTTGACCCATCCTTGCTCCTTGTCTGCTCTTGCCTTAACACAGCCCTATACTTGAAAATAAGTACACTCCAATAGAGAGAGTACACGTAGGCCAACACACTGATCTGCTTAACGAGGGATTACATCGCGCAGACCCGTGTATATTGACCTACTGCACCCTGACATTGGTGTGTACTTAGTGTGGAATAACTGCAAGCACAACTTGAAAGATTTTATAAAATACATTGTGAATTCATCTTAGCTTGACAGGTGGCTTCCTCAAATCCAGGTAATTGTGGATACAATACCCAACAATCTCCCCCTATTTGACGAAGCCAAAATCCTACTAGCTAAGATGAATACCACCAACCAGATAATTTATACAACATAGAGAATATAAAGATGCGGTACAAGAAAATATAGGAAAACAGATCAAGGCTTGAGGCAATCATAAATTCATATACATATATATATATATATAAATATAATCAGGATTGTTCATTTATCAATAAGACAAGATAAAAGTGTTCAAGAGACAATGACAATCTATGAATTTCTTTCTATGGATTTTGGGCTAGGTCATCCTTATGCTTCTGAGCCAAAAACTTCTTTCTTTGCCTTTCAACATACTCCTTGGGCTTTGGATAGTATCTGGGTGGAGGAGCTTTATCTGCCGCAGTGTTGGTCCTGAAAAAGATGTTCCGTTTAGCTTCATACGTCTTGTGCAGCTCCCACTCATGCTGGCTGTATACGTCGTTTCGATTGATTTCTCCTTTTTCTTGTAGCCAGAATGTGTCCAAGATGATACTCTTTGAAACCGGACTCCACTTTTCGTTTCTTACTTCCTCCTCCTTCAATCTGATTCACTTTTCATCTTGTGTTTCCTTGGATGTCCCTTCTTGAGATTTTCTCTTGTCTCTGGCTTTTGCTAGGGCTCCTTGGTCAAACATTGCCATCAGTTTTTCCTTGGAGGAGGCCCTAGCAGCCCTATGAACATCAGCTTCACTTACAGGAACTTCTTCAACACTGGCGCCCTCATCAGCCACAGTATTATCTTCAGGAGCAGGAGCACCCTGGGGATTTTCAGGGATATTAACGCCTAACGCTTGTTGGAGCATCCACCAGCAACTGTCATAAACATATTTGTTTGACTGCTCAAAGTTGTTGATGATGATTTCTTGAAGCTCGGCCATCTTAGCTATATATTCTTTCTCCCCCTTTTTGGCTTCGACTGCAATGGAGTTTGCATAAGAATGCAGTGACTCATCAATATGCTTTGTAGTCTTGGAGAATTCAGTGACCAAGGCTTGTTGATTTGTGTTGAGAGTTACCATATTGCCATCAAACTTTTGAATGTTATTTGCTACGACATGAGCATTCTGATTTACGATTGTGAGAGTATCAGTGTTCCTTTTTAATCCGTCCATAAGAAGAGTGACAGCTTGGCCGGCCGCTGTATATTTATCTTCAAACTTCTTTTCCATCACGTCCAGTTTGTGATTGATCTCCACCATGTTCTTGAGCATGAGATTCTCCGATTTCTTAATTCTTTTCAACAGTTTATTTTGAGCTTTCTCAAAAGATGCTTTAAGCTCATCCACTATACCCTAAATGACATTCACGGTGTGATTGGCTAGATCATCTCGTAGTGGATGAGCCTGAGCCACTCCTTGGCCTTGCGCTTCAGCTGATGCACCTGTAGAGCTGGACACGAGCACGGTCTCTAGGGTGGGGGGGAATGCTTGAGGCCTCTGTAGATTTCTCGGACTCCCCAACCACTGTTGCACCAATGTTCTCAGGGACGATCTCAGGAGCGTGCTTGTCAGATGGAGCTTCAGTGATATCCTGAGTCTCCAATGCTTCCTGTCCCTCATTGCCTTCTTCCTCACCTTCATCATCCATGAGATCATTCATATCAGCATCATATTCCAAACTTCCCGCATCATTTTCCTCTTCATTAGATTCGGCTCCTTGATCATGCACGGTCAGGGCCTCCTCATTCTCCATCACAGCTTCACTTTCTTCTTGTATATCCACCACTGCATCTCTGGCTATCTGGGAGATGTCAGATACGATATTAGCATCAGTGGGTAGAGGCTCCCCCTCAATTCCTGCAGTCACAGCATTAGGAATTTCACTGGGGATAACTAAGGAATCAGCCACAGTTCCGTCCTCGGCTGGAGATACTTCCTGTTGTTCGACCACGGCAGCCTGCCCAATGCGCCTCTCCCATCTGTCAAAAACACTCGAGTCCATTTTCTTCAAGTAATGTAGAGGAACACCTTTACTCATGTCATACTTATCTCCGTTCAACTGATTGAGATACAGACTGATGATTCGGCCAAAGCTAGGAGATCTGAGGGTGTCCTTTATCTTCTCAAAAAGCAATGCCCCCAGTTGAATCCTTTTCTGCAGACAATTGCCACCAGGATCTTGAACATGTCCGCAGAGATGTGGTCATGAGAACCCGGTTTGCATATGAGTACCTTCCCAATGATGTCTGACAGAAGTTTCCCTTCTTCATTCATATCCTTTCGCTTTATCGACCGAGTTCCTCGAGCGAGTCCACAGAATAATAAAGTCCTGGTTTTGTCTTCTTCCTCAAGATAGTCCTCGTGCTCCGAACTAGTGAGCTGCAAGTATTGGGTTAGCTTGTTTGCAGACATCTTGATCGTTGCCCCTGCAACCTTGCTCTTGATGAGAGAGTCTTCATTTCGGAGTTTGGCGGTAGCGAAGAACTCCAGCACTTCCTTGTCCAAGATTTTACACGGGTGCTCCAGCACGAATGAGAGTCCAGCCTCTTCCAGCATAATAATGATGTTTCTGAATTCGTCAGAGGCATGTTAGAACACTGTTCGAAACATCTCACATCCAGTGATCAGTCCAGCGGTTGTCCTTGGAGCCATCGCAAACCTAGGGAGAGAATCCCTACTCTACGCTTAATCAAAAGTCAAAAAGGAAGCGACACTAGTAATAAAGTTCTTGTAAGGATGAGGATGTGGTTACCTAACAGCGTAGACAGTGAGTTAGTTTGATAAAGACGAGGAACACCTGGGAGGTGCACCTGACTGTGAATGATCGAAACTGTGGAGAAATCCCTGGACGAGAGAGAGGAGAGATCCACGGAAGGCAATCGGCGAGATCGGCGAATCGGGAAGAGTCGGCGAGGGTCCTACGTGAGAAATCTTGCGTGATGTCTACGGAAGGGGAAGAATCACGGGTCCTTCGGTGAGAGTCCTTCGGGAAGAAGCTTGCGGGAATCTTGCGGGAATGCTTCACGAATCGGCGAGAGTCCTGCTGTTGTCGATTCCTGCTGTTGTCGACGAAAGAGGCGATCGGCGAGTTTAAAAAGGATTTCCTGCGGAATATGAAGGGTCGGCGGGATACTATGCGATATCGACGAGTTTAAAAAGGATTTCCGTGTGAAGAGTGAAACGCTAAGGTTCGGGCCCCGCCGGATTCTCGAAGTCTTCTGATATCAAGACAATTTACAAAATCCTCTAAATATATATATATTTCTTAAAGCCAATCTATTTAGGGTTTGAACGAGGCGTTTCCATACACTTCTGGATGTCAATTGTAAGTTGTCGAGATTTCCAATGACGTATCTTCGTTAGTTTTCAGTGAACTGATTTACGCCTGTAGATGTTAGTTCTCGAATCTACCAGTGGAACTTCCGATAAATCTTTATTGATGTATCTAAGGTTTATATTTATCGAGTTAACCTATCCTTAGGTGTACACTCATATATGTGTATATAAGTATATATAAATATATATATATATATATATATGGAAATGTCGATGCAATGTGACTCAAGTCTTGGAGCTGATCAAGAGTACCTGGGATTATGAGAGTTATCTTCTAGCCCCTCTGGTTAAAATATACCAGGTGCTCAATGTGAGTATGCCCAGGTAGATGTCACTTCAGTTATTCCATATATTTGGTCCAATATAGTCTTGAAACATCTACTGTCTAGTTCCCATTATATTTACGGGAACCTAGACTACCCTGCAAAAGAGAGTTACTTTACCTTAGGAACCCAATACATATTGAGTCCTAGGTTCCTGTTAGCATAAACACTCGACTGCCTTCCTTCAGAAATCCTGTCAGGAAGACTACCTCTGCCCAGGAGATGTGGATAGTCCCTTGCCCTTGACACAGAGGGGTTGTGCCAACAGTCTATGGCAAAGTGTCCCACCTTGCCACAGCACCAACACGCGTGAATGTTGTATCTCCGTTTCTGACCCGATCTAGTGACTGAGGTAGTCATGAGCCTCGGTCCAAACGGGATAGATCTGGATCTGCTCCCAGAACTGCCTCTTCCACCGTGACACATGGAAGGGTGGAATGAATGCATGCAGCGAGCGTCATGAGGCCTGGAAGGTGGTGCCTTCCTTTCAGTCAGCCCCCTTCCTGAGGCCCCATGAGACCTTACAGCATGACTTCTAACCCCCCTTTCATGTGTCCTTGGGTGGAGAGAAGAGTTCTGAGAGCTGATACCAGCTGATTCATGCCGAGTAGGGGCAGTGGCCGAGAATACAAAGGGCTCAGAAGGAGCCTTAGGTATTCTCTCATGGGTGGCCATGACGGCCCTTGTACTATGGGTGTCTCCACATGAGGACAGATCACCCTTGCAGTGATCATGATTATTCCTGTGATCATACCAGAAGGCATGATGAGTAGCCTTCCTGCTTGGGGTGGGGGGTCGGAATACCATTTCCCCATTTCTCCACGAATTGATAATTCGGGAGATCCACCCATTTTCTACCTTTCTCTTCATAGCATCAACCTTGGAAAAGTTAGATATTATCCTTTTCTCATTCTCTAGACTACTCTCTAGATCTGAGATTTTAGAGTCCTTGACCTTGTTGGACGCCAATTGGAGAACCAACAAGATCTTCAGCCGAGCAATCTCCTGTGCTTGCTCCTCAACAAGTAGGTTGCTTTTCTGAAGGGCTCTCTTCAGGGAATCAGGATTTTCAGAAGGGAAACAGTTCCTGTCTTCAGGAACTTCAAGAGAGACAGGGTAAGATGAAGAAGTTACCTGCTCTTCCGTGTTATTGTCACTAGCGCCATTGACCGTTGTGTCATCCTCATCAGAACTGCTTTCCTCACTGGCTTCTTCAGTCTCTGACACGGACACTGGAGCTCTGATGCTGTCCGATTGATCCTTGCCTTCATCTTCAGAGGCGAGGACCCCCACATAGGCTTCATCCTCTAGTTGACAGCAGATTCCAGCTTTCTTTGATCCCTGATGAATTGTAAATATACGTATTTTTGTGTACATTAAATTAGTTGTTTTCATTTATTTTTTTCGTTTTTACTTATTTTTATTCAATAAAATGCTCTTATTTTTGTAAATATTATACTAACTTGTTTTATTTTATTTTTCAGGAAAAAATCAAAATCTGTCAAAAATTGACATGTCACGCCCGTGACATATTGGTCACGCCCGTGACCAGGGCGTGACACGTCAAATTCCAGTCAATCAGCAAATTTTGAAGTACAAAGCCTGACACGCCCGGCGTCACGCCCGTGTCACCCGACATGGGGCGTGACCCAAGCCCGTGTAACTCCACTCAACGAATTCATCTCGACGATCGTCGAGTGTCGACACTAGCCGACACGCCTAGAGTCACGCCCGTGACCTAGGGCATGACAACTCTTTCCGCTCGACGATTTTCAACTCGACACTTTCAGCTCGACATTCGTCGAGTGTCGACACCAGCTGACACGCCCAGAGTCACGCCCGTGACCTGGGGCGTGACCACTGTGCCTGGCCGACAAGACCTGCCCGAAGACTTTCGGCGCGCACCGCGCCCAGATCCACCTGCTTGACACGCCCAGAGTCACGCCCGTGACCTGGGGCGTGACCACTGCGAGACCGACACGTGTCCAACCCGAAGTCCACTTTCTCGTCAAATCGCCGGCCGCCTTCTCAAATAGTACTGTCACGCCCCCTGTCACGCCCGTGACTAAGGGCGTGACCCATGTAAATTTTTTCTATAAATTCAGAGGTTCTGCTTAGGATTTCTGTTCCCTTTTTGGATCCATTTTGCTTAGGAGTTGTGCTGCTGGATTGCTTCTAAAGTCTATGTAAGGGATATTTCTCCCCCTCTCCTTAGTTTTATTTTCGTATCTTTGTAACCCTTACTTTTATTTAATAAAATGTGTTTTATTTTCTTCACTCAATATGACTTTGGAATGGATTAATGCAAATCTCCCCTATGCAATCTTATCTTTCATTTTGTTTTAACTTAGTTTTTTTTCGTTCTTCTTTATATGTGTGTGTGTGTATGAGATTAGTTTTCTTGTTTTTATGTTTAGTTATTTTTACATTGTTTTGGTTTAACTTAGATTTCTATAGTTTCTAATTCATCCCTATAGATCCGTAAAAACGTTTTCAAAGTGTTTTTCCTTTTTTTTACTTAGCTTTTATTTCGTAAAACTTTTTCGTTCTTTTCGTTTTATTTTCACTTTTTAATCATTTTTACGGAGTTATAGGAATGATTATTTAGTTGTTTTAATTTTTCATGTACTTTCATTTTCATTTAAAACTTTTGTCCGTTTAATTTTTTCGTTCTCTTTTTATGCATTTCTACCGCATTCTAGCGGTAGAAATGTATTCATTTTAATTTTTCGATCATTTTCATTTTACGTTTATTTGCAAACTTTTTCGCTCGTTTAATTTTTATTTCAGTTTTTTACGCATTTATACCGCATTCTAGCGGTAGAAATGCAGTCGTTTTAAATTTTTTGGTAACTTAGCTTTTCTTAATTTTTTTTGTACTAGTGCATCTATTTCCGCCTACTCGTTAAGAGTTAAATGGCGCATTGCTTTTATTTTCATTTCAGTAGAGTGCGTATGTTTTCATTTATGTTGTGTGCGT
Organism: Platanthera guangdongensis; assembly: GCA_039583875.1. NCBI lineage: Eukaryota > Viridiplantae > Streptophyta > Magnoliopsida > Asparagales > Orchidaceae > Platanthera > Platanthera guangdongensis. Next base: position 81,820,451 of record CM077166.1, read on the forward strand.
GTGTTTTACTTTCTATAGAGTGCGTGAGTTTGTAATTTTCTTTATTTCCGCCTACTCATTCGAGTTAAATGGCAGGTCTTTATTTTCCCTACTCATTTGAGTAGGATTTGTGTGTGTGTGTTTTCATTTATGTCGAGAGAGCGTGTGCGTGAGTTGCATTTATTTAGTCCTACTCATTTGAGTAGGACCCGCTTTCTTTCTCCCGCCCACGCATTTGCGCCGGGACTCGCAATTTACAGCTTTCTTCAGTCCTACTCGTTTGGGTAGGACTTGCAATTTTCAGCTTTCATTTTCTGCTTTATTTTCCTGCTTTCATTTACCGCTTTCTTTACTGCTTTATTTTCTGCTTTTCCCGCAAGCCGTCCCCATTCCGATGAGTGGCTAACCGTTCTTAGCCCTCGGTATCGAAGAGCATTGGGACAAATAAAATAGCTTAAAATAATTAAAGGTCTAATCTTTCTAATTAATTAAAAGTACTTAACGTTTGCCCGGGGTTAACGACGCGTAGGACCACATATCGATGTGTGGGCCCTATTTTCGTTTTCCATACGCTCGCCGAGAGGCCGTGCGTATGGACAGATCACCCCTTGGCAAAGAGAGTTCCGCACTAACCCTCGAGAGAGGAGGCGCGCCAAATCTACCGGATTGGGTCCCCCACCCAATAGCGGGGTTCTTAGCGTAATGCGGGCGTTAAGAGGAATCCTTCGTCGGACGAGAGCCCGGTCGAATAGTCTTAGCGTTCATGTGAGCGATAGCCCTATAGCTAGGTGAGCTCATTTTAGTGGAACCTCCACGGCCAAGTCTCCGCCTTAATTAATTAGAAATTTAGGAGCTCTTTTTATTTAAAGTTTATTTTAGTTCAATTATTTTTTCGGTGCCATCGAGCTAAGCTCTTCATCGGCACCACCTTCAAGCTTTCTTTTTATGCTTTCTTTTTATGTTTTCTGCCTTTCTTTTATTTTATATAAATACCCGACAAGTATTATCGGTAAAATAATAGTCCCCTCCAGGGAAGAGTAGAAATAATCGAACCAGCCCCGAGAACAATACGACCTCGATATTCCACCCGGAATATCCTGTACTACTCACGATAGGTGCACTTGCCTCCTTTCGTTAAAACTCGATCTAACCCGTTTTATATCCAAATAAATAAATACGCGCGCCCCGTTTTCTAAATAAAATCACTTCGCTTTTTTTTTTCTCATATAAAACCGCCGGGTCGCCGCGTGACCGTAAATAATTTTGGAGTTTTAACCATCAAGTTTTTGGCGCCGTTGCCGGGGAGTTTTCGGTTCGTTATTTTAAACCCTGGAAATCTATTAATTTTACCTATATTTATATATATATATATATATATATATATATATATATATATATATATATATATATATATATATATATATATATATGGCCAATATAATATAATGATAATAATAATAATAATAAAAATATTACAAAATTATAAAAAAAAAACAAAAAAATTGAAAAACTTATAAAACTAAAAAAAACTTTTTGCAAAACCTTAAAAATTTTAAAAAAAAACTATAAAACTAAAAACAAAACAAAAAAACAAAAAAAACAAAAAAATGAAAAATGACAAACTTAAAAATATATTTTCCTTATGAAAAAAAACAAACAAAAAATTAATAATTTGATTTAAAAAAAAAAAACAAACCCAAAAAAACAAGTAAGTATATATTTTGTTTAATTTAATTTAACTTATTTTGATTCGGCGCGGTTCTCACTCTTATGCGCGATAGGGGAGCGCATTTTTCTTGCACTCATAAGCTAAGACGTCAGCTTCGAGTCCCACGCACTTGTCACCCCCTACCGCCCACACCCACTCTTTGGCCGAGTGTATCTTTTTTTTTTGTTTTTTTGATTATCTTTTTGCTTTTTTTTCTTTTCTAAATATTGCAGGGTTTCAACCTGGGCCTCCCGCGCTCGTCTTAGGGAAGCTCCTACCCTCCCTTTTTCTTTTTTGTACATCTTTTAATTTGTATATTATCTGTTCCGCATACTTAGATTGCAACATTGGAGACAATGTTGGGTTTAAGTATGGGGGTGTTTTCCTATTCTGCACTTTTTATATTCGGTACTTAACAAAAAAAAAATACAAAAAAATGAAAAAATCAAAAACTTTAAAAAAAAAAATTCATTATTTTAATAATAATTAAAAAAAAAACAAAAAAAAAATCTCTCTTCCCCCCTCTTCTTCTCTTTTTTGTAAAAGCTTGCATTCTGCCTGCCCGCGACGTTCGACTCATCGAACCAACCATCTAAATAAGAGTCTGTTCGCGGGGCCGTAATCGAGTTTTTTACTTTTTACCTTTTTTATAAATATCTCTCTTTCCCCCCTATCTTCTTTGTAAATAACTCTTCTTTTTCTCCTCATTCTTGTAAATTACTTATCGAAATACACTAAAAATCAAAAAAAAAAATTAGAAAAACCAAAAATACCAAAAAAAGATAATAACTCTAAAAATCTTAAAAAGATAATAATTAAAACACAAAAAAATGATAAAATCCCTAAAAAAAACGTTTTGTTAATTATGTAACAAAATAAATCGAATATACCATTTCTTAACCTTTTTTTTGCTTTCCAACAATCTAGTTCCGAGTTAATTTATATGCGAATTTTAGTTATTCTTTGCTTACTATTCGTTTATTAATTAAAGTTCGATAGATTTAAGTGTCTGGGGTTAAGATTTAAAGAATTTTTTATGTCTTTTCCTTATAATAGTTAACTTGTTTTTCACCACCACTTCTAATTTTATAAATAGAAGCTCGTTTTTTATGTTAGAAAATAACATCCATGGATTTCAATTATTTCTACTCTTTGCTTTTAGAAACATTGGAACGTTCATTTTAAAAAGGTTGCTCTCAAAACTTTTTTATTAAAATCTAGTTTTCCTTTTGAAAAACTAAACCCACTTCCATTTTTTTTCATGTCTTACTTGACATATTTACCCTTATCCCTTAAAAGATCTTATGTCAATGGGAATAAGATTTCGTTCCGTAAACATAGGCACCCAATAATTTAAAAAGATTATATATGGAGTAAGAGAATAAAATTTATTACTCCTACACATATACATTGGGTTATTTATTATGAAGAAAGAAAAAAAAATTTATTATGTGTTAGGAAAATAAGATTTCATTTTCCTAACTATCAAAAAAGAAAAAAAAATTTTGGAGGTTCGAGAAATAATTACCTCACCTCAATATCCAAGCCTTCTTCATAAACCACCAAACCACTTATCTCATTTCAATGATTCTAGAATTAATTTAAAATTTTTTGAGAGCATAACTTTTAAATTGCATTATTTCCTTTAACTTCTTTTAAGCTAAAGTTTTTTTTATATAAATCCAATCCATCTTTGTTAAACTAACAAAAATAAATTTTTGCTTTCTATTTTATTTTATCTAGAAGTCTTTTTGAAATTCTTCCTCTATTCATAACATTTCATAAATTAGGATTTAATTCTTTAACCCCGGATGTTTATTTTGATCTTCCTTTTAATTAAGTCAAGCGGTAGCTAAACTTAGGATTTCTTTTATTCCTTATAAGTTCATCTCCAACTTTTGCTCTGGAATAGCAAAAGCTTAAGTATGGGGGTATTTGATGAATTGTAAATATACGTATTTTTGTGTACATTAAATTAGTTGTTTTCATTTATTTTTGTCGTTTTTACTTATTTTTATTCAATAAAATGCTCTTATTTTTGTAAATATTATACTAACTTGTTTTATTTTATTTTTTAGGAAAAAATCAAAATCTGCCAAAAATTGACATGTCACGCCCGTGACATATTGGTCACGCCCGTGACCAGGGCGTGACACGTCAAATTCCAGTCAATCAGCAAATTTTGAAGTACAAAGCCTTACACGCCCGGCGTCACGCCCGTGTCACCCGACACGGGGCGTGACCCAAACCCGTGTCACTCCACTCGACGAATTCATCTCGATGATCGTCGAGTGTCGACACTAGCCGACACGCCTAGAGTCACGCCCGTGACCTAGGGCGTGACACCTCTTTCCGCTCAACGATTTTCAACTCGACACTTTCAGCTCGACATTCGTCGAGTGTCGACACCAGCTGACACGCCCAGAGTCACGCCCGTGACCTGGGGCGTGACCACTGCGCCTGGCCGACAAGACCTGCCCGAAGACTTTCGGCGCGCACCGCGCCCAGATCCACCTGCTTGACACGCCCAGAGTCACGCCCGTGACCTGGGGCGTGACCACTGTGAGACCGACACGTGTCCATCCCGAAGTCCACTTTCCCGTCAAATCGTCGGCCGCCTTCTCAAATAGTACTGTCACGCCCCCTGTCACGCCCGTGACCAAGGGCGTGACCCATGTAAATTTTTTCTATAAATTCAGAGGTTCTGCTTAGGATTTCTGTTCCCTTTTTGGATCCATTTTGCTTAGGAGTTGTGCTGCTGGATTGCTTCCAAAGTCTATGTAAGGGATATTTCTCCCCCTCTCCTTAGTTTTATTTTCGTATCTTTGTAACCCTTACTTTTATTTAATAAAATGTGTTTTATTTTCTTCCCTCAATATGACTTTGGAATGGATTAATGCAAATCTCCCCTATGCAATCTTATCTTTCATTTTGTTTTAACTTAGTTTTTTTTTGTTCTTCTTTATATGTGTGTGTGTGTGTATGAGATTAGTTTTCTTGTTTTTATGTTTAGTTATTTTTACATTGTTTTGGTTTAACTTAGATTTCTATAGTTTCTAATTCATCCCTATAGATCCGTAAAAACGTTTTCAAAGTGTTTTTCCTTTTTTTTACTTAGCTTTTATTTCGTAAAACTTTTTCGTTCTTTTCGTTTTATTTTCACTTTTTAATCATTTTTACGGAGTTATAGGAATGATTATTTAGTTGTTTTAATTTTTCATGCACTTTGATTTTCATTTAAAACTTTTGTCCGTTTAATTTTTTTGTTCTCTTTTTATGCATTTCTACCGCATTCTAGCGGTAGAAATGTATTCATTTTAATTTTTCGATCATTTTCATTTTACGTTTATTTGCAAACTTTTTCGCTCGTTTAATTTTTATTTCAGTTTTTTACGCATTTCTACCGCATTCTAGCAGTAGAAATGCAGTCGTTTTAAATTTTTTGGTAACTTAGCTTTTCTTAATTTTTTTTGTACTAGTGCATCTATTTCCGCCTACTCGTTAAGAGTTAAATGTCGCATTGCTTTTATTTTCATTTCAGTAGAGTGCGTATGTTTTCATTTATGTTGTGTGCGTGTGTTTTACTTTCTGTAGAGTGCGTGAGTTTGTAATTTTCTTTATTTCCGCCTACTCATTCGAGTTAAATAGCAGGTCTTTATTTTCCCTACTCATTTGAGTAGGATTTGTGTGTGTGTGTTTTCATTTATGTCGAGAGAGCGTGTGCGTGAGTTGCATTTATTTAGTCCTACTCATTTGAGTAGGACCCGCTTTCTTTCTCCCGCCCACGCATTTGCGCCGGGACTCGCAATTTACAGCTTTCTTCAGTCCTACTCATTTGGGTAGGACTTGCAATTTTCAACTTTCCTTTTCTGCTTTATTTTCCTGCTTTCATTTACCGCTTTCTTTACTGCTTTATTTTTTGCTTTTCCCGCAAGCCGTCCCCATTCTGATGAGTGGCTAACCGTTCTTAGCACTCGGTATCGAAGAGCATTGGGACAAATAAAATAGCTTAAAAAAATTAAAGGTCTAATCTTTCTAATTAATTAAAGGTACTTAAGGTTTGCCTGGGGTTAACGACGCGTAGGACCACATATCGATGTGTGGGCCCTATTTCCGTTTTCCATACGCTCGCCGAGAGGCCGTGCGTATGGACAGATCACCCCTTGGCAAAGAGAGTTCCGCACTAACCCTCGAGAGAGGAGGCGCGCCAACTCTACCGGATTGGGTCCCCCACCCAATAGCGGGGTTCTTAGCGTAATGCGGGTGTTAAGAGGAATCCTTCGTCGGATGAGAGCCCGGTCGAATAGTCTTAGCGTTCAGGTGAGCGATAGCCCTATAGCTAGGTGAGCTCATTTTAGTGGAACCTCCACGGCCAAGTCTCCGCCTTAATTAATTAGAAATTTAGGAGCTCTTTTTATTTAAAGTTTATTTTAGTTCAATTATTTTTTCGGTGCCATCGAGCTAAGCTCTTCATCGGCACCACCTTCAAGCTTTCTTTTTATGCTTTCTTTTTATGTTTTCTGCCTTTCTTTTATTTTATATAAATACCCGACAAGTATTATCGGTAAAATAATAGTCCCCTCCAGGAAGAGTAGAAATAATCGAACCAGCCCCGAGAACAATACGACCTCGATATTCCACCCGGAATATCCTGTACTACTCACGATAGGTGCACTTGCCTCCTTTCGTTAAAACTCGATCTAACCCGTTTTATATCCAAATAAATAAATACGCGCGCCCCGTTTTCTAAATAAAATCACTTCGCTTTTTTTTTTCTCATATAAAACCGCCGGGTCGCCGCGTGACCGTAAATAATTTTGGAGTTTTAACCATCAATCCCCCCATCAGCTCTGAGATCATCACCCACATAGATTTAGCCGTCCCACATTTTTCCAATCTAGAGCGAGAAGGTCCAGACCAGATATCCATGATAATCTGTCGAATCATCTTGTCTAGATTAAATAACGAGAGTTCCGTCTTCGACATCTCAGCAATACACTTGGGCACTTGGATATTCTTTCCAGAGCCAGAGGTCTTCATAGGAATAAAAGGACCCTCTTCCAGGATGAAAGATGCTCGAGGATCGATAGCCTCCAAGTGATACGACACTCTCATCCTCCAGACGGGATAATACTCCTTTGTGCATGTGGGAAGTCTTAGTGGCGATATCTCATGATCCAGCTTCATGCTTCTGACACTGGTGGCAGGATTCTACTCAAGGTGTAAGCCTTTTTGATGAGTAACCTCCCTCTGATACCACTTGAAAGTCCACCTAGTGGCAACTATCTTCACCTATGGGGGGGGGGATATGTGACGTGCAGCGTTTTTGCGGAATTTAAAATTGTACCTGTACAAGAAAACAAAACAGCACAGCACAGAGAGTACACAAGCAATTTATAGTGGTTCCCCGATTTGGGTACATCCACTTTCCCCCTTCGACCTATCTCCCAACAAGGGACGACTCGGTCTCTTCACCAACAGGATTGAAATCCAATCCTTGCACTATCGGAAGGAACCCTTCCACACATAGGAGTCAACACTCCCACAACAAGGGTTGCACCCAACCCTTACAACTCGGAACCAACGTTCCTTTACAACAAAAATGAACTAGAATGTACAAGAAATACAAACTACGTTTGGAGACTAAGGTGTCCCTCTTCGTTGACGACGTGTTCTTGAAGTCCACGAAGAGTCCACAACCCTAGATCTCTCTTGGAGAGAATCTCCCCGGAACCGGCGGCGGCAAGATGGGCGGCGGCTTGGTTCACGGGATCGGCGACGACAACGGTGTGCGGCTGCTGTACTTTGGAGATCCAAACTTCGTAGCAAAGCTAGCTAGGTCTTCCAACGGTCATACTAGGATCGATCGTCTCAATCGATTCGTACGGGGAAGGTTTTTCCCGATCACAAATCAAGAGACAAAAGATCTCTGGTTAGACGCGTGAGACGCTATGCTTGGCTATGCTTCTATCGCCAGGAGATCTGGAGGAAACCTCGATCAAACGAGCGGCGATCGACTTGGACGAGCGGCGACGGCGGCGGAGCGGAAGTCGCGATCTAGGTCACGTCGCGGCCCGTCTTTTTCAAATCTTCTTCGCTCATGTACTGTTCAAAAATACGCGTGTATTTATACAGTAAAATACTCTTTTATGACCGTTATGGGTCCCACCAGAAGAAACCCTAATTCCGGTTCAAAACATTGCCAGCAGCAGAATCCGGTCCAGCTTTTTCCAAAAAATTGCCCAAGTCAAAATCGGCGAGAATCGAAAGTGAGTCTCGTCGAATCGTCGAGAATTAAAGTTGATTCTCGACGATTCGGCGAGCATCAAAGATGATTCTCGTCGAAGTTGACTTGGTTGCACGCACTGATTTAGCCGGGTCGAGACGGCGAGAATCGGCCAGTGACTCTCGACGATTCGGCGAGAATCACTAGTGATTCTCGCCGAATCGGCGAGAATCACTTGGTGATTGTCGTCGATTATTACTTAGAATCAAAGTTGCTTGCTTTGAAGTAGCTGGATCGAGTCGGCGAGAATCAGCCAATGATTCTCGACGATTCGGCGAGAATCACTAGTGATTCTCGCCGAGTCGGCGAGAATCACTTGGTGATTCTCGTCGATTTACACTTGGACGATTTTTCGTCTTTCCACCCATGAGGTGCTCCTTGAACCATCCTTGCTACTTGTCTGCTCTTGCCTTAACACAGCCCTGTACTTGAAAATAAGTACACTCCAATAGAGAGAGTACACGTAGGCCAACACACTGATCTGCTCAACGAGGGATTACGTCGCGCAGATCCCTGTATATTGACCTACTGCACCCTGACATTGGTGTGTACTTAGTGTGGAATAACTGCAAGCACAACTTGAAAGATTTTATCAAATACATTGTGAATTCATCTTAGCTTGACAGGTGGCTTCCTCAAATCCAGGTAATTGTGGATACAATACCCAACAATAGTAATTTCTGAATAACTTTTTGGAGTCTTGAGGTTAGTATCAAGAACTGATATGTTCATAGGAATAAATGACCCATCTAGCACTGTGATGTAAATTCTTGGATCAGATGCTTCCATGAACAATCTGACCCTCTCTTTCCATATGCCAAAATTTTCTTCCTTATAGATAGGAAGTTTCATGCATCCAAGTTCCTTCTGATTCTCACCTGAATCCATTCTGAATATAACTGTTAACTGCCTTATAGATCAACTCAAACTGTTAAGTCTAATCTTGAGGAACCTGGCTCTGATACCACTTGAAATAATTGGATTCAAGATGTCCTAAACAATTAGAGGGGTGTGGGGTGAATAGGTTCAATTCTTTTTTATTCTGGTAGATAATGTAAATTACTTGTTAGACAACCTTATCAATATCTATCACATCACAGATTATAGCAAACACAGGCGACACAACATACACATAGATTTATAATGGTTCTCAAGTGATGGGTACATCCACATTCCCCCCTTCGCCTATCTAACAGTATGCTATATTCGGCCTAACTCCCTATTTCCTTCTCAGATCCTCAGATCTTACAACTCAAAACCCAGAATGGTTCCTACAACTCAGACTTCAGCAAGTCCTACAGCTCATATCCTATCAGAGAATCCTACCTCAGAGTGAGTCCACACTCCTACAACTCAGGCAATCAAGCCCTACCTCAGCCTCTTCAACAGACCTACAACTCAGAGAAATTAATCCCCTACCTCAGGCACTCAGCCCTACCTCAACCTTTATAGATTTATGCTTACAGCTCAGAGAGATAACTCTCCTACAGTCAGATTTATAAAAGATCCTACAGAGAAAATTGATTATAAAAATAATAAATTCTTCACCCAGGTAGAGAGAGAATGAGTTGAAGGTTTCTTGATCAGTTCTTGATAGATCTGATAACTTCAGATTCAACCTGTCTTAGCTTCTTCAAGGCTTCTTGAATTTGAACAAAGTAAGGTTGATCTTCTTGTGAAGTTGGAGATGATCTTCAATCCAGCTTGCTTCTTCTATTCAGATGTGGCTCTAAATTCTTCTTGCAGATTTATTCAGGATCTGCTCTTAGTGACTTATTAATTTCTGGATGAAGACTTCTCTTCTTCTTAGTTGTTATGCTCTTCCTTTTTTGATGATAGAACATGTCCTTATATAGACTCCATCCGTGGTTACCAGCTGATCCGGTTCCTAACAGCCTTGTGACAGCTCTGACAGATGCAACTGCTTTGTTGGTTGTGATAGCTGTCAATTCTCTAGTCATGACATCTAATACTTCATTGAACATCAACTCAGCAGCAAAGTGTCGAGACAATACTTCAGATGTGTCGACACAAATAGATCATGTGTCGACACAATCCTTGGTGATGTTGACACAGCTCACATAATGTCGACACAGCTCTTCTTTTTCTTCTTGACGCAGCTTATGTGGAATGTGTCGACACAAGTCTTATGTGTCGACACAATAACTCCTAGTATCGACAAAGTTGATGTAGATAGAATTCTGGTGTGTGTCGACACAAGTCCTGTATGTCGACACAATTGCTGTCGACAGAATTTCTGTGTGTCGACACAAGTCCTGTATGTCAACACAATCTGGCTTCTGGTGTTGACACTGTTGAAACCGATTCCTCGGTCTCTTGTGGAGTTCGCCCTTGGGGAAGGGCTGGTCTCGCGCCTACTTTACTCCTGCAAGTAAAACAACAAAGAAAACAAGGAAAGACCGACCCAAGGCCTCGGAATGGAGGTCCCACAACACACCCGGAAGATCTCAGAGCGCTTCCCCTCTTTAGCTAGAGGCCGAGCTAAGGTACCCTCAGAAAGCACTTGAAAAATGGAGCAGGAAAGCACAGGAAGCATGCTTTCTGGGGTACCCCTTGGGTCCTATTTATAGTTTTTGAAATCCGAACTGCCAATAACCAAAAGAACTGACCTGAAATTACCAGAAAACCCTTAGTTGGGTCTGCCAACAGCCAAACTCCGCTGTTTCGAAAGGCTATGGGCAGGCCAGCGGGGGCAAAACAGTAAAAAGTACCTCGTTCATCCAGGCGAGGTGGGGGGCTTGATCACCTCGGTAGGTCCTGCTCGCCTACTGTTACCGAGTTCTGTTGCGAGGGCGCGATTTGGGACTAGCTCGGCGAATGCCGAGCTCGGGGTCGGCGAATACTGATCTCCGGTCTACGAATGCTGACCTCTGGTCGGCAAATGCTGAGCTCGGGCTCGGCTTCTCTACTGCCGAGCTCGCCCACTCCCCTTAGCCCGATCTGCCTGGCTCCTGGCAGCCTTGCTCGCCGTACACGGGGTTGTATACAATCCCTGCTCTTTTTGAGCTTGGCAAAGCTCGGAAAGAAACATCCAACCCCAAGTGTGCGGCGAGCGCGGGTTGGCGAGTTGGAGGGAATCTTTGGGTGGGGTCCAACTGCGGCTATATATATGCACCTGCTCTCCTACCTGACTCTTGCCATTCCTTTCGCTCTAACCCTGCCAAGATGCCGCTTCCCAAGGAGATCCAAGAGCGCTTAAGCCGAGCTCGCCAGGCTTCCGCATCTCGCGTAGATGCCCTGACGGTGGTTCCTGCCAAAGTTCCTCAAATTGATTCTGCCGAGCCCGGCTTCAAGAGGTCGACATCAATCCCTCAGGCAGCAGAGCCCATTTACCACGACCTAAGGGCCACCCTGGAGCGCGAGACCGGTTCTTCAACAAGGACAATTCTTGAGAAGGATAAAGAGGTTGTCGTAGTCGGCGATGATCCGGATGGCCAACCTGACAACACGGGGGGTGTCACGCCGCGAGAGCCCATACCGCGAGACGAGACGACTCCCACATACTCGCGGTTCATGGCACCGGATGACCGTCCCCAGGACCCGCCTCTTCTTTTTGGGATCCTGCCAGTGAGCTCGCAGAGGCCGAGCTCGCCGATGCGCCCCCCCTCTCCTTGGCAAACTAACGCGGCTGTGGGGGCAGGTCTGGGAACCATCCCCACCCCGGGATTCGAGCTCCTCTTGCCAGGGGATCGCGGCCCAGGTCGCGGGAAGGATGTGTGGTTCATCCTTCCCCGCATCTCCTTCGAGCCGCCGAGCTCGTCAGGTCTGTCTGGCCTGGATTCTTTCACCATGAGATTTTCCTGCATTTCTCTTCTTGCTGATGCTTGTCTTCACAGCTCTCCCCAGCCAATCTGCTGGCGAGGAATCTTCGTCGGCAGCCCACTACTCTCCCCTCCCTTCCCCAAGCTCGCTGGACTCTTACCTGGGTTATGAGGTGGATCAAGGCGAGCTGACGAGGAGGGAGGTCAAGCTCCTCAAGAAGCTAGTGTGTGGGTTGTGTGAGGAGCAGGGGGTCAACGAGACGCTCCAACGCTACTACGCGCATCTCGCCGATGAGGTACGAAGCAGCCAGGCTTGCGAGCTGATGTCCCCCTCCTGACTCCTAGAGGAGATAGACGATGGCCTCTCGGTGGCGCAGAGGAATTCGGGAAGGATCCGCGAGCTTCTCCGCACGCGGCAGCCTGGGGTGCGGGGGTCGCGAGGCCTGGGTAGGTAAGAGGGCGGCTCCTTTGCCGAGCCGACTGGTACTCGCATCCTGATGCTCCCCCTGCTCGCGCGCCCCGCTTTTTATTACTGAACTTGATTTCTGCAATAAGCTATAATAAGTAGTTTTTAGGGTATTCCTGGACATGTGCTATATAAATAATATACTGCAATGTTTGACTTAGCATTGGTTGGGACGCGCCGAAAGTCGGCGAGCTGGGGTGATGAGGTAGGGTGGCGAACTTGGGGGGCGAGCTGGGATGGCGAGCTGAGACGATGGGACGGCCTGCCCCAGATTTCTTTTCCTATAAATAGCCCGCCCCCCCCCCACCAACCCCGTACTGTGCCTTTATTGCTTTCTCTCCCTCTTGCTCGCGCCCTGCTTTCTCTTCTGCGAACATGGGCAAGACCAATCCTGATGCCGACGGCCGCTCCAAATGCGCGCAACACTTTCCTGATTATTGCTTCTTTGAGGGGCACACCAGTGAGGAGGAGCTCGCGGAGTTCAAGGCTGGGTATGTGCCGCCGGGTTTCGAGGTGCGCAGGCCGAGGAAGGGAGAGGCTATTAACACTTTCTACGAGGATGAGCTCGCCTTCCCCATCTCGCATTTCGAGGTGGGGTTGCGCCTCCCCCTCTGGCCGGAGATTCGGCAAATCCTGAAATACTACGGCGCAGTACCCGCCCTGTTGAACTACAACGCCGCCGCGACGATGGTGGCGTTCACGAGCTACCTCCGGCGGGAGAGGATCGAGTTCAACCTGACAGTGTTCAGGAAACTGCTCTCCTACAAGGCGACGCCAGATGGGGTCGCCTACTTTGGCGACTCGCTGATTAAGGTTCGCGAGATCGCGAACAAGCACCACACCTGGATGACCAAGATCGCCTTCATTAAGGGCGATCTCGGCAACATCCCCTACTCGCCCCAGCAGAAGGGCGAAGAGGTATACCGCCCGCCGGCCATGTCCGAAAACGATGCCGAGCTCCACAAGTACTTCCTCCACAAGGACTTCAAGGTCGCCTTCCTGCGAAGGGGCCTCGACTCGCTCCCCCCCCCGTTCTCCCTGGCGAAGGTATCATTCTCTTCTTTTCTTGCCGAGCTCACCCGACTACCGAGCTCGCCATATTGCTGCTGAGTTTATCCTAATTTTTCCAAGTATTTTCCTGCATGGGAGACAATAATTCCTGCGAACCCGCCGTTTGCGGATCCGGGGTCGCGCCCGGACCCCTTCGTCCGCGAGAAGGTGGCGGCGGCCTGCCGAGATGAGGCGGCCCTCTCCCAACCCTCTTCCAGCAAGAGGAGACCTGAGGATGCGGAGCCGACCCTGCCACACCGTCAGCGACTGCCAAAGAAGATGAGGAGAGCCCTGTTGGCTCCGCGGGGGCAACAACAACAACAACAACATCAAGCCAGTCCCAATTACATCAGCTCGTCGGAGACCCCTCCCGACGCATCGCCGGAGAGCCTGCTGAAGGAGATTACCAGCAAGAGCCGGAAAGGTGGCGAGGGCCCCTCTTCCACGGCGGCAATCTCCCCTCCTCCATCAGCGAAGAGGGAGGCCCGCGAGCGCGCGCCGCCAAAGCAACATCCCCTCTTCAACTTCGGCGGATGGTGGAAGGACTCGGCTGGCGAGCCCATGCTTCAGTAGGATGAGCTGGCCCACCGTGTCTCCATCTCCACTCTGCACCCGTCCTGGCATGATGATGAATTGTAAATATACCTATTTTTGTGTACATTAATTTAGTTATTTTCATTTATTTTTGTCATTTTTACTTATTTTTATTCAATAAAATGCTCCTATTTTTGTAAATATTATACTAACTTAGTTTATTTTATTTTTCAGGAAAAAATGAAAATCTGCCAAAAATTGACATGTCACGCCCGTGACATGTTGGTCACGCCCGTGACCAGGGCGTGACACGTCAAAATCCCGTGAATCAGCAATTTTTGAAGACCAAAGCCTGACACGCCCCGGGTCACGCCCGTGTCACCCGACACGGGGCGTGACCCAAGCCCGTGACACTCCACTCGACGATTTCATCTCGACGATCGTCGAGTGTCGACACTAGCAGTCACGCCTAGAGTCACGCCCGTGACCTAGGGCGTGACACCTCTTTTCGCTCCACGATTTTCAACTCGACACTTTCAGCTCGACATTCGTCGAGTGTCGACACCAGCTGACACGCCCAGAGTCACGCCCGTGACCTGGGGCGTGACCACTGCGCCTGGCCGACAAGACCTGCCCAAAGACTTTCGGCGCGCACCGCGCCCAGATCCACCTACCTGTCACGCCCCCTGTCACGCCCGTGACCAAGGGCGTGACCTCTGCGAGACCGACACGTGTCCAGGCCGAAGTCAACTTTCCCGTCAAATCGCCGGCCGCCTTCCAAATAGTGCTGTCATGCCCCCTGTCACGCCCGTGACCAAGGGCGTGACCCATGAAAATTTTTTCTATAAATTCAAAGGTTCTGCTCTGAATTCCTGTTCCCCTTTTGGGTACCATTTTGTATAGGGTTGTGCTGCCGAAATGCTTCCAAGGGTTATGTAAGAGATATTTCTCCCCCTCTCCTTAGTTTTATTTTCGTATCTTTGTAACTCGTACTTTTATTTAATAAAATGTGTTTTATTTTCTTCTCTCAACATGACTTTGGAATGGATTAATGCAAATATCCCCTATGCAATCTTATTTTTCATTTTATTTTAACTTAGTTTTTGTCTTTTTAAAAGGCGTGTGTGAGTGTATGAGTATAGTTTTCACTTTTATGTTTTCATTTTCTTGCTTAGTTTTGTTAACTTAGGTTTTTATAGCTTTCTATCTCATTGTTATAAACCCGTAAAATTAATTTCAAAGTGATTTTCATTTCTTTTAAGTTAGATTTTTCTTTTTAGGATGTAAAACCTTTTCATTATTTTCAGTTTATTTTCACTTTTTAATCAGTTTTACGGAGTTATAGGAATGATTATATAGTCGTTTTAATTTTTCGTGCACTTTGATTTTCATTTAAAACTTTTGCTCTTTTAATTTTTTTCGTTCTCTTTTTATGCATTTCTACCGCATTTTAGCGGTAGAAATGTATTCGTTTTTATTTTTCGATCACTTTCATTTTTCGTTTATTTGCAAAAACTTTCTTCCCGTTTAATTTTTATATCAGCTTTTTATGCATTTCTACCGCATTCTAGCGGTAGAAATGCAGTTGTTTTAATTTTTCGTTAACTTAGTTTTTTGCAATTTTTTATGTATGCGCATTTATTTCCGCCTACTCGTTAAGAGTTAAATGGCGCTCGCTTATTTTACTTTCTGTAGAGTGCGTGAGTTTGTAATTTTCTTTTTTCCGCCTACTCACTTGAGTTTAATGGCTGGATTTTATTTTGGTAGCGTGTGTTTTACTTTCCTGTAGAGTGTGTGCGTTTTCATTTATGTCGAGAGAGCGTGTGTGTGAGTTGCATTTATTTAGTCCTACTCGTTTGAGTAGGACACGCTTTCTTTCTCCCGCCCACGCAGTTGCGCCGGGACTCGCAATTTACTGCTTTCTTCAGTCCTACTCTTTTGGGTAGGACTTGCAATTTACTGCTTTATTTTACTGCTTTCATTTTATCGCTTTCATTTACTGCTTTCTTTTTCTGCTTTCTTTTCTGCTTTTCCCGCAAGCCGTCCCCATTCCGATGAGTGGCTAATCGTTCTTAGCCCTCGGCATCGAAGAGCATTGGGACAGATAAAATAGCTTAAAATAACTAAAGGTCTAATCTTTCTAATTGATTAATAGCACTTAAGGTTTGCCCGGGGTTAACGACGCGTAGGACCACATATCGATGTGTGGGCCCTATTTCCGTTTTCCATACGCTCGCCGAGAGGCCGTGCATATGGACCGATCACCCCTTGGCAAAGAGAGTTCCGCACTAACCCTCGAGAGAGGAGGCGCGCCAACTCTACCGGATTGGGTTCCCCACCCAATAGCGGGGTTCTTAGCGTAATGCGGGCGTTAAGAGGAATCCTTCGTCGGACTAGCGTTCGGTCGAATAGTCTTAGCGTTCAGGTGAGCGATAGTCCTAGAGATAGGTGAGCTCATTTTAGTGGAACCTCCACGGCCAAGTCTCCGCCTTAATTAATTAGAAATTTAGGAGCTCTTTTTATTTAAAGTCTATTTTAGTTCAATTGTTTTTTCGGTGCCATCGAGCTAAGCTCTTCATCGGCACCACCTTATTGCTTTCTTTTCATGCTTTCATTTTCTTTCTGCCTTTTTATTACTGCCTTTTTATTATATATAAAATATCCCGACAAGATAATTATCGGTAAAATAATAGTCCCCTCCAGGGAAGAGTAGAAATAATCGAACCGGACCCGAGAACAATACGACCTCGATATTCCACCCGGAATATCCTGTACTACTCACGATAGGTGCACTTGCCTCCTTTCGTTAAAACTCGATTTCTAAACCTTTTTTATATCCAAAATAAATAAATAAATACGCGCGACCCGTTTTCTTAAATAAATTCACTTCCGCCTTTTTCTCAAATAAAACCGCCGGGTCGCCGCGTGACCGCAAATAATTTCCGAGTTTTAACTGCATCAAGTTTTTGGCGCCGTTGCCGGGGACTTTTACGTTCGTTATTTTAAACCCTGGAAATCTATTAATTTTACCTATATATATTTATAAAAAAAAAAATAGTTTGGCCAACTAAAAAAAATTATAATATAATAATAATAATAATAAAAACTAATATATATATTTACAAATTTATAAAACCAAAAAAAAAATTGAAAAACTCAAAACAAAAAAATTTGAAAAACCTTAAAAATTAAAAATTTGAAAAAACTATAAAACTAAAAAAACTAAACTAAAAAAAAAAACTAAAAATCCACAAAATGAAAAAAAAAAACTTAACAAAAAATATTTTTATTTTCATTCTTGTTTTTGAAAAAGAAAAAAAAAAACAAAAAAAAAACAAAAAAAAAAAAAACAAAAAATACAAAAAAAAAACAAAACAAAAAAACTAAAAAATGACAAAACTAAAAAAAATATATTTTAATTTAACTTATTATATTTTAATTTATTTTGTTTCGGCGCGCTTTCACTCTTGTGCGCGCTAGGGGATCACATTTTTATCACGTAGTGGTCGCTAAGGCCTTAGCTACCTCCCGAGTCACCCACGCACTTGCCCCCCCTACCGCCCGCGATCTTTAGGCCGAGTTTACCTTTTTTTGTTTTTTTCTGTCATTTTTTTTTTTTTTTTTTTATTTCTTTTCTAAAATGCAGGGTTTCAACTTGTGCTCCCGGACTCGTCTTAGGGAAGCTCCTACCCTCCCTTTTTCTTTTTTGTACTTATTATATTTTGTATATTATCTGTTCCGCATACTTAGATTGCAACATTGGGGACAATGTTGGGTTTAAGTATGGGGGTGTTTTCGTATTTCTTTATTTCTGCACTTTACAAAAACGCATAAAATTACAAAAACATCAAAAAATTAAAACCTAAAAAAAAAAAAAAAAAAATTTCCTTGTTTTTATTTTCATAAAACTTCAAAAAAAAAAAAAAAAATTCTCTTCCCCCCCATCTTCTTTTTTTTGTAAAAACTTGCGTCTTGCCTGCCCGCGACGGTCGACTCATCGAACCAACCATTCAAATAAGAGTCTGTTCGCGGGGCCGCAATCGAGTTTTTACTTTGCTTTTTTTGTAAAAATCTCTCTTTCCCCCCTATCTTCTTTGTAAATAACTCTTCTTTCTCTCCTCATTCTTGTAAATAATTTATCTTTAAAAAACTAAAAATCAAAAAAATTAGAAAAACCCAAAAACCCTAAAAAGATAAAAAATCAAAAAATCCTAAAAAGATAATAATTAAAACACAAAAAAAATGATAAAAACTCTAAAAAATTCCAAAAAAAAAATGTTTTGTTAAATTATGTAACAAAATAATTCAAATATACCATTTCTTAACCCTTTTTGCTTTCCAAAAATCTAGTTTCGAGTTAATTTATATGCGAATTTTAGTTATTCTTTGCTTACTATTCGTTTATTAATTAATGTTCGATAGATTTAAGTGTCTGGGGTTAAGATTTAAAGAATTTTTTATGTCTTTTCCTTATAATAGGGAACTTGTTTTTCACCACCACTTCTAATTTTATAAATAGAAGCTCGTTTTTTATGTTAGAAAATAACATCCATGGATTTCAATTATTTCAACTTCATGCTTTTAGAAACATTGGAACGTTCATTTTAAAAAGGTTGCTCTCAAAACTTTTTGATTAAAAGCTAGTTTTATTTTTGAAAAACTAAACCCACTTCCATTTTTTTTTCGTGTCTTAATTGACATGATTCCCCCCTATCCCTCAAAAGATCCTATGTCAATGGGAATAAGATTTCGTTCCGTAAACATAGGCACCCAATAATTTAAAAAGATTATATATGGAGTAAGAGGATAAAATTCATTACTCCTACAAATATACATTGGTTAATTTTATTTTATTATGAAGAAAGAAAAAAAAAGTTTTTATGTGTTAGGAAAATAAGATTTCGTTTTCCTAACTATCCAAAAGAAAAAAAATTGGAGGTTCGAGAAAAAATTACCTCACCTCAATATCCAAGCCTTCTTCATAATCCACCAAACCACTTCGCCTATTTCAATGATTCTAGACTTAATTTAAAATTTTTTTAAAGCATAATTTTTAAATTGCATTATTTCTTTTAACTTCTTTTAAGCTAAAGTTTTTTGTATAAATCCAATCTATCTTTGTTAAACTAACAAAAATAAATTTTTGCTTTCTATTTTATTTTTTCTAGAAGTCTTTTTGAAACTGTTCCTCTATTCATAACATTTCATAAATTACGATTTAATTCTTTAACCCCAGATGTTTATTTTGATCTTCCTTTTAATTAATTCAAGCGATAGCTAAACTTAGGATTTCTTTTATTCCTTATAAGTTCATCTCCAACTTTTGCTCTGGAATAGTAAAAGCTTAAGTATGGGGGTATTTGATGAATTGTAAATATACCTATTTTTGTGTACATTAATTTAGTTATTTTCATTTATTTTTGTCATTTTTACTTATTTTTATTCAATAAAATGCTCCTATTTTTGTAAATATTATACTAACTTAGTTTATTTTATTTTTCAGGAAAAAAATGAAAATCTGCCAAAAATTGACATGTCACGCCCGTGACATGTTGGTCACGCCCGTGACCAGGGCGTGACACGTCAAAATCCCGTGAATCAGCAATTTTTGAAGACCAAAGCCTGACACGCCCGGGGTCACGCCTGTGTCACCCGACACGGGGCGTGACCCAAGCCCGTGACACTCCACTCGACGATTTCATCTCGACGATCGTCGAGTGTCGACACTAGCAGTCACGCCTAGAGTCACGCCCGTGACCTAGGGCGTGACACCTCTTTCCGCTCGACGATTTTCAACTCGACACTTTCAGCTCGACATTCGTCGAGTGTCGACACCAGCTGACACGCCCAGAGTCACGCCCGTGACCTGGGGCGTGACCACTGCGCCTGGCCGACAAGACCTGCCCAAAGACTTTCGGCGCGCACCGCGCCCAGATCCACCTACCTGTCACGCCCCCTGTCACGCCCGTGACCAAGGGCGTGACCTCTGCGAGACCGACACGTGTCCAGGCCGAAGTCAACTTTCCCGTCAAATCGCCGGCCGCCTTCCAAATAGTGCTGTCACGCCCCCTGTCATGCCCGTGACCAAGGGCGTGACCCATGAAAATTTTTTCTATAAATTCAGAGGTTCTGCTCTGAATTCCTGTTCCCCTTTTGGGTACCATTTTGTATAGGGTTGTGCTGCCGAAATGCTTCCAAGGGTTATGTAAGAGATATTTCTCCCCCTCTCCTTAGTTTTATTTTCGTATCTTTGTAACTCGTACTTTTATTTAATAAAATGTGTTTTATTTTGTTCTCTCAACATGACTTTGGAATGGATTAATGCAAATCTCCCCTATGCAATCTTATTTTTCATTTTATTTTAACTTAGTTTTTGTCTTTTTAAAAGGCGTGTGTGAGTGTATGAGTATAGTTTTCACTTTTATGTTTTCATTTTCTTGCTTAGTTTTGTTAACTTAGGTTTTTATAGCTTTCTATCTCATTGTTATAAACCCGTAAAATTAATTTCAAAGTGATTTTCATTTCTTTTAAGTTAGATTTTTCTTTTTAGGATGTAAAACCTTTTCATTATTTTCAGTTTATTTTCACTTTTTAATCAGTTTTACGGAGTTATAGGAATGATTATTAGTTTTAATTTTTCGTGCACTTGATTTATTTAAAACTTTTGCTCTTTTATCGTTCTCTTTTTATCATTTTCTACCGCATTTTAGCGGTAGAAATGTATTCGTTTTTATTTTTCGATCACTTTCATTTTTCGTTTATTTGCAAAACTTTCTTCCCCCGTTTAATTTTTATATCAGTTTTTATGCATTTCTACCGCATTCTAGCGGTAGAATGCAGTTGTTTTAATTTTCGTATAACTTAGTTTTTTGCAATTTTTATGTATGCGCATTTATTTCCGCTACTCGTTAAAAGTTAAATGGCGCTCGCTTATTTACTTCTGTAGAGTGCGTGAGTTTGTAATTTTCTTTTTTCCGCCTACCACTTGAGTTTAATGGCTGGATTTTATTTGGTAGCGTGTGTTTTACTTTCCTGTAGAGTGTGTGCGTTTTCATTTATGTCGAGAGAGCGTGTGTGTGAGTTGCATTTATTTTGTCCTACTCGTTTGAGTAGGACACGCTTTCTTTCTCCCGCCCACGCAGTTGCGCCGGGACTCGCAATCACTGCTTTCTTCAGTCCTACTCGTTTGGGTAGGACTTGCAATTTACTGCTTTATTTTACTGCTTTCATTTTATCGCTTTCATTTACTGCTTTCTTTTTCTGCTTTCTTTTCTGCTTTTCCCCGCAAGCCGTCCCATTCCGATGAGTGGCTAATCGTTCTTAGCCCTCGGCATCGAAGAGCATGGACAGATAAAATAGCTAAAATAACTAAAGTCTAATCTTTCTAATTAATTAATAGCACTTAAGGTTTGCCCGGGTTTAACGACGCGGTAGGACCACATATCGATGTGTGGGCCCTATTTCCGTTTTCCATACGCGCCGAGAGGCCGTGCATATGGACCGATCACCCTTGGCAAGAGAGTTCCGCACTAACCTCGAGAGAGGAGGCGCGCCACTCTACCGGATTGGGTTCCCCACCCAATAGCGGGGTTCTTAGCGTAATGCGGGCGTTAAGAGGGAAATCCTTCGTCGGACTAGCGTTCGGTCGAATAGTCTTAGCTTTCAGTGAGGCGATAGTCCTAGAGATAGGTGAGCTTTTAGTGAACCTCCACGGCCAAGTCTCCGCCTTAATTAATTAGAAATTTAGGAGCTCTTTTTATTTAAAAGTCTATTTTAGTTCAATTGTTTTTCGTGCCATCGAGCTAAGCTCTCATCGGCACCACCTTATTGCTTCTTTCTTTTCATGCTTTTTTTTTTTCTGCTTTTTATATTACTGCCTTTTTATATATAATAACTATCCCGACAAGAAATTATCGGTAAAATAATAGTCCCCCTCAGGGAAGAGTAGAAATAATCGAACCGGACCCGAGAACAATACGACCTCGATATTCCACCGAATATCCTGTACTACTCACGATAGGTGCACTTGCCTCCTTCGTTAAAACTCGATTTCTAAACTTTTTTATATCCAAAATAAATAAATAAAATACGCGCGACCCGTTTTGTTTTCTTAATAAATTCACTTCGCCTTTTCTCAAATAAAACCGCCGGGTCGCCGCGTGACCGCAAATAATTTCCGAGTTTTAACTGCATCACATGACCGCGAGCCCGCAACCGGTCATGCTTACGCCCTTGGCTTCGGCCTCTACGACCGCGAGGATGCCGAGGCCTACAAGAATATGACCCTCCGACAGCTCGGCCATGAGGGCCTGCAAGCCCACCTGCGGACCATGGAGCTGCACCACATGCTGACCCGCCGCAGCTTCGCCCTCAGCAACCAACTCCAAAAAACTGAGCAAGCTCGCGACGTCACCAAGGATAAGGTCACTGCTCAGGAGAGGCGGCTCGACATCGCGGACGGTGTACTCGCCCAAGCTGCCGACGGGCTGGTAAGTGTCAAGCACTACTCTTCTCTTTTACTTAGAATATTATGTGCTGATACTAAACCGAATTCTCTTTACCAGGACGCCAAGGCCGCAGGGGAGCTTCAGGCTCGCAATGCCGAGCAGGGGGAGAGATCAGCAGTCTGCGCGCAACCCGCGCTTGCCGAGCTGGAGGGCACGAACACGAGCTGAAGGATGATAATCAGCACCTCCTCCCGAGGTCCGCCGCCAGGCGGAGATCTTCTTCCAGCCCCACGACATCGACCCTACCCTCCCCTACAAGAGCCCGCGGATCTTTGGCGAGGCCGATCTCGCCGAGAGGCTGCGAATCAACTCCATCTAAGCTGCGAGTGCACCCTCCAAATGATGAAGGACACGGTGGTGCTGGTGGAGGATGCGAGGATATGTCGGCCGCGGCCGGGATCTGATGCGAGCCTGTTCCCGGCGACGCGCCCATGAGAAAATGGACATCATGGACGCGATGTTTGGGAAGGCTTTCGGACCAGTATGAGTGACCAGTTCGTACGGGGGGGGGGGGGGGGGGTGGGGGGGGGGCGATGGGGGACTGTGCCTGAACCTGTACATCTTCTTTTTTGCTTACTCGCCGAGGTGAGCCCTGTAAAACACTTTTTGTAAACGCCTTTATTTAATGAAAGAAAGATTTGTTTATCATACCCATGCCATTTTTGTTTTTTGTTCTATTTGCTCTGCTCTGTATGCCCGCGAGTGCTTCACCAGGCGACCTCGCATAGATAGGTACTTCGAGTAGGATAGTCATGAGTACGCTCCCGCGAGTGGGTACGTTTTGAGCGCCTGCCGAGCTTCAGACGATTCGCGAGCGGGCTGCTCTTCGCCCCTGTCACGACACCTTATCTCGCCCGCGAGCCATCCAGGTTGAACTCAGAAAAGTTCTAAGTAAAAAAAGACGAAGGGGTGAAGTACCCTGGCCTGGCTCGCCTTCCTTCAGCGAGGTCCTGAGATCTGGCTTGCCACTCCTTTTCCAGTGTCGAGCTGGGTTGGGCGAGTCCAATCTCGCCTATGCAAAATCCCTTTGCCGATACCGAGCTGGGTTGGGCGAGTTCCAAGCTCGCCTATGCAAAATACCTTTGCCGATGCCGAGCTGGGTTGGGCGAGTTCCAAGCTCGCCTATGCAGAACCTCTTCCCCCTTATTCCTTTGTCTTCAAAACTTCTCGGTCTTTACCTGACGATTCCAAGGCTGATACCACCGAGTGACTTCCAGACCTACCAGCTAGGTGAGAGCCTGACGGCGTGATCTGATCGGGGTCCACTACTACCACCATCGAGTGACTTCCAGCCCTGCCAGCTAGGTGAGAGCATTACAGCGGGATCTGCTCGAGGCCCAAGGATGACACCGAGTGACTTCCTGCCCTGCCAGTTAGGTGAAAGCCTGACAGCAGGATCTGATCAGGGTCCACTATCAATACCATCGTGTGACTTCCAGCCCTGCCAGCTAGGTGAGAGCCTGATTGCGGGATTTGCTCGAGGCCAAGGATGACACCGAGTGACTTCCTGCCCTGCCAGCTAGGTGAGAGACTGATAGCGGGATCTGCTCAGGGTCCACTATCAATACCATCGAGTGACTTCCAGCCCTGCCAGCTAGGTGAGAGCCTGACAGCGGGATCTGCTCGAGGCCAAGGATGACATCGAGTGACTTCCTACCCTGCCAGCTAGGTGAGAGCCTGACAGCGGGATCTGCTCGGGGTCCACTATCAATACCATCGAGTGACTTCCAGCCCGGCTAGCTAGGTTAGAGCCTGACAGCGGGTTCTGCTGGAGGCCAAGGATGACACCGAGTGACTTCCTGCCTTGCCAGCTAGGTGAGAGCCTAACAGCGGGATCTGCTCGGGGTCCACTATCAATACCATCGAGTGACTTCCAGCCCTGCCAGCTAGGTGAGAGCCTGATAGCGGGATCTGCTCGAGGGCAAGGATTACACTAAGTGACTTCCTGCCCTGCCAGCTAGGTGAGAGCATGACATCGGGATCTGCTCGGGGTCCACTATCAATACCATCGAGTGACTTCCAGACCTGCCAGCTAGGTGAGAGCCTGATAGTGGGATCTGCTCGAGTCCAAGGATGACACCGAGTGAATTCCTGCCCTGCCAGCTAGGTGAGAGCCTGACAGCAGGATCTGCTCGGGGTCCACTATCAATACCATCGAGTGACTTCCAGCCCTGCCAGTTAGGTGAGAGCCTGACAGCGGGATCTGCTTGAGGCCAAGGATGACATCGAGTGACTTCCTGCCCTGCCAGCTAGGTGAGAGCCTGACAGCGGGATCTGCTCGGGGTCCACTATCAATACCATCGAGTAACTTCCAGCCCTGCCAGCTAGGTGAGAGCCTGACAGCGGGATCTGATCGAGGCCAAGGATGCCACTGAGTGACTTCCTGCCCTACCACCTAGGTGAGAGCCTGATAGTGGGATCTGCTCGGGGTCCAAACACATTCTATTTCTCCATCCAATCTAGCTGTGACAGTACTTGAAGTTCGATGAATTTTATTATAATCAAAGTATTACTTACATGTTTCAGGGGAAAAAATGTTTTAAGTCATCCCCACTCCAGGTGAGGCTTAGGGTCTCGCCCTCTACATTTTGGAGTCGATAACCTCCCGATTTTAAGGCCTCTTTTACAATAAACGGTCCCTCCCAGCTGGAGTTGAGCTTCCCTACGGATGCCGACCTCCCTGCTGCATCCACCTTCTTTAGCACCAAGTCCCCTTCCATGAACTGTTTGACTCTGACATGCTTGTCAAAGTACTTGACCATTCTCCTTTTCACCTCTTCATGTCAGATGGCGGAGAGGTCCCTCTGCTCCTCCACCATGTCAAGGGAAAGCCTCAGCTCTTTCTCGTTCTCAGCCTGCCATTCTTCTCTACCTTCCTTGGCCGCAACAACTCGAGGTGTTTGGACTTTAAATTCTACGGGGAGCACTGCTTCGCACCCATGAGAGAGTTTGAAGGGAGTCTCTCCGGTAGCTGTGTTAGGGGTGGTTCTTAGCGCCCATAGGACCACGGGGAGCTGCTCCACCCAGCTCCCATTCAAATTCTCCACTTTCTTCTTAAGGAGGTTAACGATGATCTTGTTTGCGGCCTCCACCTGCCCGTTGCTCCTGGGGTGATGGACCGAGGCGAACCTGAGGTCGATTCCAAGCTGCTCGCAGAAGCTAGTGAACTCGGCGCTAGCGAACTGGGGCCCATTGTCCGTGATAATGGCTTGGGGCAGCCCATGGCGGCAGATGATCTCCCCCAAACAAAGTTCCTGATTACCTGGGAGGTCACCTTGGCCAGCGCCTTCACTTCCAACCATTTGGAGAAGTAATCGATCATTACTAGGAGGAACCTCCTCTGCCCACTGGCCTGGGGGAACGGCCCAACCAAGTCCATTCCCCAAATGGAGAAGGGCCAGGGGGCCGTGATACTTTTGAGTCGTTGGGCCGGCTGTAGCTGGAGGGGGGAAACATCTGGCACTTATGGCACCTTCTTGCAAACTCCGTTGCATCATGGCCCAGGGTGGGCCAGAAGTACCCCTGCCTGACGATCCTTCCTTCCAGGGTCCGACTCCCAGAGTGGCTCCCGCATTCTCCGGAGTGGACTTCCTCCAAGATTCTTTGTACCTCCCCCTCGGCCACGCCACGAGCCAACATCCCTGAGAATGTCTTCCGGTACAGCTGCCCGTCCTGGAGGAGGTAGTATGCTGACTTGTGCCTTAGCTTCTTCTTATCTGTCCCCTCCGGATATTCTCCCGTGGAAAGGAAAGTTACGACTGGGTCCATCCATGAAGCCTGTCGATCAATCTCCATGAGCTCCCCCTCCTCGATGGAGGGATGGAATAGGTCGGTGATGGTACCTCCCACCTGGGGACCATGCTTTTCTAGTTGGTCGACCTGTTCATTTTCTTCCCTGGGCACGTGTCAGATGGAGAAGGTTTGGAAAGTGCCTATGACCCC
This sequence comes from Platanthera guangdongensis, assembly GCA_039583875.1. Classification (NCBI taxonomy): domain Eukaryota; kingdom Viridiplantae; phylum Streptophyta; class Magnoliopsida; order Asparagales; family Orchidaceae; genus Platanthera; species Platanthera guangdongensis. Next base: position 81,846,705 of record CM077166.1, read on the forward strand.
CTTCACATTGGATAAGTACAATCGCAGGGTAGACTCCCTTGCCTCAAACTCCCTGTTGATCTGAGAAGCTACCACCATGGAGTCGGTGAGTACCTCCACGTCCAACACCCCCAGCTCCCTGGCCAGGCATAGCCCTGCTATCACGGCTTCATATTCGGCTTGATTGTTGGTGATGGGAAAGTGCACCACCACCGTATGATCAATCCTAGTCCCCTGAGCGCTCTCCAGGATCACCCCCACTCCTGGGGAATGCCTCCCCGAGGCTCCATCCACCTTCACCTTCCAAGGAGCCGGACGGGTGAGCTCCTCTTTCATCACTTCAATCACATAGTCAGCCAAGAAGTCGGCCATTGCTTGAGCTTTGATCGAGAGGCGCGGCACGAAGGAAATGTCAAACTCACTCAGCTCCACCGACCACTTGGCCAGCATGCCCGAATGCTCCACCCCCTCAAATATGTTGCGGAGGGTATGGTCAGTCACCACTCAGATCGAGTGTGCCTGGAAGTAAGGTCGCAGCCTCCGGGCTGAGATGATCAGGGAGAAAGCCAGCTTCTCCAGAATCGGGTACCGAAGCTCGGCCTTCCTCAGGACCAAGCTTACGTAATAAATGGGGAGCTGTTTCTTCCCTTCTTCACGAACTAGGATGGAGCTCAAGGCCTCCGCCCCGACCCCGAGATATAAAAATAGGTCCTCCCCCTCCTTCGGCCCTTGGAGCAGCGGAGCCTGAGTCAACTGCATCTTGAGGGCCGAGAATGCCTCCTCGCACTCCTTGGTCCATTCGAACTTTAGACCACCCCTCAATGTTTTGAAGAAGGGGGAGCACTTCTCCCCTGCCCGGGAGAGGAACCTAATCAACCCTGCCAGCTTCCCTGTCAGCCGTTGGACCTCCTAAGCATTCCACGGCGATCCCAGCTCTAAGATAGCCTTGACCTTATCTAGATTCGGCTCGACCCCCGCAGGGGTGAGGAGGTGCCCCAAGAACTTTCCCCTGCTAGCCCCGAAGAGACATTTTAGGGGGTTCAACCGCATCTTGTACTTGCGCAGGATGGCAAAGGTCTCCTCTAGGTCCTGGAGGTGGGAGTCCACATCCCGACTTTTGATCATGAGGTCATCCACGTACACCTCCAAATTCCTCCCCTTCTGCTCCTTGAAGACCCTATCCATCATCTTCTGGTAGGTCGCCCCTGCATTCTTCAGCCCGAAGGGCATCATCTTGTAACAGTAGCACCCATCCCCTGTGATGAACGAGACATCCTTGATGTCCGGGGGGTGCATCCTGATTTGATGATAACCTGAAAAAGCATCTAGAAAAATCATTACAGAAAAACCGACGGCTGAGTCAACCAGCACGTCGATTCGAGGCAAAGGATAACAGTCCTTAGGACAAGCTTTATTAAGTAAAGAAAAATCGATACACATCCTCCACCGGCCGTCTCCTTTTTGACCATGACCACATTGGAGACCCAGCCTGGGTATTGGATCTCGGACACGAAGCCGGCCTTTAGGAGCTTTGCCACCTCCTCTCTGATGGGCTCTGCCAGCTTGTCCGCAGTAGACCTCTTCTTCTGTTGAACGGGGCGTGTTCCCGGGTCCTGGTTGAAGCGGTGGAAAGCCACATCCGCGTCAACCCCCGACATCTCAGTGGCGTCCCAAGCAAAGATGTCCACATTCTTCTGGATGCACTCCAGCATCCTGCCTTGGTCCTCCTTGGTCAGCCCTCCGCTGACGCGGACCTTCTTCACCCTGCCTTCATGGGTGAGCACCTCTAACTCCACCACCTCTTCCGTTGCCTCTAGCCTGGACTGCCCTCCCCATCCTTCAGCATCCCTCTCTTCCAAGACCGGGATCTCCACCTCCACCTCTTCTCCCTCGGCCATCACTTCGGCCACCTCCTCCAGGTCTCCTCTTGTCGCCTCCTCAGCACAGCTCTCAATCGCCAGCTCCTCCCTTCTTTCTTCTTGCTCAGCTTCCTCCATCCTCCGCCCCATCTCCTCGGCTCCCTCTTGCCAAGAGATGGTGTTCACCGCAATGACATAGCACTCCCGCGCCACCTTTGGGTCCCTCCTGACCCGGACCTGAATCCCCTCAGCATTGAACTATAAGCATTGGTGGAAAGATGAGGGGACGCAGTGGAAGGCTCTGATAAGGGGCCTCCCGAAGATGGCGCTGTAACTGCTGGGGTGTCCATGATGACGAATATGCAATTCCTGGATTGACCCCCCTGGGTGACATGGAGGCCTACACCTCCCTCCACTTCCTTTCTATCCCGTGAAAACCCGAACAAGGGCCTGTACGAGGCAAACACCCTCTTCGCTTATACCTTCATTGCGTCAAATGCCTTTTTGAAGACGACGTTGACGAAGCTCCCGTTGTCGACGAGGATCCGAGAGACGGTAAAATTCTCGATTGCTTCCTTGATGACCAGCGCATCATAGAATGGATTCTCGTGATCTGGCATGTCGCTCCTGGAGAAGGTGATCCTCTCCTCCGGGGGTGGGGACTGGGATGTGGAGGCAACGATCCGATGGTACATGGTGTGGAGGCTCGCCTTGCGGGAAGCCTCGACCCCCCCCCCCCCCCCATGGATCACTCTGATCCCTCCTTGGGTTCCAACATCCACCCGGTCTTCGCAACGGTCCTCCTCCATCCGAGGCAGGACCTCCTCAATCCTCACTTCTTGTCGCCCCTGATGCTCCCTATTTCCCCTCACCCTAAGAAATTTCGGGCACGTGGCTATTGCGTGCCCCTCCTCCTAATGGAAGTCGCAATAGGGCAACTCCACCCTAACTTCTCTCCTCCTCCTCCTTATTGTCCTCCTCCTCGCACCCAAGGCTACGGCCATATCCTCCTCTTGATCGGGGAGCGGGGCCTCTGGGCCTGCCTCCAGCCCGGGGGGTGGAACTGGTCTTGCCCCCCCTTGATAGCGATCCCATCCGTGGTATCCACTTTGTGGCCCCTACCCCTGCCACTCAGGCCTCCAGCCCAGTCGACGGTCGGGCTCCTGATGACGCCACCTCGGCTGTTGCTGCCACCGGAGCTGCCTCTGCTCCCTCTGCCGGGGCTCTCCTCTCCTTTCCTCCTGTCCTCTTCCTCCCTTCGACTCCTTCTCCACCTCTGTGGCCCACCTGGCCAGCTTCCACGCAAACTCCGGGTTTGACGCCTCCTCGTCAACTTCTCTTGCCGCCCTCACCATCAGCTCCTCGTAGGAGAGGGGGGGAACTCTCTTCAGCTACATCCTGAAGAACCCCTACTGCAGGCCCAGGGTAAAGGCCATCAACAGACTGTGGCCTGGCATCTACTAGACCTGAGTAACCTCCTCCTGAAACCGATCCACGTAGCTCCCCAATGTCTCGTTCACCCCCTGTTTAATGTGGAACAGGGACTCTGACTCCTTCTTCCTCTTCTTCGAGGTAGTGAACCTCAGCATGAACCCCAAGCGCAGGTCCTCGAAGCAGTAGATGGAGCTGGCCGACAGCTGATGGAACCACTCCCTTGCCTTCTCCCTGAGGGTGATAGCGAAGAGTCGGCACTTGAACCCGTCCGACATCTGCCGGATGGAGACTACGTCCTAGAACCATTGAACATGCTCGACCGGATCTCCCTTCCCGGTGTAGTACGACATCTCGGGTTCCCTGAACCCATTTGGAACTGGGGCTGAAGAGACCAACTTGCTGAAGGGGCTCCGTCCTCCTACTGGGAGAGCTGGCGAGTCTCGCGAGCCCAGCTCGCCGTGTAACGTCCCGAATCGCTCTAGGCCCCTAGTGTGTGAGTTTTTGAGTCAGGAGGGTTGACTCGAGTCTTGAGAAGTGCAGGGAATTGGGCTGCACTTGTGGAGAAGGGGAGAAATCAGTGCAGAGAGAAGTGACACGGGTAGCGACACGGGCGTGTCCCTACCCGTGTGCGTCGTGTTCCACTCGACAAGCCGTGTCGAGACTGACGAGTTGTGTCGACACAAAGTGACACGGGTAGTGACACGGCCGTGTCCCTACCCGTGTGCATCGAGATGATCTCGACGAGGCGTGTCGAGATCGTCGAGAGTCGTCGAGATCGTCGAGCGGGGTCGACACTAAGTGACACGGGTAGTGACACGGGCGTGTCCCTACCCGTGTGCGTCGAGTTGAGCTCGACGAGAAGTGTCGAGATGCAACCCGAGAAGTACACGGCCAATGACACGGCCATGCACACGGCCGTGTCATGGGGACACGGGTCGGGACACGGGCGTGTCCCTACCCGTGTCAAACATTGAACCGACATGGAAACCGCCACGGCCGCTTCACGGAAGCAGGACACGGGTACGGACACGGCCGTGTCCCTACCCGTGTCACATTTTGTATTTAAGGGGCAGAGAAAACCCTAGCCGTTTTCATTCCCATTTCTTCCCCTAATTCCTGTGAGAACTCCTGGTGAGAGGAAAACTGCAGGAGCAAGTTCTACCGAAGGAGATCCGCCATCGCCGTGAAAGAGAAAATGCCGCCAAGGAGAACTACGCGATCCATGGCCGGAAATGGTGGTACTGCTGGAGCCAAAGTGAGTTTCCTACCCTCTCCCTTGGTGCTAGATCTTAGATATTTAGGAGAGACATCGGCTCAAGAGAGCTTGATGGAGAGGAGAAGATTTCTAGGTTTGGCCATGCTAAGATTTGAATCCTAGATTTTAGATCTCTTCAACCCTTCCCCTTTTCTTCAATACGACGATGGGTGAATGGTTTCGTGAGGAGTTTTGGCCCTTGAGGTTGAATAAGGGAGGAGGACATTTCTGGAAAATTTAGGAAGGATCGCTTGAGGAGGAAGACGGACCGATGCCGTTCATTTTTCTTTAAGATGCGCGCAGAATCTGTATTCTGCGCGCAGCGATCTTCTAGGCCATTTTCGTGTAGGTTATGGGCAGACCTGGGCTTTTTGCTAAACACGAAAGTTGTAGCCCTTGGAAATACCTTTCCAACGAGTGGTTGCACGACTTTAGGTGATGTCTGTGGACCCGGGAAAACCTAATCGAGTTTGCTGTCCGGCAATTCCTGTACACAGAAATCGTGTTCTGTGCGCAGCGAACTTTGAAGCCGATTTCGAGTAAGTTATTGTCAGATCTGGGTTGTGACCTGAATATGAAAGTTGTAGATCATGAAAAGGTCTTTCCAACGAGTGGTTACACGCCTCCACCGGATTCCTGTAACTTCAGGAAACTCCGGTCGAAGTTGCTGTCCAGTGCTAATCCTGCGCTGAAATTCTGGGTCTCTATATACATTGTGGATTTGAAATTGGTGGGTCCAATATCGCAATTAATTCGAGATTTTGGTGAAATAATTTATGTTAACCACCAAAGTGTTATGGATGATAATATTTACTGTTTTAGAATCAATTTATTATCGCAAGATAGCTTGAGGCCTGTTGATTTCCTTATGTTTAATTGGATTGATTTGATAATACTTCGGTAAGTTGTCGTAAGAGCAAATCTTATTTATATCATGTTGAAATCACTTGGGATGATATATAGATGGGTAACCCATGGCCATGCATATGTTTTATATCGGATTGAATTTAGGAGTCCAACAATAGTGTGTTGTCTCCTATTGGCATTTTATAGTAAGGTGCAAGTGCGGTGTTGACCGCCACTTGTTTTGGTCGTATTGAGGTAAGGTGTGGATGGATGGTGGGGCTGTGTCCTCGTGCTCACTCCGAGGCCCCTTCCATGATATGTTGATGTGGAATTTGCATGTGGTGTGAGTCGACACGCGGTGTCGCAATCCCGGGTTAAGGATAGTGTGGCAGGTCTACGGGCTCGCCAGTCGTCACACCGACGGGAGTTGACAGTTAGACTTGGTCGGTTTGGGCTGTGTCCTCGGTGTTCACGTCCCGAGGCCCATCCGGCCATGTGAACGGTTGGGCTGTGTCCTCGTGCTTTCTTCCGAGGCCCCTTCCGGGTCACGCAAGGCCAGTTCGGGCTGTGTTCTTGGTGCACATCTACCCAAGACCCCGCTGGGCCATAGTACGCATGGGCTCCGCTGTTGTGTTCTTAGCGTTGAGGCGTACGGAGGCCTAGGTGAAGTAGTGTGATACCCGCCTAGTAGTAGAAGTGCCCGTTCTACTGTCACCGCCTGGCCACGGCGGCTGATGCCTGAGAGGTTAGCTACCTGCTCGAAAAGTGGGAACTATAGTCTGTGTCGACATAGCAATTGCATGGGTGAGTCATTGCATAGCATTCATAGCATTTCATATCATTGCACCACAAGATCCTCATCGTATAAGTTTGTATGGGCACTCTTATACGATGAGTTACTTTTATGTAACCCGATCCTTAACTTATAAGTTTGTATGGGCATTCTTATAAGTTAAGTTACTTTCCTGCTGTTACTTATACTTGCTAGTTTAGTGTAGCTTTTACTTAAATGCTGATTATGATGCTGTTACTCTTACACTACTGCCACCTGCTTGTACTTCCTTTACTTGCATACTTGTTATATACTATACTCTTGTTCCTTTTCTCCGCCCGGTGCCGAGGAGTCGCCGGGGGAGCGGATGTGAAACCACTTAGTCGTTTCGACTAACGGTTGCTACGTCTTCCTTTTTAGGAGGTCACGCCGCAGGTGGAGCAGCCGCAGACTACGCAGCAGGACAGCCAGGCCAGGATGACAGGGCCTGAGGTGACGGTGCCGTCGATACCGTCAGTTACTGATGTTAGTATTTGATACTCTGATGTAGCCCGTTTGGGCAATGTTTAGCTGTACTCTGATATATGGTAGAGGCATGTTTTAGCTTCTCCTTATTGATGTATTTGGACATTATAACTTAGTGTGGATTTTGACTTCTCTTGCTTATTTATTTGGTTGGGTTGGCATGATATATTGATATTGTTGTAGCCGGCGGAATAGGCGTCTTGTGGTACAGGTTAGCCCGTGTGCAAATGCTACCGCAAGACGGCTGTTCCAGGCATAAGACTCCCTCTTCGTGCCGTGTTTTGGGATTCGGGGAGAGGGAGTTTTACAAATGGTATCAGTTTGCCACGATCCTCAACTAAGGAAGTCATTCAACAATGGTGCCACCCCCGTTTGGTTAGTCGGTTTGTGGACAAACTGACTTAGCGGAAGCAGTGGTGTGCCCATATGTAATTCACATTAAGTTTGTCCAACTTTGACCTTGAGTTTAGCCAACCTGACCACAAATTTGTCGTCTACGTGTAGGTTCCACTACATGTTGAGCCGATGGGGGGGTACTCCTACACCTCCCATACCCACTCAGTTCCAACAGTCTGAGTTGGGGCAAACACTCACCGCCATTCTTGATGCTTTTAAGGCACAGCAGGCTCCGGTGCAACAACAGGCCCCAAGCTCCAACTGGCTGAGCACCTTCCGGGCTCTCTCCCCTCCCGTCTACCTTGGGGCGGAGTCGGCTGTACGTACAGAGGAATGGCTAGAGACGATACAGGAGTTGTTGGCTGGTATCCGTTGCCCGACCAACATGGCAATGACATTGGCAGTGTCCGTCATGGACTTCCATGCGAAGAGGTGGTGGAAGTCCCTCATGGGATCTACCTTCCAAGGCCGGATCTACACAGAGATAAGTTGGAGTGAATTCTCGGAGGTTTTCTTGGAGCACTTTATCCCTACGTCGGCCCGAGATGAGCTTGAGCAGAGGTTCCTTCTATTAAAGCAGGGATCAAAGACGGTTACGGAATACCAGTGGGAATTCCAGCATCTCGCAAGGTTTGCGGATTCTTACGAGTTGGATAACAGAGGCTATGCCAAGCGCTTCTACAAGGGGCTGCGAGATCCTCTAAGGTAGTCCCTTTTGTTTATAGCAGATGGTAGCTTGGCGAAGATCATTGATATGACAAAAAGATTGGAGGCGGACCACATGGGATGTAGTAAGAGGCCCGCGGAGGACGTGATGGAAGCCGGCCCATGGAATAGAAGGATGCGAGACTTCAGAGGAGGAAGGGGACACCAAAGAGGTGGAGGGCGTGTCCACCGAAACTATAGGGTGGAGCATCCAGTTCCGCAGCCGCCTGCGTTGCCTCCACCCCCACAGCCTCAGCGATTTCAACAACCTGAAGGGCGTCGTGGTCTGGTGTGCTTCGAATGCAACCAGCCGGGCCACATCCGACGTTTTTGCCCGCAGCTGTATGGGAACGTCCCTCCTGCTCTCCCTCCTGCTCTCCCTCCACCAGCTCCACGAGGACGGGGATATATGCGTGGTCGAGGACGAGGACCGCCAAGAGGTAACCCCGGTCCTGCTAGGGATCAGGTGTACGCACTTGACATGGCACAGGAACGGAACCCCCAAGATGTGATTGCAGGTATGATTTAATTAGTTTACATATTTGCATGGTTTAACATGAATTGATTGGAACTTATTAGACACTAGCAATAAGTTTTGGTCGTTGGCACTTAGGCACCGTGATTATTGGCGGGAAGACGGCCTATGCGCTGTTCGATACCGGTGCCTCACACTCTTTTGTGTCCGAGGATTTCATAAAAGATGTGGAGGATGTACAGTACTTCACTGGCATAGCCCGATGTGTACGCCTTCCGGATGGCTCGGAGATGATCGCAACCGCCAAGTGCGAGTTTGAGTTATTTATTGATGGGAAGGCCTTTGATATGCCGACCACGGTTTTGAGAATGCCGAAGTTTGACATCATTTTGGGCATGGTATGGCTGGATTGGCACATCGCGAGGATCGACTGCGCGGAGAAGCGGATCTATTTGAGACATGGAGACTCTGACGTCATCTTCCAAGGTATTGGTTTCGCGCCCCGCATGATGTTATCTTCCGTCCAGGTTTTAAAAGCTCATATGAAGGGGGACGAGGTCTTCATGATCTGGTTCGAGTTGAAGGAGGAAGCGTTGGAATTAAAGGATGTATGGGTTGTACGGGATTTTCCTGAGGTATTTCCTGAGAAGCTACCAGGATTACCTCCGCATAGAGAGGTTGACTTCCAGATCAATCTAGTACCAGGTGCCAAGCCTGTGTCCAAGGCTCCGTACAGAATGGCCCCGAAAGAACTCGCGGAGTTTAGAGTTCAATTGCAAGAACTAGTAGATTCAGGGTTCGTTCGCCCCAGTTCATCACCATGGGGTGCCCCTGTGCTGTTCGTGAAGAATAAGGATGGAACCCTGCGATTGTGCATAGATTATCAGGAACTCAATCGATTAACGGTGCGGAACACTTATCCGCTACCTCGGATCGACGAGTTGTTCGATCAATTAGTGGGAGCACATTGGTTCTCTAAACTAGACTTGCGCTCTGGATACTATCAGTTGAGGATACAAGAGGGGGATATTCAGAAAACAGCCTTCAGTTCGAGATATGGTTTGTATGAGTTCACAGTAATGCCGTTTGGGCTCACAAATGCACCTTCGGCCTTTATGAGCCTGATGAACAAGGTGTTTGAACCATACTTGGACATCTTCGTCATCGTTTTCATCGACGACATCTTAGTCTACTCAAAGACGGAGGAGGAGCATGTCGAGCACCTGATCTTGGTTTTAAAGAAATTGAAGGAGCACGCCTTGTATGCCAAGTTTAGCAAGTGTGAATTCTGGCTTAAGGAGGTTGCCTTCTTGGGGCATGTGATCAGTGGAGCAGGATTAGCTGTGGATCCAGCTAAGGTGCGGGCCGTGAAGGAGTGGTCGCCCTTGAAGTCGGCGGCCGATGTACGAAGCTTTCTTGGACTTGCTGGCTACTACCGCAAGTTCATGAAAGGATTTTCCAAGATTGCCCTTCCTGTTACCTCCTTGACGAAGAAGGGTGTGCCATTTGAGTGGACACCTCAATGTGAAGCAGCATTTCAAGAGTTGAAGGATAGGCTTACCTCCGCCCCCATCCTTGCACTTCCGTCGGGGAAGGAAGGATTTCAGGTTTACACGGATGCATCATATCAAGGGATGGGTGCGAGTGCTGATGCAGCACGGGCATGTAATCGCTTATGCTTCAAGGCAGTTAAAGAAACATGAAGTTAATTACCCGGTTCATGATTTGGAGCTGGGAGCAGTGGTGTTCGCTTTGAAGGTCTGGAGGCATTACCTATATGGCGTACACTGCGAGATCTTTTCCGATCACAAGAACTTGAAGTATGTCCACACTCAGAAGGAGTTGAACATGAGACAACGACGGTGGTTGGAATTTCTATGTGACTATGAGTTCACCCTGAACTACCACCCCGGGAAAGCGAACTCGGTAGCCGATGCCTTGAGTAGAAAAGCGCCAGGCTCTAGCCCAGAGTCTCGGTTGATGAGTATGGAGTGGGCTCGGATGATCGAGGAGATGGAAATTACTCTAGTATTCAAGGCTCCTTCGACAGAGTATGCAGAGTATTTGGCCAACATGAGCATAGTTTGTGATATCCGAGATCGGATTCGGGTGGAGCAAGGTATGGATGCGGCCTTGGCCCCGGCAATCAAGGCAATTGAAGATGGGACCGCCGATGAGTACACACTAAAAGACGGCCTCGTTTATCTTCGAGGCCGACTTTATATTCCCAAGGGCGGCAAAATTCGGGAGGATATATTGAGAGAGGCGCATTCCTCTCAATATTCAGTGCACCCGGGTATTGCTAAGATGTACGCCGGACTGCGGAAGACCATGTGTTGGCCGGGAATGAAGAAGGATGTTCGCTACTATGTTACACATTGCGAAGCCTGCCAAAGGGTGAAGGCTGAATGCAAGAGTCCCGGTGGTTTGTTGCAGTCTTTGCCTATTCCCGAATGGAAGTTTGAGGATATCTCCATGGACTTTGTCCATGGGCTACCTCGCTCACGCTCCGGGAATGATTCGGTGTGGGTTATTGTGGATCGACTGACAAAGGTGGCCCGGTTCATTCCAATGAAGAAGGAAGCACACGTGGATGTTTTGGTACGCCTTTTTGTGGAGCAATTTGTACGGTATCATGGCGTGCCCAAGACAATTGTTTCGGATCGGGATGGTCGGTGTACATACAATGAGTGGAAGGCGGTGCAGGCGTATTTGGGCTCACGCCTAACCTTTAGTACTGCATTTCATCCTCAGACTGACAGACAGTCAGAGCGGACCATCAGAACGCTGGAGGATTTGTTGAGGTTATGTGTGTTGGACAGAGGAGAGCCGTGGGAAATACTCTTGCCCCTGGTGGAATTCTCCTACAATAATAGTAATCAATCGAGCATCGGTATGGCGCCCCATGAAGCCCTTTACGGAAGAAGGTGTAGGACCCCCTTGTCTTGGGTGCAGGATGAAGATCCGAAGGCATTAGGAAATGAATTTATAGATGATACTGATATGGCTGTCAGATTGATAAGAGACCGCATGTTGGAGGCTCAAAGTCGACAGGCAAAATATTACAATAAAAAGCACCAGATGGTGGAGTTCCAAGTGGGCGAAAAAGTGTTCCTTAAGATTCGGCTGATGCATGGAGTGTCGCGGGTGCGGGGAGTGAAAAAGCTCAGCCCAAGGTATGTTGGGCCTTATACTATATTGGAAAGAATTGGCCCGTTGGCCTATCGGTTGGAGTTACCACCGGAACTAGAAAATCTTCACGACGTGTTCCACGTATCGTCGCTTCGAAAAGCACTATTGCGGCCCGACCAATTTATTCCCACTACTGATGGTGCGGTGGCGTCAGATAGGTCTGTGCGACTAGAGCCGGTACGGATTGTTGACAGCGAGACAAGAACATTACGCCGCAAAAGTGTTCCCTTAGTGAAGGTGCTATGGTTGAATCATGGGAAGGAGGAGTACACCTGGGAGCCAATGGATTTGATGCAGCAACGCTACCCGGAGTTGTTTGCCCAAGGTAATCTTATTTAAAAACATATGATAAACTTCCTGTTAAGTTTTTCTCCACCCAGCCTAAGCCTGATTTCGGGGACGAAATCTTTTATTTTGTTTATAGGATTTGTAACGTCCCAAATCGCTCTAGGCCCCTAGTGTGTGAGTTTTTGAGTCAGGAGGGTTGACTCGAGTCTTGAGAAGTGCAGGGAATTGGGCTGCACTTGTGGAGAAGGGGAGAAATCAGTGCAGAGAGAAGTGACACGGGTAGCGACACGGGCGTGTCCCTACCCGTATGCGTCGTGTTCCACTCGACAAGCCGTGTCGAGACTGACGAGTTGTGTCGACACAAAGTGACACGGGTAGTGACACGGCCGTGTCCCTACCCGTGTGCGTCGAGATGATCTCGACGAGGCGTGTCGAGATCGTCGAGAGTCGTCGAGATCGTCGAGCGGGGTCGACACTAAGTGACACGGGTAGTGACACGGGCGTGTCCCTACCCGTGTGCGTCGAGTTGAGCTCGACGAGAAGTGTCGAGATGCAACCCGAGAAGTACACGGCCAATGACACGGCCATGCACACGGCCGTGTCATGGGGACACGGGTCGGGACACGGGCGTGTCCCTACCCGTGTCAAACATTGAACCGACATGGAAACCGCCACGGCCGTTTCACGGAAGCAGGACACGGGTACGGACACGGCCGTGTCCCTACCCGTGTCACATTTTGTATTTAAGGGGTAGAGAAAACCCTAGCCGTTTTCATTCCCATTTCTTCCCCTAATTCCTGTGAGAACTCCTGGTGAGAGGAAAACTGCAGGAGCAAGTTCTACCGAAGGAGATCCGCCATCGCCGTGAAAGAGAAAATGCCGCCAAGGAGAACTACGCGATCCATGGCCGGAAATGGTGGTATCGCTGGAGCCAAAGTGAGTTTCCTACCCTCTCCATTGGTGCTAGATCTTAGATATTTAGGAGAGACATCGGCTCAAGAGAGCTTGATGGAGAGGAGAAGATTTCTAGGTTTGGCCATGCTAGGATTTGAATCCTAGATTTTAGATCTCTTCAACCCTTCCCCTTTTCTTCAATACGACGATGGGTGAATGGTTTCGTGAGGAGTTTTGGCCCTTGAGGTTGAATAAGGGAGGAGGACATTTCTGGAAAATTTAGGAAGGATCGCTTGAGGAGGAAGACGGACTGATGCCGTTCATTTTTCTTTAAGATGCGCGCAGAATCTGTATTCTGCGCGCAGCGATCTTCTAGGCCATTTTCGTGTAGGTTATGGGCAGATATGGGCTTTTGGCTAAACACGAAAGTTGTAGCCCTTGGAAATACCTTTCCAACGAGTGGTTGCACGACTTCAGGTGATGTCTGTGGCCCCGGGAAAACCTAATAGAGTTTGCTGTCCGGCAATTCCTGTGCACAGAAATCGTGTTCTGTGCGCAGTGAACTTTGAAGCCGATTTCGAGTAAGTTATTTTCAGATCTGGGTTGTAACCTGAATATGAAAGTTGTAGATCATGAAAAGGTCTTTCCAACGAGGGGTTACACGCCTCCACCGGATTCCTGTAACTTCAGAAAACTCCGGTCGAAGTTGCTGTCCAGTGCTAATCCTGCGCTGAAATTCTGGGTCTCTATATACATTGTGGATTTGAAATTGGTGGGTCCAATGTCGCAATTAATTCAAGATTTTGGTGAAATAATTTATGTTAACCACCAAAGTGTTATGGATGATAATATTTACTGTTTTAGAATCAATTTATTATCGCAAGATAGCTTGAGGCCTGTTGATTTCCTTATGTTTAATTGGATTGATTTGATAATACTTCGGTAAGTTGTCGTAAGAGCAAATCTTATTTATATCATGTTGAAATCACTTGGGATGATATATAGATGGGTAACCCATGGCCATGCATATGTTTTATATCGGATTGAATTTAGGAGTCCAACAATAGTGTGTCGTCTCCTATTGGCATTTTATAGTAAGGTGCAAGTGCGGTGTTGACCGCCACTTGTTTTGGTCGTGTTGAGGTAAGGTGTGGATGGATGGTGGGGCTGTGTCCTCGTGCTCACTCCGAGGCCCCTTCCATGATATGTTGATGTGGAATTTGCATGTGGTGTGAGTCGACACGCGGTGTCGCAATCCCGGGTTAAGGATAGTGTGGCAGGTCTACGGGCTCGCCAGTCGTCACACCGACGGGAGTTGACAGTTAGACTTGGTCGGTTTGGGTTGTGTCCTCGGTGTTCACGTCCCGAGGCCCCTCCGGCCATGTGAACGGTTGGGCTGTGTCCTCGTGCTTTCTTTCGAGGCCCCTTCCGGGTCATGCAAGGCCAGTTCGGGTTGTGTTCTTGGTGCACATCTACCCAAGACCCCGCTGGGCCATAGTACGTATGGGCTCCGCTGTTGTGTTCTTAGCGTTGAGGCGTACGGAGGCCTAGGTGAAGTAGTGTGATACCCGCCTAGTAGTAGAAGTGCCCGTTCTACTGTCACCGCCTGGCCACGGCGGCTGATGCCTGAGAGGTTAGCTACCTGCTCAAAAAGTGGGAACTATAGTCTGTGTCGACATCGCAATTGCATGGGTGAGTCATTGCATAGCATTCATAGCATTTCATATCATTGCACCACAAGATCCTCATCGTATAAGTTTGTATGGGCACTCTTATACGTTGAGTTACTTTTATATAACCCGATCCTTAACTTATAAGTTTGTATGGGCATTCTTATAAGTTAAGTTACTTTCCTGCTGTTACTTATACTTGCTAGTTTAGTGTAGCTTTTACTTAAATGCTGATTATGATGCTGTTACTCTTACACTATTGCAACCTGCTTGTACTTCCTTTACTTGCATACTTGTTATATACTATACTCTTATTCCTTTTCTTCGCCCGGTGCCGAGGAGTCGCCGGGGGAGCGGATGTGAAACCACTTAGTCGTTTCGACTAACGGTTGCTACGTCTTCCTTTTTAGGAGGTCACGCCGCAGGTGGAGCAGCCGCAGACTACGCAGCAGGACAGCCAGGCCAGGATGACAGGGCCTGAGGTGACGGTGCTGTCGATACCGTCAGTTACTGATGTTAGTATTTGATACTCTGATGTAGCCCGTTTGGGCAATGTTTAGCTGTACTCTGATATATGGTAGAAGCATGTTTTAGCTTCTCCTTATTGATGTATTTGGACATTATAACTTAGTGTGGATTTTGACTTCTCTTGCTTATTCATTTGGTTGGGTTGACATGATATATTGATATTGTTGTAGCCGGCGGAATAGGCGTCTTGTGGTACAGGTTAGCCCGTGTGCTAATGCTACCGCAAGGCGGCTGTTCCGGGCATAAGACTCCCTCTTCGTACCGTGTTTTGGGATTCGGGGAGGGGGAGTTTTACACGCCGAACCGGCCTCGGCCTACCGAGCTAGGGAAGAGCTCGAGCCCAGGGAGCTCGCACCCTCAGCCTTCCTCGGCCACTTCCTTCCCAGCTCGCCTGCCATGGGCATCCTCACCCAAAGAGGGGGCGGCCATGATCTGGACTGCTGGAGTCGAGCACTCGTCCTGCGTGCCGAGTGTGAACTTGACGAGGCTCAGCACCTCATTCCTGAAATCTTCAGACATCCCACCGTGGCGAGAGGCGGGGGGGGGGGGGGGGGGGGGGGGGGGGGCGAGTTCGGCCAATCAGATCTCTGTCCTCCGGTCAACGAACTCGCTGAAGTTTTTCTGCACTGACCATGCTCCACGCTCACCGCACCAAAATGTTGAAACCGATACCTCGGTCTCCTGTGGAGTTTGCCCTTGGGGAAGGGGTGGTCTCACTCCAACTTTACTGCTGCAAGTAAAACAACAAAGAAAACAAGGAAAGACCGACCCAAGGGCTCGGCAGGGAGGTCCCACCACACACCCGGAAGATCTCAGAGCACTTCCCCTCCTTAGCCAGAGGCCGAGCTAAGGTACCCTCAGAAAGCACTTGAAAACTGGAGCAGGAAAGCACAGGAAGCCTGCTCTCTGGTGTACCCCTTGGGTCCTATTTATAGTTTTTGAAATCCGAACTGCCAATAACCAAAAGAACTGACCTGAAATTACCAGAAAACCCTTGGTTGGGTCTGCCAACAACCAAACTCCGCTGTTTCGAAAGGCTATGGGCAGGCCAGCGGGTGCAAAATAGTAAAAAGTACCTCGTTCATCAAGTTGAGATGTGGGACTTGATCACCTCGGCAGGTCCTGCTCGCCTACTGTTGCCGAGTTCTGTTGCGAGGGTGCGAGCTGGGACTAGCTCGGCGAATGCCGAGCTCGGGGTCGGCGAATACTAATCTCCGGTCGATGAATGCCGACCTCTGGTCGGCGAATGCCGAGCTCGGGCTCGGCTTCTCCACTGCCGAGCTCGCCCACTCCCCTTAGCCTGATCTGCCTGGCTCCTAGCGGCCTTGCTCGCCGGACACGGGGTTGTACAGACACAGCCTTTCCCAAGTGTCGACACAATTCTTCTCAAGCGTCGACACTTGTACTTAGAAACTTTTTATGCATTTCCTTAACCTGCACATTGAAACTCAACACAACATCAAATACACATTGATGAATATCATTGAGTTAGGTGAGGCTTCTCCAAATCTGGTACACATTTTCCAATGTACCCAACAATCTCCCTCTATTTGGAGAAGTCATAACCCTTAGTCAATGATATACATCACTTTATAATAAAACACAGATTATGATGTATAAAAGGATTATTTAGACAGGGTAACACCAACATATTATATCATCATAAAACATGATAAAATATAGTGAACATGAATCAGTGTTTTGTTGACGTACAAGAAGTTTTTGAACAACATATTACATAGATTTTAAAACAAAATATTACATAGTTCTAAAGTCTAGTCAATCTATTCTAAGACTGATCAGGCTCCTTGATGATAATGCCTTTGACAGACTGAATCCTTGCTTGTACATTAGCTTCAGTGTCTTCAGCTAGCTTTTTCCCTTTAAGATCCTTTTTCTTGAGCTCTTCCTCCTTGACCTTTTTGCCTTTCAAAATAATGATAAGACTTTAGAAAGTATTTGCTAGGATCCATAGAAGTAGTAGGTATCTTCCCAGCTTTGAGATCTCTTCTAAACTGATATATGGCATCTTGCCATTTCTGATACTTGCTCCATTCTTGTTCAGAGAACAACTTTCCTCTATCATGCATGTTGTCTTTAATAGCTTGCCAGGCAGTGAGAATAATGTTTCTGGAGGTGGGACTCCAAATTTCAAAATCAAGCTTTAATTCAGCGTGATCTCTTAACCTTTTCTTAGAAAGTTGAGCTTCTTGTTCTCTTTTCAAGACAGACATATCAACCTTATCAATAATGACATTCTGTACCTCCTATGGAGGACTATACATCTATTGAACAACATATTGAATTCCTTCAAAATCAGTAGGGGGATAAATAATTTGAACTACTTCCTGCTGAACCCCTTCATTTAAAGTCGGTTGAATACTTGATTCAGCAGTATTATCATCATCACACAGGGGTGGATAACCAAGAGTTGCTCTGATAGCATTAGTTATCCATTTAGCACATTCAGAGCTTGCATTGACTAACACTCTCTCCCCCTTTATGACTTCTCTTTCAATATGATCTCTTAGATCATCCTTTTGAAATCTAATCTGATTAGCTAGGTAATTGGTGCCTTCTTTATAGAATGATCTGAATTTCTGCAGTTGATCTGCAATCACTTTTTGAGAGTCCTGAAGAGTAGTGTGGACACTAGCCAAATCTGCTTTGAGTTGTTGATCTAACTTAGACTTTTCTTTAACCACGTTGGCAGTGAAAACAGTGGCTTTATTCTGGAGTTCTGTGACAATAACATTATGGGATTCTGTCAGATTGTCATTCACTCGAATTTGGTTTTCCAGAACATAGCCTTGTTTAACTGCTATGTCATCTATTTGTGTCTTGGCCTCCTATTGTTACTTGGCCAAATAGACCACAACATTACCTCCCTTATGGAAGCAATCTGTCATTTCCTTTTAATGCAAATTCACTTCAAATCTGAAAGATTTGAAATCTTGGGCCAGCTGAATTTGCAATTCCTTATTGCTCTTATCAATATATTTTCCAAGTGCATGTCTTTGTTCATCCTTCTTTACTTGCAGTTGTACTAGAAGTGAACCGATGTCTACTGCTGGAGCTGGAGTTTGTGGAACAGCCTGCAAGGCTTTCTTATAGCTTGAGCTCCTTTTTCTGAGCTCCACAATTTTCCTCTCCTTAGCCCTGGAGGCTTCTTCATGTTCAGAAGAATCAGATGAACTTGCTATGTCCATAGTGTCTTTTGGACTTGAGGCAATGATGGGAATCTCTTGCTCAATTCTTGAGTGCTACCCCTCAGTCCTTACTCCTATCAAATCAGGAAATAACTCTTCTAATGTTACTTCTTGTTTTATTTGAATTGGAGGAATAGCTTGCTCTTGCTCAACAAATTGTCCTCCATCAACTTCAAAAGTTTCTTCCCGAGTAATGTCATCCTCAGGGACATTGTCTTGGTTATTTATATCAATATCAGTTATATGCACATCTAGTGCATCATTTTCAGTGTCTATAGCAGCATGATTTATGTCCTGTACTACCTCAAGTATTGATTGAGTTGCTGCTTCACTGTTAAATTCAGCTGTGTGGTCAATTGAATTTTGCACATGAGCTTCTTTTGAAGGTAATGGCAGTGGTTGAGCTGGAACTGGAGAAAGCTCATTAGCTCCCCCTGGATGAGGCTCTTCCTGTACCTGATCCACTGAGATGTTGGTGGAAGGAATCTGCTCCACCTGCACCTGACTATCAGTCACAGTTTCTTGAGCAGGAGATTTGTTAGTCCTTTCTGCTCCTTCTTCATCTGAGCTGAAAACAACCACTTCTTATGAATCACTAGATGATTCAGCTGGCTTGTGTGGAGTTTTCTTCTTTGTTTGAACCTGTTTCTGGGGTGTTGAAACATCCTTGGTTAATACTCTATCCCATCTGGATAGTATTCTTAAGTCCATTCTTCTCATGTGATTAATCTTAGAGCCTGCTGTTTGATTCATCACTTCTAGTATATTCTCAGCCAAATATAGGCTTAGTATTCTGCCCAGATTAGATTTCTTAATTCCTTCTTTGATCTTGTCAAAAACAACAGCAGACCAATTTATTTTCACCTTGAATATCACTCTGGTCATTAGATTGAACATATAGGCGAAATCCTATCATGTCCGCCTGCTTTGCACATAATAACTTTCCCTATAATTTCAGAAAGAAATTTGCCCTGGGAATTCATTCCCTTCCTGTTCATGGATGACCCAATCTTGGTAGTGGGATCCAGTCCACACCATTGGAGAGCTTCTCTTGTCATGGAAGATGCTATTTCATCCTCTTCCTTAATCTTGGGAAGTTGAAGTGTTTTTCTTAAACTTTTTTGTCTTAGTTTTACCTCTGTTCCTTAAACTGACTACTTAATTTTCATGCAGGTCGAATCCATGGATGCCGACGAGTAGAATTCAAGAACTTCCTTTTTCCATATCCTTGTAGGTTCAGATACCAAGTACTCCAATCCATTTTCTGTGATTAGGGTAATCACGGCTTTGATTTCTGGCGTGGCAGTCTCAAACGCATGGTGAACTTGTTCATAGCCCTCATTGATGTTCTCTTCCAGCTTTGGCGCCATTAGGGATTAGAGATTGAGGAGAAGAGAGATGAAGGTCTGTCGACACAAAGATTTGGTCTCAAGAATACTGAGATCGTAGTCGACAGGGTTTTACTTCCACCTATTTATATGTTTCTAAATAAAGAAGGTTAAAAGGCGGGTTGAAATACCCTTATTGTGTCGACACTGTTGGGATTCTGCCAACACACACTATTAAAGTCTTGACAGAGAATGTAAAGGTATTATAATAATATGTGTCGACACCACTGCGATGTGTCGACACAGACTACCTTAAGAGTTTACACTAATGTCTGTGTGTCAACACAGATGACTGTATGTGTCGACACCAATATCTAAGTGTCAGGAGATCTATGTGTGGACACCAAATTCTAAGTGTCGACACAATCTTCTTGATGTGTCAACATAATTTTCCGTGTGTCTACACCAACTAGTAAGTGTCGACACAGATGTCTTTATGTGTCGACACAAATTTACTTAGTCAAATTTGTCATTCTTATTCCATGTTTAGCATGCCTAATTCAATTTTAAAATAATTGAATTTAGTTTCATCCAGTGGTTTGGTGAACATGTCAGCAATTTGAAAATTAGTATTAACAAATTCTAAACTTATGTCTTCCTTTTCAACATGATCTCTAAGGAAATGAAATCTTATTTCTATGTGCTTAGTTCTTCTATGAGAAACGAGATTTCTAGCAATAGAAATGGCACTAGTAGAATCACAAAATAATGAAGTTCTACTTACTTGGATGCCATAATCTTCAAGCTGATGTTGTATCCATAACAGCTGAGCACAACAACTACCTGCAGCTACATATTCAGACTCAGCAGTGGATATAGCAACACTTGTCTGCTTTTTTCTACTACATGACATCAATCTTCCACCTAGAAACTGACATGTGCCAGTTGTACTTTTAATATCTTCTTTGCATACAGAGGGTTGTTCAATATAAACTTCCTCTTTTAAGTCACCATTCAGAAATGCTGACTTTACATCCATCTGGAATACCTTGAACCCTTGATAGGTTGCATAGGCAAGGAACAGCCTTATTGCTTCCAACCTTGCCACTGGGGCAAATGTCTGGTCAAAATCTATTCCTTCTTCCTGTCTGTAGCCCTTTGCCACCAGTCTTGCTTTGTTCATAACTATAATATTATTTTCATCTAGCTTGTTCTTGTAGATCCACTTAGTCCCTATTACATTGTGGTTCTTTGGTTTAGGAACCAACTTACAGACTTTACATCTTCTGAATTGATTCAGCTCTTCCTGCATGACATCAATCCAATTTGGGTCTTGTATGGCTTCTTCAAATTTCTTGGGTCCCATTTGGGACAGGAAACTTGAGCAAAGGACTATGTTCATGTTCTTGCTCCTTGTCTGAACACCATGACTTCGATCACCAATAATTTGGTGTGCTGGATGATCCTTTAGATGTCTTATTGCTGGAAGCAATCTATCTACACCTTAATTTTCTCCAATCACCTCATCATGCTGTGGTTCATTGTCCTCTTCATCAGCTTGTGGGTCTTGTACTCCACCTGGACACCATCCATCATTTTCTTCATCCTGCCTTGCAGGTTGGTCTTCACTAATGGTTAGCTTGTCCATCTTTTTCTTTAAACCTGTAGAGCTACAAGAAGTACTAGACAGCTCACAGTTAACTAGTTTAGTTTCATCAAAAACTACATGGACAGTTTCTTCTACAACCTGAGTAGTCAAGTTATAGACTCTGTATGCCCTACTGCTGTTGCTGTACCCAAAAAATATCCCTCCTTGGGATTTGGCAGCAAACTTAGTTAAATAGTGCTTGCCATTATTAAGAACATAACACTTGCTACCAAAAATTCTAAAATAGGCTAAATTTGGTTTTCTGCCTTTCATAATCTCATAGGGTGTCTTCTTGTGGGTTTAGGTGATGGAAGCCCTATTGAGAACATGACATGAAGTATTTACTGCCTCAGCCCAGAAATATTCTGGGAGAGAAGTGTCACTTATTAGGGTTCTTCCAGCCTCAATAAGAGTCCTATTCTTTATTTCAGCAATACCATTTTGTTGGATCCAGAGTTTGATTTGGGCTAGGTTCACCAAGTTAGGATCATCTGACACAACATGTATAGCCAGGGTCATGGTTATGTATTTGAGTATAGGACAAGTCCTTAGAGTTAACACTATATGGACTAGCCATCAAGGGACTGCATAAAGACTCAAGACTTAGAGAAATCTCTGAGAAAATGAGTTCGACGTTCGTCGAACTCAGGTCGACGAAAGACGTGGTCAGCTCAACGATCTCAGAGAAAATTCTCTGAGCTGAGCTCGACGAACTTGGGACTCAGATCGAAGATTTATGTACACTACTTCAACATTTCAAGTCTAGAATTTCTCTGAACTCCACTCGACGAACTTGGTATTCAGGTCGACGATCTACGAGTATTCTACTTCAACATCTTATTCTAGAAACAAGTAAATATTCTTAGTCCAGGATCATACTCCAGTCGACGAATTCACCTTCTCATCTCGGCGAACTTAGACCACATTCCTGGCAAGACTAATCTAGCAGTTAGAAGTTCTCAGGTCGACGAATCTAGTTCTCAGGTCGACGAATCTAGTTCTCAGGTCGATGATTTCTGGCAACTCCACTTCAACACTTCATTCCAGAGACATCTACAATATTCTAAGTCCAGAAGCACTTTGCTAAACTCCAGTCGACGAACTTAGACTATCAACTCGACGAACTTCATGTACAGAATTGACAAGGTTCTGGAGAAAGTAGTTGTTTGTTCTTCGGTCAACGATCTTGGATCTCAGCTCGACTAACAGCTATTATCAGATCGACGAACTTAATTTCTCAGCTCGACGTACTGCGGACTTAGCTCGACGAATTCTGTTCTCTGTTCGATGATTCCAGACTTAGTTATTTTCATCCATCTGTCCTTACTCTATGACAAGAATTCCTGAGTAATCAATACTAAAATATTCTCTGAATATTATTGTTAGAGGCAAGCATTGATTACACTCTTCATTAGGATTATTGGTTATCGTTTTTCAATGGGACAGTTTGGGAAATCATTCAATGCAAAATATTCTCCAGGCCGTCAGCAATGAATGCAGAAGAATTTCAAATTTCAGAAGTAAGATAATATTGAAAATACAAAAAGGGATTTTTCATCTCCTTGTTGGACAGACAGACAGTCACTTTGTTAATCAAGGATCAAAAACTCTTCTGCTGCTCTCTCTTTCGACAGCACTCTGAGACAAAAAGAAATAGAAAGCTGATACAGAAAAAGAAGCCCTAACCAGAGAAAGAACATCAAGCTGAAGAAGAAGAAGAACAGTCAATCCAAATCAAGAGTCTTCTTCTGTCTTCTGCCAGGACTCTTCAAAGGACAAAAAATTTTCTATTAGTCAAGAAGTTCCTGGAATTCATCTGGTTAAAGCAACAGTTTGAAAGCCTATCACCCTGAAGTAAAGCTCCATCTTTCCTAAACCATTCAATATCTCAGAGGGAGCCTTTGCTAACACCAAATCCACAAAAGTCTTCTCAGTTGTTTTGAGAAAGAGAAGACATAATTAACCTCCCATCCCCCCACTGTATAAAGGGTTCTTAACTCCCTTCAAAAGTTATTCCTGGTTGCAAGTCACCTGACCAAAAGACTTGAGGTTTGGTTTTTGAGCACCTGATCAAAAGCTCATTGGTGCTAGGCATCAGATCAAAAATCTGAGTGGATTCCTACCAGGGTGGTAGAAGAGTGGATGTACCCAGGTTGGGGAACCACTATAAATTTCTTATGTTGTCTCGTTGCTCTTTTCTTTTGTTTCTTGCTATGGGTGTGATAGTTAAGATTGTTGTGTTTGTGCTTTAATTTAATTCCTGCAGCACTAGGACTAGATTTAAGTAGTTAGAAAATTTTATAAAAACCCTAAATACTCTATTCACCCCCCCCCCCTCTAGAGTATTCCAAATCTAACCCCTCACTTTCAATTGGTATCAGAGGCTGGAATCCCTTGGTTGTACAAGCTAACCATTGAACCAAAGATCCTGAGTTAGATCCGTCTTTTCATTTCAATTAGATATTCACACACAACATGGCACAGAACAAGACTATGCAAGCACCAGACCTCCAGTTTGCAACCTAAATAGGTTTGCCATCTGGAAGGCAAGAATCAAGTTATATATGAACTCTATTGATAATGATATTTTCAATTCCATTGTGATAGGTCCTCCTCAAGCATCTACCTCTACAACAACCGCCAGCAACAATGTAGTTCCACCACCTGAGTGGACAGAGGACTAGAAGAAGGAAAAAATTGCTGATGCCAAGGCCATGAATATTCTGGCACAAACAATATCAGATGACATTTTTCAAAAAGTGGCTGAATGCACATCAGCCAAAGCCATCTGGGATTCCCTCAATCAAATGGTGGTTGGATCTGCTGATGAAAGAAAGGATAGGAGATCCAATCTCATATCCCAATATGAGAATTTCAAGAAGGAGGAAGCTGAATCAGTAGCAGACATGCACAATAGGTTGAACTTAATCATCAATGAGCTGAAAACCTTGGAAAAGGACATCACCCTCACAGAGGTGAATGATAAAGTCCTTATGTGCTTCCCAAGCTCATGGGATTCAATGATCTGGCCCATCAAGGCGTCCAGGAGCCTGAATGAGATTTCCACTGAATCTCATTTAGGAAAGCTTAAGTCCTATGAGCAGCTTATCAAATCCAGAGAAGCAGCTGAGCAAAGAACACCTCCACCAGCAAGGAAGGAGCACAACATTGCATTCAAAGCTGTCGAGGAGACAGAGACTCCAACAATGAATGAAGAACTGATGTCTCTCTTTGCCAAGAGATTCTACAAGATGGTAAGGAAAGACTTCAGAAGAAAGTCATCCAGACAGGATGACAAGCCAAGGTTGTTGGATCTTACGGCGACCTTAGAGGGGGGTGAATAAGGGTACTTTTTATTTTTTCTTAAACAACCAAGCAACCTTTACAAAATGAATAACAACAAAGTAATGGAAGAGTGCAAACGAATACTAGCTAGAAATAATAATGATATATTTCAAAAGAGTTAAATTGCATACAAAGTGTCTCTATAGAGCTAGAGACAAAGGCTCATGAAATAAATAATTTTTAGTGTATTCGTCGGTTCTTCTACCAAGAACTGGCAGGCTAAAGCGTATCTCTCCCTAAATCTTTCTACTAGCCCCCCTAGATCTAACCACGATCTAGACGCTGCACACAAGGCAACGATTTCTCCCTAAGTCACACAAGGACTTGGACGCCACTCACAAGTCGGCGATTTTCCCCTAAGCCACATAAGGACCTAGACGCCACGCACAAGGCGGCGATTTCCCTTCCGATTACAATGAGAAAATAAATGAAAAATAACAAAAACAAATTGAGCACTTTAGGCTAGACACTCCCTTCAAACAAAGTGCCGAAGATGCCAATGAATCCTTGTAAGAAATGCTTTGAATGCTTCGCATGTGCCATCAATCTTTCGCGCTATTTGTACTTCTTAGTAGTATGGAGTATCTCTGAGTTCTGGAGCTCTATGGATCGTCTTTGAAGGTAAGTGCACTCCAGGTAATGAAATTCGTAACTTTCTCAGAAAATGAGATACTTTTATATTCTGGCGCTATAGCCGGGAGATACAGGGTATCGCCATCTGGCGATAGTGCCGCACGATACCGATATCTCCATCTAGTGATAGCGAAATAACGGTGGCCACGATTTGGTCGAGCATCGAGCGGAAATGCGTCGAGTGGCGTTATCGCTTGTGCGATACCCACTATCGCCTGGCGATATCTCCCGAGCTCAATTCTGATCCGAGTCATCTTCAAAAAGATATGAGATATTAACTTGTGTTTCCTGCACACCAATAACATCCAAATATCAAATACAAATAAGATTTGTTATTAGCAAACTAGGAAGCGTTGAATGCATGCTCCAACAATCTCCCCCTTTTGATAATTACAAATCCATTAAAAAAGAAATCATGAATGTTAAAAAGGTCCACCCTATTTGAGTATCAAGACAAAACAAGTGTATGTGCATAATTGCTCTTGGATGAAACACTCCCCCTACAGGTGATCTCCCCCTAAATGGAAGCATATTAAAAGTCATGTAGTTTAATTTAAAATGTGAGAAATAATTCAAAAAAATAATGGTCCTTCCAAGTGTGCACAAATATATAAGAACAGACATCGGTGAATGATTTCTTTTGTAAAGTTTCTCCCCCTTTGGTATTGTCAAAAGAGATCAAAGAGTACGACGGAAGCGAAAGAAGGAAAAACATAAAAGAGAGACTCAGAGAGGGTAGGTGAGCAATGTAGTATAAATAAAATGAGTAAATAGTAACTATGACAATGTTCAGCAAACTATATCATAAACACATGTTCTAGTGAAAAGGTGTTGGTGAAACAGTTTTCAGTCCAATTCTCATAAGAAGAACGTTTAAAGAGGATAATGTTGTGTACACGTAAGGTGGTGTGGCGAAACTGATGCTTAGTCTTACATAAAAAACATGAACATGCAAATGTTAAAAAACAACATAATATAGTGCTTACATGCAGAGCTATACTTGTACCCGAGAGGTTAACGCACATAAGAAAGAAATTATTCATGTAAAGATTTGCACAAGACAATGTATAGTTCTTGCCAAGGTGCACAACCTCACAATGCTCATGAAGGCTTATCAGGAGGGTAAGTATTGCTTGGTGGAGGTTCCTTGTCAACCCTTTATTATTTGAGTGTTTTTTTGTGTGTGAAACTATCACCAAAGGTTTGTACTTTTGGGATGATAGACTTTTGTACTCATATACATATTTTTTTTCTTTAGCTGAACAAAGGAGTCCGAATTCACTTGTGAGAGCTTACAAAATAATTTAATATTATGGTGCACGATACTAAACTCGGATAAAGCAGAAGCCGAAAACATGCATCACAAGTGGTTATGGTAAACACAGTCACAATTCGCATTTTGTAAGATGGATGCATATGAAGAGTTGCACAACCGTGAGTGAAATAAAATTATCATAACTAAAAGATTTCTCATACTTAGAGGCATGCGAAAACAATTTCACGAGGTTAAGAACACTAGTACTGAAATATGTATAACAGATATAAGAGTGGTGAACTAGAGAACCAAGTTAGTATAAAACTAAAAAAAAAGCATTACACCTGGCCTAAAACTGAGTCAGCAAGACAATTTGAAGAAACATGAAAATGGCACTAACGCCTGGCGATACCGGGTATCGCCGGTCTGCGATAGTGGAAAATTGTTTAATACTGGCGCATTCAGTCAAAGCCATCAAAGTGAACAATTTTTCCTGAAGATTGAGTGCGGAATGCGGAGGAGAATGCGGCGAAACCCTAAACCTAGGTATGAAAGCTTGAATTTTTGCTTTAAATATTTGGTTTTTTATGGATCTAATTGGAAGAATAGTGTAGTATGTTAGTTTAGATCAGAAATTTACAGGTTTTCAAGTGTTAAATTTTGGTTTGGGGATCTTGATTTACTAGGGTTGTATGAGTGAAATTTGCGAAGATTTCCTTGAATTTAAGTTATGAAAAACTGATTTGAAGAACACAAACTTACAGATCTGGTATTTTGGATGAAGGGGGAAACCAGATCTGAAGTCAGAAATGAAGAAAAATGATTTTCCGCTATCGCCCGACGACAGTGGGTGTCGCCGGGTGGTGATAGCCAAAAAAAAATTCTATTTCTGAAACAAAAATATTTTATATGCAGAAATGGCTTCCAGTTCCAAAGCACGAAGAAGCAGAGGGAGTGACTCATACTCTGTAACATCACTCACAAAACTAGACCCCTAGGAGTGGTTTTGTCATGACTAGGTCATGACAAAACCCTAGGAAGCCCAAGGAGGCCAAGTAGACCTAGGGATGTAGATTGGACCACTATGGTCTGCAAATAGTAGATTTATGGACCCTAGTTAAGCTGATCATGGGCTTCACTACGACTTCAAGACCCCACCATGGCCTCACCAATCAATTGTAAAGTTCATCTGAACCTTAAGGGATCCATTGGAGTCGACTCAGGATGACCAAGTTGACCTTGGACCACTGTAGGCCTAAATTGGGCAAGGTGCCCTAATTAAGGGCAGTGTACCCTAGTTAAGCCCAACTAACCCTACCAGGGTCTTCCTAGACCTAACATGGGGTCAAGGGGTCACTAAGGACCCTTGGAGGACAGTCAAGGTGGTTAAGTTGACCAAAGTCAACTTTAGCCCTAAATGGGTCAAACTGAACTATATTGTGTCAATTGACCATCCCCTAGCCAGGTGGACCCCATTTATACCCCATAACCCTAAGGTGAGGTCCATGGGTCACCAAGGACCCATTGGGGTTAGCCCTAGTGGCTAAATTGACCAAAGTCAACTCTAACCTTAATTTGGCCAAAGTACCCTTCCTAAGGGTAGCTGGTCTCCAAAGTGCAAGTCAACCCTACCCATCCCTGCGTAGACCCTAGGAGAGCCCAATAGGTCACCCAAGACCCAATGATGGTAACAGAAAAGGTCAATTTGACCTAGGTCAACCCTAGTCAAAATTATGTCAAACGTAGCTCAAATGGGCTAACCCAAGGTCAAGCCCTCCTTCCTTTTTGGGCTAGCCTTAATATCATGAAATTATGAATAAGTGGGCTGCAAATGTCTCTCCTGATTGACCAAGTCAAGTTGGTGACTAGGAGAGAGGGTGAGCTCCATTTCCATGTTAATGGAGGAGAGAGAAATGATGAAAGAGGAGGGAAGGAAGGGGCTCGGCCAAGGGGAGGCCAAAGGCCACCCTTAATGGTTGAATTCAACTCCCCCATGGAAGGGGAGAAGTTTCCAGCCATTTCCCTGGCCACCAAGGGTCTGGTTCAGCCCCCTCCACCATGGCCTAGCATAACCATTAATGGCCTTAATGGTCATTTATGATCCAGCCCCTCCTCTCCCCATCGGAGACTTTAAACACCATCAGTGGGTCGAGATGAGACTTTCCCAATCCTTACCTGAAGAAATCGAGCCCCCCCCCATTGTGCAGTTGTAGAAACCGAGCGGCGCCACCATCAGAAATGGCTTTCCGACGATCTTCTCGACTTCAGGCCACCGACAAGGTCCTCCTCCTCTCCTTGTCTCATGGATAGATCATAGCAACGTTTAGGTTCAAGGTTCAGGCTGAATTGAGCCCGAACCAATTCCTGGTTTTTATGGTTTCGGGCTGAAAAATTTCTTGGTAGAACTGTCGGAATACGCCTCTCCGGCGGCTATACCGCCGCCTGGAGACAACCACCACCTCAACGGAGGTGGGGGTGGCGGTGACCGGCCGTGGAAGTGCCGGATCGCCGGCGGCAACGTTTGGAAGGAGCTCTAGGTGGGATCAATTCAGGACGTCGGCTGGAGCTTGAAGACGACGGGATGTCGTCCAGTGGCGCGCCAAGATTCGTGCAGGGGAGATATTAAACTATAGGAAATAATTTCTGTTATTTAAATTATGTCACACATTTAGTATTTAATGTTTTTAATTTTTAAAAATACTTAGAGGCTATTTCATAGAATGGGGTCAACATGAAAATTTTACAGCAAAATTTATTTGAACCAATTTGGGTGTCTAGTTTGACCAGGGCACTGATTTTTGTGGGGCCTATACCTAGGGCTATCCTGAGATTAAAAAGGGTGCCCACTCTTCATCCCTTGTCCAAATAACATGAAATTTGGGGATGGGGCAATCCTTAGATATACCTAGGGCCTGTCCAAAAATGGGAATTTTTGGAGATACTTTGGCTATAGTTTTAGTTTTTATTAAATAATATTAGTGTAATTTAATTAAATGGTTTAATTACCTCCAAACCCTCCCAAATTTTGGTGAGTGGTCCCTGGCCTCATGATATATCTCTGTATAAATTTTCACCTCATTTGGATGTGTTTTGGATAGGGAATGAACTAACCCTAATTTATACCTTAATGAGAGGTTCTTAAGTGAAAAGTGCACCTTGAGGTTGAGTGGTCAAATCACCTCAACAGAGGCTGAGATTTTGACGACTGACTTGAAATGACCTTTAACACCCTCAAAGGGATTATGGGGTGGTCTAGGGTAGCTTTGCCCTAGGATCCAAACTCAAACCCTAAGGAGGGGCTTTTGAGTGTTGTGAGGGCATGGGGCCAAATACCCGTATGTGATCTTGCAACTTGGTAGAAATGGTGCTAGGGTATCCAAAGCCCTCTGGTATGAATTCTAGGGGATTTGGAGATGGAAGAACCTCTCAAATCCCTAACCCTAGTTTAGGGCATATCCACCTTTTCTGTAGAATAAGCCACCAAAACTTACTAAAAAGGTGTAAAACTTAGGTAGCATGGATATTAAGTTAGTTAGGACCTCTGGTGAATTTATTGGAATTTTAGGAGTAATATTACTAGCACCCCCTTTGTTATACATGATGTGGCCCTAAAGGATATTTTATTTATTATGATCACACTATTCATTCTAGATTCATGAAACTTGGGCAGGAGATGTTTTAAGTCAAAATGATTGTTCCTGAAGTTTGTTATAAATTTTAGTTGAAAAACTTTAGTATTTTCTTCACAAGTTTTTAAAAGGGCAATTACGGTCAATAAATTATTTGGGGCTATTTAATTGTTGCAAAATTGTGAAATTGGGGCTCTGATAATTTTTTGGTCAATATCCACTTGGAGAAATTAATAATTTTTAGATGATTATTTGCAATATATACTTTACAAACCTATAATTTTGGGGATATGATGTTTATTTTATTCAGAGCTTATTTCTTGCTAGAAAATTAGGAGACACTGGATTTTAAGTTGAATAGTCATTTTGAGTTTATTATAAATTTTGTAGAGCATTTGCTTGAATAAAATGGGTACTTCATGTTCAAACTTAGATTTTTAGTTTAGTAGAACGAATAAATAAATTATCTGATAATTTAGGAAAATTATGAATTTCTGGGTTTAGGCTAAAAATGCCATTATAGCCCTCCAATAATTATTATAGGGGTACTGGGTGATTATTTTGTGTACCTCACTTTATACACTTCATATAGCTTAGGTTGGTCTGCATTTAGTAAAATCGCAGAAATTGTGTTGGAGTAAGAATTTGGGGCACACGAGTTGGGGTTAGATGTTTGCCGATTTGAATGAATGAAAAAGAGTTCGTCGTTGGAAGTTGGGGTGAGTAAGGGGTTGGAATGGCTAGTGTCCGGTGGTGCTCGGTATCGGCGAAAGATCGTCCTTCCCCTAGGGAGGAAGTGTCTAATGCACTAGGGTTAGATCCAGTAAATTAATTAAGGGTTGGGAATTTGATAGCCACCAATAATAGTAAGTGCCTTGCGAAAGGGAGCTTTGAGCGTAATCCCATCGTAGTTCCTAGTGCCTTCGAGAGCCCTTCACGGGGTATACCTTGGGCAGTCCTGTACTAACCTAAATAGTAGGTGAAACTGAAATGCAAGAGTAAGTAGAAGTAATCTAGGGTTGCACTCACACTCCCCGGAGTTGTGGGAGTTTGGTTAAGTCACTCGGGCATTAGGCCCGGTGGATTTGGAGATGGGCAATTGGCCCGACGAGCTTTGGCTCGGTTATAGTTGGTGACGGATGGGTTGGTCCAGCGAGCTTTGGCTGGGTGGTTTACATCAAGGTTTCATGTGCTTAAAGTAAAGGTGGTGGGTCTTTGCTATTGGAGAGTTGATGCAGCGATGCCGATACGTTGACTCGGCAAGTGTGGTTTAGCACTTGTCCAAGTAAAGTCAATATCCAAGCTTGTACCCCTCTAACTTTCAAAATTACATGGGAAAAGTTATCTTTATGTTCAACTTGTACTCATTTTTATTAAAAGGGAAAAGTTATCTTCGATGAAACATTCCAAATTGTCAATTATGCCCTTATTTTTATATTTTAGGGACTAAGTTATCTTTAGGTTCAGCTTGTACTCATTTTTATTAAAACGGAAAAGTTATCTTTGGTGAAACATTCGAAATTGTCAATTATGCCCTTATTTTTATAATTTAGTGACTCAACCTATATTATAATCTATTTCAAAAAATTTAAAATATAATGTCCATTCAAGTAATTACATTATCTCATAATGAAAAGTAATGATGAAAATCCATAGAATTCAAAAAGTTTAGCTCTTACACCTACCATGGTAGGCTATCATTAGGCATGATTGCGGTCTATTTGAGAAAGGTTGCCATTAGACATATCAATGGTATTTTCGAGAAGCTACCATTAAACTAATAAATTTTATTAAAGTTGATTTGAAGTGCATGATTGATGCATCAGAATGAGGATTTTTTTAAACAAATATCAAAAAAATATTGTATGACTACTTTTGCATTAATTAATTAATATTGTATTTATTTAAGTTGTATTGAATAATTGATAGGGGTGGAACCCCAAACCTTTCACAGTCAAGGTAATGTCGTGATTGGCCGTAGAGACGGAGCCCCGTGTCTGTCACATGTGTGTGTGTGTGTATATTTATCCTTTAATTTCGAAGGATTAAGTTTGGTGCAGGTAATGCCAATGTCAGGATACTTATTTAGCAAGCTCCTGAAGTTGCCTTCAAATTATGCTGCTGGTTTGATACTTGTGGCATGCTGCCCTGGAGCTTTGTTTAAGTCATTTTCCAGCCTTCTCTATTATATATATAGAGCTTGCCTGAAAGCTCTTTATCAAGGAGGTCTGGGGATCGAAACCTGTCCTCAACAACCTACCATGCACATGTGTTTGGGCCCGGATATGGGTTGGGGTGTACGGCCCGCGGGCCTGATAAAAAGGACGCCATAGTGTGACGCCATGGTGGGCCCGGCAGTGGGCCGCCAGATGTGGGCCTCTGGCTAGGCCAGGTGCGAGGCCTGGTCGACAGAGCGGGTCGGCTCTGGGTCACTGCATCACATTGGGGCCAGCCTTAGTGGCTAAATTGACCAAAGTCAACCCTAACCTTAATTTGGGCAAAGTACTTTCCTAAGGGCAGGTGGTCTCCAAAGTGCCAAGTCAACCCTGCCCATCCCTACCTAGACCCTATGGGAGCCCAATAGGTCACCCAAGACCCAATGATGGTAATAGAAAAGGTCAATTTGACCTAGGTCAACCCGAGTCAAAATTAAGTCAAACCTAGCTCAAATGGGCTAACATAAGTTCAAGCCCTCCTTCCTTTTTGGGCTAGCCTTAATATAATGAAATTATCAATCATTAGGCTGCAAATAGCTCTCCTGAATGACCAAGTCAACTCGGTGACTAGGAGAGAGGGTGAGCTTCATTTCCATGTTAATGGAGGAGAGAGAAATGATGAAAGAGGATGGAAGGAAGGGGCTCGGCCAATAGGAGGCCAAAGGCCACCCTTAATGGTCGGATTCAACTCCCCCAGGGAAGGGGAAAAGTTTCCAGCCATTTCCCTGGCCACCAAGGGTCTGGTTCAGCCCCCTCCACCATGTCCGATCCTAGCCATTAATGGCCTTAATGGTGATTGATGATCCAGCCCATCCTCTCCCCATCTGAGGCTTTAAACACCATCAATGGGTAGAAACCGAGCGACGCCACCATCAGAAATGGCTTTCCGGCGATCTTCTCGACTTCAGGCTGCCGACAATGTCCTCCTCCTCTCCTTGTCTCATGGATAGATCATAGCAACGTTTAGGTTCAAGGTTCGGGCTCAATTGAGCCCGAACTAATTCCTGGTTTTCATGGTTTCGGGCCGAACAATTTCTTGGTAGAGCTGTCAGAATCTGCCTCTCCGGCAGCTGTGCCGCCGCCTGGCGACAGCCACCCCCTCAACGGAGGTGGTGGTGGCAGTGGCCGGCCGGGGAAGTGGCCGGATCGCTGGCGGCAGGGTTTGGAAAGAGCTCCATGCGGGATGAATCCAGGATGTCGGCTGGAGCTTGAAGACGATGGGATGTCGTCCAATGGTGCGCCAGGATTCGTGCAGGGGAGATATTATAATATAGGAAATAATTTCTGTTATTTAAATTATGTCACGCATTTAGTATTTAATGTTTTTAATTTTTAAAAATATTTAGGGGCAATTTCATAGAATGGGTCAACATGAAAATTGTAGTCTGGATAGTCTAGTGTACAGAAACATTTATATGAACCAATTTGGGTGCTTGGTTTGACCAGGGCCCTCATTTTGGTGGGGCCTATACCAAGGGCAATCCTGAGATTAAAAAGGGTGCCCACTCTTCTTCCCTTGTCCAAATGACCTGAAATTTGGTCAGGGGGCTATCCTTAACTATACCTAAGGCCTACCCAAAAATGGGAATTTTTGGAGATACTTTGGCTATAGTTTTAGTTTTTATTTAATAACAATAAGGTAATTTAATTAAGTGGCCTAATTACATCCAAACCCTCACAAATTTTGGTGAGTGGTCCCTGGCCTCATGATATGTCTCTGTATAAATTTTCACCTCATTTGGATGTCTTTTGGATAGGGAATGAACTAACCCTAATTTATAGCTTAATGAGGGGTTCTTAAGTGAAAAGTGCACCTTGAGGTTGAGTGGTCAAATCACCTCAACAGAGGCTGAGATTTTGACGACTGACTTGAAATGACCTTTAACACCCTCAAAGGGATTATGGGGTGGTCTAGGGTAGCTTTGCCCTAGGATCCAAACTCAAACCCTAAGGAGGGGCTTTTGAGTGTTGTGACGGGCATGGGGTCAAATACCCTTGTGTGATCTTGCAACTTGGTAGAAATGGTGCTCGAGTATCCAAAGCCCTCTGGTATGAATTCTAGGGGATTTGGAGATGAAAGAACCTCTCAAATCCCTAACCCTAGTTTAGGGCATATCCACCTTTTGTGTAGAATAAGCCACCAAAACTTCCTAAAAAGGTGTGAAACTTAGGTACCATAGATTTTAAGTTAGTTAGGACCTCCAGTGAATTTATTGGAATTTTAAGAGTAATATTACTAGCACCCCCTTTGTTATACATGATGTGGCCCTAAATGATATATTATTTATTATGATCACAATATTCATTCTAGATTCATGAAACTTGGGCAGGAGATGTTTTAAGTCAAAATGGTTGTTCCTGAATTTTGTTATAAATTTTAGTTGAAAAACTATAGTATTTTCTTCACAAGATTTTAAAAGGGCAATTATGGTCAATAAATTATTTTGGGCTATTTACTTGTTGCAAAATTGTGAAATTGGGGCTCTGATAATATTTAGGTCAATATCCACTTGGAGAAATTAATTCATGATTTTTAGATGATTATTTGCAATATATACTTTAGAAACCTATAATTTTGGGGATTTGATGTTTATGTTATTTAGAGCTTATTTCCTGCTAGAAAATTGGGAGACATTGGATTTTAAGTTGAATAGTCATTTTAAATTTATCATAAATTTTGTAGAGCATTTGCTTGAATTAAATGGGTACTTTATGTTCAAACTTGGATTTTTGGTTTACTAGAACAAAAAAATAAATTATCTGATAATTTAGGAAAATTATGAATTTCTGGGTTTAGGCTAAAAATGTCATTATAGCCCTCCAATAATTATTATAGGGGTACTGGGTGATTATTTTGTGTACCTCACTTTATACACTTCATATAGCTTAGGTTGGTCTGCATTTAGTAAAATCGCAGAAATTGTGTTGGAGTAAGAATTTGGGGCACACGAGTTGGGGTTAGATGTTTGCTGATTTGAATGAATGAAAAAGAGTTCATCGTTGGAAGTTGGGGTGAGTAAGGGGTTAGAATGGCTAGTGTCTGGTGGTGCTCGGGATCGGCGAAAGATCGTCCTTCCCGTAGGGAGGAATTGTCTAATGCACTAGGGTTATATCCAGTAAATTAATTAAGGGTTGGTAAATCTGATAGCCACCAATAGTTGCAAGTGCCTTGCAAAAGGGAGCTTTGGGCGTAATCCCATCGTAGTACCTAGTGCCTTCGAGAGCCCTTCACGGGGTATACCTTGGGCAGTCATGGGCTAACCTAAATCGTTGGTGAAAATGAAATGCAAGAGTAAGTAGAAGTAATATAGGGTTGCACTCACACTCCTCGGAGTTGTGGGAGTTAGGTTAAGTCACTCGGGCATTAGGCCCGGTGGATTTGGAGATGGGCAATTGGCATGACGAGCTTTGGCTCGGTTACAGTTGGTGACGGACGGGTTGGTCCGACGAGCTTTGGCGCGGTGGTTTACATCAAGGTTTCATGTGCATAAAGTAAAGGTGGTAGGTCTTCGGTATTGGAGAGTCAATGCACCAACGCCGATACGTTGACTCGGCAAGTGTGGTTTAGCACTTGGCCATGTAAAGTTCGGTGCGCCAGCCGACAAGAGTACGCAGGAGCTCCGCTTAGTGCACCAGCGTTGAGGCGTACTATAGGTCTGACTGGTAGTGCAATTACCGGTTTGGAGATGGGCGATGCCCAACTACGGAGGTATCCTGGGAGGTTCGGCTTCAGAAAGGGGCAACTAAAGGTCTGTGTACACAGAGTCGAGTGGGTGTGTTGCACTTACATGTTCACAGCATGGCATATTTGTATTTCATAGCATAGCCATTGCATTTAACCCTGACACCTATTATATAAAGTGGTATGAGACGCTTTATACAATAGGCCTTGCAAAACGACCGCTTGGTTTATAAGTTCGTTCAAGCGTGGTTATAAGTTAAGGTTTAATTCCGAAATCTTTATATGTATGCTTGTAGAAAACCGACACCCTATCGTATAAACAGGTATGGGACTATTTATACGATAGGAGCCCTACAAAAGATCCCTCGGCTTATGTGTTTTCGCATAACTTAAGGTTATTTTTCCTGCTTAATTTCTCTTGCTTTTATTACTGCCTTATATACCATTGGACTGCTTGTTTAGTTCCGCCGTTATCTGATCATTTGTTATTCTCCACCTTCTTGTCCTCTCCTTTCCTCCTCCCCGCTCGGTGCCTAGGTGCCATGGGGGAAGGGGCGAGGGATGATAGGACTTAGTCTTTTAGACTAACGGTTTTCGAACCACATCATTTTAGGGAACCGTGGAGCCCAGCATGGAGGAGCAGCCCCGGAGGTCGATGACTTGGAGATGGGGCAGTCTAGTACCAGTGTTCAGACGATATGGACTGTGAGTCCTGGCCCCTACTCGTTATATTAGTTGTGCTTCCACGATGAGAGATTTGTAGTGAGGACATTGATGTACTGGGCATGACCCCAAGATTCTTAGTATTTCTGATTATATCTGTGGACACTCCCTTCGTGGAGATTATATTTACTTTATATGTGATTTTCTGTGGACTTGTCTTTTAATTCTTTGCTACTGTTGAGATCGACTTGGCCGGCAGGATCGGCGTTTTGTAGTGATGACCTTCCCGGGAGCAGAGGTGCCACCACAAAACAGCAGTTCTGGGTCTAAGACCCCGTGGTTTTAAAAGGAAAAGGGGGGTCTTACATACTCATCATATCAAACATTTCCTGGAATAGAGAACGCTAACGTAGGAATCGGACGGGTGATTGAATTCGACCCGACCCGGCATGCACATATTCATGACTTGTTAGCAATGACTAGAATAATGTCAATTATTATTCCAGACACATTCTCCTCCATACTCATCCGAGAATTTTACAATTATCTCAAAGATCCGCGTTTCACGGAACTGAATGGCGAAGTTCGATCGAAAATTCAATGACAAATAGTAGAAATAACACATGATGATTTGAGAGATGAATTTGTCCTAATAGATCATGAAACCACTCTAGACGTCGTAGAGAACTATCGAAAGGATAGGGTTTGGACATTATTAAACATGGTTTTGCATGGAAATTCCATCAAAACTCTCATCCAATCAACGGCCACCCTGACGGAGGATGCACGACTAGTGCAAGAGATTCTAAGGCATATTGTCCTATTGAAATCCGGAGATATACGAAAAATAATGGCTCAACTTATTTATGTGACGTATATGATTTTGTAGCGAGAGCCGTTTGATGGGGCGGATTTTGTCCTCTCAATAGTACGATACTCATTTAGATTGAAAAGTCCTAATTGGAAGAAGTTGTGCACCCTACCACTTGGAGCCGTTCTCCAACGGATCTTATATAAGAAATACATGTGGATTGACCCCTAATTGTACTTCAATGATTGTATCCCAATGATATATTCGACGAGTGGAACACCTTCCATCGGCCGATCAACACGAGGAGGGTCATCAAGGAGGAGTGAACCAGTGTCCACTATGCGAAACCCGCCAATTCCTAGAAGTGGATCGTTGCGAGAAGGGTTAGACGACTTGCTTGAGTCGTTCTAAAAACATAAGATGGATGTAAAGAAAAACGTTTTGGGAATTCAGAAATTATTTAAATTTCTGACAAAAAGTTTGAAGTTGAAACCCACTCCAGCGGAAGCAGCAGAATGGGAAGATCCGA
The DNA here is from genome assembly GCA_039583875.1 of Platanthera guangdongensis. Lineage (NCBI taxonomy): Eukaryota > Viridiplantae > Streptophyta > Magnoliopsida > Asparagales > Orchidaceae > Platanthera > Platanthera guangdongensis. Next base: position 81,884,471 of record CM077166.1, read on the forward strand.
TCTTGGAGCCGCCCAGTACATCAACCCGCCGAGCACATCGGACGCGAAGCAGCGAGCATAGTTTGGCAGATGATCAAGGAGAGACCAGTGGAGGTGACAGCAGAAATTTTGAAGATTTTTGGAAGGCTGGACATTTTGCCACTATCGCCGGGCGACAGTCACTATCACCTGCGACAGTGAAATTTCGTTAATTTCCTTAGATTTTGATTTCATGCTGTAATATTATCTATTCTGTAATGGTATGTTGTATTTCTTCTGGAAGAATGTAAGACATAGTATGGAATGTTAAAATTGTGGTGTTTCCACTTATGATTTATGAAATGCTTATTTTGGTTTAATGTTCATGATGTTAATAATGGAACTATGTTAATTTTGTTTTGTGTGGCTTGCTATGGTAATTTATTAATTTGACAAGTTAAGAGTTCCTAGTTCTAATCGTGAGATCGAAAGACGGGAATCTGGAAATGGTTTAGTGAAAATATCCGCAAGCTGTGAATCAGTGCTTATAAAATTGACTTTGATCGTATTTTGTTTTATGTGATCTCTTATTAAATGGTGATATACATCAATGTGTTTGGATCTACAATGATGAACTGGATTATACGTTAAGTCAATTGCACTTGTATTATCACATTTTAATTCAATGTTTTCATGGACTATTCCAAAATCTTCTAATGTTTGCTTCATCCATAAAGCTTGTGCACAACAACTGCCTAGTACTATGTACTCGGCCTCAGTGGTTGATAAGACAACAAAATTTTGTTTCCTACTCATCCAAGAGATAAGTGAAGGGCCAAGAAAATGACAGGTGCCACTGATGCTTTTACGATCTAATGAACATCCAGCATAATCTGAATTAAAGAAGCCATGTAATATAAATGTATCGTTATGTGGATACCATAATCCTAATTTAGATGTGCCAATAAGATATCTAAAAAAGAGTTTAACTGCTTTTAAATGAGACTATTTGGGATTAGCTTGAAATCTAGCACATAAACATACATTGAGCATAATATCAGTCCTAGAGGAAGTCAAATATAATAGTGATCCTATCATTCCTCAATAAATTGTTTGATTTATGGATATTCCACTTTCATCTTTTCCTAACTTTAATGAGACACTCATGGGGGTATTTGCTTGTTTGAGATTTTCAAACCCAAATCTTTTTAAAACATCATGAATATATTTAGATTGGCAAATAAAAATTCCATCAAGCTTTTGAGTGATTTGAAAACTAAGAAAGTAAGTGAGTTCGCCTACTATGCCCATTTCAAATTTATTCTTCATAATTTCAATAACAATATCACATAATTTTTCATTTGTGGATCCAAAAATAATATCATCAACATATATTTGTAAAATGATAAGATCATCATGGATATGTTTAACAAATAAAGTGCAATCAGCACTGCCCATTTTATAATTATTTTTTAATAAATAAATAGTCAATCTATCATACCATGCTCGGGGTGCTTGTTTCAAACCATACAAGGCTTTTTCTAATTTATAAACATGATCAGGAAATCTAACATTAAGAAAGCCTGAAGCTTGTTCTACATAAACGTCCTCCTTAATATACCCGTTAAGAAAAGCAGTTTTAACATCCATTTGAAACAATTTAAACTTCTTGAAACTAGTATATGCAAGAAATATTCTAACTGCTTCTAAACGTGTTGCAGGTGCAAAAGTTTCATCAAAATCTATTTCTTCTATTTGTGTATAACCTTTTGCTACGAGTCTAGCTTTGTTCCTAGTGACCCTAGATTCACTATCAAGTTTATTTTTAAAAATCCATTTAACCCGTACAACACGATGATTTGATGGACTTTCTACTAACTTCCAGACTTTATTATGTTCAAATTTATTAAGCTCGTCATTCATAGCTAAAAACCAAGAATTATCATTTAAAGCAGCTTCAATGCTTTTAGATTCTATATCAGAAATAAAACACATATTTGAAAATAATTCACGTATGGATGAACGAGTACTTACCCCTCTTGATGGTTCTCCAATAACCAAATCTTGGGGATGATCTTTTGAAAATCTTAGTTTGCTTGGAGGCACATATCCTTGCTCTTCTACTTCTTCTTCTTCTTGTTCGACTCCTTTTTATTCATCTTTGTCTCCAAGGTTTTCATCGTCATCCTCCCGTTGTAGAGGAGAGAGATCTTCATTTTTACCTGTATTATTAGCTTCTACACAAGGAGAAAACTCATCAAATTTAACATGCATTGATTCTTCAACTACTTTTCTACTCTTATTGTAAACTCTATAAGCTTTACTTGTAGAAGAATAACCAATAAAAATGCCTTCATCACACTTCTCATCAAATTTGCTTAAATTATCCTTTGTGTTCAAAACAAAACATTTACATCCAAAAACTTTAAAATAAGACACATTCGGTTTCTTTAGAAAATATAACTCATAAGGTGCTAATTTTAAGATGGGTCGAAGCATAACACGATTAATAACATAACAAGAAGTACTAACAGCTTCAGCCCAAAATGATCGAGGTAATTTGTATTCAGATAGAATAGTGCGAGCTAGTTCTTCTAAAATTCTATTTTTCCTTTCCACCACACCATTTTGTTGAGGTGTACGAGGAGCAGAAAATTCATGTTTAATTGCTAAGTCATTGCAAAAAAAAAATAAATTTCTAATTATTAAATTCACCTCCATGATCTGAACGAATGCATTTTATTTTAAATCTCTTTCATTTTGAACACGTAAACATAATTTGGAAAATTCTAAAAATGCATCAGATTTAGACGATAAGAAAATTGTCCAACTAAAATGAGAGAAATCATCAATCAAAACAAAAGTATACTTTCTACCTCCTAGGCTTAGTGTATTAACAGGACCAAATAAATCCATATGTATTAATTCTAAAGGCCTAGTGGTGGAAACGATATTTTTGCTTGTAAAAGAAGACTTTGTAAATTTTCCTTTTTGACATGGTGAGCATAAAGATGATAAATTTCCATGCAAAGAAGGTAAACCTTTAACAAGTTTATTTTGAGACAATTTTATGATAAATTTTGAACTAGAATGTCCAAGACGTCTATGCCACAAATCTAATTCCTCATTTTTAGAAATAAAACATTTTAATAAAGAATGTGATAAATCATTAAACCTAATCATGTAAACATTTTGAAATCTAGGAGCAGTAATAACAATATCATTTGTTTTAGAGTTAATAATTTTGCAAAGGTTTGAAGATGAATCAAACAAGACATTTAAGCCAATATCACATAGTTGACTTATTGAAATTAAATTATGCTTCAAACCTTTAACATATAAAACATTTGAGATAGAAAATGATTTGTTACCTACTACACCAATGCTGATGATTTTCCCCTTTCTGTTATCGCCAAAAGTAACTACTTCTCGTTCCTTCATCTCCAGGCTTAGGAACTTTGATTTATTGTCCATCATGTGCTTGGAACACCCTGAGTCCAAGTACCATACGTCTTTTTTGTCCTTAGCCTGCCAACACACCTAGAAAGAGGATGAGAGTAAAGATCCGGCTACCCAAGTGGTTCCTCCTATAGAATAGGGGGAAGCCTTAGGCACCCAGATTTGTTTGACTAAGCAGTATCCCGTCTTCTTACAAGTATGTGTTGTGTGACCAAACTTATAACATTTGGCACACTTGATGAAAGAAGTTGATGTGTTTTTCAAAATAAATTTTGACCCTTTGCTGGAAGCCACAGGGACATGTGATTTATTTTTTTTAACCTGAAAATTAACATTCGTGGAATTTTTCTTATCGCCGGCGACAGTGGATGGTGCTAGGCGATAGCATTCAGGAGAGTATCCATGTCCGAATTTTCCAGAACCATAGTACTGGTTTCCCAAAATCATATTTAGAGATTTTTGGCCCACTCCAAATTTGTTAGTGGCCATTTCTAAATTTCGAAATTGTCCCCTTAGTACATTATTTTCAGCAACTATGGTGCCGCAACGATTAGCGAAGGACATCTTGCTGCCTTCCACTTGAAATTAAGAGAATTTTAGAGATCTCTCTAAGGCCTCTTTCTCTTTTGTAAGAGTTTCAACCCGAGTCTGAGTCTTAGAGAGATCTTTCTCAAGTTCCACTATCTTTGTCAAAGATGGACAATTCTCTTGACAAGACGCTTTCTCTTTTCCAAGAATTTTTACTTCATTTTTTATTTTTTAATTTTCTTTAACTAAAACTTTATTTTCAGATTTGATCAACTTAATTTCATGCAGTTTTTTATCTAAATACTCGCAAGTACTTAAAAATCTGATAATAAATCATCATAAGTTTCAGTAGTTACCTCAGTGTCGCTCTGGACACTGCTTCCTTCATCATAAGATGAGGCGCTCATTCCCATAAAGCAGATGTTGGACTCCTCTTCAGTTTCTAACCCTGAACTGCTCGACTCCTCAGAAGTGGCATCATCCCATGTTTCAGCCTTTAGAACCTTCTTCCTATCTTTCTTTTCGTGCCGCTTCTCCTTCAGCTCTTTCAGATACTTTGGTCACTTGCTCTTTCTGTGACCAATCTTCCTGCAATGATAGCATTCAGGTGGTGGTCTATCTTCATTATCCTCTTCTTCAGCTTGGGATTTTCCTTTACTATTCCCATATTCTTTATTCTTGAAAAATCTCTTGAAAGAATTTCTTCTTTCAGGATTTCTCATAAATCTCCTGAATTTCTTCACAAACAAACTCTCTTCATCTTCATCATCACTTTCATCAGACTCGCTTTCATTCTCCTTCTTGGACTTTAACGCCAAAGCTTTCTTTCTTGGCTCCAAGCTATATTCTTGTTGTTGAATCCTCAACTCTACTTCATGAGTTTTCAAGTTTCCTATGAGATTCTCAATTTGGAGAGACTTTAGATCGTGTGACTCCGAGATGACAGTCACTTTAGGATTAAACTTCGGGGAAAGCGATCTAAGTATTTTCCTCACCAAATCTCCAATTGAGAAATTCTTCCCTAGAATCCTCGAGTCGTTTATTATCATGCTAAACATCGTGTACATGGAGTCTATATCTTCATCGACCTCCATCTTGAACTTCTCAAACTCTGATTCTAGCTGGAAAAACTTCGAGTCCTTTACCTGCGATGTACCTTCATGAGTAACTTGAAGAAGATTCCAAATATCATATGCAGTATCACATGCACAAACACGGTTAAATTCAGTCCTACTAACGCACACAATAAAGCGTTCATTGCGTTAGCGTTATTTTTACAATGAAGCTTATCAGCTTCGTCCCATTTGTCCTTGGGTTTCACCATAGAGACACTTCCTATAACAGTAATAGGGGCAGTGTAGCATGTTTCTACCATGCCCCAAACATCAATATCTAGTGATATTAGAAAGCATCACATTCGAGCTTTCAAATAGTTGTAGTCAGTGCCTATGAATAAGGGAGGTCTACTAATACCTTTCCCCTCAGAAAATACATGCATGTTTTGTGCAATTACTCCCGGTGGTGAAACCATTTTTGGAGTAACCTGGCTCTGATACCAAGTGTTGGATCTTACGACGCCCTTAGATGGGGGGGGGGTGAATAAGAATACTTTTTAATTTTTCTTAAACAACCTAAGCAACCTTTACAAAATGACTAACAACAAAGTAATGGAAGAGTGCAAATGAATACTAGCTAGAAACAATAATGATATATTTCAAAAGAGTTAAATTGCATACAAAGTGTCTCTATAGAGCTAGAGATAAAGGCTCATGAAATAAATAATTTTCTAGTGTATTCACCGGTTCTTCTACCAAGAACCGGCAGGCTAAAGCGTATCTCTCCCTAGATCTTGCTACTAGCCTCCCCCTAGATCTAACCACGATCTAGACGCTGCACACAAGGCAACAATTTCTCCCTAAGCCACACAAGGACTTGGACGTCACTCACAAGGCGACGATTTTCCCCTAAGCTACACAAGGACCTAAACACCATGCACAAGGCGGTGATTTCTCTTCCGATTATAATGAGAAAATAAATGAAAAATTACAAAAACAAATTGAGCACTTTAGGCTAGACACTCCCTTCAAACAAAGCGCTGAAGATGCCGATGAATCCTTACAAGAGATGCTTTGAATGCTTCGCACGTGCCGTCAATCTTTCGTGCTATTTGGCCTTCTTAGGAGTATGGAGTATCTCTGAGTTCTGGAGCTCTCTGGATCGTCTTTGAAGGTAAGTGCACTCCAGGTAATGAAATTCGTAACTTTCTCAGAAAATGAGAGACTTTTATATTCTGGCGCTATCGTCGGGCGATACTGGGTTTCGCCATCTAGCGATAGCGGTAACCGCTGCCACGTGTCCCACGAACTCCTCATTTTTGCATCGCACAAACATTGAGCAATGAATCATGCACTATCGCCGCGAGATACTGGATATCGCCATCTGGCAATAGCAAAATAACAGTGGCCACGATTTCTTCGAGCTTCGAGCGGAAATGAGTCGAGTGGCGTTATCGCCTGTGGCGATACCCATTATCGCCTGGCGATATCTCCCGAGCTCAATTCTGATCTGATTCATCATAAAAAAGATATGAGATATTAACATGTGTTACCTACACACCAATAACATCCAAATATCAAATACAAACAAGATTTGTTATTAACAAACTAGGAAGCGTGGAATGCATGATCCAATAAATGTATGACAAAACCCCCACTAAAGAAGTGTTGTGCTTTGACTGCGGGAAACCTGGATACTTCCTCTCAGAGTGTCCAGAGACTCAGAAGAAGGAGAAGAGAAGAGAGAAGGATATAAGAAGACATCAAAACAGCAGTCCTTCCTCCAGCAAACATAAGAAGAAGGAGAAAGGCTTTGTAGCTGAAAGCTGGAGTGAAACAGAAGATGAATCCTCATCTTCCAGATCCAGTGAAGAAGAAGAGGAGGCAAGGGCCAAAGAAGTATGCCTCATGTCCATTAATGCCTCCAGGAGCCAATCAGATGAAGATGTATCTGACAATGAAGAAGCTTCAGAATCTGAAGTTGACCATGTATTTTCTTCTTTTGATTATAACTCTGATTCATTCAAATGTGAATTTAAAATCATGTGCATAGATCTAATAAATTCAGAAAAAGAAATTAAAACACTTAGGGAAAAGCTAGGAAACCAAGAAAATGTTCTTTCTGAAAATAATAGGTTAAAGGATGAATTAAATTTAGTTAATGAACAAATTATCCTGTTAAAGACTGAGTTATGTGAGGCTAAACAACTTGAGGAAACTCTCAATGGGAGAAGCCTCAAGCTGATGGACATTATAAGCACTACCAATTCCAAACTATTTGTCAAGCTGGGCTTGGGTGCTTCATCAAGTTTGCCCCCCCCCCATTCTCAAGAAGAATATTTTGACAACCCCCATCAAATTTGTTTCAGGTAGGGGGAAAGAAATAATAAACCATAAACAAACCATATAAGAAATTCCCAAATCAAAAGGTCAAAATAACAAATATTAGAAAACCTTAGCTAAAAACAATGTTCAGTAGATTTCGTCGAACTCAGATCGACGAAATGTGGCCAGTTCGTCAAACTCTAGTCGACGAACTCTGAACGCAAACTTAAGATATAATTATTAGTCTAACTGCGATCGACGAACTTTATATAGTTTGTCGAGCAGAGATCGACGAACGTGTGGCACAGAAAATGACTATGTTCATTCTCTGGGCAGAGATCGGTGATCTCAGCCCAATTCATCGAACTCTGGTCGACGAACTCACAATAGTTCGTCGAACCCAGAAAGACTTAACAAAAATTATAACTATAACAGCAACTCTAGAAAACCTAGAAAACCATTTAATCCATTAGCTGATTGGGTAATTCCACCCAGAAGATATCATCCTTTAGGATACAAGTCTCAACCAGAATTCTCTGCAATATCTAGTTTTTCTATCAACAATATAAAGGACCCAAGGTAACCTGGGTTAAAACAACTAACTGTTTTTACTGCTGGAAAAGGGCTGTCCAGTGAATAATCAAACTTGGTACCTGGACAGTGGATGCTCCAAACACATGACTGGTAGCAAGGACTATTTAATAAAGTACAAGTCCAAGCTGGGGCCAAAGGTAATTTTTGTGATTCAAAGTGTGGCCAGTGAGAAGGTTATGGAGAAGTGAAAATTGGAGCTGTCACGTTCAAGAAAGTGATATATGTCAGAGGACTCAAACATAACCTCATCTTCATAAGTCAATTATGTGATGAAGGTTCTCAGGTACACTTAACTTAACTTCATGCACTATCTCTAATAAAGAAAAACAAATTGTTTTAATTGAAAATAGACAAGGAAATATATACTTAGTTGATTTCTATTCTGCCAATTCAGACATTTGTTTGCTTAATATTGTTTGCAATCAAAATGAACTTTGGCATAAAAGGCTAGTTCATGTTAACATGAAAAACATTGCTAGGTTATCTAAAGACAGTCTTGTAAGAGGCTTACCTTCTGGTCCCTATAAGAAGGAAGGCCTTTGCAGGGCTTGTCAACTAGGCAAGCCAACTAAAACTAGCTTTAAGTCAGTTAATAAAAGTGATTCACCTAGGATTTTGTATTTGCTACACATAGATCTCTTTGGACCCATTATTGTGCAAAGCCTAGGAGGGAAATCCTACACTTTAGTTATTGTAGATGACTTCTCAAGGTTCACTTGGGTGTCCTTTCTGAGAACTAAGTCAGATACCTTTAAAGTTCTTTCAGATTTTCTCAGGACCATACTGATTGAGTACTCTACTCATGTTGCATTGATCAAAAGTGATCATGGTATAGAGTTTGAGACTCTTCTTATGCATGAGTTCTGTGAGAAGAAAGGCATCAGGCACTGTTTATCAGCTACTAGAACTACCCAACAAAATGAGGTAGCTGAAAGGAAAAATAGGACCCTAATTGAATCTGCAGGCACATTACTTACAGATGCTTACATGTCACTAACCTTTTGGGCAGAGGCTGTAAGCACAGCAAACTATGTCCTGAACAGGAGCTTGATACATAAACTGAAGAATATGACTCCCTATGAATTACTTAAAGGGAAGAAACATAAAATCAACTATTTTAAAGTATTTGGATGTATATGTTATATACATAACAACAAGAAGAAATATATTAGAAAGTTTGAAGCTAAGGCTGAAGAGGGAATTTTTCTAGGATATTCCCAAGTAAGCAAAGCTTATAGGGTATTTAACAAATCCTCCTTGAAAATTGAAGAATCTATTCATGTTACTTTTGATGAGGCTAACATGTCTTGCAAAGAGAGAGAGAGATTTCAACAAATAATACCTTGCAGGTACCTCACTTGTCTGAGAATTTGGATAGACTAAGCCTCACCCAAGAGGTTCCAATATATCCTTCTCCACAAGTTAATGAAGAAAGTGAAGAAGAAAGCACTGATCAAGTTGAACCTCATCCAACAGCAAACTCAATTCCACAAGAGGAATTAATTCAAAATGTTGTTGCTGAACCAACTCCACCAACTGACTTTGTCACACTCAGGGATCACCCCAGATCCCAAGTAATTGAAGACATGTCAGCATGTGTATAGACAAGGGATCAACTCAACCAAGACTTGATGCATGCCTGTTTTCTCTCTTAGGTTGAACCTCAATCCATAAAAGATGCTGAGCAGGATCCCCACTAGATCATTGTAATGAAAGAGGAACTTAACCAATTTGAGAGATGTAGAGTTTGGGATTTGGTTCCAAGACCCCAAGACTACCCAGTCATTGGAACCAAATTGGTATACAGAAATAAACTGGATGCTCAAGGTACCATTGTGAGGAACAAAGCTAGGCTTGTTGCTCAAGGATATATGCAAGAAGAAGGCATAAATTATGATCAAACCTTTGCACAAGTTGCAAGGTTGGAGGCCATTAGAATTTTTCTGGCCTATGCCGCCTACAAGAAATTCAAGGTGTATCAGATGGATGTGAAGAGTGCATTTTTGAATGGATTACTTAAAGAAGAGGTTTATGTTGAACAACCTCCAGGTTTTGTCTCTCCAACTCATCCTTATCATGTATTTAAATTGCATAAAGCTTTTTATGGTCTAAAGCAAGCTCCAAGAGCTTGGTATGAGACCCTAGCTAGCTTTTTGATAGTGCATAAATTCATTAGAGGCATAGTAGATAAAACACTTTTCACTAGACATCGTAAGGATCAAACCTTGTTAGTACAAATATATGTGGATGACATCATATTTGGGTCTACTGATTCCAAATTATGCAAGAGGTTCTCTGACCTCATGTATTCAAAATTTGAAATGAGTAGCATGGGTGAGCTCTCCTACTTCCTTGGTCTCCAAGTGAAGCAGCTCCCTGATGGCATCTTCGTCTCCCAAGCTAAATATGCTAAAGAGCTTATAAGGAAATTTGGGATGGCTGATGCCTCAGCAATGAAAACACCCATGGCTACAAATGCTGTAATAGACTCTGATGCACATGGGAAACCTGTGGATCAGAAACTATATATGGGCATTGTTGGGTCCCTATTATACCATACAGCAAGCAGACCTGATATTATGTTTGTCATATACCTTTGTGCTAGGTTCTAGGTAAACCCTAAAGAATCTCACCTAATTTTCTTAAAAAGAATTTTGAGATATATAAAGAGTTGTCCTAGTCTAGGCCTATGGTATCCTACTGAGTCAGAATTTGAGTTAACTGGATACTCAGATGCTGACTTTATAGGATGCAGGGTGGACAGAAAAAGCACCTCAGGAACTTGCCAGTTCCTTGGGATAAGATTAGCGTCTTGGTTTTGTAAGAAATAATCATCTGTGTCCACTTCAACTACTGAAGCAGAGTACATTGCAGTTGGCAGCTGCTGTTCACAGATGTTATGAATTCAGAATCAACTACTGGACTATGGTCTCAACTTAAATAATTCAACTCTACCCTGTGATAACACAAGTGCTATAGCCATAGCATAAAATCCTGTCCATCACAGTATCACTAAACATATAGACATTAGACATCATTTCATTAGAGAGTGTGTAGACAAAAACAAAATTAAACTTGTCTATATCTACACTGATTTACAAAGAGCTGACATTTTCACCAAACCTCTGGATGAAAGAAACCAGCTGTTCTTTATAAATCAGATTTGAATGATCAATGGAAAAGACTTAGTTTAGTTTCTGTCTGGACTCGACGAATTTGCCAAAGTTTGTCGAACGAAGTTCGATGAACTGGGGAAAGTTCTTGAGATATTCGTCGAATGGAGGTCGACGAACTCTCTGTGAGTGAAGTTGAGTTCATCGAACGGAGATCGACGAAGCTGCTTTAGAAAACTTTCGTCGAACGGAGCTCGACAAAATGTCTTCAAATCTTCAGACTGAGCTCGACGAATTATTTAACTATCAATTATTTCGTCGATCTCAGGTCAAAGAATTTTTTAATTTTCGTGGAACGTAGTTTGTCGATTCATTTTCTAGAAACCTTATATCTAGGTTTTCTTCGACCTCCGTCCCGCGCTTTCAGCTCCTTTGCACTTGACCTTCGTTTTTCTCTTACAGGTGCTCTAATGGCGATTCCAGCAGGAACTCTAGCGGTAATGAAATTTGATACTGGTTCGATGTGGATTTCAACTCTTTCCAACATTCCGACACCATCTGAAAGTGCGAGTTAGATCTGATATACTCTAGAGGGGGGGGGGGGGGGTGAATAGAGTATGGTGCTTAAAAACTTTTACAACAGTTGTTGTATTCTAAATGTGAACAGGGAAGCAAATAGTAAATCTAATCACAGAAACTATTTAATCACAGAGCAACCTAATCACAAAACAATCACAGCCAGAAACAAAAATAAAGACAAGCAACCAGAAGACACAAGGAGCTATTGTGGTTCCCCTAAACTTGGGTACATCCACTCTTCTACCACCCTAGGTAGGAATCCACTGCAGGATGAGTTGATCAGGTGTCCTGGGCACCAATGAGCTTTTGATAAGGTGCTCAAAAACCGAACCAGATTTTTTGATCAGGTGTCTTGCCACCAATGAGCTTTTGATAAGGTGCTCAAAAACCAAACACAAACTTTTGAAGGGAGTTTGAAAAACCCTGTACAGCTGAGTGAGAGAGAGAGAGGGAAATAGATGATCTTCTCTATCAACAGTCAAAGAGAAGATTTGTGGATGTTGTCAAAGCTCCCCCTGAGTTCTTGAGATGTTCACGAAATGAAGCTTTGTTGTAGGGTGATAGGCCTTCAGAAAATTGATCTCCAGCAATTGATGATTTCAGCAACAGCTGAAATGTGTGGTGTCTGGAGTCTTGAATGATGATGGCCTTGAACACTTGAATCAAAAGAGATCTGAGGATTTCAGATTTGTTGATCTCCTTTTGGTGATGGTGTTCTTGTGTGAATTCTTTGAGACAGAGAATGTCTACAGCTCTCTTTCTTTTTCTCTTGAGTGATTGTTGTTGAGAAAGATGTTGTTCCAGAGAAGAGTTGTTGCAGAGAATATTTTGTTCTTCTTCTTCTTGTGCACTCTCTTCTTATCAGGAATTCAAAAATCTTATCTTTTATTCCTTTGTTCTGAATAGAAATGATCCTCTGTCCAGAATAGCCGTTAGCCTGTCATTAATTACATCCTTAATTGCAATTGTCTTCTGGGGGAAAGTCCAATGAAACATTCCTTGATAATCCATTGAAACTTGCTCCAGAATAAATGAAAACGGCTACAAGATCTTCTGAATTAATTGCTGAGAATAACTCTTTAACTGTCTAAATTTGAATCTTGAAAGTCATTTAACTCTTCAAAGAAACGTCGAACTGAGCTCCACTATCGTCGAACTGAGCTCAGCGATTTGGACTTAGATAGCAACAGAGATCGTCGATCTGAGCTCAACTATCATCGAACTGAGCTCAGAGATAGAGAATCAATACTGGAGTCAAGATCGTCGAACTGAGCTCGAAGATCGTCGAATGGAGTTCGACGATTTGTTGAAGTTGAGCTCAGCGATCGTCGAATGGAGTTCGACGATCCGTCGAAGTGAGCTCAACAATCGTCGATTGGAGTTCGACGATTCGTCGTACTGAGCTCGACGAAAAGACTTAGTCTCCAGACTGAAAAACCTTGGTCTTGAGGGCAGCTTCCAAACCTAACTACTAACCCTTAGACTCAATTCTAATTGACCTTTAGATCTATACAATGAGGTCAAAACAGGTTTCCTAAAGAAATAGTGATCCTGACCCAAATTAGTAATAGGGTGTTCCAACAATCTCCCCCTATTTGGGTTAGGATTACTATTTACAGAAATTGGAGAAATTAAAAACATCATACAAGACAACAATGTAACAAACAACAACATTGCAGAATCACAGATAAAATATATCAGACAGATCAGAAATCAGAATAATTGTCACCTTACAGAATTACTCTTTCTCTTTGCTCTTTATAAGTTTTATTTCTCTATTTGGATCAAGAGCTTCCTTCTTTGATCTTCTGTCGTCAGCTGCACCTAGAGATGTTTGTTGTTTAGGCCTTGGTACCACAGCTTCAGGGTGCAGCTCCATGTATCTTTCAGAATCAAAGAACTTGCTGGAGGCATATCTTTCAAGTTCCTTCTTTCTTTGTTCTGACAATGTAGTAATGCTGGAGGTGTCCTTGCCTTGCTCTCTAGCTTTCTTAATTTGATCCAAGGTAGCTAATTCCTTCATTCTAGCAGTCCATGCAGTAGGATTATTCTCTGGATCCTCAAAAGGTACTGGGGGCTCATATCTGTTGGAAGGATTATCTGGAGGAGCTCTGGATGAGACTAATTCTTTCAGCTTGTAGGGAAAAGGGCCTGAAGTTGTATCAGATGAAGCTTGTCCTTCCATTGAGTATGGATGCTGTCTAGAATAGCCTTTGGAGTAAACTTGGAATTCTCTTTGGTTTCCTCTATAATTTTCTCTCCTAGATTGAGAACCTCTGGATTGGCTTCCCCTATTTGAGATCTTCCATGAGGCTGATAGGGGGTTTAACTTCTAGCAGAAGGATGAACAGCAGAGCTAGCACTTGCACCTGCATCAGGAGGAGGAGGTGGAGGAGGATGATTGAACTGAGAAGATCCTTTTTCATATTTTCTCTTCTTTTTCATAGCCCTTAATTAATTCTTGTAATATTGCATCTAGTGTTCATTTATAGGGCAGTCATGAAGAATGTAATAAGGTATGTCATTTGTATCTTTGACTTTAGCTGGTGGAACTCTTTTCATAGCTTTGCTTCTTGCTTTTCTTTTCCTGGCTATAGTAGCAGAGGAATCATCAGAATCAGTCCTGAACTGATCACTTTCAGAGCTTTGCTCATCATATAAAGCATCAATCTTTTTTAGATAATCTTTCTGTTGTTGGGTTAGAGTAGATGGGACAGTGGTAACAACAATTGTAGTAGCAGCAGTAGAATTAGAAACAGTACTGGCAAAAGTTGTAGCAGCAGGAGTAGTAACAGCAGATACAGAACTTTCAGGAGCAACATTCTTAGAAGAGACAACAGCAGTTTCAGATATAATAGTTTCAGTAGCAACAATATCATCAGTAATGACAGTGGGCTCAAAGTCATATGCCTATCTCTACATATCCTCAGAAACTGAAACATCAACCACATCAGAACTAACAGAACCATCAACATTTGCAGCAGTAGGAGCAGCATCAATGCTTTCAACAGCAACAGAAACAGCAGGGGCAACAGTAGGGACTGCAGCATAAACTGAATTTACAAAGGAATGAATAATGCTGTTGTCACAGCTTGAAAAGGGCACAATGGCCTTGGAGAGATCCTCTGATGGCTGGACTGCAATTTGCTCTAGAAGACAGCTGAAGTAGACTGAATCAAAAACTGAAAGCAGGGACCTGAGGTCCACTGAAAAAACTGCAACCTGTGGTGGTGTTGAAACTGGAGCTTGAGTTGAAGAGACAACAGCAGCAGCAGACATTCTAACATATTCATGAGGCATCTCCCCCTGCCTAGATTTAGAGACAACTGGATCAAGGCACCCAAACGAAGGGATTGCCTAAGGAGGAAAGATGGAGGAGAGCCTGGCAGATAAGTCTGCAACTGACTTGAAGAGTGGATCCAAGGAGGTCTCCAACAGAAGTTAGAGCCTGGGAGCTATCAGCTCATATAGTTTGTCATCTAAGGCTGGAATATCTACATGCTCAGTAAGGACTTGAGCAGAGGTAGAGAAGGATGGTGGAGCAACTGGAGATGTTGGTGGAGAGCTGGTGGATGGTAGAAGTGAAGGTTGAGGTGTGGGGATTGTGGAAATGGAAGAAAGTGGTATGGAGATAGAAGGTGTGAAGGAGGGTTGAGCAATGATGTCTTGTAGAAGCTGTTGATATGATGTGGATGATGAGGGTAGATCAGGAGGTGATGAAGGTGAATCATCCATGAAGGAATCATCTAGAATATTGAATGATGGGAGGTGAGATGATGTGTCAATGTCTGGGTGAGGGTAGTGATGTAAAGGATGGAAGATTTCCTCTGTGCGAGTAGGGATTGGAGATGGAATTGATGTAGGAGATGGGCTGGAAATAATGATGGTGGATGAAGTTTGAATGGTGGAGGTGACTGGTGGAGAGGAGATAAGAGGAGGAGGAGGAGAAGCAGCAGGTAAGTCATCTGTAGGGGCAGAGACTTGAGGGGAAGAGACTGTTACAGTCCTTGTACCTGAAGTGGTGCTTGCAGAGGGCCTGCTGGGCTTCACTACCTGTCTGTCCCATTTGCCAAACAGGGCACAGGACAGCCTCTTAGAGGCATTGATGTGCATCCCAAATGAGACTAGCAGGGCAGGGCATCTGTTTTGGAGAAACAGCCCTAGAATCCTTCCATAATTTACAAAGTTCTTGTTTATCTTCTTCTTAATCAGATCAAAGAAGATCTCTCCCCAGTTTAATTATTTCTTATCCACAATAGCACCCATCAAACATAGCTGATACCTGGAGATGGTATCATGTGCTGAATGCTGGGCCAACAAGACCTTTCCCACTACATCAGCTAAGAACCTGTATTCAAAAGCTAAGTTCTTTTTCAGCAGCTTGCTAGGGTTTGCATTAGAATGACCCATTCTAGCAAGTAAATTAGAAAATGCTTCTCCTGACAACTCAGCATAATCCTCTCCAGAATTCAATCCAAAAATCTCTATCAGAATAGTAGAAGTTAGAGGGACCTGAGTTCCAGAAATTGAACCAACCACTGTATTTTGGTCTTGATTGTGGGCAGTATAGACCTACTCCTTGATCTCATCTGCAGCCAATTTGATTCTTGTGGACATGATAGTAATAAGCTTTTGTTCCTCGAATAGTTCTAGAATGTCTTGGAAGATTTGATCACTGGTGCTGAAAGACTCCATGTGTATATCAAATCCTGCATCAAACTTCATTGCGGCTAGAATGGCAACTGAGACGGCCATTGTTACCTGCAAAAATCAACAAACAAATGACCAAGTGTAGAGAAGTTTGGAGGGAAAGAGAAAGTTTGCAGAGAGAACGAAGGCGCAAAGAGAGAACGACGGCCGAAAAATGAATTTTATATTAGGGTTCGACGCAGAAAAGGAAAGATCGTTGAACTCAGTTCGACGATCGGGGCTTCGAAAGGAATCTGAAGGGTCTTCAATATCGTCGATCTCCGTTCGATGATATTGGAGAGCGTCGAGCTCCGTTCGACGATAGTTCAGAAAACAAAATCGTCGAGCGCCGTTCGACTATCGTTGACCTGGAGAGATAGTTGATCACTATCTGAGAAGCGCTGAACTCAGGTCGACAATTTCAGAAAGCGTCGATCTCCGTTCGACAATCTGGGGGAAAATCGTCGAGCGCAGTTCAGAGAACAGAAATACACTCTAGACACTAGAAAAATCAAGATGTTTGCCTAGTCTTGGTCAATTTTTAAAGTTTTAAAATCTTGGATATTATTTTAGACTTCCTCCATCTAACATTCCTAACTGATTTAGGAAGAAGGTGTGTTTCTTTTCATCCAAGGGTTTGGTGAAAATATCTCCCCTTTGCAAATCAGTTGGGATATATTGAAGTTCAATTTTGTTCTTCTCAACATTATCCCTTAAAAAGTGATGCCTAATTTCTATGTGTTTTGTCCTACTATGGAGGACTGGATTTTTAGCTATAGAAATAACACTGGTGTTATCACAAAAGATTTTAGACTTCTCTAAGTTGTATCCATAGTCTAGGAGTTGGTTTTGAATCCACAATATTTGTGAACAACAACTACCTGCAGCCATATATTCAGCTTCAGCAGTTGAAGTTGACACAGATGTTTGTTTCTTGCAAAACCAAGAGACAAGTCTGTCACCAAGAAACTGACAAGTTCCACTGGTGCTTTTCCTATGAATTCTGCATCCAGCATTATCAGCATCAGAAAATCCAGTTAATTCAAATGCTGAATCTTTTGGATACTAGAGACCTAGATTTGGACAACTTTTTACATACCTGAGAATCATTTTTACTAATATTAGGTGTGACTCTCTAGGGCTCACTTGGAATCTAGCACATATGCATGTAGCAAACATTATGTCAGGTCTACTAGCTGTAAGGTACAGTAAAGAGCCAATCATTGCTCTATATGTTGTCTGATCAACAGGTTTCCCATGTTCATCAGCATCCAATACAGCATTAGTAGGCATGGGTGTTTTCATACAAGATGCTTCAGACATACCAAATTTCTTAACCAATTCTTTTGCATACTTGGTTTGAGAAATAAAGATGCCTTCACCATGTTATTTGACTTTCAATCCTAGAAAGAAGGATAGCTCACCCATGCTACTCATTTCAAATTTAGAATGCATTAGTTTGGAGAACCTTCTGCACAAATTTGAATCAGTAGAGCCAAAAATAATATCATCCACATAAATCTGTACTAGTAGGGTATGGGACTTATGTGTTCTAATAAAAAGAGTTTGGTCTACTCTACCCCTTATAAATTTATTTTCCAGAAGGAAGCATGCTAGGGTCTCATACCATGCTCTAGGAGCTTGCTTGAGACCATATAATGCTTTGTTCAATTTAAAAACATAATCAGGATGAGTTGGAGAGATAAAACCTGGAGGTTGTCTGACATAGACTTCTTCTTTGATGTCTCCATTGATAAATGCATTCTTTACATCCATCTGGTATACTTTGAAACCTTTGTGTGCTGCATAAGCTAAGAAGATTCTGATGGCTTCCAATCTTGCAACTGGTGCAAAAGTCTGGTCATAATCTATGCCTTCTTCTTGAGAGTATCCTTGAGCAACTAGCCTTGCCTTGTTCCTTACAATTACTCCTTGATCATCCAATTTGTTTCTGAACACCCACTTTGTTCCAACAATGGAGTGATCCTTTGGCTTCGGTACTAGTTCCCAAACATTGTTCCTTTCAAATTGATGCAACTCTTCTTGCATTGCCATGATCCAGTGTGGATCTTGCTCTGCATCTTGAATGGATTGAGGTTCAATTTAAGATAGGAAGTAAGTGTGCAACAGGTTTTGGTTGACTTGATTTCTAGTTTGCACACCAGCTGAGATGTCTCCAATTACTTGGGAAATTGGATGGTCTCTTGATGTTACTAAATCAACATGGGGTGTTGATTGTTCACCAACCTGTGTTGTTATTTCCTCTTGTGGTACAACAACTGGCTCTTCAAGTTGTTTCTCTTCAATATGTTGAATGCTTTCTTCATCTTCACTGGTTTCCTCTTTTTGAGTAATCTGTAACCTGTTCAAATCTTCAGCAAGAGAATGTACCTGCAAAGGTTTTATGGTAGAAGTATTCTTCTCCTTGAAATACATGTTAGATTCATCAAATGATATGTGAACAGATTCCTCAATTTTAAGAGATGATTTATTATATACCCTATAAGCCTTACTGATAATGGAGTATCCCAGAAACACCCCTTCATCAGCTTTAGCTTGAAATTTTGCCAAATACTTCTTGTCATTATCATGTATATAACAAAGACAACCAAAAATTCTAAAATAATCTACTTTAGGTTTCTTCCCTTTGAGTAATTCATAGGGAGTCTTGCCCTTTAGTTTATGTATTAAACTTCTGTTCAGCACATAGTTGGAGGTGTTCACTGCCTCTGCCCAAAAAGATAGAGGAAGGTGTGCACTGACAACAATGTAGTGGCAGAATCAATAAGGGTTCTATTTTTCTTTTCAGCTACCCCATTTTGTTGAGGAGTTCTAGGAGCTGAGAAAGTATGCCTGATCCCTTCACTCTGACAGAACTCTTGCATAAGAAGAGAATCAAACTCTGTCCCATGATCACTTCTGATCAGGGCAATGTGAGTATTGAACTTAATCTGTATGCATTTGAGAAACTCTGTCAAACACTTAAAGTTATCAGACTTTTTCATCAGAAAGAACACTCATGTGAATCTAGAGAAGTCATCTACAACTACTAAGGTGTAAGATTTCCCTCCTAGGCTTTGTACTGTAATGGGTCCAAAAAGATCCATGTGTAACAGATACAAGATCCTAGGTGAATCACTCTTATTAAGTGATTTGAAACTATTTTTAGTTTGCTTGCCTAATTGATAAGCTCTGCAGAGTCCTTCCTTCTTGTAGGGGCCAGAAGGTAGTCCTCTACGAAGGTTGTCCTTGGATAGCCTAGCAATGGTTCTAAGGTTTATATACCCTAGTCTCTTATGCCATAAAACATTAGGTCTACAAACAGAATTAAACAGGCAAATGTCTACAGCTGTTGAAAGAAAATCTACTAAATAGATGTTACCTTTTCTTTTACCTGTCAACACAGTTGTGTTGTCCTCTGACTTGATCTTGCATAAGGCTTTGCTGAAAGTCACCCGGTAGCCTTCATCACATAACTGACTGATACTGATCAAGTTGTGCTTCAGTCCTTCTACATAGTCTACCTTCTTGAATGTCACTGTCCTAATCTGAACTGCACCATATACTTTAGTTTGTCCAAAGTTTGAATCACCAAATATGACTTTGGGTCCAAGCTTGGCTTTAAAGGATGTGAGGTTGTCCTTGTTTCCTGTCATGTGCTTTGAGCACCCACTATCCAAGTACCATTGTTGGTTTGATGTTGGATAGGTCTTCACCTGCACATAAAATAATTCATTTGTTTTTGACCTATTTTACCTGGGGCCTAGGTTGATAACCTTTAAATTCAGAAATAAAAGACATCCCAGGTTGACTCTTATAATCTTCAGGATGATATCTCCTTGGAGGTATTATCCATTCAGTATAAGGGTTAAAGCTTTGGGATGTAGGACCCCTAGGATTGGATTTTGATTTACCCTTGAAAGAATTTCCAAAGCTCTGATCTCTGTTCGACGATCGTTGAACTACGTTCGACGATCTTGGGTCAGATCGTCGAGCTCCGTTCGACGGTCGACTGTGGCAAAGTTCAGAAATTAGAGATCGTCAACCTAAGTTCGACGATTTTGCCTGAGATCGTCGATCTGTGTTCGGCGATCGTCGAGCTCCGTTCGACGATTTCTACTGGAACTTGGTTTTCTTTGGTAGATCAGAATTTTTCCTAGTTACCTCTACAACTCCATTCCCTTTATCATAAATAAACTTGATTGGTGATAAATTGTAAATATACCTATTTTTGTGTACATTAATTTAGTTGTTTTCATTTATTTTTGTCGTTTTTACATATTTTTGCTTAATAAAATGCTCCTATTTTTGTAAATATTATACTAACTTGTTCTATTTTATTTTGCAGGAAAAAATGAAAAATCTGCCAAAAATGAGCTGTCACGCCCGTGACATGTTGGTCACGCCCGTGACCAGGGCGTGACACGTCAAAAGCCGTGAAATCTGCGAATTTTGAAGACCAAAGCCTGTCACGCCCGTGTCACCCGAGTCACGCCCGTGACCCATGCCCGTGACCATCCAGATCGACGGAGTCGCGCTCAACGATCGTCGACCCAGCTGACACGCCCGGCGACACGCCCGTGTCACCCGACACGGGGCGTGACCCAAGCCCGTGTTCACTCAACTCGACACTTTCAGCTCGACGATCGTCGAGTGTCGACACCCGCCTGTCACGCCCAGAGTCACGCCCGTGACCTGGGGCGTGACCTTTCCAGCTAGCTCGACAAGACCTGCCCGAAGACTTTCGGCGCGCACCGCGCCCAGATCCACCTGCCTGTCACGCCCCCTGTCACGCCCGTGACCAAGGGCGTGACCACTGCGAGACCGACACGTGTCCAGCCCGAAGTCAACTTTCCCGTCAAATCGCCGGCCGCCTTCCAAATAGTACTGTCACGCCCCCTGTCACGCCCGTGACCAAGGGCGTGACTCATGAAAATTTTTTCTATAAATTCAGAGGTTCTGCTCTGAAATTCTGTTCCCTTTTTGAACCATTTTGTATAAGGTGTTGTGCTGCTGGATTGCTTCCAAGGTCTATGTAAGGGATATTTCTCCCCCTCTACTTAGTTTATTTTTGTTCCTTTGTAACCGGTGTTTTTACTTAATAAAAAATATTTCTTTTTCTCTTCTTATGGCTTTGGAATGGATTCATGCACCTCTTCCTTTATACAATCTTATTTATTTTTGTTTTAACTTAGTTTTTGTTCTCTTTGTAATGGGTGTGTGTGTGTATGAGTATAACTCTATAGTTTTATGTTCTTAGTTTTGTTAACTTAGAATTTTTATAGCTTTTTATTTCATTGTTATAAACCCGTAAAAATGTTTTCAAAGTGATTTTAATTTTTTCTAACTTAGATTTTCGTGTTTTGATTGTAAAACTTTTTCGTTCTTTTCGCTTTATTCTCACTTTTTTAGCACTTTTACGGAGTTATAGGAATGATAACATAATCGTTTTAATTTTTCTAGCATTTTCGTTTTTGCATTTATTTTCCAAACCTTTTTCCTCTTTTAATTTTTTCGTTCTCTTTTTATGCATTTCTACCGCATTTTAGCGGTAGAAATGTATTCGTTTTTATTTTTCGATCACTTTCATTTTTCGTTTATTTGCAAAACTTTCTTCCTGTTTATTTTTTATTTCAGCTTTTTATGCATTTCTACCGCATTCTAGCGGTAGAAATGCAGTTGTTTTAATTTTTCGTTAACTTAGTTTTTTGCAATTTTTTATGTATGCGCATTTATTTCCGCCTACTCGTTAAGAGGTAAATGGCGCCTGCTTATTTTACTTTCTGTAGAGTGCGTGAGTTTGTAATTTTCCTTTTTTCCGCCTACTCACTTGAGTTTAATGGCTGGATTTTATTTCAGTAGAGTGCGTGTGTTTTCATTTATGTCGAGAGAGCGTGTGTGTGAGTTGCATTTATTTAGTCCTACTCGTTTGAGTAGGACACGCTTTCTTTCTCCCGCCCACGCATTTGCGCCGGGACTCGCAATTTACTGCTTTCTTCAGTCCTACTCGTTTGAGTAGGACTTGCAATTTTCAGCTTTCATTTACTGCTTTCATTTTATCGCTTTCATTTACTGCTTTCTTTATCGCTTTATTTTCTGCTTTTCTCGCAAGCCGTCCCCATTCCGATGAGTGGCTAACCGTTCTTAGCCCTCGGCATCGAAGAGCATTGGGACAGATAAAATAGCTTAAAATAACTAAAGGTCTAATTTTTCTAATTAATTAAAAGTACTTAAGGTTTGCCCGGGGTTAACGACGCGTAGGACCACATATCGATGTGTGGGCCCTATTTCCGTTTTCCATACGCTCGCCGAGAGGCCGTGCGTATGGACAGATCACCCCTTGGCAAAGAGAGTTCCGCACTAACCCTCGAGAGAGGAGGCGCGCCAACTCTACCGGATTGGGTTCCCCACCCAATAGCGGGGTTCTTAGCGTAATGCGGGCGTTAAGAGGAATCCTTCGTCGGACGAGAGCCCGGTCGAATAGTCTTAGCATTCAGGTGAGCGATAGCCCTATAGCTAGGTGAGCTCATTTTAGTGGAACCTCCACGGCCAAGTCTCCGCCTTAATTAATTAGAAATTTAGGAGCTCTTTTTATTTAAAGTCTATTTTAGTTCAATTGTTTTTTCGGTGCCATCGAGCTAAGCTCTTCATCGGCACCACCTTCATGCTTTCATTTTTCTTTCTGTCATTTTTTGCTTTTTATTATATATATAAATATCCCGACAAGATAATTATCGGTAAAATAATAGTCCCCTCCAGGGAAGAGTAGAAATAATCGAACCGGACCCGAGAACAATACGACCTCGATATTCCACCCGGAATATCCTGTACTACTCACGATAGGTGCACTTGCCTCCTTTCGTTAAAACTCGATCTCTAAACCCTTTTTATATCCAAAATAAATAAATAAATACGCGCGCCCCGTCTTCTTAAATAAATTCACTTCCGCCTTTTTCTCAAATAAAACCGCCGGGTCGCCGCGTGACCGTAAATAATTTCCGAGTGTTTAACCTGCATCAAGTTTTTGGCGCCGTTGCCGGGGAAATTTTAGGTTCGTTATTTTAAACCCTGGAAATCTATTAATTTTACCTATATTTTTTTTTTATATATATATATATAAATATGGCCAATATAATAATAATAATAAAAACTAAAATATATATATTTACAAATTTATAAAACCAAAAAAATTGAAAAACTCAAAACAAAAAAAAATCTGAAAAACCTTAAAAATTAAAAATTTGAAAAAACCATAAAACTAAAAAAACTAAAAAAAAAAAAAAAAACTAAAAAATCCAAAAAAATGAAAAAAAAAAAAACTTAACAAAAATATTTTTATTTTCATTCTTGTTTTTGAAAAAAAAAAAAAAAAAAAAACAAAACAAAAAAAAAAAAAACTAAAAAATGAAAAACTTAAAAAAAAAATATATTTTAATTTAATTTAACTTATTATATTTTATTTTATTTTGATTCGGCGTGCTTTTCATTCTTGTGCACGTTAGGGGTGCGCATTTCCGTCACACTCACGTGGCTAAGGCCTTAGCTACCTCCGACTCCCCCACGCACATTCCCCCCTACCGCCCGCAATCTTTAGGCCGAGTTTATCTTTTTTTTTTTTTTTTTTTCTGTTATCTTTTTGCTTTTTCTTCTAAATAATGCAGGGTTTCAACCTGGGCCTCCCGCGCTCGTCTTAGGGAAGCTCCTACCCTCCCTTTTTCTTTTTTTGTACTTATTATATTTTGTATATTATCGTTCCGCATACTTAGATTGCAACATTGGGGACAATGTTGGGTTTAAGTATGGGGGTGTTTTCCTATTCTGCACTTTTTATATTCAGTACTTAACAAAAAAATACAAAAAAAAATGCAAAAATCAAAAAAAAAATTTCAAAAAAATTTTTAATTAAAACAAAAAAAAAAAAAAAAAAAACTTCAAAACAAAACAAAAAAAAAATCTCTCTCTTCCCCCCTCTTCTTCTTTTTTGTAAAAACTTGCGTCTTGCCTGCCCGCGACGGTCGACTCATCGAACCAACCATTCAAATAAGAGTCTGTTCGCGGGGCCGCAATCGAGTTTTTACTTTGCCTTTTTTTTTGTAACTATCTCTCTTTCCCCCCTATCTTCTTTGTAAATAACTCTTCTTTCTCTCCTCATTCTTGTAAATTACTTATCTACAAAAAACTAAAAATCAAAAAAATTAGAAAAACCCAAAAACCCTAAAAAGATAAAAAATCTAAAAAATCCTAAAAAGATAATAATTAAAACACAAAAAAATGATAAAACTCTAAAAATTCCAAAAAAAAAATGTGTTTTGTTAAAATTATGTAACAAAATAATTCGAATATACCATATCTTAACTCTTTTTGCTTTCCAAAAATCTAGTTTCGAGTTAATTTATATGCGAATTTTAGTTATTCTTTGCTTACTATTCGTTTATTAATTAAAGTTCGATAGATTTAAGTGTCTGGGGTTAAGTCTTAAAGAATTTTTTATGTCTTTTCCTTATAATAGGGAACTTGTTTTTCACCACCACTTCTAATTTTATAAATAGAAGCTCGTTTTTTATGTTAGAAAATAACATCCATGGATTTCAATTATTTCAACTTCATGCTTTTAGAAACATTGGAACGTTCATTTTAAAAAGGTTGCTCTCAAAACTTTTTTATTAAAATCTAGTTTTCTTTTTGAAAAAATAAACCCACTTCCTTTTTTTTCATGTCTTACTTTGACATGATTACCCCTTTATCCCTTAAAAGATCCTATGTCAATGGGAATAAGATTTCGTTCCGTAAACATAGGCACTCAATAATTTAAAAAGATTATATATGGAGTAAGAGGATAAAATTCATTACTCCTACAAATATACATTGGGTTAATTTTATTCTTATGAAGAAAGAAAAAAAATTTATTATGAGTTAGGAAAATAAGATTTCGTTTTCCTAACTATCCAAAAAGAAAAAAAATTGGAGGTTCGAGAAAAAATTACCTCGCCTCAATATTCAAGCCTTCTTCATAAACCACCAAACCACTTAGCCTATTTCAATGATTCTAGACTTAATTTAAAATTTTTTTGAGAGCATAACTTTTAAATTGCATTATTTCCTTTAACTTCTTTTAAGCAAAGGTTTTTTATATAAATCCAATCCATCTTTGTTAAACTAACAAAAATAATTTTTTGCTTTCTATTTTATTTTTTCTAGAAGTCTTTTTGAAACTCTTCCTCTATTCATAACATTTCATAAATCAGGATTTAATTCTTTAACCCCGGATGTTTATTTTGATCTTACTTTTAATTAATTCAAGCGGTAGCTAAACTTAGGATTTCTTTTATTCCTTATAAGTTCATCTCCAACTTTTGCTCTGGAATAGCAAAAGCTTAAGTATGGGGGTATTTGATAAATTGTAAATATACCTATTTTTGTGTACATTAATTTAGTTGTTTTCATTTATTTTTGTCGTTTTTACATATTTTTGCTTAATAAAATGCTCCTATTTTTGTAAATATTATACTAACTTGTTCTATTTTATTTTGCAGGAAAAAATGAAAAATCTGCCAAAAATGAGCTGTCACGCCCGTGACATGTTGGTCACGCCCGTGACCAGGGCGTGACACGTCAAAAGCCGTGAAATCTGCGAATTTTGAAGACCAAAGCCTGTCACGCCCGTGTCACCCGAGTCACGCCCGTGACCCATGCCCGTGACCATCCAGATCGACGGAGTCGCGCTCAACGATCGTCGACCCAGCTGACACGCCCGGCGACACGCCCGTGTCACCCGACACGGGGCGTGACCCAAGCCCGTGTTCACTCAACTCGACACTTTCAGCTCGACGATCGTCGAGTGTCGACACCCGCCTGTCACGCCCAGAGTCACGCCCGTGACCTGGGGCGTGACCTTTCCAGCTAGCTCGACAAGACCTGCCCGAAGACTTTCGGCGCGCACCGCGCCCAGATCCACCTGCCTGTCACGCCCCCTATCACGCCCGTGACCAAGGGCGTGACCACTGCGAGACCGACACGTGTCCAGCCCGAAGTCAACTTTCCCGTCAAATCGCCGGCCGCCTTCCAAATAGTACTGTCACGCCCCCTGTCACGCCCGTGACCAAGGGCGTGACTCATGAAAATTTTTTCTATAAATTCAGAGGTTCTGCTCTGAAATTCTGTTCCCTTTTTGAACCATTTTGTATAAGGTGTTGTGCTGCTGGATTGCTTCCAAGGTCTATGTAAGGGATATTTCTCCCCCTCTACTTAGTTTATTTTCGTTCCTTTGTAACCGGTGTTTTTACTTAATAAAAAATATTTCTTTTTCTCTTCTTATGGCTTTGGAATGGATTCATGCACCTCTTCCTTTATACAATCTTATTTATTTTTGTTTTAACTTAGTTTTTGTTCTCTTTGTAATGGGTGTGTGTGTGTATGAGTATAACTCTATAGTTTTATGTTCTTAGTTTTGTTAACTTAGAATTTTTATAGCTTTTTATTTCATTGTTATAAACCCGTAAAAATGTTTTCAAAGTGATTTTAATTTTTTCTAACTTAGATTTTCATGTTTTGATTGTAAAACTTTTTCGTTCTTTTCGCTTTATTCTCACTTTTTTAGCACTTTTACGGAGTTATAGGAATGATAACATAATCGTTTTAATTTTTCTAGCATTTTCATTTTTGCATTTATTTTCCAAACCTTTTTCCTCTTTTAATTTTTTCGTTCTCTTTTTATGCATTTCTACCGCATTTTAGCGGTAGAAATGTATTCGTTTTTATTTTTCGATCACTTTCATTTTTCGTTTATTTGCAAAACTTTCTTCCTGTTTATTTTTTATTTCAGCTTTTTATGCATTTCTACCGCATTCTAGCAGTAGAAATGCAGTTGTTTTAATTTTTCGTTAACTTAGTTTTTTGCAATTTTTTATGTATGCACATTTATTTCCGCCTACTCGTTAAGAGGTAAATGGCGCCTGCTTATTTTACTTTCTGTAGAGTGCGTGAGTTTGTAATTTTCCTTTTTTCCGCCTACTCACTTGAGTTTAATGGCTGGATTTTATTTCAGTAGAGTGCGTGTGTTTTCATTTATGTCGAGAGAGCGTGTGTGTGAGTTGCATTTATTTAGTCATACTCGTTTGAGTAGGACACGCTTTCTTTCTCCCGCCCACGCATTTGCGCCGGGACTCGCAATTTACTGCTTTCTTCAGTCCTACTCGTTTGAGTAGGACTTGCAATTTTCAGCTTTCATTTACTGCTTTCATTTTATCGCTTTCATTTACTGCTTTCTTTATCGCTTTATTTTATGCTTTTCTCGCAAGCCGTCCCCATTCCGATGAGTGGCTAACCGTTCTTAGCCCTCGGCATCGAAGAGCATTGGGACAGATAAAATAGCTTAAAATAACTAAAGGTCTAATTTTTCTAATTAATTAAAAGTACTTAAGGTTTGCCCGGGGTTAACGACGCGTAGGACCACATATCGATGTGTGGGCCCTATTTCCGTTTTCCATATGCTCGCCGAGAGGCCGTGCGTATGGACAGATCACCCCTTGGCAAAGAGAGTTCCGCACTAACCCTCGAGAGAGGAGGCGCGCCAACTCTACCGGATTGGGTTCCCCACCCAATAGCGGGGTTCTTAGCGTAATGCGGGCGTTAAGAGGAATCCTTCGTCGGACGAGAGCCCGGTCGAATAGTCTTAGCGTTCAGGTGAGCGATAGCCCTATAGCTAGGTGAGCTCATTTTAGTGGAACCTCCACGGCCAAGTCTCCGCCTTAATTAATTAGAAATTTAGGAGCTCTTTTTATTTAAAGTCTATTTTAGTTCAATTGTTTTTTCGGTGCCATCGAGCTAAGCTCTTCATCGGCACCACCTTCATGCTTTCATTTTTCTTTCTGTCATTTTTTGCTTTTTATTATATATATAAATATCCCGACAAGATAATTATCGGTAAAATAATAGTCCCCTCCAGGGAAGAGTAGAAATAATCGAACCGGACCCGAGAACAATACGACCTCGATATTCCACCCGGAATATCCTGTACTACTCACGATAGGTGCACTTGCCTCCTTTCGTTAAAACTCGATCTCTAAACCCTTTTTATATCCAAAATAAATAAATAAATACGCGCGCCCCGTCTTCTTAAATAAATTCACTTCCGCCTTTTTCTCAAATAAAACCGCCGGGTCGCCGCGTGACCGTAAATAATTTCCGAGTGTTTAACCTGCATCAATTGGGGTTGTTAGAACTATAGGTTGGCTGGATGAAGCACCCAAGCCCAGTGTACTATTGAGTCTAGAGTTCACTGTGCTTGTGATGTCCATTATCTTGATAGTTCTCCCATTGAGGGATTCTTCAAGCTTTTTAGCCTCTGATAGCTCATTTTTTTAGTGAAGCTATCTGCTCCCTACAGCACTCCAACTCCTCAGAGAGTTTGAGGTTTTCTGATTTTAGGGAACTGTGTTCAGACAATTGATTTCTGAGAGGGATAATTTCCTTCTCAGATTTTAATAAGTCTAAGCATAGTGCTTTAAATTCATACTTAAAGTCCTCAGAATTGAAATCAAAAGAACTAATTACCTGATCTTCTTCAGGTTGCGTTTCTGAGTCTGACTCTGTGTCTTCTGCATCAGAATTGTGTTGAGAGGCATTGATTGCCATCATGCAGAACTCCTTCTCTTCATCATTATCTTCATCATCACTTGAGCTGGATGAAGCTTCTGACTTCTCTTCAGTCTCACTCCAAGATTCAGCAACAAACCCCTTTCTTGTGTGTTTGTTCTTGCTGGAGGAGGGTTTGCCATTTCCATTCTTCTTGAAGTCCTTATCTTTTCTTCTTTCTCTCTTATCCTTTCTGTCCTTATTTTTGTTCTCTAGACAGTCAGGTACAATGTGCCCTGCTTTCCTGCAACCAAAGCAAACAATTTCTTTATTATTTGATCTATCATACCTTAGCTTGTCATGCTCTTTGTATGATCTCTTCCTGAAGTCCTTCCTGGACATCTTGTAAAATCTTTTAGCCAGTAGACTAAGCAACTCATCATTGCATGTGACCTTGTCTTCAGGCTGATCTTCAGTGGCTTTGAAAGCTATTGTCTTTTCCTTTCTTATGGCTGGTGAGGCAGCCTTCTACTCTTCTTCTCTGTTCTTAATGAGCAGCTCATAAGACTTGAGCTTGCCCAAGAGAGCTTCTATTGTAATCTCATTCAGACTTCTGGCATCCTTGATTGGCCAGATCTTTGAGTCCCAAGTGCTTGGGAAGCACATTAGGATTTTGTCATTTAGTTCAATCAGTGAGATCTTTTTATCCAAAGTCTTGAGTTCATTGACTATCAGACTGAGTCTATTGTACATTTCAGCTACTGACTCAGCTTCTCCTTTCTTGAAATTCTCATATTGGGATATGAGGTGGGATCTCCTGTTCTTTCTTTCATCAGCTGATAATGAGACTATTTCAGACAGCTTATCCCAGATTTCCTTTGCTGAGTTGTATTCAGCCACCTTTTGGAATATGTCATCAGACATGGTCTGGGCTAAGATATTCATAGCCTTTACATCTACTACCTTCCACTTCTTGATATCAACATCTGTTCCTGATGGAGGTGGAACAGCATTTTTGCATGTGTTCTCTGGAGGTCTTGGACAAACTGTCAAAACAGAATTAAAAATGTCCTCATCAATAGAATTCATGTATAGTCTAATCGTTGCTTTCCAAAGTCCAAACTTGGACAGATTGCACACTGGAGGTCTGATGCTAGCATAATCTTTGTTTTGGGCCATGTCTTGTGAAGAACTAATTCTAATAACAAAATCTACAACAAGCAGATCTAACTAGGAATCTTTGGGTTCAGGTGTTAGCCTGTGCAACCACTAAGATGTGATATTTTTAACCAACCTCGCAGATGTGATATTTTTAACCAACCTGGAAGATGTGGTTTTTTAACCAACCTCCCTATGATACCAATTGAAAGTGTGAGTTAGATCTGATATACTCTAGAGGGGGTGGGGGGTGAATAGAGTATGATGCTTAAAAAATTTTACAACAGTTATTGTATTCTAAATGTGAACAGGGAAGCAAATAGTAAATCTAATCACAGAAACTATCTAATCACAGAGCAACCTAATCACAAAATAATCAAGCCAGAAACAAAAATAAAGACAAACAACCAGAAGACACAAGGAGCTATAGTGGTTCCCCTAAACTTGGGTACATCCACTCTTCTACCACCCTAGGTAGGAATCCACTACAGGATGAGTTAATCAGGTGTCCTGGGCACCAATGAGCTTTTGATAAGGTGCTCAAAAACAAAACCAGATTTTTTGATCAGGTGTCTTGCCACCAATGAGCTTTTGATAAGGTTCTCAAAAACCAAACACAAACTTTTGAAGGGAGTTTGAAAAACCCTGTACAGCAGAGTGAGAGAGAGAGAGAGAGGGAAAGAGATGATCTTCTCTATCAACAGTCAAAGAGAAGATTTGTGGATGTTGTCAAAGCTCCCCCTGAGTTCTTGAGATGTTCAGGAAATGAAGCTTTGTTGTAGGGTGATATGCCTTCAGAAAATTGATCTCCAGCAATTGATGATTTCAGAAACAGCTGAAATGTGTGGTGTCTAGAGTCTTGAATAATGATAGCCTTGAACACTTGAATCAAAAGAGATCTGAGGATTTCAGATTTATTGATCTCCTTTTGGTGATGGTGTTCTTGTGTGAATTCTTTGAGACAGAGAATGTCTACAACTCTCTTTCTTTTTCTCTAGAGTGATTGTTGCTGAGAAAGATGTTGTTCCAGAGAAGAGTTGTTGCAGAGAATATTTTGTTCTTCTTCTTCTTGTGCACTCTCTTCTTGTCAGGAATTCAAAAATCTTATCTTTTATTTCTTTGTTCTGAATAGAAATGATCCTCTGTCCAGAATAGCCGTTAGCCTGTCATTAATTACATCCTTAATTGTAATTATCTTATGGGGGAAAGTCCAATGAAACATTCCTTGATTATCCCTTGAAACTTGCTCCAGAATAAATGAAAACGGCTACAAGATCTTCTGAATTAATTGCTGAGAATAACTCTTTAACTGTCTGAATTTGAATCTTGAAAGTCATTTAACTCTTCAGAAAAACGTCGAACTGAGCTCCACTATCGTCAAACTGAGCTCAGTGATTTGGACTTAGACAACAACAGAGATCGTCGATCTGAGATCAACTATCATCGAACTGAGCTCAGAGATAGAGAATCAATACTGAAGTCAAGATCGTCGAACTGAGCTCGAAGATCGTCGAATGGAGCTCGACGATTTGTTGAAGTTGAGCTCAGCGATCGTCGAATGGAGTTCGACAATCCGTCGAAGTGAGCTCAACGATCATCGATTGGAGTTCGACGATTCGTCGTACTGAGCTCGACGAAAAGACTTAGTGTCCAGACTGAAAAATCTTGGTCTTGAGGGCAGCTTCCAAACCTAACTACTAACCCTTAGACTCAATTCTAATTGACCTTTAGATCTATACAATGAGGTCAAAACAGGTTTCCTAAAGACATAGTGATCCTGACCCAAATTAGTAATAGGGTGTTCCAACACCATCTTCCTGGGAATACAGCAACTACTTGAAGACCAGCAATTGAAAACTCTGCTGCTGGACTAGAATCAAGATATCTGCCATAAAAATCAGGGAATGGGTGTACACCTCTGCCACAACAGATGACAATACCTTGACCGGTACTATAGCGGGTAATACTGTTTCCCTCACTCCTGCCGTTCTCACTGAATGTTTTGCCTTGAACAATGGTGAAGAGGATTTAGAAATGAATACTGAAGAGTATGATGAGATGCTAAATCTAATGGGCTATTCTGGACAAACCCCTAATAAATTGTTGAAATTCATCTTTTTGTTGAATTCAAATTCCTAGCAAATATAGTGGGCAAAGTCTTACTGGGCAAGCACACTGCACACGACTATATAACCATGCACCAATTTCTGGTTATGTGTGCAGTGGTGAACAAGAAAAGGGTGAACTGGGCACAGATCATGTTTGATCTTATTAAGAAAAAGAATACTAAAAAAGAAGTAAGTTTTGGAAGGATCCTAGGGATCATCTTGAAAGAAAAAGCTGCTGAATCCCTGGTCTCCCTGACCATATTCATTAATACCAGCAAAAAGCTCACTTGTGTCCTATTTGGCAGGTGGGAGAGGACCATCACAAAGCCATCTAAGGCTTCCTCCTCTGCCACCAGAGCTTCTGAAAGTACAAGGGCTAATCCAGCCACTCCCCTCCCTTCTAAGAGATACCCCCTACACCTCCATCATCTTCCGCCATTCCTCCTCTCCAACAATAACCACAATAACAATCACAACAACAACCTCAACAATCTGCTCATCTTCCTACTCTAGCTACATCTCCTGCAACCTCTCCACCAATAGATCTTACTGACATCCCCTCTTCCCCTCCTCAGGAATCTCAACAACCTTCTCTATCTCAATCACCACAACCAACCCCACCTCAGTCCCCCCATGATACACACATTTCATCACCAACTTCATCTCCTTTACCACACCATCTGGACAACATCCCATTCTTTACTCTACCTACTTCCCCTCCTCATACTTCCTCTCTTCCAGATATCCACATGCAAGATGCTATCCCTCCTACTCCACCATCAACTTCCATTCCACCATCTGCACATCTACCCTTGGAACCCTCCACCATTTCATCTATTCTTGCACTGCTTACTCCTCTCCTCAAGAATCTTATAGTGAGGCCATTACACCTCGTGCTACTTCTATATCCTCCCTTGCTGCTCAAATAACTGCCCTCTCTACTGCCCCGTCTTTAGTAAGGGGACTGGCTCCAGTTTGCACTAAATCCAGGCAGGGGGAGATACTTGATGAAGAAGTAGTAGCAGCAGTAGTATCCCCAGCAGCAGTAACAACAGCAACAGCAGTACCAGCAGCAGCAACAGAAGAATTAGCAACAGCAGCATTGACAGCAGCAGATTCTAATTTAGATTTATCTGATTTTATTGATTTCATTAATACTAAAATGGATGTGGATGAGATTGTCACAGAAAAAATCAGTACTGTTGGTGATTATATCATTAATCCTACAGTTGATTTGTTAAGTCTGTTAAGAATTTTTGTTACAGCTTATTTGAGCCTTCCTCCAGAAGATAGTACTAAGCCATCTTTGGCTATTATCTCATACACCAAACCAATAAGCCCCAGAGTTGCCAAGCAACTCAAAGATATTTTTGCTACTCCAGAGTCTCCAGCAATCTCATCTCCACCTAAGGCTGACTCAGTAATCATTTCATCCCCTCCAGAAACCATTTCTGCTCCAATTTTTATAATGGATGATTCCCCCATGCCTGATCTGGATGAACTGATCATGGTTGATATACAAGGGCAAAATAAGTCAGTTGTTGAAAGTACTGAAGTATACAGCTCTCCAGCTCCTGCTCCAGCCCCAGTCCCAGATCTTCCTCTAGCTACTACTCAGGCTGAAAAGCCAATTGACAAATCAAAACTAAAGGCCATTGATGTCTTATATGATGCTCCTCCAGATTCTGATGATGATGATGATGAAGATGAGGACTCAGATGAAGAACCTAAGAAAAAGAAAGCTTCTAAGAAGAGGAAAGCTCCTCCACCTCCTATTCCAAAGCCCAACCCAGCAAATGATACACCATATTACATACTCCAGAAGATCACTCCTTACATGGGCATGCTAGCTTGGATGTGGATGTCCAAAAATGAACAGAAAGAAAGGAAAAGAAGTAGAAGATATTCTCCACCTCCACAAAGATTCAGGAAGGATCCTCCTCCACCTCCTCCTCCAGCTTCTGGTGCTTCAGACACAATATCTCAAAGGTCTACCCACTTTCAAATATACCAAAGACATCAGAGTAGAACTTCATCTTTAGGAAACAGCCAGCAGAGACATTATTCATCTAACAAGCAGCACCAACAACAACAACATCAACAACAAAAATAACAACAACTCCGTGAACATCAAAAAGCTGAAAGCTCTAACAGACCTGCTTCCCCTGTACCATTTGAAGATCCTGAAATAGCTACAACAGCAATGATGGCCAGGTTTTAGGAATTGGTTGGCCTTTCCATGATCAACAAAGCTAGAGCTAAAGGGAAGGATACATCTGAATACACAACAATGTCAAAGTACAGAAATGAAGAGTTGAACAGGTTTACTAAAGCTAATAAAGTTTTCCATTTTGATGACTATATGAAACTACATCCAGAAGCAGTAGTGCCAAGGGATACATCTCTAAAAATCATAGGGGCTGCTGACATGACTATGACAAAGGTGCAAGCTACTGATCCCAACAGGGAAATTATATTCACTCTGTCTGGAGAGAAAGGGAAATATGAGAAGCAAAAGGAGAAAAAGCAAAAGAAATGATATTAGAACAATCTTTAATATTTCTAAGTTAGTTTGAAAACTGCTTTTTATATTTCCTTATACAAAGCTTATTGTATATATATCTGCTGCATATACCAATTTTTCCTGCCAGATATATGTTTTCTTGCTTTGTAAATTTTTGTTTCACTATGAGTCTGTAATTAGTGACCTTACCCAAATAGGGGGAGATTGTTGGATCCCTAGTTTGATTTGGGCTAGGTTCACTAAGTTAGGATCATCTGACCCAACATGTATAGCCAGGGTCATGGTTATGTCTTAGAGTATAGGACAAGTCCTTAGAGTTAACACTATATGGACCAGCCATCAAGAGACTGCATAAAGACTCAAGACTTAGAGAAATCTCAGAGACTCAGAAAATGAGTTCGAAGTTCGTCTAACTCAGGTCGATGAAAGTCGTGCTCAGCTCGAAGATCTCAGAGAAAATTCTTTGAGCTGAGCTCGACGAACTTGGGACTCAGATCGACGATTTATGGACACTACTTCAACATTTCAAGTCCAGAATTTCTCTGAACTCCAATCGACGAACTTGGTTTTCAGGTCGATGATCTACGAGTATTCTACATCAACATCTTATTCCAGAAACAAGTAAATATTCTAAGTACAGGATCATACTCCAGTTGACGAATTCAACTTCTCAGATCGACGAACTTAGACCACATTCCCGGCAAGACTTATCTAGCAGTTAGAAGTTCTCAGGTCGACGAATCTAGTTCTCGGGTCGACGAATCTAGTTCTCAGGTCGACGATTTCTGGCAACTCCACTTCAACACTTCATTCCAGAGACATCTAGAATATTCTAAGTCCAGAAGCACTTTGCTGAACTCAAGTCGACAAACTTAGACTATCAGCTCGATGAACTTCATGCACAGAATTGACAAGGTTCTGGAGAAAGCAGTTGTCTGTTCTGCAGTCGACTATCTTGGATCTCAGCTCAAGGAACAACTATTATCAGATCGACGAACTAAATTTCTCAGCTCGCCGAACTGTAGACTCAGCTTGACGAATTTTGTTCTCTGTTCGACGATTGCACACTTTGTTTTTTTCATCCATCTGTCCTTATTCTATGACAAGAATTCCTGAGTAATCAATGTTAAAATATTCTTTGAATATTACTGTTAGAAGCAAGCGTTGATTACGGTCTTCATCAGGATTATTGGTTGCCGTTTTTCAATGGGATAGTTGGGGAAATCATTCAATGCAAAATATTCTCCAGGCCGTCAGCAATGAATGCAGAAGAATTTCAAATTTCAAAAGGAAGATAATATGGAAAATTCAAAAATAGATTTTCCATCTCCTACTTGGACAGGCAGACAGTCAGTTTGTTAATCAAGGATCAAAAAATCTTCTACTGCTCTCTCTCTCGACAGCACTCTGAGACAAAAAGAAATAGAAAGCTGATATAGAAAAAGAAGCCCTAACCAGAGAAAGAACATCAAGCTGAAGAAGAAGAAGAACAACCAATCCAAATCAAGAGACTTCTTCTGTCTTCTACCAGGACTCTTCAAAGGACAACAAATTTTCTATCAGTCAAGATGTTCCTGGAGTTCACCAGGTTAAAGCAAACGTTTGAAGGCCTATCACCCTGAAGCAAACTCCATTTTTCCTGAACCATTTAATATCTCAGGGGGAGCTTTTGCTAACATCAAATCCACAAAAGTCCTCTTAGTTGTTTTGAGAAAGAGAAGACATAATCAACCTCTCATCCCCCCACTGTATAAAGGGTTCTTAACTCCCTTCAAAAGTTATTCCTGGTTTCAAGTCACCTGACCAAAAGACTTGAGCTTTGCTTTTTGAGCACCAAATAAAAGCTCATTGGTGTCAGGCACCTGATCAAAAATTTGAGTGGATTCCTACCAGGGTGGTAGAAGAGTTGATGTACCTAGTTTGGGGAACCACTATAAATTTCTTGTGTTTTCTGGTTGCTCTTTTCTTTTGTTTTTTGTTGTGGCTGTGATAGTTAGGATTGCTGTGTTTGTGCTTTAATTTAATTCCTGCAGCACTAGGACTAGATTTAAGTAGTTATAAAATTTTATAAAAACCCTAAATACTCTATTCACCCCCCCCCCCCCCCCCCCCGCCACCCTTTTGAGTATTCCAAATCTAACCCCTCACTTTCACATTTTGCTGTGGAGTTTTAGGTGAGGAGAACTCTTGATGAATCCCTAGTTCTTCACAAAATGTTGTCATGCATTCAGACAAAAATTCAGTCCCATGGTCACTTCTGATTTTGACCACTGAATTGTTAAGTTCATTCTGAATTTGCCTAACAAAATTGTGGAAGACAGTATGGGTTTCAGATTTTTGCCTCAGGAAGAAAACCCATGTAAATCTAGAATAGTTATCCACAACCACAAATATGTAGACTTTCCTACCTAGACTATGAACTAGCATATGACCAAATAGACCCATATGCAGGAGGTACAAACACCTCACTGAGTCTTTGGAATCAAGACTGTGGAAGGAGGTCTTAGTCTGTTTGCCTTTTTGACAAGCTGAACACACACCCTCCTGGATGCACTTGACCTGAGGACCATTCCTCACTAACTCCATACTATAGAGTTGGCCTATTGACTTGTAGTTCAGGTGAGCCAGCCTCTTATGTCATTTGACATAATGAGAAGCTTTCTCATCTACAACTAAACAAATAGGAGAGTTCTTATTCTCACAATCAAAGTTGAGACAATAAACATTTTCTTTTCTATAACCTGACAAGATGACCTCTTGATCACTTATCCTTCTAATCTTATAGCCATTCCTAACAAAAGAGGTGTCATAATCAAGATTACTCAGTTGGCTTATGCTTATTAAGTTATGTTTCAGACCTTTCACATAAGCCACTTGGGTGATAGTGATAGAACTATTGGAAAAGTTACCAAACCGTTTGATGACCCCCTTTTCAGATCCACCAAAGATCACTTTGGGTCCATTCTCTATGGGAGAGTAGTCCTTTAGCATCCTTCTTGTTCCAGTCATGTGTCTGGAACATCCACTATCCAAGTACCATATTGGGGTATGACCACTTGGACTCACCTGCATCAAATAAAATTACTTAACCATAGAACCCCAATAATTATTGGGTTCTAGGTTCAGGTTAGAATGAAACTTGACATGCTTGCCTGCAGCCTTATTGACAGGTAAGCTGGAATTCTTTCTAACAGTAGTGTTGTGCCCACAATCAATGGCATAATGCCCCACTTTTCCACAACACCAGCACTAATATCTATTGTATCTGCTTTTGAGTACAGTCTTAACAGCATTGTTGTTAGCAATCCTTAAAGA
Organism: Platanthera guangdongensis; assembly: GCA_039583875.1. Classification (NCBI taxonomy): domain Eukaryota; kingdom Viridiplantae; phylum Streptophyta; class Magnoliopsida; order Asparagales; family Orchidaceae; genus Platanthera; species Platanthera guangdongensis. Next base: position 81,922,449 of record CM077166.1, read on the forward strand.
TGTAGGTACATTGGTCCTTTTATAGAGTGCTAGGGCTGGTGCAACAAACATTGATGATTCATGAAGAACATGGGGTGTTTCTTCATGGGCAGCCCTATTGGCATTTACACCCTTGTCATTCAGATTACCAGGCTTACAGTGACCATGTATAATATCATGGTCATACTTGGTAGTAGGTTGCATCACTTTCCGGAAAGCAATAGGGGGTTTGAAGGCTAGTGGTTGAACTGGGGCTTTGCCTTTTCCTTTAGAATTAGCTGCCCTAGTTCTTCCCTTGAAGCCTTATCCTGTCTTACCCTTTTGGAGAGTGAAGTCATCAATCAAGGGTAAGACTGACTTTGGCTTTGAGAATTTAGCCACAAGTTCCCTCTCTCTTTGAAGTTTGACTTCTAGACTCTTGATTTGATCATTTTTGAATGTAATTGTACCAATCTGAATAAAAGTTATATTTTTCAGTTTGGCAACTTCATTCAACTTCAAATCTAGTATTTTTGCTGAATCTGATGCAGCCAATTTAAGAGATGCAATTTCCTCAGCTTAGTTTTTGACAAGATTTCTTCTTCTCTTAAGTGCTTGCAATAGATCACCATATTCATCAATAAGTTGATGAACATCCCCTTCAGATTCAGAACCATCCACATCTCTTGATGCAGATGCTTCTTGATTCTGATCCAGTATAATAATTAGAAACTAAAGAAAGGTTGTTTACCTTATTGGGACAAGGCTGATCCTGACACTGATCTTCCTCAGTCAAAGGCATCAGCCCTTTGCAATGATGATCTTCAACCCCATTTATTGAGTCCAGCATTTGCAAGAATTCTGTCTCTTCTGAATCTTCTTCAGTAGTGAATAGTCCAATATATGCTTCAGCTTCAGAATCTGATGATAAGGAAACTGTCCAGCTTTTATGTTTCTTTGCAACAAAGGATTTCTCCTTCTTGCCCTTATTTTGTTGCTTCTTTTTTATCTTTAGATTCCTTTCTTTTATCAGGACAATCAGCTATGACATGTCCTGCCCTGGGTTAAAAATAACAAACAATTTTAGAAGAAGTTAGTTTATTGGGATTAGAGCCATACCTGTCATCCTTTGATGTTTTCTTCTTCTTGTAATAGTCAACCTTGGAGAAGGATGAAGATGGCTTTGTTCTCCATTAGTTCTTCTTCATGAACATTTGAAACTGCCTTGTAAATGCAGCAAAGTCTTCATCAGAGATGTGACTGTCTGAAGTGTTAATGTCAGTATTTTCTAATTCAACTTCAGCCATTCCCTTGGGAGGAGAAGGTGACTTTCTCCTGCCCTTTCTTGTGGCTTCAGCCTTGAATGCAACTGACTTCTCTCTATATTCAGACCTATTTCTTTTCCCCTCCTCCTTTCTGGCAGTGAGCTTGTAATGCCCCGAAACTCAAAATAGCGAAGGGGGACGTTTTGGGCCAGTTTTGGGTTCTGGCAGGAGGCACACAGCCTGGGACACGGGCGTGTCCCAGGGCGTGTCAAGCTTGTGTCGACACTCAGCCGGCGAAGTCGACATTTTGGTCTCGACATTGTGTCGAGACTGGGCACACGGCCTGCGACACGGGCGTGTCACAGGGCGTGTCAACCCGTGTCGACACTCAGCCCGTGAAGTCGACACTGCGCTCAACGAAGTGTCGAGACATGGCACACGACCTGGGATACGAGCGTGTCCCAGGGCGTGTCGACCCGTGTCGACACTCGTCCCGGGGAGTCGACGAACTTTGCTCAATAATGTGTCGAGACAAGGCACACGGCCTAGGACACGGGCATGTCCAAGGCCGTGTCATCAGGTCGACGATCTTCGCTCGATGAAATGTCGAGTGTTGAGACCGTGTACACGGCCTGGAGCCTAGGCGTGTTGAGGTAGACACGGGCAAGGACACGGGCGTGTCCTAGAACCCGTGCAGTACTCGGGTTGATTTCAGGAGAAATTGATGGGGGTACACGACCGGCCACACGACCGTGTCAGGTGGAACACGGGCATGTCAGATCGAACACGGGCGTGTTCGATGCCCGTGTGTTGTTCCAGGCAAGTCGATTTTGACGACGAATGAGGCACACGACCCTGGACACGGGCGTGTGCCAGGCCGTTTGCGATCCATATTGGGCATTTCAGTCCCGAATCAAAGCCGTTCGTTTCTTTATTTTGGGATCCAATGGCTGGGGGTTGTTCCTGATGAGATATACCCGGGATTGGACTTAAAAATCCTCACTTTTCTTAAGTTGTTATCTTTCTAAAGCTTAGAGAGAGAGGAGAGCCAAGGAAGGAAGAAGGAGCTAGATCCGGCCATTGGATGAGCTTCGAAGCTCCAAATCGCAAGCCGACTCCGGGTCCACGGAGGCAAAGCTAGTGCGGTGCTTTTCATCCACTTACTTTTCCATGATGCAAAAGAAGAATTCTAGGGTAACGATCCTCATCTTGAGCATGTGTAGCTCTCCTTCTTTGTATAGGAAGCCCGCTCTCGCGAGTTTGCGGTGAGTTGGAGGCGTTCCTTCGGGTAGATATGTGAAGTCCCCGTTGTTTAGAGTCCGTAAGCGAGAACGGACATAGGTATGATGTGTGAAGCCTACCCGGACATGTTGGTCTGGATCAGTGATTTTGCATTGCATAAATGCCGGAGAAGACTCCGTGTTATTGGTTGTTTTTCGGGTTTTCTACACGGTAGATTGCAACAGGGAGCCTTGGGGATTAACCCTAGGTGCACCCGGAAAACTGGGCTGATGCGTGATCTTGCCAACATGGAGGCCTGAGAGTCAACTTGAACATAACCGAGTTATGTGAAATTGTGAGACGAAAATGGGACTCGGGAGTAGTTTGACATGCGTATATGGCTTAAATTGTCATTGCGACGTGAGCATGGGTTAGATGGAACCGTACCCATATCTATGTCATTCGGGTTAAAGAGACCTAAGGTTACGTGGTACTTGCCGTTGGCATAGATGAGAGTCTTCGGCGGTCTATGGCTTAAATTGTCGTGACCATGCCGGGAAGACATATTGCTCATAGGTTTGGCTGTCAAAGTGACGGTGGTGAGTCCGGAATGTCTATGGCTTTAACTGACGTGACATCGACCGGTTCACCGAGAATGTGCCCCGAGTGCACGGGGTGTGTGGCCGTTTGAGCCTACGCCTATGATGAAATGAATATTATTATATCGCTCGCTTGTGCTAATAAATTTGCAGGGAAGGAGCATCGCCGCCCCGAGTTGGGGGCGAGATCGTTATAATTTGGTCAGCATTGCTGACCGTTGCCTTTTTGTTTTGCCACCGTATGGTGGTTATGTTGCTTGCAGGTGCTGCTGGACCAAGCGGTCAATAGCGGGCTAAAGCCCAAATTGCGAAGCCGGCCCTTGAAGGCCTATTTTGGAGTGTTTACTGCTTTATTCATGTATGACCGGCCTGCGTGCCGTGGTTTGTAAATCATGTAACATTAAGTAAACCATTTTGTAATTCCTTAAGGCCAGTACTGGTGTATGTACTTCATTCCTGGTTGGCTATTTTAGTGGACATTCATGCTTTAGTGTTGGGTTCTTTATTATAACTTTTATAAACTGCTTCTGCTAGAATGTTCTGTGTAGGACGTTATGATTGGTTGGATGGTTTCCATGAGTAACCACCCGGTCTGTCTGTGGCATACGGCGTCGGGCCCCGGCCGGACCTACTGCTATATGCTATGCGACGGATAGGGGGCGTTACAATTTGGTATCAGACTACTGGTTTTGGTCGGGCTTAAAATGAATTCGTGGACGAATTCTTTTTAAGGGGTGGTGAGCACATTGTGTGTGTCATCGTTATAACAGTAAAAGAACCCATGAATGTCCACTTAGGAATGAAAATACACGTGTTTGAGGAACCTGGGTGTTCCTATAATTGCTATTTGCAATTTTATTTGGTCGCCTAATGGTGTTTTGTACCACTATAGGTGACCGGAAGCGTTGCTGGACCGCCAGAATGTCCGGTTTCTGAGGAGCATAGTGCACCCGGTGAGGTGTTTGAGACTCCTCCTTCGTATGAAACCGTTAGAAGGATCGTAGAAGCGGTGTTCGCTGTGACGGGTGCACAGTTTGGAGGAAATGTACAACCCTGTGCCCCTGTTGCGGCTTCAACGCCGGTTGCCGTGATGGAGCAGATGACCTTTGGTAGACCATCGGGGCAGCAGCTGAATATGCACTTAGTGCAGGGAGTGCACACAGTTGAGGAATATTTGCAAGCATTTCTTATGATAAGCCGCTACCCATGCTTCGAATTGGATAATGAGCAAGCTACAGTCGATAGATTTTATAATGGCCTGCGCGCCGAGTTACGAGTTCTACTGCTAGGACAAAAGTTATTGGGATTCCGAGCCTTGGCGGAATCAGCTAGATCTTTGGAGGCAGATTTGAGGAAAACCCTCCTGATGCCAGCGACCATGGTATCAAACTATGCAAGCCCCATAAGGGTTGCGTCCGTTGGAATGCTGGAGAAAGGGGCTATGACATCTACTAGCAAAGCTACTTACACATGTTTTACTTGTGGTAAGAAAGGGCACTTTGCCCGAGACTGTTGGAAAGGTGCTCAGAAGGCCAAGAAATCTATGTCAGGAGCATTCAAGGACTTTAGTGCAAAGGAGACGACATTCAAAGTGTCGAACACCTCAAAGTCTGGATATCAAAAATGGTATAAGAAGCATAGGAATTCGGGTCAAGCTCCTTCAGGTGCTTCTGGGGTGACTACGGGTCGAACCCCGAGCGCATGTTTCACTTGTGGAAAACTGGGGCACTTTGCCCGAGACTGCTGGAGCGGACGTCCCAAGTCCGAGAAGAAGCATGTTGTCCTGACGACAGGTATGGTTTAAAGCTATAGCAGTTTAGCCTTGAATACTTGTCGCCCTTGTGCATGTTAGCTTAGAACTACTTGTGCTAAGATTTGTTCTAATTTTCGTTTATTCGGAGAGAGCACCGTTCGTGTGAACGAAGCTTCGCATTCCTTTATTTAGGAATTGTTTTTACGCGTCAGAGTACCTCCTTCGATGGTAAGAGACAAATTGGATGCGTTATGGTCCAATTGAGCTCAATGCGCGCGGGTAGTATCAGTTGCATTTTGGTGTGATCAGGGAGCCAAGACTTTGACTTCCAAGTATCATTACTAACGCTAGGGGAGTTCGACGTAATATTTGGCATGGACTGGCTCTCGGAGAAGCAAGCCTATATTGATTGCGGTAGCAAGGAAGTCAAGCTGGGAGCAAGTCGTGAAATGACTTTTACGGGCTTGAATGGGTTCGAGCAAGACGTTGATGTCTGCTCTTCAGGTGGTGAAGGCGGTTCGTGTCGGTGCAGAACTGTTCTTTACACTGGTGGAGGTTGCAAAGCCGAAGCCCACGTTGGATAGTATTTTAGTGGTATCGGAATACCCTGATGTGTTCCCCGCAGATCTTCCTGGGGCCCCGCCTTAGCGGGAGATAGATTTCACAATTGAGCTAGTGCCAGGTGCAAAGCCTGTGTCACGATCTCCGTATCGGCTAGCGCCTAAGGAAATGGCGGAGCTGAAAGTTCAACAGCAAGAGTTGTTGGAGCGAGGGTATGTGCGCCCGAGTTCTTCGCCCTGGAGCGCACCGGTCGTCTTTGTTAAGAAGAAGGACGGAAGCTTGAGGCTATGTATTGATTATCGGGAGCTCAACAAGTTGACGGAAAAGAACAAGTACCCGATCCCCCGGATTGATGATCTTCTTTGATCAGTTGGTCGGGTTGACAGTGTACTCGAAGTTGGATCTCAAGTCTGGGTACTATCAGTGGAGGTTAAGGGAGAGTGGTATCCCTAAGACAACGTTCAGTACAAGATACGGGCATTACGAGTTTACGGTCTTGTCGTTTGGGCTGACCAATGCGCCGTCAGTGTTCATGGATTTGATGAACAGGACCTTCAGTGAGTACTTGGACCATTTTGTGATTGTCTTCATCAACGACATTTTGGTGTACTTGTAGAGTGAGGAAGATCACTTCAAGCATCTTCTTTCGGTTTTGGAGACGCTAAGGAGAAATTAGTTGTATGCCAAGTTCTCGAAGTGCGAGTTTTGGTCATCCTCAGTGGCGTCCTCGATCTTATAGTGAGTGAGGAAGGTATTGCAGTGGATCCGACGAATATTGTTGCGATACGGGAGTGCCTAAGCATTCTACGGTAGCGGGAGTCCGGAGCTTTCTGGGGCTTGCCGGCTATTACAGGCGCTTCGTAGAGAACTTCTCGCGGATAGCGTTACCCCTCACTACTTTGACGAGGAAGGAGCAGAAGTTCTTTTGGACGCCGGATTACGCGCGAGCTTTTGAGGAGTTGAAATGTCGGTTGACCACGGCGCCTGTGCTGACTTCGCCGAGTGGGACCGAAGGCTATGAGATTTAATAGCGATGCTTCGGACAGCGGTTTGGGTTGCATGCTACTGCAACACGAAAGTGTAATAGCTTATGGCGCGAGACAGCCAAAAGTGCACGAGAGGAACTATCCTTCCTCTGCCGTGAGTTTAGCCTTGAAGCTGTGGAGGCATTATTTGTACGGTATGAAGATGGATATCTACGCCGGTCACAAGAGCATAAAGTATCTGATTGGTCAGAAGGATCTAAATTTGCGGCAGCGTAGATGGATGGAGTTCTTGGGAGACTATACATTCAAGATCCACTACGTGCCTGATAAAGGGAATGCGGTTGCTGACGTGTTGAGTCGCCGAGCCCCAGCTCATGCCAATTGGCTATCGATGCATGATGAGCGGTTGGTGCGGGAGTGGGAGGCATTGGACATTGTTTGTATGGATAGGCAATCAAGTGCTGAAGTAGTACTGAATTGGACTGAAGTCCAATATGACCTGGCTGATCGGATTCGGCAGGCTTTGGATAAGGATGTCCATATGAAGCAGTTCATGGTAGAAGCTCTGGATGGGTCAAATTCCCAATTCGTTGTGGAGGACGGATTGTAATGGAAAGACGGTCGTCTGTGCATCCCAAGTGTGGGCAATTTGCAGGTGGAATTGTTGTACGAGGCACACCATACCAAGTACTCGATTCACCCGGGGAGCACGAAGATGTACCGCGATGTAAAGAAACTATTTTGGTGGCCGGGTTTGAAGAAAGATGTGGCGCTATGCGTAGCGAAGTGCCAAACTTGTGCCTTGGTGAAGGCGGAGTGCCAAAAGCAGGGAGGTTTTCTTAAGTCCTTGCCTATTCCGGAGTGGAAATTCGACGACATCTCTATGGACTTTGTGCACGGTTTGCCAAGGTTGAAAAAGGAAAAAAAAAACGACGCCATTCGGGTGGTCGTAGATTAGTTAACGAAGGTGTCGCATTTCATTCCGCAGAGGAAGGATGATCCGGTGGAGACGTTGAAAAACCTATATGTGGATAATATAGTACGGCTTCACGATGTTCCCCGCAGCATCGTGAGTGACCGAGAAGGGCGGTTCACGTCCAATGGTAGGAGGCTTGTGCAGCAAATGTTGGGGACAAAGTTAATATTCAGCACAGCCTTTCATCCACAAACGGATGGGCAGACCGAGATGGTCAATAGAAGTATGGAAAGTATGCTACGCATGTGTGTCTTGGACTTTGGAAAGCAACGGGAAGACCATCTTTATATGGTAGAAGTTGTCGCACGCCGTTGTCCTGGCTGGAAACGGGCGAGTCAAGTTGTATAAGTGATTAGAAGTCGAGGATGCTACTTCTTTGGTGAGAACCATTCAGGAGAGGTTGCTTATCGCTCAGGACCGGCAAGCGAAGTACTATAATGTCAAGCACAGGAACGTGGAGTTCGCTGTGGGCGACTATGTGTACTTAAACATCAAGTCGTTCAAGGGTGTCTCGCGGGTGCGGCGATCGAAAAAGCTAAGCCCGAGGTACCTTGGGCCGTTTGAGGTTCTGGAGCGAGTTGGTGTAGCGGCCTATCGGTTGAAGCTTTCAGTGGAGCTTGGTGGATTACACGATGTATTCCATATTTCGGTGCTTCGGAAGGCATTGCAAGAGCCTACGCAAGTGATCGCGATTAATCAAGTGCCGGTGGATAGTGGGCTGACGACAAAGGTCAAGCCCCTGCGGTTTGAGAACTCGGAGGTCAAGCAGCTACGCAATAAAGAGATCAGGATGGTCAAGGTCCGGTGGGACAATTGCGGTCGTGAGGAGCTCTCTTGGGAGCGAGAGCAGACTATGCTTGACGAGTATCCGGAGTTGTTCCGCTCAGGTACAAATTTTAGTTTTTGTACATGTCTTTCCTTTATATAATTTCGTGGACGAAATTCTTTTAATAGGGGGAGAGTTGTAATGCCTTGAAACTCAAAATAGCGAAGGGGGATGTTTTGGGCCAGTTTTGGGTTCTGGCAGGAGGCACACGGCCTGGGACACAGGCATGTCCCAGGGCGTGTCAAGCTTGTGTCGACACTCAGTCGGCGAAGTCGACATTTTGGTCTTGACATTGTGTCGAGACTGGGCACACGGCCTGCGACACGGGCGTGTCGCAGGGCGTGTCGACCCGTGTCGACACTCAGCCCGTGAAGTCGACACTGCGCTCGACGAAGTGTCGAGACATGGCATGCGGCCTGGGACACGGGCGTTTCCCAGGGCGTGTCGACCCGTGTCGACACTCGTCCCGGGGAGTCGACGAACTTTGCTCGACGATGTGTCGAGACAAGGCACACGGCCTAGGACACGGGCGTGTCCAAGGCCGTATCATCAGGTCGACGATCTTCGCTCGACGAAGTGTCGAGTGTCGAGACCGTGTACACGGCCTGGAGCCCATGCGTGTTGAGGTAGACACGGGCAAGGACACGGGCGTGTCCTAGAACCCGTGCAGTGCTCGGGTTGATTTCGGGAGAAATCGATGGGGGTACACAGCCGGCCATACGGCCGTGTCAGGTGGAACACGGGCGTGTCAGATAGAACATGGGCGTGTTCGATGCCCGTGTGTTGTTCCAGGAAAGTCGATTTTGACGGCGAATGAGGCACACGGCCCTGGACACGGGCGTGTGCCAGGCCGTGTGCGATCTAGATTGGGCATTTCAGTCTCGAATCAAAGCCGTTCGTTTCTTTATTTTGGGATCCAACGGCTGGGGGTTGTTCCTGATGAGATATACCCGAGATTGGACTTAGAAACCCTCACTTTTCTTAAGTTGTTATCTTTCTAAAGCTTAGAGAGAGAGGAGAGCCAAGGAAGGAAGAAGGAGCTAAATCCGGCCATTTGAGGAGCTTCGAAGCTCCAAATCGCGAGCTGACTCCGGATCCACGGAGGCAAAGCTAGTGCGGTGCTTTTCATCCGCTTACTTTTCCATGGCGCCAAAGAAGAATGCTAGGGTAACGATCCTCATCTTGAGCATGTGTAGCTCTGCTTCTTTGCATAGGAAGCCCGCTCTCGCGGGTTTGCGGTGAGTTGGAGGCATTCCTTCAGGTAGATATGTGAAGTCCCCGTTGTTTAGAGTCCGTAAGCGAGAACGGACATAGGCATGATGTGTGAAGCCTACCCGAACATGTTGGTCTGGATCGTTGATGTTGCATTGCATAAATGCCGGAGAAGACTGCGTGCTATTGGTTTTTTTTCGGGATTTCTACATGGTAGATTGCAATAGGGAGCCTTAGGGATTAACCCTAAGGTGCACCCGGAAAACTGCGCTGATGCGTGATTTTGCCAACATGGAGGCCTGAGAGCCAACTTGAACATAACCGAGTTATGTGAAATTATGTGACGAAAATGGGACTCGGGAGAAGTTTGACCTGCGCATATGGCTTAAATTGTCGTTGCGACGTGAGCACGGGTTAGATGGAACCGTACCCATATCTATGTCATTCGGGTTAAGGAGACCTAAGGTTACGTGGCACTTGCCGTTGGCATAGATGAGAGTCTTCGGCGGTATATGGCTTAAATTTTCGTGACCCGTGCCGGGAAGACAAATTGCTCATAGGTTTGGCCGTCAAAGTGGCGTTGCTGAGTCCGGAATGTCTATGGCTTTAACTGACGTGACATCGACCGGTTCACCGAGAATGTGCCCTGAGTGTACGGGATGTGTGGCCGTTTGAGCCTACGCATGTGATGAAATGAATATTATTATATCGCTCGCTTGTGCTAATAAAATTGCAGGGAAGGAGCATCGCCGCCCCGAGTTGGGGGCGGGATCGTTATAATTTGGTCTGCATTGCTGACTGTTGCCTTTTTGTTTGCCACCGTGCGGTGGTTATGTTGCTTGCAGGTGCTGCTGTACCAAGTGGTCAATAGCGGGCTAAAGCCAAAATTGCGAAGCCGGCCCTTGAAGGCCTATTTTGGAGTGTTTACTGCTTTATTCATGTATGACCGGCCTGTGTGCCGTGGTTTGTAAATCATGTAACATTAAGTAAACCATTTTGTAAGGCCTTAAGGCCAGTACTGGTGTATGTACTTCATTCCTGGTTGGCTATTTTAGTGGACATTCATGCTTTAGTGCTGGGTTCATTATTGTAACTTTTATAACTGCTTCCGCTAGAATGCTCTGTGTAGGACGTTATGATTGGTTGGATGGTATCCATGAGTAACCACCCGGTCTGTCTGTGGGATACGGCGTCGGGCCCCGGCCAGACCTACTGCTATATGATATACGACGGATAGGGGGCGTTACAGAGCTGCATCTCATAGGATAACAATTTTCCAAATAAGGTTGGTGGAGGTGTATCTGCAAGCCTGGCCACCTCTCTGATGACATATATTTTAGTATCCCAATCCTTTGTTTGAGATTTGGGAAACTTGTCATTTAATTCATAAGTGCTAAAGACTCTTTCATATGTCATTAGCTCGTTAACAATTCTAAAGAATTTCTTATAGATTCAGCTATGCTATCTGTCATAGCTTGTCTAAAGCTTCATATTCTTGATTTAACATAGACTTCCTATCCTCTCTCACTTCTTCTGTCCCCTCCATGCAGACAATCAAGGTGTCTCACATCTCTTTGGAGGTTTTGCAATGGACCAGATTCTGGAACGTAGAGTCATCTATGGCACTCACAATTATGTTTTGTGCCCTCTTGTCTAAGGTTGCTAGAATGATCTCTTCCTTATTCATTTCTGTATAACTTTTTGGAGTTTTGAGGTTAGTATCAAGAACTGATATGTTCATAGGAATAAATGGCCCTTCTAGAATAGTGATGTAAATTCTTGGATCAGATGCTTCCATGAACTATCTGACCATCTCTTTCCATATGCCAAAATTTTTTTTCTTACAGATATGAAGTTTCATGGATCCAAGTTCCTTCTGATTCTCACCTGAACCCATTCTGAATATAACTATTAACTGCCTTATAGATCAACTCAGACTGTTAAGTCTAATCTTGAAGAACCTGGCTTTGATACCACTTGAAAGATTTCGATTCAAGATGTCCTAAACACCTAGAGGGGGGTGAATAGGTTCAATTCTTTTTATTCTGGTAGATAATGTAAATTACTTGTTAGACAACCTAAGCAATATCTATCACATCACAGATTATAGCAAACATAGGCAACACATCATATATACAGATTTATAGTGGTTCCCCAAGTGATGGGTACATCCACTTTCCCCCCTTCGCCTATCTAGCAGTATACTAGATTCGGCCTAACTCCCTTCTTCCTTCTCAGATCCTCAGATCTTACAACTCAAAACCCAGAATGGTTCCTACAACTCAGACTTCACCAAGTCCTACAGCTCAGATCCTCTCGGAGAATCCTACCTCAGAGTGAGTCCACACTCCTACAACTCAGGAAATCAAGCCCTACCTCAGCCTCTTCAACAGGCCTACAACTCAAAGAACTTAATCCCCTACCTTAGGCACTCAGCCCTAAATCAGCCTTTATAGATTTAGGCTTACAACTCATAGAGATAACTCTCCTACACTGAGATCTATAAAAAATCCTACAGAGAAAATTGATTATAAAAAGAATAAATCCTTCACCATTAGAGAGAGAATGGGTTGAAGGTTTCTTGATCAGTTCTTGATAGATCTGATAACTTTAGATTCAACCTAACTTAGCTTCTTCAAATCTTCTTGAATTTGAACAAAGTAAGGTTGATCTTCTTGTGAAGTTGGAGATGATCTTCAATCCAGCTTCCTTCTTCTATTCAGATGTGGCTCTGAATTCTTCTTGCATACTTGTTCAGGATCTGTCCTTAGAGACTTATTGATTTCTGGATGAAGACTTCTCTTCTTCTTAGTTGTTAGTGCTCTTCCATTTTTGATGATAGAACATGTCTTTATATAGACTCCATCCGAGGTTAGTGGCTGATCCGGTTCCCAACAGCCTTCTGACAGCTCTAATAGATGCAACTGCTTTGTTGGTTATGACAATTGTCAAGTATCTAGTCATGACATCTGATGCTTCATTGAACTTCAACTCAGCAGTAAATTGTCGATACAATACTTCAGATGTGTCGACACAAATAGATCATTTCTCGACACAATCCTTGGTGATGTTGACACAGCTCACATAATGTCGATACAACACTTCTTTTTCTTCTTGACACAGCTTCTGTGGAATGTGTCAACACAAGTCCTGTGTGTCGACACAATAACTCCTAGTCTCGACAAAGTTGATGTCGACAGAATTCTGGTGTGTGTCGACACAAGTCCTGTGTGTCGACACAATTGCTGTTGATAGAATTTTTGTGTGTCGACACAAGTCATGTGTGTCGACACAATCTTGCTTCTGGTGTCGACACAGCCTTTCCCAAGTATCGGCACAATTCTTCTCAAGTGTCGACACTTGTACTTAGAAATATTTTATGCATTTCCTTAACCTGCACATTGAAACTCAACACAACATCAAATACACATTGATGAGCATCATTGAGTTAGGTGAGGCTTCTCCAAATCTAGTACACATTTTCCAATGTACCCAACAATAAGGCCTAGGGATGATAGAGCTTAAATACACTAGATGTGGCCAGGACGTGCCACTTCTACCATTTGGCCACGACGGGGGTGCATGTAGGCTTAACTACCCCATGAATAAGTGTCCCAGTCGTTAGTTTGTACTTCATTTAGATCGAGTGCTTGCCCCTCGACATTTTGTATTTGTTAAGCCTATGTAAACATAGAAATCATGTGTACATGTGATGATATTCTGTAGTGTTTGTTGAGCATTTACTTATTTATTAGCTTTGTCTTTTCTTGATATCATTTTATTATTGTATTAGATTGCACCATTGGGTGCTTCTGGAGATCCCTTATTCCTAAGCTACAAAACATGATGACAAATTTCTCGGAGTCATTCTCCGGTATGCAAATCAAGCATCACAAAGTTAGACCAATGATCATATATGGGCTTCACATAGTGTGCCTAAATCCATAAATCAATCAGATTTTTATAAGTAATAAATATCAGGGACAGATACAATCGACTTAGTGGAGGTCTTACCATCCGCTAATAAGCTGAGGAGACATTGTCAGATGCAAAAACAACAACATAAAATTTGACAAGTACATCCTAAGATTTGAGAGAAGGATGGCTACTCTTGATAATCGTTTCAGTACCATGAATTAGAAATCCAATTGGATGGAAAGGACCGCATCAGACTGCTTTTCACAAATCTGCAATCAGTTTGCAAATCAGAGCTTCGGTGCTCCAACAATAGCAGATTCAATCTTCTCTTCTTCTTTCTCTCATTCCCAACTCAATCTGATCTAAAGTTCTTAAAACAATAAGTAAATGAGAAGGATTTGTTGTCATCCACTTTAGTATAAAAGGGCAACCTATTCTAGATCGTATGATTGAGTTCCAAAAGTGATTAATAAGCTCAGATCACAGATTTATGAATTTATTTCCATCAGCTACTGCCCGACGGTCGCTACCGCACTGTAGTATCCCATTAGATGGTGATGGTGATATTATCTCGAACCTCTTTGCATATCAATTAGACGACTTACCACTAGTGGTAGCACCTACCACTTCGCATTAGAATCTATATATCAAGTTTGAATCAATAGATTGTTCATATTGTTAAATTTGTTATACACTTATATTAATACTCTTCTTGTTTTACTTACCCTTCATTACTATACTTATTAGTTTTACCGTCTGTTATTATTGCATATATACTATCCAACATGGACTTGGTGTGGAGATAGAAAGCATGAAAATTATTGTTGCTACCCTTAGCAATATCATCAGTCATATATGTTGGGTCTATTGATCCCAATATCGTAGATTTGTAAGAAGTTAAACGGGTCAATGACATACACACATAATGTATTTGATGTGTTCTCTAGTTCTTGCATGCAAGTAGTCCATGATTGGACACGTAAAGAAAAATGAGTGTGGTAGTAAACTCAAAATTCGTCGAGCTCAGTTTATATTTCGTCGAGCTCAGCTTAACACTTGTCGCTCTAAAGCCAGGAAAATTGACTAAGGCAAAAAAGTGCTGAGACAGCTGAGATAGCTGAGAAGAAGGCATTGAGACCGCTCAGAAGATCAGAGTTCGTCGAGCTTATCCCACGGATCATCGAACGCAACTAAAGCCAGAAAAACTGACTAAGGAAAAAAGCATTGAGACAGTTGAGATAGTTGAGAAGAAGGCATTGAGACCGCTGAGATAGCTGAGACAACTGAGAAGAAGGCATTGAGATCGCTGAGACAGCTGAGACAACTGAAAAAAATGTGTCAGCTCAACCGCTGAGATAAAACTAGCTGGATTTCTCTAATTCCAGAAGCGTTGAGTGAAGCAGGTTCATTCAACGGTTCTAATAAAGAAGGAAGCGCTGAGATAGTTAAGAGAAAAATAGCTGAGACAAAACTAGTTGGATTTCTCTAAGTCCAGAAGCGTTGAGTGAAGCAGGTTCACTCAACGCTTCTAATAAAGAAGGAAGCGCTGAGACAGTTAAGAGAAAAAACCACTGATATAGCTGTGAAGATACCGCTGAGACAGAAACTTATCTCAGCTGATAAGAAGAAAGCGCTGAGACAGAGGCCTATCTCAGCTGATAATGAAAAACTGCTGAGACCACTGAGACAAAGCCAGGGGAAATGCACAAGTCCAGAAGCGCTGAGAGCCAAGGCAGATGGCATTGAGTGACTTAACATCACTCAACGCTTAATGGAATTCTGGAATATTTTTTAAGTCCAGATGTTGATGACCACTGCTGACATCATCAAAGTCAAAATTGCATGAAGCCATTATGGGAAAGCTGTTGTAACGCCGAAAGCTGCTTTGCCCTTTTCTGATGATTGTGGTGCTCACCAATCCTTGGCAGGCCCACATACAATTATGTCATTGCTTCAAATCAACGCATATAAAAAGGAAAAAGTAAAGGGGGTAGGGTTAATGATCAAACGTAGAAAATAAACGAAAAGAAAGCTAGAGGCGGCTGGTCATCTTCTTCTCCATTAAGCTTGAAAGCTCAAGTCTAGCAAAGAAAGCCTAAAGGCAAAGGAAGTTAGCTGAAGCTGTTCAAGCTCAGCAAGTTAGTTCTCTCCAGAACAGAGTAGCTGATTCATCTCTTCAGTAAGCTGATAGTTGTTCATCTGTGCAGCAAAAAAGTGTTAGCTGTAGAAAAAGTCTAATTCCTTCTATAGCAAGTGGGGTGGACTGATATCTGCTCAGTCCAGCAAAGTTGATTCAGAGCTTTTTCTCTGAGTCAGTTGTTTTTATTTTTTATTTAACATTCTATTTTATTTTTTGTAGGATTTAGTATATCTGAATCTGTGTAGGGCACTTTGTGCCCGAGATAGGTGACTAATTAGTCACTGAGGTAGGTATCCTGTTGGGGTACTGAGGTAGGATCCATATGTGTATCTGAGGTAGGGCTGTCCTCCCATCCTGAGTGTAGGGCCTTGTGCCTGTGGTAGGTGAATGGAGAGTCACTGAGCTATAGGTGATAAGTGAGTCACTGAGTTGTAGGCCTTGGAGGAGGATGAGCTATAGGTACCTGTAAGGGTACTAAGTTGTAGGAGTGTTGCAGTAATTTGAGAGTAAGGATGTGTGCCTGAAGCTGTAGTGCTGAAGTGCCTGAGTTGTAGGCCTTAGAAATAAGGCTGAGGTTGGTGATCAGTGGATCACTGAGTTGTAGGAGCTTTGTAGAGCTCTGAGGTAGGAACCCTAGTGGTTCTGAGTTTGGATTCTATGAAGAATCTATGTATAAGGCTGAGGGCCTGAGGTGTAAGATCTGAGGTTCATATTGGTGGAGTTTGTGCTTAATCCAACAAATAAGTTGGATAGGTAGGATGGAAAGTGGATGTACTCAATTGGGGAACCACTATAAATCTTTGTGTTTGTTGTGTGCTTGTTTTTCTTGGTTACTGCAGGATCTAAGGACAAGCTCTAGTTAGAAATACTTGAAATCAACAAAAGAGTCAATAAAACTTCAAAGACCTATTCACCCCCCTCCCTCTAGGTGATTAGCTAACCTTCAGTTAAGCAACTTTCAAGTGGTATCAGAGGGAGGTTACTCAAAAATAATTTAACAATCTGAGTATACCTCCAAGGTTAGCTTTAAGATAAAGAATGGGGTCTGGTGTAAACTATAAGGAATTTGGAGCCATGAAGTTACCAATCTGCAAAAAGGAAGGGTTTGGGCTCTAGAAGGAAAGGGTCAGACCATTCATGGAAGCTGCTAACCCTAGGATCTACATCACAGTCCAAGAGGAACCCTTCATTGCCATGAAGATCTCAGTTCTGGATGCCAACATCCAGATTCCTAAGTCTTATGAAGAAATGAACAAAGATAAGCTCCTCCTTGCATCCATGGACAAGAGAGCTCAAAATATCATTGCCAGTGTTGTAGATGATTCTACATTCCAAAATCTGGTGCACTGCAAGAGCTCCAAGGAGATGTGGGACACCCTAGTGGTGTTCATGGAGGGTTCAGAAGAGGTGAGTGATGACAGAAAATCCATGCTCAACTAGGAGTATGAGGCCTTCAGACAAGGAAAGTCTGAGGGCATTGCTGAAAGTTTTGAAAGATTTTTCAGAATTATTAATGAACTGAGAACATATGGAAGGGTCTACAGCACCTATGAGCTGAATGATAAATTTCTCAGGTCCCTCGGAAAGGATTGGAACATAAAGATTTGTGTCATCAGGGAGATGGGCAAGCTAGCTAACACTCCAGCTCCAACTCTGTTTGGAAAGATACTGTCTTATGAGATGCAGCTTGCAGCAAGGAAGGAAGTAGAAGATAAGAACAGTAAGTCACAGAGCAAGGAGAAATCTGTGGCTTTCGAAGTTGATGCTTCAACTAGGAGTAGAAGGAAGATCTCTCCAGTTAGGAGAACTGCTGAGTCAGAATCTGAGAGCTCAAGGTCCAGCTCATTTGACAGCCATACATCTGATGAGGACCTTACTGTCTTCTCCAGGCAGTTTCAGAAATTCATGAAGAAGAGGTATTGGAAGAACAGAAGACCTTCTTCCTCCTCTCAACACAGAAGGAAATCCTCCAAGCAGGACAAGTATACTCCAAACTCTAATAAACAATCTTCCTCTAATATTGTTTATTTCAGCTGCAGCAAACCTGAGCATGTAGTTGCCGACTTCCCAGTGAAGAGGAAAGAAGGAGTGAAGGAATACAACAAGGGAAAGAAGAAAGAGAAGTCCATTGTGGCCAAGAAAGAAAAGACATGGTCTGACTCCTCCTCAGGGTCAGATAGTGAAGAAGAAGAAGCCTACATTGGGCTAATAGCTGTTCCTGAACAAGAACCTGAAGAATACCCTGCTGCTAGAATAGGGATCAGGGCCCCTATATCTTACTCAGATAGTGACTCAGAGGTGGATGAAGATGAAGAAGAGTGTGCTTAATGACATGGATTGATGCCAATGATAGATGAAGAAAGCAGTCAGGATCTGCCTGGTCAGACTTAGGTAAATGCTAAATCACAATCTTTTATTTCAAGTCATGAGCCTGGCTCAGACTGTGAAGCTCAATCATCAAGAGATGAAGGGGATTCAGACTCTGAGGATGATGTCAACACCATAATTGCCAAGTATGGAGAACTTTTTGAGGCTTTTAAGAAATGCAAGCTACTTGCTAAGAGGCTGGCAAAAGAGTTTCTTTGTCTTAAAAGCAAGTGTGAAGATCAAGAAAAAGCCTTCACTGACATGGCTGCACAAGCAGCCCATCTCAAAGAGATCATTGACAGTGAGTCTATGGTAAGAGTCCCAAATGAGAAACTTATCCAGAAACTTGAAAATGATCTCTTAAATGAGAAATGTCTAGTGACCAAATTTTCCAAGCCAAGCAATGTGCTCCCCTTAATTGACAGACACCTTACCCAAGCTGGTAAGAAAAGGTTGGGATTTAAGGGACCTGTTAGATCTCCCAATCCAAAAGGAAAGGGAAAAGGGAAGGCACCAGTTATGCCTCTAGCCTCACTGCCTCAAATTCCTTTTCAGAGGGTTTTGTTTCCTTCTAACGGTATGAACAAGAAAGCTGTTATGGTCACTCGAAGAATGGCAGATCCACTGGTATGCACCATTGTGGCCCTAGCTTTAACGACTCCATCCATTCATATAGTGTATAATAGAATGTTCGGTCCGGGCCCCACACCATATGTAACACCCTAATCCGTCGTATGACATATAATAGAAGGTCCAGCTGGAACCCGACGCTATATACTACCGACAGTCGGAAGGGTTACTTAAGAATATCAAAATATTCCAACTACGACTACTCTCCCTAACACAGAGCATTCTAGCGGAAGCTTTTAAACAGTTGGAAAGAACCCATAATTGAATAAACAACTTTCATGAATGTCCACAAACAACTATAGGAATGAAACAACAAATACACTGAAAGTACTTAGCCTTATGGCCTTACAAGAGTTCACTTAACAAATAGTGTCTTATATACATCGGATCACAGGCCGTCCACACATGAACAAAAATAAAATACAACTATTTGCTTTGGACTTCGAGGGCTAGCTCAGCAACATGGGCTTCAGCCCGCTATTTGGTACTCGGCTCCGCAGCACCTGCAAGCAACATTCCACCGCATGGTGGCAAAGAAAGCAACGGTCAGCCAAAGCCGACCAAATTATAATGACCCCGCCCCTTACTCGTGACGGCGGTGCTCCTTCCCTGCATTTCATTAGCCCAGCTAAAGAATAAAGTACAAACATACTTCGCCACAGGTGTAGGCTCGTACGGCCAAACACTCCGTGCACTCAGGGCACATTATCGGTGAATCCGATAAATTCCTTGGCTTCACCACCATCCCCGGGATAGCAAAAACGTGAGCATTTTATCCTTTCTGACCAACTTCTAAGGCTCCCGACTATGCCAACGGCCAGTCCCTCTTTGGGTCTCTCGCACCGAACCACATACCCCAGGTCCGATTCCACTTGCCCATTGCTCACACCACGTAGTCACCTTAAGACGTACGCACGAGCCATGCTTCTCTCGGATCCCGCATCAAATCCAAACATCACATAACCCAGTTATGTACAAGGCCGGCTCCCAGGCCGCCAAGTTAGCAGAATTACATTTCCGCTCAGTTTTGTGGGTGCGCCTTGGAGTTAATCCCCAAGGATCCCTACTGCAATCTACCGTGTAGAAACCCAAAAACACAAAGCATGGAGTCTTCTGCGGCAAACCATACAAAATGCAACATCACCGATCCAGACCAACATGTCCGGGTAGGCTTCATACACAATGTCTTTGTCTGTACTTTGATTCCGGACTCTATATGCAACACAAGGGGGACTATTCCCGCCAACCAAAAGGAACACCGCACACACACCGCACACTCGCGGGAGCGGGTTTCCTTATGCAAAAGAAGGAGAGCTTCACATGCTCAAGTAGAGAATCGTTACCCTTGTAGTATGCTTTTGAGCCATGGAAAAACTATACGGATAGAAGGCTTCGTAATGGAATTCCCTCCGCGGATCCGCTCTCGGTTCTCGATTCGGTGCTCTGATGCTCTGCCGGCGGCCGGAAACCTCCCCTTTCCTCCTCCTTGCTCTCTCTTCTATCAAACTTCTTAGAAAGAGAATGTTAAAGAGCAAATGAGGATTACAACCTCCATTCCCGAACTTAATGGAGCAGGAACAGATCTGGGCCGTCAGATCTTAATTAAAGAAAACGAACGGCTCAGATCTGCGCAAAAATACTCAAACCTGGGCCGAACATGACCTCGCACACGGCCGTGTCCCAGGACGTGTGCCTCGATCCAGACATGATCGTCGATCACAGAAGAGTACACGGTTCACGACACGCCCGTATCTTAACCTGACACGCCCTTGTCGGTTTTCGACACGCCTGTGTCCCTGGGGCGTATTACCAGTAACCACCACGCCAACCGACATGACTCATGGGAACATGGGTGGTGACATAGGTATGTATACACCCCGTGTCAGTGGACTCGCCCATGTCACACTGCCGTGTTTCCTGCAGTGTACTTCTCTGGACTCATCGGGCCAACACAGAGAACCACATGCCCTTGGACACGCCCGTGTCCCAGGCCTTGTACCCCTATACAGACACCAAAAATTCTCTTGGACACGACCAACTTGATCACGATTTTTGGGGCGTTACAAATCTCCCCCACTTAAAGAATTTCGTCTCGAAATTATATAAAGGTACACAAAAATTTAAATGTTACCTGAGTGGAATAACCCGGGGTATTCTTCCATCATAGTCTGCTCCCGATCCTAAGAAAGTTCCTCACGTCCGCAGTTATCCCAGCGGACTTTAACAATTCGGATATCCTTAATGCAGAGTCGTTTAACCTCAAAGTCTTCAATGTACACTGGCTTGACCTTTGTCGTCAACCCGTAATCAACCGGCACTTGATCGACCGCAATGACCTACGAAGGCTATTGCACCACCTTCTGCAACATCGATATGTGGAACACATCATGCAGCCCACTCAACTCCACTAACAACTTCAATCGATACGCTGCTTCGCCCACACGCTCCAGGATTTCAAACGGTCCAAGGTATCTCGGACTCAGCTTCTTCAAGCATCGAACCCGCGAGACACCCTTGAACGACTTGATTTTCAAATACACCCAGTCGCCAACACCGAACTCCACATTTCTATGCTTGGCATTATAGTATTTTTCCTGCCTGTCCTGAGCGATCTTCAACCTTTCCTGAACTGTACGTATCATTAAAGTGGCATCTTCCACCGCTTGACGTTTGTATAACTTCGTCTCGCATGTCCCCAACCAAGACAACGGCTTGCGACACCTCCCATACAAGTCCTCGAAAGGCTTCATTCCAATACTCGCATGATAACTATTGTTATATGCAAACTCCACCATGTACAGGTGATCTTTGCACTGCTTTATGAAATCCAAGATGCACATGCGCAGCATGTCCTCCATCGTCTGGTTGACCCTCTCGGTCTGACCATACATCTGCAGATGAAAGGCTGTGCTGAAACTCAACTTAGTTCCCAACAGACTATGCACCAGCCTCCAGTCGTTCGATGTGCTCGGTCACTAACAATACTGCGGGGCACATCATGCAATCGTACAATATTATCCACATAGAGTTTGACTAACTTTTCCTCCGGATCTTCCTTCCTGTTTGGGATGAAATGCGACACCTTTGTCAATCTATCCACGACCACCCAGATGGCGTTGTTTCCCCTCTGCGACTTTGGCAAACCATGCACAAAATCCATAGAAATATCGTTGAATTTCCACTCCGGGATAGACAAGGATTTCAAGAAACCTCCGGGCTTCTGGCACTCCGCCTTCACCAAGGCATAAGTCTGGCACTTGGCCACATAAAGTGCTACATCATTCTTTAGTCCCGGCCACCAGAACAACTTCTTCATGTCTTTATACATCTTCGTGCTCCCCGGGTGGATTGAGTACTTGGTATGATGGGCCTCGTACAACAACTCCTCCCGAAGATTACTCGCATTAGGAATGCATAGGCAACTGTCCCTCCTTAGGAGTCCATCCTCAACAGCAAATTGGGAATTTGATCCATCCAAAGATTCGTCTAAGATCTGCTTCATGCTGCTATCCTGAACCAATGCCTGCTGAACTCTATCAGCTAAGTCATACTGCACCTCTATCCAAAACAATTTCGCCTCGGCACTAAACTTCTTGTCGACTCAAGTTATCTCCAATGCCTCCAATTCACGGACCAAACTCTCATCATGAACCGACAACCAGCTGGTTCGCGCAGGAACCCTGCGACTCAACGCATCAGCCACTGCATTTACTTTCCCAGGCACATAATGTATCTCGAGGGTGTAGTCCCCCAAGAACTCCATCCACCTCCGCTGCCTCATGTTCAGGTCCTTCTGATCTAACGGGTACTTCAGGCTCTTATGATCGGTGTAGATATCAACCTTCATACCATACAAATAGTGCCTCCACAGCTTTAGAGCAAATATCACGGCCGCTAACTCTAAGTCATGTACCTGATAATTCTGCTCATGAACCTTCAATTGTCACAAACCATAGGCTATCACGCTCCCATGCTGTAGCAGAACATAGCCCAAACCACTTCCTAAATCATCACTATAAATTTCAAACACTTCGGTTCCACTCGGCAAACATAAAATAGGCGTCGTGGTCAACCGCCTCTTCAACTCTTCAAAAGCCTGCTCGCACTCCAGCGACCACACAAACTTTTGGTCCTTACTTGTCAACGTCTTGAGTGGCAGCGCTATCTGCGAGAAGTTCTCTATGAAGCTCCTGTAGTAGCCGGCAAGCCCCAGAAAGCTCCGGACTTCCGCCACTGTAGTCAATACAGGCCACTCCCGTATCGCCACTATATTTGCCGGATCCACCGCTATCCCTTCTCCACTAACGACATGACCAAGGAATGCTATCGAGGATAACCAAAACTCATACTTGGAGAACTTAGCATACAACTGATTTCTTCTCAACGTCTCCAACACCATATGTAGATGCTTGTAGTGATCCTCCTCACACTGCGAGTACACCAGGATATCGTCGATAAATACTATCACGAAACGATCAAGGTACTCTCTGAACGTCCTGTTCATCAGATCCATAAACACGAATGGCGCATTGGTCAACCCAAATGGCATGACCTTGAACTCGTAATGCACAAACCACGTGCTGAACGCTGTCTTTGGGATATCGCTTTCCCTTATTCTTAATTGGTAGTAACCAAATTTTAGATCTAACTTCGAATATACTGTAGACCCAACCAACAGATCAAATAGATTGTAAATCCTTGGGATCGGATAAATATTCTTCTCCGTAAGCTTGTTCAACTCCCGATAGTCAATATAGAGTCGCAAGCTCTGATCCTTCTTCTTAACGAAAAGGACCGGTGCGCTCCAAGGCGACGAACTTGGACGCACATACCCTTGTTCCAACAACTCTTGCAGTTGCACCTTCAGCTCCATCATCTCTCTTGGCGCTATCCGATACGGAGAGCGTGACACCGGTTTGGCACCCGGCACCACCTTAATAGTAAAATCAATCTCCCGCTGAGGAGGGGTTCCTGGGAGATCATCTGGAAATACATCAAGATACTCGGACACAACTGGAATACTGCCCAGACTCGGCTTAGGCGTTGAAGCCTGCACTAATATGACAAACAGCTCTGCCCCAGACCGAACTTCCTTGATCACCTAAAGGGCCGACATCAAAATTTTACTCGACCCCTTCATGCCAGCCAATGTAGTCTCCCGATCAGTGTTCAATCCCAACTTAACCTCCTTTCAGTTGCAATCAATGCATGCCCGCTGCTCCGAGAGCCAGTCCATACCAAAGATTACGTCAAACTCCGCTAACGGCAGTACCGACGCTTGCAAGTCAAACTCATGATGCCCAATCTGAATCTTAACCACACAGACTCTATCCGCACGCATTGAGCACCAATTGGGCAACAACACAACCAAATTGTCTTTAGCCATCGAGGAAGGGACTCCAATGCGTGATACAAATCGTTCGGACAAGAAGTAATGTGAAGCTCCCGTATCAAGCAGGGCTCTCGCCGGGCAATCAAAAATCAATACGAATCCTAGCACCAACAAATGTAAGCTAACATATAAAAAGGTAACAACTACATAAAGTTAAACTGCTATAATTTAACTCATACCTGTCACCACGTCAGCTTGTTTTATGGCCTCTTGCAGACCAAGGTTATAAAATCTAGGCTGGGCTGGAGCATGGTGGGACGCGGTTGACTCCACCGCCTTCCCTTTCTCTTCGTAGGTTTCACCAGGCTTCCTCTCGGAATTTGTGCGTCCGCTCCAACACTCATGAGCAAAATGCCCCATCTTTCCGTAGTTATAGCTCGCTCCTGGGACTCAAGCTGTGGTTGCCCGCGCTGCACCAGACGAAGGTGTTGATCTCGAAGTCTTCGGCTTCTTGTTCTATCTGCGGAAACCCGACTTTGTATTCGGCACTTTGAACTCTGACTTCATTTCCCCTGGGTCCTTCTTCTCTTGCACTTTCTTCACAACCTTTTCCAATAACCGGGCCAAATTGAACAAGGCTAGGAAGTTGTGTGCCTTAGGACCAGCGAGTAGTTGTAGGTCACCACGTAGACCCTCATAAAATCGGTCAGTCTTCCGCTCCTCTTCAGTAAACATAGCACAAGCATAATGACCCAACCACGTAAACTCGTGGAGATACTCATCCACGCTTCTATCTCACTGAATCAAACCAAAGTACTGATTCTCCATCTCAAGCTTCTGAGCAGAGGGTAGATATCTGGCCAAGAATAACCTTGAGAATTCCTCCATAGGCACATCCGCAAGTTGCCTTCCCACTAAGAGATGAACCTCCAACTCGTCCCACCACGGTCTCGCCTCACCAGCCAAAAGGAAGGTCGCTATGTTGGTCTTCTGCAACTCAACAGTTTCTGTGGCCGTCAAGACCCTCTTTATCGTAGAGAGCCAATCCTCAGCTTGAGTTGGTGTTCCAATCCCATCGAACCTCGGAGTATTAAAGCTCATTACATGCATGAGCTGCTTCTCCGTAGCTCGCCTTGGTGCTACCTGATCAACTGTCGCGCGCTCTAAAACTACCGGCTCTGACGCCCTAATTGGTTCTTGATCATTTACAGGTGGTGCATGGTGCATTTGCCCTGTAGGTTGGGCATTTATCATAGCAAGGACTGCTTCATCAACCAATCTGATGGTTTCCGCTGAAGGAGGTGTTGTAGGCACGTCCCTCTATGCACTACTTTCCGCCAATTACGGGCATTCTGATTGCCCAGCACCGCTCCTAGCCGCCTATAATAGCAAAGACCCTTGATTAGACGACAAACAGATTGCTAAAAACTATCATTGGAACACTCAGATTCCTCAAAACATGTTCATTTTTCATTCCTAAGTGGACACTCATGGGTTCTTTTTGATGTTATAACGATGACGCACACATGTGCTCACCACCCCTCAAAAAGAATTCGTCCATGAATTCATTTAAGTTGAATGAAACCAGAAGTCTGATATCAAATTGTAACACCCCCATCCGTCGTATGTCATATAACAGAAGGTCTAGCTGGAACCCGACGCCATATACCACGGACAGTCGGTAGGGTTACTTAAGAATATCAAAACATTCCAACTACGACTACTCACCCTAACACAGAGCATTCTAGCGGAAGCTTTTAAACAGTTGGAAAGAACCCATAATTGAATAAACAACTAACATGAATGTCCACAAACTACTATAGGAATGAAACAACAATTACACTGAAAGTATTTAGCCTTATGGGCTTACAAGAGTTCACTTAACAAATAGTGTCTTACATACATCGGCTCGCAGGCCGGCCACACATAACAATAATAAAATACAACTATTCGCTTTGGTCTTCGAGGGCCAGCTCAGCAATATGGGCTTTAGCCCGCTATTTGGTACTCGGTTCCGCAGCACCTGCAAGCAACATTCCACCGCACGGTGGCAAACAAAGCCACGGTCAGCCAAAGCCGACCAAATTATAACGACCCCGCCCCTTACTCGGTACAACAGTGCTCCTTCCCTGCATTTCATTAGCCCAAGTAAAGAATAAAGTACAAACATACTTCGCCATAGGTGTAGGCTCGCACGACCAAACACCTCGTGCACTCAGGACACATTATCAGTGAATCCGATCAATTCCGTGGCTTCACCACCATCCCCGTGATGGCAACAACGT
Organism: Platanthera guangdongensis; assembly: GCA_039583875.1. NCBI lineage: Eukaryota > Viridiplantae > Streptophyta > Magnoliopsida > Asparagales > Orchidaceae > Platanthera > Platanthera guangdongensis. The sequence continues at coordinate 81,948,478 of CM077166.1, forward strand.
GAGCATTTTAGCCTTTCTGACCAACGTCTAAGTCTCCCGACTATGCCAACGGTCAGTCCCTCTTTGGGTCTCTCGTACCGAACCACATAGCCCAGGTCTGATTCCACTTGCCCGTTGCTCACACCACGTAGTCACTTCAAGACGTACGCGTGAGCCAAGATTCTCTCGGATCCCGCATCAAATCCAAAAATCACATAACCCAGTTATGTACAAGGCGGGATCCCAGGCGCCAAGTTAGCAGAATTACGTTTCCGCTCAGTTTTCCGGGTGCGCCTTGGAGTTAACCCCCAATGATCCCTGCTGCAATCTACCGTATAGAAACCCGAAAACACAAAGCACGGAGTCTTCTCCGGCAAACCATACAAAATGCAACATCACCAATCCAGACCAACACGTCCGTGTAGGCTTCACACACAATGCCTATGTCCGTACTTCGATTCCGGACTCTATATGCAACACAAGTGGGACTATTCCCGTCAACCCCAAGGAACAACGCACACTCACCACACACTCGTGGAAGCGGGTTTCCTTATGCAAAAGAAGGGGAGCTTCACATGCTCAAGTAGAGAATCGTTACCCTTGTAGTACGCTTTTGAGCCATGGAAAAACTACACGGATGGAAGGCTTCACAATGGAATTCCCTCCGCGGATCCGCTCTCGGTTCTCGATTCGGTGCTCCGATGCTCTGCCGGCGGCCGAAAACCTCCCCATTCTTCCTCCTTGCTCTCTCCTCTCTCAAACGTCTTAGAAAGAGAATGTTAAAGATCAAATGAGGATTACAACCTCCATTCCCGACCTTAACAGACCAGGAACAGATCTGGGCTGTTAGATCTTAATTAAAGAAAATGAACGGCTCAGATCTGCCCAAAAATCCTGAAACCTGGGCCGAACACGGCCTCGCACACAGCCATGCGCAGGCCGTGTGCCTCGATCCAGACACGATCGTCGAGCACAGAAGAGGACACGGGTCATGACCCGCCCGTGTCTCATCCTGACACGCTCGTGTCAGTTTCCGACACACCCGTGTCTCTAGTGCGTGCTACCAGTAACTGCCACGCCAACCGACACGACTCATGGGAACACTGGTGGTGATATTGGTATGCACATGCCCGTGTCAATGGACACGCCCGTGTCACACTACCGTGTTTCCTGTCGTGTCCTTCTATGGACACAGCCGACCAACACAGAGAACCACACGGCCTTGGACACCCCCGTGTCCCAGGCCGTGTACCCCTATACAGACACCAAAAATTCTCTTGGACACGACCAGCTCGATCACGATTTTTGGGGCGTTATACCATATTCCACAAAACAGGCATGGAAGTTACAGGTTAATACCACAACACAATCGCGTCCTAAGTCAGAGCATGCTAGCGGAAGAATTAACAATAAACTTGAACTCCAACCATGAATGTCCACTATATATATATATATATATATATATATATATATATATATATATATATATATATATATATATATATATATATATAACCACATTTATATATCAACTCTTGAAGGAATGTCTACAAATACAACATTGTTTGGCCTTATGACCTTACAGTTACTCTTTACAATAGTGTGGATTTCAAACATCAGCGCGTAGGCTGGCCACACATGAAGAAAACACAGTATTCTTAGCTTAGCGTTCAAGGGCTAGCAGCAGCCGCAGGGACTTCAGCCCTTATGTCACTTGGCTCTCCAGCACCTGTACAAGGGCAGCCCACCAAATGGTGGCAAACAAGGCAACAGCCAGTATTCAACTGACAAATTTATAACGACCCTACCCCTTTCTCGGGGAAGTGGTATTCCTTCCATGCAGGCATAGCAAATCATAGGCAGATAGATATATCACACATTGTGCTCTCACGCACAAACAATACATCACAATCGTCAGCCATGCGGCCCGACGATCCGTGCACTCAGGGCACATTCTTGGTGTACCGGCGAACCAGGGTCCCACCACCAATCAAGGTCCGAAACTCAACGGTAAAATTGAGTATTTAGTATTTCCGGCGTGCAGGCCTAAGACTCTCATTATGCGCTCCAACTGACCGCACTTTCAAGTCTTCGAGTCGGACGGACATAACGCAGGTACGAATCCGGCACCCCCCCCCCCCCCCCCCCCCCCGTTGGTCAAGTCACCTTGTCATCACCGAATACCATCATACTCGAGGCCAAATATAAGGCGCGGGTCAGTTTCACCTTTCCTGTTCGGCACGAGGACTTTTCAAGAGCTCATCAAGCTCACAATAGCCATAGTATCCACCAAGTACTGGCTTCACAATAGCCACAATGTCCACCGCGGACTGGCTTCACAATAGCCAAAATGTCCACCACGGACTGGCTTCACAATCAACAAAGGGGAGTTCATGCTAGCGTCTTTCACGATCGCTTAGCGGGTTCTGCAGAACTCACTTTCTACACCCAACTCCGCCCAACCCTTGCAGTATACTGCAGTGCCAGAAAATTGGTCTTGCCATAACACACATCACAAGCATCATAAGGGTGTTTTCCTGGACTACCACTCCAGTACTTCCTGATACTGCCCTTCACAGGTTCAACTCATTAACTCCACAAACTACACGTTTAACCACGGAGTCTTCTCGAGTGTGCAAATGAAACATCACCAATCCAGACCAACCTATCCAGATGGGCTTCACACAGCATGCCCATTCCGTACTATATATTTCCAGATCTATATGCAAGACTATTGGGGATTCCAAGAATCAACCCAAGGAAATCCCTTCGCAATCCACCCTCTGGTGGGGGAAATCCATGCACATGCCAAAAGAAGGACTTCACTTGTCCAAGAAGGAAGATCGTTACCCTTAACGACCTCTTTGGATCCATGTAAACCTAGCCAGTTGGAAAGCACCGCAGCGGCTTGCCTCCAAAAATCTGGCCTTGGATCTTAGTTCGGCGCTCTAACGCTCCACCGGTGGTCGGATCCCTTCTCCTCCTCCTCCTTCTCCTCCTTACTCTCCCTTCTCTCTAGCACTTTTATAAAGAGAATAGACAAAAGTAAAGTGAGACTCATCTTCTCAATTTCGGCCTTGAAGTAGCAAGGAGAAACCTAGGCCATCAGATCTCAGAGGAAGGAAACGAACGGCTACAAAATTTCCTAAAAATGGCTATTTCGGGTCTGACTCGCCTTGGTACACCTCTGTGTCACAGGGAGTGTACCTTAAGCGGTACATGAACCGACTTATCCAGAACAGGACACGTCCATGTGACACGCCCATGATATATGGCTGACACGCCCTTGTCACATGGATGACATGCCCGTGTCACATGGATGACACACCCGTGTCTAGCTCTCGAGACCCACTCAAGACCTACTCGAGACAACCACTCGAGTAATTGGTCATGACACGCCCGTGTCATATGGCGTACACGCCAGTGTCTAGCTCTCGAGACTCACTCGAGTCCTACCCGAGAGAACCACTCGAGTAATTGGTCATGACATGCCCGCGTCACATGGCTGACACTCCCGTTTCTAGCTATCGAGACTCACTCGAGACCTACTCGAGAGAACCACTCGAGTAATTGGACAGGACATGGCTATGTAACACGTCCGTGTCACAGGCCGTGTGCCCTACTTGAGACACTCGAGACCTACTCGAGACCTACTCGAGAGAACCACTGCAGTCTAAGCAGGATAAGGCCTGTGACACGCCCGTTTCGTAGGGCGTGTTCCCTCTCGAGACCTCATCGAGTGCATTTCGTCGAGCACTCGACAAGCTAGTCACCCGAGAAGGACACAGCCTGTGACACGCCCGTATCCTAGGCCGTGTTGCCTAGTCTGAACCCTAACTTGGGATTTGGGGTATTACAACCCTCACCTCCTTACAAGAAATTTCATCCCGAAATTTTCACACAGTAAGGAAACAAAAACAAGATGTGAAATCTCCACAAAATGTATATTACAATAAAGGGGTGCACTGGACAACAGTTTTCACAAATAGCTCGGGAAATTCAGCTCGCATGGTCTGCTCTCGCTCCCATGTTAGCTCCTCACAGCCACAGTTGTCCCATCGGAGCTTGACCATCCCGATTATCTTGTTCTGCAACTGTTTATCGGCTCTATCCTCGATTAGAATGGGCCTCACCTTCGTCGTTAACCCATACTCAACCGGCACACGATCATTTTGGATAACTTGAGCTGGATCTTTGACGGCTTTCTGAAGCATAGATATGTGAAACACATCATGTAATCCACTCAATTCTGCCGAAAGAGCTAGCTGATAGGCAGCTTCCCCAATTCGCTCCACCACTTCAAACGACCAAGATATCTTGGACTCAACTTTTTCAGATGCTGAATCCTTGACACGCCTTTGAAGGGTTTGATCTTCAAATATACCCAATCGCCCACCGTGAACTCCACGTTCCGGTGCTTGGCGTTGTAGTACTTTTCTTGTTGATCTTGGGCTACTAGTAGCCACTCTAGAATAAAGCTTATCGTCGAGTTAGCTTGATTGACTTCTTTCCGCTTATATAGTTTGGATTTGCCTGCTTCTGCCCAAGCTAACAGTGTACGACACTTACGAGCATACAGAGCTTCAAACGGTGTCATACCGATGCTCGCTTGGTAAGTATTGTTGTAGGCGAAATCCACCATATAGAGATGATCTTCCCATCTCTTGCCAAAATCCAAGTCCCACATTCGGAGCATATCCTCCATTGTTCTGTTGGTCCTCTCAGTCTTGCCATCCATTTGGGGGTAAAAGGCCATACTGAACGTCAGCTTCATTCCCAACAAGTGATGGATTAGCTTCCAATCATTCGATGTGAATCGCCCACCACGGTCACTCACGATGCTACGACGAACACCGTGCAATCGTACGATTTGCTCCACATAGAGTTTACCAAACTTTCCACTGAATCGTCTCGCTTGTTCGGAAGGAAGTGAGCCACTTTGGTCAATCGGTCAACAATCACCCAGATTGAATCATTTCCGTGTTAAGATCTCGGCAACCCGTGCACGAAATCCATTGAAATATCATCAAACTTCCATTCTGGAATCTGTATCGACTTCAAGAAACCCCCAGGCTTCTAGAATTCCGCTTTCACCAAAGCACAAGTTTGACATTTAGCCACATAATGAGCTATGTCTTTCTTTAGTCCTGACCACCAGAACAATTTTTCATGTCCTTGAACATCTTTGTGCTCCTAGGGTGAATTGAGTATTTTGTAAAGTGAGCTTCATACATCAACTCTTCTCTCAACCTACCCGTACTCGGGACGCACAAACGACCATCGTTCCGCAAAAGGCCGTCATCCCAGGAGAATTGGCGATCTAACCACTTTTTTGCATAGCATTGGAGACTTTCATCTAGCTCTGTTGCTCGTCGAATTCTGTCCGCAAGGTCATATTGCACCTCCATCCAGTTCAAGCATGAATCGACTGTGGAATTCTTGTCAACACAAGAAATCTCTAACGCTTCCAACGCCTGGATCAGACGCTCATCATGCATCTGCAACCAATTTGCCCTTGACGGGACCCTCCAACTCAAGGCATCAGCGAACACATTTCCTTTCCCGGGAGTATAATGAATATCAAAGGTGTAGTCCCCAAGAAACTAAATCCACCTTCGTTGTCGCATATTCAGATCCTTCTGATCCAACACGTAATTTAGGCTCTTTTGGTCCGTAAAGATATCCACTTTTACGCCATAAAGATAATACCGCCATAACTTAAATGAAAAGATTACTGCCGCCAACTCCAAGTCGTGGACGGGATAATTTCGTTCATGCACTTTCAACTGGCGTGAGCCATAAGCAATCACCTTTCCAAACTGCAGAAGTACGCAGGCTAAACCGCTTCCTGAAGCATCACTATAGATCTCGTAGCCGTCTGTCCCACATGGCGATGTCAACACAGGCGCCGTGGTTAAATAACTCTTTAGCTCTTCAAAAGATCGTGCGCACTCCGGCGTCCAAATGAACTTCTGATCCTTCCTCATCAGTGTGGTCAGAGACAAGCAATCCACGAGAAGTTTTCCACAAAACGTCTATAGTAGCCTGCCAGTCCAAGGAAACTCCTGGCCTCGGCCACCGAAGACAACACCAGCCACTCCTGTATGGCTTTTATCTTTAACGGGTCCACTGCAATGCCTTCTCCACTTACCACATGGCCAAGAAAAGCCACCGACGACAGCAAAAACTAACACTTTAAGAACTTGGCATAGAGCTTATTCTTCCGGAAGGTATACAACACCAACCGCAAGTGGTTTGCATGATCAGCTTTCGATTGAGAGTACACCAAAATATCATCAATGAATACAATCACGAACAAGTCCAAGTACTCTTAGAACGTTCGGTGCATTAGGTCCATGAACACAGATGCTGCATTACATAGCCCAAACGGCATAACAGTGAACTCATAATGACCGTCGCATGTTCCAAATGCGGTCTTTGGAATGTCACCTTCCCGAATCTTCAACTGGTAATATCCAGATTTCAAATCCAATTTTGAATAGATGGTTGATCCCACTAGCTGATCGAACAATTCATCTATCCGAGAAATCAGATACTTGTTCTTCTCTGTCAGCTTATTCAATTCATGATAATCAATAAATAGCCGCAAACCAACATCCTTCTTTTTCACAAATAGAACAGATGCGCTCCAATGTGACATACTTGGGCGGATATATCCCTGCTCCAGCAACACTTGCAATTGGACTTTCAATTCATCCATTTCCTTTGGCGCGACGCGATATGGCGAACGGGCCACAGGTTTCACACCTGGCACCAACTCAATCGTGAAGTCTATCTCCCGTTGGGGTGGTAGCCTAGGGAGATCCTTAGGAAACACATCCACAAACTCCGATACAATCAGAACATCACTCACATTGGCCTTTTGCTCAACAGCCTGAATCAGCGTGAAGAATAACTCTGCGCCCTTATGAACAACATTGACAACTTGGAGTGTAGACATATAGGTCCCACTCACTCGTTGCATATCGGCGAACTTAGTCTCAAGCTCGATATTTTGGACCAGTGTGATCTCTTTTGACATGTAATCAATAAAGGCATGCTGCTCCGTGAGCCAGTCCATACCAAAGATCATATCAAATTCCGATATTGGGAGCACAGATGCTTTTAAGCCAAACTCCCGACTTCCAATTTGAACCGCCACATCGCAAGCTCTATCCTCAAGCATGAAGCAACCATTCGGTAATAACACTTTTATGCTATCTGTCTTCACATGACTAGGTACTCCAATCCGAGTTACGAAGTCCTTAGACAGAAATGAATGCGAAGCACCCGTATCAAATATTGCTCTTGCTAGTGTGTTCCGAATCATAACAAAGCCTGTGGCAACCACATCACACACAAGGCACATACAAAACATGCAATAAAAAAACATTCAATAACGAAACTCGTACCTGTGACGATGTCACTTTGCTTTATGGCCTCTTGCTGGCCAAGATTATAAACTCGGGGCTGCGCCTGGGATGCAGAGGACTCCACCACTGCCTTTCCCTTCTCAGTATAGGACGTTCCCGTCTTCTTTTCACCCTTTGGTGGAGCAACCCAGCAATCACGGGCTATATGCCCCACTCTTCCACAAGTAAAGCAAGTACGAGTCTCTGGCCTCGAAGTGGCCCCCGACAGAACTGTTGAAGGAGCTTGCCGAGAAGGCTTGGACCTCTTGCCCCATTTTTTGATAATACGATTTCCCAGGTTGGGGCGCTTTGAACTCTGGCTTTGTCACATCCAAGTCCGTTTTCCTTACACCTGTTTCATATCCTTCTCCAACTTACATGTAGTATCGACCAACGCATGTAATCCTTGGTTCATAGAACTCAAGAGCAGGAATCGCAACTCATCCTGCAATCCTTCATAGAACATATTTGTTTTTCGCTTCTCATCGGCAATGATAGAGCCTGCATAATATGCCAACCGTGTGAACTCATGCATGTAAGTCTCAACACTATTTTCTCCTTGCGTTAGCCGTTGGAACTCATTTTCCATGGCAATGCGTTGTGCCGCTGGCAGGTGTTTTGCCAAGAACAGTCGCGAGAACTCCTCGATCGAGACATGTGTTAACTGCCTGCCCGCTAAGTGGTGTAACTCGATCTCGTCGAACCATAACCGAGCCTCTCCTTACAATAAGAAGTTGGCCAAGGTGACCTTCTGATCTTCCTCCGACCTAATTGCCATCAATATACACTTGACGCGCAACAACCAATCCTTCGCCTGCGTAGGGGATCCCACACCCGTAAAAGTAGGGGGATTGAAGCTCATGAACTGCTTCAACTACCATTCAGCTGCTCGAGGATCCATAGCCGCAACAGGTTCTGGTCTCGCCACAACCTGTTCTAACGCCACTGCCGGCTGCGCTTGCCTACCAGGATGTGCTTGAAACATTGCAAACAGCGCCTCAGGAACTAAGCGGATGATTTCCGCGGAAGGTGGAGGTGTAGGCACCTCAGCTGGTGTCGTACTCTGATCAGAACGCTGGGGCTCCGACTGCCCAGCACCACTACGAGTCACCTATAGGTGAACAATACATACATTAGCGACCTCGCATAAGCACTAATAACAATTTAGGAATGTGCAGGTTCCTCAAACAAGTGTATTTGCATTCCTAAGTGAACATTCAAGAGTTCATGAGTGTTAACGCGGTTCACACTTACACGTGCTCGCCACCCCACAAAAGAATTCGACCACGAATTCGAAAGGGAAAGATCGAGACAGGACGATACCAAAATGTAACGATTCCATCCGTTCATATAGCATATAATAGAAGGTCCGGCCGGGGCCCCACACCATATGCCACAAAACAGGCACGGAAGTTACAGGTTAATACCACAACACAATCGCATCCTAACTCAAAGCATGCTAGCGGAAGATTTAACAATAAACTTGAACTCCAACCATGAACGTCCACTATATATATATATAAACAGCCACATTTATATATCAACTCTTGAAGTAATGTCTACAAATACAACATCGTTTGTCCTTATAGCCTTACAGTTACTCTTTACAATAGTGTGGATTTCAAACATCGGCGCGTAGGTCGGCCACACATGAACAAAACACAGTATTCTTTTCTTAGCCTTCAAGGGCTAGCAGTAGCATCAGGGACTTTAGCCCTTATGTGTCCCACTTGGCTCTACAACACTTGCACAAGGACAACCCACCAAACGGTGGCAAACAAGGCAACGGTCAGCATTCAGCTGACCAATTTATAACGACACTACCCCATTCCTGGGGTAGTGGTATTCCTTCCCCGCAGGCATAGCAAATCATAGGCAGATAGATATATCACACATTGTGCTCTAACGCACAAACATTCCATCGTAACCGTCAGACACGCGGCTCGACGATTCATGCACTCTGGGCACATTCTTGGTGTACTGGCGAATCAGGGTCCCACCACCATTCTAGGTCCGAACACCAACGATAAAATTAAGGATTTAGTCTTTCCGGCACGCAGGCCTAAGAATCTCATTATGCGCTCCAACTGACCACACTTTCAGGTCTTCGAGTAGGACGGACATAACGCATGTACGGATCCGCCACCTCCCGTTGCTCAAGTCGTCTTGTCATCACATAATACCATCGTACTCGAGATAAGGTGCGGGTCGGTTTCACCTTTCCTGTTCAGCACGAGGCCTTTTCAAGAGCTCATCAAGCTCACAATAACCATACTGTCCACCAAGGACTGGCTTCACAATTTCCACAATGTACACCACAGACTGGCTTCATAATAGCCACAATGTCCACGACAGACTGGATTCACAATCAACAAAGGTGAGTTCATGTTAGCGTCTTTCACGATCGCTTAGCGGGTTCTGCAAAACTCACTTTCTACACCCAACTCCGCCCAACCCCTGCATCATCCTGCAGTGCCAGAAAAATGGTCTTGACATAGCACACAGCACAAACATCACAAGGGTGTTTTTCTGGACTACAACTCTAGTACTTCCTTCTACTGCCCTTCACAGGTTCAACCCATCGACTCCAGAAACTACACGTTTAACCACAGAGTCTTCTCCATTATGCAAATGAAACATCACCAATCCAGACCAACCTATCGAGATGGGCTTCAAATAGCATGCCTAGTCCGTACTACATAATTCCGAATCTATATGCAAGACTATTGGGAATTCCAAGAATCAACCCAAGGAAATCGCTTCGCAATCCACACTCTGGTGGGGGAAATCCATGCACATGCCAAAAAGAAGGACTTCACATGTCCAAGAATGAAGATCGTTACCCTTGACGACCTCTTTGGAGCCATGGAAACCTAGCCAGTTGGAAAGCACCGCAGCAGCCTTACCTCCACAAATCTGGCCTTGGATCTTAGTTCGGCACTCTAACGCTCCACCGGTAGCCGGATCCCTTCTCCTCCTCCTCCTCCTTCTCCTCCTTGCTCTCCCTTCTCTCTACCTCTTTTAGAAAGAGAATGGCCAAAAGTAAGACTCATCTTTTCAATTTCGACCTTAAAGCAGCAAGGAGAAACCTGGGACATCAGATCCAAGAGGAAGGAAACGAACAGCTACAAACTTTCCTGAAAACAACTATTTCTGGTCTGACACGCCCTGGGACACGCCCGTGTCACAGGGCATGTACCTTAAGAGGCACACGAACCGACTTATCCAGAATTGGACACAGCCATGTGACACGCTTGTGTCATATGGATGACACACTCGTGTCACATGGTTGACACGCCCGTGTCTAGCTCTCGAGACCCACTCGAGACCTACTCGAGACAACCACTCGAGTAATTGGTCATGACACGCCCGTGTCACATGGCTGACATGCCCGTGTCTAGCTCTCGAGACTCACTCGAGACCTACTCGAGAGAACCACTCGAGTAATTGGTCATGACACGCTCGTGTCACATTGCTGACACGCCCGTGTCTAGCTCTCGAGACTCACTCGAGACCTACTCGAGAGAACCACTTGAGTAATTGGACTGGACACGTCCGTGTCACAGGTCGTGTGCCTTACTTGAGACACTCGAGACCTACTCGAGAGAACCACTCGAGTCTAAGCAGGACACGGCCGGTGACACGCCCGTATTGCAGGCCATGTTCTCTCTCTCTCTCTCGAGCATTCGTTGAGCGCAATTACTCTAGTAAAGTTCAACGACCAGAGGAGGATACTCCCTAGGACACGCCCCCCCGACATGCCCGTATCGCAGAGCGTGTTCCCTCTCGAGACCTCGTCGAGCGTATTTCGTCGTGCACTAGACAAGCTAGTCACTCGATCATGACACAACCTGTGACACACCCATGTCCCAGGCCGTGTTTCCCACTTTGAACCCAAACTTGGGATTTGGGGTGTTATATTAGCCATGGTGGAAGATACAGCCATACGAGATCCTTTAAGGCTGCCCATGAGGAAATCAAAATGACCCATCCTGGACCATTTATTTTGGTGTCCCAGCCCCAAAACTCAAAGAAAATACTGCTACAATGAATCTAAATCATCAAGCAAATGTAGTGACTCAAGGCGAGTCTTCTGGTATAGATGGAATGGCAATCTCAGATGTTATCAGATGCATGTTAGCTGAAAAGAGACAGGCAGCTGGTGGTTCTTAGACAAGACCAATACATCCAGATGAAAGGCTGTCGTCCAGTCAAATGGCTGCTGAAAGAAGACAGAAGCATAAAGCAGCACATCTCCCCACTGTTTAGGGAGCAGTACATCCTAATGTTGATCACAAATAAAAAAGGAGATACAATATCTATGACTATTTGTGTTGTGGCAAAGTAGGCCACTGTGTTGTAGATTGCTGGCACAATCCTTCTGTGTCCAGAGGTTGCCAACCTGTTAGAAATTCTGCAGGAAGGCATGGTCATTTTCAGACTAATGTGAACCTGGGACCCAACATAAATTGGGGTCCTAAGGTAAGGTGATTTGTGTTCTTTTTAAGTTAGTTCAAGTACCAATTCTCCTAAATGGTACTTGGACAGTGGATGTTCCAGGCACATGACTAGAATAAAGGAGCTATTGAAGGAGTTCACTACAGTAAAGAATGGACCCAAGGTCATCATTGGAGGCTCTGACAAGGGGATAACCAGAGGCTACGGTAATATCTCAAATGTCATAATCACCATCACAAAGGTAGCTTATGTGGAGGGGTTGCAACACAACCTCATAAGCAAACGCCAACTATGTGATCTTGGTTATGACATTTCCTTCCACAAGGATAAGTGCCACATCAAGAGGTTAAGTGACCAGAGTGTCATCTTAACAGGTACTAGGAGTGGGAATATTTATTGCTTAAACTTTTCTTACTTAGATAATAGTTCTCCTATATGCCTAGTTGCAGATGAGAAAGTCTCATATTATGTCTTGTGGCACAAGAGACTGACTAATTTGAATTATAAGACCATTGTTCAGCTGTTCACTGATGAGCTTGTCAGGAATGGTCCCAAAATAAAATGCTGCAAGGAGGGTATCGGTGCTGCTTGCCAAAAGGGTAAGCAGACTAAGACCTCTTTCAAGAGCATTGGGGCCTAGGACTCAGTGAGATGCTTGTATCTCCTGAATATGGACTTGTTTGGTCCTATGTCTGTTCATAGTTTATGTAGGAAGGTCATGATGGCGCGGCCCCTCCTCCACCAGTTGAAGACGATGCTGATGATGCTGTTGATGATCCGGTTGCTAAGGCCATACGACTCAAGGACGTGAGGCGGCACGATGACGCTAACGGACGGCTACGCTATAACCTCTGCCCGCGCCGTGCTACCGCCACGGCAATGCCTTAGTTTTATTTATTTCCTTTTCGTGCACTATATTTTATAATTGGAATATAAAATTATCCTATGCTTATGTGATAATTTTATATTCATTGCATGTGTTGTTATATTTTCAATTTGAACTATTTTAGTTTTGGTGTGCAATTAGCCATTCGGATGGATAAGATTAAATCTCCATCATGAAGGGCTAAGGCTTATTTATAACTCCTATTTAAAGGAGGCTTTCATGAAGAGTTAAGGCAATTGGAAAAAGAAACCTAAAAACCCCCCCTTGTGGAAATTTCGGCCACCATGGAGAAGTCCATAGCCGCCCCCTCCCCTTTGGTGTGAAGCCAAGCCTTGCCTCCTCCATCCCCGTTCGGTGCGACTCCGGCGTGGCTTCCTTCGGTGCGACTCCTTGGAAGAAGGTTGCAAACCATTCGGTGTGACGCCGGTGGATCCGTGGAGAGAGTGATTCTCCCACAGTTATCTCGTGTGAAAGCTTTCCGGTTGGGTAATCCCTTTCCTCTTCCTTGTGTGACTCTTCTCCTTAGTTGTGGTGGATTTTCGCAAATCGTTTTTTCCGGATCTTTAATCTAATCGCTGCAAGTTTTGAATCGAAATCGCTGTTGCAAGGCTTCTTAATTCCGGATCGGGTGGATCCTATTTGCCTGAGCAGATCTTGGCCTATAGCCTTGGTCTTGCTCTCAAAAAGGAGTGGCAACCTTTGTGTTTTCTTGGGGAATATTCCGACTCAAATTTCCGTTCGTCGTTTTCGAGTCGACCATTCCTCCCTCGTTGTTTGTGCTGCGTTTTGTGACGAGGACTATTGTGGACGATAGGTGCTGTGTAGGTGCGGTAGATCTACGACGTGTTGTGCGTAGGGAGAGCATTAGCTTCGCAGAGATCTCCGATCCGACATCCCTACATCAATTTGGTATCAGAGGCGGTCGTTTCAACTTTCATGTTGCAAACATCCTCTCTGCGTTCCTTGTTGGAGATCGGATCGTTAGAAAATCAAAAAAATTATTTTCTGTGGTCTGCCAATAGCGGGCTGAAATCTTTATTTTTCAGCAAAATTTCAAACAAAATTTTTTTTAACGATCTACGTGTTATTCACATTGGGAATATATAAAAATATCTTATTTTCAATATAGCTACAGCCCTAGGAAAATTCATCTTGCCCGGGGCCTCCCAAACCTGAATGCGCACTAGGCTAGGAACGGAGTACGCAACCCCGTCTACGTCTAGTATGGCTGCGAACGAGCATGGTGATCCCAACACCGCGGCTATAGCGGGTCTTCGTGCCGAAATGGCTGAGCTTAGGAACGTCTTAGCCCAGATCCTACAAAACCAAGCTAGGCCACCCCCGCCACCCGTTAATGTTGATCGGCCCAACCGGCACCAACATAACTCTGATTCGGATTCTGATGGGGACTCTCCGCGGGTGCCCCCTAGAGGACACCGCCCCGAGTGAGACTTTGACATTACTAGGGCCATTAAGATAAATGCCCCCACGTATGATGGCATGGGAGACCCCCAAGTCTTCCTTAACTGGACTGTGGATATGGAGTGTTACTACGAGTGGCACAACCTGACGGATCCCCAAAAGGTCCAAGTTGCCCGGATGAAGTTAACAGGTAGTGCAAAGACGTTCTGGCTGAATGAGGAGCGAAGATTAGGAACCGGACACGGAGCCCCCCTTATAGGTTGGCCAGTAATGAAGAACCCGTTGACCGATCAGTACGTTCCTGCGTACCATCGGACACAGATGTTCGATGAGCTTGCCACTCTGCGGCAGGGCTCAAGCTCGGTAGCTGAATATATGGGTGAACTTAAGGACCGAATGGTGCGATGTGACCTTACGGAGATCCCCGAAGTCACTTTATCTAGATTTCGAAAGGGCCTTAACCCCGATATCCAAAGGAAGCTCTTGCGATATGGGCATACAGACTTGAACACGACTTTCAATGCCGCCTTGGACATTGAAAAACACCTAGCCTCTATGGCTCACTCCCGTTACGCTCATGCGAAGAATAAGTCCACCACTGGGGCATCTTCTTCCACATATCCTGATAAGGGAAAGTTTAAATCTACCGAGTCGAAGTCAATCGTGATCACCGCTAGGAACTCCAAGAACCCTGCGAGTGAGCGTGTCCCTATCGGGAAGGTTAGCAAGGCTAACACCACTTGTTACTCTTGCGGCATTCAAGGCCACTATGCCTACGAATGCCCAACAAAGACAAAAACACTAGCCTTATTAGAGCCAACTACCGACCCTGACGATTACGTATACGAGGCCGCAGAGGAGAGTGACCCCGAAGGAGTCCCTAGTGACTTAGAGGACGATCACCCCCTTATGGTGATGCGTTGTATTTTGACCACTCCTCGTCCATTAGATAATTGGAAGAGGACGAGCATATTTTCTCTGATTTTTAAGAGTGGCGAGAAGCTTTGCAAGCTGATTATTGATAGTGGTAGCTGCGTGAATGTCATATCTGAGAACGCCGTAGCACGTATGTCCTTGGTCACGGAACCACACCCGACCCCATATCAGGTCGCTTGGATCAATAAGCTCTCTGTACCCGTTACCAAGCGATGCCTGGTCCCACTCTCATTCAAATCCTACATTGATGAGGTGTGGTGTGATGTCCTTCCGATGGACGCTTGTCATGTGTTGCTAGGCCGCCCTTGGCTATACGACCGTGATGTTACAGATTTTGGTAGAGCCAACACTTATGAATTCAAATTCAATGGCAAAACCATCACTTTGAGGCCGACCATCCCAAAGGAGCCCGTAGTCTTGGCTAAGGACACCACTATTCCGGTAGAACGGAAAACGTTGAATCTAGTTGGTAGGAAAGAGTTTGAGAGGGATCCGTTCTTTGATGGAGTCATGTATGCGCTAGTCCTCTTAAGTGCGAAGCCCAATTCAAGCATTTTGGATGAGTTACCTCGTGAGTTACGGGTACTGTTGGAGGAGTATAGGGACGTGTACCCGGATGAGTTGCCGTCCACGTTACCCCCGCTTAGGAATATCCAGCATGCGATAGATCTCATCCCGGGGTCTTCCTTGCCAAATCAGCCCCATTACCGACTCCACCCCGCAGCTCACCTGGAGTTGCAGTCTCAGATAGAGGGCTTGCTAGCGAAGGGTTTTATTAGGACTAGTATGAGTTCATGTGCTGTACCAGCCCTACTTGCCCCCAAGAAGGATGGTACATGGAGGATGTGCGTTGATAGCCGGGCTATCAACAAAATCACCATCAAGTATAGGTTCCCCATTCCCCGCCTAGATGATTTGTTGGATGTCTTGTCTGGAGCCACCGTATTCTCCAAATTAGATCTTCGGAGTGGCTATCACCAGATTAGGATACAAGAGGGCGATGAGTGGAAGACGGCGTTTAAGTCGAAGGATGGTCTGTACGAATGGCTTGTGATGCCCTTTGGGTTGTCCAATGCCCCTAGTACCTTCTCCCGGATGATGACACATGTCTTTCAGCCATTCATGGGAAAGTTCGTTGTCGTCTACTTTGACGATATTCTGATTTATAGCACCTCTACTACCGAGCACATCTCCCACATGAGAGTGATCCTTTCCACCCTGCGGAAGGAGACGTTATTTCTCAACCTTAAGAAATGCACTTTCTATGTCTCGGAGGTAGAGTTCCTAGGCTATATAGTCGGCTCCGAGGGTATCCGAGTCGATCCGGGCAAGGTTCAGGTCATTAAGGACTGGCCCGTGCCAACCACCCTACGTGAGGTGCGTAGTTTTCATGGGTTAGCCACATTTTATCGTCGTTTCATACGAGACTTCGGTAGTATTATGGCACCTATCACGGACTGTATGAAGAAGGGAGAGTTTACGTGGACGAAGTCCGCCACCCATGCTTTTGAGCGAATCAAGGAGCTTATGACTGAGGCACCTGTCTTACGTCTACCTGACTTTGCTAAAGTCTTTGAGCTCACATGCGATGCATCTGGGGTGGGGATTGGAGGTGTCTTGAGCCAGGAGGGCCATCCCGTTAGTTATTTTAGCGAGAAGTTGTCCGACCCTAAGCTGAACTACTCAAATTACGATAGGGAGTTTTATGCTGTAGTCCAATGTCTACACCATTGGAGGCACTATCTCCTCTCCAAGGAGTTTGTGATCCTCTCCGATCATGAGGCTTTACGTTTCATCAATGGCCAACATAAGATCAGCCCACGTCACGCTAAGTGGGTCGCTTTCCTACAAGGTTACACGTTTAATCTCAAGCACCTTAAGGGAGCTGATAACCGAGTCGCGGACGCCCTTAGTCGTCTTACGCTTTTACTCACCTCTATGGAAGTACATGTTATAGGCTTTGAGCGGATTAAGGATGAGTACGCCACGTGTCCTGACTTCCAGGACTTCTATTTATCTGCCCAGGATAGCTCCCCCACGACGATATCTGCATACGTCATCAAGGATGGTTACCTGTTTAGGAACGGAAAGCTATGTATTCCGCAGTCATCGTTACGACTACATATTATATGGGAGTTGCATAGCGGAGGGTTGAGTGGCCACTTAGGTAGAGATAAGACCACTACGTTAGTCGAGGACAAATTCTATTGGCCAAAACTTAAGGTTATGGTGGGGCAGGTAGTGAGTAGCTGCCGCACGTGCCAGGTGTCTAAGGGTAGTAAAACCAACGTAGGATTATATACACCCTTGCCTATTCCTTTCATGCCTTGGGTCGACGTTAGTATGGATTTTGTATTAGGCCTCCTCATTACCCCACGCCGTCACGACTCAATTTTTGTAGTTGTGGATAGGTTTTCAAAGATGGCTTATTTCATTCCGTGCAGTAGGACAAATGATGCGTCTCACGTCGCTAAGCTTTATTTTAAAGACGTCGTTAGTCACCGTGGAGTGCCCAAGACCATAGTGTCGGATAGGGACGTAAAATTCACTAGTTATTTTTGGAAGACTCTTTGGATATTAATGGGAATGAAATTATTGTTTTCCTCTGCCTATCATCCCCAAACTGATGGGCAGACGGAAGTGGTTAATCGGAGCTTAGGAAATTTGTTACGATGCCTCATGAGTGATCACAAGAGCACTTGGGATCTTCTCCTTCCCCATGCCCAATTAGCCTACAATAATTCCAAGAATCGGTCTACAAGTCTGTCTCCAAATGAGATTGTCCACGGGTATAAGGCTCCTGTGCCGCTTGACTTGGTGTCGTTGCCCCCAACGTACAAGGCAAGTCAGTTTGCACAATCCTTCGCCCAGCACATCCATGATTTACACGCACGTATACGGGACACCTTGACTACACAATACAACTCTTATCAAGCGCACGCTAATTTACATAGGAGAGTATCAGACTTCAAAATTGGTGATCTAGTTTTAGTCCGTTTGGTTCCCGAACGCTTGCCAACTGGCACCGTTAAAAAGTTAGCACCAAAGCGCGCCGGCCCTTTTCGGATAATTAAGAAGTTAGGTGACAACGCTTTCGTTTTGGACTTGCCTGCTGATTGGGGTATCTCCCCCATTTTTAATGTTTCGGATTTAACGATGTTTGTGTCACCACCACAAGAGTTGATTTCTTTGTCGTCTTCTTCTCCCACTGAAAATTCTCATGGGTTGGGGAGTGGTAGTACGGATGATCTCTCTCTTTCGGTCCCCACGGGTATATCATCGGATGGTAAGTTGCCTTCTTTCTTGCCTACTGCTAATATGTTCCCCAGGTCTGCTGCCATGACTATATTCTGTGAAGAGCAATGGATTCATCAAGAATTCTCCTCTCCAAGAACACCCCTGCAAAATGGGTTAGCTGAGAGGAAAAACAGGACTCTCATAGAAGATGGGAGAACATTATTGAGTGACACTTATCTCCCTAAATGTTTCTGGGTTGTGGCAGTTAATACTGCATGTCATGTGCTCAATAGGGCTTCTATCACCAAAAGCCACAAGAAGACTTCTTATGAGATCTTAAAGGGCAGAAAACCAAACATATACTATTTCAGGATCTTTGGTTGCAAGTGTTTCATTCTAAATAATGGTAAGTCACAAGTGACTAAGTTTGCTACCAAATCCCATAAGGGGATCTTTGTTGGGTACAGCAATAATAATAGGGCATATAGAGTCTATAACTTGACAAATCAAGTTGTATAAGAATCTATTCATGTAGTGTTTGATGAGTCATGCATTATTGACAGTGAGTGATGAATTGTAAATATACGCATTTTTATGTACATAAATTTAGTCGTTATAGTGTATTACCTTTATTTTTACTTGTTTTTATTCAATAAATTGCTCCTTTTATTATAAATATTATACTAACTTATTTTATTTTATTTTTCAGAAAGATTCCAAAATCTGCCCAAATTGGGCAGTACACGCCCGTGTAATTTTGGTCACGCCCGTAACTGGGGCGTGACATCGCAAAACCCCTGGAATCCGCAAATTTCTGAAAAAATTGCTTGACACGCCCGGTCACACGCCCGTGACATGACCCGTATCTAGCGCTCGACGTTCTCCACTCGACGATTTTCGCGCTCGCCGATTTCCACTCCACGATCGTCGAACACCCATCACGCCTGTGATCTGGGGTGTGACCGCTCCATCAAGCTCGATGAAATGTTCCGCTCGACGATCCTCCGCTCGACGATTTTGCCGCTAGATGATTTTGCCGCTCGACGACTTTCCGCTCGACGATCGTCGAACCCCCGACATGCCCAGAGTCATGCTGTGACCTGGGCCGTGACTCCTCCACCTGGCTGACAAAGACACGCGATCGACGATCTTCCCGCTCGACGATCGTCGAACTTGATCTTCGCGCTCGACGATTTTTCAACTCGACAAGACCCGGTGACAGCTCAAAGACCCGCGCCCAGATCCACCTTCTTGACACGCCCAGCGTCATGCCTATGACCGGGGGCGTGACCAACACGAGACCGACACATGTCCAGCCCGAAGTCCACTTTCTCGTCAAATCGTCGGCCGCCATCATGCACAGTGACGACACGCCCCATGACACGCCCGTATCAGAGGGCATGTCCCATGTAATTTTTTGTCTATAAATACCAGCTTGCTGGATGTAATCATGTTCCCCTTTTGAGCCATTTTGCCTAAGGGGATATGCTGCTCGGATGAGTTCCAAAGCCTTATAAGGGAAATTTCCCTCCCCCACTCTTTAGTTTTTCTTTTCGTTCCTTTGTAACCGTTTTTATCTTAATAAAATGTCTTTTTTTCTTCTCTTTATAAGGGTTTGGAATGAATCTAAGCACGCTCCTTAGGCAATCTTATTTTTCTTTACTTGTTTTAGCTTTATTTTCGTGTCTTTTTAGTATGTGCGTGTGTGTATGAGTTTAGTTTTATGCTTAATAGTTTTCATAATTTTCATAGTTTAGTTTTTAGTGCTTTCTATTTCATTTTTATGAGGTTATAAAGGTATCTGAAAAGTGGTTTTCCTCTTCCTTTAACTTTGTTTTTTTTAGGTTTTAAAACTTTTTGTTTTTTTTCTGTTTTATTTCCACTTTTTAAGCTCCTTTATAAAACCATAAGAATGAAAATCTCATCGTTTTAATTTTTCAACTCTTCTTATTTTTGCTTTCTTTTCAAAATCTTTTTGCTCCTTTAAATTTTTCGTCTTCTTTTTACACATTTCTACCGCATTCTAGCAGTAGAAATGTAATTATTTCAATTTTTCGAGCACTTCCATTTTGCGTTTATTTGCAAACTTTTTTGCTCTTTTAATTATTATTTTAACTTTTTTTACATTTCTACCACGTTCTAGTGGTAGAAATGTAGTTATTTTAATTTTTCTTTAACTTAGTTTTTATTCAATTCTGTACGTGTGCGCATTTATTTGCGTCTACTCGTTAAGAGTTAAATGGCGCTTTGTTTTCAGTAAAGTGTGTGCGTTTTTAATTCAGTAGAGTGAGTGTGTTTTACTTTTCGTAGAGTGAGTGCATTTATTTTCTCCTACTCATTTGAGTAGGACCCGCATTTATTTTTCCCTACTCATTTGAGTAGGATTTGTGTGAGTGAGTTTAATTTCATGTCGAGAGTGTGTGTGCGTGAGTTTTACTTTCTGTCGAGTGTGTTCGTTTATTACAATTATTTAGTCCTACTCATTTGAGTAGGACCCGCTTTCTTTCTCCCGCCCATGCATTTGCGTCGGGACTTGAATTTTACTGCTTTCATTTCAGTCCTACTCGTTTGAGTTGGACATGCAATTTTCAGTTTTCCTTTACTGCTTTCATTTTACTGCTTTCACTTTCCTGCTTTCTTTATCACTTTCATTTACTGCTTTATTTTATTGCTTTCACCGCTGTCGTCCCCATTCTGATGAGTGGCTAACTGTTCTTAGCCCTCAGTATCGAAGAGCATTGGGACAAATAAAATAGCTTAAAATAATTAATTAAAGTACTTATGGTTTGCCCGGGGTTAACGACGCGGAGGACCATATATCGATGTATGGGCCCTATTTCCGTTTTCCATACGCTAGCCGAGAGGCCGTGCGTATGGACAGATCACCCCTTGGCAAAGAGAGTTCTGCACTAACCCTCGAGAGAGGAGGCGCGCCAACTCTACCGGATTGGGTTCCCCACCCAATAGCGGGGTTCTTAGCGTAATGCGGGCGTTAAGAGGAATCCTTCATCGGACTAACGTTCGGTCGAATTGTCTTAGCATTCAGGTGAGCGATAGTCCTAGAGATAAGTGAGCTCATTCTAGTGGAACCTCCACGGCCAAGTCTTCGTCTTAATTAATTAGAAATTTAGGATCTCTTTTTATTTAAAGTATACTTTAGTTCTAAATCGATTCGATGCCGTTGTGTTAAGATTTTCATTGGCTCCACCCTTTATGCTTTCTTTTTATGTTTTCTTTTTCTGTCATTTTTTATTATATATAAAATATCCTGACAAGATAATCATCGGTAAAATAATAGTCCCCTCCAGGGAAGAGTATAAATAATCGAACCGACCCCGAGAACAATACGACCTCGATATTCCACCCGGAATATCATGTACTACTCACGATAGGTGCACTTGCCTCCTTTCGTTAAAACTCGATCACAACTTTTTTATATCCAAAATAAATAAATACGCGCGCCCCGTTTTCTAAATAAAAAACCACTTCCGCTTTACTTAAATAAAACCGCCGGGTCGCCGTGTGACCGTAAATATTTTTGGAGTTTTAACCTATCAAGTTTTTGGCGCCATTGCCGGGAAGTTTTTCGTATCGTTATTTTGAACTCTGGAGTTCTATTAATTTTACCTATATATATATATATATATATATATATATATATATATATATATATATATATATATATATATATATATATATATATATATATGGTTAACCAACTTATAAAATTTTTTTTACTAATAATAATAATAATAACAAAACACAAAAACAGAACTTACCAAATTATAAAACAAAAAAATTGAAAAACTTGTAAAACAAAAAATTAAAAAACCTATAAAACAAAAAAAAATAATTAAAAAACCTCTAAAAACCAAGAATTTGAAAAAACTAAAAAACTAAAAAAAATAGAAAATGAAAAAAAAAACACTTAAAAAATGTTTCAGTATTTTTATAACTAACTAAAAAACAAAACAAAAACAAAAAAACACTATATAAAACTAAAAAAATCTAAAAATATCTAAATAATGAAAAAACTTAACAAAACAAATATATTTTCCTTATGAAAAAAAACAAAAAACCAAAAAAAAACAAACTAAAAACTAAAAATCTACTTAAAACACACAAAAATATAATAATTTGATTTTAAAAACAAAAAAAACAATGTATATATTTTGTTTACTTTAATTTACTTATTATATTTTAATTTATTTTGATTCGTCGCGCTTCTCACTCTTGTGCGCGTTAGGGGAGCGCATTTCTATCGCACTCTTATAGCTAAGACGTTAGCTTACGAGTCACCACACACATGCCCCCCCTACCGCCCGCAATCTTTTCGCCGAGATTATCTTTTGCCTTTTTTTTGTCTCTATTATATTTTTCCGACGTCTTCTAATAATAATGTGGGGTTTCAACCCGGGCCTCCCGGACTCGTCTTAGGGAAGCTTCTACCCTCATTTTATTTATTTATTTTATTTTTGTACATATTATGATTTGTATATTATCGTTCCGCATACTTAGACTGCAACATTGGGGACAATGTTGGGTTTAAGTATGAGGGTGTTTTCCTATTCTGTATTTTTTTATTATTTCGTACTCATAAAAAAAATTACAAAAATTAAAACATAAAAAATTTTCCTTGTTTTTTATTATCATAAAACTCAAAAAAAAATCATAAAACATAAAAAAACTTATAAAACATCAAAAAAAATCAAATTTTTTTCTTTTCCTTCGTAAATAAGTTTTTGTAAAAAAAAAATCTCTCTCCCCCTCATCTTCTTATTTATAAAAGCTCTCCTTTTTGGCATACCTGCGGCGTTCGACTCATCGAACCAACCACCCAAATAAAGGTCTGTTCGCGGTCCTTCGAGTTTCTACTTTGTACATTATTTAAAAATAAAATTAAAAAAATTTTCTCTCTTTCCCCACTATCTCCTTTGTAAATAACACTTCTTTCTCTCCTCATTCTTGTAAATTACTTATCAAAATACACTAAAAAATCAAAAAATTAGAAAAACCAAAAATTTCTAAAAAAGATAATAACTCTAAAAAATTCAACAAAAAATCATAATCACAAAAAAATACAAAAAATTATAAAAACACTAAAAAATAAAAAAAAAATATTTTGTTAATTATGTAACAAATCGAATATCTCAGTTCTTAATTTTCCTGCTATCCAAAAAATTTGTTTTGAGTTTATTTATATGTGAATTTTATTAATTCTCTGTTTGCTATTCGTTTGTTAATTATTGATTGAAAAATTTAAATAGTCGGAGTTAAGTTTTAAAGAATTCATTATGCTTTGTTAAAGATAGCGAACTCGTTTTAGGCACTACTTCTAATTTTTCATTAATAGGAGCACGTGTATTATGTTAGGAAATAATGACTATAGAATTCAATTATACTTACTTTTAGCTTTCTGAAAAATTGGAAAGTACAATTTATTAAGGTCGCTCTCAAACATTTTTAGGATTAAAAATCTAGTTTTATTTTCTCCCCTTACTTATCATGTCTTACTTTGCATGATAAAATTTTTATCCTTAAAAGATCCTATGTTAATGGAAATAAGATTTCGTTTCGTAAACATAGACACCCAATAATTTAAAAAAAGATTATATGTTATGGAGTAAGAGGATAAAATTCATTACTCATACACATATATTGGGTTAGTTTTATTCTTATGAAGTTGAAAAACAAAAATCATATTAGGAAAATAAGATTTCATTTTCCTAATAATCCAAACGAAAAAATGGAGGTTTGAGAAAAAATTACCTCACCTCAAAATTCAAACCCTCTTCATAAACCAACATCAACCCCCTTAGACAATTTCACGATTCTAAAATTAATTCAAAAATCTATTTGAGAGCATAATTAGTAAATTATATTATTTCTAGTAACACTCCTATAAGCTAGAGTTCATATAATTCCAAACTATTTTCGTTAATCTAACCATTACAATTATTGCTTTCTATTTGATTACATCAAGAAGTTTTTTGGCCAAGACTTTTGCGCTATTTAAATCATCTACATAATTTTAGGACTTAACTCTTATACCCCGTATATTTATTTAGATCTCTCTTATAATTGATTAAGCGGTAGCTAAACTTAGAGTTTTTTGTATTCCTTATAAGTTCAAATCAAACTTTTGCTCTGGAATAGCAAAAGGTAAAGTATGGGAGTATTTGATGAATTGTAAATATACGTATTTTTATGTACATAAATTTAGTCGTTATAGTGTATTACCTTTATTTTTATTGTTTTTATTCAATAAATTTCTCCTTTTATTGTAAATATTATACTAACTTATTTTATTTTATTTTTCAGAAAAATTCCAAAATCTGCCCAAATTGGGCAGTACACGCCCGTGTAATTTTGGTCACGCCCGTGACTGGGGCGTGACATCGCAAAACCCGTGGAATCCGTAAATTTTTGAAAAAATTGCTTGACACGCCTGGTCATACGCCCGTGACATGACCCGTGTCCAGCGCTTGACGTTTTCCGCTCGACGATTTTCGCGCTCGCCAATTTCCGCTTGACGATCGTCGAACACCCGTCACACCCGTGATCTAGGGCGTGACTGCTCCATCAAGCTCGACGAAATGTTCCGCTCGACGATCCTCCGCTCGACGATTTTGCCGCTCGACGACTTTCCGCTCGACGATCGTCGAAACCCCGATATGCCCAGAGTCACGCCGTGACCTAGGGCGTGACACCTCCACCTGGCTGACAAAGACTCGCGCTCGACGATCTTCCCACTCGACGATCGTCGAACTCGATCTTCGCGCTCGATGATTTTTCAACTCGACAAGACCCGGTGACAGCTCAAAGACCCGCGTCCAGATCCACATTCTTGACACACCCAGCGTCACACCCGTGACCGGGGGCATGACCAACACGAGACCGACACGTGTCCAGCCCAAAGTCCACTTTCCTGTCAAATCGCCGGCCGCCATCATGCACAGTGCCGACACGCCCCATGACACGCCCGTGTCAGAGGGCGTGTCCCATGTAATTTTTTGTCTATAAATACCAGCTTGCTGGATGTAATCATGTTCCCCTTTTGAGCCATTTTGCCTAAGGGGATATGCTGCTCGGATGAGTTCCAAAGCCTTGTAAGGGAAATTTCCCTCCCCCTCTCTTTAGTTTTTCTTTTCGTTGCTTTGTAACCGTTTTTATCTTAATAAAATGTTTTTTTTCTTCTCTTTATAAGGGTTTGGAATGAATCTAAGCAACGCTCCTTAGGCAATCTTATTTTTCTTTACTTGTTTTATCTTTATTTTCTTGTCTTTTTAATATGTGTGTATGTGTGTATGAGTTTAGTTTTATGCTTAATAGTTTTATAATTTTCATAGTTTAGTTTTTAGTGCTTTCTATTTCATTTTTATGAGTTTATAAAGGTATCTTAAAAGTGGTTTTCATCTTCCTTTAACTTAGTTTTTTTAGGTTTTAAAACTTTTTGTTGTTTTTCTGTTTTATTTCCACTTTTTAAGCTCCTTTATAATCCATAAGAGTGAAAATATCATCGTTTTAATTTTTCAACTCTTCTTATTTTTGCTTTCTTTTCAAAATCTTTTTGCTTCTTTAAATTTTTCGTCTTCTTTTTACGCATTTCTACCGCATTCTAGCGGTAGAAATGTAATTGTTTCAATTTTTCCGAGCACTTCCATTTTGCGTTTATTTGCAAACTTTTTTGCTCGTTTAATTTTTATTTTAAATTTTTATGCATTTCTACTGCGTTCTAGTGGTAGAAATGTAGTTATTTTAATTTTTCATTAACTTAGTTTTTATTCAATTCTGTACGTGTGCACATTTATTTTCTCCTACTCGTTAAGAGTTAAATGACGCTTTGTTTTCAGTAGAGTGTGTGCGTTTTCAATTCAATAGAGTGAGTGTGTTTTACTTTTCGTAGAGTGAGTGCATTTATTTTCTCCTACTTATTTGAGTAGGACCCGCATTTATTTTTCCCAGCTCATTTGAGTAGGATTTGTGTGAGTGAGTTTAATTTCATGTCGAGTGTGTGTGTGCGTGAGTTTTACTTTCTGTCGAGTGTGTGCGTTTATTGCATTTATTTAGTCCTACTCATTTGAGTAGGACCCGCTTTCTTTCTCCCGCCCACGCATTTGCGCCGGGACTCGCATTTTACTGCTTTCATTTCAGTCCTACTCCTTTGAGTAGGACTTGCAATTTTCAGCTTTCCTTTATTGCTTTCATTTTACTGCTTTCACTTTCCTGCTTTCTTTATCGCTTTCATTTACTGCTTTATTTTATTGCTTTCACAGCTGCCGTCCCCATTCCGATGAGTGGCTGACTTTTCTTAGCCCTCAGTATCGAAGAGCATTGGGACAAATAAAATAGCTTAAAATAATTAAAGGACTCATTTTTCTAATTAATTAAAGTACTTATGGTTTGCCCGGGGTTAATGACGCGTAGGACCACATATCGATGTGTTGGCCCTATTTCTGTTTTCCATATGCTAGCCGAGAGGCCATGCGTATGGACAGATCACCCATTGTCAAAGAGAGTTTTGCACTAACCCTCGAGAGAGGAGGCGCGCCAACTCTACTGGATTGGGTTCCCAACACAATAGCAGGGTTCTTAGCATAATGCGGGCGTTAAGAGGAATCCTTCGTCGGACTAACGTTCGGTCGAATAGTCTTAGCGTTCAGGTGAGCTCATTCTAGTGGAACCTCCGCGGCCAAGTCTCCACCTTAATTAATTAGAAATTTAGGATCTCTTTTTATTTAAAGTATATTTTAGTTCTAAATTGATTCGATTCCGTTGCGTTAAGATTTTCATCAGCTCAACCTTTTGTGCTTTCTTTTTCTGCTTTCTTTTTCTGTCATTTTTTATTATATATAAAATATCCCGACAAGATAATCATCGGTAAAATAATAGTCCCCTCCAGGGAAGAGTAGAAATAATCGAACTGACCCCGAGAACAATATGACCTCGATATTCCACCCGGAATATTATGTACTACTCACGATAGGTGCACTTTCCTCCTTTCGTTAAAACTCGATCACAACTTTTTTATATCCAAAAAAAATAAATACGCGCGCCCCGTTTTCTAAATAAAAAACCACTTCCGCTTTACTTAAATAAAACCGCTGGGTCGCCGCGTGAGCGTAATTATTTTTGGAGTTTAAACCTATCAGTGAGCTGTCAAGCTATTTGCTTAGCTCTACAGGTATATAAGTCAGGATGGAAAAGCTCTGCATCAAAGATAAAGACCCAGCTTTGCAATAAGGTTGTGAAGAGGGAAGCTGTCCAGAGGAAGCACATGGCAGTCAAGCAGGAAATGAAGACCAACCTACTGAAGAAAATGGTAATCAGCAGGAAGCAATCAGGATGCCCCCAACAGTCAAATATCTGAGAGATCATCCTCCAAATAAGAAAATATGTGAGGCTAGCCAAGATGTATAAACCAGAAGCAGGAGTCTCAACATAGCACTCTATTCCAGCTTCCTGTTACAAGAAGAGCCCAAGAAATTTAAAGAAGCAAATCAAGACCAATTCTAGATTGGAACAATGCAAGACGAACTGAACCAGTTCAAAAGTTACAAGGTCTGGAAGCTAGTTCCCAGACCAGATAGACACAATGTCATTAGAGTCACGTGGATTTTTAGAAATAAACTTGACGAAAATGGCATTTTAATAAAGAATAAAACAAGACTGGTAGCCAAATGTTATAGACAGGAAGAGGGGATTGATTATGATCAAAGTTTTGCCCCAGTTGCAAGGTTGGAAGCAATTAGACTATTTCTTGCATTTGCACCCTTCCAGGGATTCAAGGTATTCCAGATCGATGTCAAGTCTGCCTTATTGTAAGAAGACTTGAAGGAAGAGGTTTATGTAGAGTAACCTCCAGGTTTTGTAGATTCTATCTCTCCTAACTATTGTATATAGACTTAGGAAAGCTCTTTATGGGCTCAAGAAAGCCCCAAGAGCATGGTATTAGATATTGTCTACCTTCCTCATTGAGAATAAATTCTCAAGGGGGAAGATAGACAAGATCCTATTCCTAAGGGAATGTAAGGGCAAGATCATCCTAGTCCAGATTTATGTTGATGACATAATATTTGGCTCTATTGATGACAACATCTGCAGGAAGTTCGCAAAACTTATGCATGAGAAGTTTGAGATGAGTAGTATGGGTGAACTGAAATTTTTCTTGGGACTCCAAGTAAAACAGGCTGATGATCGTCTATCCATATCTCAGTCAAAGTTCACCAGGGAGATAATCAAGAAATATAGCATGGAAAATGCTTCCACCATAAGAACTCCCATGAGTTCTAGTATTCCTTTAGGCAATGATGATCTAGGGAAGCTTCTTGATCAAACTCTGTATAGATGTATAGTTGGCTCCCTTCTCTACCTCACTGCAAGTAGGCCTGACATTATATATGCAACATGTGTCTGTGCTAGGTATCAGGCCTGCCCTAAAGAGTCTCAGTACACTGCTGTGAAAATAATCTTGATATATCTTATGGGCACCGCAGATCTTGGCCAATGGTACACAGGAATGGGGAATTTGAAATAACAGGCTATTCAGATGCATATTTTACATGCTGCAAGGAGGATAGGAAGAGCATTTCAGGCTCCTATCAATTTCTAGGTGGAAGGCTTGTCCCTTGGAGCAGCAAGAAACAAACAAGTGTTGCAATATCAACAGCAGAGTCAGAGTTTATTTCAGCTGGAAGGTGCTGCGCTCAGTTATTGTGGGTCCAGCATCAACTTCAGGACTATATTATTGAGATAAGTACAACTCCACTCTTTTTTGAATCTACTAGTGGAATTTCTATAGCTAGGAATCCTGTCTCCCAAACCAGGAGTAAGCATATAGAAATTAGGTACCAGTTTATTAGAGAACATATGGAAAGGGAAGATATCTCCCTTGAGTTTGTCTCCACAGATAAGCAAGTGGCTGATATCTTCACTACGCCAGTAGATGAAGCCAAGTTCAACAACTTCAAATTTGAATTGGATATGTTGAATCTTGTGTAAGCTTCAATTCTCTCTTCTACCATATGTTGTACTGTTTATTTTGCAGGTAGAACAAGCTTTGCCTCCAGATACTAAAAATGGTGTGCAACTGTTGAGGGGGAGCTAGCCCAACAGCTGAACAAGATTCAGTCATAGTGAGAAAATCTACTCCAAACAGATAGGGGGAGAAAAACCCCTCAGTATGCTCCCTATTGCAGAAGTCAAAAAGGGGGAGGATAAAAGTCAAGGGTTTTGAAGAACAGATAAGTGGAATAGTAAGGATGACAGCATGCCAGGGGGAATAAGTAATTATCCACAGGCTGGAGAAATATGGTAACATTTCCACACTCTATTAAAGTTAAATTTTGTCTATGATGAATATACTGTGTTGTTAATGACCTGTATTGTTTTGACTTCTTCAAATAGGGGGAGATTGTTGGGTCTATTGATCCCAATATCCCAGATTTATAAGAAGTCAAAGGGGTTAATGACATACATACATAATGTATTTGATGTGTGCTCTAGTTCTTGCATGCAGGTAGTCCCTGAATGGACAAGTGAAGAAAAATGAGTTTGGTAGTAAATTTAAAATTTGTCGAGCTCAGCTCAAAGTTCGTCGAGCTTAGTTTGTAGTTCATCGAGCTAAGCTCAATACTATCGCTCTAAAGCCAGGAAAATTGAATAAGTCAAAAAGTGCTGAGACAGTTGAGATAGCTGAGAAGAAGGCGTTGAGACCGCTGAGAAGATCACAGTTCGTCCAGCTCAGCCCACAGGTCGTCGAACGCAGCTAAAGCCAGAAAACCTGACCAAGGCAAAAAGAATTGAGACAACTAAGATAGCTGAGAAGAAGGCGTTGAGAAAGCTGAGACAATTGAGAAGAAGGCATTGAGACCGCTAAGAAAACTGAGACAACTAAGAAGAATGTGTCAGCTCAACCGCTGAGACAAAACTAGCTAGATTTCTCTAAGTCCAGAAGCGTTGAGTGAAGCAGGTTCACTCAATGCTTCTAATAAAGAAGGAAGCGCTGATACAATTAAGAGGAAAATAGCTGAGACAAAACTAGCTGGATTTCTCTAAGTACAGAAGCATTGAGTGAAGCAGGCTCTCTCAACGCTTCTAATGAAGAAGGAAGCACTGAGACAGTTAAGAGAAAAAATTGTTGAGACAGCTGTGAAGATACCGCTGAGACAGAAACTTGTCTCAGCTGATAAGAAGAAAGCGCTGCGACAAAGGCTTTTCTCAGCTGATAATGAAAAACTGCTGAGACCGCTGAGACAAAACAGTTGAGACAAAGCTAAGGAAAATACACAAGTCTAGAAACACTGAGAGACAAGGAAGATGGCGTTGAGTGACTTAACATCACTCAACGCTTAATGGAATTCTGGAATATTTTCTAAGTCCAGATGTTGATGACCACTACTGATGTCATCAAAGTCAAAATTACAGGAAGCCGTTGCAGGAAAGCTGATGTAGCATCGAAAGCTTCTTTGTGCTTTTCCGATGGAGGTGGCGCTCACCAATCCTTGGTGGACCCACATACAATTGTGTCATTGATTTAAATCAACGCATATAAAAAGGAAAAAGTAAATGGGGTTAGGGTTAACGATCAAACATAGAAAATAAAGAAAAAAGAAAGCTAGAGGCGGCTGGACATCTTCTCCATTAAACTTGAAAGCTCAAGTCCAGCAAAGAAAGCCTAAAGGTAAAGGAAGTTAGTTGAAGCTCAGCAAGTTTGTTCTCTCCAGAACAGAGTAGCTGATTTATCTCTTCAGCAAGCTAATAGTTCAGCAAGCTAATAGTTGTTCATCTGTGCAATAGAAAAGTGTTAGTTGTAGAAGAAGACTAATTCCTTCTACAGCAAGTGGGCTGGACTGATATCTGCTCAGTCCAGCAAAGTTAATTCAGAGATTTTTCTCTGAGTCAGATATTTTTATTTTTTTATTAAACATTCTGTTTTATTTCCTGTAGTGTTCAGTAGATCTGAATCTGAGTGTAGGGCACTTTGTGCCTGAGATAGGTGATTAATTAGTCACTAATATAGGTACCCTATTGGGGTACTGAGGTAGGATCCAAGTGTGAATTTGAGGTAGTGGTGTCCTCCCAGCCTGAGTGTAGGGCCTTGTGCCTGAGGTAGGTGACTAGAGAGTCACTGAGATATAGGAGAGAAGTGAGTCACTGAGTTGTAGGACTTGAAGAAGGCTGACCTAAAGGCACCTATAATGGTACTGAGTTGTAGGAGTGTTACAACACTGTGAGATTAGGGTTGTGTGCCTGAAGATGTAGTGCTGAAGAGCCTGAGTTGTAGGACTTAGAAATAAGGCTGAGGTAGGTGATCAGTGGATCACTGAGTTATAGGGGCTCTACAGAGCACTGAGGTAGGAACCCTAGTGGTTCTGAGTTTGGATTTTGTGAAAAATCTATGTATAAGGCTGAGAGCCTGAGGTGTAATCTCTGAGGTGCATATTGGTGTAGTTTGTGCTTAGTACAACAAATAAGTTGGATAGGTGGGAGGGAATGTGTATGTACCCGATTGGGGAACCACTATAAATCTATGTGTTTGTTGTGTGCTTGTTTTTCTTTGTTATTGCAGGATCTAAGGACAAGCACTAGTTAGAATAACCTGAAATCAGCAAAAGAATCAATAAAACTTCAAAGACCTTTTCACCCCCTAGGTTATTAGCTAACCTTCAGTTAAGCAACTTTCAATATAGTTAACTCATTAGGTTTACATAGTTATAGTGCTTTATATACCATCTTTCATCCGGCTTGGCATATTACTTGTGAGCCCCCAGATTCTTTATAGGTTGCTGTACTTGGACTATGGGGCCATCATGTCGTTGTTGTTGCTCTTTCTGTCTTGTCTTATTATATATTTTTGTCGTGTACTATATGGCTACTAATCTTCCGCTAGTACTACTACCGCTTCAGCTCATAGTGCACCCTGATTGCGGTTTGATGGTTGTTCTCTTAGCACCATTGTCAGTTCATAACTTAAAAGAGAATGATAGGAGAGGGTTCAGACATTCATACCTCAAATCTTTTGTTATTCCCTTTCTTATTGTGGATTGGTGGTGGTGTGCAATAAGATTCCCTGGTTCTCATTTTCGAAGGGAGTGGGGGCTTACTTAATCACTGAATCTTTTGATTAAAGAAACTCAGAAACAACAGTGAATTGTTTGAAGAGGGATTCACAGAACTCCTTATAATTTGTTATGTTAAAATGAATTTTACATAATGTATCTCCTTTTAGTGGAGATTTGGAGATGTGATCCTGATATCACAGTGTGGGTTCAGACGGGGGTAGTAATAGCTTCTTCTTATTCTGGGGGTAGTAATAGCTTCGGGAATCTCGAGTCGAATTTGCTGTCTAGATTTATTCTGCACTTAAATTCTGGGGTTTATAAAATATGAATTTGAATTTGGTGGAATCGATGTTTCTAATTAACTCTAGATTTTGATGAACTATTTTATGCTGACCACCATAGTGCTATGAATGATAGATCTTGTTAATTAGATTTCATAAAACTGAATTGTGGAGCAAGCTTTAATGCATGATATGACTTGTTAAAATTGATAGATTATTATAAATGCGCACCATGTTTATAATATGATGAATGAAATGACTGGATACAAATTGGTAGATTATTATTAATGTGCATCATGTTTGTAATATGTTGAAATCATTTGGAATGATATATAGAAGGATAATCCATGGAAATGAGTATGTATGACGGTTAGAATGAAATGTAGTAGTCCAATACTTAGAGTGTAGTCTCCCTACGGGTAGTATTGTGAATGGATGTAAGTACGGTGTTGACCGTCACTAGTTGGTTTATGTTGAGATGTGGTATAGATGGATGGTTGGGTTGTGTCCTCGTGCTTACTTCTTAGGCCCCTTCCATGCCACGATGTTGTGGAATTTTATGTGGTGTGAGTCGACACGCGGTGTCGTAATCCTGGGTTAAGGATAGTGTGGCAGTCCTACGGGCTCGCTGATCGTCACACCAATGGGAGTTGACAGTTAGACTTTGGGCCTAGGTGAGGTAGTGTGGATACCCGCCTAGTAGTAGAGATGCCTGCTCTACTGTCACCGCCTTGCCACGACGGCTGATGCTTGAGAGGTTAGCTACCTGCTCGAATAGTGGGAACTATAGTCTGTGTCGACATAGTATTTGCATGGGTGTGATCATGGGTGAGTCATTGCATAGCATACATATCATTACATAGCATTGCACAAACAAGATCCGCATCGTATAAGTTTGTATGGGCACTCTTATATGATGAGTTACTTTTTTGTAACCCGATCCTTAACTTATAAGCTTGTATGGGCATCCTTATAAGTTTTGTTACTTTCATGCTGTAGTTACTTGTACTTGATGATTTACTAATTGTTCAAGTAGAACTGCTAGTTTATAATGTTGTTATTCATGTACTATTACCACCTGCTTGTACCTGCTTTACTACTTGTATTATACTTGTACCCATGTTCCTTTCTCCGCCCGGTGCCGAGGAGTCGCCGGGGGAGCGGATATGAAGCCACTTAGTTTTTTTGACTAACGGTTGCTACGTCTTCATTTTTAGGATGTCTCCCCATAGGTAGAGAAACCGTAGACTTTGTAGCAGGACAGCCAGGCCAGGACGACAGGGCCTGAACAGACGGTTCCGTCACTACCGTCGGTTACGGATGTGAGTGTTGTGAGATTCTATTGTACCCCGTTTAGGCAATTTTATAGCTATACTCTAATATTGTAGAAGCATGTTTTAGCTTCTCTTATTTGATTTATTTGAACTCATATGCTTAGTGTGGATTTGACTTCTTCTTGCTTATATTATGGTTGGGTTGGCATGTATATATTGATATTGGTTGTAGCCGGCGGAATTGGCGTCTTGTGGTACAGGTTAGCCCGTATGCTAATGCTACCACAAGGCGGCTGTTTAGGGCATAAGCCCCCCCCCCCTTCGTGTCGTGTTTAGGGATCCAGGAGGGGGGTCTTACACAGCCACCCCCTTCCCTTCCCCTCCTCCTTGGCAGCATTCGGCCACCCCCTCCCACTCCTATCCCCTTCGTGGCATCTCTCGGTCTTCCCCTCTCCCCTCCTCCTCTAAGTACTAGCTTGGCAAACCTTCTCTCCCTTCCCCTTCCTTCCTTCTTGAAGAAAACCTAAGAACCCTTCCATATATCTTCCGTGGATCTCCTTCGGTGACTCCAAGGAAAATGGCATGCGTCATCTGCTTTCGGTGCAGCTCCGTGGAATTTTGCGGAAGTGGATCCTTCCCCCTTCATTGTATGTTTCCTCCACTCATCCTTGTGGATGAATTTGAAGATATATTGCTTAGTATTGGGTAATCATTTCTGATCCTCCTCTTGTGTGATTCCATTCTTTACTATTTGGAGGTTGTGAGACATTGACTTTTATCCTCGACTTTGAATCCGTCATTTTAAAAATGTGGTTTTCTTGTATATGTCCTTCAATTTCTTTAACCGGATCCGGATCGAGTGGATCCTTTTCGCTTGATCCAAATATTGGAAAATAGTACTTATTAGATCTCTAAAGGATTGGTGACCCTTCATGTTGTATTCAGATTTTGGGAGCCAACAAGACTAATTTTGGATCGTACTTTTAGTCAAGTTATTCTCGGATTGTGGTTATGAATGTTGCGTAATGAACGACAAGTATTGGAGTGGTTAGGATTCATAATTTTAGCTGTTGTGACTGTTGTGTTATGGATTGATGTGACATGGCTTACGCATGCTAAATTAATCCCTTGTGTCAAAAGATCTTCATTCAAGAACTAAGTCGGTTGATTGTTGCCCATGATATGCACACTACGTGTTTGTGTTATTGTCCAACCCTTGAGAGCGTTAATATAATTCTTTGAAATCGATGGCCTACATCAATTTAGTATCAGAGGGAGGTTCATGTCAATTTCCTAATTGACACCGACCATATCCATAGGATGTCGACACACACTCCCTGCCAACCCTAGGAAACTTCTTATCTCTTTGCATGTGGTAGGTCTGTTCCAATCCATTATGACAGAAATTTTCTCTTGGTCAACAGAAATTTCGTCATTATTATCTGCATGACCCAAGAAAGAAACACGAGGAAACCAAAACTCACACTTGCACAACTTGGCAAACAACTTGTGCTCTCTTAAGGCAGACAGAACCAAACACAAGTGATGGGCATGCTCCTCAGCACTACGGGAATAAACTAAAACATCGTCTATAAACACGACCACAAAATGGTCTAGAAAATCCTTGAACACTCTATTCATCATCTCCAAGAAGGTAGAGGGTGCATTAGTCAAACCAAAGGACATCACCCAAAACTCAAAATGTACATACCGAGAACGGAAAGCAATCCTGGAATATCCATCTCATGAATCCTTAACTGATGGTATCCCGAGCGAAGGTCAATCTTCGAAAACACAGTACTACCATGCAACTGATCAAATAAATCATCTATTCACAGCAATGGATATTTGGTCTTGATTGTGACCTTATTCAGTTCCTTATAGCCAATGCACAGCCTCATAGATTCATCCTTTTTCTTTACAAATAACACGGGCCACACCATGGCGATGAACTTGGCCTAATAAAACCACACTACAAAAGCTCATCCAGTTGGGTACGCAACTCCTCCATCTATTGAGGGGCCATACGGTACAGTATATTAGCAATAGGACGAGTACCTGGCTCCAGATCTATGACAAACTCTACATCTCTCTCAGGTGGAAGACCGAGAAGATTATCCGGGAAAACATCAGGAAACTCGCGCACCACCGGAGCATCCTCGACACACAGAAAACTACTAACGGTTCCCAAACCAGAAACCAAATAAGCAATATAGCCGAAATCTAAATGCTTTCGAGCACATACCGCTAAAACAATCAGGGAATCCTAGCGCAAATAACCATAAACACTCCTGGAGTGATCGTTATTCATCTTGAAGTCCAAGCGTTTGAGGTTGAACTCAATGACTGCATCATATCTGGACAAACAGTCCATGCCCAAGATCATATCGAAGTCTTCCAGGTCTATCACCTTCAAATCAGCAACAGCTAGGAAATCGCGCAAAAGAATCGGACAACCCAGGATATTATGGTATGACACCATTGAGTCACCAGAGGGAAACATGACATGAAACACAACATCAACTTGATCGAGAGTCAAACGATGGCGCACTACAGAGACCCTAGCCACAAATAAGTGGGTAGCACCAGAATCAAGAAGAACATGCATCCAACGATTCTTTACTTTAAACCTCCCTATAAAATCGCTTACATAACTAATCCATCAACATCGAAACTATAACTATGAGCTGAAAACAAAACTAGGTTAGGATCTAACCTGAGATCACCTGGGTATATGTCTGTTCTTCCTCCAAGGTCACCACATTCAGCTTGCCCTTACCTTTATACAAATTCTGCGGTGGCGGCAAAGCCTGAAGTGGCACTAGCTTCAATGTGTGCTGAGACTACGAGCACTTTTACTTAACATGCCCCTTCTGTCCACACTGAAAGCAGTCCTTATCCTTAAATCAGTAATGGGAAACATCATGGCCCTTTCGGTTGCACAGAATACATACCAGATCTCCTTTGGTAGCACCCTGAATAGCATGAACTAGCTCCTTCTTTTGAGCTCTTATTCTCTTGAGACAGTTCTCAAACGGGTGGCCCAACCGGCCACAGAAAATGGACACCTCCTTGCTTATCTTTCTTAATGCGGGACCAAACTCTTTAGAGTTCTTACCCTCATTAGACTTCCTCTTATCTTTCCTCATTTGCTAACCTCGATTATTAGCATTGTCGATCGCTACGACTTTTAAAGCGGCTTCTACCACTTCAGCATAACTTTCTGATCCATAAGCACTGGTCAGCTACTGGATATCATTCCTCAGATAACCCAAAAAATGCTTGACCCTACTAGATTCCGAGGATACAAGATCTGGGAAAACCAGCTCAGCTTAATAAATTCCACCTCATACTCACTCATTGTGAGCTGCTTTTGCTTCAGTTGCAGAAAAATGTTCATCATGCGGTCCTGCTCTATTGACAGCAGAAACTTTCTCATCAATAGCTCCTTGAAGCCTTCTCAAGAACATTTGTCCTTCAAGTTCTCCTTTTATCTCGACCACCAACTCTTTGCCTATAACGCCCCTGACTTTTTCGATGATTTTATTTGAATGGGCATCGTCATATTTATGACGTCGTGGCGTTACTTCTAACGTCAAGTTGGTGGCGCAATGCCATTAAGGTATTTTCGCGTCCGTGCGGTCGAGTCAGCTGAATTTTTGTCGTAATTGGAAAAATTTTTCTTTTGGAATTTAAGTTAAGTAATTTTGGACTTGCTCGTCAAGTTTCGTCGCAATCCCAGCTTTTTTGGAGTCTCGACGCGCGATTGAAGTTTTGGATTCTTTATGTTCGTTGCATGCTTTGAAGATTTATATCTCGAGAATGGCTTGTCGGATTTTTGTTTTGACTTCGCCGTTGTGTTTGTAGCATTAGTGTTCGCCTACGGTGCGATTTTCGTTTGATTCGACACGCGTTCGGGCCTCCGTTTCGAACTCGTGTTTCCTTATTCAAAAAAAATTATATATAAATATGATTATTTTAATATTATAATACTATTCAAAAATGTCTTTTACTATTCATTCATATAGTTTGATCAAACGGGTATATTTGCAAAAAAATTGTTGTTTCCTACAATTATACTCGAGTGATTTCTTTATGTACTCGAGTAGGTCATTCTGCTACTCGAGTAGATCACTATGTTACTCGAGTAGGTCATTATGTTACTCGAGTAGGTCATTCTATTACTCGAGTAGGTCATTCTGTTACTCGAGTAGGTCATTCTGTTACTCGAGTATGTCATTCTGTTACTCGAGTAGGTCATTTTGTTACTCGAGGAGGTCATTCTATTACTCGAGGAGGTCATTCTATTACTCGAGTAGGTCATTCTGTTGCTCGAGTAGGTCATTCTGTTACTCGAGCAGGTCATTCTGTTACTCGAGTAGGTCATTCTGTTACTCGAGCAGGTCATTCTGTTACTCGAGTAGGTCATTCTGTTACTCGAGTAGGTCATTCTGTTACTCGAGCAGGTCATTCTGTTACTCGAGTAGGTCATTCTGTTACTCGAGTAGGTCATTCTCTTACTCGAGTAGGTCATTCTTTTATTCGAGTAGGCCATTTTGCTACTCGAGTAGGTCAATTATGTTGCTCGAATAGTCCATTATGTTTTATGTTCGGATGCCATTTTAAGGGTCAAAACTGTATCGTATGGGAAAATGGTCAACATGAAATGTGTTCGTCTCGACAAGATCTACAACTTTCATGTTGGGCACTTTTCAATTTGAAGCCATCTTAGACCTCTATTTTTAATTTTCCCGAAACTTGTAACGCCCTCGATTTTTCGATGATTTTATTTGTTTGGGCAACGTCAGATTTATGATGTCGTGGCGTTACTTTTAACGTCGAGTGTTGGATTTGAGTAGTTTTGGATGTGCTCGTCCAGTTTCGTCGCAACCCGAGCATTTTTGGAGTCTCGGCGCACGATCGAAGTTTTGGGTTTTGTTTTGTTCGCGGCATACTTTGACGGTTAATATCTCGGGAATGGCTCGTAGGATTTTGGTTTTGACTTCGCCGTTGTGTCCGTAGATGCAGTTTTCGCCTACGGCATGAGTTTCGTTTAATTCGGCGCGTTTGAGCCTTAGTTTGATCTCTTCGATCCTTGTTCAACTATCTGAACACGTTAATTGCTATTTTAATGCCTTGGGCTTGTGTTGATTCTCGGGAAGCCCTCCTAAGGTGTGGGTTTTCGTCGAACCGAGTTTTTCCGATATTTTTCTGGGCACTGTTTTTCCCCTTGTAGTACTCGAGTAAGCTGCCTTAGTACTCGAGTAAGTCCCGTGTTGTATTCGTGTAATTCCCTTAGTGCTCGAGTACTCCTTCTCTGTTACTCAAGTAGTTGTAATGAACTACTCGGGTAGGTTTCTGTTACTCGAGTAGTTGTGATGAGCTACACAAGTGGGCCTTCTGTTACTCGAGTAGTTGTATTGAACTACTCGAGTAGGTCTTCTGTACACGAGTGGTTGAATTGAAATACTCGAGTAGGTTTTTTGTCTGATACTCGAGTAACCCCTTTCCCTCTACTTCGAGAAAACCGATTCAGCCAAACCCGATTTATTTTGTTGTTTTTCCTATTATCACCTTTGGTATAAATACCTTCTTCATCTTCTTCTCTGATTCCTTTCCTCCCGAACTAGAGCAGCGCGAGTGAGATAGAGGTTGTTCGTCCTTAATCCTTCCGGTGGCCGTTGACGGTGCTTCGGTGCTCGAAATTCCAAACCGATCGTAGATCTGGAAGGCTCTCGGCGAGAGCTGCGCCCTCGTGGTAATTTCTTCCCCGTTTCTTGAGATTTTCTCGTTAGGGTTTTTCGGCCCTAATCCCATTTTCGACCCTTTTTTTTAGATTTCAACTCCTCCCGCAGTCTTTTGCCCCGATCTTCGACGTGGAGCGATTCAGAGGACTTTTTTGGTAAAACCAAGGCAAGTGGTGGTTTTCCCCTCGTTTCCCTTTGTCTGATCTGTTGGTAACGACTATACTTTCATGTTCTTTAAATTTTCTGCGCTTATTCTTCCAAGTCATTGTGATGATTAATCGTTTCAATGTTCCTTTGTTGTTGTATAGTGTTGTCTTGGGAAGCCCGATTTTGTCTGATTTCGGTTAATTGTTCTCGGTGCGTCTAATGATGGCTATGCATGTTTTAGCTTTCGTTATTTAGCGCGTTAGAATTCATCTATGGCTGTAAATTGCTCCTAGAGGTTGATCAACCGCGTATTTAGTTCGGTAATGTCAAGTAGAATATGTACAGCCAAACCTCGAGTTATTTGTGTTGTGGTTTCTTTGGGTTTCTTGAATGCGGGAGTTAGTGGACGATTCCACCTCCGCAGTGTTGGTTACCTTCACTAGTGCCCTGTGGAGGTCTACCTGGTTTTTGGATGTCTGCGATGTATGGTGGAGAGTATGAGACTCCCTCGCAGTTAGACGGATTATATATCCGTTTGTTTTTGGGCGGTGAGTCCAAGAGTGACCACCTCGCCCGTTGTTGTTTTGGGCGGTGAGTCCAAGAGTGACCACCTCGCCCGTTGTTGTTTTTGGGTTGTGTGTCCAAGAGTGACCACTTCGCCCGTCTTTTTTGGGTAGAGCCGACCACAGGTGCCTAATAAAGGTTTTGTATTGTCCTTTCTAGTGAAATATTCTTGTAGTCACCTTATAGCCTCGTGCATCTGGTGTACTCTTGTTGAACGTGATAAATCACGTAGGAGCTCTTTTCCTGTTGATGCCCTGTTTACCTTTGTACTTTACTTCATTATTTTTGGTCTTGGGTTGGTACCCCTGTTGACCTTTGCTTATTTTGGCTTATTACTTCTCCTGCCACTATTTGTACCTTCTTGCTGAGGTGTTTTGTCTTTGGAATGCCTCAGGTTCAGAGCAGTAGGAGTTAGCAGTGCTGGTTTTGGAGTTTTCTGGGCCGCAACGTTGGCCGTGATTGTTGCCTTGTCTTAGCGAGGTAGTTTGTTGTTTGTTTGGTTTTACTAGTTCGGACATACTTTTGTTTGTGGGTTCGTGTCAGTTTGTTGGCGCCCACTGAATTATTAGTTGTTTGATACTTGCTAGCTTCTCATTCCTTTAAATGTGGATGTGAATTACTTATTCTCTGCGAGGATTTATGCTAGGAATGCATGTTAGGTATTTTCAACTATAAAATCTACTACAATTACTTCATGCATTGCATAATTTGAAACTCTAACGTGTTATTTTTAGCGACCGTAAAAACTATCCTTCATACTATAATAAATTTAGAGTCTTGCATGACATGAGTTGTCCTTTAGGGACAGTTTTGCTCATGTAGGACGTTTGAGTTAATCTAATCAAGTATTTTTCCACAGCGTATAATATATTTTGATTCGTGGACTAGATGAGCTGCTAAGCCGGGGGATACAGCTAACTACTGCACTTTACTGATTTTCCTTAAAATAACTTAAAAAGAACCTTTCTTCATGATTAGTTTGGTGTCTGTCTGAGCGTCTGCAGTTATCCCCTGCTGACGTGGCATCATGACGCGCATTTTCCCTTACTCTGATAAGCTTTATTTGCGGTGAAAATGCGGGTTGTGACAGTTGGTATCAGAGGGAGGTTGCTTGACAATTTATCGGGCAACCTTCCCTTGTTGGTATTAGGTGTTTTGCATCATATCATACACACACCGATATGTCATCAGCACGTCTTGGCTGAAGCACGAACACTACACTCATAGCATAATATGAAGTATACGGGGCATATTATGTAGTATGAGATGCATAATATGTGTTTGTATACGGATCCACCATAGGGGCAACATGTGAGGGTTATGTAGTATGGGATGCATAACCTCACTACATGAATGCAACTAGCACGTTTCTTTTTCGTTGCATGAGAATGTTATGTAGTATGAGATGCATAACATTTTCATGCGTACGCCGCTTATAACATGCATTAGGGCCTTTTTAGAATGCATAGCACAATCATGCATAGCATAACATTGCATAAGCACAACGTGCCAAGCAAAAGATTTGCGGTATGACATATGTACACACATAGTTTTAAATCAGAAAACGAGTATAAATACATGCATTCATTTCATAGGCACAAGAGTCAATAGGATGAGTGGAAATCATCCTAAGTAGGACATAACATCATTATAAAATCCTAGAGCAAGTTGCAGCGTAAGCAAGTGTTTTTTTAGTATGGTCTGAACTAGTCATGTGGCTTTGTTGTAAGCTAGGATTTTCATGAGTTGTTCGTTTGCTTTTTAGAAATACCGCCAAAGCATCCTGCGACGAGGTCGACTCCCCAGTCGGAGGGTGAGTCATCAGGTGCGCAAAGTGACGCGATTATGGAGAGTCTGCGTTAGAGCAATGAGGCTCTGTCAAGACAATTGGTTGCGATGCAATCGCAAATTGAGTCCTTATTATCTGCCGCTCCCGCGCAGAAACCTTCAGCGCAAGAACCCGCCTCGGGCCAAGCCGTGATCGATACCCCTGCTCCTCTGGTGCCCCTGATGACGATACCACCAGAAATGAATTTCATATCACACTTCTAGCGGTTGGGGCCTCCCACCTTCGACGGGAGTGCTGACTTTGTGATTATAGATGATTGGATCATCTCCATCGAGGAGTTGTTTTCGTATTCTGGAGTTCTAGAAGCCCAGAAGGTGATGATTGCAGCCTATCAGTTAAAAGGTCTGGCAAATAGTTGGTGGATTTGGGAAAGAGAGAGCCTGAAGGAAGGCTGTACTTGGGAATCCTTTAAGAAGATGCTGCTGAAGAAATTTCTACCATCGGTCGAGCAAGACCGCCTGATGATAACTTTCTGCATTTAAAGCAGAGACAGCTCACCGTGAGCGAGTACTAGATTGAGTTTAGCAAACTGAGGTGGTTTGCTCCTGATTTGGTAGCTTCTAAGGAGGGAAGAGTGAAACGTTTCTTGGGAGTATTAAGAAGTGATGTCCAGTAGTTGGCATGTGCTTACCAAGCTGAAAGTTATGCTAAAGCAGTGGAAGCCACTCTAAAAGTGGAGGCGATTGAAAACGCCAAGAACCGCGGTGCTGCCGCAAGGAAGGAAAAAAGAAAAGGCGTTGAGGATGGTAGCTCCAGGGCATCTGGCCCTTCTTAGAAGAAGAAAAGTAAGGAAGTGTGTAGCTTCTGTGGTCTTCCTAGCCAACCCTACGAAAGGTGCTTCAAGAGGACTGCCACCCTGAAGCAGCAGCAGGTGCACTCCATCCAAGGTGCACCCAAGGTAGAGCTTGTGTGCTCGTTCTGTGTAAGGAAGGGTCATGATGTGACTCGCTGCTGGATGAAAGAAAGGATTTGCTTCCAGTGTGGGCAGAAGGGACACCAGAAGTCTTCGTGCACCCAGGCTCAGTCCCCGCTGCAACCTGCCCCACTTCGATCTCTGCCACCGCCACCATACCTGGATAGAGGAAAAGGAAAGCTGAACATGATGACCAACGAGGAAGCCCAAACCTCTACGCAAGTGATATCAGGTTAGCCTCAGTTTAATTTATCCTTGCTAGTTATCGTTGTTG
Organism: Platanthera guangdongensis; assembly: GCA_039583875.1. NCBI lineage: Eukaryota > Viridiplantae > Streptophyta > Magnoliopsida > Asparagales > Orchidaceae > Platanthera > Platanthera guangdongensis. The sequence continues at coordinate 81,991,920 of CM077166.1, forward strand.
CCCTAGTTATCGTTCATTTAGTTATGTATGTTACGGTTTTAGGGGAGTTTAAGGTGCGAAATAGGTGGGCCCGCGTTCTTTTCGATTCGGGTGCCACCCATTCCTTTGTGGCCCGGAGGTTTGTTGATAATAATCGCCTGAGTGTGGACCATTTGGGAGGCTCCTTCAATGTCAAGCTCCCTTCCGGTGATTCTGTGATATCTAACCAAGGAGTTCTGAGATGCCCTATTTATCTTGGCAATTTTTTGGCCTTTGCGGATCTGATGATTTTGGATCTATCTGATTTTGACGTGATTCTTGGCATGGACTGGCTGTCCAAGTATGATGCAGTCATACAGTGCAAGGCTAAGCGATTGGATTTCATAATGGACGACGGACAACCTATGAGCGTCTTTGAATTTTAGGACAGAGTTTCTCCTGTCATTTCTGCGGTACGTGCTTGTCGTGCTATAGAGTCTGGTTGCGAGGCGTTTTTGGTTTCTATTTCTGCTCTGGAGACAGCTTTTGTTACGCCGCGTCTTGAGGATGTCTCGGTGGTGCGAGAGTTTCCAGATGTCTTTCCTAATAGTCTTCCAGGACTCCCTCCGGAAAGGGAGATAGAGTTTATGATAAACCTCGAGCCAGGTACTCGTCCTATTGCTAAAGCATCGTACTGTATGGCTCCGCGTGAGTTGGATGAGTTGCGTACTCAGCTCGATGAGTTGCTCAGTTGTGGTTTTATTAGACCAAGTACTTCTCCATGGGGTGCTCCTGTTTTGTTCGTCAAGAAGAAAGATGGATCGATGAGACTTTGCATCGATTATAGGGAATTAAACGAGGTAACCATTAAGAATAGATATCCCCTGTTGGAACACCCTATTACTAATTTGGGTCAGGATCACTATGTCTCTTAGGAACCTGTTTTGACCTCATTGTATAGATCTAAAGCTCAATTAGAATTGAGTCTAAGGGTTAATAGTTAGGTTTGGAAGCTGCCCTCAGACCAGGATTTTCAGTTTGGAGACTAAGTCATTTCGTCGAGCTTAGTACGAAGAATCGTCGAACTCCAATCGACGATCGTTGAGCTCACTTCGACGGATCGTCGAACTCCATTCGACGATCTCTGAGCTCAACTTCATCAAGTCGTCGAACTCCATTCGACGATCTTCAAGCTCAGTTCGACGATCTTGACTCCAGTTTGATTCTCTATCTCTGAGCTCAGTTTGACGATAGTTGAGCTCAGATCGACTATCTCTGTTTCTATCTAAGTCCAAATCTCTGAGCTCAGCTCGACGATAGTGGAGCTCAGTTCGACGTTTTTCTGAAGAGTTCAATGATTTTCAAGATTCAAATTTGGACAGCTGTGGAATTATTGTCAGCATTTAATTCAGAGATCTTGTAGCCGTTTTCATTTATTCTGGAGCAAGTTTCAAGTAATTATCAAGGAATGTTTTTATTGGACTTTCCTCCAGAAGACAAATGCAATTAAGGAAGTCATTGATGACAGGACAACGACTATCTTGGACAATTGACAATTTCTATTCAGACAGAAGAAATAAAAGATAATTCTTCAACTTATGTAATATCAATCCAATAGAGAACTCTGAGAAAAAAAAAGAAGAGGAATTTTCTATGCAACAACTATCTCAACAACAATCACACAAAAGAAAGAGAGTTGCAGACATTCTCTGTCTCAAGAATTCATACAGAACACATCACCAAAGGAGATCAATCATCTGAAATCTTCAGATCTCTTTTGATTCAAGTCTTCAAGACCATCATCATTCAAGACTCCAGACACATCACATTTCAGTTGCTGCTGAAATCATCATTTGCTGGAGATCAATTTTCTGAAGGCCTATCACCCTACTGCAAATCTTCACTTCCTGAACAACTACAGATCTCAGGGGGAGCTTTGACAACATCACTGAATCCACATAGTCTTCTCACTGTGATTGAGAAAGGAAGACTTTCATCACTCTCTCATCCCCACCTCTGTAAAGGGTTTTTCAAACTCCCTTCAAAAGTTTGTGTGTGTTTTTGAGAACCTTATCAAAAGCTCATTGGTGCCCAGGACACCTGATCAACTCATCCTGCAGTGGATTCCTACCTAGGGTGATAGAAGAGTGGATGTTCCCAGATTGGTTGGGGAACCACTATAGCTCCTTGTGTCTTCTGGTTGCTTGTGTTTCTTTTGTTTATGGCTGTGGATTGTGATTAGTTTCTTTTGTAGATTGTGATTATTCTGTGGTTAGATTTACTATTTGCTTCCCTGTTCACATTAGAATACAACAACTATTGTAAAAGTTTTTAGCAAGCACCATACTCTATTCACCCCCCCCCCTTTAGAGTATATCAGATCTAACTCACACTTTCAATTGGTATCAAAGGGAGGCTGGTTAAAAGTACCACATCTCAGTGGTTGCATAGGCTAACAACTGAACTCAAAGATTCCTATAGTTAGATCTGCTTGTTGTAGATTTTATTATTAGAATTATTTCCTTCACAAATCATGGCCCAAAACAAAGATTATGCTAGCACCAGACCTCCAGTGTGTAATCTGTCTAAGTTTGCACTTTGGAAAGCAAGGATTAGACTATACATGTATTCTATTGATGAGGACATTTTTAATTCTGTTTTGACAGTGTGTCCAAGACCTCCAGAGAATACAAGTACAAGTGCTGTTCCACCTCCATCAGGAACAGATGCTGACATCAAGAAGTGGAAAGTAGCAGATGCAAAAGCTATGAACATTCTAGCCCAGACTATGTCTGATGACATTTTCCAAAAAGTAGCTGAATGCAACTCAGCAAAGGAGATCTCGGACACGCTATCTGAAATATTCTCAGGATCTGCTGATGAAAGAAAGGACAGAAGATCTCACCTCATAACCCAATATGAGAACTTCAAGAAAGGAGAAGCTGAGTCAGTAGGAGATATGTACAACAGACTCAGTCTTATAGTCAATGAGCTGAAAACTTTGGATAAGGAGATATCATTGACTGAGCTAAATGATAAAATCCTAATGTGCTTCCCAAGCACTTGGGACTCAAGGATCTGGCCAATCAAGGATACCAGAAGTCTGAATGAAATCACAACAGAAGCTCTATTGGGCAAGCTCAAGTCTTATGAGCTGCTCATTAAGAATAGAGAAGAAGAGCAGAAGGCTGCCTCACCAGCCACAAGAAAGGAAAAGACAATAGCTTTCAAAGCCACTGAAGATCAGCCTGAAGACAAAGTCACAGACAATGATGAGCTGCTTAGTCTACTGGCTAAAAGATTTTACAATATGGCCAGGAAGGACTTTAGGAAGAGATCATACAAAGAGGATGACAAGCCACGGTATGATAGATCAAATAATAAAGATATTATTTGCTTTGGTTGCAGGAAACCAGGCCACATTGTGCCTGACTGTCCAGAAAATAAAAACAAGGACAGAAAGGACAGGAAAGAAAGGAGAACAGAAAAAAGACTTCAAGAAGAATGGCAAATGCAAACCCTCCTCCAGCAAGAACAAACACACAAGGAAGGGATTTGTTGCTGAATCTTGGTGTGAAACAGAGGAAGAATCAGAAACTTCTTCAAGCTCAAGTGATGATGAGGATGATGCTGAAGAGAAGAAGTTCTGCATGATGGCAATCAATGCCTCTCAACACAATTCTGATGCAGAAGAGTCAGAGTCAGACTCAGAAACTCAATTTGAAGAAGACCAGGTAATTAGTTCTTTTGATTTCAATTCTGAGGACTTTAAGTATGAATTTAAAGCACTGTGTTTAGACCTATTAAAATATGAGAAGGAAATTATCTCTCTAAGAAATCAATTATCTGAACACAGTTCCTTAAAATCAGAAAACCTCAAACTCTCTGAGAAGTTGGAGTGCTGTAGGGAGCAGATAGCTTCACTGAAAAGTGAGCTATCAGAGGCCAAAAAGCTTGAAGAATCCCTTAATGGGAGAAGCATCAAGCTAATGGACATCACAAGCACAATGAACTCTAGATTCAACAGTACACTGGGCTTGAGTGCTTCATCCAGCAAACCTATAGTTCTAATAACCCCAATTAAGTTTATTTCTGATAAAGGGAAAGGAGTTGTAGAGGTAGTTAGGAAAAATTCTGACTTACCCAAGAAAACCAAAGTTCAACAGAAATCGTCGAACGGAGGTAGACGATCGCCGAACGCAGATCGACGATCTCAGGAAAAATCATCGAACTCAGGTCGACGATCTCTAATTCCTGAACTCTGCCACAGTCGATCGTCGAACGTAGCTCGATGATCTGACCCAAGATCGTCGAACGCAGCTCAATGATTGTTGAACAGAGATCAGAGCTTTCGAAATTCTTTCAAGGGTAAATCAAAATCCAATCCTAGGGGTCCTTCATCCAAAAGATTTAACCCTTATACTGAATGGATAATACCTCCAAGGAGATATCATCCTGAAGGTTATAAGAGTCAACCAGGGATGTCATTTATTTCTGAATTTAAAGGTTATCAACCTAGGCCCAAGGTAAACTGGGTCAAAAACAAGTGAATTATTTTATGTGTAGGTGAAGACCTATCCAACGTCAAACCAGCAATGGTATTTGTATAGTGGGTGCTCAAAGCACATGACAGGAAATAGGGACAACCTCACATCCTTTAAAGCCAAGCTTAGACCCAAAGTCATTTTTGGTGATTCAAACTTTGGACAAACTAAAGGATATGGTGCAGTCCATATTGGCACAGTCATATTCAAGAATGTAGCCTATGTGGAAGGACTGAAGCACAATTTGATCAGTATCAGTCAGCTATGTGATGAAGGCTACAAGGTGACTTTCAGCAAAGCCTTATGCAAGATCAAGTCAGAGGACAACACAATTGTGTTGACAGGTAAAAGGAAAGGTAACATCTACTTAGTAGACTTTCTTTCAACAGATGTAGATATTTTCCTGTTTAACTCTGTTAGTAGACCTAATGTTTTATGGCATAAGAGACTAGGGCATACAAACCTTAGAACAATTGCTAGGCTATCCAAGGATAACCTTGTCAGAGGACTACCTTCTGGCCCCTACAAGAAGGAAGGACTCTGCAGGGCTTGTCAATTAGGCAAGCAAACTAAAAATATTTTCAAGTCACTTAATAAGAGTGATTCACCTAGGAATTTGTATCTGTTACACATGGATCTCTTTGGACCCATTACAGTACAAAGCTTAGGAGGGAAATCTTACACCTTAGTAGTTGTAGATGACTTCTCTAGATTCACATGGGTGTTCTTTCTAAGGAAGAAGTCTGATAACTTTAAGTGTTTGACAGAGTTTCTCAAATGCATACAGACTGAGTTCAATGCTCACATTGCCCTGATCAGAAGTGATCATGGGACAGAGTTTGATTTTCTTCTTATGCAAGAGTTCTGTCAGAGTGAAGGGATCAGACATACTTTCTCAGCTCCTAGAACTCCTCAACAGAATGGGGTAGCTGAAAGGAAAAATAGAACCCTTATTGAATCTGCCACTACATTGTTGTCAGATGCTCACCTTCCTCTATCCTTTTGGGCAGAGGCAGTGAACACCTCCAACTATGTGCTGAACAGAAGTTTAATACATAAACTGAAGGGCAAGACTCCCTATGAATTACTCAAAGGGAAAAAACCTAAAGTAGATTACTTTAGAATTTTTGGTTGTATCTGTTACATGCACAATAATGACAAGAAGTATTTAGCAAAATTTCAAGCTAAAGCTGATGAAGGAGTATTTCTGGGATACTCCATGATCAGTAAGGCTTATAGGGTATATAATAAATCAACACTTAAAATTGAAGAATCTGTTCACATATCTTTTGATGAAACTAACATGTCTTTCAAGGAGAAGAACACTTCTACCATAGAACCTTTGCAGGTACACTCTCTAGCTGAAGACTTGGGCAGAATACAAATTACTCAAAAGGATGAAAGCAGTGAAGATGAAGAAGACATTCAACATCATGAAGAGAAACTTCTTGAAGAGCTAGTTGTTGTACCACAAGAGGAAACAACAACACAGGTTGGTGAACAATCAACACCCCCTGTTGATTTTGTAACATCAAGAGACCATCCAATCTCCCAAGTGATTGGAAACATCTCTGCTGGTGTGCAAACCAGAAATCAGGTTAACCAAAACCTGATGCACACTTGCTTTCTTTCTCAAATTGAACCTCAACCCATTCAAGATGCTGAGCAAGATTCACACTGGATCATTGCAATGCAAGAAGAGTTGCATCAATTTGAAAGGAACAGAGTTTGGGAACTAGTACCAAAGCCTAAGGATCATTCCATTGTTGGAACAAAGTGGGTGTTCAGAAACAAATTGGATGATCAAGGAGTAATTGTAAGGAACAAGGAAATGCTAGTTGCTCAAGGGTACTCTCAAGAAGAAGGCATAGATTATGACCAGACCTTTGCACCAATGCAAGGTTGGAGCCCATAAGAATCTTCTTAGCATATGCAGCACACAAAGGCTTCAAAGTATACCAGATGGATGTAAAGAGTGCTTTTCTAAATAGAGACATCAAAGAAGAAGTCTATGTTAGAAAACCTCCAGGTTTTATCTCTTCAACTTATCCTGATTATGTTTTTAAATTGAATAAAGCATTATATGGTCTCAAGCAAGCTCATAGAGCATGGTATGAGACCCTAGCATGCTTCCTTCTGAAAAATGAGTTTATAAGGGGTAGAGTAGACCAAACTCTTTTTATTAGAACCCATAAGTCTCATACCCTACTAGTACAAATCTATGTAGATGATATTATTTTTGGTTCGACTGATTCAAATTGGTGCAGAAGGTTTTTCAATCTAATGCACTCTAAATTTGAAATGAGTAGCATGGGTGAGCTATCCTTTTTCTTAGGATTGCAAATCAAACAACATGCTGAAGGCATATTTATTTCTCAAACCAAGTATGCAAAGGAATTGGTTAAGAAATTTGGTATGTCTGAAGCATCATGCATGAAAACACCTATGCCTACTAATGCTGTATTGGATGCTGATGAACATGGGAAACCTGTTGATCAGACAACTTATAGAGCAATGATTGGCTCTCTATTGTACCTTACAGCTAGTAGACCTGACATAATGTTTGCTACATGCATTTGTGCTAGATTCCAAGTGAACCCTAGAGAGTCACACCTAACATTAGTAAAAAGGATTCTTAGGTATGTCAAAAGTTGTCCAAATCTAGGTCTCTGGTATCAAAAAGATTCAGCATTTGACTTAACTGGATTTTCTGATGCTGATTATGCTGGATGCAGAATTAACAGGAAAAGCACCAGTGGAACTTGTCCGTTTCTTGGTGACAGACTTGTCTCTTGGTTTTGCAAGAAACAAACATCTGTGTCAACTTCAACTGCTGAAGCTGAATATATGGCTGCAGGTAGTTGTTGTTCACAAATGTTGTGGATTCAAAACCAACTCCTAGACTATGGCTACAACTTAGAGAAGTCTAAAATCTTTTGTGATAATACCGGTGCTATTTCTATAACACAAAATCCAGTCCTCCATAGTAGGACAAAACACATAGAAATTAGGCATCACTTTTTAAGGGATAATGTTGAGAAGAACAAAATTGAACTTCAATATATCCCAACTGATTTGCAAAGGGGAGATATTTTCACCAAACCCTTGGATGAAAAGAAACACACCTTCTTCCTAAATAAGTTAGGAATGTTAGATGGAGGAAGTCTAAAATAAGTTCCAAGATTTTCAAAAATCTAAAAATGACCAAGATTAGGCAAACATCTTAATTTTTCTAGTGTATAAGAGTGTTTTTAGTCTCTGAACTGCGCTCGACGATTTTACCCCAGATCGTCGAACGGAGATCGATGCTTTCCGAAATCGTCGACCAGAGTTCAGCGCTTCTCAAATAGTGTTCAACTATCTCTCCAGGTCAGTGATCATCGAACGAAGCTCGACGATTTTGTTTTCTGAAACTATCGTCGAACGGAGCTCGACGCTCTCCAATATCGTCGAACGGAGATCGACGATATTGAAGACCTTTCAGATTCCTTTAGAAGCCCCGATCATCGAACTGAGTTCAACGATCTTTCCTTTTCTGCGTCGAACCCTAATATAAAACTCTTTTTTCGACCGTCGTTCTCTCTTTGCGCCTTCGTTCTCTCTGCAAATTTTCTTTTCCCTCCAAACATCTCTACACTTGGTCGTTTGTTTGTTGAGTTTTGCAGGAAGCAATGGCCGTCTCCGTCGTCGTTCTGGCCGCCATGAAATTTGATGCAGGATTCGATATTGATATGGATTTGTTCAACAACAGTGATCAGAATTTCAGAGACATTTTAGAACTTTTCAAGGAGCAAACGCTAGTCACTATAATGTCTACCAGAATAAAATTGGCTGCTGATGAAATCAAGGAGTGGGTCTATACTGCCCACAACCAGGAGCAGAATACGGTTATTGGTACAGTGTCAGGAACTCCGGTACCTCTTACACCTGCTGCCCTGACAGAAATTTTTGGATTAAATTCTGGAGAAGACTCTGTTGAACTTTCTGGAGAAGAATTTTCTGATGTACTTCAAAGAATGGGTCATTCTGATGCAATCCCTAGCAAGCTGCTGAAAAAGAATTTGGTTGTTGAGTACAGGTTCTTAGCTGATGCGGTTGGAAAAGTCTTGTTGGCCAAGCACTCAGCCCATGATACCATCTCCAGGTATCAGCTATGTTTGATGGGTGCTATTGTAGATAAGAAACAATTAAACTGGGGAGAAATTTTCTTTGATTTGATTAAGAAAAAGATAAATAAGAATTTTGTTAACATTGGAAGGATACTAGGGCAGTTTCTTCAAAACAGATGCCCTGCTCTGCTAGTATCAAATGGGATGCACATCAATGCCTCCCAGAGGCTCTCCTGTGCCCTGTTTGGCAAGTGGGATAGACAAATTGTGAAGCCCAGCAGGCCCTCTGCAGCTGCAACTTCAGGCACAAAGACTGTTATAGTCTCTTCCCCTCAAGTCTCTGCCCCGGCAGAAGACTTGCCTGCTGCTTCTCCTCCTCCTCCACCTCTTATTTCATCTCCACCAGTCACCTCAACCATTCAAATTTCATCCACCATCATAATTTCAACCCCATCTCCAACTTCAGTTTCACCAACTCCACCTCAAATAGAAGAACTATTCCATCCTCTACATCAATACCCTCAACCAGATCTTGACACATCATCTCACATTCCATCCTTCAATCTGATAGATGATTCTTTTATGGATGATTCACCTTCATCCCCTCCTGATCTAACCTCTTCATCCACATCTTACCAACAGTTACTCCAAGACATCATTGCTCAACCCTCCTTCACACCTTCTATTTCCATTCCACTATCTTCCATTTCAACACTCCCCACATCTCAACCTTCCTTTCCCCCATACACCAGCTCTCCACCAACATCTCCAGCTGTTCCACCTACAGTCTCTACCTCTGCTCAAGTCCCTATTGAGCATGTAGATATTCCAGCCTTAGCAGACAGACTTTATGAGCTGATAGCTCCCAGGCTATCACTCTTGTTGGAGACCTCCTTGGCTCCACACCTAAAGTCAGTTGCAGACTTGTCTGCCAAGCTATCTTCTCTCATTCTTAAGGCAATCCCTTCCTCTGGGTGCCTTGATCCAGTCCTGACTGAATCTAGGCAGGGGGAGATGCCTCATGAAGTGGAAAGATTGCCTGCTACTGCCATTTCCTCAGTTCAAGCTGTTGTTACTTCAACTCAAGCTCCAGCCTCAACACCACAAGTTGCTGTTTTCTCAATGGATCTCAGATCTTTATTATCAGATTTTGATTCAATATATTTCAGCTGTCTTCCAGAGCATACTGTAGTCCAGCCATCTGAAGACCTCTCCAAGGCCATTGTGCCCATTTCAAGCTGTGACATCAGTATTATATATTCCTTTGTAAATTCAGTTTATGCTGCTTCCCCTACTGCTGTTGATGGTTCTGCTACTGTTGTTGTGTCTGATAGTTCTGATACTGCTGATGATTTATTCTCTAAGGATATACATATGACAGAGGCATATGATTTTGATCCTGCTGTCACTACTGATGTTGCCCCTGCTGATGTTCTTGTATCTGAAACTGTTATCTCTGAATCTGCTGCTGCACCAGTTACTGCTGTTACTACTGCTGCTGTATCTTCTGAGAGTGTTGCTCCTGAAAGTTTTGTATCTGCTGATGTAATCTCCTCTGCTAGTGCTGCTTCTATTTCTCCTTCTACTGCTGCTGCTACAACAGATGTCACTACTATTACCTCTGCTCAAACCCAACAACCGATAGACTATCTTAAGAGGATTGATGCACTTTATGATGATCAAAGCTCAGAAAGTGATCAGTTCAGGACTGATTGAGATGACTCCTCAACCACTATTATAAGAAAAAGAAAAGCAAGAAGCAAAGCTATGAAAAGGTTCCTCCAGCTAAAGTAAAAGATACAAATGACATTCCCTACTATATTCTGCATGACTGCCCTATAACAGAACATTGGATGCAATACTCTAAGAATCAATTAAAGGCTATGAAGAAAAATAGAAAGTATGACAAAGGTTCCTCTCAGTTTCATCATCCTCCTCCTCCTCCTTCACCTAGTGCAGGTGCAAGTGGTAGCTCTGCATCTCATCCCTCTGACAGAAGTCAAACACCCTATCAGCCTCAAGGAAGATCTCAACATAGGGGAAGCCAATCTAGAGGCTATCAATCAAGGAGAGGAAACAACAGAAGAAACCAATGAGAACTTCAAGTATATTCCAAAGATTATTCCAGACAACATCCATACTCAAGGGAAGGACAAGGTCCATCTGACACAACTTCAGGTCCTTTTCCTTATAAGTTGAAAGAATTAGTCTCCTCCAGAGCTCCTCCAGATAATCCCTCTTATAGGTATGAGCCACCAGTTCCCTTTGAGGATCCAGAGAACAATCCAACTTCCTGGACAGCTAGGATGAAGGAATTAGCTGCTTTGGATCAGATTAAGAAAGCCAGAGAGCAAGACAAAGACACCTCCAACATTACTACTTTATCTGATCAAAGGAAAAAGGAATTGCAAAGATACTCCTCCAGCAAGTTCTTTGATTCTGAAAGCTACATGAAGCTGCACCCTGAAGCTGTAGTACCAAGGCCTAAACAACAAACATCTCTAGGTGCAGCTGATGACAGAAGATCAAAGAAGGAAGCTCTAAATCCAAATAGAGAAATAAAACTTATAAAGAGCAAGGAAAAGGAGTAATTATGTAAGGTGACAATATTTGTTGTTTTATGATCTGTCTGAGATATTATCTATGATTCTGCAATGTCTTGTTATTTTGTTGCTTTGTATGTTGTTAATTTTTTCAATATCTGTAAATAGTAATCCTAACCCAAATAGGGGGAGATTGTTGGAACACCCTATTACTAATTTGGGTCAGGATCACTATGTCTCTTAGGAACCTGTTTTGACCTCATTGTATAGATCTAAAGGTCAATTAGAATTGAGTCTAAGCGTTAATAGTTAGGTTTGGAAGCTGCCCTCAGACCAGGTTTTTCAGTTTGGAGACTAAGTCATTTCATCGAGCTCAGTACGATGAATCGTCGAACTCCAATCGACGATCGTTGAGCTCACTTCGACGGATCGTCGAACTCCATTCGACGATCTCTGAGCTCAACTTCATCAAGTCGTCGAACTCCATTCGACGATCTTCGAGCTCAGTTCGATGATCTTGACTCCAGTTTGATTCTCTATCTCTGAGCTCAGTTCGACGATAGATGAGCTCAGATCGATGATCTCTGTTTCTGTCTAAGTCCAAATCTCTGAGCTCAGCTCGACGATAGTGGAGCTCAGTTCGACATTTTTCTAAAGAGTTCAATGATTTTCAAGATTCAAATTTGGACAGCTGTGGAATTATTGTCAGCATTTAATTCAGAGATCTTGTAGCCGTTTTCATTTATTCTGGAGCAAGTTTCAAGGAATTATCAAGGATTTTTTTATTGGACTTTCCTCCAGAAGACAAATGCAATTAAGGAAGTCATTGATAACAGGCCAACAACTATCTTGGACAATGGACAATTTCTATTCAGACAGAAGAAATAAAAGATAATTCTTCAACTTCTGTAATATCAATCCAGTAGAGAACTCTGAGAAAAAAAAGAAGAGGAATTTTCTCTGCAACAACTCTCTCAACAACAATCACACAAAAGAAAGAGAGTTGCAGACATTCTTTGTCTCAAGAATTCATACAGAACACATCACCAAAGGAGATCAATCATCTGAAATCTTCAGATCTCTTTTGATTCAAGTGTTTAAGACCATCATCATTCAAGACTCCAGAAACCTCACATTTCAGTTGCTGCTGAAATCATCATTTGCTGGAGATCAATTTTCTGAAGGCCTATCACCCTACTGCAAAACTTCACTTCCTGAACAACTACAGATCTCAAGGGGAGCTTTGATAACATCACTGAATCCACATAGTCTTCTCACTGTGATTGAGAAAAGAATACTTTCATCACTCTCTCATCCCCACCTCTGTAAAGGGTTTTTCAAACTCCCTTCAAAAGTTTGTGTGTAGTTTTTGAGCACCTTATCAAAAGCTCATTGGTGGCAAGACACCTGATCAAAAAATCTAGTTTGGTTTTTGAGCACCTTATCAAAAGCTCATTGGTGCCCAGGATACTTGATCAACTCATCCTGCAGTGGATTCCTACCTAGGGTGGTAGAAGAGTGTATTTACCCTGATTGGTTAGGGAACCACTATAGCTCCTTGTGTCTTCTGGTTGCTTGTGTTTCTTTTATTTCTGGTTGTGGCTTGTGATTAGTTTCTTTTGTAGATTGTGATTATTCTGTGGTTAGATTAACTATTTGCTTCCCTGTTCACATTAGAATACAACAACTGTTATAAAAGTTTTTAGCAACCACCATACTCTATTCACCCCCCCCCCCTCTAGAGTATATCAGATCTAACTCACACTTTCATCCCCTGCCAAGGATTGATGATTTGTTCGACCAATTACGCGGTAGCTCGGTTTTTTCAAAGATCGATCTTCGCTCAGGCTACCACCAGTTGAGGATTCGTGAGACAGATATTCCCCGAACCGCTTTTCGTTCGTGACATGGACACTATGAGTTTTTGGTGATGTCTTTTGATTTAACCAATGCACCCTCTGCTTTCATAGATTTGATGAATCAGGTGTTTAAAGATTTCTTGGACCGATTTGTTACTGTGTTCATAGATGATGTCTTGGTGTATTCCCGCAATGTTGAGGAGCATACTCAGCATTTGCATCTGGTTTTGTCGACCCGGAGGGAGCATAAGTTATATGCGAAGTTGAGCAAGTGTGAGTTCTGGCTACCTCAGGTGTCCTTTCTGGGTCATGTGGTAAGCAAGGACGGTATTTCTGTAGACCCGACCAAGATTTCTGCTGTAATGGAATGGGACAGACCTTCTACACCTAAGGAGATTAGGAGTTTCTTAGGCCTAGCCGGCTATTATAGAAGATTCGTGGAAGGATTTTCGGTGTTGTCTGCTCATTTAATTAGACTTACTCAGAAGAATACTGTTTTCATTTGGAGTGATAAGTGCGAAGAGGCTTTTCAAGAGCTGAAGAAAAGATTATGTACTGCTCCGATTTTAACCTTACCTGCTGAAGGAGTTGAGTATGTTGTGTATGTTGATGCATCACACGTCGGACTTGGTTGTTTTTTAATGCAAGATTGTAAGGTGATTGTGTATGGATTGAGACAATTAAAGATCCACGAGAGAAACTATCCTACGCACGATTTGGAGTTTGCTGCCGTAATTTATGCGCTGAAGCTTTGGAGACACTTATTATATGGCGCGTTGTTCAAGATCTATACAGACCATAAGAGTTTGAAGTACGTCTTCACTTAGAAAGAACTAAATCTGCGCCAGCGTCGGTGGTTAGAATATGTGGCAGATTATGAAGTGTAAATTCTTTATCATCCGGGAAAGGCTAATATAGTAGCCGATGCTTTGAGTAGAAAGACCGCTAAGATTTTTAATCAGTCGGTGCAGTCCTTGATAGAAGAATTATTGTTGATGGATATTTAGGTTGAGAGTGGTACTGTGCCTGCTAGTCTAGAAGTAGGAGAACCCTCTTGGATTTCCATTACTCGAGCACATCAGAAGGATGATCCTAATTTGTTGCACCTCCGGAATAGAACTGTGAAGGGAGAGCTACCTGATTTCTCTGTGGACGAGTTCGACACCTTGAAGTATCGGGGTAGATTTTGCGTCCCCGCCTTTGGCGATATTCGAGCTAAGATCTGTGCTGAAGCTCATGGTTCCAGTGTAGCCTACCACCCTGGTTCCACTAAGATGTATGAAGATCTAAAGCAAATTGTTTGGTGGTCAGGGATGAAGAATGACATCGCAAAGTTTGTATCGGAATGTTATACTTGTCAGCGTGTTAAAGCTGATCACAGAAGGCCTGGTGGTAAATTGACACCGCTGGAAATTCCAAGTTGGAAATGGGAGAGTATTTCAATGGATTTCATCACCGGTCTGCCAAAATATCCCAGTGGGCACGACTATGTTTCGGTGATAGTCGACAGACTGACAAAGTGTGCTCACTTTGTTCCATTTAAGATTGGGTACTCGATGAAGAAGATAGCTGAGTTATATCTTCAAGAGGTCATCAGGTTGCATGGTGTGCCTGTTAGCATCGTATCAGATCGGGACTCTAGATTTACGTCTCGTTTTTGGAAGAGTTTACAGGAGGGGTTGGGTACCGATTTAAGGTATTCCACCGCCTATCATCCGCAGACTAATGGTCAGACGGAAAGAGTAAATCAGATCGTAGAGGATATGATTAGGTGTTATATTTTGGATCATGGTGGTGCTTGGGATGAGCGTCTCAGACTCATGGAGTTTGCTTACAATAATAGTTATCAAGAGAGTCTACAGATGGCTCTGTTTGAGGCCTTGTATGGGAGGCATTATAGGACTCCATTGTTTTGGGCTGAAGTTGGTGAGAGACTATTGTTAGGTCTGGAAGCCCTTGAAGCGATGAATTGTATTGTGACTCATATTCGGTACAAGCTTTGTGTGGCTCAAGAGCGCTATGAGAAGTATGCTGATCTACGAAGGGTCGATCTGGAGTTTGCTGTTGGAGACTTGGTTTTTCTGAAAGTTTCCCCAATGTCTGGCGTTAAAAGGTTTGGAAGGAACCACAAGTTAGACCCCCGGTATGTGGGTCCTTTCCAGATTCTTGAGCGCATCGGAGTGTCAGCTTATAGGCTGGAATTGCATTCGGCCTTCCCTGGTGTCCATGATGTATTCCATGTGAGCCAGTTGCGGAAGTGTGTTCGTAGTGATCGTCAAGTCCTTGACTCGATACCCCAGATTCAGCCCAACCTTACATATGTGGAAGAACCTATTCGTGTTCTGGATTCTCAAAAGCGTGTGTTGCGGAGAAAGACCATCCATATGGTCAAGATTCTTTGGATAAACCAAGACGTCGAGAGCGCGACGTGGGAATTGGAATCGGCGATGAGGGAATCTCATCCGCACCTCTTCTCTTAGTTTCAGGTATGTCGTTATGTTTTCAGTTACTTTTAACGTCGAGTGTTGGATTTGAGTAGTTTTGAACATGCTTGTCCTGTTTCGTCGCAACCCGAGCATTTTTGGAGTCTCGGCGCACGATCCAAGTTTTGGGTTTTGTTTTGTTCGCCGCATACTTTGACGGTTAATATCTCGGGAATAGCTCGTTGGATTTTGTTTTGACTTCGCCGTTGTGTCCGTAGCTGCAGTTTTCGCCTACGGCGTGAGTTTCGTTTAATTCGGCGCGTTTGAGCCTTAGTTTGATCTCTTAGATCCTTGTTCAACTATCTGAACACGTTAATTGCTATTTTAATGCCTTGGGCTTGTGTTGATTCTCGGGAAGCCCCCCTAAGGTGTGGGTTTTCGTCGAAACGAGTTTTTCCGATATTTTTCTGGGCACTGTTTTTCCCCTTGTAGTACTCGAGTAAGCTGCCTTAGTACTCGAGTAAGTCCCTTGCTGTATTCGTGTAATTCCCTTAGTGCTCGAGTACTCCTCTGTTACTCGAGTAGTTGTAATGAACTACTCGGGTAGGTTTCTGTTTCTCGAGTAGTTGTGATGAGCTACACGAGTGGGCCTTCTGTTACTCGAGTAGTTGTATTGAACAACTCGAGTAGGTCTTCTGTACTCGAGTGGTTGAATAGAACTACTCGAGTAGGTTTTTTGTCTAATACTCGAGTAACCTCTTTTCCTCTGCTTCGGAAAAACCGGTTCAGCCGAACCCGGTTTATTTTGTTGTTTTTCCTATTATCACCTTTGGTATAAATACCTTCTTCATCTTCTTCTCCAATTCCTTTCCTCCCGAACTAGAGCGGCGTGAGCGAGGTAGAGGTTGTTCGTCCTTAATCTTTCCGGTGGCCGTTGACGGTGCTCCGGTGCTCGAAATTCCAAACCGATCGTAGATCTGGATGGCTCTCGGCTAGAGCTGTGCCCTCGTGGTAATTTCTTCCCCATTTCTTGAGATTTTCTCGTTAGAGTTTTTCGGCCCTAATCCCCTTTTCGACCCTTTTTGTCTAGATTTCAACTCCTCCCGCAGTCTTTTGCCCCGATCTTCGATGTGGAGTGATTCAGAGGAATTTTCCAGTAAAACCAAGGCAAGTGGTGGTTTTCCCCTCGTTTCTCTTTGTCCGATCTGATGGTAATGACTATACTTTCATGTTCTTTAAATTTTCTGCGCTTATTCTTCCAAGTCATTGTGATGATTAATCGTTTCAACGTTCCTTTGTTGTTTTATAGTGTTGTCTTGGGAAGCCCAATTTTGTCTGATTTTGGTTAATTGTTCCCGGTAAGTCTAATGATGGCTATGCATGTTTCAGCTTTCGTTATTTAGCACGTTAGAATTCATCTAGGGCTGCAAAATGCTCCTAGAGGTTGATCAACCGCGTCTTGAGTTCGGTAATGACAAGTAGAATCTGTCGAGCCAAACCTCGAGTTATTTGTGTTGTGGTTTCTTTGGGTTTCTAGAATGCGGGAGTTAGTGGAGGATTCCACCTCCGTAGTGCTGGTTACCTTCACTAGTGACCTGTGGAAGTCTACCTGGTTTTTGGATATCTGCGTTGTATGGTGGAGAGTATGAGACTCCCTTGCAGTTAGACGGATTATATATCCGTTTGTTTTTGGGCGGTGTGTCCAAGAGTGACCACCTCACCCGTTGTTGTTTTGGGTGGTGAGTCCAAGAGTGACCACCTCGCCCGTTGTTGTTTTTGGGTGGTGTGTCCAAGAGTGACCACTTCGCCCATGTTTTTTGGTTACAGCCAACCACAGGTGCCTAATAAAGGTTTTGTATTGTCCTTTCTAGTGAAATATTCTTGTAGTCACCTTATAGCCTCGTGCATCTGGTGTACTCTTGTTGAACGTGATAAATCACGTAGGAGCTCTATTCCTGTTGATGCCTTGTTTACTTTTGTACTTTACTTCAGTATTTTTGGTCTTGGGTTGGTACCCCTGTTGACCTTTGCTTATTTTGGCTTATTACTTCTCCTACCACTATTTGTACCTTCTTGCTGAGGTGTTCTGTATTTGGAATGCCTCAGGTTCAGAGAAGTAGCAGTTAACAGTGCTGGTTTTGGAGTTTTCTGGGCGGCAGTGTTGGCCGTGATTGTTGCCTCGTCTTAGCGAGGTAGTTTGTTGTTTGTTTGGTTTTACTAGTTCAGACATACTTTTGTTCGTGGGTTCGTGTCAGTTTGTTGGCGCCCACTGAATTGTTAGTTGTTTGATACTTGCTAGATGCTCATTTCTTTAAATGTGGATGTGGATTACTTGTTCTCTGGGAGGGTTTATGCTAGAAATGCATGTTAGGTATTTTCAACTATAAATCTACTACTATTACTTCATGCATTGCATAATTTGAAACTCTAACGTGTTATTTTTAGCGACCGTAAAAAGTATCCTTCCTACTATAATAAATTTATAGTCTTGCATGACATGAGTTGTCCTTTAGGGACGTTTTTACTCATGTAGGATGTTTGAGTTAATCTAATTAAGTATTTTTCCGCAACGTATAATATATTTTAATTCGTGGACTAGATGAGCCGCTAAGCCGAGGGATACGGCTAACTACTTCACTTAACTGATTTTCCTTAAAATAACTTAAAAAGAACCTTTCTTTCTTCATGATTAGTTTGGTGTCTGCCTGAGCGTCCACAGTTATCCACTGTTGACGTGGCATCATGACGCGCATTTCCATTACTCTGATAAGCTTTATTTGCGGTGAAAATGCGGGTTGTGACAAAACTGCTCATAAATAGCCCGTTCAATTGATTCTCTCGAGTTCTATGCCTATTATCTCGAGTTCCTACGATTTTCTCGAGTTCACAAAGTCCCCGTCTCGAGTAAACCCCTCCACCTCGAGTAAACCTATTTCCTCTCGAGTAGTCTGTACAGTCTGAGTTCATGCACCGTTTTGAGGGTTAAAACAGTATCGTATGGGAAATTGGTCAACATGAAATTTGTTTGTCTCGACGAGATCTACAACTTTTATGTTGGACACGTTTCGATTTGGAGTAATCCTAGACCTCTATTTTTGGTTTTCGCGAAACTGCTCGTAATAACCCGTTTTTGACAAAACTTTTTATAAATATATATATACATATATTCTTAGACTTAGGTTTTAGAAACGAACTTCATCTTCTCCGATATTTTTTCTCCCGAACCAGAGCAGTGAGCGAGAGAGAGAGTTTCTATTTCGTGAACCTTCCGGTGGCCGCCGACGGTGCTCCGGTGCTCGAAATGTTCATCCGAACATAGATCCGGAAAGCTCTCGCCGAGAACTACGCCATCGTGGTAATATATTCCCCATTTCTTGAGATTTCGCGTTAGGGTTTTTCTGCCCTAACCTCTTTTTCGGCCGTTCTTGTTCATATTTCGATTTCTCCCGCATCCTTTTTCCCCAATCTACGATGTGGAGTGATTCGGAGGACTTTTACGGTAAAACCAAGGAAAGTGGTGGTTTCCCCTCGTTTCTCCTTGTCCGTTTTGATGGTAACAGCTATGTTTTCATGTTCCTTAAAATTTTCTACACTTGTTCTTCCAAATTATTGTTATGATTAACCTTCTCAATTATCACATGATGTTGTAATGTTTTGTCATGGTGAACTCGATTTTGTCCGGACATGTTTGATCATTCTTGAAGTGTCTTATTGATGGCTTTAAATGCCTTAGATTTCGTTAATGAACGGATTAGAGTTATCTAGGATTGTAAATCGTTCCTAAGGTTTGATCAACCGCGTCTTGAATCTATTAATGTCAAGTAGAATCTGTCGAGCCAAATCTCGGGATATATGTGTTGTGGTTTCTTAGGGTTTCTTAATTGCGGGAGTTAGTGGACGAAACCACCTCTGCAAATGTTTGACACATTTATTAGTACCTTGTGGAAGTCTACCAGGTTTTTGGGTGTCTGCGGTGTATGGTGGAGAGTATGAGACTCCCTCGCAGTTAGACGGATTTTATATTCATGAGGGTGTGTCCACGAGAGACCACCTCACCCGTGTTTTTGGGTAGAGTCGACCATAGGTGCCTAATAAAGGTTTTGTAATTTTGTACTTTTTCCTTATTATTATTCATGTCGTCACCTTATAGCCTCGTGCGTCTGGTGTACTCTTATTGTACGTCATGAATCATGTCAGAATTCTTTTCCTGTGGATGCCTTGTTTATTTTTGTACTTTACTTCAGTACTTTTGGTCTTGGGTTGGTACCCCTTGTGACCTTGGTTTATTTTGGCTTATTTTTCTGCCACCATTTGTACTTTCTTGTTGAGATATTCTGTCTTTGGAATGTCTCAGGTTCAGAGCAGTAGCAGATAGCAGAGCTATTTTTGGAGTTTCTGGGCGGCAGTGTTGGTCGTGGTTGTTACCTCATCTCAGCGAGGTAGTTTGTGGTTTATTTAGTTACTTGTTCAGACTTACTTTTCTGTCAGTGGGTTCGTGTCAGTTTGTTGGCACCCACAGAATTGTTACTTTTTGATACTTGCTAGCTGCTTATTTCTCTATATGTGGATGTGGATTACTTGCTCTCTGGGAGGATTTATGCTAGTAATGCATGTTAGGTATTTTTAAGAATAAAATCTACTACTATTATTTCATGCACTGCATCATTTAAAAACTATAACTTGTTATATTTAGGAACCGTAAAAGCTATCCTTACTACTATTATAAATTAAGAGTCTTGCATAACATGAGTTGTCTTTTGAGGACGTTTATACTCATGTAGGATGATGGAGTCAATCTAAATAAGTATGTTTTCGCAGCGTATAATTATATTTTGATTCGTGGACTTGATGAGCCGCTAAGTTGAGGGATATGGCTAACTACTACACTTAACTGATTTTTCCTTAAAATAACTTAAAGAATCTTTCTACATGTTTAAGTAGGTGTCTGCCTGAGCGTCTGCAGTTATCCCCTTCTGACGTGGCATCATGACACGCATTTTTCCTTACTCTGATAAGTTATTTTATGCGGTGAAAATGCGGGTTGTGACATTGCCAAACCCTTCAGCTGGTAGGCAGCGACCATCACTCTCTGATCGGCAGAAACCCCTAAGTAAGAGAACATCTCCCCGATAGCTATAATCTAATCGTCCAAGGCCATGAAATCTGCCCTACAATCGTAGGTAGGAGGTCCTAATTGCTGGAAATGTGAGATGAAGTTCATTTCTGGTGGAAACACAGTTGGGGCACCAGAGGAGTGGGGGAATAGGAATAGCTTGACCCACAATAAGGTCTTGTACTCTAATCGACTGCCCAGAAACAACGGACAACAAGGCCTGGATCTGCGATTGCATCTCCAACATTTGCCAGACAGATCCTCATTACTCTGTTGCAGTCCTTCTATCACAGCCTTATTCTAAGATCTAGATGACTTGGCCTCAGATTGGGGAGTCGACCTCATCGCAGGACGTCTCAACATTCTAGTAGCACAATAGAAAACTAATCAAAACCTAGCTTACTGCTAGAACTACACAACTTAGTTCAGACAATACATGCACAAATACTTGCTTAAGGTGCTAACTTGCTCTGGGAATTTCATTAATGATGTCATGCCTAAACTTAGGATGATATACAATTATCCTTCTAACTCATGTACCTAAACCATGAATGCATGAATTCTTATTCCTTTTTGACTCAAAACCATGTGTGTACGTGTGTCATCATGTAAATCTTTAGCTTGGTACGTGTGCTAATGCAATATTATGTGATGCATGTTGTGCTATGCAATCTAATAAAGTTCTTAGTCCATGTTATGAGCGTCGTACACATGAAATATTATGCATCTCATACTACATAATATCACTTGCAACGAAAAGAAAAAAATCTAATGTGCATTCATATTATGATTGTTATGCATCTCATACTACATAACAGTCACATGTTGCCTCCTATGAGGACTCATATGCAAACACATATTATGTATCTCATACTACATAATATGCCCTGTATAGTTCTTGTCATGCTTATGAGTGTTGTGTTCATGCTTCAGCCAAGACGTACTGATGACACATCGGTGTGTGTATGCAATGAAATAAGACAATTAAGACTAGCTTGAGATGGTTGCTCGAACAATTGTCAAACAACCCATCCCTCTGATACCAACTGTCACAACCAGCATTTTCGCTGAATTTAAATGTATTCAGAGTACGAGAAAACATGTGTTGTGATGCCACACCATGTAGGTGATAACTGCAGACGTTCAGACAAACATCAATCCTAAAATAGTTTATGACAATACTAAGTTATGATGTTAGAAAATCATATTTTAATTTAAGTTTTGGATGGCCGTATCGCTCGGCTCAGTGGATCAACTAGTCCACAATTGAAAATATATTTATATGCTGCAGAAAATAGTTTATTTATCTTGACTAACTTCCTACATGAGTATAAACATCCCTATAGAACGACGCATATTATGCAAGACTCTAGATTTAGTATAAGTATAGAAATTAGTTTGTACGTTCATTAAAGTATAATGACTTTAGCTTTGAAAGATGACATGTATGAGATGGTAAAAGTAATACTTTTATAATTTTAAAATATCTAACATGCAATGTAGCATAAAATCTTCCCAGAGACCAAATAAATCCACATAATCATATAAAAAAGGTCTTAGCAGCTAACAAGTACTTGACATTAAACAAAATGCAGTGTGCATCAACAATCCTGACACGAACCCACTAAAATGTATGCATGTCTAAACAAGAGAAAAACAACACAATACCTCACAGACGGTGAGGAAATGAGACACTGCAGCCACCAGTCAAAAACTAACTCTAGCCGCCTAACCAGCTACTTCTCCAAACCTGAGGCATTCAAAGAAAGAACATCTCAGCAAGAATAAAAATACAAGTGGAGAACAAAAGTACAGAGGTTAGCAATAAACCAAAAAAAATTAAAGGGTTGCCAACCAATCATGAGTAAACTGACAAAACACAGCAAATTAATCATATGACTAAGGTAAAAGATTACTTATTGAGTTCAAAAATAAGAACGTTGCACCAAGTGTGGAACGAAGACATGCTTCGAGAATATCTGCAAAAGTAAGCAGAAAGGCATATACATGTACAATACTAGGAAAGAGACAACAAATTCTACTCATATGAATCATTAATACCAGTAAGAATGGTTCCTGAGTCGATGACCACATTGTTCAACCTGAACTTACAGACCCAAAATATTTAAAGAAGGTACTATGGTGGTGGCAACATTGTCAAACACAACCAGGTAGTTCAATTGTCTCAACAAGACACTCGGGTGGTGGCCACAATATCCAACTCAACCAAACAATCAAAATATATAAGCAAGGTGTTTTGAAGGTGGCCACCTTGTGCAACTCAACTCACAATCCAATATATAATTCTAGCAGTGTAATGATTCATAATTCGGCACTAGGTCGGTGGTCCTTTATTTATTGCAAGCCCAAAGACCACACTAAACACCCATAAACATCAATAAAATTCTAACCAAAACAGTAGATCTTTCCCGATAACAAAAGGCAAGAAAATCCCAAAAGAAAACAATAATAAGCCATACTCGACGAATTAGACCCAATTTGGCGAAAGTTTTCTAAGTCCCTACTAATTCGTCAAGTATAATCGACGAATAAAGTAGATACATGACGAATTTGCACTCAGCAACTTCAATTTCCTTATTACACGATGGATCGATGAAATTATCCCTAGTCCACGGAAAAGTGTCGAGGCAACTCGATGTCGTGTTGAGTGCATTCAATGCACTCGACGCCAAATAGCTAAACTCAACGATTCAACCTTCACTCAACGCCGTGTTGAGTGCATTCAGCACACTCAACGTTTTCTACTTATTCTCACAGACACTCAGCGCCACTCAACTCCAAGGGATATACACTCAACGCCACTGGCATTACTCGGCGAATTCATCGATATAACTCGACGAATTGGACTTAGACTTAAATATCACTCAACGCCAAGGCTTACACTCGATGGACTCAACGCTAAGCTAGCATTACTCGGCGAATTTGTCGAGATTACTCGATGAAATTGACTTGTACTCAGCAATCACTCAACGCTATCAGTGCCAGGTCTAATTCACTGAATTCCAAACTGAAATTCGTCGACTCAATGCCTAATACTCGATGAATTCAGCAACACTCAACGTCAAGCATTACCCGCCAAAATTTCAACGGATACTTGATGAATTTGACTATGGTCATACTAATACTCGCCGAAATTTACTTGGACAATTCTCAGCCTATAACTGACAATTCTAATCACTCATACTCGATGAAATTTAGATATACAACCACTAATTTGATGGATTAACCTAGACCAACAGTTATACACTAGATGAAATTATACTAGTTGGGCAGACATATTCAGCGAATCCTAACTCTAACCTAACAGTAAAACACTCTGCTGGATAATCTTGGGCTAATAGACCACAAAACCGACGGATCCAACTTAGTCGAACAATCAAATACAGCAAATCTTCTAAGGCAGACAATTCCATTATGATGAACGGGGCTTGCCCAGGATTTTCTCACTAATCAGCAAATCGAATAAGGTCATACTCAACCCTAATGCAAATTTCTATACAGGGAATGAATCAAGACAAAATGAAACAAAGAACAAGCAAGGGGAAAAACCGCCACTTGCCTCAAACCTTGTCGAACTCTAGCAACACCAGCACTCCTCCTCATGGATCTGGTCGTAAAAACACCTAAACAACAAATCCTAAAACTTTTTAGGACGAAGGAGGGTCAAAACGAAATTCCTAACACCAAAAATGTCATGAAACGGGAAAAACTCTATATAGAAACGTAGATCTTGGTGAGAGCTATTTGAATCTACCCTCCAACAACGATTTCGTGCACCAGAGCTCCTAAAATTGAGGGCCAAAGGCTCTCCAAGGTCTGTCGCTCTCGTCTTCTGCAAAATAGTCGGCGGTTTCAGGAAGAAGACGATGAATAGGGTTTATGTCTAATGGGAGGCTATTTATACGACATAAATAATTATAATAAAATAATATATTATATTATAATCAAAACGTCCAAATGGCCAAACTCGCACTAAGTCAGATTTCTACAAAAATTGCACCATAACTAAATATAGATGCTACGAATCCAACAGCGAATTCGGAACTAAGATCCGACAAACCAAGCTCGGGTAAAAATCTCCCGAAGTCAAAAAACCATCATTCCCAAAAAGGCTCCACCGTGTTCCAAAACGAATCTTGGCTCGCAAGCGAATATTAAAACACAGGAGAAATTAGCCAAGTTAATACTCCCAAACCAAAACCTCGGATACCAATGAGCAAAATCACGCTCCGACAACGGTACCCACCAACTAAGCATCAACGTAACGCCCTGGCGTCAAAATTATGCCGATAAAAGAATTAAGTTAATCATTGAAAAATAAGGGGCGTTACACTTGCAAACAATGCTCCACTTCTCATGGGAGTTGCCACTGTGCCAACAACTTTCGTTCAAGAACGTGTACACCCGATAGACGTACACTATGTTGAAGTGCTCTCCCTTCTGGGAGATTTGAGAGCCTCTAATCCCGCTAAACCAATCATCACCCATGGTGGATGACCTGCTAAGGGCCCTAAGTCACAACTTGTTAGAAGGCACTACCCACCTTGAAGGTCATGCTGCAGACGAACTATTAGATGTAACCTACTCAATACATATCTTGCAGCCAATGGGGCTCCTCGGGCATGCTTTGGTCAACCTCGCTCGGTGGAAGTGGATATAGTCCAAGACAACAAGAGGCCCACTTGCGAGGAACTGATAAACATGATAAAGGAAGAGTACGCACATGACAGGCATAGACCTTGTTGGGTTTTCTACACTTGAGTGGAGTAGCACATCACATGTGCACACCAGAATTAAATTTACAAGAAAACCCTAAACAGTAAAATAACTTTGGAAAACCATGAATCAAGAAATTAATACACCAATAAATAACAAGTATCTGTATGGGGTCGATACAAAAAGATCGGCCAAGATGCACCAGAAGACCTCCTTGTTCTGAGTTGGAATCCTATTGCAAGTTCTCCATGTTCGTTGAGCCTGAGAGCACAGAAAAGTATGCGCCTTTATGGGATTTTCACAATAACAGGAGAAATGTCTCGCCTTCGTCACACAAAGGCAGACACGAAGGGATGATCAAGGTCTTCATCTCCACAAACACCTAGGTTTGCTTCTAGAAGAGACTGCAAAATGCTAGGGATCCGATTCGCAAGGGGAGGTCGTCGTCGGGTTCGCTGCTTTTCGGAACTCTTCCAAAAAGTAGGGTTGGGAAGAACTGAAAAGTATCATCTTAACCCTAACCCTAAAATTATACATATATATATATATAATATATATAATTTTCAAAGAATCGGGTTCAGCTTTAATAGGAAATACCAAAATAAAAGCATAACCGGGATCAGGGTTTAGGATTGGAAAAACACGTGTCTAGCCAATATTGTCCAGTTGACATTTGTCTAGTCGGCACTGAACTTAGTCATTCCATTAATATAAGCTTATACACATTATATCAGTTATATCGACTGGACTATCCAGTCGGCAAGCTGCCAAATAGCATATACCATATATATCGACTGCATCGACTATATCAACGACATCGATAATATCGACTGAACCGTCTGGACTATCCAGGAGACAGTCTATCAAACTGCCTTTACTAGATATATTGACTATATTGACTATATCGGCTGCATCGACTATATCAACTACATCGATTATATCGACTATATCGACTGGACCATCCAGTAGATAAACCATCAGACATCTTCTAGTTAATTCCTTCTGGTCGACAAAGAACTTATCTCTCTACACTCATATCCTATATGAGTCGAGCCACCTTGATCAATAATCCAATTTCTCATATGTTATTATGTGTGACCCCATAATATCATATTATATTGGTAATGAGACTAACTCAATGACTACTTCTAAATCACAAAGACTCCAGCAGTCTCCCACTTCAGCAAGAAAGTATCAACTATAATCTCACAAGCAATGAGTGACATCTAGCAATGCAACATTGCTACCCATATAATATAAGAGTTTGAAACTCAATGAACTTAATATGACTAATGTTTTGATGTTGTCATATTCACTTGTCCCTTACTTCCATATTGAACTCAGGCATTGAAGCGCAGACGGCAAGTGCACCGGACGCTCAAGTAATATAAAATGGGAATAACTCCCCATGTATCGATCTCTTGAGGAATGCAGAGTGAGTGTGTGATTCAATTGTTTAGAAAATTAATTATAACGGGTTAATGAAAACAAGGGCTTACTTTTGAAGAGTGATTCGAACGAGAGCAACTAAATTAAAACAGCAGGTCGCCTTCACCGCCTCGCTAGGGTGGATGCCTTGTTGGGCGAGCTTGCAGAATGGAATGAAATCGGTGAGGGTCAACAGCACCTCTTCGGACCATGCACAACTAGCAATTGTTAGAGCGGCACACGCACGATGACAGGGGAAATGAAATAGAATGGAGGCGCTCCTCACATTCATAAACTACAGGACATCCACATATACATGAATGATTTCAATAGAAATAAGCTAGGGTTCATACAATCATCAAGCACAAATCCCAAAATTCAAAGTAACTACACCACTAATGAAGAGTAGGGAGAAATACAACCAGAGCACTAAGACTCATCTAAGTTCGCGGCAAGAATCGAGGGTTGTCAAGCCTCATTCGCACTCGGACATCGACTGTCGTCTGAGGTCGAGAAGAGTTGTCACCTTCCTCTAATATACCCATCTTCTCCATCAAAAACCTCTGATAGCAACCTCGTCAGTGATCTCTTCAAGATCGGCAATGAAATCCCTTGGAAATGGGCTTTGAGACTCACAAATGATGGAGGAGGATAAGAGGAAGTTCTAACAAGAGCTTGGCGAGGTAAACGTGGTAGGAACTCCTCAAGATGATGACCAAAGGTGGAGCAGTGACTTGGGGCGGAATGGTGCGGCTAGGACCAGAAAATGGCGGAATGTTCTTAAAATCATGAAAATCTACACTTAAATAAGAAGCGGTGAGAAAAATGGTCACGCACGGTCATGCGTTCGAACCGTGGATATTTATAATATTAGACTAGGCCAGGACAGTGCACCGCTCACACGATTTCCCTTCACGTATGGTTGCGTCAACCGTGTGTGAGCAGAAACACATGGGTAGCAACAGAAAAGAGGATAAATTTAGTCCAGTTGCCACATCCTCCAACCCTTGCAAGCAGCCAAGGCGATCACTACCTGAACCGAAGTCATCTTTGCAACTGGACTAAATTTATCCTCATCGTCCTCTCCATACTGTTGTGAGAATCCTTGAGCAACAAGGCGATCCTTGTATCTATTAATGCTCCCATCAGCCTTCTTCTTCAACTTGTACACCCACTTCCAAGTCATTGGAGTAATGTCATCAACCCTGGGCACAAGGGCCTAGGTTTCATTCTTCTTGAGAGCAGAAATCTCCTCCTTCAAGGCATCTTCCCACTCCTTGACTCCAGAGGCCTCATTGAAGTTTGCAAGCTCTCGCTCGTCCAGAGGACCTGCGAAGAAGCAGGAGACAAAGCACACTGCATTCGCATCACAGTATCGAGCTGGTGGGTTGACAGTTCTCTTTGATCCCTGAATGGTCTGCTCCTTGCTCACCACCTCTGTTGCTTCTTCAGGCTCAGCTCCATTTCCGGGCAAAATTTGAGCAATGCTCCCCCTGCCTCCTAAACCAGAAGCCTCTGCCCCAGAGCTTGAAGCAACAGGAGCTGCTGGTGATACAACAAGCTCATCTTCCATAACTTTAGCAGCCACCTTCTGCTCTTCATCAACCTTGTTCTCTGGTAGCTCAACTGAGCCTCCTCCATACGACATTATTTCATCAAAGACCACATCTCTTGATATAACAAACTTCTTCATCGCAAGATCCTTGCATTTCCATCACTTATTCCACTCATCATATCCTACAAAGACAAGATTCCTTGTATTTGCATCAATCTTTGTCCTTGAAGCATCCGGGACATGCACATAGCAAGTTGATCCAAACACTCGAAGGTGTTCCACGCTTGGCTTCTCCTTCAACAACATCTCAAAAGGAGACTTCATGTTGATCGGACTGAGCGGCATTCGATTGATGACATACGAAGCACAAGACATCCCCTCTGCCTAGAAGGACCTAGGAATGTCTTTCGCATGAAGCCAACACTTGCAGGTTTCCGTCAGATGATGGATCTTCCGCTACGCTACTCTGTTTTATTGTGGAGTATGAGCACAAGTAAGCTCTCTCTGGATCATATGCATCCTGAAGAAGTTAGAAAACTCGGAGGAGAGAAATCACCATCGTTGTCGGATCTAAACTTCTTGATCCGCAAGCTAAGATAGCCCTCCACTAGCTCCTTAAACTCCATAAACAACTGGAAAGATTCTGACTTCTGCTTCAAGAAATATACCAAAGTGTATCTTGAGTAGTCATCAATCAGAACAAGCATGTATCTTCTCCCACCAAGGCTAGCAGTGATGGTTAGTCCCATCAAGTCACCATGGATACACTTTAATGGTCTCTAGCTCCTCGTTTGTGACTTATTAAACGGAAGGCGATGAGCCTTACCGTACTGACACCCCGCACAAATGTTTACATCAACAAAGGAAGATAGCTTAGGCAAGCCTCTCACAAGGCTCCTATTTGTCATAGCTTTCAACTTATCCATTCCTACATGCCCCAGCCTCTCATGCCATATAGCAGCGCTATCATTAGCCCTCATCCAATCAATGTAAGAGTTTGTTGCAAGAACAAACAAATTCTTAACTCTCCTACTAATGTGGGCAACATCATACTTTACCGCTGATACGTTGCAAAAGAACTTCACTTCTGTTGGCCCAAAAAGAACGTGATAACCTGCGTCTACCGCATTGGTCATAGAGAAGAGGTTCTCCTTCATGCCCGGTACATGATACACACTCCTTAACGTGAGTGGCCCCTTATCACTACCCAAGGACACAACCCCCTCCTTCTTTACTGCATAAACAGTATTATCAGCAGTAATGATAGCTTTGTTACCTGTGTAAGTTTGCAGCGAGGAGAACTTTGACTTGTCTCCGATGAGCTGATGACCACAGCCGAAGTCCACGATCCACTCGTTGTTGAAGTCAACATCAGACAAGGTACAAACACAGGTGCTTGTCATGAAAGATCCACCCCATCCAGCTTCCTCAGTATTAGAGCAAGCTTCCTCCTTGCCAGCAGCATGCCTAGGTTGTAGTTTGACCTTGCAATCACGCTTGAAGTGCCCCCCTGATGACACTTATAGCACCTCAAGTTCTTCTTCCAATCCTTCTTAGGAGCAGCGCTCCTCTCTGGCTGATAAGAGGTTGAAGGCTCATTTTCAGCAGCAGTGTTCTTCTTCTTCCCTTCCCATCTCTTCTTGTTCTTTCCTGTGAACAACACTTCACTATCTTCTTCAGATATAGTGATTCCAGCCATCTGTCTGGCCAAACTTTCCTGCGAAGCAAGCAGGTTCTCAAGATCCAGCAGAGATGGCTGAGTGGCCCAGCCTTGAACTGAGGTTACAATGGCAACATACTCCTTCTGCAAGCGACGGATAATGTGTCTTTTCAACTTGGCCTCAGATATGGGCTCATCAGGATCAAGCACTGATATATCTGCACACAGACTCTTCATCTTCAGAAAGAACTTAGAGATGGTCAGGTATCCTTGAGTCATCCTAGCCAACTAATTCTCCAAGAACTGTAGCCTCGCCACATTCTTCCTGTTGAACAACCCATTAATAGCTGTCCAAATATCAGCAACTGACTCACATCCAATGATATGATCAAACAACTCCGATGTAACAGCCCTCTTGAGGGTAAACTCAGCCTTTGCATTAGTTTTCCTCCAGACTCTCACCTGCTCAGCAGTCCCAAATGCAGCTGTAACTTCCTATCTGTCGTCACCACCGAAGACCTCAAATAGTTCCTCGCCTAGAAGAAAACTATTCATGCACAACTTCCACTTTTTAAAGTTAGTCGTGGTTAAGTGTTCAATACCCAGACATCTTGCATAGCTCCCTTCCATTGCAGCACCCTTGGACTAAGTTTTCTAAAGCACAGAGCACAACAAAAGTTGATCACCGCTTAAGCAACTGAGCCTCGCTCTGATACCATGTTGAATTTTCTCAAAGTGATCAACAAGACAATCAAATGGCAAATTAATATTCTTAGAACTATCACACCTTGATCATAGGGAAACCAGGAAAGCAAGCTCAAATACCAAAAGTAAGTAGAAGGAACAAGCAGATCATATATTTATTAACTTCTTTACAGGGTGAGGTCTACGTGGCGAGACATGATTCAGCCAGTACACAGGGAAACAGAAAAGATACAAATATCAATTCGAGCGGACAAGACTGGAGACCGCCGAGACCGCCCAGTCCGTTGAAGTCGCCGAGGCTGCCCGAACTGCTGCTGCTAGAAGATGAATAGAACACGGAGTCCACCGAGACCGCGAGGTCGGATGGACATGCCGTTATTTGTTGACTACTGCCGAATTGAAGAACAGACCGCCTACCCACCGGAGTCCGGCGGACAGGTTATTGAACTTGGAAAAACTGAAGCAGAGAAAACTGATAAGACATAGAAGCGACCTGCTGAGACCGCCGATTGTAACCGCAAACTTCATTGATCCTGAACGAAGTCAAAGCCAAACTCCTGACTCCACAGTGCTAGTCGTACAACCTGCAAACAACAATCAATTATCTCTACTCAACCAGCGCGGGCAGGAAAACCCAGACCTCAAAAATTAAACACGACTCAACTTACTGTTCACTCAGTTACTGTAGACGTGTCGGGAGGGGTCTATTTATAGGCAGGGTGAGGAATGTGGTCACCACCCTAGCGAATAGAGTCACTGCCCCAGTTTGCGGCTAACACATCCCAGTCCGTCGAGTCTGTAAGGACTTGGCCAGACTTCAAACAACGTGCCAGGCGCCAGGTCAAAAAATAGACCGTCACCATGCTGACACTATGCCAGTCTGTACTACACGCAAGAACAACGCCAGTCCGCCACTCAACACAGCATGCAGATACATCCACAACCCATACTGCATCAGTCCGTACACTATACGCGGACGAAGCGGTAGTCTGCATAGCTCGACAACCACACCATAGTTCTCCACGAGTCCACGACCAATAGGCAGTCCACCCGGCCAACATCAAACTATACGGACACTGCAAACACCATGGACTTATCATAGAAAATGACCAAGTCCAGCAGCCCATCAAGCAACTGGAGCGAGCATGGCAGACACAAAAGACCCAGTCCGCCAACATTAAGACAGTCTGCCACAAAGAATGTGGCCACTCACTAGAACACTGGAGAGCTCGGCAAGGACCAAAGCCGATCTCCAAAAGTAGTCAGATAAGGCGTACATTGTGGACTCAACCAAGTCCGCTACAACACCAGCAGATAACCACCAATCCGCCCGGTTACCACAAGAATCGGCTTAACTGCAGAACCACAGGACTAGCAGAGCACCGCCACCAGACCACCAAAGACAGGACGCATAGGCCGCTCCACAAGAACAGCCAACCCACCAAGTCCAACAGCCAAGACAACCAGCCCGCAACATCAATCCGCCCAGGCCGCGGACTCAGACCGCTCAGACTGCCCGGCCTGCTCCATCACCCACTTTCACTTCATAAATTTCAACAGCACCACTATAACTCGCGCTCCCGTCCTCTATCTACTACCTCCTTCCCGGCTCGCCTGCCGGGTGAGTCCTCGTCCAAGGCTGGCGCGACGACCATTGGAACTGCTGGTGTCGAGCACTCGATGCGAGTGCCGAGTGCGAACATGTTGAGATTCCTCATCTCCTTCCTGAACTCATCCAACATGCTAAAAGTGGCGACAAGGGAGGTGGGGGTGGTGAGTTGGTCCCGCCCGAACCTTGCCCTTCTCCTCCAGTCATCCAGCTTGATGAACATTTTCGGTGCTGAACACGTTCCACGCTCACCGCACCAAAATGTTGAAATCGATAACTCGATCTCTGTGTAGTTCACCCTTGGGGAAGTGGTGATCGTACACTTACTTCTCTCCTGTGAGCCAAATAACAAAGGAAAAAAAATAGGGAACAGACACAAGGGCTCGGCATGGAGGACCCACCGCACACCCGGAAGATTTTAGATCGCTTACCCACCCTTCCCAAATGTCGAGCTAAGGCAAACTCAGAAAAAGCTAGAAGACTAGGACACAAGTAAGCATGCCTTCTGAGGTACCCCTTGGGTCCTATTTATGGATTTATGAAAATGGCCTGCAAATAGCCAACATCCGTAATTCCAAACAGCTATGTGTCGTCCAGGTTGTACTGCCAACATCGTAACTCCACTGTTGTGGAAGGATATGGGCAGGCCAATGGGGACAAAATGGTAAAAAGCATCACAGATCACTGGGTGACTGGCCTTCTAAAGCCTCAACTAGCCTAGTGCGGCGAGTGCTCGATAGAGCTGGCACTTGCTGCCTCCCTTCATACCTTGGCAAGTATGGGACCGATAGGCCCTACTCGCATGCCACTTGCCGAGATCCCCTGGGGCGAGTGAGAGTCCTCCACCTCCACTCGCCCCCCGATGAGTCCACCTCGTGCGGATGAGTCGGAGGCTGTTGAGCTCTGGCCCCTTGGGTTCTCGCCCGGGACTTGGACTCCTCGATCTGGCCTATCTGGCTCCTGCCAACCCCACTCTCCTGATACGGGGTTGTACATTTATAACATCTAAAATAGTTTGTATGTGTGTGTATAAATAAAATTCATTTAGTTTATTGTGCATGATAGAATAGAAAGGTAGATAGAAGGAAATTCAAGAGCTCCTATATTCAGAAATCAATTCCAGTGCATTTAATTTAGGCAAATGAACAATAACACTAACAATATTTATGTGTTGATTTGACTATTTAAAGTGAATGTTTAACTGTTTTTGTCGGCTCTAGCTCTCGCCTCCCTCGCCCCAAAGGAAAATGCATTCGCCCCAAGAAAATGCCTAGTTCCCCCATGGCTCCCTTATAAAATAACTAAACATATTATAACTACTGATGATGAAGGTTGCGATCATGTATCTTTTCTACAAAAAAAGGATACAAGGATACTGCTTTGCCGAAGTTATTGCAGAACATAACAATACAAATGTGTTGGTCGCTTGTTGAGATTTAATGACTGTTGTTGGGTCAATTGATACCAATGTCCCAGATTTGTAAGAAGACAAACAAGTTAATGGTACACAACTAGTTGTATTTGATATATGTTCATTCTCATGCATGCAGGTGGTTCTGTGTCACATGGATTGGACAGGTTGACTCAAAGAAGGATGCTGGAAATACAGGATTCAGTCTAAGTCCACAAGCGTCAAGTGAAGCAAGCTCACTAAATGTCAGATGTCTAAGGATGAAATCTAGAAAGAGATATTCGACTAAGTCTACAAGCGTTGAGTCAATTCAGTTCACTCAATGCCAGATGTCAAGAAGAGTTGTTGACAAAGGCAAAATTCTGGTTAAGTCCAGAGGCATTGAGTGAGGACAACTCACTCAACGCCAGATGAGCAGTAGCGTCGAGTAAAGACTACTCAGTCAAAGTCTTTGCCTTGATAGTGAAGAAAAGTGGCAAAGTCCACGGGCATTAAGTGATGTCAACGCACTCAATACCATACAACAAAAAGCGCTGAGGAAAGTCTCTAAAGTCAAAGCTTAAGAAGAAGGAAGATAGAAAAGTGGCTAAGTCCACAATCATTGAGTGATGTCAACACACTCAACGTCATACATCTAGAAGCATTGAATCAAGCTACTTCAGTCAAAGCCACAGAGAATCTATTAAAGAAATATGGATAAGTCCAGAATCATTGAGTGAAGCCAGTTCACTCAACACTATGCTAATTCTGTCAAAGCCAAAGAAGAAGCAGACAAAAAATTAACTAAGTCCACAAGCATTGAGTGAAGTCATCGTACTCAATGCATCAGCAAGATGGTAGGGTTCAGAGAAGCGGCTAAGTACAAAAGTGTTGAGTGACGAAGCTTCACTCAACGCTCTCAATGCCTAACATGCAAAAAGGTTCAGATTGTTGACCAAGTGTTTTGGCGTTGAGTGAAGCTTGTTCACTCAATGCTCTCAACGCCTAGCAGATAAAGAAAGGTGTAGCTAAGTTTGGGGGCGTTGAGTGATGACGATTCACTCAACTCCTTGCAGTGCAAAAGAAATTGACCAAGTCCAGAGGCGTTGAGTTAAGCTAGTTCACTCAACGCACTCAACACCTAAGCAAGGCAGAATAATTGGCTAAGTCTAGAGGCATTGAGTGAAGTCAGTTCAGGCAGAAGAATTGGTTAAGTCCAGAGGCATTGAGTAAAGACAGTTAACTCAATGAACTCAAAGCCTAAGCAAGGCAGGAGAATTGACAAAGTCCAGAGGCGTTAAGTGAAGCCAGTTCACTCAACGCACTCAACGCCTAAGCAAGATAGAAGAATTGGCTAAGTCCAGAGATGTTGAGTGAAGTCCATACACTCAACGGACTCAATGCCTGAGGTGGATCTGAGAATTTGGCTAAGTCCACAGATGCTGACGTCAACAAAAGTCAACATAATTCAAATTCATTGAGGGAAATCTGCAGTCCACCACTAATGGACCCGACGGCCTGCTGTAAGACTTATTCTGTAAAAGGAAGGCAATATATCTGAAATTAAAGCTGGGCCCATGAGTCAAAAGAGCCGTTGGATGTCGGATGATAAACGAATGAGATCGGCGGAGAAAAGAATCTTTTTGAAGGGTTTGTCTTTTCACAAAGTGGAAATACTTCGTCTTCTTCCTTGCCATTATTGCAGAGCTCAAAGCAGATGTCAAAAATCAACAGAACCCAAAAGGTAGGGCTTTGGCCTGAGTGGTAGGATTCAAGTGTGAATCTGAGTAGTAGGATCCTAGTTAGATCTGAGTGTAGGGCTTTGGCCTGAGATGTAGGGCACTTGTGCCTGAGTTGTAGGATCCTTTGGATCTGAGGTAGGGTTATCCCCTTAGCCTAAATGGTAGGGCATTTTGGACTGAGGTAGGTGATCTTTTGATCACTGAGTTGTAGACCTTTGTTCCCAAGCTATAGGTCTTGGAGGAGACTGAGTGGTCCTGCGGCATCGTTTTGTAAGCTCTTAGGAGCTGAGTTTTTGGGTGAAGTGACTTGTCGAACACACTGTCAGAAAGGAGGGAGGGACATTGGACATACCCATAATCTGGGGAACACTATAAACCATCTATGTATTATGTGTGATCTTCTTGAAAGCAATACTAACTAATCAAATCATACATTAACTCAGATAAAGTCTAAAAGAAAGTAAAAAAAATACATAAAAACCTATTCACCCCCCTTTAGGTGTTTAGCTACCGTTGAAATCAAAGACTTTCAAGTGGTATCATAAGGAGATTTCTCAAGAAAGACTTAACAGTCTGAATAGATCTCCAAGGGTAGCAGTCAGAGTATACTTATGGGCTCAGGAGAGAACCATAAGGAGCTTGGTTCCATGAAGCCTCCTATCTGCAGAAAGGAATGCTTTGGAATCTGTAAGGATAGGGTTAGTCTCTTCATGGAAGCATCTGACCCAAGGATCTTTATGATAGTCAAAGAGGGACCTTTCATCCCTATGAAAGTCTCAGCTTTGGATGCCATGTCTAGACACTTAAGACATATTCAGAGATGACCAAGGATGAGGTCATTCTTGCCACCTTGGACAAGAGAGACCAGAACATCATAGTCAGCCCTATTAATGATTCTACCTTTCAAAACCTAGTTCACTGCAAGACCTCCAATATGATGTGGGACACCTTGGTGGTCTACATGGACGACACAAAAGAGGTCAGAGATGAAAGGCAGTCGTTGCTCAACGAATAGTATGTGGCTTTCAGGTAGTCAATGGAAGAGGGCATATCAAGCTGCTATGAAAGATTCTTCAGAATAGTAAATGAGCTAAGGACAGTGTGGACAGATCTTTAGCAATTATAAACTTAATGACAAGTTCCTAAGGTCTCTAACTAGATACCGGGACACCAAAATTTGCGCCATTAGGGAGGTACCAAATCTTTCTGATACTACACCACCAACTCTGTATGGGAAGTTACTGTCTTATGAAATATAGTTGACTGCCAGGAAAGAGGAGACAAGCAACAGATCCTTGATCAGGTAGACGGTTGTGGCCTTTAAGTCAGAGAGCTCAAATAAGAACATGGAGAGGATTGTATCTCCTCCAAGAAGCACAGCTGAGTCAGTCAGCTCAGAACCAAGCACATCAGACTGCAATATGTCTGATGAGGAATTTTCTACCTTCTCTAGGCAATTTTTGAAGATAATGAAGAGAAAGGGGTGGAGGAGCAGACCTTCCTCCTCCTCTCATCACAAGAAGGACCACTATAAAAATGAGAAGAAACCCTCCAAGGAGGACAGGTATAACTCTAAAACTAGTAAACATATCTCTTCTAAAGTTGTGTAGGAAGCCAGAGAATATTATAGTTGACTGCACAGTCAAGATAAAGGAAGATGGTGAGAAGAAGGTTCACCAGCACAAGGGAAAGAAGGAGAAATCCTTCATTTCAAAGAAGGAGAAGAGTTGGACTGTCTCATCTTCATCAAAGTCTGAAGATGAAAAAGAAGAAGCCTACAAACGGATGGTTGCTGAAGAATCTAAAGATTATCCTTCTTCCAGGATAGGGATCAGGGCCCCTCTATCACAGTTAGACAGTGAATCAGAGGAGGATGAAAGAGATGAAGATAACTTCAACTACTATGGACTGATTGTAATGTCTGATGAGGAATCCTGCCAAGATCAACCTGGTCTAGTTAAGGTACACTCTCTATACAGTTCATCATCTGATTTAGAAATGAGACTGGTCCCAATTCTGAAGCATCTTCATACAGGGATGAATGTGACTCTGAATCTGAGGAAGATATCAATCAACTGATTGATAGGTATGGTGAACTTCTGAATGCTTTGAAGAAAAGCAAGAAGCTGGCCAAAAAGCAGGTAGAGGAGATTATCTCCCTTCAGCATGTTGATTCCCTATAGTCTGAGTCAGCAACCTTGCTGGAATAGAAAATAAGGGAGGTTAGCCAACTGAAGAACATCACAGTCATTTAGATTGGCACGATCAAATACAAGGATAGTCTCATTAGAGATCTGGAAGAGAAACTTCGAGGGAGAAGAGGATTGTAGCTAGCTACTATAATCCCAATTCTGTGTTGCCCATCATTGACTCCTTCACCTATCTGAGAAACAAGATGGGATTAGGATTCAACGGAAACAAAAGGGCTGACCCTTTCAAAGGAAAGGGAAAAGCTCCAGTTCAGCCACCCATTACCTTTGAAAGGGTAATACTCCCTTCTAACAGGCATGACCAGGACTCCTTGTATGGTCACTGGAACAATGAGAATTCTCCCTGGAATAATACAAGTGTACCTTCTAGTGGAAGGAGAAGATGAATGGGGATGAGTGCCTTCAAGGAAGCCCATGAAGAAAATCAAATGGCCCATCATGGACCATTTGTCTTTGGGCTCCAGCCCACACACTCAATAATGTGGCTGCAACCAAATTTCTAGGCCAACCAGCAAAGACTCTGACCAAGGGTTAGTCTATCAGCAAGTCTGATTTAGCTATTTCTGATGCTATCAATAGCATGTCTTTTTCAAAGAATACAGCTGCTGATGTCATTCATAGTAGGCCAAATAAATCCACTGGAAGGTGTACCTTCAGCCAGTTCCTAGCTGAAAGGAACCTGAGAAAGGTTGTTGTTATTCCTTATGGACATAGAGCTTTTATTAGCACAGCTAGCAGACCAGCTCAGAAAAGAAGGTACAACATTCATGAGTGCTTGTGCGGTGGGAAAGTGGGACACTATGCCATAGATTGCTGGCAAAATCCTAGTGTGTCTAGAGCAATAGTTTGTCCACCAGTTAGAAAAGCTGCTGGTAGACAAGTCTTTTATCAGACTAATCAGAACCTAGGACCCAATACCTATTGGGGTCCAAAGGTAAACTAAATAATATCTTGCAGGTTAGTCTAAGTGCCCATACCCCTATATGGTACTTGTATAGTGGATGTTCGTGGCACATGACTGTAATAAGGAGCACCTTGAGGGAGTACACTCTAGTGAAGGATGGACCCAAAATGATCTTTGATGGATCTGACAGAGGAGTCACTAGAGGTTATGATAAGGTCACAAATGGTATAGTTACTATCACAAAAGTAGCCAACTTTGTGATCCTAGTTATGACATAGTATTCCACAAGGTTGAGTGCCATATTACGAGGTTGAGTGACCAAGAGAACATCTTGACAGGCACTAGGAGTGGGAATGTCTATTGTTTAAATTTTCCGTGTTTAGATATAGACTCTCCTATATGCCTAGTTGCAAATGAGAAAGTCTCATACTATGTCCAATGGCACAAGAGACTAGCTCATTTGAACTATAAGATATTTGGCAAGCTCTTTAGTGAAGAGCTAGTTAGGAATGGTCCTAAAATGAAGTGCACTAAGGAAGGCATTTGCTCTGCAAGACAAAAGGGTATGAAAACCAAGGATTCTTTCAAGAGTATTGAGATCAGAGACTCTGTGAGGTGTTTATACCTCTCGCATATGGACTTGTTTGGTCTTATGCCAGTTCATAGTCTATGTAGGAATGTCTACACCCTTGTGGTTGTTGATGACTCTCCAGATTTGCTTGGGTTTTCTTTTTAAAGAAAAAGTCTGAAACCCTTGATATTTTCAAGACATTTGTCAAGCAAATTCAGAATGAATTGGACAGTACTGTCGTCAAAATACGAAGTGACCATGGGACTGAATTTCAATCTGATAGCATGATAAAGTTATGTGAAGAGCAAGGGATTCACCAAGAATTTTCTTCTCCAAGGGCACCCTGGCAAAAGGGGATTGCTAAGAGTAAGAATAGGACTCTCATAAAACCTGGAAGGACCTTATTGAATGACACAACTCTCCCAGAATATTTTTGGGATGAGGCAGTTAATACTGCATATCAAGTACTTTATAGAGCTTCTATCACCAAGAGCCATAAGAAGACTCCTTATGAGATTTTGAAGTGCAGAAAACCAAACCTGGGTTATCTCAAGATCTTTGATATCAAGTTCTATATGCTTCATAATGGTAAGTCCCAAGTGACTAAGATTGTTGCCAAGTCCTATGATGAGATTTTTATTGGGTACAACAATTAGAGAAAGGCCTATAGGATCTATAACTTGACAAGTCAAGTTATAAAAGAGTCTGTTAATGTAGTATTTGATGAGTCAACTATAATTAACAGTGTGCTAAGAAGCTCGTCTTCTAGTCCTGTAGGTACAGAGCTGATGATGGAAAATATGACTTTTAAGAAAGCTACTCCAATAGTTCAAAATGAAGCTAACAGAGTGTGCATTCCAGAGGAAGAAAAAGGCACCCAAGTTGTGGATGATGATTAGCAAAATGAAGACAATGAAGATCAGGAAGCTGGAGCAAGATTGCCTCCAGTAGACAGGCATCTAAGGGATCTTCCAAGACATATATTTTTGGTGATGCTAACCAAGGAGTGATGGCAAGGAGTAAAAGTCTGAATACGGCTTTGTATTCTAGTTTCTTGTCACTGGATGAGCCCAAGAGATTTGAAGAGGCCAACATATATCAGTTCTGGATAGTAGCTATGCGAGAGGAACTGAACTAGTTTACGAGGTATAAGGTCTGAAAGCTGGTTCTCAGAACACAATGACATATTGTCATTGGAACCAAGTGAATCTACAGAAACAAGCTTGATGCCAATTGCATTATATTTAAGATTAAGATTAGAGTGGTGGCTAAAGGATAAAGGCAAGAAGAAGGTATTGATTTTGATCAAACCTTTGACCCAGTAGCCAGATTGGAATCCATCATACTATTCCTTATATATGCTGCATACCAAGAATTTAAAGTCTTCTAGATGGATGTGAAGTCAGCCTTTCTGAATGGTGACTTAAAGGAAGCGGTTTATGTTGAACAGCCACCAGGTTTTGTAAACTATAACTCACCTGAATCTGTTTATAGACATAGGAAAGCTCTATATAGGTTGAACAAGCCACAAGAGCATGGTATGAGACATTGTCTAGCTTCCTTATTGAGAACAAATACTCAAGGGGGGAAGGTAGACAAGACCGTATTCCCAAGGGAATCTAAGGGCAAGATCATCATAGTGCAGATTAATGTTGATGACATAATCTTTGGATCAACTGATGACAACCTTTACATGAAGTTTACCAAACTTATGCAAGAGAAGTTTGAGATGAGAAGTATGGGTGAGCTCAAGTTCTTCTTCGACCTCCAAGTAAGACAGACTGATGATGGCTTGTCCATATCCCAAGCTAAGTTCAACTGGGAGTTGATTATAAAGTTTGGAATGGAGAATGCCTCCACCATAGAAACTCCCATGTGGTCAAGTATGCCTATAGACAAAGATGAGGCAGGGAAACCTGTTGATAAAACTTTTTATAGAGGGATAATTGGCTCCCTTCTATACCTTACTGCAAGTAGGCCAGACGTCACGTATGCTACATGTGTTTGTGTTAGGTATCAGGTCTGTCATAAAGAATCTAACAAATCTACTACTAAGAGCATATTGAGGTATCTTAATGGCACATCAGATCTTGGCCTATAGTATCCTAGAATTAGGGATTTTGAACTAACTGTCTACGCAGATATAGATTTTGCAGGCTGCAAAGCAGACATGAAAAGAACTTCAGGCACATGTCAGTTCTTGGGAAGAATACTAGTGATGTTGAGTAGTAAGAAGCAAACAAGTGTTGCAATTTCAACTGTAGCGTCAGAATATATAGTTGTTGGGAGCTGTTGTGCACAGTTATTGTTGATCCTGCATCAGCTCTAGGACTATAACTTCCAAATAAGTAGAATTCCTTTATTACGTGACTCTACTAGTGCAATCTCTATAGCAAGGAATCCTATCTCACATAGAAGGACTAAGCACATAGAGACTAGGTATCACTTTATAAGAGAGCATGTTGAATGTAATGATATCAGTCTTGAGTTTGACCCTATAGAAAAGAAAGTGGCTGATATCTTCATCAAGCCACTATGTGAAGAAGTTCAACACCTTCAGGTTTGATTTGGGTATGCTGAACTTGGTATAGCTTCAGTTGCTCCTCACATTGTTTTTTGGTTGCATGAATTACTACTTTTTGTAGGGTGTGAAGACCACAAGTGATATCAAGACTGGAATGGGCAAGAGTGTCTATCAGATAAAATGAGAGAAGATGCTGCTGTTGAGGGGGAGCAAGTATTGATGCTCCTATTGAGGGGGGAGCAAGTCCACCATTCAGGAAAAGATTCAGCCTCCTGTAGAGAAGCATCTAGCAGCTACACCAGTTGATTATATGAAACTAGAAAGGGGGAGAAGATAATCAGAGACGGCCATCACCTCCCTGACTATTCTACATAAGTCAAAAAGGGGGAGAAGGGAATGATCAAGGAAATGACCAAGGCCAGGTGACAAAATAGGGGGAGTAGGTAATGATCATCATACCGGAAAGGAAAATGTGGTAACCTATAACGTTTTTAGACATATATGTTTTTTGCAAATGTTGGTGTATATCATTTGTTGGAAGCCCAGTTATGATTTGGGCAAGGATCACTATTAGGTTTTCTTAGATTGACCCAAAATGTATAGTCATGGGTCATAGGTTTATTTCCAAATGTGCCTCGGAAGAATTCCAAGAAATGCAGTTCAGTCAGAAAATCAGTTCGACGATCGACGAACTCAGGTCGACGAATTATGAGTTCCTTCTCTGAACTCAGGTCGACGAACTCTGGTCACAAGCAAGAAGTTTAGCTCGACGAAATAGAAGCTGAGCTTGACGATCTGCGAGCTCAGGTCGACAAATTTTGTGCAGTTATTCCAGGCCTATTTATTGACAGTTGGCAGATCAACTCAAGAATTAATTACTGTCAAAATGGAAATAGTCGTTCAAATGTTGCATTAAACATGGGTTGTTTCAGAAGTTAATTCAGGATCAATTCCAAAAGCATCTTCTACTCTTTGGAATGCTTCTTCCGCCATCAAGACTAAGGAATTCAAATGTCCATATTGGAACCCTAGTTATGATTTGGGCAAGGATCACTATTAGGTTTGCTTAGACTGACCCAAAATGTATAGTCATGGGTCATAAGTTTATTTCCAGATTTGCCTTAGAAGAATTCCAAGAAATGCAGTTCAGTCAGAAAATCAGTTCGATGATAGTCGAACTCAGTTCGACGAATGTCGAACTCAGGTCGATGAATTATGAGTTCCTTCTCTGAACTCAGGTCGACGAACTCTGGTCTCAAGCAAGAAGTTTAGCTCGACGAAATTGAAGCTAAGCTCGAAGATCTGCGAGCTCAGGTCGACGAATTTTGTTGAGTTATTCCAGGCCTATTTATTGACAGTTGGCAGATCAACTCAAGAATTAATTACAGTCAATATGGAAATAGTCATTCAAATGTTGCATTAAACAAGGGTTGTTACAGGAGTTAATTCAGGATCAATTCCCAAAGCATCTTCTACTCTCGGGAATGTTTCTTCCGCCATCAAGACTAAGGAATTCAAATGTCCATATAGAAGAAGAGATAGACAGACAGAACAAGACACACAATACAGAGACAATAAGGAAAGTGACAACTAGTGATAGGCAGTGATCAACCAAGATAGAGAATAAGTAGAAAACTCAGGCAAATATCTTCAATGAAACTAGAAGCCCTAGAGTAGAGAAGAGACATCAATCTGAAGAAGAAGAACATCCATTCATATCAAGAGTCTTCTTCTTCCTTATACTATCCAGGATACTTCAAGGATAACAAACACCTATCAGTCAAGAAGTTCCTGAATCTCTGCTAGTCAAGGCTACAAGCTTGAAGGCCTATCACCCTGAAGCAAAGCTCCATCTCCCTGAACCATTCAACATCTTAGGGGGAGCTATTTGCTACCATCATATATCCACTAGTCTTCTCTCTGATGGTTGACAGAGAAGACACCATCATCTCTCACCCCTCTCTGTATAAAGAGTTGTCATCTCCCTTTAAAAGTGATTCTTGGTTATAAGTCACCTGACCAAAAAACTTGAGGATTGGTTTTTGAGCACCTGATCAAAAGCTCATTGGTGTCAGGCACCTGATCAAAAATATGAGTGGATTCCTACCAGGGAGGTAGAAGAGTGGATGTACCCAGGTTGGGGAACCACTATATATCTTTGTGTCTTCTGTGTTGCTTGATCTTCTTACTTTATTTTTTATGATGTGAATTTCTTTATTGAAGTATATAACTCTAATTGGTTAAGTTAAGATCTATCCCCATATCTTTCAATTGGTATCAGAGCAAGTTACTTTGGTTGTACAGACTAACACCTGAACCAAAACGATCTGATAGATCTTAAATCTCTTTAGAGTTTATCATGGCACAAATTGAAGACCTTTCAAGCACCAGACTACCTATGTGCAATCTTGATAAGTTTGCACTATGGAAAACAATGATTAGTTTTTATATGAACTCCATTGATGAAACATCTTTAAATCTATTTTGTCAGAACCAACTCAACATCATGCAACAACAAATATAAATGCTGTTCCATCATCTCAATGGACATATGCCCAGAAAAAACTGAAGATTGCTGATGCACAAGCAATGAACATCTTGGCACAATCAATATCTGACGACATCTTTGAGGAACTTGCTGAATGTCCATGTGTAAAAGAGATGTGGGATTCTCTCACTGCATTGGCTGCAGGATCATCTA
Organism: Platanthera guangdongensis; assembly: GCA_039583875.1. Taxonomy (NCBI): domain Eukaryota; kingdom Viridiplantae; phylum Streptophyta; class Magnoliopsida; order Asparagales; family Orchidaceae; genus Platanthera; species Platanthera guangdongensis. The sequence goes on from CM077166.1 coordinate 82,036,205, forward strand.
AAAAAAGAAACCTTAAATCTGTAACCTGGAGTGACTCAGATGCTTAATCCTGCACAACTGAGGATGAAGAAGAAGCAAGAGCAAGAGAATTTTGCCTAATGGCAATAAATAATTCTTGCAGCAACATTGATGCAGAAACAGACTCTGAGGAAGAATCAGAGTGTGAATCAGAAGAAGAAGATCAGGTAATATCTACCCTTGATCTTTCATCAGAAGAATTTAAGTTATTATGTAAAGATTTAATTCAATCTGAGAAGGAAATAAAACTTCTCAGAGAGAAATTAAATATTGTATCTTCAGAAAATTTAAAACTTAAACAAGATTTGCAAAATTCTTTTGAAAAGATAAGTCCTCTAGAATCATTTAAACTAAAAGAAAAATTAGAGGTGATAAATAAAACTACTGAAGAATTGGCAAAGAATAAATCAAATCAATATAAAAATCTTAAGAAAACCTTAGTTCAAAATAATTCGTCGAACGGAGCTCGACAAAATCAATACTATTCATCGAACTCAGCTCGACGAACTATGAACAGAGATTTGGATCTCAACTGTTCAGGAATCTATGCTCAATGAAATAGATATAATTCGTCGAACAGAGATCGACGAAAATGGAATACAGAAAGTCATTCTGTGAACAGAGCTCGACGAACTCAATACCATTCGTCGAACTCAGCTCGATGAAAGTACTTTAATTCGTCGAACTCAAGATTTCTGAACAGAAACTTTTGTTCTCTTCAAAATCATCATCAAAGTCAGCATTCTAAAAATCCTTTCACTGAGTGGATAATCCCCCCTAGGAAATATCATCCACTTAGTTATCATAATCAACCTGAATATTCTTTTATTTCTAATTATTATAAAAGAGAACCAGGACCCAAGGTAATCTGGGTCCAGAACTTCTAACATCTCTTTGCAGGACAAAGCAGGACAAGACATGCCTTACCACAATGGAGCAGTGGTATAAGACAAAAATCAAAAGCTATAGTTCAGCCAATATAGAGAGTACTTTAGTGGTTGTATAATGAGAGATTATTTGAAATGCTATAGCAGTAGAGAGTTATAAATTCTACTCAGATTTGGGCAAGAAATTTGCGCAAGGAAAAGTAAATAGGAGAGATAGTTTATTTTATAAAGAGGAAACTACTTTGAAGGATGCAGCAATAGTATTCTTTTATTTATTTTATTTTAAAGCACTTTTGTATATCTGCTGAAAACCTTATAATTCAAGCAGATTATTTTTGCTTTGTATTTTTATGTGTTTTTATGTAAATAGTGTCCTCACCCAAATAGGGGGAGATTGTTGGAACTCCAGTTATTATTTGGGCAAGGATCACTATTAGGTTTGCTTAGACTGACCCAAAATGTATAGTCATGAGTCATAGGTTTATTTCCAGATTTTCCTTAGAAGAATTCCAAGAAATGCAGTTCAGTCAGAAAATCAGTTTGACGATAGTCGAACTCAGTTCGATGAATGTCGAACTCAGGTCGACGAATTATGAGTTCCTTCTCTGAACTCAGGTCGACGAACTTTGGTCTCAAGCAAGAAGTTCAGCTCGACGAAATAGAAGCTGAGCTCGACGATCTACGAGCTAAGGTCGATGAATTCTGTGCAGTTATTCCAGGCCTATTTATTGACAGTTGGCAGATCAACTCAAGAATTATTTACATTCAATATGGAAATAGCCATTCAAATGTTGCATTAAACATGGGTTATTTCAGGAGTTAATTCAAGATCAATTCCCAAAGCATCTTCTACTCTCGGGAATGTTTCTTCCTCCATCAAGACTAAGGAATTCAAATGTCCATATAGAATAAGAGATAGAAAGATAGAACAAGACACACAATACAGAGACAATAAGGAAAGTGATAACTAGTGATAGGCAGTGATCAACTAAGATAGAGAAGAAGTAGAACACTCAGGCCAATATCATCAATGCAACTATAAGACCTAGAGAAGAGAAGTGACATCAATCTGAAGAAGAAGAAGAACATCCATTCATATCAAGAGTCTTCTTCTTTCTTATACTCTCTAGGATACTTCAAGGACAACAAACACCTATCTGTCAAGAAGTTCCTGAATCTCTGCTAGTCGAGGCTGCAAGCTTGAAGGCCTATCACCCTGAAGCAAAGCTCCATTTCCCTGAACCATTCAAAATCTCAGGGGGAGCTATTTGCTACCATCATATATCCACTAGCCTTCTCTCTGATTGTTTACAGAGAAGACACCATCATCTCTCACCCCTCTCTGTATAAAGGGTTGTCATCTCCCTACAAAAGTGATTCTTGGTTATAAGTCACCTGACCAAAAGACTTGAGGATTGGTTTTTTAGCACCTAATCAAAAGCTCATTGGTGTCAGGCACCTGATCAAAAATCTGAGTGGATTCCACCCCGGGTGGTAGAAGAGTGGATGTACCCAGGTTGGGGAACCACTATATATCCTCGTGTCTTCTGTGTTGCTTGATCTTCTTGCTTTATTTTTTGTGCTGTGAATTTTTTTATTGAAGTGTATAACTCTAATTGGTTAATTTAAGATCTATCCCCATAACTTTCATCATTGATAAAGAATTTTGAATAAGGGTTTTGACTTCTTCAAAGAGGAGGAGATTGTTGGGTCCATTGAATCTGTTGGGTATATTGGGAATTATGTACCTGGTTTGGAGATGCCCTTTCAACTCAATGACATACCCAAATTCATATATGATGTATGTTGAGTTTACTTGTACAGTTTCTATGTTGAAGGAAAAAATAAACTAAGTGCAAAAGTGTTGAGATGCTAGACAAGTGTCAACACCTTTGTAAAAGCAGTGCTGAGACAAGGAATCAAGTTGTGTCGACAATCAGGACTAGTGTCGACACCCTTATTCAAGTTATGTCGAGACTGGAAGCAAGATGTGTCGGCACCTAGGACTTGGGTCGAAATCGTTAGTCATGAAACTGGTTGTGTCGACACTCTGGACTAGTGTCGACATATTTCACACAAGTTATGTCGAGACTAGAGTATGTTGTGTCGACGCCCAGGACTTGGGTTGACACCGTTAGTCAAGAAACCAGCTGTGTCGACACTCAGGACTAGTGTCGACATATTTTACACAAGTTGTGTTGAGATAAAAAACTAGCATTTTCTACACACTCGACTGTTGTCGACATCCCTATAAGAGAAGTGTCGACACCTAGTACTGGAGTCGACACAATCTAAGTACATAAGTGTCAACACTCAGGACTGGTTTCAACACTTTCATGCAGAAGCTCTCAAGACAAAAATTCTTCTAAGTCGAGAATTTGAAGCGTGAAGTTCTCACAACTGTTAGAACTATTAGATATCAGTGGATTAACTGGGGTAGCCGGTCACTCTTGCCAAAGCCTATATAAGGAGACCAACACAAGAAAAACAGAAGAGCGATTATTCTTTTTCTTCTCATCTAAGTCTGTCAGAACATTTTAATGGAATTCTGAAGGTGGAGAGGAGGAAGATCGTGGATCAACATCAATCTTCTCTAGCCAAGTTCAACCCTACCATCTCCTTTAAGAAGATTTGAAAAAGGTAGGAAGGGTTGAACCCTTTTTCTTCACAGCCAAGATTGAGATAGAAGATTTGACATCAAGAACTGATCAAGAAGAAGTCACCAGTCTCTTTCTTCCTGGGTGACACTTCAAAACTCAAATTCTTTCTGTTATAATAATTTTGTAATATCTATTAATAGATCTGCGGTGTAGGAGATTAATTTCTCTGAGTTGTAAGCCTAAATTATAAAGGCTGAGGTAGGTCTGTGAGCCTCAAGTAGGAGAAGGGGCTATTTCTCTGAGTTGTAGAAACTGGAAGATTCTGAGGTTGTAGAATAAGGGTTTTCCTGCGGAGTAGCAGTGGAGGTGCACTCTGAGGTAGGATTCTTGAAGAGGAACCTGAGTTGTAGGAACCTGAGGATTTGTGGTAGGACATTATTTTGTCTGAGTTGTAGGTGCCAGCGGGGCTTTGAGGTATAAGATCTGAGGATCTGAGGAAAATTAAGGAGGAGTTTGGCCAAATTTGGTTCATTGCTAGATAAGGGAAGAGGGATAGTAGATGTACCCTTAAATTGGACAACCACTATAAAACTACTGCGTGGTGTGTTGTGATTTGTGTTGTGATTGTTAAATTAGATATGTGTTATATTTAGTAGATCAACTGTGTACTTGAATACTATGGCTGTGTTAATAAACACATTAAGAAATTTCTATGACTTAAAGTAGCCAAGATTTAAATTGGACCTATCCACCCGACCCCACCCTCACCCGCCTCTAGGTCACTCTCTATCTTAAATAAACGCTTTACAATTGGTATCAGAGGGAGGTTCACTGTGAAGCATAACAGCCTAGTGAGAATTCTAAGGATTAACAGAGATCAAATCATGGCTCAAAGAGAAAACCAGTCCATCAAACTCCGAGTCTGCTCTAAAGAAAACTTTGGGATTGGGAAGGAAAGGGTTAGACTCTTCTTGGAGACTACAGATCCAAGAATATACATCATTGTATTCGAAGGACCTTTCATACCTATGAAAGTGTTAATTCTTGATGCCAACATAAGGACACCTAAGACCTACATGGAGATGGATAAGGATGAGATAATTTTGGCCTCTATGGACAAGAGGGCTCAGAACATAATTGTTAATGCTATAGATGACTCTACATTCCAAAACATGATTCATTGCAAAACATCCAAAGAAATGTGGGAATCATTGATTGTATATATGGAAGGTACTGATGAGATTAGAGATGACAGAAAATCTCTATTTAACCAGCAGTATGAAGCCTTCTGACAAGATAAGAAAGACACAGTGGCTGAGATCTTTGAGAAAGTTTTTAGAATAGTGAACAACCTGAGAACATATGGTAGGAGCTTCACCAATTATGAACTCAATGACAAGTTCTTAAGGTCCCTGAATAAGGAATGCAAGCTACTATCTCATGAGCTACAGCTGAATCTCAGGAACTTTGAAGAAGACTCAACAAGAGAACTTAATAGTGAAAAGTATATAGCCCTAAAGGTTGAGACAACCAGGAAAGTCATAGAGAAATCTGCTCCCTCAGAAAGATAGGATGCAGTATCAGAATGCACAAAATCTTCCTCATCAGGAGGGGACATGACTGAAGAAAAACTGTCACTCATCTCAAGACAATTCAAGAAAATGTTGAGGAGAAGAAGGCAGGGCAGTTGGAAGGGTCAAGCCAGAGACTCTTCTCACAAGAAGACAAATCACTCATAGAAACCCAGGGAAAACAAATCCGGGGATAGGTATGGTTCTTCTCAGAATAAACACATTAAGACTAATCTTGTTTGCTATTGCTATAACAGGCAAGGGCATGTCATTGTTGACTGCCCAATAAAAAGGAAGGAGAAAAAGTCTGATAATTGGAAGACTGGGCAGCACAAGAAGTTTGACAAAAGCCTCTTGGCCAATAAGAAATCCACTCTTTCAGATAGTGAGATAGAATCATTTGAATCATAAGAGGAGGAGACTCTTTTGGGTTTAATGACCATTAAGGAGGCCAGCAACAGAAGAAGAACCACACTGTCATCCAGAGATAGTGAAGACTATACAGATCAAGGGCTGATGACCCTAGCAGAAGAAAGAGATCAGGATTCTCCAAATTCTACCAAGGTAAAACCTGTTACTACTAGTTTTACCTCAGGCTCTAGATCAGCATCAGAGAATGAATCATGTTCATACACTTCCAATAATAGTGAACATGGTTTAGATTCAGAAGCAGATTTTAACACAATCTTTGACAGATATAGGCAGTTGTTGAAGGCTTTGATTACAAGCAAAGAACTAGTTAAGAAATAAGCCAAAGAACTAGAGTCATTGAGAGTAATAAATTTTTAGTTTGAGAGGGACAACATTAAGTTTGACCTTTCAAAACCTGAAGCTCATAGACTTAACCAATAAAATAGATAGTTTGATTGAGACTATTGCTGAACAAACCAAGACTGTCAAGGACCTGGAAGCAAAGCTTCTTTAGGAAAGACAGCTCCTAAAACAGTTCTCAAGACCTAAGTCCGTGCAACCAATTATTGATATATTTTCTCCACCATTTAGAAGTGGTGTAGGATATATTGAGGATAATAAGATCAATAAGAAACCTGAGCCTATGGGTAAAGAACTAATGGGTCCAGTTAATCAACCAGCCAAGCATTTGACTTCTAACAAATGCAAGGGATCATCTGTTCCTGGACACATGAGTTCTTAGTGCACCACCAACAAGGTCAATAAAGAGCCTTGCTGGAAAGGACAGAAATCTAATGGCTATAATGCCAAAGACCACCACAAGAAATGATCAATCTAAGGAGCCAAGGAATTCTTGGATTTGTTCCTAGTGCACAACACCTAAACCTGAAATGTAAGTGTGTCAATGTTGCACCACTACCATGGAATCTGAATGTCAACTCTATGTTGCCCAGAAGTACAACTTCAAAAGTGCAGCCTAAGAGAAGATATAACATATTTAAATGTTGGTGGTGTGGGAAGGTTAGACATTTTGCCCTAGATTGTTAGTACAATCCAACAACAAACTCATTTAAGTTATAGACTCATCTGTTTAGAAAGTTTGTTGTGCTTCACACAGCTAAGTCTAATAGGAACCAATGCCCCAAAACTATTTGGGTTCCTAACGTTAATTAATTCTATGATTGCAGGTGGATCCAAGTACCATAGAAATTCCAATATGGTACTTGGATAGTGGCTGTTCCAGGCACATGACTGGAATAAAAAGTCTGTTAATGGACTATACTTCAGGAAAGGATGAACCAAAAGTAATCTTTGGATGGTCAGAAAAAGGACTCACCAAGGTATATGGTAACATTTCTAATCGTCTAGTGATAATCACAAAAGTGGCTCATGTAGAATGATTGAACCACAATCTGATAAGCATAAGTCAGCTTTGTGATATAGGTTTTGAAATCATATTACATAATGATAAGTGTCTGATAAGGAATGCAAGTGATCAAGAGATCATCTTGTCAGACACTAGGAGTGACAACATTTCTTGTCTAGATTTCTTAAGTTTAAATGATAATTTTTCTGTATGCCTAGTAGTAAGTGAGAAAGACTCTTTGTGTGTGCAATGGCACAAGAAGCTAGCTCACTTGACTTATAAAGCTATGAGCAAGTTATTTTCTATGGACTTAGTTAGAAATGGACCCCAGCTAAAATGCTCCAAATAAGTCATATGTTCAGCATGTCAAAGATGCAAATAGACAAAAGTTTCCTTTCGGAGCATTTAGTACAAAGACACTGAGAGGTGTCTGTACATACTTCATACGGACCAATTTGGTTCTATGTAAATTCTTAATTTAGGTAGGAAGTCTTACACCTATGTTATTGTAGATGATCACTCTAGATCTGCTTGGATATTCTTCCTAAGGAGAAAGTCTGAAACTCTGGACATTCTTGCTGATTTTGTCAAACAAATTCAAAATGAAAAGGGCTGTCCTATGGAAAAGTTCAGAAATTACTATGGCACTGAATTTCAATGTGAAAGAGTCAAATTTCTATAACGAACTAGGGATCCTTCAGGAATTCTCCTCTCCAAGAACTCCCAAGTAAAATGGGGTTGTTGAGAGGAAAAATAGAACTCTCTTTGAGGCTGCTAGAACTATACTAAGTGACACATCTCTCCAAAAATATTTCTGGGCTGAGATTGTAAACATTGCTTGTTATGTTCAGAATAGGGCCTTGATCGACAAAAGTCACAACAAGACTCCCTATGAACTTATGAAAGGAAGAAAACCAAGTCTGTAATATTTCAAGATCTTTGGAAGTAAGTGTTATGTCTTAGACAATGGGATGTCTTATCTAACTAAGTTTTCAGAGAAGTCCTATGAAGGTGTTTTTGTAGGCTATAGTAATCATAGTAAGGCATATAAGATCTACAACTCGAAACATCAAGTGATAGAAGAATCAATTAATATTATTTTTGATGAAACTTCTATTTTACATAATATACTATATAACAATTTGATAGTACTTTTTGCAGTTAAATTTATTAGTGTATTTTCGGGTTTTTAAAGCACAGATCATGTCTTGCAAGTGCTTATATTGACTCCCTTTTGTAAATATTATTGTCACTAATGTGTTTTCTGCTTTTTGCAGGTTTGCACGGCTTTCAGCAAAATTTTGCTGTGACACGCCCCAAGGTCACGCCCAACCAGGGCGTGTACCTAGGGCGTGTAGCCCAGAGGAATGAAGCAATAGGTCGCAAAATATATTCCTTGGAAACTCAGTGAACACGCCCTCTGGCACGCCCGTGTCACGCCCGACATGGGCATGTTCAAGAGACGTGTCCCCAGGATCCGAGGAATCGCTACAGCAAGCTATTTTTCCCGCTCCACCATTGCACCGAAATGGTCACGCCCCCAGTACATGCCCTGGTCGGGCGTGATATATGAGCGTGTACTCCAATTTCAACAACCGTCATCTCCAGCAGTAAATTGCTGCCGAAAAAGTCGCCCCGAAATGGTCATGCCCCCGTGACATATGGGCGTGTAACCCAACTACTACGCCCGTCACCTCCAACATTCAATTTCAGCCCAAAAAGTCACACCGAACGTGTCACGCCCCAGGTACACGCCCGACCCGGGCATGTCAGGGGGGCGTGACCCAGCCCGAAAAAATTCTATAAATTGAGCCCTTCTCCTAGGGTTCAGGCCATCTTTTGGCAGAGAGGGGGAGGTGCTGCCCCTTTGTTTCTTGGTCTTTTTCATGCTTTTTCTCTCACTTTCTCATGTAGTTTTTTTAGTTCAATTCTAATTTAGTTTTAGCTTTTGTAATAGCCTCTGTAAATGCTTTAGTTGCTAATGAAGGGCCAGAATATGATTTCCAATTCCATGCACTTGTAATCTTTTTATTTCCATGATTCGTAATCTCTCTTTAATATTAATATAAAAGTGTTGTTTTCTCTTCCTTTAGCACTTTGTGTTCTTTATGCTTTACTACTCATCCCCCCTCTTCCACCTCACCATGATTAACTAATCCTCCTTGTACTCGATCTTGATGATCCAAGGTTCGAGTGATTAAGTTATGTTGCTTTGAATCTTACCTTTTCTTTTTAGGGTTTAGCCTTGAATTACTCTTGATTTATCCCAGGTTGGAGGTATATCATTTGATATATACTCTCCACCTTTGCTTTCATTCCTGGCTAGCCGAGAGGTCGATGGTTTGAAGTGAGCACTCAAGAGTAAAGGGAGTTGTACGCACTCCTCGAGAGAGGCAGACGTCCAAATCTCCCAGATTGGAGTAAAATCCAATAGTGGGGTTCACCGCGTAAACCGAGTTTTAGGCCTCCGACTTAGGTGAAAGTCGGTCGGACCTTCCTAAACTCAGGTGGGCACGTCTTCGAGAGAAGTGTGTTCATGTTTATGGAACCTCCACGGTCAAGGACCTTACCCTATTAAGCTTAGGTTTATTTATCATGTTTTAATCGACTCTTGCCAAGGTGATTCTCGATCGAGTGCTTCTCTTTTTATCGTCTTAACCCCTTGTATTAATCGCCTTTACTAGCTCTCTTCTTAACCGCAAACATTTCTTTTTCAAGTGTAATATTTCTTTTCCTAATCGTGCTTGTTAAAATTCAACAAACCCGCAGAGGCCTCCTAGGATACCATGTTGAAACTCAACAAACTGGAGGAGGACACCTCCACCTATAATGTTGAACGTTTTCCCGGATCTTGGAGAAATCAGGGGTTATCTCAACAAAGCAGTAACAACCATCAACACATGCAGCAAGCAAATCTCTTTATTGATCAACAACAAACTTCTTTACAAGGCGAGACATACATGGCGAGACATGATTCGCCAAAACCAACACAGGGATAGCAGAGACAGATACAAAGACAAAAACTATACAAGCCGCGCGGTCTCAAACAACAAGCCGCGCGCGGTCTACTGCTGTGGAGTCCGCTCAATCCGCCAGGTCAGAAAGCCGCAACCAAGCCGTGCGGACTACCCCTTATTCCAATGCTTATCTCTTCACCGCCGATCTGCAAGCCGCCTGACCGCGAGGTAGCCTAGCTGCCAGACCGCACAATCTGCGATGCCAAATAGAACAGTCCGCTTGAGACAGGAGACTTCTTGAACCTCGAACCAAGTTGCCAAAGAGAAGACCGCCTAGTCGCTATCCACGACCTGCTGTTTACCGCCTGTTGCTTAACCACAGAGTCCGCACTGTCCCTGACCGCAATCAGAGCCAAGTCCTTACTTTCCAGCATTATCCGCACAACCTGCACAGCACAACCCAGTCAACTCTATCAAACTGCGTGGACACCATAGTCCAGTCCGCTGCAACTTACGCGAGCTCAACTTACTGTTCACTTACATCGGTTCTTATTTCTCCTGATGTGTCATGGGTCCTATTTATAGGCACGATGATGAGTATGGTCACCGCCCTAGACGATAGGATAACCGCCACATCACCGCGTAAAGCGTGTTTTAGGCTTCCGACTTAGGCGAAAGTCAGTCGGACCTTCCTAAACTCAGGTGCGCACATCTTCGAGAGAAGTGTGTTCATGTTTATGGAACCTCCACGGTCAAGGACCTTACCCTATTAAGCTTAGGTTTATTTATCGTGTTTTAATCGACTCTTGCCGAGGTGATTCTCGATCGAGTGCTTCTCTTTTTCATCGTCTTAACCCTATGTTTTAATCGCCTTTACTAGCTCTCTTTTTAACCACAAGCATTTCTTTTTCTAGTGTAATATTTCTTTTCCTAATCGCGCTTAGCTTTCTTTTAAACCCTAAGATTTTCGTCGATAGAATAATAGTCTTCATGTGAGTTGATTTACTCAACAGTTCCCGGATTTAAATACGACACTTGTGTCCCCTTACTACTGTCTGATAGGTATACTTGCATAGTTGGATTGCTAGTTCGGCTGCTTGCTCTTCGTAAGCGTTGGCCGGACCATCAACTTTTTGGCGTCGTTGCCGTGGAGAAACGCTCGTTGATAAATTGAAAACAAGAATCTATTAGTTTTATCATTTCTCTTCCTCACCCTCCTTCTTTAAAAATTTTTAAATCAAAAAAAAATTTTACATAGCGCTCATAATAGAAACACACTCCACAATTTTTCTACACCACCTAAATCTCTTGAAAAGGGCAAAGCGGTTTTAAGTGCCGCTATCTTGTCTAGTACCTTGCGAACCCTTCACCGGGTAGCCCTTGGGAAGTTCAGAAGTTAAACTTTTAAAAAAATTTATTTCAAAAAAAAATTATTAGTAACTCTTTTTTTCTAGTTTATTTTATTTCTCTTTCTCCTCTTCTCTTCTTTTAGTGCATGACCCGCGGGAGTCCGTCAGTTATTTTGGACCTGGACCACGAAATTGAGCGTACTCTTCGGAGAAGATCGCGATTTCAAGGACCTACTATCCAAGTGCCGGTTGAGGATTCTGAGTTATTTTCCACTTTAAGAATGGAAGAACCCAACGTGGAGGAAGTCGTGCAAAGGCCTATGTCTTATTACGCACGGCCGAATCTCGAGGGTACTGAATCTAGCATAGTTCGCACTACGATAGCAAATAATAACTTTGAACTGAAGCCTAGCATAATTCAAATGGTGCAGCAGTATGTGCAATTTGACGGACTTCAAGATGAAGATCCGAACGCACATATTGCAAGCTTTCTTGAGATTTATGACACGTTTCAGATTAATGGTGTCACAAATGATGCTATTAGGCTAAGATTGTTTCCCTTCTCTCTTAGAACTAAGGCTAAGCAGTGGCCGAATACACTACCTAAAAATAGCATCACAACTTGGACGCAATTAACTGAAATTTTTTTGGCGAAGTATTTTCCGCCTGCTAAAACTACAAACCTTAGGAACTATATTTCTGCTTTTGGACAAATCGACTCTGAAACCTTATATGAAACCTAGGAAAGATTTAAAGAATTATTAAGATGATGTTGACATCACACTCTGCCTGTATGGTTGCAGGTGCAGACATCTTATAACTGGCCAAATCACAGCACGAAGCAAATGATAGACGCAGCTTCTGGCGGTACTTTAAACCATAAGACCCCGGAAGCAGCTCTTGAGCTTTTTGAGGACATGGCCATGAACACTTACCAGTGGAATGTGCCTAGGTCTCGCCCCAACAAACCTGCAGGTATCTTTGATGTGGACAACATCTCCCAGCTCGCTTTGCAAGTTAAAATATTAAGCAAAATAATTATGGAGATGACTGCTTCCTTCGCCCCTTAGGTATGGGAATCTGCAACTCCTGCTCCAGAACATTTGGATTATGTCAATAATTTGCCTAAAAATGCTTTTAATAATTTTTCTGCTGCGAATTTTCATCCTCCTGGTTTTAATTTTGCGAATAGTTATAATCCTGCTTTAAGAAATCTCCCTAATTTTTCGTGGAGTAATCCATCGAACGCACTGCGCCCGCCAGCACAAGTTGATTATTCTGCACCACCACCACCTCCTCAACGTTTTCCAAAACCTCGAAGTTGGAGAAAATGTTTTCAAAATACATGAATCTTAATGACACTAGGATAAGAACGTTAACTAGAAGCGTTAAAAATTTAGAAAATCAAGTAGGACAGCTCGTTAAAATAATTTTTGAGCGACCCAATGGGTCTCTTCGTTCCAATACCGAGCCCAACCCGAGAGAGAAAGCTAAAGCTATAACTCTTCGGAGTGGGAATTCGCAAGTTCCTGGTATGGTAAGTGAAGAGACCGAGGCAAGCTCCGCTCCCACTTTAAAAAAATCAAAGCTCCGCTCCCGCTTTAAAAAATCAAAGCTTTGCTCCCGTTTTTAAAATTCCACCCTCTACTGAAAAGGTTATCACCCCTGTTTTAGAAAAAGAACTCACTCCACCACCCACCTTTAAAAATAATTCATCCCCGCCATACCCTTCCAAACTTAATAAACAACGTCAGGACGATCAGTACACCCATTTCTTAGAAATGTTTAAACAAATCCACATAAATCTGCCTTTCCACGAAGCCATATCCCAGAGGCCGAAGTATGCTAAGTACCTTATGGACCTCCTGACCAACAAGAAGAAGTTAGAGAACCTTTCGCATGTCATGTTAAATGCCGAGTGCTCGGCGGTCTTGACAAATGGTTTACCAAAGAAAATCAATGGCCCTGGTTGTTTTTCTATCCCTTGTGTCTTTGGTGATCTTTTTGTCAAGCACGCATTAGCCAACGTAGGTGCGAGTATTAATCTGATGCCCCTCTCGTTGTTTAAAAAGTTAAGAATTGGTAGTCTCAACCCCACATGCATGAGTATCCAGCTCGCCGACAGATCAGTCAAATACCCGTTAGGTATAGTGGAGTACGTCCTAGTCAAAGTCGACTAGTTCATCTTCCCGTGGACTTTATCATATTGGACATTGAAGAAGACATCGAGGTTCCCCTGATCCTTGGCCGACCATTCCTTGCCACCTCCCGAGCTATCATTGACGTAAGCATTGGTAAGCTCTTCCTTCGAGTAGGCGACGATGAAGTAACTTTCTCTATCACCCCCTCGATGAAGGTCACCCTAGCCAATGATGACTCTTGTTTTTTCATAGATGTCGTAAGTGAAGAATCCTCCTCTCACCTCTCTGATTTTGAAAAAGAATTTTTTGATTTCTGTTCCTCTCCTACTCCTCCAACTGAATCTCTACACCCAAGTGAAGAATCCTCTTGTCGTATTTCTGATTTTGAAAAAGAATTTTCTGATTTTTGTTCCTCTTCTACTCTTCCAACTAAATCACTACAAGAAGCCGCCTTAGCCGCTAGCCCCGCCCCTTTTAATTTTACACATAGAAAAGTCTACGAGGACATAGTTTTTGAAAAAGATCGAATTTCTAAAACCTCCTATGATGACCCCCCCTACCATGGAACAGAAAAAACTACCAGAGCATCTTAGATACGGTTTCTTAGAGAAGGACTCCAAGCTGCCCATCATAGTCTCAGCCTACCTCACGAATGCACAAAATGATTAACACTCTTTTAATTTTACGTAAATTTCGCCGAGCTATTGCTTGGCAGATATCTGATATTAAGGGCTTAAGCCCAACTTTCTGCACTCACAAGATCTTAATGGAAGATAATTCACATAACTCTATACAACCTCACCGCCGTATAAACCCTAACATGAAAGAAGTAGTTAAGGGCGAGGTTATGAAATTGTTAGACGCAGGAATTATCTATCCTATATCAGACATTAAGTGGGTTAGCCCAGTCCAGGTAGTACCAAAGAAGAGAGGGTTAACGGTAGTAAGTAATGAAAATAATGAATTAATCCCGACACGGATGGTGACCGGATGGAGAATGTGCATAGATTACCGTAAGTTAAATGACGCCACCCGCAAGGATCATTTTCCATTGTCGTTCATCGACCAGATTTTAGAATGACTTTCCGGCCATAGCTTTTATTATTTTCTCGATGGCCTCTCGGGGTATTTTCAAATCCCCATCTCTCCCGAGGACCAGGAGTAAACTACGTTGACTTGTCCCTTCGGCACCTTCGCCTACCGAAGAATGTCGTTTGGATTGTGCAATGCGCCAGCTACATTCCAGCGATGTATGCTTGCTATCTTTGACAAGTACGTAGAATGCATTATGGACGTTTTCATGGATGATTTCTCCGTGTTCGGTGACGCATTCGATAGTTGTTTAGCGAACCTCAAAAAAGTTTTAGAATGATGTGAAGAAACTAACCTTGCCCTAAATTGGGAAAATGGCATTTTCTGGTGAGGGAAGGGTTAGTTTTGGGCCATAAAATTTCTGCAAGAGGTATTGAAGTAGACGTTGCTATGATAGAAGTTATCGAGAAGCTGCCGCCACCTACCAACATAAAGGCTATAAGAAGTTTCCTAGGTCACGCGGGTTTCTACCGCCGCTTCATAAAGGATTTTTACAAGATCACCAAGCCGCTTACCCATCTCTTAGAAAAAGATGCCCCATTCATCTTTGTTGACCTTTTCCTAGCTTCCTTTAATTTAATAAAAGAAAAATTAATTAATGCACCAATCATGATAGCTCCGGTGTGGTACTCTCCATTTGAGATAATGTGCGATGCGAGTAGCTATGCGGTAGGAGCCGTATTAGGTCAACGTATATCTAAAAACTTCCACCCCATCTATTATGCTAGCAAAACACTCACATCTGCAAAGGAAAATTACACCACAACCGAGATGGAGCTCCTAGCTATAGTATTTGCTTTTGATAAATTCCACCCTTATATTACGCTTTCCAAAATTATTGTTTTTACGGACCACTCGGCCCTCAAATATCTCCTTTCTAAAACGGATGCCAAGCCGCGCTTGATTCGCTGGGTCTTACTCCTCCAGGAGTTTGACTTAGAGATCCGGGATAAACGAGGAGCCGAGAACTTGGCCACCGACCATCTCTCGCTCCTAGATAATCCCTTTATAGAAAAATTAGATGAAAAATCTTTTAACGATTATTTTCCCGATGAGAAGCTGTTTTCAATCAACACATCTACTTCTCCTTGGTTTGCACGCATCGCCAACTATCTAGTGGCCCGGGTTCTCCCAAAAGAGTTCTCCTCTCAGCAAAAGAAGAAATTCTTTTCTGAGTTGAAGAATTACTTTTGGGAGGACCCGCATCTCTTCTGAGTCTGTGCAGACCAAGTGATAAGGAGGTGTGTTTCTTACGAAGAAGGTTTGGACATTATTAAGCATTTGCATGAAGGACCGACAGGTGGACACTATTAAGCTGCTCGCACCGCTCACAAAGTGCTAAGCGCGGGTTTTTATCGGCCCAGCCTATTAAAGACGGTCAGGCCTTTGTGAGTAGGTGTGATAGTTGCCAATGGTCGGGTAATATTTCTAATAAAAATGAAATGCCGCAAAATTACTTCCTAGAGTGCGAAGTTTTCGACCTCTGGGGAATTCATTTTGTTGGCCCTTTTCCTTCTAGCTTCGGGAATAAGTATATTTTAGTTACCGTTGATTATATTTCGCGATGGGCCGAGGCCAAAGCTCTTCCTACGAACGACGCCCGAGTCATCGTTACTTTCTTAAAAAATTTATTTTCTCGATTCGGTACGCCGCGCGACATCGTTAGTGATAGGCATTCCTATTTCTATAACACACAGTTTTCTAAAATCCTTACTAAAAATGGCGTTACTCATAAACTTTCCACTGACTACCACCCCCAAACTAACAGACAAGTCGAAGTAGTGAATAGAGAATTAAAAAGAATTTTAGAAAAAACTGTTTCCACATCTAGAAAAGACTGGTCAGCCAAGTTAGACGATGCTCTATGGGCCTACCAAACAGCATACAAAAACTCCCTCAGATGTACGCCATATCAGTTGGTTTATGGAAAATCATGCCATTTACTTGTAGAATTAGAACTCCGTGCTTTTTGGGCCTTAAGATTTTTAAACCTCGATCCCCAATCTGTCGACAATTTTAGAAAATTTCAACTTAATGAACTCAACGAGTGGTGCTCTTATGCGTATGACAATAACAAGCTTTATAAAGAGCGGACGAAGCGTTTACACGATAAAAACCTTAAGCACCCAAAAACCGTTATGCCGGGTGACCAAGTACTTTTATATAACTCCCGTTTACGATTATTTCCGGGCAAGTTAAAATCGCGATGGTCTGGACCGTTTACCGTTAAAGAAGTTTATCCGTATGGCACGATTTTAATTTCACAACCTGATAAGGGTGAATTCAAAGTAAATGGGTAGCGTCTTAAACTTTATTTTTGTGGTGATGTCAGTCCAAACTGTATTAATTATGTTCTGCACGAACTTTAAACTAACTGGACACCATTTATTTACATGTTATTTTGGACAAATAAACTTTTGGACAATATTCTTTTGGTCGAGCTCAAACGACCTTTATAAACAAAGGGCGCCCTTGGGAGGCACCCCATGTTATCTTTTTCTGTTTTCTTTATTTTACAATTTTTGCCCCGTACGGCACCGACAAGCTGAAACTTCTACGATCGCCTGCTCCAACGGTGCTGATTCCATGACGAAGTCCCAAGAAGACGTTTCATAAAGATCCAAAGCGCTATCATAGGCGAGCGACATCACTCAGCTTTCGCAGCAAATAAATCCGGGGAAGTACCTGTTTTCCAATTCTTTCTTTAAATTCTGTACTTTAATTTTTTCTCTCTCTCTAACCTCCTTCTCCATTGAGGATAATGTCCATTTTAAGCTTTGGGGAGGACTTCCTCCTTTTTTTTTGCTATTTCTGAATATACCTCCAAAAAAACAAAAAAAAACAAAAAAAGGACAATAGAAAAAATATATATATATTATAATAATTTATACATTTTGGTATTTCAATAGTACCCCATGTTTGTGTTTTGTTTTTGTAGTTAAATTTAATAGTGTATTTTCGGGTTTTTAAAGCACAAATCATGTCTTGCAAGTGCTTATATTGACCCCCTTTTGTAAATATTATTGTCACTAATGTGTTTTCTGCTTTTTGCAGGTTAGCACGGCTTTCAGCAAAATTTTGCTATGACACGCCCCAAGGTAACGCCCTACCAGGGCGTGTACTTAGGGCGTGTAGCCCAGAGGAATGAAGCAACAGGTCCGAAAATACATTTCTTGGAAACTCAGTGAACATGCCCTCTGGCATGCCCATGTCACGCCTGACACGGGCGTATTCAAGAAGCGTACCCCCAGGATCCGAGGAATCGCCACAGCAAGCTATTTTTCCCGCTCCACCGTCTCACTGAAATGGTCACGCCCCAGGTACACGTCGTGGTCGGGCGTGACATATGGGCGTGTACTCCAATTTCAACGCCCGTCATCTCCATCAGTAAATTACAGCCGAAAAAGTCAAACCGAAATGGTCACGCCCCCGGTACACACCCTGGTCGGGCGTGACATATGGGCGTGTAACCCAACTACAACGCTCGTCACCTCCAGCTTTCAATTTCAGCCCAAAAATCGCACTGAACGTGTCACGCCCCAGGTACACGCCCGACCCGGGCGTGTCAGGGGGGCGTGACCCAGCCCAAAAAATTTCTAAAAATTGAGCCCTTCTCTTAGGGTTCAGGCTATCTTTTGGCAGAGGGGGAGGTGCTGCCCCTTTGTTTCTTGCTCTTTTTCGTGCTTTTTATCTCTCTTTCTCATGTAGTTTTTGTTTACTTCAATTCTAATTTAGTTTTAGCTTTTGTAATAGCCTCTGTAAATGCTTTAGTTGCCAATGAAAGGGCCAGAATAGGATTTCCAATTCCATGCACTTGTAATCTTTTTAGTTCCATGTTGTAAGCTCTCTTTAATATTAATATAAAAGTGTTGTTTTCTCTTCCTTTAGCACTTTGTGTTCTTTATGCTTTACTATTCATCCCCCCTCTTCCACCTCACCATGATTAACTAATCCTCCTTGTACTCGATCTTGATGATCCGAGGTTTGAGTGATTAAGTTATGATGCTTTGAATCTTACCTTTTCTCTTTAGGGTTTAGCCTTGAATTACTCTTGATTTATCCTGGGTTGGAGTTATTTCATTCGATATATACTCTCCACCTTTGCTTTCATTCTTGGCTAGCCGAGAGGCCGATGGTTTGAAGTGAGCACTCAAGAGTAAAGGGAGTTGTACGCACCCCTCGAGAGAGGCAGACGTCCAAATCTCCCGGATTGGAGTAAAATCCAATAGTGGGGTTCACCGCGTAAACCGAGTTTTAGGCCTCCGACTTAGGTGAAAGTCGGTCGGACCTTCCTAAACTCAGGTGGGCACGTCTTCGAGAGAAGTGTGTTAATGTTTATGGAACCTCCACGGTCAAGGACCTTACCCTATTAAGCTTAGGTTTATTTATCATGTTTTAATCGACTCTTGCCAAGGTGATTCTCGATCGAGTGCTTCTCTTTTTATCGTCTTAACCCCTTGTATTAATCGCCTTTACTAGCTCTCTTCTTAACCGCAAACATTTCTTTTTCAAGTGTAATATTTCTTTTCCTAATCGTGCTTGTTAAAATTCAACAAACCCGCAGAGGCCTCCTAGGAGACCATGTTGAAACTCAACAAACTGGAGGAGGACACCTCCACCTATAATGTTGAACGTTTTCCCGGATCTTGGAGAAATCAGGGGTTATCTCAACAAAGCAGTAACAACCATCAACACATGCAGCAAGCAAATCTCTTTATTGATCAACAACAAACTTCTTTACAAGGCGATACATACATGGCGAGACATGATTCGCCAAAACCAACACAGGGATAGCAGAGACAGATACAAAGACAAAAACTATACAAGCCGCGCGGTCTCAAACAACAAGCCACGCGCGGTCTACTGCTGTGGAGTCCGCTCAATCCGCCAGGTCAGAAAGCCGCAACCAAGCCGTGCGGACTACCCCTTATTCCAATGCTTATCTCTTCACCGCCGATCTGCAAGCCGCCTGACCGCGAGGTAGCCTAGCTGCCAGACCGCACAATCTGCGATGCCAAATAGAACAGTCCGCTTGAGACAGGAGACTTCTTGAACCTCGAACCAAGTTGCCAAAGAGAAGACCGCCTAGTCGCTGTCCACGACCTGCTGTTTACCGCCTGTTGCTTAACCACAGAGTCCGCACTGTCCCTGACCGCAATCAGAGCCAAGTCCTTACTTTCCAGCATTATCCGCACAACCTGCACAGCACAACCCAGTCAACTCTATCAAACTGCGTGGACACCATAGTCCAGTCCGCTGCAACTTACGCGAGCTCAACTTACTGTTCACTTACTTCGGTTCTCTATTTCTCCTGATGTGTCATGGGTCCTATTTATAGGCACGATGATGAGTATGGTCACCGCCCTAGACGATAGGATAACCGCCACATCCCGCAGCAAGAACATGTGTATCCGCCAGCCCGTAGATACACCAGTTCGCCTCTCCTGTGTAGATAACCAGCTCGCCTAGCTTTTCCATGGTCGGACTCCATTCTCCAGTCTGCCTTGTCGCCAGAGGCCAAGCCTCCAAGACATCACCAAGGCCGGACAGCAATCTCCAATCCTCCTTGTCGCTAAAGGCCAAGCCAGGGCCACCACAGCCGGACTCCGCAACAACAGTCTGCCAATCCGCGGACACAACACCAGCCCGCTTAACCCGAGGCCGCAGCCTCACCACCAAGGCACCTGCCGGACTCAGCGGACACCCGACTTCGGTCCGCACAACCCGAGCCCCCAGTTTTGCCATAAAGGCACAAGCCGGACTCAGCGGACACACCACTTCAGTCTGCTCATCCCGAGTCCATTACCTTCTCCAAGGCAACGCCAAACACAGCAAACGGACCACTCCAGTCTGCTTATCTGAGTCCATAGCCTTATCACAAGGCTCAACCGGACTCAGCGTACTCAGCACTTGTTTGCTTACACAGTAGACACTCCAGTCCGCATCACCTGTAGACTTCTCCAATCCGCTTCTACTGGAGACTACTCCAGTATGCAACTCCTGCACACTCCTCAGTCCATATCCCTGAGTCCATAGCCTCATCACAAGGCTCAACCGGACTCAACGGACACTAGCTCCAGTTCGCACGCTTGCGCAAGCAATCTCTAGTCCGCATATCCTCAAGCTAGCAATCAAGGCAACAGCACTCCTGTCGAGCTTGGCGGACTGAGAGAAACAGACTGCGCTCCACTACGCGATCTCCCTGGACTGATCCAACCTGGACTTGGTTCAGAACCCACCAAGTCCAGTCCGGTGACCACAAGGGCCAGTCCGCACTTACTAGCGGACACTGGATCTAGCCCACCATACCGAGCGACCTCCAGCTTCTGTCCGCGCTGACCGGCAGACTCCGCGGCTTCCACTTGCCGCTACACTAGAGCAAGACCAAGGCAATGCCAAACAGGTCTGCCGAGCTCCAGTTCTTCGATCCGCTTCATGACGGACGCAGCGACTAGAGTTTCTAACCACCCAGTTACTTCCTGGGATTCAACTGCCTCCTGAGCACAAGCCGACCTGGCTAACCGTCGCTGCTGTCCGCGTAATCCGCGCGAACAGACTGCCCAGGCCGCTATAGAGCAAACCGTCTGCAACATCCTTGCCGACTTAGCAGTCCGCCAATCCTGTCCGCGTAGTCCGCGCGGATAGGTCCAAGTGTGTAACACCCCCATCCGTCACATGGTATATAACAGAAGGTCCAGCTGGAAGCCGGCGCCATATACCACAGACAGTCGGAAGGGTTACATAAGAATACTCAAACTATCTAATTAAGACGACTCGTCCTACAGAGAGCATTCTAGCGGAAGATTTTAAAACTTGAAAGAACCCAAAACTTAAATCCAATAATCATGAATGTCCACAACCACACCACTGGAATGAAAACCAAATACACTGAAAGGGTACACGACCTTATGGCCTTACAAATGTTCACTTAACAAAATAGTGTCTTACATACATCGGCTCGCAGGCCGGCCACACATGACAAAATAAAAACAACTATTCTTTACGGCCTTCGAAGGCCAGCACGGCAACATGGGCTCCAGCCCGCTATCTAGCACTCGGCTCCGCAGCACCAGCAAACAACATTCCACCGCACGGTGGCAAACAAAGCAACGGTCAGCCAAAGCCGACCAAATTATAACAACCCCGTCCCTTTCTCGGGACAGAGGTGCTCCTTCCCTGCATATCATTAGCCCAGCTAAACAATTATTTAAAAACATACTTCGCCACAGGTGTATGCTCGCACGACCAAACACCCCGTGCACTCAGGGCACATTAACGGTGAATCCTGACACTTCAGCGTCTTCACCACCATCCCAAAGATGGCAACCACGTGTGCATTTTAGCCTTCCTGACCCTGTCTAGTCTAAGGCTCCCGACTATGCCACGGCCAGTCCCCTTTTCGGGTCTATCACACTGAACCACATAGCCTAGGTCCAATTCCACTTGCCCGTTGCTCACACCACGTAGTCACTTTAAGATGTACGCATGAGCCAAGCTTCTCTCGGATCCCAAAACTTTTCCAAATAATCACATAACCCAGTTATGTTCAAGACCGGTTCCCTGACCGCCAAGTTAGCAGAACACATTTCCGCTCAGTTTTCTGGGTGCGCCTTGGAGTTAATCCCCAAGGATCCCTGCTGTAATCTACAGCATAGAAACCTGAAAAACCCAAAGCACGAATTCTTCTCCGGCAAAACATATCAAATGCAACATCACCGATCCAGACAATACACGTCTGGGTAGGCTTCACACACAATGCCTATGCTCGTACTTCGATTCCGGACTCTATATGAAACACAAGGGGGACTATTCACATCAACCCCAAGGAACACCACGCACTCACCGCACACTCGCGGGAGCGGGATTCCCTATGCAGGAAGGAAGAGCTTCACATGCTCAAGTGGAGAATCGTTACCCTTGTAGTCCGCTTTGGCGCCATGGAAAAACTACACGGATGGAAATCTTCGCAACGAACTTTCCTCCATGGATCTGCTCTCAGATCTCAAAACGGTGCTCCGATGCTCCGCCGTTGGCCGAAATCCTCCTTCTTCTTCCTCCTCTCCCTAACTCCTTGGAAAGAGAAAGCTTGGAGAGAAATGAAGGATTAACTCCCCTATTACCAGCCTTAACAGAGCAGGAAACCATCTGGGTCGTTGGATCTTATTTAAAGAAAATGAACGGCTCAGATCTGCTCAAAAATCCCCAAACCTGGGTCGAACACGGCTTGGCACACGGCCGTGTCCCAGGTAGTCTGCCTCGATCCAGGCACGATTGTCGAACATAGAGACTCACATGGGATACGACACGCCCGTGTCTCGCTCGACACGCCCATGTCGGATCCTCGACACGCCCGTGACTAGGGGGCGTGTCACATATAACCGCCACGGCAATGGACACGACCAAACTGAACACGGGTAGGTACACGGGTGTGAACACGCCCGTGTCACTCGACAATCGTCGAGCAAAAATCATCGATCGTCGAACGCAGAGGGTCACTCGACAATCGTCGAGTGTCATTCGTCGATCGTCAAATGCTGGGGGACACGCCCTCCCGACACGCATGTGTCGCCTGGCGTGTTCCTCCCGAACACTTTTCGTCGAACTCAATCGGCTTTCGGGAACACGGGTACATACACGGTTAGGCACACGCCCGTGTCAAATGACACGCCCGTGTCAAATGACACGCCCGTGTCATTCAGCCGTGTTTCTAGCCGTGTCCTTCTCGGGATGAAAACGCCCAAAACACCAGCCAGACACGCCCGTGTCCTAGGCCGTGTACCCCTATACCGCCACCAAAAATCCCTTTTTACGCGACCAACTCAAATACAATTTTCGGGGCGTTACAAATCTCCCCCACTTAAGGAATTTCATCCCGAAATTAAGTAAAGGTACACAAAAATTACAAGTTACCTGAATGGAACAACTCGGGGTATTCCTCCAACATAGTTTGCTCTCGCTCCCAAGAAAGCTCCTCACGTCCGCAATTATTCCAACAGACTTTAACCATACGGATATCGTTGTTGCGGAGTCGCTTGACTTCAACGTCTTCTGTACTTACAGGATTGACCTTTGTCGTCAATTCATAATCAACTGGCACTTGATCAACCACAACTATCTGTGAAGGATGTTGCACCGCCTTACGCAACACTGATACGTGGAACACATCATGTAGCCCACTCAATTCCACCGACAGCTTCAATCTATACGCTGCTTCGCCAACACGCTCCAGGATCTCAAATGGTCCAAGGTATCTCGGACTCAGCTTCTTCAAGCGTCAAACCCGCGAGACACCCTTGAACGACTTAATTTTTAAGTATACCCAGTCGCCAACATTGAACTCTGCATTCCTATGTTTGGCATTACAGTACTTTGACTGTCTATCCTGAGTGATCTTCAACTGTTCCTGAATTGTTCGTATCACTGAAGTGGCATCTTCCACCACCTAACGTTTGTAAAGCTTCTATTCGCCAGTCTCCAACCAAGACAACGGCGTGCGACACTTTCTCCCGTACAAGGCCTCGAAAGGCGCCTTTCCAATACTCGCCTAAAAGTTGTTGTTATACGCAAACTCCACCATGTACAGTTGATCCTCCCACTGCTTTCCTAAATCTAGGACGCACATGCGAAGCATGTCTTCCATCGTCCAGTTGACCCTCTCGGTTTGGCCATCCGTCTGCGGATGAAAGGCTGTGCTGAACTTTAGATTAGTACCCAACAGACTATGCACCAACCTCCAGTCACTCGACGTGAAGCGTTCATCTCGATCACTAACAATACTGCGGGGCACACCATGCAATCGTACAATATTCTCCACATAGAGTTTGGCTAACTTTTCCACCAGATCTTCCTTCTTGACCGGGATAAAGTAAGACACCTTTGTCAACCTATCTATGACCACCTAGATGGCATCGTTTCCCCCTTACGACTTCGGCAAACCTTGCACAAAATCCATAGATATGTCGTCAAATTTCCATTCCAGGATAGGCAAAGACTTTAGGAATCCTCCGGGCTTCTGACACTCCGCCTTAACCAAGGCACAAGTTTGGCACTTGGCCACATAGAGTGCTACATCTTTCTTCAATCCTGACCACCAAAATAATTTCTTCATGTCTCTATACATCTTCATGCTTCCCGGGTGGATCGAGTACTTGGTATGATGAGCCTCGTACATCAACTCCTCCCGAAGATTATCCGCACTAGGAACGCATAGGCGACCGTCCTTCCTTAGCAACCCATACTCAACAGCAAACTGGGAATTTGACCCATCCAATGATTCATCCAAGATCTGCTTCATGTTGTTATCCTGAATCAAAGCCCGCTGAGCTCTATCAGCTAGGTCACACTGCACCTCTATCCAAAACAGTTTTGCCTCAGCACTAGACTGCTTGTCGATGCAAGATATCTCCAAAGCCTCCAACTCACAGATCAATGTCTCATCATGTACCGATAACCAGTTTGCCTGCGCAGGAGTCCTGCGACTCAATGCATCCGTCACTGCATTTCCTTTCCCAGGCACATAATGAATCTTGAAGGTGTAGTCTCCTAAAACCTCCATCCACCTTCGCTGCCTCATGTTCAGATCCTTTTGATCTAACAGGTACTTCAAGCTCTTTAGATCGGTGTAAATATCAACCTTCACACCGTACAGATAGTGCCTCCACAGCTTTAGAGCAAATATCATGGCCGCTAATTCTAAGTCGTGAACCGGATAATTCCTCTCATGAGCCTTCAATTGTTGTGAACCGTAGGCTATCACACTCCCATGCTGTAGCAGAACACAACCCAAACCACTGCTCGAAGCATCACTATAGATTTCGAATCCTTCGGTTCAACTTGGCGAACATAAAACAGGTGTCGTGGTCAACCGTCTCTTCAACTCTTCAAAAGCCTGTTCGCACTCCGGAGACTACACAAACTTCTGATCCTTCTTTGTCAACGTCGTGAGTGGTAGTGCTATCCGCGAGAAGTTCTCTATGAAGCGCCTATAATAGCCAGCAAGCCCCAGAAAACTCCGGACCTCTGCCACCGTAGTCAAAGCAGGCCACTCTCGTATCGCCACTATCTTCGCCAGATCCACAGCTATCCCTTCTCCACTAACAACATGACCAAGGAACGCTATCGAGGATAACCAGAATTCACACTTGGAGAACTTAGCATACAACTGGTTTCTCCTCAACGTATCCAACACCATGTGAAGATGATTGCAATGATCCTCCTCACACTGCGAGTACACCAGGATATCATCGATAAATACTATCACGAAATGGTCTAGGTACTCTTTGAACGTCTTGTTCATCAGATCCATAAACACGGATGGCCTTTGGTCAAACCAAACGGCATGACCGTGAACTCGTAATGCCCAAACCGCGTACTGAATGCTATGTTTGGGGTGTTGCTCTCCGTTATCCTCAATTGGTAGTAACTGGATTTCAGATCCAACTTCGAATACACCATTGACCCAACCAACTGATCAAAAAAATCGTCAATCCTTGGAATCGGTTACTTATTCTTTTCCGTAAGCTTGTTCAATTCCCGATAGTCAATGCAAAGTCGCAACTCCCATCTTTCTTCTTGACGAAAAGGACCGGTGCGCTCCAAGGAGACGAACTTGGATGCACATACCCTTGCTCCAGCAACTCTTGTAGTTGCACCTTTAACTCTGCCATCTCTCTTGTCGCTATCCGATACAGGGAGCGTGACACCGGTTTGGCACCCGGTACCAGCTCAATAGTGAAATCAATCTCCCGCTGAGGAGGGGCTCCTGTGAGATCATCTGGGAAAACATCCAGATACTCAGACACAACTGGGATACTGTCAAGATTTGGCTTAGGCGTCGAAGTCTTCCCTAGAGTGACAAACAGCTCTGCCTTAGACCGAACTGCCTTGATCCCCTGAGGGGTAGACGTCTACGTCTTGCTTGACCCCTTTCACGCCGGCCTATGCCATCTCACGACTAGCTCCCAACTGACCTCCTTGCAACTACGATCAGTGCACGCTTGCTTCTCCGAGAGCCAGCTCATAGAAAAGATCACATCGCACGCAACTACCAGCAATAGCGACGCTCGCAAGTCATCGACGTGACTCCCATGTCTTATCCTAATGCCAGAAGCTCTATCCGCATGCAAAGGGCACCCGTAGGCAGCAGCCCATCAAATTTCTTTGCCATCAAAGGAAGTACTCCGATGCACGATAGAAACTCTTCGGATAGAAAGGATATGAAACTTCTGCACCGAACAGTGCTCTCACCGGACAATCGACAATCTAAACAAGCCTAACACGATCAGTCATAGGCTAAAATGCGTAGGGAAACAAATATTTAAAGCTAAGCTGCTATACATACCCGTCACCACGTCAAACTACTTTGTGGCCTCCTACTGGATAAGGTTGTACACTTTTGGCTGGGTTGGGGCATAGTGCGATGCGGTTACCTCCGACCCCTTGCCCTTCTCCTCATAGATATCTCCAGATTTCTTCTCAGACTTCCGTCGTCCGCGCCAACAGTTTCGGGCAAAATGTCCTGGCTTCGTACAGTTAAAATATGTGGTTGCGTTCCTCCCAAGGGTTGCTGCTGTCTTAGCTTTCTTTACCTTCTGTGCGCCATTACGAGAATCTCGGGCAAAGTGCCCTTTCTTGCCACAAATATGACAGTTATAAGTAACCTTGCCAGTCGATGATCTAACCTTCTTCTTCAGCGTTCTGCGAGATGCACCCCTCATAGGACTTGCAGAGTTCAATACCCTACTCACTGGTCTCTGGTGAATTTTTCCCATATCCACTTCCAAAGATCTAGCAGACTCCACCAAGGCTTGGAATCCCAATAGTTTTGGTCCTAGAAGTAGAATTCGCAGTTCGTCACGCAAACCACTATAGAATCAATCAACTATAGACCGCTCGTTCTCCAACTCAAAGCATGGGTAGCGGCTTATCAAAAGAAACGCCTGCAAATACTCATCAACTGAGTGCGTACCCTGCACCAAGCACATGTTCAACGGCTGACCTGATGGCCTTCTAAATGTCACTTGATCCAACACACCACCCGACATTGAAGTCATCTCAGGGACAAAGGGTTGTACATTGCTTCCCTGTTGTGCACTAGTCATAGCGAGCACCACTTCAACGACCCTTCTTATTGTTTTAAATGAAGGAGGGGTCTCAAGCACGCCACTGGGTGCACTATAATCCTCAGAAACCAGATGTTCTGTCGGCTCTGCGCCACTCCCGGTCACCTATAGTCGTACAAAACACCAATAAGTGACCAAACAAAATTGCAAAAAGCAATTATAGGAACGCGCAGGTTCCTCAAACGCGAGTATTTTTCATTCCTAAGTGGACATTCATGGGTTCTTTTTAATGTTATAACGATGACGCACACATGTGCTCACCACCCCTTAAAAGAATTCGCCCAAGAATTCAGTTAAGCCTGACCGTAACCAGAAGTCTGATACCAAATTGTAACACCCCCATCCGTCACGTGACATATAACAGAACGTCCAGCTGGAACCCGACGCCATATACTAGAGACAGTCGGAGGGGTTATATAAGAATACTCAAACTATTCAATTATGACTACTCGTCCTACATAGAGCATTCTAGCGGAAGCTTTTAAAAGTTGAAAGAACCCAAAACTTAAATCCAATAATCATGAATGTCCACAACCACACCACTGGAATGAAAACCAAATACACTGAAAGGGTATACGGCCTTATGGCCTTACAAATGTTCACTTAACAAAATAGTGTCTTACATACATCGGCTCGCAGGCCGGCCAGACATGACAAAATAAAAACAACTATTCTTTATGGCCTTTGAGGGCCAGCATGGCAACATGGGCTCCAGCCCGCTATCTAGCACTCGGCTTCGCAGCACCTGCAAGCAACATTCCATCGCACTGTGTCAAACAAAGCAACGGTCAGCCAAAGCCGACCAAATTATAACGACCCCGTCCCTTTCTCGGGACGGCGGTGCTCCTTCCCTGCATATCATTAGCCTAACAAAACAATTATTTAAAAACATACTTCGACACAGGTGTAGGATCGCACGGCCAAACACCCTATGCACTCAGGGCATATTAACGGTGAATCCTGACACTTCAGCGTCTTCACCACCATCCCAAAGATGGCAACCACGTGAGCATTTTAGCCTTCCTGACCCTGTCTAGTCTAAGGCTCCCGACTATGCCAACGATAAGTCCCATTTTCGGGTCTCTCGCACCGAACCACATAGCCTAGGTCCAATTCCACTTGCCCGTTGCTCACACCACGTAGTCACTTTAAGATGTACGCACGAGCCAAGCTTCTCTCGGATCCTAAAACTTTTCCAAACAATCACATAACCCAGTTATGTTCAAGGCCAGTTCCCTGACCTCCAAGTTAGCAGAACACATTTCCGCTCAGTTTTTTGGGTGCGCCTTGTAGTTAATCCCCAAGGACCCCTACTGCAATCTACCGCGTAGAAACCCGAAAAACATAAAGCACGGAGTCTTCTCCGGCAAAACATATCAAATGCAACATCACCGATCCAGACAATACACGTCTGGGTAGGCTTCACACACAATGCCTATGCCCGTACTTCGATTCCGGACTCTATATGCAACACAAGGGGGGACTATTCACATCAACCCCAAGGAACACCACACACTCACCGCACACTCGCAGGAGCGGGATTCCCTATGCAGGAAGGAAGAGCTTCACATGCTCAAGTGGAGAATCGTTACCCTTGTAATCCGCTTTGGTGCCATGGAAAAAATATACGGATAGAAATCTTCGCAACGAACTTTCCTCCACGGATCCGCTCTCAGATCTCAAAACGGTGCTCCGATGCTCCGCCGGCGGCCAAAATCCTCCTTCTTCTTCCTCCTCTCTCTAACTCCTTGGAAAGAGAAAGCTTGGAGAGAAATGAAGGATTAACTCCCCTATTCCCGGGCTTAACAGAGCAGGAAACCATCTGGGCCGTTGGATCTTATTTAAAGAAAAAGAACGGCTCAGATCCGCTCAAAAATCCCCAAACCTGGGCCAAACACGGCTTGGCACACGGCCGTGTCTCAGGCCGCGTGCCTCGATCCAGGCACGATTGTCGAACATAGAGACTCACACGGGCTACGACACGCCCGTGTCTTGCTCGACACGCCCGTGTCGGATCCTCGACACGCTCGTGACTAGGGGGCGTGTAATATATAAATGCCACGGCAACGGACACGACCCAACTGAACATGGGTAGGGACACGGATGTGAACATGCCCGTGTCACTCGACAATCGTCGAGCAAAAATCATCGATCGTCGAATGCAGAGGATCACTCGACAATCATCGAGTGTCGTTCGTCGATCGTCGAATGTAGGGGGACACGCCCTCCCGACACACCCGTGTCGCTTGGCGTGTTCCTCCCGAACACTTTTCGTCGAACTCAATCAGCTTTGGGGAACACGGGTACAGACACAGTTAGGCACACGCCCATGTCAAATGACATGCCCGTGTCATTCAGCCGTTTTTCTAGCCATGTCCTTCTCAGGATGAAAACGACCAAAACACCAGCCAGACACGACCTTGGACACGCCCGGGTCCTAGGCCGTGTACCCCTATACCGACACCAAAAATCCCTTTTTACGCGACCAACTCAAATACAATTTTCGGGGCGTTACAAAGTGCTCCATTCACCCACTTTCACTTCACAAATTTAAACACTCCCCCTTGAAGTGAGAAGTGTTGAATAACTCCAGCAGCTCCCGTAACCTAGCACCTGGTCCCTCCGATAGCATCTATGGAGAGATGTCCAAGACATAGTCCTCGCCCCGCATATCATGGACTATGAGCGAGCCCTCCAGCATCTCCCAAAAGGATCCATGCTTCCCTCTGCTTTCTTCATCAGCTTCAACCTCCACTCATGCATCAAAGGAGTATCACCAACTACCTTGGGCATAAGAGCTCAGTCTTGTCTCCTCTGAGAGTAGTCACCTCTTTAGCCTTGGTGTCAACCACATCCTTGATTCTAGTGGGGTCATCACAGCTAGAAGATACTCGCTCGACCTGAGGGCTTGCAAAGAAACATGGGACCAAGTCCGCCGTATTCCCTTCGCTATATCGAGCTCGTGGTTTAGTGACCCTCTTCGATCTCCGAAGAACCTGATCATGGATAACCACCTCCGTTGCTCTTCCTAACCAGCTCAGTTCCTGGGAAAACCCGGAACAATGCTCCCCTTGCTTCCTGAACAAGACGCCTCCTCACTGTAACCAGGAGCACCTGGAGCAACGCTCCCCCTGCTACCTGAACCAGAAGTCTCCGCTCTCGAACAAGAACTACTTGGAACATTGCTCTCTCTGTTTCTTAAACCAGAAGCTTCCGTATTCGAGCCAGAAGAACTTGGAGTATTTCTCCCCCTACTTCTTGACCATGACGCCTTTGCCCCGGAGCTAGAACAACCTGGAGATCCTGGTGACTCAGGCAGCTCCCTTGCTTCCTTAGCAACAGCCTCCTTCAGCCCACCATTTGACCTGCTCATCTCTAGCTCCACATAAGAGCTACCCCAATATGACGTCAACTCATCGAATACAACATCTCTTGACCTGATGAATCTCTTCGTCGCAGGATCCATACACCTCCATCTTCTCCTCTGCTCATCATACCCAACAAAGACTAGCTTCGTATTGAGAGCATTTGGAGTGTGTACGTAGCAGGTAGATCCAAACACCCGAAGGTGCTTTACGCTGGGCTTCACCCCGAACATCATCTCATAATGATTCTTCACATGATCGGACTAAGAGGCATCTGGTTGATGACATGAGCTGCACAAGCCATCCCTTCTGCCCAAAAGGCCTTCGGAATGCTTTTGCACAGAAGCCAACACTTGCAAGTCTCTGTCAATAAACAGATCATCTGATCTGCAACACCACCTTGCTGTGAAGTATGTCCACAAGACAGCTCTCTTCGGATCCCATGCTTCCTGCAAAAGTTGGAGAACTCAGCTGAGCCAAACTCAACACTGATGCTTGTCCTCAACTTCTTGATCTGTCGGCCAAGCTGGCCTTCCGCAAGCTTCTTGAACTCCACAAACAAGCGAAACATGTTGGACTTCTCCTTTATGAAGTATACCCATGTATACCTAGAATAGTCATCAACCAATATCAGCATGAACCTGCTGCCTCCAAGACTGGTTGTGACGGTCGGTCCCACCAGAGCAAAATGGACAACATCCAAAGGTGCTTTACATCTGGACTGCGCCTTATCAACTGTAAATCGATAAGCTTCACCATGCTGGCATCCCGCGCAAGCTTGACCGTCACCGTAGGATGATAACCTAGGCAAGCCTCTTACAAGTCTTCTCCCTGCCATAGCTTTCAGCTTGTCCATCCCCACATGCCCAAGTCTTTCATGCCAGATAGCTGTACTATCACTGGCCTTCATCCGATCAACTCCAGAACTTGTTGATAAGCCAACAATGTTCTTCTCCTTCCTCCCTACTTGAGCAACGTTCGCTGAGAGCAAGACAACCTTGCACTCCTTCCTGAGATGACCTTGCTGCTTGCATTTATAGCACCTTGGTACTTCCTTCCTCTTCCTATAACGCCTAGGAGAAACACTCCTTTCTTCTTGATATGAAGTAGAGGGACCATCTTCTGCAGCAACCTTCACCTCCTTCCTGAACAACCCAACAAGGGAAGTCCAAACCTCCACAGCTGACCCACATCCACTGATGTGGTCCAAGAGCTCTGATGAGATCACCTGCCTGAGAATAGACTCCGCTCTCGCATTTGTCTTTTTCCAAGCTCTCATCTCTTCAGCATTTCCAGCAGTAGCCTCTTTTCTTCCTACTCCGCATACAACCTTCCAAAGGTCCTCGCCAAGAAGAAAGCTCTTCATACAAGACTTCCACCTTTCAAAGTTCGTCTCTGTAAGAAGATCAATTGCAAGACAACTTGCATCTTCCGCTTCCATGGTTCTACCATTGGTTTCCTCTTCACAAGAGAAACTACTTCCATTGATCACTACTTGACCACTCCAACCTCGCTTTGATACCATGTTAAAATTCAACAAACCCGTAGAGGCCTCCTCGGATACCATGTTGAAACTCAACAAATCGGAGGAGGACATCTCCACCTATAATGTTTAACGTTTTCCCGGATCTTGGAGAAAGTAGGGGTTATCTCAACAAAGCAGTAACAACCAGCAAAACATGCAGCAAGAAAAACTCTTTATTGATTAACAACAAACTTCTTTACATGGCGAGACATGATTCGCCAAAACCAACACAGGGAGAGCAGAGAAAGATACAAAGACAGAAACTATACAAGCCGCGCGGTCTCAAACACCAAGTCGCGCGGTCTACTGCTGTGGAGTCCGCTCAATCCTCCAGGTGGCAAAGCCGCAACCAAGCCGCGCAGACTACCCCTTATTCCAATGCTTAGCTCTTCACCGCCGATCTGTAAGCCACCTGATCGGACACGCTGCGATGCCGAATAGAACAGTCCGCCAGAGACAGGAGACTTCTTGAACCCCGAACCAAGTTGCTAAAGAGAAGACCGCCTAGTCGCTGCCTGTGACCTGCTGTTTACCGCCTGTTGCTTAACCATAGAGTCCGCACTATCCCTGACCGCAATCAGAGCCAAGTCCTAGCTTTCCAGTGCTATCTGCACAACCTGCACAACACAACCCGGTCAACTCTATCAAACCGCGCGGACACCATAGTCCAGTCTGCTGCAACTTACGGGAGCTCAACTTACTGTTCACTTACTTCGGTTCTCTCTTTATCCTGATGTGACATGGGTCCTATTTATAGGCACAATGATGAGTATGGTCACCGCCCTAGACGATAGGATAACCTCCACATCCCGCAGCAAGAACAAGTGTATCCGCCAGCCTGTAGATACACACCAGTTCACCGCTCCTGTGGAGATAGCCAGCCTGCCTAGATTTTCCAAGGCCGGACTCCAATCACCAGTCCGCCTTCTCGCCAGAGGACAATCCTCCAAGACATCACCAAGGCCGGACAACAATCTCCAATCCTCCTTATCGCCAAAGGCCAAGCCAGGGCCACCACAGCCGGACTCTACAACAACAGTCTGCCAATCCGCGGACACAGCACCAGCCCGCTTAACCTGAGCCCAGAGCCTCGCCACCAAGGCACCTGCCGGACTCAAAGGACAGCCGGCTTCAGTACGCACAACCCGAGCCCCCGGTTTTGCCACAAAGGCACAAGCCAGACTCAGCGGACACACTGCTTCAGTCTGCTCATCCCGAGTCCATTACCTTCTCCAAGGCACCGCCGAACTCAGCGGACAGACCACTCCAGTCTGCTTATCTGAGTCCATAGCCTTATCACAAGGTTCAACCGGACTCAGCGGACTCAGCACCGGTCTGCTTACACAGCAGAAACTCCAGTCCACATCTCCTTCAAACTTCTCCAGTCCGCTTCTACTGGAGTCTACTCCAGTCTGCAACTCTTGCAGACTCCTCAGTCTGCATCCCTGAGTTCATAGCCTCATCACAAGGCTCAACCGGACTCAACGGACACTAGCTCCAGTCCATACGTTTGCGCAAACAATCTCTAGTCCGCATATCCTCAAACTAGCAATCAAGGCATCAGCACTCCTGCCGAGCTTGGCGGACTGAGAGAAACAGTCCGCTCTCCACTGCGCGATCTCCCCGGACTGAGCTAACCTGAACTTGGTTCAAAACCCACCAAGTCCAGTCCGCTAACCACAAGGGACAGTCCGCACTTACTGGCGGACACTGGATCTAGCCCGCCATTACGGGAGACCTCAAGCTTCTATCTGCGCTGACCGGCAGATCCGCGGCTTCCACTTGCCGCTACAACAGAGCAAGACCAAGGAAACTGCCAAATAGGTCTGTTGAGCTCCAGTTCTTCGATCTGCTTCATGCCGGACTCCGCGGCTAGAGTTTCTAACCGTCCGGTTACTTCCTAGGATTCAACTGCCTCCTGAGCACAAGCCGGTCTGGCTAACCGCCGCTGTTGTCCGCGTAGTCCGCGCGAACAGACCGCCCAGGCCGCTACAGAGCAAACCGTCTGCAACATCCCTACCGACTTAGCAGTCCACCAACCCTGTCCGCATAGTCCATGCGTATAGGTCCAAGTGCTCCATTCACCCACTTTCACTTCAAAAATTTCAACAGTGCTTAGCTTTCTTTTAAACCCTAAGATTTCCGTCGATAGAATAATAGTTTTCGTGTGAGTAGATTTACTCAACAGTTCCCGGATTTAAATACGACACTTATGTCCCCTTACTACAGTCTGATAGGTATACTTGCCTAGTTGGTTTGCTAATTCGGCTGCTCGCTTTTCGTAAGCGTTGGCCGGGCCATCACAATTCTAGTCTCAGAGATGTTGTCTCTAAGGTTGAAATATTAAATAAAGGAGATTCATCTGATATAGAATTAGAGGCTAGAAAAAATGTTATAATTCAAATAGAAGACACAGTCACTGCCTATGGGGAGGAAGAGATTCATCCTCCTCTACCTGGAGAACTAGGTGATGGTAGGAATCTGTCTGTAGATGTTAGACACCTTAGAGATCATCCTATTGATCAAATAATATGTGATGTCAGGCTAGGAGTGACCACTAGGAGTAGACATCATAATGAGGTTCTATTCTCTAGCTTTGTCTCTCATATGAAACCTAAGAAGTATGAAGAAGCCAATTCAGATCCCAATTGGATTATGGCAATGCAAGAAGAGCATAATCAATTTGAGAGATGTAAGTTCTGGAGTCTAGTTCGTAGACCTAGAAATCACAATGTCATAGGAAGTAAGTGGATATATAGGAATAAATTAGATAAGAATGTAATCATAGTTAAAAATAAGGCAAAACTTGTGTCTAAGGGGTATAGACAAGAGGAAGGAATAGACTTTGACCAAACCTTTGCACTTGTAGGTAGGCTAGAAGCCAATAGACATTTTCTAGCACATGCAGATTACGAAAGATATAAAGTCTACCAGATGGATGTTAAATCGGCTTTGTTAAATGGTACAGTGAAGGAAGAGGTATATGTAGAACATCCACCAGGCTTTGTAAATCATAAACTTAGCTCTCATGTCTTCAGATTACATAACATATTGTATGGGTTAAAACAGGCACCTAGAGCCTGGTATGAGACCATGTCTACCTTTCTCATAGAGAACAAGTTCTCTAGGGGGAAGATAAATAAGACATTATTTCTAAGGGACATCAAAGGTTCAAGCATCCTAGTCCAAATTTATGTAGATTACATCATTTTTGGTTCTACTAATGAGCTGCTATGTAGAAAATTTGCCAAGCTAATGCAAGACAAGTTTGAAAAGAGTAGTGTGGGTGAGCTGAAGTTCTTCTTGGGATTCCAATAATAGTGAACATGGTTCAGACTCAGAAGTAGATTTCAACACACTCATCGATAAATATGGGAAGTTGTTGTAGTCTTTGATTACAAGCAAAGATCTAGTTAAGGAACAAGACAAAGAACTAGAGTCATTGAGAATAGTACCTCTTCAGTTGGAGAGGGACAACATTAAGTTGGACCTTTAAAAACTGAAGCTCATATAATTAACCAATAAAATAGATAGTCAGACTAAGACTATTGCAGAACAAGCCAAGACTGTCAAGGACCTGGAAGCAAAGCTTCTTCAGGAAAGACAACTCCTGAAATAGTTCTCAAGACATAAGTCTGTACTACCTATTATTGATACATTTTTTTTGCACCATTTAGAAGTGGTGTAGGATATATTGAAGATAATGAGATCAATAAGATACCTAAGCCTAAGGGTAAAGTCCCAATAGGTCCATCTAAGCAACAAGCCAAGCATCTGACTTCTAACAGATGCAAGGGATCATGTGTTCTTGGACACATGAGTTCTATGTGCACCACTAGCAAGGTCAATAAAGAGACTTGCTAGAAAGGACAAAAATCTAATGGCTATAAGGCCCACAGACCACCACAAGGAGTGATGAATACAAGGAGCCAAGGAATTCTTAGATATGGCCCCAGTGCACAACACTTAAACCTGAAAGGTAAGGGTGTCAATGTTGCACCTCTACCATAGAATCTGAATGTCAAATCTAAGTTGCCCAGAAGTACAACTTCAAATGTGCAGCCTAATAAAAGATATAACAAATTTGAATGTTGGTGTTGTGGGAAAGTTAGGCATTTTACCATAGATTGTTCGTACCATCCAACAACACCCTCATTTTAGTCACAGACTCATCTATTAAAAAAGCTTGTTGTGCTTCACACTACTATATCTAACAGGAACCAAGGCCCCAAAACTATTTGGGTGCCTAAGGTTAATTAAATATGTGATTGCAGGTCGATCCAAGTACCACAGAATGGCCAATATAGTACTTAGACAGTGGCTGTTCCTGGTACATGACTGGAAAAAGAAGTCTACTAAGGGACTATACTTTAGTAAAGGATGGACCAAAAGTAATCTTTAGAGGTTCCGAAAAAGGACTCACCAAGGGATATGGAACCACAATCTGATAAGCATAAGTCAGCTTTGTGATATAGGTTTTGAAATCATATTCTATAACGATAAGTGTCTGATAAGGAATGCAAGTGATCAAGAGATCATCTTATCAAGCACTGGGAGTGGCAACATTTATTGTCTAGATTTCTTAAGTTTAAATGAAGATTCTCGGGTATGCCTAGTAGCAAGTGATAAAGACTATATATGTGTACAATGGCACAAGAGGATAGCTCACCTAAATTATAAAGCTATGAGCAAGTTGTTTTCTATGAACTTAGTTAGAAATGGACCCCAGCTAAAATGCTCAAAAGAAGGCATGTGTTCAGCATGTCAAAAATGCAAACAGACAAAAGTCTCCTTTAAGAGAATTCAATCCAAAGACACTAAGAGGTGTATGTACTTACTTCATATGCACCTATTTGGTCCTAGACAAATTCTTAGTTTAGGTAGGAAGTCTTACACCTATGTGATTATAGATGATCACTCTAGATTTGCTTGGGTATTCTTCCTAAGGAGAAAGTCTGAAACTCTGGACATTCTTGCTTATTGTTTCAAAAAAATTCAAAATGAAAATGGTTGTTTTGTGGTCAAGTTCATAAGTAACCATGACACAGAATTTCAATCTGAAAGAAAGACAAATTTCTACAAAGAACTAGGGATCCTTCAGGAATTCTCCTCCCCTAGAACTCCCTAGCAAAATGGGGTTGTTGAGAGGAAAAATAGAACTCTCTTTGAGGCTGCTAGAACTATGCTAAGTGACACATCTATCGCAGAATATTTCTGGGTTGAGGCTATAAATACTGCTTATTATGTTTAGAATAGGGCCTTAATCAACAAAAGTCACAACAAGACTCCCTATGAACTAATGAAAGGCAAAAAATCAAGTCTGTCCTATTTTAAGTTCTTTGGAAGTGAGCTATGTCTTAGACAATGGGAAGACTTATCTAACAAAGTTTTCAGAGAAGTCCTATGAAGGTATTTTTGTAGCTTATAGTAATCATAGCAAGGCATATAGGATCTACAACTTGAAACATCAAGTGATAGAAGAATCAATTAATGTTGTTTTTGATGAAATTTCAGTTTTACATAAAATACAATCTCACAATTCTAGTCTAAGAGATGTTGACTTTAAGATGGAAAAATTAAATATAGGAGATTCATCTTATATAAAATTAGAGGCTAGAAGCACAAATGTGGTTCCTATAGAATATATAGTCACTACCTAGGGGGAGGAAGAGATTCAACCTCCTCTACCTGAAGAACTAAGTGATGGTAGGAATATGTATGTAGCTGTTAGACACCTTAGAGATCATCCTATTGGTCAAATAATAGGTGATTCCATGCTAGGAGTGACCAGTAGTAGTAGATATCATAATGAGGTTCTGTTCTCTAGCCTTCTCTCTTAGATGGAGCCTAATAAGTATGAAGAAACCATTTCTAACCGCAACTGGATTATGTCAATACAAGAAGAGCTTAATCAATTTTAGATATTTAAGGTCTAGAGTCTAGTTCCTAGACCTAGTGTTAGGACTATTGATCCCAATATCCCAGATTTGCAAGAAGTCAAACGGGTCAATGATATACAAACATAATGTATTTGATGTGTGCTCTAGTTCTTACATGCAGGTAGTCCATGTCTGTACAAGTAAAGAAAATGAGTTGGGCAATTTTTGTTGAACTTAGCTCATAGTTCATCGAACTCAGCTCGCTAATCGTCGAGCACAACTCAACATATAGTGGGATAAGAACAAGAGTTCAGGAGTCAAAATTCGTCAAGCTCAGGTTACAGTTTGTCGAGCTCAACCCAACGCTTGTCAAGCTAAAGCAAGAGAAAAATTGATTAAGGCAAAAAGCGCTGAGAACGCTGAGAAGATCAAACTTGGTTGAGCTCAGTTTGCGGTTCGTCGAGCTCTACTCAAAGCTTGTCAAGCTAAAGACACAAAATCTGTCTAAGGTAAAAGCATTGAGACTATTGAGAAGAATGCGTTGAGACCACTGAGACAGTTGAGACAGCTGGGAAGATGAAAATGTTTTAAGTTGTCTACCAAAATCACTTAGAGGGGGGTAAATAGGTGAGTTGTGCGTCTTTTGCGGAGTAAACAATTTAGCAAGCGATGCACAAAAAATAACCATGCATTCAGAGACAACACCAAGAGTTATAGTGGTTCCCCAACCATGGGTACATCCACTTTCCACTTCACCGATCTAGCAAAGCACTAGACCCTGCTACTCCACTAATCTCGGATTGAAAAAAGTCCTACAACTCGGAACAAAGCTCCTATAACTCGATCTGAAAAAATAGGATCTACACTCGGAAGAGAAAACTTCTTATAAGGAACTCGGAGAACAAAGCTCTTACACTCGGAGAAGAATCTTCTACAAAAATAAAATAAATTTAATGAAATACAAACAGTAAATTTCTTAGATCTGAAAACTTCTGCCTTTCTTCTTCCTTGAATTTGAAAGCTCTGTCATAATTATTTTGAAGAAGAATCGGCTGCATCTCGGTATCTGAAAACTCACGACTCAGCAAGATCAAGGGGATAATCAGTCGATTGTAGAGTAGCTTGATTTTTGAATCTCTTGCTCTGAATCTTTGGATCGAAAGTGTATCGGCAAGAATTGCGATGAACAGAGGAGGCTGCTCTCGATTTAGAAAGTGAATTTCGAATTCAGATTCTTAGAATTTCTTCTTATAGCTTCTTCTAGGGTTGGTTGATTATGATAAGACTTTTTATAGGACTTTCCTAACGGTCATAATCATAATAAATGATAGCCACATGGACCAATCATGTGCTAATTACATTTGAAAATCCATCTGACTGGTCTTAAGAAACTTTTTTAGAAACAGTACATCAGTTCTCGAGAATAAGGACTGTACTCGAGAAAAATAAATTCTGTTGTCGAGAACAATAATGAATATCTCGAGAAAAATAACTTAGAAAAAAATGTGTAGGTGGAAAACAGTAATCTCGAGAATGAAGTACTCGAGAAAAAAGAACTTTAGTTCTCGAGAAGGAACAATCTGGTACTCAAGAACAAATAAGTGTCCTCGAGAACAGATGTTTGTCTCTCAAGAAAAATGGTCTAGGTCTCGAGAAAAGTCTTCTGCAACTCAAGAATTAAGCATAGTCTTCTCGAGAATAAATTTAGACTGCTCGAGAAAAAGACTTAGAAAAATTCCGTAAGGGAAAGATGTAACTCGAGAAGAAGTGTCATGCAGTACTCGAGTACAAAAGGCCTTCTCGAAAATAGCATTAAGCTTTCTTGAGTACTGTTTCTCCAACTCGAAAACATGACAAGTCTTACTCGAGAACAATCTTTAGTCCTTTTCGAGTACAAAACATAGTACTCAAGAAAAACACTTAGAAAATTTTTTGAAGATCTGAAAACATGATTTCTTCATTATAATCATCATCCAACTTTTGTCCCATGCCCTTATTGCTTGAAAAGAAAGTGTGTCCCAATAGAGAGGCTACACATCAGTCAACACTATGGATCACACAATGAGGGATTACATTGTATGGTCCTATGTTTGATTACTCATTGTAGACTGACATTGTTCTACACTCAATAATTGTATCCTGCAAACAATTAACTAAAAAGGGAATCGAATACAAACTTAATTCATCATAGTTCAAGGGTGACCTCATACAAATCTGGATTATTGTGGATGCAATACCCAACAATCTCCCACTATTTGTAGACGTCAGAACCCTCTACATTAAGGTGAATTACATCAAGATAAGCAAGTAAAGAAACTCATAACCATAATAAATAGATAAGAGCTATAATGGAGAAAAATCAGATCAACAAAACTAAAGGGCATATTAATAGAAATATGTCCAAGAAAGAGTTCAATTCCACAATTTCAACAATGAAAATTATCAGAACATCTTCAATTTCTATTAGTCCTGTTGTTCTTGCTGTCTTTATAGTTTCTCCTGTTGTCTCTTCTGGTAGTTGTATGGCTTAGGAAAATACTTTGTAGGTCTAGGAGGAGCTTTGGGATTGTTCCTCCAATATTCTCTATCTTATATCCTCCTTTTGGTAAAAGACTTTTCATATAATTCTCATTCCTGAGGGTTCTAATGTAAGTTCCTATGTTCATTGAAATCAACTACCAGCTTGAGAGTTTCAAGAATAAGAGATTTGGAGGTTGGACTCCATACTTCAGTAAATTCTTGATGTATTTTCCTTTCAGCATCAAGATGGGGAGTTGATTTAATTGCTGAGGCACCATCACCATATTTCCTTCTTTTGAATTACTGATTTTCTGGAGGTTGAGGAGGCATGCTAGCTTGTACTGATTCCCAGACCTCTTCATTGTTCTCTGGAGGAGGTCCTTCAAAATAGTCTGGAGGAGGTCCTTCAAAGTATTGTGGAGGAGGTGAGAATGTTGGCCTATTTACATCCAAATATGCAGGAGGAGGTGCAGAAGAATCCATTTCCAGTTCAGGAAATAATTGATTATGCATCCATATGGTGGTGTCATATGTATATAGTTTTTTGATTTTAACTTCCTTAAGTACAGAAGACTGAATCTCTTGCAGTTTGACATCCCACTGATTTTTCAGAGTTTGAGCTTGTTTTTCCAATTATTATTTCACTTTATCATCCCCCTTTCTGACTTCTACTGAGAGGGTTCTGGTGACATCTTTAAACTTTCCAACTTCTTCACAAGTTTTGAAATTTCTCTCTTGAGCTCTCTTGTCCAGCTGAATCTGATTATTGGCCAGGGTAACTGATTGGTCCATTACTATACCAATGCTTGTAATGGTATGATCTATGGATTTTCCTCCAATCTGTAAGAGTCTCTTAAATTCATCAGTGTTATTTTGGATTTCAGCAAATCCTCGACTCATTTCATGTTCTAATGCAGTCATTTTATCAGTTACAACTTTAAGAGAGGAATCAAAATAAGCTCTTTGAGCAGTCAAAATAGCATCAATTTTGATTAGAATAGAGCCTTCAGGAAATGTTTCAGATGGAATTGATGGTTGAGGTTGAACTGGGGTTGTCCATGGGGCTATCTCTTCAATGATAATAATGGATGTAGAAGTATGCTTTTTATTGGTTGTTCTTTGTTCATCTTCAGCATCTATGTGCAGAATGGATGGAATTTTAAAGTGAAGACTAGGAAGTCTTGGTTCAGCAACTTCAATTTCATCTTTAAAATCATGAATGGAAAAAACATCACCATCAGGTATATGTTCAGATGGAGATGTGGCTTGTTCTTGTACAGGAGAATTTCATTGAGGAGATTGTTTTGGATGATGGTCCGATGATTGTGTTGGTTGTTCAGGAGAATTTGCGGGAGAGGAAGGATGATCTGTAGGAGTAGAGAAAAGTGGCTCTTGGGAAGTGAGCTCCTATATCATCTGGTTGATATCTTAAGCAGTAGGAAAACCTGAACTTTCTGTATGCAGTAGAGGGGAAGTAGTAGCAGCAGGAGAAGACATAATGCGGGGTGGAGTT
The DNA here is from genome assembly GCA_039583875.1 of Platanthera guangdongensis. Classification (NCBI taxonomy): domain Eukaryota; kingdom Viridiplantae; phylum Streptophyta; class Magnoliopsida; order Asparagales; family Orchidaceae; genus Platanthera; species Platanthera guangdongensis. The sequence goes on from CM077166.1 coordinate 82,078,520, forward strand.
GCTGAAGCAGCAGGTGTAGTGACTGGAGGAGGGATTTTTGTTGAAGCTAGAGCAGGAGTTGGCTGAGTTGGAACAGATGGGGCAGGCTCCCCCCAATAACTGGGTCAGTTATCTGATGAGAAGGAGGAGATGAGGTCCTGTCCACATCTTCAATTTCCTTGGAAGCTTTGTCAGACTTCTATAATTTAACCTCCCATCTCTAGATGCAGGTAATAAAAAATTTCTTCGTGTGATGGAGGGCCATGCCCTTTTTCATGGAGAAAACTTCAGGGTCCATCTGATTGAGATAAAGAGAGATAATCCTGCCACAGTTGGGGCTTTTAATACATCTCTTGATTTCGTCAAAAAACATCATACCCCATTGATAGTTCTTTCAACTGATCACTGCAGTAATCATATCAGAAAATTTAGGGGTTATATAGCTGAGGGAGCTTGTCTTGCAGAGAAGAACTTTGCCTAGAATATCTGCCAGAAGCTTGCTTTCAACATTCATGAACTGTCTTCTAACTGTGTGAGATGATTGTGGAATCCCCTAGAAACTATATGCCCATTCATAGTCTCTGCCTACCAGATCATCTTCTTGATCTATTACGGGAAGGTGATGAAATTTGGAGACAGAGAGTGAAGTCATCTTTACCTTGATGTCTCTAACTTTCGATTTGAGCACCTTACCATTGCACTTGATCTTCGCATTCTTGAAGAACACTTCGACATCAGAGGTGAGAATACAGTAAGGATGTTCCAGAACAAATGACAAACCGGTGGTGTCGAGCAAGATAAGAACATTTCCGAAGTTGGCAGAAAGTTCGGCAATCCTTATGGAGTTTAGTTCTCTGCCGATTCCGAGTTTAGACGATGATGCCATTGTGGAGAAAGAACTGTTAACTGGCCGACGAAGGGAGAATTAACCTTGAGTGCGGCAGTCGGTGGAGACGGAGAAGGTGAAGAGTCTTTTCTCGAGAGAGTGATTTGAAATCGGGAATAAAATTTCTTGGACCTAAGTCTATTTATATTTACTTTTAATTTTGATGACAAATATACCATTAAAAACAATACCTAGAATATGGCAGAAACCGATCGACGAACGACGAATTCCGATGGACGAAAATTGAATTCCAATAGACAAAAATCAATTGACGAATGTCGAACTCCGATCGATGAAATTTGATAGATGAAAAACTGATCGACGATAGACGAATTTGAACTTCTTCTCGAGAAATGATACCACCGTACTCGAGTAGAACTGTTGTTCTTGAGAAGTAATTTCTTGTTCTCGAGAGGAGCTTTTTGTTCTCGAGAAGTAATTATTGTTCTCGAGAAGTAAATCTGCTGTTCTCGAGTACAAGTGTTGTACTTGAGAAATCAAGTCCATACTTTGAAATTTCTTGGATTTTGAAATATAGCTAGAACTTGAACCTGTTGTCCCCTTTTTCTTCATTCTTCTTCATCCTTGTTGAGCATGTCAAGTTTTGTTTTGAATAATGAGAACTTGGCCTCATTTAGCGGCTTCGTGAAAATATCTGGAATCTGCCTGTCAGTTGGGACATATTGGAGATTTATGTCATCATGCTCCACATGCTCCCTGATGAAGTGGTATCACAGCTCTATGTGCTTTGTCCGGTTGTGAGAGACTGGATTGTTAGCTATGGCAATTGCATTGTAGGAATCGCAAAACAAGGGAATGTCCTTGACCTTCAAGTTGTAGTCTTCAAGTTTGTTCTTTATCCAAAGCAATTGTGCACAACAACTGCCGGCAAAAATGTATTCTGACTCGGACGTTTAGATTGCGACACAATTTTGCTTTTTGCTGCTCCATGAAATGAGCCTCCTTCCAAGGAACTGACAAGTCCCAGAAGTGTTCTTTCTATCATCTTTGCTTCCTACAAAATTTGCATCTGAAAAACATATTAGTTCGCCATCATTACTTCTTGGGTACCATAAGCCAAGATTTGGTGTACCTTTAAGGTATCTCAAAATCCGATTTGCAGCAGCGTAGTCAGATTCCTTAGAGTTCCCGTGAAATCTTGCACACACGCATGTTGAAAACATTAAATTCGGTCTACTAGCAGTAAGATGGAGTAGGGCTGAGCATATTATTCGAAACTCGAAAGTCGCTCGAAAATCGTTCGAAAATTGAGTCGAATCGGAATCAGTTAAAATTGATTCGACTCAATTTGAGTCGATTCAATTGGACTCGAATCTGATTTCGAGTCGATTTCGAGCCAGCCCTGAGTCGCTCGAAATATGACTCGAATCAACTCAAATTAATTAAAAAAATTTATTTATTTATTAATATATTCTTATTTTAAGATTAAAAATAACAAAATTTATATTTAAATAAAAAGAATGAATACTTTAAGTGCTTCATTTGCTAAATTTATAGGTTGCCCAACTTAATTTTGAGCAAACTAGGAATAAAACGAAAAATTGCTCAATTTCGAGCCGACTCGATTCGATTTCGAGCCAACCCGATTCGATTTCGAGCTGACTCGATTCGATTTCGAGCCGACTCGGAATCGAGTCATTTCGAGTCGAGCCGACTGGACTCGAAATCAATTTCGATTTCGAGTCGATTTCGAGCCGAGTTCGAGTCGAAAATTTCGATTTCGAGCCGAGCAAAAATCGCTCGAACTCGACTCGATATCAGCCCAAAGATGGAGCAAGGATTCAATTATGCTTCTGTACTTGGTTTCATCAAAAGGTTTCCCTTTCTCATCCTTATCCAGAGACATAGTTGAACCCATTAGAGTCCTCATAGAGGTTGAGGTCTCCATTCCGAATATCTTAATTAAATCCTTGGTGAACTTTGTCTAGGAGATGAAAATTCCATCTTCACATTGTTTCACCTGAAGTCCTAAGAAATACTTCAGCTCTCTCATACTGCTCATTTCAAACTTCCCTTGCATAAGTTTGGAAATCTTCTTACAGAGGTTGTCGTCAATAGAGCCATATATGATGTCATCGACATAGATTTGCACTAGCAAAATCTTGCCTTTTATTTCCATAAGAAATAATGTCTTATCTATCTTTCCTCTTGTGAACTTGTTCTCAAGAAGAAAGTTAGACAGCATCTCATACCAATCTCGAGGAGTTTGTTTCAAAATATATAAAGCTTTAAATAACAGATAGACATGATCAGGAAAGTTAGAATCAAGAAAACATGGAGGTTGTTCTACATACAACTCTTCCTTTATGTCACCATTAAGGAAGGCCGACTTCACGTCCATCTGATAGACAGTGAATGTTGAAAATTGTGAAGTAAAAGTGGGTTATTGGACTTGGGCAAACTATCCGTGCAGACTATGCGGACAGGGTTGGCGGGCAGTCAGGTCTGCAGGGAAGTTGCAGACGGTTTATTCTGTGACGGCCTGGGCAGTCTATTCACGCGCACTATACGTACAACAATGACGGTTTGCCAGGCTGACATATGCTCTGCAGGCAGTTGGATCCCAAAAGGTAACCGAGCGGATTGTGACTCTATTCGTGGAGTCCGGCAAGAAGCGTACTAAAGGACTGGAGCTCGGCAGACCGGCTTGGCAAAAGCCTTGGTCTTGCTCTGGTGAAGCGGCAAGTGGAAGACGTAGAGATCGCTAGTGAGTGTGGACAGTTGCTGGAGTTCTCCGAGGTAGGCAGAATGGTTCTAATGTCCGCTAGTAAGTGCGGACTGTACCTTATGGCCAGTGGTGTGGACTTGGTTGGTTCTGAACCAAGTACAGGGTTGGCTCAGTCCGGCGAGATCGTGCAGTGAAGCGCGGACTGCTTTGCATTCCGCCGTGCTCGGATGAAGTGCTGTGTGCCTTGATTGCGAGCTTGGAGTATGCGGACTGGAGATTGCATCTGCAAGGGCGTGCGGACTGGAGCTGGGTCCGCTGAGTCTGGTATTTTCCTTGGTGGCGAGGCCGTGGGCTCGGGATAAGCAGACTGGAGCTGTGTCCGCGGATAGGTGGACAGTTGTTGCAGAGTTCGGCTGTGGCAGTCTTGGCTTGGCCTTTGGCAACAAGGCGGACTGGTATTGTTGTCCGACCTTGGTGAAGCAATGGCGGATTGTCTATCCTACACAGGTCGCAGCAGACTGGAATGTATCTGCGGTTTGCGGAGACTTATTCTTGTTGCAGGATGCGGCGGTGACTCTATCGGTTAGGGAGGAGACCACACTCCTCATTGTGCCTATAAATAGGACCCATGTCACATCAAGAATACACAACTAAGAGAGCGAATGAACAATAAGTGAGCTCGTCACAGTTGTTGCGGACTGGATTTTAGTATCTGTGCGGTTTGATAGAGTTGACATGTTTGTATTGTACAGGTTATGTGGATAGCGCTGGAAAGCAAGGACTTGGCTCTGACTGTGGTCAGGGACAGTGTGGACTCTGCATTTAAGCAACAGGCGGTAAACAGCAGGTCGCGGACAGCGACCAGACGGTTTTCTCTTTGGCAACTTATGTTCGGGGTTCAATAAGTTGCTTGCATCAGGCGACCTATTCAGTTCGTCATCGCAGCTTGTGCGGTCTGGCGGCTAGGCGACCTCGCGATTAGGCAGCTTGCAGATCGTCTGCTAGATCTTAGCATTGGAATAAGGGGTAGTCCGCGCAGGCTTAGTTCCGGTGTGGCAACCTGCCGGACTGTGCGGACTACTTAGTACAGCAGTAGATCCGGCGCATACGTGTTGAGTCCGCGCAGCTTGACTTGTCTTGTATTTATAGTCTCTACTTTCCCTGTGATGGTTTTTGGTGAATCATGTCTCGCCATGTATGTCTCGCCTTGTAAAGAAGATTGTTGTTATCAATAAAGACTCTTGTTGCAACATGTGTTTTGGGTTATGACGAACTTTAGTTGAGATAACCACTGCTCACTCCTAGGTCTGGAAATTTCAACATGGTATCAGAGCGAGGTTGGAGTGGATAAGCAGTGATCAACTGAAGTGGTTGTTGCTCTTGTGAAGAGGGAACCAGTGGTAGAACCATTACAGTGGAAGATGCAAGTGGTCTTGGGATTGAACTCCTTATAGAGACTAACTTTGATAGGTGGAAGTCTTGTATGGAGAACTTTCTTTTTGGCGAGGACCTTTGGGAGGTGGTGTGTGGAGCAAGAAGATAAGAGGTTACTGCTGGCAATGCTGAAGAGATGAGAGCTTGGAAGGAGACAAATGCGAAAGCGGAGTCTATTCTCAAGCAGGCGATCTCATCGGAGCTCTTGGACCACATCAGTGGATGTCGGTTAGCTCCAGAGGTTTGGACTTCCCTTGATCGGTTGTTCAATAAGGAGGTGAAGGTTGTTGCGGAGGATGTTATTTCTACTTCATATCAGCAAGAGAAGAGTGTTTCTCCGAGGCGTGATGGGAAGAGGAAGGAAGGATCAAGTTGCCATAGATGCAAGAAGCATGGTCACCTCAAGAAGGAGTGTAAGGTTCTCTTACACTCTGTGAACGTAGCTTATGTTGGCAGTAAGAAGAAGAACTTAGTTGGGTCATCAACAAGTTTGGGTGAAGATCAGACGAAGGTCAGTGATAGTGCAGCTATCTAGCATGAAAGACTGGGGCATGTAGGGATGGACAAGCTGAAAGCAATGATAGTAAGAAGACTCATGAGAGGCTTTCCTAGATTGTCATCCTATGGTGATGGTTAGGTATGTGCGAGATGTCAGCACGGTGAAGCTTATCGCTTTACGGTTGATAAGGCACAATCCGTATGTAAAGCTCCTTTGGAGGTTGTCCATTGTGATCTGGTTGGACCGACCGTCACCGCCAGTCTTGGAGGCAGCAGGTACATGCTGATATTGGTTGATTGCTATTCGACGTATACTTGGGTATACTTCATGAAGCAAAGTCGAACATGTTTCTCTTGTTTGTGAAGTTCAAGAAGCTTGTATAGGGCCAGCTTGGCCTGCAGATAAAGAAGTTGAGGACAAGCATCAGTAGTGAGTTCAGCTCAACCATGTTCTCGAACTTTTACAGGAAGCATGGGTCCGAAGGGAGCTGTCTCTTGGACATACTTCACAGCAAGACGATGTTGCAGTTCAGATGATCCGCCTATTGACGTAGACCTGCAAGTGTTGGCTTCAGTGCAAAGGCATTCCTAAGTCCTTTTGGGCCGAAGGAATGGCCTGTGAGGCACATGTCATCAATCAGATGCCACTTAGTCCTATCATTGTGAAGTCTCTGGTTGAGCTGATATTCGGGGTGAAGCCTAATGTGATGCACTTACGGGTGTTTGGATCTACCTATTACGTACATGCTCTGGATGCCCTCAAGATGAAGTTGGTCTTTATTGGGTATGATGAGAAGAAGAGAAGATGGAGTTGTATGGATCCTGCGACGTAAAGGTTCATTGTGTCGAGAGACGTTGTCTTCGATGAGCTGACGTCATATTGGGATAGCTCATGTGTGGAGCTAGAGATGAGCAGGTCAGATGGTGGGCTGAAGGAGGCTGCTACAAAGGTTCAATTGGAGCTGCCTGAGTCACCAGGAGCTCCAGGTTGTTCTTGCTCCGGTGCAAAGGCATCAAGGTCAGGAAGTAGGGGGAGCAATGCTCCAGGTGCTTCTGGCTCGAAGACGGAGGATTCCGGTTCAGGAAGTAGGAGGAGCGATGTTCCAGGTAGTTCTTGTTCGAGAGCGGAGGATTTTTGTTCAGTTAGCAGGGGGAGCATTGCTCTAGGTGCTCCTGGTTCCAGTATGGTGGCTTCTGGTTCAGGAAGCAAGGGGAGCATTGTTCCGGGTATGCCCGAGAACTGAGCTGGATTAGGAGGAGCAGCGGAGGTGGTTAGCCGTGATCATGTTCTTCGGAGGTCGAAAAGGATCATCTACCCACCAGTTCGATATAGCGAAGGGAACACGGTGAGCTTGTTCTCATGTTTCCTTGCAAGCTCTCAGGTCGAGCGACTACCTTCTAGCTGTGATGACCCCACTAGAGTCAAGGAGGTGGTTGATGCCAAAGCTGAGGAGGTGACTACTCTCAGAGGTAACGAGGCTTGGGCCCCTGTGCCCAAGGTCGTTGGTGAAACTCTTGAGATGCATGAGTGGAGATCGAAGCTAAACAAGAAGGCAGAGTGAAGCATTGCTCCGTTTGGGAGATGCTGGAGGGATCCCTCATGGTCCAGGATATGCAGGGTGGGGACTATGTCTTGGACATATCCTCAAGGCGCTATCGGAGGGACCATTTATAAGTCCCCCCCCCCCTCCCGGATCTCAAAACACAGCACGAAGGGGGAGTCTTATGCCCGGAATAGCCTCCTTGCGGTAGCATTAGCACACGGACTAACCTGTACCACAAGACGCCTATTCCACCGGCTACAACAATGTCAATAGAACATGCCAACCCAACCAAATATAATAAACAAGAGAAGTCAAATCCACACTAAGTAATAATGTCCAAATACATCAATAAAGGAGAAGCTTAAACATTCTTCTACAATATATCAGAGTACAGCTAAACATTGCCCAAACGGGCTACATCAGAGTATCAAAATACTAACATCCGTAACCGACGGTATCGACGGCACCGTCACTTCAGGCCCTATCGTCCTGGCCTGGCTGTCCTGCTGCGTAGTCTGCTGCTGCTCTACCTGCGGCGTGACCTCTTAAAAAGGAAGACATAGCAACCGTTAGTCGAAACGACTAAGTGGTTTCACATCCGCTCCCCCGGCGACTCCTCGGCACCGGGCGGGGAAAAGGAACAAGAGTACAATATATAATAAGTATGCAAGTAAAAGAAGTACAAGCAGGTGGCAGTAGTGTAAGAGTAACAATGACATGATCTAGCAAATATTTAAGAGCTACAGCAAACTAATATGTATAAGTAACAGCAGGAAAGTAACTTAACTTATAAGAATGCTCATACAAACTTATAAGTTAATGATCAGGTTACATAAAGGTAACTCATCGTATAAGAGTGCCCATACAAACTTATACGATGAGGATCTTGTTGTGCAATATTATGAGATGCTATGAATGCTATGCAATGACTCACCCATGATCACACAAATGCAATTGCTATGTCGAGACAGTCTATAGTTCCCACTTTTCGAGCAGGTAGCTAACCTCTCAGGCATCAGCCACCGTGGCCAGGCGGTGACAGTAGAACATGCACTACTACTACTAGGCAGGTATCCACACTACTTCACCTAGGCCTCCGTACACCTCAACGCTAATAACACAATAGCGAAGCCCATCCGTACTATGGCCCAGCGGGTTCTTGGGTAGATGTGCACCAAGAACATAGCCCGAACTGGCCTTGTGTGACCCGAAAGGGGCCCCAGAAGTAAGAACGAGGACACAGCCCAACCCTTCACTTGGCACGGAAGGAGCCCCAGGACATGAACACCGAGGACCAAGCCCAACCGCCCAAATTCTAACTGTCAACTCCCGTCGGTGTGACGATCGGGGAGCCTGTAGACCTACGACACTATCCTTAACCCAGGATTACGACACCGTGTGTCGACTCACACCTCATGCAATTTCACACCACCGTGGCATGGAAGGGGCCTCGGAAGAAGGCACGAGGACACAGCCCAACTATTCACTTGGCACGGAAGGAGCCCCGGGACATGAACACCGACGACCAAGCCCAACCGCCCAAAGTCTAACTGTCAACTCCCGTCGGTGTGACGATCGGCGAGCCCGTAGACCTGCCACACTATCCTTAACCCAGGATTACGATACCGCATGTCGACTCACACCTCTTGCAATTTCACACCACCGTGGCATGGAAGGGGCCTCGGAAGAAGGCAGGAGGACACAGCCCAACCATCCATACATACTCTATCCCAACACAAACCAAACAAGTGACGGTCAACACCGCACTTACATCCTTTTACAACACTACTCGTAGGGAGACGACACTCTAAGTATTGGACTACTATACCCATTCCATTAGTCAAACATACTCATGGACATAATTTATGCCTCTACATGACCTTCCAAATGATAACAACATAATATAACATGATGCGCATATAAAGATCTATCACTCTTTCCAAATGGTAACGACATATTATAAGCATGTTGCGCATGAGTAACACTTTATCAATTTCTATCAAGTCAATTTATTTAAATAAGCTTGCTTCACAATTTGATTATATGAAATCTGATTAATAAGCTTCATAAATCATGCAACTAAAATGTTTAGCCATAAAGAGTTCATCCAAGCCAAGTTACTAGAAATATTAATTCCACCGAATCCAAATCTATATTATCTAAAGCCCAGAATTTAGATGTAGAGTAAATCTGGATTGCAACTTTAACCGGAGATTCCTGAAGCTACAGGAATCCGGTGAAGACGTGTAACCCCTCAAAGGAAAGGACTTTCCATGGGCTACAACTATCGTATTCAGACCTCAGCACAGATTTGACATTATCCTAATTGAAATCAGACTTGAAGTCCGTTGCGTACAGAACACAATTTCTGCATGCAGGATTTATCGAACACCATTTTCATTCAGACTCTCCTGTGGCTACAGACGTCTCCTAAAGTCATGCAACCACTCGTTGGAAAGGTATTTTCAAGGGCTTCAACTTTCGTGTTTACCTGAAAGCCTAGATCTGCCCTTATCCCTCGTGAAAATGGCCTAGAAGATCATTGCACGCAGAATACAGGTTCAACACGCATCTTGAGGCGGAATGAACGGCATCGGTTCATCTTCCACCTCAAGTCGATCCTCTCCGATCACCTCTAGAATTTTCCTCCACCCTTATTTAACCTCAAGAGACCATTACCTTTCACGAAACCATCCCCTATCTTCACATAGAAGAAGGGAGTGGTTGAAGAGATCTAAAACCTAGGACACAAGTCCTAGCATGGCCTTTCCTAGAAAACTCATCCTCTCCATCAAGACTCTCTTGAGTCGATATCTCACCTCGGGAAAATAACTAGAGATCTAGCACCAAGGGAGAGGGTAGGAAACTCACATCGATTCCAGTGGTTCCTCCATTTCCGGTCATGGATCTCGTAATTCTCCTTGTCGGCATCTTCTCCTTCACGGTGATGGCGGATTTTCCCTCCCTAGAACTTGCTCCTGCAGTTCTCCTTCTACAGAAGTTCTCTCAGAAAAAAGGGACTAAGTGAGCGTGAAGACGGCTAGGGTTTTCTCTTCCCCTTATATATGAAAAGTGACATGGGTAGGGACACGACCGTGTCCTTACCCGTGTCCTGCTTGGGCGAAATGACAAAGGTAGTTTCCGTGTCGGTTCAATACTTGACACGGGTGGGGACACGCCCGTGTCCCGACCCGTGTCCCGACCCGTGTCCACATGACACGACCGTGTTCCCTGGTCGTGTCCTTCTCTGGATACATTTCGACGATCTCAACACTTCGTCGATCTGGATCAAAATCATCGACTGGAGCACACGGATAGGGACACGCCCGTGTCTCTACTCGTGTCATATAACTCATCGGTCTCGACACATCTCGTCGAGTTCAAATCGACACAATGCCACACGGTAGAGACACGGGCGTGTCTCTACCCGTGTCATGTAATTCGTCGATGTCGACGCGCATTTCGTCAATCTCGACACATCTCGTCCTGTTCAACTCAACACATTACCACACGGGTAGAGACAAGGTTGTGTCTCTACCCGTATCATGTAATTCGTCGATGTCGACGCGCAGTTCGTCGATCTCGACACATCTCGTTGAGTTCAACTCGACACATTGCCACACTGGTAGGGTCATGCCCGTGTCTCTACCCGTGTCACATTCACACGGGTAGTGACACGCCCGTGTCACTACCCGTGTCCATCTCTGCACTGATTTCTCCACTCCCCACAAGTGCAGTCCAATTCCCTGCACTTCCCAGGACTCGAGTTAACCCTCCTGACTCAAAAACACACATGAGTGGCCTAGAGCTATTCGGGACGTTACAAATCCTATAAACAAAATAAAATATTTCGTCCCTAAAATCAGGCTTAGGTTGTGGGGAGAAAAGCATAACAGGAAATTTAACGTATGCTTTTAAATAAAATTACCTTGAGCAAACAACTCCGGGTAACATTGTTGCATCAAATCCATTGGCTCCCATGTGTACTCCTCCTTCCCATGGTTGGACCATAGTACCTTCACCAAGGGAACACTTTTGCAGCGCAATGTTCTTGTCTCGCTGTCAAAAATCTGCACCAACTCTAGTCGCACAGACCTATCTGACGCCACTGCACAATCAGTAGTGGGAATATATTGGTCGGGCCGCAACAGTACTTTTTGAAGCGACGACACATGGAACACGTCGTGGAGATTCTCTAGTTCTGGTGGTAACTCCAACCGATAGGCCAACGGGCCAATCCTTTCCAGTATAGTATAAGACCCAACATACCTTGGGCTGAGATTTTTCACCCCACGCACCCGCGACACTCCATGCATCGGCCAAATCTTGAGGAACACTTTATCACAAACTTGGAACTCCACCATTCGGTGCTTTGCATTATAATACTTCGTCTTCCGACTTTGAGCCTCCAACATGTGATCCCGTACCAATCTGACCGCCACATCAGTCTCATCTATATATTCATTTCCCAATGCTTTCTGATCTTCGTCTTGCACCCAAGACAAGGGAGTCCTGCACCTTCTTACGTAAAGGGCTTCATGGGGCGCCATACCGATGCTCGCCTCATGGCTATTATTGTAGGAGAATTCCACCAGTGGTATGAGTCTTTCCCACGGTTCTCCTCTATCCAGCACACACAACCTCAATAAATCCTCTAGTGTTCTGATGGTCTGCTCAGACTGCCCGTCCGTCTGAGGGTGAAATGCAGTACTAAAGGTTAGGCGCGAGCCCAAATATGCCTGTAGCGCCTGCCACTCCTTGGATGTAAACCGGCCATCCTGATCCGAAACAATTGTCTTGGGCACGCCATAATATCGTACGAATTTCTCCACAAAAAGCTGTACCAAAACATCCACGTGTGCTTCCTTCTTCATTGGAATGAACCGGGCCACCTTTGTCAGTCGATCAACAATAACCCACACTGAATCATTCCCGAAGCGGGAGCGAGGTAGCCCATGCACAAAGTCCATGGAGATATCCTCGAACTTCCATTCGGGGATGGGCAACGACTGCAACAAACCACCGGGACTCCTGCATTCAGCCTTCACCCTTTGACAAGCTTCGCAATGTGAAACATAGTAACGAACATCCTTCTTCATTCCTGGCTAGCACATGGTCTTCCGTAAGTCGGCATACATCTTAGCAATACCCGGGTGTACAGAATATTGAGAGGAATGTGCCTCTCTCAAGATATCCTCCCGGATTTTGCCACCCTTGGGAATATAGAGCCTGCCACGAAAATAAACGAGGTCGTCTTTTAGTGTGTACTCATCGATGGTCCCATCTTTAATTGCCTTGATTGTCGGGGCCAAGGCCGCATCCAGTCCTTGCTCCACCCGAATCCGGTCCGGATATCACAAACTATGCTCATGCTGGCCAAATACTCTGCATACTCCAATCGAAGGAGCCTTGAATACTCTAGAGTAATTTCCATCCTCCTCTCGATCATCCGAGCCAACTCCATACTCATCAACCGAGGACTCTGGGCTAGAGACTGGCGCTTTTCTACTCAGGATCGGCTACCGAGTTCGCTTTCTCGGGGTGGTAGTTCATGGTGAACTCATAGTCGCATAGAAATTCCAACCACCTCCGTTGTCTCAGGTTCAACTCCTTCTGAGTGTGGATATACTTCAAGTTTTTGTGATCGGAAAAGATCTCACAGTGGACGTCATATAGATAATGCCTCCAGACCTTCAAAGCGAACACCACTTCTCCCAACTCCAAATCATGAACCGGGTAATTGATTTCATGTTTCTTTAACTGCCTTGAACCATAAGCGATTACGTGTCTGTGCTGCATCAATTCCGCTCCCATCCCTTGATATGACGCGTCCGTGTAAACTTGAAATCCAAGAAAGCTTCACACTGTGGTGTCCAATCAAATGGAACACCCTTCTTCGTCAAGGAGTTAAGAGGAAGGGCAATCTTGGAAAATCATTTCATGAACTTGCGGTAGTACCCAGCAAGTCCAAGAAAGCTTCCTATATCTGCCGCCGACTTCAAGGGCGATCACTCCTTCACGGCTCGCACCTTTGCTGGATACACTGCTAATCCTGCCCCACTGATCACATGCCCCAAGAAAGCAACCTCCTTAAGCCAGAATTCACACTTGCTAAACTTAGCGTACAAGGAGTGCTCCTTCAATTTCTTCAACACCAAGGTTAGATGCTCGACATGATCCTCCTCCGTCTTTGAGTAGATCAAGATGTCATCGATAAAAATAATGACGAAGATATCCAAATACGGTTCGAACACCTTGTTCATCAGGATCACGAAGGCCGAAGGGGCATTTTTGAGCCCAAACGGCATTACCGTGAACTCATACAAACCATATCTTGAACTGAAGGCCGTTTTTTGGATGTCCCCTTCTTGTATCCTCAACTGATAGTATCTAGAGCGCAAATCTATTTTAGAAAACTAATGTGCTCCCACTAGTTGATCGAACAACTCGTCGATCCGAGGTAGCGAGATAAGTGTTTCGCACCGTCAATCGATTAAGTTCCCGATCATCTAAGCACAAACGCAGGGTTCCATCCTTCTTCTTCACGAACAGCACAGGGGCTCCCCAGGGTGATGAACTGGGGCGAACGAACCCTGACTCCACCAGTTCTTGCAATTGAACTCTAAACTCCGCGAGTTATTTCGGCCATTCTGTACGTAGTCTTGGATACATGCTTGACACCTGGTACTAGATTAATCTGGAAGTCAACCTCTCTATGCGAAGGTAATCCTGGTATCTTTTCAATAAATACCTCGGGAAAATCTTACACTTCCCGTACATCCTTTAATTTCCAATGCTTCTTCCTTCAACTCGAACCAGATCATGAAGACCTCATCCCCCTTCATATGAGCTTTTACAACCGGGACGGAAGATAACATCATGCGAGGCGCGAAGCCAATACCTTGGAAGATGACGTCAGAGTCTCCATGTCTCAAATAGATCCGCTTCTCCGCGCAGTCGATCCTCGCGAAGTGCCAGTCCAGCCATGCCATGCCCAAAATGATGTCAAACTCCGGCATTCTCAGAACCGTGGCCGGCGTATCAAAGGCCTTCCCATCAATAAATAACTCCAACTCGCACTCGGTTGCGATCATCTCCCAGCCGTCCGGAAGGCGTACACGTCGGGCTATGCCAGTGAAGTACTGTACACCCTCCACGTCTTTTATGAAATCCTCGGACATAAAGGAGTGTGAGGCACCGGTATCGAACAGCGCATAGGCCGTCTTCCCGCCAATAATCACGGTGCCTAAGTACCAACAACCAAAACTTATTTCTAGGTGTCTATAAGTCTTAATCAATTCAAGTTAGACCATGAAAATATGTTAATTAATTAAATCAAACCTGCAATCACATCTTGGGGTTCCGTTCCTGCGCCATGTCAAGCACGTACACCTGATCCCTAGCAGGGCCAGGTTTACCTCCTCGCGGTCCTCGTCCTTGACCATGCACGTGACCCCGCCCTCATGGATGTAACGCCCCAAAATTTGTACCATTTAATTTCGGGTTCGTCGAGAAGGAAAATTGTTTCTGGCATTGGCACACGGCCTGGGACACGGCATGTCCCAGCGCGTGTCAGGCTCCAGTCGACGATTTGGTCGAGAGGTCGATAATTTTGGAGTCGACGATCGTTGAGCAGAGAACACGGCCTGAGACACGGGCGTATCTCAGGGCGTATCGAGCCCGTGTCGACAATCGGCTCGGGGAGTCGACGAATTTCGCTCGACGATGTGTCGAGACAAGGCACATGGCCTAGGACACGGGCATGTCCAAGGCCATGTCAGGCAGTCGACGAACTTCGCTCGACGAAGTGGTCGAGATAGTGAACACGGCCGGGAGCCCAGGTGTGTTGAGTTAGACACGGGCAAGGACACGGGCATGTCCAGTACCCGTGTGAGTCTCGGGTTGTTTTCGGGGCCTTGTCGATGGAGGCACACGACCGACCATACGGCCGTGTCAGTTGGAACACGGGGCGTGTTAGGTCGAACACGGGCGTGTCGGATGCCCGTGTGTTGTTCCAAGCGCGTCAATTTTGGCGGCGAATGGGGGACACGGCCTTGGACACGGGCGTGTTGCAGGCCGTGTTCGGCCCATGTATTTTGTTTTTCCGTTCGGATCAAGGCCTTTCTTTCCTTTCTTTTGGGATCTGATGGTCCAGGATCGCTCTTGCTGAGTAAAGTCCGAGAATAGGATTAGGAACCCTCATTCTCCTCCAAGCTTTCTCTTACTACAGTTCTAGAGAGAAGGGAGAGCAAGGAAGAAGGTGAAGTAGAGATCCGGATGTTGGAAAGGCTTCAGTGCTCCAAATCACGAGCCGAGTCTAGATCAGTGGAGGCTAGATCGTTCCGAAGGTTTTCATCCGGCTATATTTCCATGGATAGAAAAAAGAGTCGGAAGGTAACGACACTTCTCCTCTCGGTTTTAGCATGCATGTTTCAGCATCTTTTCTTTTCTAGTTTTTGGGCACCAAACACTCAAGTGAGAGGGTTTGGGTCGCCAAGGTTCAAGAGGAACCTCCGAGTCAATTCAATCCGTCCCCGGCATGATTTTTGCGTTAGAGATCCGCTCCGTTAGTGGATTAGGCATGGTGGGTGAAGCCGTAGTAGCGACCATTAGTCCGACTCGGTGATGTTGCATACGAGGTTTAAGGATTCATAGAAATCCGCTGCGGCAAGGGCCGTTTGTGATGTTCGTGTTGTTTGTGATGTTCTTCCCTTTATCTTGCATGAGTACGTGTGGCCGGTACCGGACAAGGTTAGCTCCTCATTGGCGGTAGATGGTTTCCTTGGAAAACAAGGTTAGCTCCGCATGAGTGGTAGATGGTTTCCTGATGCTCGGGAACGCTGTAGTATGTATGAGAGATTATGGAGGAAATGTCTTGGTTTGTGATGTGCCAAGGCATGGATGTGTCTCCGTGGTCGACTGGCTATCCCATGACGTGCAAGTCATGTGTGGAAAGTGTCCCGGCGAGACTAGTCCCCTTTGTGTGAGACTGACGATAACGCCGAGCATGGGACAAGCCCGGTCAATGAGGCCATGAGCGGGTGGGTCCAGAAAGGTTCTTAGAATCGGTCAGTGTGTTGGACGGAATCCTGACATGAGAAGTCAGAGTTTGCTGGCAAGCCCGGTCTGCGACCGTGAGCGGGTGGGGCCTTGGCAAGAGTTCCGTGTGGCGGCTTGTATGCCATTGGGGGATTGTGGTTCTCCTTTGTTTGCGGCTTTATGCCAATGGGGAAATGATGAGTACCCAAATGATGTGATGTTGTGCTAGATGCATACGCTATAGGGTGCCTTGGGAGAAGCCGGGTGTTGCATTTATGTTGCATAGTAGGCTCTATTATTAAATGCTCAACAATAGAGAACATGTATGATGTTTGAGACATCCAAGCCTGTTTCCTTAATTTCTTTCTTGCTTATGATTATTGCATATGAAGTGCTAACATGCAGGTTGGAGGAATACCCCGGGGTCCGTTAGGGGCGGCCGGGAGGAGATGTGTTTGTTACACAGTTTGAGGTCAGCCTTTGCTGACCCACGTTACTAATAATTTTTACAGGGCAAGGATCGCAAGCAGGAGCTAGCTCGCTGGCCAGAAAGGCCTAAGCCTCATAAAGTGTTAACTTTTTGCTGTAGCTCTACTATTTTGACATTGTGTGTTTTGATGCCCTTGGTGACCGGCTTGCATGCCGAGGTAGACTAGGTGTGCTTATGCACTTTCATGACCGATGCATTATTTGAGTTTGGATTCACTCTTGTTGTAAGGCCTTAAGGCCATTATGTTACTCTTGTAGGCGTGGATAACTTCTAGTCTTGTTTGTTGTTTCCGCTGTGTTGTGTTTCTAGTTTTGAGATTGGGTAGCTATATCATTTTATAATACTGAAGCTGTGGCATCTGTATGTTGTGGGGCCTCGGCCAGACCCATATTATACGGTCATTACAGGGGAGGTGTTACAATTTGTTATCAAAGCGAGGTTAGATTCAAGGTCAGAGCATAGAGAAGTTATTCACATAAGAGTAACGCGAGACCATGAGTGTCATTATGTTTAAGTCTTGAGATTAGAGACTGATCCCTTATTTCTTGTTTCCTTGAAGAGTGCAAGCAACGAGTCGGGTACGTCGAGAGCAAGAGAAGAACTTTCGGCGAGCAGTGCCACTGCTCCAGGTCTTTTGGGCACGGGTGTAACCCGCCGACTACTGTCGCATGCTTGCTGAAGCGATGGTGGCAGCCCAAGCTGCAGCGGCAGCTCAGGTAGCAACCCCTGCTACACCGGACACGGCGACGGCCATGCCAGTCGGAGAAGCCAGGCAAGTAGAGCCTTTGGCGGAAAGGGTGGTTGTCGGACATGGAGACCGACACAAGAAGTACTTCCTGAGCTTCCATCCCCCATCGTTCAAGGGAGTTTGTACGCCAACGGATGCGGAGTATTGGTATCCGATCCCTCGGATAGACGACTTGTTCGACCAGTTGGTGGGGTCGGTGGTGTACTCAAAATTGGACTTGAAGTCAGGTTATTATCAGTTGCAAATTTGGGACGAGGACATACCCCAGACTGCCTTGGGTACGAGGTACGGACACTTTGAGTTTACGGTAATGACGTTCGTGCTGACGAACACGCCATCTGTGTTCATGGATCTTATGAAATCGCGTATTTTTGGGAATCTTTTGTGGATTTCACTATGGATTCTTTTGTGGTTTCTTCATTGATGACATCTTGTGTATTCCAAATCGAAGACATGAGACCTACTTGAGAGTGGCCTTGCAAGTGTTGAGGGAGAATCAGTTGTATGCAAAGTTCTCAAAGTGCGAGTTCTGGTTAGCAAAGGTGGCATTTTTGGGCCACGTGATTAGTGTGGATGGGGTGGCAGTGGATCCAACAAAAGTGGAAGCCATCAGAGATTGGCCAGTTTTGAGGACCGTGGCGGAAGTCCGAAGTTTTCTTGGACTAGCCGGGTAATATAGGAGATTCGTGGAGAATTTTTTCGCGGATAGCTCTACCCCTAACCTCACTCACTCGTAAAGATCAGAAGTTTGTGTGACTCAAGAGTGCAGTCAAGCATTTGAGGAACTGAAGGAGAGACTGATGATGGCTCCAATCCTAAGTCTACCGCAAGGGACCGTGAGATTTCAGATCTTTAGTGACGCATCGGGATGCGGTTTGGGTTGCGTTTTGGTGCAACATGGTAAGGTGATAGCTTTTGGGTCTAGACAGCTAAATCCTCATGAGAGGAATTACCCCGTCCATGACTTGGAGTTGGCGGCGGTAATTTTTGCGTTGAAAATATGGCGACATTATGTGTATGGTGCAAATGTGGAGATCTTCACGGATCATAAAAGCCTGAAGTATCTCTTGGATCAAAAGGACTTGAACATGCGTCAATGCAGGTGGGTTGAGTTTCTTGGAGACTACGAGGTGGTGATTCAGTATACGCCAGGTAAAGCCAATGTAGTGGCGGATGCCTTGAGTAGAAAGTACACAGGGCAAGGGAATTAGATCGAAGCTCATGATGAGCGGTTGGTACGGGAATGGGAGTCCCTTGGTTTGGAATGTGTGGCGAGAGGCGAGTCCAGCGTGGCTCAGTTGAACTGGATTGAAATGCAGAATGACTTGTCCAATCGCATTCAGGAAGCAACTCGGTTGGATGTGGAGTTTCAACCATATGTGATGGAGGCTTAAGAGGGCGAGAACAGCGCCTGGGAGATGATTGATGGGCTTCTGAGGAAGGACGGAAGGGTTTGTATACCGTAGTTCAGCAAACTCCGTGAGGAGAGAATGTTTGAGGCTCACTTCACAAAGTACTCCATTCACCCGGGCAGTACAAAGATGTACTTGGATATGAAGTAATCCTTTTGGTGGCCGGGCTGAAGCGGGACGTAGCTTTGTATGTGAATCGTTGACAAACTTGCGCCTTGGTGAAGGATGAATGTCAGAAGCCGGGAGGGTTCCTGAAGCCACTTCCAATCACTGAGTGGAAATATGATGACATCTCCATGGATTTTTTACATAGTTTGCCTAGATCGCAGCAGGGTAATGATGCTATTTGGGTGATCGTGGATCGCTTAACCAAGGTGGCCCACTTCATCCCAAATCGGAAGGAGGACAGCGTGGAGAAGCTGGTGGAGTTGTATGTTCGCAACATTGTGCGAATGCATGGGATTCCTAAGAGCATAGTCAGCGATCGAGATGGACGGTTTACGTCCAAGGACTGGAGATTGGTTCAGAAGAGTTGGGCACGAAGCTAAAGTTCAGTACGGCGTTCCATCCTCAAACTGACGGAAAACCAAAAGAACAAACCATACTATGGAGGATATGCTGAGAATGTGCATTCTTGACTTCGGCAAGAAGTGGGAGGATCACCTCTTCATGGTGGAATTAGCGTACAATAACAATTATCAAGTATAAAAATGGCGCCATACGAAGCTTTGTATGGGAGATGGTGTCGAACACCGATGTCTTGGACAGAGGCGGGAGACACCAACATTTTGGGAAAGGAGGTGGTAGTTGACTCTTGTGAGTTGGCGCGGACCATTCAAGAGCGTATGAAGGTGGCGCAAGACCGGCAAGCAAAATACTTTAATGCTCGTCATAGGAAGTTGGAGTTTGTGGTAGGTGATTGGGTCTATTTGAAGATCAAGCCGTTCAAAGGCGTCTCACGATTCGCCGACTCAAGAAGTTGACTCCCATGTTTTTGGGGCCTTTTGAAGTTGTTGAACGGGTGGGAGAAGCAGCCTATCGGTTGGCGTTGTATGCGGAGCCGAGTGGATTGTACGACGTCTTACATGTCTCCGTCTTTAGGAAGCCTTGGAGGCTAGTGTAGTGATCGAGCCGGCATCAGTGCCGATAGAGGAAGACTTGAGGACGCGAGTCCGTCCAATTGCTATAGAGGATTCGGAGACTCGGCAGTTGCGGAATAAAGAGGTTAAACTCGTGAAAGTCTGATGGGACAACTGCGGTCGTGAGGAGCACTCTTGGGAGGGAGAACAAGCCATGCTAGAAGAGTATCTATAGCTCTTCAAATCAGGTAGAATTTAAGTTTTGTTTCCTTTTGCTTTGTAATTTCGGGACGAAATTATTTTAAGGGGGAGAGAGTTGTAACGCCCCAAAATTTGTACCATTTAATTTCGGGTTCGTCGACAAGGAAAATTGGTTTCTGGCAGGGGGCACACGGCCTGGGACACGGGCGTGTCCCAGGGCGTGTCTGGCTCCAATCGACGATTTGGTCGCGAGGTCGACGATTTTGGAGTCGACGATCGTTGAGGAGAGAAACACGACCTGAGACACGGGCGTGTCTCAGTGCGTGTTGAGCCCGTGTCGACAATCAGCCCGGGAGTCGACGAATTTCGCTCGACAATATGTCGAGACAAGGTAGACGCCTAGGACACGGGCGTGTCCAAGGCCGTATCAGGCAATCGACGAACTTCACTCGACGAAGTGTCGAGACAGTGAACACGGCCTCGAACCCAGGCGTGTTGAGTTAGATACGGGCAAGGACACGGGCGTGTCCAGTACCCGTGTGAGTCTCAGGTTATTTTCGGGGCTGTGTCGATGGAGGCACACGGCCGACCACACGGCCGTGTCAGCTGGAACACGGGCGTGTCAGGTCAAACACGGGCGTGTCAGATGCCCGTGTGTTGTTCCAGGCGTGTCGGTTTTGTCGCGAATGGGGGACACGGCCCTGGACAAGCGCGCATCGCAGGCCGTGTTCGACCCAGGTATTTTGTTTTTCAGTTCGGATCAAGGCCGTTCTTTCCTTTCTTTTGGGATCTGATGGTCCAGGATCGCTCTTGCTGAGTAAACTTCGAGAATAGGGTTAGGAACCCTCATTCTCCTCCAAGCTTTCTCTTACTAATGTTCTAGAGAGAAGGGAGAGCAAGGAAGAAGGTGAAGTAGAGATCCGGCTGTTGGAAAGGCTTCGGTGCTACAAATCGCGAGCCGAGTCCAGATCCGTGGAAGCTAGATCGTTGCAAAGGTTTTCATCCGGCTATTTTTCCATGGCTAGGAAGAAGAGTCGGAAGGTAACGACACTTCTCCTCTCCGTTTTAGGATGCATGTTTTAGCATCTTTTCTTTTCTAGTTTTTGGGCACCAAACACTCAAATGAGAGGGGTTTGGGTCGCCAGGTTCAAGAGGAACCTCCGAGTTGATTGAGTCCGTCCCCGACATGATTTTTGCATTAGAGATCCGCTCCGTTAGTGGATTAGGCATGGTGGGTGAAGCCGTAGTCGCGACCGTTAGTCCGACTCGGTGATGTTGCATACGAGGTTTAAGGATTCGTAGAAATCCGCTACGGCAAGGGCCGTTTGTGATGTTCGTGTTGTTTGTGATGTTCTTCCCTTTATCTTGCATGATTACGTGTGGCCGGTACTGGACAAGGTTAGCTCCTCATTGGCGGTAGATGGTTTCCTTGGTGAACAAGCTTAGCTCCGCATGAGTGTAGATGGTTTCCTTGATGCGCGGGAACGCTGTAGTACGTATGAGGGATTATGGAGGAAATGTCTTGGTTTGTGATGTGCCAAGGCGTGGTTTGTCTCCGTGGTCGGCTGGCTATCTCGTGACGTGCAAGTTATGTGTGGAAAGTGTCCCGACGACACTAGTCCCCTTTTGTGTGAGACTAACGAGAACGTAGAGCATGGGACAAGCCCGGGCAATGAGGCCTGAGCGGGTGGGGTCCAGCAAGGGTTCTTAGAAATGGTCAGTGTGTTGGACGGAATCCTGACATGAGAAGTTAGAGTTTGCCGGCAAGCCCGGGTCTGCGACCGTGAGCGGGTGGGGCCTTGGCAAGAGTTCTGTGTCGCGGCTTGTATGCCATTGGGGGATTGTTGTTCCACTTTGTTTGCGGCTTTATGCCAATGGGGAAATGATGAGTACCCAAATGATGTGATGTTGTGCTAGATACATACTCTATAGGGTGCCTTGGGTGAAGCCCGTGTTGCATTCATGTTGCATAGTAGGCCCTATTATTATATGCTCAACAATAGATAACATGTATGATGTTTGAGACATCCAAGCCTGTTTCCTTAGTTTCTTTTCTTGCTTATGATTATTGCATACGAAGTGCTAACTTAAAGGTTGGAGGAATACCCCGGGGTCCATTAGGGGGCCGGGAAGAGATGTGTTTGTTACACAGTTTGAGGTCAGCCTTTGCTGACCCACGTTACTAATATTTTACAGGGCAAGGATCGCAAGCAGGAGCTGGCTCGCTGGCCAGAAAGGCCTAAGCCTCATGAAGTGTTAACTTTTTTCTGTAGCTCTACTCTTTTGACATTGTTTGTTTTGATGCCCTGGTGACCGGCTTGCATGCCGAGGTAGACTATGTGCTTATGCACTTTCATGACTGATGCATAATTTGAGTTTGGATTCACTCTTGTTGTAAGGCCTTAAGGCCATTTTGTTACTCGTGTAGGCGTGGATAACTTCTAGTCTTATTTGTTGTTTACGTTGTGTTATGTTTCTAGTTTGAGATTGGGTAGCTATATCATTTTATAATACTGAAGCTGTGACGTCTGTATGTTGTGGGCCCCGGCCGGAACCATATTATACGGTCATTACAGGGGAGGTGTTACAGAGGAGCTGCCGGAGGGAGAGCGGGAGGGACGTTCCCAAAATAGCTGCGGGCAGAAATGTCGGATGTGGCCCGGCTGGTGCATTCGAAGTACACCAGACCACGACGCCCTTCAGGTTGTTGATATTGCTGAGGCTGTGGTGGTGGAGGCAACGCAGGAGGCTGCGGAACTGGATGCTCCACTCTATAGTTTCCGTGGACACGCCCTCCACCTCTTTGATATCCTCTTCCTCCTCTGAAGTCTCGCCTCCTTCTATTCCATGGGCCGACTTCCATCACGTCCTCCACAGGCCTCTTACTGCATCCCAACTGGTCCGCCTCCAATCTTTTCGCCATATCAATGATCTCCGCCAGGCTACCATCCACTATAAACAAAAGGGACTGCCTTAGGGGATCTCGCAGCCCTTTGTAGAAGCGCTTGGCATAACCTCTTTCATCCAACTCGTAAGAATCCACAAACTTGCGAGATGCTGGAATTCCCGCTGGTATTCCGTAACCGACTTTGATCCCTGCTTTAGTAGAAGAAACCTCTGCTCAAGCTCATCTCGGGTCGATGTATGGATAAAGTGCTCCAAGAAAGCACCCGAGAATTCACCCCAACTTATCTCCGTATAGACTCGGCCATGGAAGGTAGAGCCCATAAGGGACTAACACCACCTCTTAGCATGTAAGTCCAAGACGGACACCGCCAATGTCACTGCCATATTGGCCGGGCAACGGATACCAGCCAACAACTCATGTACCATGTCTATCCATTCCTCTGTACATACGGCTGACTCCGTCCCATGGTAGGCGGGAGGGGAGAGAGCCCGGAAGTGCTCAGCCAGTTGGAGCTTGGGTCCTGTTATTGCACCGGGGGCTGCTGCGCCTAAAAGTATCGAGGATACAGTAAGCGTCAGCCCCAACTTAGATTGCTGAACTGAGTGGAGTGGGTAAAGAGGGCGCAGGAGTGCCTCCCACCTGCTCAACGAGCGCTAGAATCTACACATAAAACGTAAACGTATGGTCAGGTTGGCTAATCTTAAGGGCAAAGTTTGGGTATACTTAGCGTGAATTGCATATGGGCACACCACTGCTTCCACTAAGTCAGTTTGTAAACAAACTGACTAATCAAATGGGGGTGGCATCATTGTTGAATGACTTCTTTAGTTGAGCATCGTGGCAAATTGATACAATTTGTAAGACCCCCCCCCCCCACCCACCCCCCTCCCGCATCTCAAAACACGGCACGAAGGGGGAGTCTTATGCCCAGAACAGCCGCCTTGCGGTAGCATTAGCACACGGACTAACCTGTACCACAAGACGCCTATTCCACCGGCTATAACAATATCAATAGAACATGCCAACTCAACCAAATATAATAAGAAAGAGAAGTCAAATCCAAACTAAGTAATAATGTCCAAATACATCAATAAAGGAGAAGCTAAAACATGCTTCTACAATATATCAGAGTAAAGCTAAACATTGCCCAAACGGGCTACATCAGAGTATCAAAATACTAACATCCGTAACCGACGGTATCGACGGCACCGTCACTTCAGGCCCTATCGTCCTGGCCTGGCTGTCCTGCTGTGTAGTCTGCGGCTGCTTACCTGC